>JALPQD010000148.1:3523472-4973125 GCA_023101885.1 Typhlomys cinereus | reverse complement strand
AAATGGACACACACAATTGGAGCAAATAGTATGTTAAAAGGTCCTACTGAGGAACAAAGTAGTTTTACATCTGTTCTGGAACTAGCAACTGTGTCACCATTAAGAGCAGCAACAACAAAAAGAAAGAAAAAGAGAGAGAAGAGAGAGAAGAGAGAGAAGACAGAAAAGAAGAAAGAAAGAAAGAAAGACCTAAAGAAAGAACAACGAAAGAAAGAAAGAAAGAAAAACGAAAGAAAGCCAGAATAACGAGAATAGAGAGACAGAAGGCAAAGAGGGCAGGAGGAAGGAAGGAAGGGAAGGCAGGACAGGAAGGAAGGAAGGAAGAATAGAAGGAAGGAAGGAAGGAAGGAAGGAATTGTTTTTGGAAAAAACTATCTAAATTAAAAGAAAAATAATACTTGAAGAACAGAGATGAGTATTCAATATGCTTGTAAAACACTAGAAACAAAAAATAAAAAGACCTGAAACATTAGACAAAGCTGTTTAAATGCACTTAGTCTATTAGGCTCAATTTGGGAGAAAAGAGGAACATGATGATGTTGGTGGTGCTGTGACATATCAGGCAAACGCCTCACAGAATATATGATAATTCAAAATAGTCTATTTGTGACTATTTTCCCCAAAGACATACAAAACTTCTACTTGCAGATGAAAATAGAATTTTGAAATTCAGACGATGTGTAGGCATAAGGCTATATTGTAGCCATTCAGTTTGCATGCATTACATCTACTAATTTGATTTCAGTCAAAATATATAGGGGTTTTCTATGAAGGAAGCTAAATTATGAAGTTCATTCAGATGTACTGTCCTGGACATACCGATTAAGAATTTACCATAAATAAAAGGACCTATGTGTTAATGGAACTTTCAAGTGCTCTGTGTGTGCTCCGATTAAAAATCTCATGCTCTGCAGCTTTTATCCTTGTTCCTCCTCTGTACACTTTTAACCTGTTTGACAGTTGAATGTAAACTACTGAAACAGGTTTTTAGGCTTGAAAGACTCGTACTTTGATGATATGTTTTCATTCTATATGATTGTTTAGTGTGGTCTAAATAGAATGAAAATTTGTAAACAACCTTTCCTTGTATAAAACCATTTGACCAAAAAAATTGACAAATTTCATCCCAACTTGCCATATATGTATCCTTCTATTCTGTCATGTTTAATTAAGGAATAATACTTTATATAATTACTCTCTTCTATCAGCTCTCAGATGAGATACAGAGGCAAAAATAAGTGATGTTCTAGAGTTATATGTGCAAACCCGGTATCCACCTAAAATTGCCTGTGTTCTCAGATACATTACACTTCATTTTCTTCTTTCTTTCATTTTCTGTTGTGGCTGATTTCTGTGTTCTTTTATGCAATGCCCAAGTCTTTGCAGATCTGGAAATTTCCCCTATGAAATATCTGCCCCAGAGGTCCCTCTTAACTTCCAAGTCTAGTAACCCAAGATCAAGATCTGCAAGTATTGCTTTGTTTCTTCTATCTTTGTAGCATTACTAATGCATCATGGTGATATTCTTTAAAAATGCATGAACATATTTTTTCCTTTGTATTTCATTTTGCTCAATTCATTCCTTTTCTACTAAATGTGTTCTTTAGCCTCAAGGTGGCTCATAAATGAAGATAAATATATAAAAATGTAAAGAAGACTGTATATTTAAGTGTTGAATTGTAGTGTAATATTTTGATACTATTAGTGAGATTATAGATGTAAATAAAAGCGTTTGCCAAAAGAAGGATTTTCTAAATGCTTTAAGCTGCCCAAAATATAAGAAAGCTGAATCTGGTCAAACTGTTAAGATTCACCTAATCCAGAGATATATTAAAAACAGTGAGAAGTGACAGAATGTACTTTCTCTATTCCAAAATATGACACCTAGGTCTAAGTATTATTTTGAACTAAAGGCACTTGAGAAGCAACAGATGCAAGAAAAGCATTTTAATCTCCCCTGTTCTTCCTGCAAGTTGTAGATAAAGCCTCCCTTGTGAAATATGCCCAACCAGCACCAGGGAAAAGAAATACTCTTTAATAAAGTTGCAGAGAATTCCATACAGACCTCATTAAAACAATCCTCTCTTCTTTGACTTTCTCCACATGGTTTTCTGTTCTACAATTGCTTTTTTTGTTCTATCTAAACAAAAAGTCTTTAGGTTTTGTCCCATCTTTAGGTCTTTGCTTCCTTGGGAAATATAAGATATATAAAATATAATGCAAAACTTTAATGAAATTAATATATCTTTCTCTTATTTATCTTAAATCAACCTAATTTTATGACCTGGTTGCTATTCCAAAAAGATGAAGTAAATATTCTGACTTCCTTCACAAATATGTGATACAAAGAAAATCCTTGCCTTAGGGACAAATGAAACCATTCCTTTCGCTCTCAGAGAACACTGAAAGTTTCAGAAAGGTTGAGGGACAGGAACAGAAACATTTAAGAAATTCAGTTCCTTTTAGAGGTGACTCCTCATATGAATGTGAAGGCTACATGGAAAATTGGGATAGAAGGACTTGGTGTATTTTTCTCCATGTAAAGTAGCCTGAGGTACTGTTTGTTGTGTTTAGTAACCCAGCATATGCAAAGGGCTTTTACAGTCAAGTAAACTAAAGTCAGGGCACAAAGAAACCAAAAAGAAGGAAGGAAAATCCTGTCATTCTATGTGTTCTTCGACCTCAGTATAGAATTAAAAGGACTTACATTATTTACAGGAGAGAGAGCAGACTAAAGCCAGGAGGCAGTGCTGGGGAATAAGAGGAGTCATTGTACAGTAAAGTAGCTACCAATAGCCCGGGATGTCTGGATGCCACATTAAGAAACATGGATGTTACTCAGCAGAGTAACAGTTATTTTATTACATATGCTTTCAAATTCCTGAGCTCTTCTTTGTCTCTTGATAATCCATATCCTGTGTCCAGTCATGCTTACAGTGTTTGAACATGACACATTTATGTCACCATGCATTCATATGTTTTCATGAAAATTTGCTCACTCTCTTGGTTAGCCAGTGTATTCTAATTCATTAAATTGAGTTAGATGTCAAATTTTCCCCAATGTCTGGTATGAGACAACTTATTATGACAGACTCTTTCTAGAGATTAAATATCTCTCACCTGGTTTCCCTAAATCTTGAAAGCTCTTCTCTACGTTTTCTCCTAGCATTTATGGCAATGCGTTATAAGCTATATGTCTTCGTATCTATTCACTTGGATCATTTCGCTAAAGGTGGGAGTTCCCTTTTTTTCTGTATCACTAACATTTACCTCATTTATCTATTATAGACTGCTCAGAATTCTCTGCATACCAAGGTCCTCAAAGAATAGTATCTAAGACAAAGTCTGAAATACAGTAAACACTTAACCTTATTAGTAGAAGGAAGAAAATCTAAGGCAACAGATAAAAGACTACATCTATTATATATCTATATATGTCTATTATATTCTTATTCTTCATATGCTTAATAAAACAGGTGTGAGAAACAGGACAAGTAGAAGTCTTTTTTTTAATACATTTTTTATTATTATTTCAGCTCATACAAACTTAATGGGTAAACCAGTTCCCTCCCTTCCTCCTCTTCCCCCCATACCCCCTGCTCCTCCTCCCCACCCCCTTCCTTCCCATCCCCCAGTGCCTCCCGCCCCCCAATTCCCAGAGAGTCCTTTCTTGTGCATGCCTGATTTTCCTCTGGGCTCTCCTCTCCGATGTCGTACAAGGACCCAGTGGCCTTTCCCTAAACACTTTCCCGTGTTCCCCTTAGGTATAGGAACACTGCTGTGTCTGCCAATCCCTTGCCTCCAAACATCTTGGTGCCTTTAGCAGATGCTGGACTTTGTGGGGTCAATAGTGTGTTGGACAATGTGCAGGGCATGTAAAGTCCAATTATGATTGCTTCAGCCCTAACTTGTATGGAGTATCTTACATATCATTGCTCCTCCCATCCTTTTGCTCTTACACTCTTACCGTCCCCTCTTCCGCAAATTTCCCTGAGCTTCAGGATGGGGAGAGACTAAGCTGGCCTAGTTCTAGGTGGTTGATATAGAGTCTCTGAAGTTCTTGATTGTGGTTTGTTGGTTTTCTTTTGCAGTTTTGCTGCTCCTGCAATGCCCTTCACTCCATCCTGGTGGGCATTGTATGTTACCCCCTGGCCAGAGACAAAAAGCTGTTAAACTAGAGTCTTGTGATAAAAGCACATTCAAAGGTAGATGTAATAAAAGTGGGAAACCACAGTGAGGGAGGGGTCTATCACCAATTTGCACAACGGTTACTTTTTATCTGCCAGACTATATGCCCTCCTCTTCTGGTGAGATCATACCCCCTCAGTAGTAAATGATCAGGAACAAAAGTCTGTGAACTTAATCAGATGTCTCATTACTTATTTGAGTCCTTGATGGAGGCTTATTTTCTCTGCTATAACATGGTTCCTTCTCTCCTTGTTTCTGGTGTGGCCCTCCTACCCCATCCCTCCTGTTCATAATCCTTGCAATTACTGTCTCTAGGTGGGCTGGGTGGGTTTGGTACTAGGAGCCACCTATTAGGGAGTACATATGGCGCTTAATTTTCTGGGTCTGGGATACTTCACTTAATATAATTGTTTCTAATGACATCCATTTCCTGGCAAATTCCAGTAATTCATCATTTTTGATGGCTGAGTAGTACTCCATTGTATAGATGTACCACAGTTTCCTTATCCAGGACAAGTAGAAGTCTTAAACAATGAAAGATTCCTTATGAAGACCAAAAGCCCACATTCTATTAATATTTAATTATGTATATTATATCTATTCAAAAGCGTGAGTGGGGAAGAATGAAAGAAGGAACAGAGGAAAGAAAAACATGAGGGAGCTAAGAAGGCAGAAAATTGTCATTTTCTTGGTAGTGAAAATTATTTAAACCTTTTGGACATTGTCAACAATTACTGCATTTTTTCATTTTGTGCATTAACCACAGGGGAAGGGGATATAACTCAGTTAGTGGAAGTCTCATATAGTATGCAGAGCTGGATTCAACCTATTATCACACAAACCAGGAATGGTGGCACATGTTTGTACTCCTAATAGACAGGAAGATCAGAAGTCTTTGAGGCCATCCTCAGCCTTGAACCTTTAGAGTCCTGCATGAGATCCTATCTCCAAAATAATGAAAGAGACATGAATTGGAACATATAAACTATAAGACAAAAAGGCATTGATAAAGAACTCTGAAACCAAGTGAAAGGTGGATACTAACAATTAACTGAGAAAATTGATATTTAAATAAGAAGCAAAAACTAGATTGCATTGTTTACTCTCTCGAACCTAAGTTACATGTCTGTGTCTACATGAATGCTGCCATTGAATAAGCAATTACTGTTAAATTTCCACTCTCTCTGCCTTTTTTCACACCACAGACAAAACACTAATTTATCTGGGGTTTGTGGATTTTTCAGTTCCCTAATATGCACTAGCTTTTCTTTCTTAAATATTGGAATCTGTTGTGTCTATTTTAATTGACTGCTTAAGGATTTATTCTCATAAGTTGGATGAACTACCATCATTATGTGGAACAAATTTGAAAGACAAAAATAAATTTAAAGAAATTACTATACAGAGTGAAAATGGAAACAAGAAGTTTTGTAGTCACATACAATTATGGTGAATAGATTCTAAGTTTATTCTTACCTATAAGATTGAACTTTGATTAGGGACTAATATTTGTGGTACAAGAATGAGGTTATAATCTACAGCATGTACATAAAGGTTGTGTATTGCCACATGTGTATGTAACCTCAGCATTGAAAGGCAGAGACAGGTAAACTCTCAGAGCTCACTGGCCAGCCTGCCTAACCCCAACATCCACTTCCTGTTTCATAAGAGACCTGTTAAAGTAATAAGCAGAGAGTGATAGAGAAAGAGACCAGACAGCTTCCTCTGGCCTCCACATGTACTAAGGTGGGAACAAACATATGTGTCATAGTTACTTCTTTTTGCTGTTCTTAGATACTTATATACAACTTAAAATGAAAAAAGGGAGATTTATTTGGCTTATGGTTTCATATGGGAGATAAAGTTCATTATGGCAGAAAAGGCATGAGTGGCAGGAGAACTTAGATGGCTCAAATCACAGCCATCATCACAGAGACATAGAGAGAGAGACCAAGAGCTAAGCAAAGAAACAGGGCTGGACTACCAAACCTCAAGGCCAGTCATATGTTACCTGCTTTCTCTCTTCAAAGCTCCATCTCTTAAAGGTGCCTCTACCTTCTCAAACATTGGCATCAGGTAATGAGTCAAACATGTGAGCCTGTGGGGGACAATTCACTTTCAAGGTATGATAATGTGCCTATACCATATATACAAACATGCACATATAATGCACATACAATATGCATTTATATAAATAATAATAAAAATTGAACTTTGACTAGGACTAATTTAAAAGATTTCAAATGTATGAAACCCAGTTAGTACCTACTTGGAAAAAAACAACTTGCAAATGTTCATGCAAAATATAATAAATCATTCGACCAACAGTCCTTTTAAATGGGGAGAACTTATTCAGCAATTTCTCTAAATGTGGAACATTCATAATTTCCTAACAAAGAAATGCAATTTAACAAAGTAAAATGCAATAAAAATTATGAAGACATTTCTATCTTGGCAGTAAGTTTGATATTAAAAGATGAACAGAAGCAGACAAACAATGCACAATAGATGTATGAATTAAGGAGCTGATATTTTACTTGTATATATAAAGGATATTTTTGCTTTCATTACTTCTTTTCATTTTTCTTTTGTACAACTACCATCATCTTTACTGGCTTGTTAAAACCTCTTCAGACCCCCTTTTGCACCCCACCCCGCTCCGCCGGTCGGGACGCGCGCGTGGGCGCGCGGTCCAGCCGGGCCTCAACCCCGCGCCCTAGCTGGTGAGTCCCCCCCCATTCCCCCCCACCCCCCCACCTCCCACCTCCCCACCCCCACCCCCCCACCCACCACTCCCCTCACCCCCACCCCACCCCCCGCGCACCGCCCACCAGGACACCAGGTCGGCCCACAGGGACCTGGCTCCAACTCCCACCATCCAGCCCGAGCCGTGCGCGTGGGGCCGAGGGACCAGGAGGACCTTCCCCTGTGCCCGGGCCCCACCCCAGCTGCCCTCGGGTTAAATACCTCCACACCGTCGCCGCCATCCCCCCTTTGCACCCCACCCCGCTCCACCAGTGGGGAACCGCGCGGTCCAGCCAGGCCTCACCCCACGACCTAGGTAAGTCTCCGCCCGCCCCGCCCACCAGGACCCCAGGCCAAATAATTCAGTTTAGTGAAATTGAGAGATCTTAAGAGTTAAAATGACAATGCCAAAGTCAAAGTGCAAATCCATGAGAAGCAACAATCAAGTAAACAAATTTCCCACTGAAGAAATTAATCCCATAATGTTAGACTCCAACAAGAACAAACCCACGGAAAAAGGCCAAGAAAGCCCCACCCAGGATAAAGACTTTCAAAATATGATCATTACCATGTTCAATACTATGAAAGAGGAAATCAGGGAGGAATTACATAATCGAATCAATCGCTTTGAAGAGGAACACAACAGACATCTGGAGGAGTTGAGAAAAACAGTGCAAGAAACTAAAAGTGGCATAGAGCAGTTAAAAGAAACTCAAGCAGAGTTTAAAACTGAGCTAAAAGACAAGTTATCTTCAACCCAGAACTCCACAGAGAGTATTATCAGCAGAACTAACAAAGCAGAAAACAGAATTTCAGACCTTGAAGATAAAGTGGGAGTACTAACCAGCTCAATGGAAGAGGTTGTTAAAGCCAAAAAGATACTTGAGAGAAATATCCAAGAGATATGGGACACCCTGAAAAAGCCTAACATGCGTATTCATGGAATACCAGAGCAAGAATCTCAAAATACCACCCCTGAGGAAATTTTTCAAACGATCGTCAAGGAAAACTTTCCTCATCTAAAAAAGAGAGGCCCATTCATATACAAGAGGCATTCCGCACCCCAAACAGATACGACCAAAATAGAAGCACACCGCGGCAAATAATAGTTAAAACACTCCACATTCAAGATAAAGAACTGGTGCTGAGAGCTTCAAGGGAGAAAAAACAAGTCACTTTTAAAGGTAAACCTATTAAAATAACAAATGACTTCTCAGTCGAAACAGTAAAAGCAAGAAGAGCTTGGAGAGACATACTTCAAGTATTGAATGAGCAAAAATGTCAACACAGGCTGATTTACCCTGCAAAACTATCAGTCATGATCGAGGGAGAAAGAAAAATTTTCCAGCACAAAGACAACATTAAGGGATACATGGCCACCAAACCAGGCCTTCAAAAAATGCTAGAAATGATACTCAAGCGTGAAGAAAAAAACAGGCATATCCAGGAGAACAGAAGGCAAGTATAACACCATTAAAAGCGAAGCAATATACTTATGAAAACTACTAAACATAATAAATGTCTGGAATTAAAAATAGTTTCTTCATTATAAGACTAAATGTTAATGGAATTAATTCACCGATCAAGAGACACAGATTACAAACTTGGATTAAATATCACAATCCATCAATCTTTTGCCTGCAGGAAACCCATCTCACCAAAAAAGATAGGCACGCTCTAAAAATAAAAGGCTGGTCAACAATTCTACAAGCAAATGGAAGCAGAAAACAGGCAGGGGTAGCCATTATGCTATCAGACAAAGTGGATTTCAAACCAAAGAAAATTATAAGAGACACGGATGGATACTACATTTTAGTCACAGGTACAATTCACCAGGAAGACTTCACAATACTGAACATATATGCACCCAATACGGGCCCCTCCACATTCATTAAGAAAACCCTACAGCGTCTAAAGCAAGAAATCAACCCCCAAACGATAATTCTTGGGGACTTCAACACCGCCCTCTCAACATGGGATAGATCAACAGGTCAAAAGCTTAACAGAGACACTTTGGAACTTAATCAAACCCTGAAAGAAATGGACCTTACAGATCTCTATCAAACTTTTCACCCACGCACCAAAGAATACACATTTTTCTCAGCAGCACACAGAACTTTCTCCAAAATAGATCACATATTAGGCCACAAAATGAATCTACACATATACAAGAAAGTTGGAATTCTAACCTGTGCCCTATCAGACCATCACGGCCTAAAGCTGGACATCTGCAACACATCAAACAAGAGAAAATACACTAACTCCTGGAAACTTAACACGATGATGCTGAATGAGAACTGGATTCAGGAAGAAATTAAAAAGGAAATTCAAGATTTCCTGAAAGTGAATGATAACGAAAATACAACTTACCAAAATCTCTGGGACACAATGAAAGCTGTTCTAAGAGGTAAGTTCATAGCTCTTAATGCCTACGTCAAAAAAATGGAAACATCAGAAATAAACAACTTAACAATGCAGCTTAAAGCTTTAGAGAAACTGGAGGAATCTGATCCCAAAAGTAGTAGAAGAGAGTAGATTAGCAAAATAAGGGGAGAAATATCTGAAATCGAGATTAAGAAAACGATAGGAAAAAATCAAACAGTCAAAAAGCTGGTTCTTTGAAAAAATCAATAAGATTGATACACCCCTAGCTAAACTAACCAAAAGCAAGAGAGAGAAAACCCAAATTAACAAAATTAGAAATGAACATGGAGTTATCACTACTGATACCCAAGAAATCCAGAGAATTATAACATCATATTTCAAAAACTTATACTCTGTGAAGTTTGACAACACAAAAGAGATGGATGAATTTCTAAGTAAACACAACTTACCTAAATTGAATCAGGAAGTTGTGAATTATTTGAATACTCCTATAACATATGAGGAAATTGAGGAAGTAATCTCAAATCTTCCCAGCAAAAAATGTCCTGGACCAGATGGAATCAGCACAGAGTTCTACCAGACATTTAAGGAGCTAATAACACCAATACTCCTTAAACTGTTCCATCAAATAGCAAAGGAAGGAACACTACCAAATTCCTTCTATGAAGCTAATATCGTTTTAATCCCAAAACCTAATAAAGATTCGCTTATAAAAGAAAACTATAGGCCAATCTCCCTGATGAACACAGACACAAAGATTCTCAACAAAGTCTTAGCAAATCGGATTCAAAAACATATTAAAAAGATCATTCATGGGGACCAAGTATGCTTCATCCCCGGCACACAAGGTTGGTTCAACATACGAAAATCAATAAATGTAATTCATCATGTAAAGCAGTCCAAAGTCCAAGACCACATGATACTCTCGATAGATGCAGAAAAAGCTTTTGACAAGATCCAACAGCCTTTTATGATCAAAACGCTAGAGACAGTAGGAATGGAAGGAACCTTTATCAATATAATAAAAGCTATATACAACAAGCCCACAGCAAGGATTATGCTCAATGGGGAACAATTGGAAGCATTCCCACTTCGATCATGAACTAGACAAGGCTGTCCACTCTCACCACTTCTATTCAATATTGTACTTGAAGTGTTAGCTGAAGCCATAAGACAAGAAAGGGACATAAGAGGGATTCAAATCGGCAAGGAAGAAATCAAGCTATCCCTATTTGCAGATGACATGATCTTAAACCTGAGTGATCCCAAAAACTCCACCAGGAAGCTCCTGGAACTAATTGAGAAGTTCAGCAGGGTGGCAGGATACAAAATAAATGTGCAAAAATCAGAGGCCTTCCTATATGCCCAGAATGAAAGAAGTGAAAAAGCTTTGAGAGAAACAATACCATTTATTATAGCCCCTAAAAAAATGAAATACCTTGGTATAAACCTAACTAAGGAGGTAAAAGACCTTTACAATGAAAACTTTAAAACCCTAAAGAAAGAAATAGCAGAAGAAACCAGAAGGTGGAAAGACCTCCCTTGTTCCTGGATTGGCAGAATCAACATCGTGAAAATGACCATCCTACCAAAGGCAATATACAGATTCAATGCTATACCAATCAAAATCCCAAAGCAATTCTTCAAAGAAGTTGACCAAACAATCTCAAAGTTCATATGGAGGCACAAAAGACCCAGGATAGCAAAAACAATCCTGAGTAACAAAAACACAGCTGGAGGTATAACCATACCAAACCTTAGTCTATACTACAAATCCATAGTTGTAAAGACAGCCTGGTTCTGGCTCCAAAATAGACACACAGATCAATGGATAAGGATTGAAGGCCCAGATATAAGCCCACAAAGTTACAGCCATTTGGTCTTTGACAAAGGGGCCCAAAGAATCCAATGGAAAAAGAACAGCATCTTCAACAAATGGTGCTGGCAAAACTGGATCTCCACATGCAGAAGATTAAAGCTGGACCCATACTTGTCACCATGTACAAGACTTAATTCCAAATGGATCAACGACCTTGATATCAGGCCAGAGACTATAAAAACCATAGTTGAAAGGATAGGGAACTAGGCCAACAGTTCCTAAACAGACATCCAATGGCACAGTCACTGCTACCAACTCTCAACAGTTGGGATCTTGTGAAATTAAAGAGCTTCTATTCAGATAAAGAGATTGTAACGCGAGCTCAAAGGCAACCCACAGAATGGGAGAAAATCTTCACTAACCACATATCTTATAGAGCTCTATTGTCCAGAGTACACAAAGAACTTAGAAAACTAAACACCAAGGAAACCAATGGCCCAATTAAAAAATGAGCCCTGGAACTTAAAAGAAACTTTACAAGGGATGAAATTAAAATGTCTAACAAATATCTTTAAAAATGCTCCACTTCTTTAGCCATCAGGGAAATGCAAATCAAAACTTCCCTGAGATATCATCTCACCCCGGTCAGGATGGCAAAAATCCACAATACTAACAACAACAAATGCTGGAGAGGATGTGGAGAGAGGGGAACTCTCCTACATTGCTGGTGGGAATGCAGGCTCATACAGCCACTCTGGTGAGCCGTCTGGAGATTCTTAAAGAAATTAAAGATTGAAATGCCATATGACCCTGCTATTCCACTTTTGGGAATAACCCCCCATACAGCAGAGGTTCACCTCGATAGCACAAGCACGACCATGTTCATAGCAGCACTGTTTACAATAGCAAAGTCATGGAATCAGCCCAAATGTCCAACAGTTGACGAGTGGATAAGGAAACGGTGGTACATCTATACAATGGAGTACTACTCAGCCATCAAAAATGATGAATTACTGGAATTTGCCGGGAAATGGATGTCATTAGAAACAATTATATTAAGTGAAGTATCCCAGACCCAGAAAATTAAGCACCGTATGTACTTCCTAATAGGTGGCTCCTAGTACCAAACCCACCCAGCCCACCTAGAGACAGTAATTCCAAGGATTATGAACAGGAGGGATGGGGTAGGAGGGCCACACCAGAAACAAGGAGAGAAGAGACCATGTTACAGCAGGGAAAATAGGCCTCCACCAAGGACCCAAATAAGTAATGAGACATCTGATTAAGTTCACAGACTTTTGTTCCTGATCATTTACTACTGAGGGGGAGTGATCTCACCAGAAGAGGAGGGCAAATAGTCTGGCAGATAAAAAGTAACAATTTTGTAAATGGGTGATAGACCCCTCCCTCACTGTGGTTTCCCACTTTTATTACATCTACCTTTGAATGTGCTTTTATCACAAGACTCTAGTTTAACAGCTTTTTGTCTCTGGCCAGGGGGTAACATACAATGCCCACCAGGATGGAGTGAAGGGCATTGCAGGAGCAGCAAAACTGCAAAAGAAAATCAACAAACCACAATCCAGAACTTCAGAGACTCTATATCAACCACCTAGAACTAGGCCAGCTTAGTCTCTCCCCATCTTGAAGCTCAGGGAAATTTGCGGAAGAGGGGACGGTAAGAGTGTAAGAGCATAAGGATGGGAGGAGCAATGATATGTAAGATACTCTATACTAGTTAGGGCTGAAGCAATCATAATTGGAATTTACATGCCCTGCTCATTGTCCAACACACTGTTGACCTCACAAAATCTAGCATCTGCTAAAGGCACCAAGATGTTTGGAGGCAAGGGATTGGCAGACACAGCAGTGTTCCTATACCTAAGGGGAACACGGGAAAGGGTTCGGGAAAGGCCACTGGGTCCTTGTACGTCATCGGAGAGGAGGGCCCAGAGGAAAATCAGACATGCACAAGAAAGGACTCTCTGGGAATTGGGGGGCGGGAGGCACTGGGGGATGGGGAGGGAGAGGGGTGGGGAGGGGGAGCAGGGTGTATGGGGGGAGGAGGAGGGAGGGAGAGAACTGGTGTACCTAATAAGTTTGTATGAGCTGAAATAAAAAAAAAACCTCTTCAGAGAAAATATTTTGAAATATCAAATATATATATTTATATGTACATCATATAGTATTATATTTAAAATGTGTTAATTTTAAGCTGTCCTCATATTTTTCACAATCTCGTTAAAAAATTCATTATAGAACCTAGCATATTACTTTCGAAGTTAAGATTATTTTTTGTATTTGCTAAGAAAGACCAAATAAATTTTCATTTTTAAAATTTATTTATTTATAAACTAACTGTGTTTATGTCTTTGTTCTGACCCCTTCCCTGCCCACTTTTCTCTCCTACCCTCCCTATCCACACACCCTTCTCCCACTCTCCCCTTTCTTCTGCTCTGTCCCACCTCCACCTCCTGTCTCTCTGCTTGTGCATATCACAGGACTTCCTTTGAGGTGCCTCTTTTGGGAGACATATTTCTGTTAACTTTATATGGCTTTTCAATGGGTAAAGTTGTAAGTGGGGAGGTTCCTCTTCCTTTGTTCAGAAGTTGATTCTGTAACACTTTCTGAATGCAGTTATTCCTTAGAAGATCTTAGGTAGTTCTTGAGGGAATGTTGGTGCATCAGCCATATTGTTAGATATGGTCGTAGAGGTTCTCAGTGCAGTGACTTTTAGGTATAGCAGCCCTGTCTTGGCTGGAGTGTGCTGGTCTGGAGAACCTCATCCTGCCTTTAGGCTCTTACAATCTTACCTGCAAGGTTCTCTGAGCCTTGGTGCAGGATAAGATTTTGATGAGCTGATTAAGGATAAGTATTCCAGGTTTGCTGATATTCTATACTCTGGACTGATGGGGTTTTCTGACTGACTATCTTCCACTGCAACAGTGTGCAATTGGGTTGAGCTCTCAGAGCTTTTCTTTCTAAGGGTTTATAAAAAAGGAGTGTTTACATGGTGCTTTATTATCAATCTTTATAGGTAACACTAGGATATCTGTTCCTGTCCATTTACTTTCCTTCTACTGTTACTTGGATAGGTTTACAGTATCAAGCATGATTTCCCTGATACTAAGGGGATTAGATCCCATTCAGAGAGTAATTATTTTCCCATGGGTCTTACATACCTCTGTTGCTCCCATAGATTCTTCTTACCAAAGTTTAGTGGTTTACATCATTCACTACTGAGTTAGGCGCTTGACCTCTCTTTTTCTCCTGAAGCATTTGCCTCTTTTTTCCCTCCTTCCCTTACCTCTTCTTAAGATCCTTTCTCTTACAGCCTTATCTTCCATAGTGGTCTTATTTATCTATTTACCTGTGTTCCTTTACCTCCACTCTCTTGGGGTCTTCTTTTTTTGAAAATTTTTTTATTTATTCAATTGTGCGTGTGTTTGCATGTGTGTAGAACCACGGATGAATTCGGGAACCACCATGGACCGCCTCCACCTCCTCTTCTTCCTTGTTTACTCTGCCCGGGAATTCACAGGCTCCGCCCTACCTCTAACCCTAATAAGTTCTGTTCTTTTGAGGTTATGTGGATATTAAAGAAATTTCCCCTCCCGCTCGCACCTCTGCCCTGCCGCAGCCCCCAGTCCTGCAGATCCCAGGTGAGTCTCTCCAGCCTCCCAGGTGGCCCCCGGTCCCAGCAGCACCCAGGCGACCTCCAGTTTTGCCTGGGCCCCACCCCGGAGCCAGCCCATTGCTTCCTACGCCTGGCTGGTCCGCCGGACCATACAGGACTTGCTCACATTCCTCCATCCCTGGAGCTTGGGTGGGCCACTAAGCCAAGTCCCAGGTCCCAGGTGAAGAATTCTGACATCAACATCAGCCTTCTGCCTCTCCGGCCCACCAGGGGACCCAAGCACGTGGTCCACGGAAGACACACTGTTACTCCGAATTCAATGAAGTCCAAAGGAAACTCATGCAAAACTCTAAGGGACCAAGGCCATACATCTGGAGTCCTCTACAAGCATCCTATCATGTGGGAGAGATTCTTCATATCCAGCTCAAAGATAAGTAAACCTTTTTTTACCTTACTAATCCTTTCTAGTATCAGTTGCTGTATATCAACTTCTCCATACAGCCACACCAAAAACACATACAACTCCAGGGAGTACACCACTCACCCTCACATATCACCAAGATACTAAATCGTAAAAGTGCACTACCATACTAATATTCACCCCCTGTCTACTTAACCTGACTTAACTGATGTACTAACAGCCTAATAGCTTCATCTAGGAAATTACAATAAGAAAAAACAAATATACCCAATCCAAGGCAAGCACCAGTAATAACTGGCAAGTGTAATAATACCAACTAAATCAGTTCAGTCAAAAACACACAGAAACTGAAAGATCCTAAGAAACAAAACAACAATGCCCAAGTCAAAGTGCAGATCCACAAAAAACAAAACCCAAGAAGACCAATCTCCCACCGAAAGAATTAACCCCATAATGATGGATTCCGACCAGAACAAATTCACAGGAAATAACCAAGAAAACCAGACCCAACATAATGACTTTCAGAGTATGTTCATTATCACGATTAAAACTATGAAAGAGGAAATCTGGGAGGAGTTAAACAACCACATGAACCACTTTGAAGAGGAACACAACAGGCACTTGGAGGAATTGAGAAAAACAGTTCAAGAAACAAAAATAGGCATAGAGCAGTTAAAACAGTCTCAGGCAGAATTTAAAATTGAACTAAAAGACAAGTTATCTTCACCGAAACTCAACACAGAGTCTTATCAGCAGAACAAATGAAGCAGAAAATAGAATTTCAGATCTTGAAGACAAACTGGGAGAATTAACCAGCTCAATGGAAGAGATTGTTAAAGCCCAAAAGATACTTGAGAGGAACATTCAAGAGATATGGGACACCCTGAAGAAGCCTAACATGCGCATTCATGGAATACCAGAACAAGAATCCCAAAATATCACACCTGAGGAAATAATTTCAAATCATCATAAATGAAAACTTCCCACAACTAAAGAATGAAAGGCCCATCCAAATACAAGAGGCATTTCGCACTCCAAACAAATATGACCAAAATAGTAAATTGCCACGGCAAATAAAAGTCAAAACACCCCACATTCAAGACAAAGAAACGGTGCTAAGAGCTTCAAAGAAAAAAAGCAAGTCACTTTTAAAGGTAAATCTATTAGAATAACAAGTGACTACTCAATGGAAACAGTAAAAGCAAGAAGAGCTTGGAGAGATGTACTTCAAGTATTAAATGAGCAAAAATGCCAACCCAGACTGATATACCTGGAAAAACTGTCATGATTGAGGGAGAAAGAAAAGTTTTCCTGCACAAAGACAACATGAAGGGATACATGTCTACCAAACCAGGCTTTCAAAACATGCTAGAAATGATGCTCAAGCTTGAAGAAAAGAACAAGCGTATCCAGGAGGACAGTAGGGAAGTATAATACCACCAAAACATAAATATCAAACATACGCTTATGAAATTCACTAAACATAAAAAATGTCCAGAATTAAAAATAATTTCTCCATTATAACACTAAATGTCAATGGAATTAACTCATGATTAAGAGACACAGATTACAAACATGGATTAAAAACCACAATCCAACAATCTGCTGCCTACAGAAAACTCATCTCACCACAAAAGATGGGCACATCCTAAAAATGAAAGGCTGGTCCAAAATTTTGCAAGCTAATGGAACCAGGAAACAGGCAGGGGTAGCAATTATGCTTTCGGACAAAGTGGACTTCAAACCAAAGAAAATCATAAGAGACACAGATGGATACTGAATTATAGTCACAGGAACAATTCACCAGGAAGACTTCACAATACTGAACATTTATGCAACCAATACAGGCCCCTCCACATTCATTAAGAAAACCCTACAGCATCTAAAGCAAAAAATCAACGCCCAACCGATAATACTTGGGGATTTCAACACCGCCCTCTCAACATGGGATAGATCTACAGGACAAAAGCTTAACAGAGACACTTTGGAACTTAATCAAACCCTTAAAGAAATGCACTTTACAGATCTCTATCAAACTCTTCATCCATACACCAAAGAATACACATTTTTCTCAGCAGCACATGAAACTTTCTCCAAAATAGATCACATACTGGGCCACAAAACGAATCTACACATATACAAAAAAGTTGAAATTCTAACCTGTGCCCTATCAGACCACCACGGCCTAAAGCTGGACATCCACAACACAACAAACAACAGAAAATACACTAACTCTTGGAAACTTAACACTATGATGCTGAATGAGAATTGGATTCAGGAAGAAAAAAGGAAATTCAAGATTTCCTGAAAGCAAACGATAATGAAAATACAACTTACCAAAATCTCTGGGACACAATGAAAGCTGTCCTAAGAGGTAAATTCATAGCTCTTAATGCCTACATCAAAAAAATGGAAATGTCAGAAATAAATAATTTAACAATGTAGCTTAAAGCTTTAGAGAAACTAGACAATAGGACCCCAAAAGCAACAGAAGAGAAGAGATTAGCAAAATAAGGGGAGAAATATCTGACATTGAGATTAGGAAAACAATATAGAAAATCAACCAGTCAAAAAGCAGTTTTTGAAAAAAAATCAATAAGATTGATACACCCTTAGCCAAATTAACTAAAAGCAAGAGAGAGAAAACCCAAATTAACAAAATTAGAAATGAAAATGGAGTTATCACTGCTGATACCCAAGAAATGCAAAGAATTATAATGTCATATTTCAAAACGTATATTCGGTGAAATATGACAACACAAAAGACATGGATGAATTCCTAAAGACAACTTACCTAAATTGAATCAGGAAGTTGTGAATTATTTAAATAGTCCTATAATGTATGAGGAAATCGAGGAAGTAATCTCAAATCTTCTCACCAAAAAATGTCCTGGACCTGATGGATTTAGCACAAAGTTCTACCAGACATTTAAGGAGTTAATAACACCAATACTCCTTAAACTGTTCCATCAAACAGCAAAGGAAGGAACACTACCAAATTCCTTCTATAAAGCTAATATCGCCTTAATCTCAAAACCTAATAAAGATTCACTTAAAAAAGAAAACTATACGCCAATCTCATTGATGAACACAGATGCAAAGATTCTCAACAAAGTCTTAGCAAATTGGATTCAAAAACATATCAAAAAGATCATCCATGAGGATCAAGTAGGCTTTATCCCAGGCACACAAGGTTGGTTCAACATACGCAAATAAATAAATGTATTTCACCATATAAACAAGTCCAAAGTCGAAGATCACATGATACTCTCAACAGATGCAGAAAAAGCTTTTGACAAGATCCAACAGCCTTTTATGATCAAAACCCTGGAGACAATTGGAATGGAAGAAACCTTTATCAATACAATAAAAGCTATATACAATAAGCCTTCAGCAAGGAATATACTCAATGGGGAAAAATTTGAGGCATTCCCATTTCGATCAGGAACTAGACAAGGCTGTCCACTCTCACAACTTCTATTCAATATTGTACTTGAAGTCTTAGCAGAAGCCATAACTAATGGAACTAATACAGAAGTTCAGCAGGGTGGCAGGATACAAAATAAATGTACAAAAATCAGTGGCCTTCCTATATGCCCAGAATGAAAGAAGTGAAAAAGCCCTGAGAGAAACAATCCCATTTACTATAGCCCCTAAAAAAATGAAATACCTTGGTATAAACCTAACCAAGGAGGTAAAAGACCTTTACAATGAAAACGTTAAAACCCTAAAGAAAGAAATTGCTGAAGACATCAGAAGGTGGAAAGACCTCCCATGCTCCTGGATTGGCAGAATCAACATCGTAAAAATGACCATCCTACCTAAGGCAATATACAAATTCAATGCTATACCAATTAAAATCCCAAAACAATTCTTTAAAGAGGTTGACCAAACAATCTCAAAATTCATATGGAGGCATAAAAGACCCAGGATAGCAAAGACAATCCTGAATAACAAAAACACTGCTGGAGGTATCACCATACCAAACCTTAGTCTATACTACAAATCCATAGTTATAAAAAACAGCCTGGTACTGGCTTCAAAATAGACACACAGATCAATGGATAAGGGTTGAAGACCCAGATATAAGCCCACAAAATTACAGCCATTTGATCTTTGACAAAGGGGCCCACAAAATCCAATGGAAAAAGACCAGTATCTTCAACCAATTGTGCTGGCAAAACTGGATCTCCATCTACAGAAGATTAAAACTGGACCCATACTTGTCACCATGTACAAGACTTAATTCCAAATGGATCAAGGACCTTGATATAAGGCCAGAGACTATAAAAATCATAGGTGAAACGGTAGGGAACTCCCTCGAGCTGATTGGGCTAGGCCAACATTTCCTAAACAGACATCCAATGGCACAGTCACTGCTACCAACTCTCAACAGTTGGGATCTGGTGAAATTAAAGAGCTTCTGTTCAGATAAAGAGATTGTAACACGAGCTCAAAGGCAACCCACAGAATGGGAGAAAATCTTCACTAACCACATATCTGCTAGAGCTCTATTAACCAGAGTGTATAAAGAACTTAGAAAACTAAACACTACAGAAACCAATGGCCCAATTAAAAAATGGGCCCTGGAACTTAAAAGAAATTTTACCAGGGATGACATTAAAATGTCTAACAAGTATCTGAAAAAATGCTCCACTTCCTTAGCCATCAGGGAAATGCAAATCAAAACTTCCCTGAGATATCATCTTACACTGGTCAGGATGGCAAAAATCCACAATACAAACAACACCAACTGCTGGAGAGGATGTGGAGAGAGGGAACTCTCCTACATTGCTGGTGGGAATGCAGGCTCATACAGCCACTCTGGCGAGCCATCTGGAGATTCTTAAAGAAATTAAAGATTGAAATGCCATATGACCCTGCGATTCCACTTTTGGGAATAACCCCTCATACAGCAAAAATTCACCTCGATAGCACAAGCCTGACCATGTTCATAGCAGCACTGTTTACAATAGCAAAGTCATGGAATCAACCCAAATGTCCAACAGTTGATGAGTGGATCAGGAAACTATGGTACATCTATACAATGGAGTACTACTCAGCCATCAAAAATGATGAATTAATGAAATTTCCTGGGAAATGGATGGGAATAGAAACAATTATATTGAGTGAAGTATCCCAGACCCAGAAAATTAAGCGCCATATGTACTCCCTAATAGGTGGCTCCTAGTACCAAACCCACTTAGAGATACTCAAGGATAAATCTCTGTAATACCTATAGCAATTTCAAGGATTATGAACAGGAAGGATGGGGTAGGAGGGCCACACCAGAAACAAGGAGAGAGGGGACCATGTTACAGTAGAAAAAATAGGCCACCATCAAGGGCTGCAAATAAGTAATGAGACATCTGATTAACTTCATAGCCTTTCCTTCCTGATCATTTGCAACTGATGGGGTATGATCTCACCAGAAGGGGAGGGTATATAATCTGGCAGATAAAAAATAACCATTTTGCAAATGGGTGACTGACACCTCCCTCACTGAAGTTTCCTACTTTTATTACATCTACCTTTGAAGATACTCTTATAACAAGACTCTAGTTTAACAGCTTTTTGTCTCTGGCCAGGGGGTGACATCCAATACCCATCAGGATGGAATGAAGGGCATTGGAGGAGCAACAAAACTGAAAAAAAATCAACAAACCATAATCCAGAACTTCAGAGACTCTATATCAACCACCTGGAACTAGACCAGCCTAATCACTCCCCATCCTGAAGCTCAGGGAACTTTGCGGAAGAGGGGGCAGTAAGATTGTAAGAGCACAAGGATGGGAGGAGCAATGATATGCAAGATACTCCACACAAGTTAGGGCCAAAGCAATCATAAATGGACTTTGCATGCCTTGTGCAATGTCCAACACACTATTGACTCCACAAAGTCTAGAATGGACTAAAGGCACTAGGATCCTTGGAGGCAAGGGATTGACATCCACAGTAGTGTTCCTATGCTTAAGTGGGACACAGGAAAGGGTTCTGGGAAATGCCACTGGTCCTTGCACCTCATCGGAGAATAAGACCCAGAGGAGAGTTGGGCATGCACATTTAAGAATGCTCCGGGGATGGAAGGGGAAGCACTGGGGGATGGGGAGGGAAGGGGAGGGGAGGGGAGGGGGGCACAGGGTGGTGGGAGGTCGGAGGGAGGGAGGGGACGGGTGTACCTGTTAATTCTGTATGATTGGAAATAAAAAAAAAAGAAAAAGAAAAAAAAAGAAAAGAGGGGCTGGAGAGGTGGCTCAGGGGTTAAGCCTCCACCTTGCAGGTGGAAGGTCCTGAGTTCGGATCCCAGATCCCATGTATAGACGCCAGGCAGAAGCGGGGGCGGCCTGTGCTTCTGGTCCTGGTAGGGCGAAGCCTGTGAATCCCGGGGCAGAAGGAGGTGGAGGCGTCCATGGTGGTTCGCGAATTCGTCCGTGGTTCTACACACACAGACACACACACACACACACACACACACAGACATACACACGCGCGCGCACATACACCCGCACATGCGCACAGTTGAATAAATAATAATAATTAATAAAAAAGATTTAAAAAAAGAAAAGAAATTTCCCCTATCATTTTGAAGGTGAACATGCAATGTCTGTTTTTCTGTGTCTGAGATACTTCGCTCAGTATAACTTCTTCCAATTCCATCCATTTATCAGAAATTTCATTAATTCATTTTTCTTGATAGCTAAACAGCATTCTATTGTGATTATGTATCACATTTCATTTCATTACCCATTCATCTACTCTTGGGCATTTAGGTTGATTCCATGACTTTGCTAATGTGAAGAGAACTGCAATGAACATGGATGTACATGTGCTTCTATAATAAGATGAAACATTCTTTGGGAATATTGCCAGAAGTAGTATATCTGAATCATATGGATTTCAATTTTTATCTTTTATAGAAATCACCATACTGATCTCTAAAGTGCCTGTACAAGTTTGCATTCCCACCAGTAATGTATAAGGGTTCCCTTCTGACCATATCCTCTCCAGCATTTGCTGTTAAGTGTTTTGGATTTTAGCCATTGTGAGCAGGGTGAGATGATATTTCAGGGTAGCTTTGTTTTATATTTCTCTAGTGGAACATTTTTAAAGGTATTTGTTAGACATTTTGATGTCATTCAGGGAAATGTTTCCGTTCCAAGGCTCATTTTTTTAATGGAGCCATTTACCTTCTGGGTGCTTAATTTTTTGAGTTCTTTGTGTATGCTAGATAATAGTTCTCTATTAGATGGGTGATTAGTGAAGACTTTCTCCCATTATGTGTGTAGTTTTTGCTTGGTTAGCAACATCATTTACTGAACAGAAGTTCTTCAATTTCATGAAATTCCACTTGTTAAGTGTTGGTGTTATTTTCTGTGCAATTGGGGTCTTTTTTGAAAATGTTGGCTTAGGTCAAACTGTTTGAGGGAATTCCCAACTCCTTATTCTAGGGTTTTAATATTATTTGGTCTAATATTGAGGTTCTTGATCCATTTGAAGTTGATTATCCTGCAGTTATAACAGGTAAGGATCCAACTGTAATCTTTTGAATGTAGATATCCAATTTTGCCAGCACCATTTGTTGAAGATACTGTCCTTTATTGAATCATTTTTCTGGGCACCTATGTCAAAAAATTAGTTGACTGTAAGTATATGAGCTTGTGTCTGCGTCTTCAATTTTTATCCAATGATCTATGTGTCTATTTACCAGGAATAGCCTGAAACTAATAAGTTCAGTAGAATGGAAGGTTACAAAATTAATGTACAGTAGCCATAATCGGACTTTGCATGACCTGTGCAATAACTGACATGTCAATGACCCCCCGTCCAAAGTCTAACATGGATCACAGGCACTAGGATCCTTAGAGGCAAGGTATTAACAGTCATAATACTGAAGGGGAGTACAAGAAAGGGCTCTGGGCAATGCCACTGAGTCCTTACACCTTACTAGAGTGGAGGACTCAGAGGGAAGTTTGACATTCACACTAAAGAATGCTCCAAGAATGGGAGGGGGAAAGAGGGAAGTAATGTGAGAAAGGGAGGGAGAGGGTGAAAAGAAGGGGAAAAGGGGTGCAAGGGGGACTGGGGAGGGGTGGAGGGAGGGAAGGGATCAGGGTACCTATTAAGCTTGAATGATTGGGAAAAAATTAATGTACAAAAATCAATGAATTTCTTATATATCATGGATGAAAATAGCAGAAAGAGAAACAATTCCATTTACCATAGGCCCTAAAAAAAGAAATACCTTGGTATAAATCTACCTAAGGATATGAAAGAGATATACAAAGAAAACTATAAAACCCAAAAGAAATACACCAGAATATGGAAAGAATCTCCTATGCTTCTAGATCAGTAGAATTAGAATCATAAATGATCATCTGTATTATTCAGGATTTTCTAGAAGAACAGAATCAATAAAATATATAACTTTATTAAATCAACTCACAATAAAAGTAGTGTCCTTCAAAGTAGCTGCCTATACCTGTTTCATTCTTGACCAGAATGTTTCATAAAGCCGAAAGATCCTGAGAAGGTTTTGAGCCTCTATTTCACTGGAGGGTTGAACGGCAGAATGGTGGGTTCTAACCTTGGTCTATGAGGAAAGGTTCCAAAGGCAGTGGGGACAAAGGTGGAAAGGGCTAAGCTCTGAGTCAGCCAAGGACAGATGGAGGCAATAGCAGCAGCATCAACAAAGAAGGCAAGATGCTCAAATAAGGCAATGATACTTGAAAAATAAACTCAACACCAAGTCTACATAGGATAAGGAAAGTTCAGGTTCCTCCTTCCTTGCACTTCCTATTATCCACTCCACCACTGGAAAGCATCATCCACTCTGGACTGCATGTTCCAAATCAACTAAGCAAATACTTGCAGACTTGTTCAGGCACCTGCTTCAACCACTGATTTTTCACAGCTATGCTCCAAACAGCCTGAAACACTCAAGCTGGCATTGAAATCTAACCATAACACTATAATACCAAAACAATATACAATATACAAAAAATGCAATACCAATAAAAATTCCAAGGCAATTCTTCACAGAAATTAAGAAAACAATCTCAAAATTCATATAGAAAAACAAAAGGCCCAGGATAACAAAAACAATCATGAGTAATAAGAACTCTGCTAGAGGTATCACTATACCAGAACTTAACTTATACTACAAATCCAGAGTAATAAGGACAGCATGGTACTAATTCCAAAATAAACTTCCATTTTGTGTCTTTAAGGACAATTTGCAAATTCCCTTTATATTTTTACAGCATTGTTCATTATGCCATTTAAAATTTTTTAATTTTTTAATTATTATTATTATTATTTATTCAATTGTACGTGTGTGTGTATGTATGTGCGTGCATGTGTGTATGTGTGTGTGTAGAACCACGGACGAATTCGCGAACCACCATGGACGCCTTCACTTCCTTCTGCCCCGGGATTCACAGGCTCCGCCCTACCAGCACCAGAAGCGCAGGCCGCTCCCGCTTCCGCCTGGCGTCTATACGTGGGATCTGGGATCCGAACTCAGGACCTTCCGCCTGCAAGGCAGAGGCTTAACCCCTGAGCCACCTCTCCAGCCCCCATTATGCCATTTAAAGAGAACATTTAAAGAAAGAAAATCTTCCTTTCCAAATCATTGACTTCATTTGAGTCAAAAAAGTATGGTCTAGTAGAGAAAGAAAGATTTAGGAGTAACACAGCCTTGGATTTAAATTCTCTATTAGTAAACCTTTCCAAAAATGTTGCTTCTTTTATTTGTGAGCTTGTAAATATACTATAAAGTTTTCAGTTTTGTTTTAAGCATTAAATATACTACTTTTAAATTACTAATCCATATAAATTAACAAAAAATACTGGTATTCTGTAGAGCCTAGCACTGAACAAACTCTGATCTGCTATCTCCTCACCAAAACTAGAAAGTACTTACCCATGTACTCACTATTTATATTCTTCTTGGGTTTTTTGATGCAAACTGAATGTTTGTGCTGCCATAATAAATAAAAGTATATTACACTCACGAATAGCTCCTCATTTGATTCTTGTCATCTATAGCTATAACAAATGTAGTACATATTATGAACTCCAAAACAATTGTCCTCAAAAATAAGAAGTATTTATAGACCTTAAAATTGTATTCAGAGCATACTGTAAAATGATATAGGATGGTGGATCTGGTTGTTGTTAAATGGAAGAGAAAGCATCTTTACAATGCCTCAGAGTGCCACACATCTGGGAATTAATTGGCATAATGTGAAAGCAAAAGGACAAATCTAAAATTATGAAAATCAAGGATATTTAATATCTGCAAAGACCATAAGAAAAATGGTAAAAAAATGAAGATCTCTTCTTAAATATGAATAAAGTAAATTATTTCTCCTCACAAGTTGTATAACAGTTGTCAAAGATGAACAAAGATGGATGCTGGCAAAAGGTAGTAAAAAGATTTAGTGATAACTATCTTAACAGAGAAAGAGTCTAAAACTGTGTAGTTCAACTTCAGCATGTTCAGCAGGAAGATGACTAGAAAAGGTGAGTAGGGCGCTGGAGCAGAGAGGAAAAAGTAACATAAGAAAAAGTCCAATGGGCCCAATGTCGATGCTATTAGGTCATTTGTACCCACTAACTGACACATATCAAAGAAAAAGTCTGAAATGTTGACACTTGCCTATATTTTTTAGAATAAGACAGAGATTTTAGAGTCAGGTGGCATTTCAGGAGGAAAATGGTTCAAAACATCCCATTCTACCACGTGTATAGGATATGGATATGCTTATGGCCAAGAAAAGGAACTGCACTGCAGGAACATGGCTGGCTACAGTTGGCACTGTTTTTGTAAGAACTAAGATGGCCCATCCCAAAACATTTCAAACTTCATTATTTCCAGCTGAAAACATTAGGAAACTTTAACTACAGAAAGCATCCTTTGGCTTGTATTTCCTTATATTCAGCAACACATACAGATTGCTTTGGGAGACATTTCATTATCATGTGAAAGTAAAAGAGTGATTTTGATCACCAAAGACTTGGGACTGAAGGTCTAGTGAACCCGAATTAGTAAATATGAGAAGTAACCTTTTTTTTTAATGGCTTCTACTTCCTCCCATGTATCATTTAGTAACATGCCTAGAATTCACTGCATTAGTTCAGTTTATTCAGTCCTTTCATTCTTGCATTGGTTTACGTTATCTTTTTTTATTCAATTGTGCGTGTGTGTGCGCTTGTGTGTGTGTGTGTGTGTGTGTATGTGTGTGTGTATTGAACCACGGGCGAATTCAGGAACCACCATGGACGCCTCCACCTCCTCCTTGTTCATTCTGCCCCGGGATTCACAGGCTCCGCCCTACCAGGACCGGAATCGCAGGCCGGTTCAGCTTCCGCCCGGCGTCCATATGTGGGGTCTAGGATCCGAACTCAGGACCCTCCGCCTGCAAGGCAGAGGCTTAACCCCCGAGCCACCTCTCCAGCCCCGGTTTGCTTTATCTTGATTACGTACATATAGATGCATCACGCTTCATGTAATTTCTTCATATTTTGATCTCAAGTGAAGGTTTCCATACAAATTTGGCTTTATGATGTGCTTAAGAATGTACAATTCATGTTTTGGAAACTATGTGTGACTCAAAGAACTTCATTCAGGTTGATTAGTTATCACTGAAATGAAAATGAAAACTACACTGGACGCATGGATGAGAATTTCTCAAATTAAAAACCTGAAAATTTCTTATGCTGAAGAGCAACAAGAACACTTTTACACTGATGTCAGGAATGGAAGTTGATTCAAACAACTTGTTAAAGAGCTGGCAGCTTCTTGTAAGAATGGACAGACCCTTGCACTTTAGCAAAGCAATGGCATCCCTACTCACTTGCACAAGACAAATGAAAGCAGGCATATACAATACCTTGCATAGGAATTTTTGTAGCAGTTTCATCCATAATAGCTGAAATCTATAATCAACTCAAATGCCTATGACCATGATATATTGTAAATGTATTCTGGTATTTTAATTTAATAGATGACTTGTCAGAAATGAAAAGAAGTGAGCATCTGTTATGCTCAACCACATAGAAGATTTTCCCAAATACAAGGCTAAAAAAGAGCCAGACCAAAGCCAAAAAAGCCCATTTACTAAATTAATCCATTAATGTGCAATTATATAATAGTAAAGCTTTTTTCAAGTCATAATTTCCATTGCTTATAGCTATTAGGATGAAAAATAGCCTGAGAAGTATGGATAGGGCAATTTTTCAGAGATGATCAAATTCTTTTCTTCATAGAGTGCATATGCATTTTAGAACTTATAAACCTACAATGATGTCAGACCTTGCAATTTTCTCCTTCCAAAGAAAGAGATGAGAACAGATAGTAAGTGCTATGGTTTCTAATGTGTGTATGCTGCAATTTGCATCATGACTACACAACATCAATATAAAACTCTAAGGAAAAGAAATATTTTCTATAGAATATAAATATTTTAATTGTGTAACTGCCCTGTTGCCCAGAGATGTTTTATAAACAAGTTCTTGTGCTAGCATGCATCCTATGAAATTATTAGATAAAGTTGCTTGCAATTGTTAAAGGTATGCTACCAGAAAACTTGCTTCCCAAAATCATGTCTTCCTTAAGATTTAGTCTCATCTACTGTTCTCATGTTCTGACTACTACTGAATGTATTCAGGTAGAACTCAAGAATCAGTCACAAAACTGATTCATAGTACTCAAGCATGTATTTTAAATTAAAGAGAATGAAAATTTCTGGGACCAGGCCTAGAATCCCATTATCGTCCGTTTGGTTGGCACTTGTTTGCTACTAAATGCTTTAAATTTGTTCCTGATGAACAACAGAGCATAAAACCAAGCCATAATTGGCAGAGAAAAGGAAGAAAGCCAGAATAAAAGGGCCCAAGGCATTTAGTCTTAGATAGGTTCCTGAATGAAAGAAAGGAATGAAGCCAGGATCCTAGTTTGAACAATCTATCATGCCATCATTTCACGAGAACTTGGCATTACTTTTGAAAAAGCAAAAGTCCAAAGTTGGAACTTGTTTTAATAAGTAACAATAGCAAGATTCCTTTATGTACATATGTGTGTGTGTGCACAAGTATGTATGTGAGTGATTGTGAGTATGTGTGTGGGTGTGCCTGTGTGAGTGACTGTGTTTGTGAATGTTTTTCTGAGTGTGTGTGTGAGTGTGTATGTTTAAAGATACTATGCTATCTTCCAGAAGCTAATTTTGTTTTCCCATTTAAGACTTTTTTTTTATTCAATTGTGTGTGTGTGTGTGTGTGTGTGTGTGTGTGTAGAACCACGGGTGAATTCGGGAACCACCATGGCCGCCTTCACCTCCACCTTGTTTACTCTGCCCTGGGATTCACAGGCTCTGCCCTACCAGGACCAGAAACGCAGGCCGCCCCCCGCTTCCACCTGGCGTCTATACGTGGGGTCTAGGATCCGAACTCAGGACCTTCCACCTGCAAGGCAAAGGCTTAACTGCTGAGCCACCTGTCCAGCCTGTTTTTCCATTTAAAATAATATGAGAGAGAAACCAGGGATGGCTTGAGGCCTTGCCATTTTGAAGAGAAACAATATAACAATAATCCAGTTATCCAAAGTCAATAACACAGCTAAATGAGTATGTTAAGTCAGGTCCCCAGAAGCAGATGTGAAGATGAGTGAGTAATCGTAGAAACTAGCTTGTTATGGAAGGAATCTTAGGAGAACTGGGTAAAGAATAGAAGAAATAGGTAAGAGAAAAAAAAAAGAGTCAAAGATGTGAGTGAGTACAGCGTAAGCCCAAGTGACCTATGGCCTGATACAAGCAGCCAACAGGACAGTACACCTCAGAGTCACATACCTCAGAGTCATATATTCC
Organism: Typhlomys cinereus; assembly: GCA_023101885.1. Classification (NCBI taxonomy): domain Eukaryota; kingdom Metazoa; phylum Chordata; class Mammalia; order Rodentia; family Platacanthomyidae; genus Typhlomys; species Typhlomys cinereus. The sequence goes on along the minus strand of JALPQD010000148.1, from coordinate 4,944,065 downwards.
TCAGGGCCATATTCCACAGAGTCATTTAAACCGGAGGTGTAAAATTTTATGCCGACCTGTCACTCATCAGGAGTAAGTTTACAAAGTAGTACATTTCTAGGTACTTCTGTCATCTTCCTCTAGCACATTTATTCCAGAGCCACAGTGCAGTTCTCTAAAAGAAACCTCTTAGGGCAAACCTAAAACTTTATAACAGAACAAACTCACTTCTCAGAGAAAGTAAAAATGAACAAAATAAAACATATCAAGAACCTTATGTGAAATAACAACACGCCACTCTCTAAATCAAGAATTATTGCAAATATAGTATAGGAAAAAATGGTAACTAGAAATGATAAATACTCGGTTGGTAACTTCTTTACTCCAATATCCACACCATCAAAATTAATGTGTTCCAAGCTGGGAGTGGTGACTCAGGCCTGAAATCTAGCACTCAAGAAGCTAAAACAAAGGAGAGTTATTATTTAAGGCTAGTCAAAGTAGTAAGTTCCAAATCTGCCTTAGCTCCAGTGGGAAACTAGGTGTTGGAAACCCAGAAAATGTCTGGGATGTAGGTCAGTTGGTAGAGTATTTACCTAGCATGCACAAGGTCCTAAATTTGAACTGTATCACCACAAAAACTGGGTGCAATGGTATAATCCTATAACTTTAGCACTCAGGAGAGGGAGGAAAAAAGATCAGAAAATTAAAGTCATCCTCATTAACATAGTAATGATATGAAACTCTCAAAATAAAATAATGAAATGTATTCCACATTTTATGTGACTATATGCATTTATTTATAACACACATATGTATATGTTTACTATTCTCTTTCTGATGAAAATATTCAAAGGTTAATGTTGATTAAGTTTCTCTCTGTTTTCATTTACTGATGAACATTAAAGTAAATATTTCATTTGCTAGTAAGCTATACTCAATACTATTTTCTACATGTTCTGTTTTAGGCCTGGTAACACAAATACCATATTTTGAGCAATTTGTAGTGCATAGAAATTTACTTCATGCTATTTTGGAATCTAGAAAGTCAAAAATTGAGGTTCTGATACCTGACAAGGTCCTTTCTGCTCTGTGATCACATGATAGAAATTGGAAGTAAGAGGGTTTTGCTATGTGGACATGATATCAAACTGCCTTTCAGATACTTATCCTATACTTACTTACACCCAAACATTATTGCAGCTCTCAGACTTCAAACAAGAAACTTCTTTTTATAATGTAAAGTATTTAATGCAGTGAGCCACAACTGGCTAAAGTGCTGAGGATGTTACTGCAGGGTTCTCAGTCCTAAGTAGGACTTGTGCCCCAAGGCTCAGGAACCACAGTGCAGCATCCATAAACTCCCTGCAGCTGTGTTTATTGCCATAAGGCATACATAAGAGTAGGCTTGTCACTATTCGAACATGGAAGACCTCATGAGGCACCACCTATCCTTGTAGGACTATTAAGCATTAATTCTGACCATGACAAGGGAAACTACTTTCTTCAGTGGAACACTCACTGATATATCCATGTTCTAACAAGCTCCAAGACATATGCTAATAAAGGTGACTTTGATGAAGCTTAGTAGCCAAACACACATACACATACACATACATGCGCGCACACACACACACACACACACACACACACACACACACACAAGAAAGTAGAAGAACATTGGTTAGGAAGAAGGTTTTCAGGGAAATCAGGGGAATCAGATATCATGTAATATAAGGTGAAAATGACTTAAATTCATTGTACACATGTATAAAATTGTCAAAGAATTAAATGTGGAAAGATAAAAGATATTAGTAACCATTTCGGTGATAAAAGTGATCATGTAGCTTTTAACCAGTAATACTAAAGAAATGTGGACAGTGGAGAGAACCAATTCATAGGGTTTCAAAAGAGAATAAGGACTCTATCAGGAACTTGGCTAGAGAACATTCCAGTCATATTTTGGAAATTAATCTGGCTATATTCTCTCAATATTGTGAGCACTTGTGCGAGTCTGAAATAAAATGTAATGGACTAATGTGGCAGAGAAAATTTCAAGATAGCATAGCATTAAGTCTGTGACAAGGCTTTTTGTCAGAGTTCTTATTTATATCTACAGTAAGAGAGAGCAAATAGATAAGAACCACTTCACATGTTTGATAAAGAAAGATGTGTAGATAGACTTAAAGTTTCCGACAAGGATAACATAAGCAACAACTGTAACTATTAAAGTGATTAAGGTATGGTAACCTATGGGACATCTTTGTTGTAGCATTACAAGAATGAGAAAAAGATAAGACACATAGAAAGGGTGGAATAAGGCTAATTGATTTGGATGGAGTATGGCAGGCAGCAACCACTGGGCACAAGCATGTTTATTTTATAAGCGAACTAAATAATAGCTCTGTATCAGCAATTTACAAAGTCATCTGGAATAAAGAGGTGAATGTCTCATCTCACAGTATGCAATGTACTCTGTAGAAGGTCAACCAAGTATAAGCAACTATTATCTGGAGAAAAGAAGCACGTAGAGATTTGCTCAGAGATATATTCTCCCTCTGTCTTTGAGGCAGATAGAGCTATGCCCATAGTCACGTCCTCATTCTGGCTTTAAGGCAGGCTCACTTAGCACATGGCCATGTCTTTGTTCTAGCTTTGTCATTCCAGAACCTACATATGACATGGCTTTTCCTGCTATTTTGCAATCTCTCTCTACAAGTTTCATTAAAGAGCAGATTCTTGATCGGCACTGGGACAATATGAAAGATGCTTCAAGGGTAAGAACCCACACAACAAAGGCTCCAAGACATTAAAATATGAATTAATTTTAAAGGGAAGAGTCAAAGGTCAGAAAACCAACAGAATTTTCTGCTCTTAAGGAATCAATTGCCCAGGGAAGTTTTCCCACAGTTTTAATATATAGAGGCTGCAGTATCTATGTCCAGATGGACAACGCTCAATTCTAAGGTGGTAAAAGAATTATGCATCATCATAAACATGGTATTGATTTTGGAAGCACGGAAAATGGAAGGTTAAACAGATCATAAAGTCTCATTCCACTCTTCTACATAGCTGTTGGGGTGAGAAAATGCATATCAGGATCAAAGATCCTATGATGAAACCCTGAGAGCTTATTGTACCAAGTTAGCATGGTCTAACCTGAGTTGTGATAAGTTGTACACTGAATATGAATAGTGGAAATAGTCCTAGAGAGGCAATGTACATTACAGAAAGCAAGGCTGGAGGAGTGGTGTACCTAATTTCTTTGGAACTACATTTATCCTATCACTTATATCAGATGCAGGATCTAAAGCTGCAGGATTTGCTGTTTGCCTTGCTTTGTTTGTTTTGATCTTCTTTCTTGGCAATTTTTCATCTCTATGTACCCATGGGCCTCTTTTATAATGAGAATCTATATTCTGTGCCTTTGAATATTGTAAAGTGTGTAATTTGTGATTTTATGGGAGGCATAGTTAAAGAAATTTCCTTGAGTCACAGAAGAGTCTTTGGAATAATGATTTAAAATTTTTATTTATTTATTTAAAAACTTCATTTGTGTATGTGTGTGTGTGTGTGTGTGTGTGTATGTGTGTGTGTATCACAGTGCACTATGTGTCCTGTGTGGGGCTAAGGGTGACTTTAGGAATCATCCTGGATTGTTTCTACCTCCTTCTTGCTTCACTTTGGGATTTCCCAGGTTCTACCCACCAGGGCTGAGGTGCAGGACACCATAGCTGTTTTTTGCCTGGCCCACCATTTTTGCCTGATGTTTTTTACATGGGAGCTGGGATCCGACCCCTGAGCCATCTCTCCAGCCCAAAATTTTATTTATTTAAGTAGTCATATGCATGCCACAGAATGCATGAGAAGGTCAGAGGGACAACTCTCAGAAGTGATTCTCTCCTTTAATTTAAGCTCTGAAAATGAAACTCCTGTCACTGAGTTTGTACACGAGCACCTTTACTTACTGTGCCATGCATCCTGTTGGCCCTGACCTTTGAACTTTTGTTGTGATTATTGAAGACTATGTGGTCTTTTAAAGTTACACTAATGCATTTCCATCAGGAGATGATCCTGACCTGAGAAAGCCAAGTGGAGAATGTCATAGTTGAATGTGAAATGTTACCCACAGACTTGTATATTTGAAAACAGTCCCCACCTTAATACACTGGGAAACTGTGGAATCTTTAGCGGTTCAGCCTTGCTGGAGAAAGTATGTCACTGAGACAGACCTTGAGGTTTTTTATTTAAGATCCACTTCCGGTTCTTTGTTTCCTGAATGTGGAGCCAATGTTAGCAGCCAGCTTCCTCTCCTGCTGTCATGTCTTCTCTGCCTATTGTCCCATCTAACTCTTTCATGATGGATTCTAAACCTCCAAAACTGTGAGCTGTAATCAACAGTTTTCCCCCTTAAAAAAAAAATTAGGGGTCGGGATGAGCACGTGCGATCCAGCCGGGCCTCACCGCGCGCTCTAGGACCCCAGGTCAGCCCACAGGGACCCGGCTCGGACTCCCACCATCCAGCCGGAGCCGTGCGGGGGCCGAGGGACAAGGAGGACCTCCCCCTGCGCCCGGACCCCGCCCCAGCTGCCCTCGGGTTAAATAGCTCCACGCCGACGCGCCCATCGTCCCTTTTCACCCCACCCCGCTCCGCCGGTCGGGACATGCGCGCGGTCCACCCGGGCCTCACCCCACGACCTAGGTAAGTCCCCGTTCGGGCCCCGCCCACCAGTACCCCAGGCAAAATAATTCAGTTTAGTGAAATTGAGAGATCTTAAGAGATAAAATGACAATGCCAAAGTCAAAGTGCAAATCCATGAGAAACAACAATCAAGTAAACAAATTTCCCACTGAAGAAATTAATCCCATAATGTTAGACTCCAACAAGAACAAACCCGCGGAAAAAGGCCAAGAAAGCCCCACCCAGGATAAAGACTTTCAAAATATGATCATTACCATGTTCAATACTATGAAAGAGGAAATCAGGGAGGAATTACATAATCGAATCAATCGCTTTGAAGAGGAACACAACAGACATCTGGAGGAGTTGAGAAAAACAGTGCAAGAAACAAAAAGTGGCATAGAGCAGTTAAAACAAACTCAAGCAGAGTTTAAAACTGAGCTAAAAGACAAGTTATCTTCAACCCAGAACGCCACAGAGAGTCTTATCAACAGAACTAATGAAGCAGAAAACAGAATTTCAGACCTTGAAGATAAAGTGGGAGTACTAACCAGCTCAATGGAAGAGGTTGTTAAAGCCAAAAGGATACTTGAGAGAAATATCCAAGAGATATGGGACACCCTGAAGAAGCTTAACATGCGTATTCATGGAATACCGGAGCAAGAATCTCAAAATACCACCCCTGAGGAAATTTTTCAAACGATCATCAAGGAAAACTTTCCTCATCTAAAAAAAGAGAGGCCCATTCATATACAAGAGGCATTCCGCACCCCAAACAGATACGACCAAAATAGAAGCACACCACGGCAAATAATAGTTAAAACACTCCACATTCAAGATAAAGAACTGGTGCTGAGAGCTTCAAGGGAGAAAAAACAAGTCACTTTTAAAGGCAAACCTATTAAAATAACAAATGACTTCTCAGTTGAAACAGTAAAAGCAAGAAGAGCTTGGAGAGACATACTTCAAGTATTGAATGAGCAAAAATGTCAACCCAGGCTGATTTACCCTGCAAAACTATCAGTCATGATCGAGGGAGAAAGAAAAATTTTCCAGCACAAAGACAACTTTAAGGGATCCATGGCCACCAAACCAGGCCTTCAAAAACTGCTAGAAATGATACTCAAGCGTGAAGAAAAAAACAGGCATATCCAGGAGAACAGAAGGCAAATATAACACCATTAAAAGCGAAGCAATATACTTATAAAAGCTACTAAACATAATAAATGTCTGGAATTAACAATAGTTTCTCCATTATAACACTAAATGTTAATGGACTTAATTCACCGATCAAGAGACACAGATTACAAACTTGGATTAAAAATCACAATCCATCAATCTTTTGCCTGCAGGAAACCCATCTCACCACAAAAGATAGGCACGCTCTAAAAATAAAAGGCTGGTCAACAATTCTACAAGAAAATGGAAGCAGAAAACAGGCAGGGGTAGCCATTATGCTATCAGACAAAGTGGATTTCAAACCAAAGAAAATTATAAGAGACACGGATGGATACTACATTTTAGTCACAGGTACAATTCGCCAGGAAGATTTCACAATACTGAACATATATGCACCCAATACAGGCCCCTCCACATTCATTAAGAAAACCCTACAGCGTCTAAAGCAAGAAATCAACCCCCAAACGATAATTCTTGGGGACTTCAACACCGCCCTCTCTACATGGGATAGATCAACAGGTCAAAAGCTTAACAGAGACACTTTGGAACTTAATCAAACCCTGAAAGAAATGGACCTCACAGATCTCTATCGAACTTTTCACCCACGCACCAAAGAATACACATTTTTCTCAGCAGCACACAGAACTTTCTCCAAAATAGATCACATATTAGGCCACAAAATGAATCTACACATATACAAGAAAGTTGAAATTCTAACCTGTGCCCTATCAGACCACCACGGCCTAAAGCTGGACATCCACAACACATCAAACAAGAGAAAATACACTAACTCCTGGGAACTTAACACTATGATGCTGAATGAGAACTGGATTCAGGAAGAAATTAAAAAGGAAATTCAAGATTTCCTGAAAGTGAATGATAACGAAAATACAACTTACCAAAATCTCTGGGACACAATGAAAGCTGTTCTAAGAGGTAAATTCATAGCTCTTAATGCCCACGTCAAAAAAATGGAAACATCAGAAATAAACAACTTAACAATGCAGCTTAAAGCTTTAGAGAAACTAGAGCAATCTGATCCCAAAAGCAGTAGAAGAGAAGAGATTAGCAAAATAAGGGGAGAAATATCTGAAATCGAGACTAAGAAAACGATAGAAAAAATCAACCAATCAAAAAGCTGGTTCTTTGAAAAAATCAACAAGATTGATACACCCCTAGCTAAACTAACCAAAAGCAAGAGAGAGAAAACCCAAATTAACAAAATTAGAAATGAACATGGAGTTATCACTACTGATACCCAAGAAATCCAGAGAATTATAACATCATATTTCAAAAACTTATACTCTGTGAAGTTTGACAACACAAAAGAGATGGATGAATTTCTAAGTAAACACAACTTACCTAAATTGAATCAGGAAGTTGTGAATTATTTAAATAGTCCTATAACATATAAGGAAATTGAGGAAGTAATCTCGAATCTTCCCACCAAAAAATGTCCTGGACCAGATGGATTCAGCACAGAGTTCTACCAGACATTTAAGGAGCTAATAACACCAATACTCCTTAAACTGTTCCATCAAATAGCAAAGGAAGGAACACTACCAAATTCCTTCTATGAAGCTAATATCGTTTTAATCCCAAAACCTAATAAAGATTCACTTAAAAAAGAAAACTATAGGCTGATCTCCCTGATGAACACAGACGCAAAGATTCTCAACAAAGTCTTAGCAAATCGGATTCAAAAACATATTAAAAAGATCATTCATGGGGACCAAGTAGGCTTCATCCCCGGCACACAAGGTTGGTTCAACATACGCAAATCAATAAATGTAATTCATCAGGTAAACCAGTCCAAAGTCCAAGACCACATGATACTCTCGATAGATGCAGAAAAAGCTTTTGACAAGATCCAACAGCCTTTTATGATTAAAACGCTAGAGACAGTAGGAATGGAAGGAACCTTTATCAATATAATAAAAGCTGTATACAACAAGCCCACAGCAAGGATTATGCTCAATGGGGAACAATTGGAAGCATTCCCACTTCGATCAGGAACTAGACAAGGCTGTCCACTCTCACCACGTCTATTCAATATTGTACTTGAAGTGTTAGCTGAAGCCATAAGACAAGAAAGGGACATAAGAGGGATTCAAATCGGCAAGGAAGAAATCAAGCTATCCCTATTTGCAGATGACATGATCTTATACCTGAGGGATCCCAAAAACTCCACCAGGAAGCTCCTAGAACTAATTGAGAAGTTCAGCAGGGTGGCAGGATACAAAATAAATGTGCAAAAATCAGAGGCCTTCCTATATGCCCAGAATGAAAGAAGTGAAAAAGACTTGAGAGAAACCATGCCATTTACTATAACCCCTAAAAAAATGAAATACCTTGGTATAAACCTAACTAAGGAGGTAAAAGACCTTTACAATGAAAACTTTAAAACCCTAAAGAAAGAAATTGCAGAAGACACCAGAAGGTGGAAAGACCTCCCTTGTTCCTGGATTGGCAGAATCAACATTGTAAAAATGACCATCCTACCAAAGGCAATATACAGATTCAATGCTATACCAATCAAAATCCCAAAGCAATTCTTCAAAGAAGTTGACCAAACAATCTCAAAGTTCATATGGAGGCACAAAAGACCCAGGATAGCAAAAACAATCCTGAGTAACAAAAACACTGCTGGAGGTATTACCATACCAAACCTAAGTCTATACTACAAATCCATAGTTATAAAGACAGCCTGGTACTGGCTCCAAAATAGACACACAGATCAATGGATAAGGATTGAAGACCCAGATATAAGCCCACAAAGTTACAGCCATTTGGTCTTTGACAAAGGGGCCCAAAGAATCCAATGGAAAAAGAACAGCATATTCAACAAATGGTGCTGGCAAAACTGGATCTCCACATGCAGAAGATTAAAGCTGGACCCGTACTTGTCACCATGTACAAGACTTAATTCCAAATGGATCAAGGACCTTGATATCAGGCCAGAGACTATAAAAACCATAGTTGAAAGGATAGGGAACTCCCTCGAGCTGATTGGGCTAGGCCAACACTTCCTAAACAGACATCCAATGGCACAGTCACTGCTACCAACTCTCAACAGTTGGGATCTTGTGAAATTAAAGAGCTTCTGTTCAGATAAAGAGATTGTCTCACGAGCTCAAAGGCAACCCACAGAATGGGAGAAAATCTTCACTAACCACATATCTGACAGAGCTCTACTGTCCAGAGTGCACAAAGAACTTAGAAAATTAAACTCCAAGGAAAACACTGGCCCAATTAAAAAATGGGCCCTGGAACTTCAAAGAAACTTTACCAGGGATGAAATTAAAATGTCTAACAATTATCTTAAAAAATGCTCCACTTCCTTCGCCATCAGGAAATGCAAATCAAAACCTCCCTGAGATATCATCTCACCCCGGTCAGGATGGCAAAAATCCACAATACAAACAACGACAAATGCTGGAGAGGATGTGGAGAGAGGGGAACTCTCCTACATTGTTGGTGGGAATGCAGGCTCATACAGCCACTCTGGCGAGCCGTCTGGAGATTCTTAAAGAAATTAAAGATTGAAATGCCGTATGACCCTGCTATCCCACTTTTGGGAATAACCCCCCATGCAGCAGAGGTTCGCCTCAATAGCACAAGCTCGACCATGTTCATAGCAGCACTGTTTACAATAGCAAAGTCATGGAATCAGCCCAAATGTCCAACAGTTGACGAGTGGATAAGGAAAAGGTGGTACATCTATACAATGGAGTACTACTCAGCCATCAAAAATGATGAATTACTGGAATTTGCTGGGAAATGGATGTCATTAGAAAGAATTATATTAAGTGAAGTATCCCAAACCCAGAAAATTAAGCGCCGTATGTACTCCCTAATAGGTGGCTCCTAGTACCAAACTCACCCAGCCCACATTGAGACACTCAAAAGTAAACCTATGTAACATAGTAATTGCAAGGATTATGAACAAGAGAGATGGGTTAGGAGGGCCACACCGGAAACAAGGAGAGAGGAGACCATGTTACAGCAGAGAAAATAGGCCTCCATCAAGGTCTGCAAGTAAGTAATGAGAAACCTGGTTAAGTTCACAGACGTTCTTTCCTGATCTCACCAGAAGGGGAGGGCATATAGTCTAGCAGATAAAAAGTAATCATTTTGCAAATGGGTGATGGACCCCTCCCTCAGTGAGGTTTCCTACTTTTATTACATCTACCCTTGAATGTGCTATTACAACAAGACTCCAGTTTAACAGCTTTTTGTCTCTGGCCAGGGGGTAACATACAGTGCCCAGCAGAATGGAGTGAAGGGAATTGCAGGAGCAGCAAAACTGCAAAAGAAAATCAACAAACCACAATCCAGAACTTCAGAGACTCTATATCAATCACATAGAACTAGGCCAGCCTAATCTCTCCCCATCCTGGAGCTCAGGGACATTTGCGGAAGAGGGGGCGGTAAGATTGTAAGAGCAAAAGGATGGGAGGAGCAACGATTTGCAAGATTCTCAACAATAGTTGGGGCCAAAGCAATCATAATGGGACTTTGCATGCCCTGCGCAATGTCCAGCGCACTGTTGCCCTCAGAAAGTCTAGCATCTGTTAAGGGCACTGAGACCCCTGGAGGCAAGGGATTGACAGCCATAGTAGTGATCTTATGCTTAAGGGGAACAAGAGAAAGTCTTAATTCTATTGTCTGAATTATTGCCTATAAATATTACTTCCCCCTTCTTTGTGAGTTTCTCATGCTAAATATAATGGTTAGGTGTAATTTTTGTTTCAATTTTTAAGTTTCTTTTTTTATTAACTTATTTGTTATATGATTCTTCTCTAGAAGAGAAGAACAAATGTTTATCTACCTTAGACCAAATACTAACAATGGACCAAAGAAACAATTCCACCTAAATCTAGGTTGGTGGACCACAAATTTAATTTGGGAATTACTTACAGACACATGAGCAACTTGTGAGTGAATAAACCAATGAAGAAGTCTGTCTCCCTACTAACTGTTGACTGATTCCATAACCTACTCTTTTCAAGCACTCAATCATTGACTGTTAATGAGCACAATCTTGTGCAGGTCTCCTGTGAGTAATCAAAATTGCTGAGAGTTCAAGAGAGCCTTAACATGATGTGTCTTGAAGACATAATTTTAATATATTAATCTAAATGATAAAATTTCTTTCTTTTGGTCATTTCTACCATTCTTTTCTTTTATCATGCCAGCTAAGAAAAATAATATCACAAATAAGCAATATTAAATAAATTAATCTGAAATGATTGCCTTCACATTTTTAAATAAGAAATGAAAAGCAAAGTCCCCACTTTAACAATCCTTTCATCAGTAATGCATGATAAGTCCTCTACAGTTCATCATCTCAGTTATAATTTATCTATAGTAACAAGAGCATTCATGTATTTACCAAAGATGGGAAAGTGGACTTACCATCTTTTGTTACTTAATTTTCTTCAATTTTATATTATTTAAACAATGTGTAGTCTAATACTGTGTGAATCCCTACTCATTTTAAGCAAAGTACTACATTGTAGAAATTCATAATCTTTGTGACTGATTATGACATCAGAGTTAGTTTACTAAAGAAATCTGTTAAAAAGTTTTGCAATAAAATAAGAAATATTCAGACAGAAGTTGTCAATAATTTTATACCATGTTCCTTCTTGTTATCATGCCTCTATTCTCTCAATTCTAAAAATAAGCCCTTCTTTCTAAGTTATTTTTCTATTAGTCACTCCTTTAAACAGTTTTACCAAGAACCTATTATATATCAGTGGGGGAGCTGAATATGTGAAATAAAATCCTAATATTTTATAGCATAGTGGAATACATTGAAGAATGATTAATTTACCATGTCAGAATATTCTAGAAAGTGCATGGACTAGTGTCAACATAGAGAATAATTCTTAATATACATATTACAGATGCCCTGTCCCATATTTATGTACTCTTCATACATATTGAAATAGTACTCTATAATCTATAAATTTATATACCTTTTTAAAGGTATTTTTAAGACAACCTAGTATTCTAATAACCTAGTATTCCTAAAAACATATTGATAATTTATTTTCTCCATGTGAATTATTTAGTAACATGAGTGAATGAATAGAATATTAGAATAGTGTAGTATAATAAGCACTATGATAATGCTATGACAACAGTTAACTGGAGGGAAAGAAGGAATAAGAAAGCATTAGAAAACCCTGTCCAAATGAGGTCATGTTTAAGATCAGCAAGAAATACACTGCAAAGAAATATGAAGCATCTTCATGGAAAGAATATGTACAAAGACCCAGGAGAGAAGAGACAACAGAATCAATCCCCTATAACTGGACATATGTCCTGACTCAAGGCATTATGAATTTACTTTTAAAAGATCTTCACTTATTAAAATAAAACACAGATAAAAATCTACTAGCCAGTTAAGGCGCTATTGAGGAAATGGTTTTAGTATTCTATATTTTGGTCTTTTATTTTGACTTCAAGAGGTTACTGTATTTCTGGAAGATCTGAATATACTTTATCACTGATTTTTTAGACTACTCTAAAAAACATATGTGAGTTTATTAGCACATAGAACTACAAGAACTATAGAATTCCTATACCCCACCAAAGACATAGGTTTTCAGAGTATGTTAAAGAATATATGCTGTCTTCACAGGTTTGTGTTGAAAGCTTAGTTCTAAGCTAATCACATTGTATTTGAGATCCTAGAGTCTGTTTGGTATGACTTAGCTGGAGAAAGTAGGTCATTGGTGGCATGCCTTTGATCCGTATCTTGTTCCTGGTCCTTTCCTGTCTTTCTGCTTTCTGGCCACCATAAGATGAGAAGTTCTGCTTCCCCTTGCTCATGAGCCAATATATTCTGCCTCAACTTAGTTCAGAAACAAAGCAACCAGTAAACCATGTCTGAAACCTCCTCATTTAAGCTGTTCTCTCAAGGATTTGTCACAAAAATGGAAATTTGAATAGAAATGATTTCCATTTATACTTGTCCTTAAAATAGTTTTTATATGATTATTTCTTATAATGATTTAATAATGTGAATTGCATTTAAGCTCCATACCAGGGCTCTTGTTCATTATTTGAGTGCTCACAGCACCCAAATCATGAAGCAAAACATCTGACATCCCTGCTCTCCAGCAATAGAAATAATGCAAATTAGAATCAAATGCATTGCCTACTTTGATCTACGTATTCTTCCCCCACCCAATATGTCCCTGAAAGACTTCCCAGCTTGAACAGTGGCAGCATGGATGTCATTACTCAAATGTTTGCCATAATAAAAACCTTTCAGAAAATGGCATCAAAAGAAATGAAAATTATCTTTACTTCTCCATTCCTGGGATTTTTTTTAAGAGACAAAAGCTTTATATTTTTTCACAAAGTTTTTTAAATCCAAGCAATACCCAATAGAGCAAAATCATATTAGAAACTTTCATATTAGAAACTTTCATACCTTATTTCATGGTTATAGCCAAATAAATACTAGCTCATTAGTTGTCTACATTGGGAGAAAAATACACCTTTTTCAGCATGAACCTTTATGCCAACAGGCGATAAAAAACACAGATGCAATACATCAAAGAAAGTTATATTTATATTTCTGGTTCAAATATTGATATATGTCATACTTATACACAGGAATAAATGAGAATGAATGTTTGTTAGCTGGGATTCTTGAGCTGTATAATAATATTTTAAAAAGATCATTTCTGTTTTATATTGTTTCCTAAGTAGGTGAGCTGATTTTCTGTATAGCGTTTAACATTTTCACTATTCTATCTTGTATATCTGGGATAGGAAGAAGACAGAAGAATAGGTTACATCAAGGAGGAGTCTTATTCATGTCAGCACTGTGAAGGAATCTTATGCACCTAAGGAGATCTTTACAAATGAAAACAGTCTAGAAATGCAGAAAGGAAAAACTGAATACTGTTTTTAACCTCCCAAACATAAGTTCCACAGTATGTCTGAGTTCTTTCCATATTCTCTGATATCCATGTAGCCTCTGCAACCTTCTGTGACTTACAGTGAAACAGAATGTCTTTGCATTGCTCAAATTAAAACTATCAGTGTAGTCCAAAACCTTTTGTTATCAGGTCACAGCTGTTTTGTCTTTGGTTTTCTGTTACTGAGTTAATTTAGACAACTGCAAAGATTTTTACAAAAACCCAGCATGACATTTCCATACTGCACATGACATTCTTAGAAAAGGTCACAAAAAAGAGGCCTCAAGCTTTTAATTTCATGAAATTCATGTTATGAAAATATCCATATGAGTTTTCAGGTGATGATATCTTGAGGAATGTACATTCAGAGTGTTAAAAGGATCTTTTTTATGTTTCAATGTATAAAGCTACTGTTTTTCTACTGTTGTATACATGTATACATGAATATGAGTTTATATTTTCAACCCTTAGTACCAAATCCTATTCCCCCCCCCACCTTTCCCCTTACTTTTCATCTCCCTGCCAGACTTCTCTCCTATTTTTACATCTTTTTACCTATATGGCCCACTGTGTTTCATTTTGTCTGTGATTCCTGACCTGATTCATGCCCCAGCAAGCATCCTAGATCAATGGATATATCACTGAGGAAGCATCCTCCTTTATTTCCCCATCAGCCATAGTCCTTAATCTCTCAGAGAGATGTGCAGTTTCTTGAGATCTTTCAGATGTTACAGTGAGTTGTTGATAAGGCAGGTTCCATGAAATTCTTGTGTAAGTATACAAATGTGCCATGAAACTTTGTATATCACAACTATGTAATGTCCAGGATACAATGCATGGTCCATTATCTTCCCACCTTATGTTCTTACAATGTTGCCACTCTCTCCTGTGCAATGTTTCCTGAGACTTGGGGTAGGGGGGTGGATGAGGTTTATATACCCTCTATAAGGAAAAGTAGTCTGCAGATACCTATGTTCTGCATTTTAGCAAGTCATGCTTTTCAGTAATAAACGTCTCGACTTCTGGGTTGAGTGCTGAGTTCTCTTCCAATCTATGGGCATAATAACAGGTATTTACAGAGCAATTTTATTTACTGTCTCCCTAATTAAAGGTTCATAATCTGTTCTTCCCTAGTGACCTATTTCCTTCCCTACAGTAACAGGAATGTGTTCCATTCTAGCAAGCAGGCCTTAAATGCAATTAGAAATCTGTTGGTTGTCTCCTTGATATTCAAGACACTATCACACTGATGGTCACCTGTTAACATGGTGATTTTTACTGCAACTTATATCCCCAGGTTGCTGAGAACTTTGATTACTATATAATCTATCTAGCAAGGAAAAAGCTCCAAATCAGTTGTTAAGATGATCTTTACAAAAAAATTAAGAAAAAACAAAAATTAACATACTTTCACAATATTAAAAGCAATGTGAAAACTATGATTTGGATAAACTCAGAAGGATAATACTGTCTCATTCTGGAGAATAGTGCATCATTTAACATGAGATTTTTTATGAATCTACTAAGTGTCTTGCACAATTGAAAGTATATAGGTGACAAAGGACTTAATGTAATGGAAGACTTAATCATGAATGGAAAGCAATTATTTTCTATCAATGTCAACATGCTGCTTTGATATGACATATAGCCAGACATAAAGGATCTTAATGTCTTTAAAGTATTTTTGAGCCTTCTATTTTACAGGCACAGTTAGGGTAAAATCTTACCTAATAGAACTTTTCTTATGACTAACCAAACAATGCTCTTTAAAAAACGCCACTTTAGCAGAAGAAAGAAGTGAGGAGTGCTTTGGTTACTTGTCACTATTTGAGCCTCAGCATGTAGGTACTGAGAAATAAGTCTGAAAATGGCTTTTTTTGGAGAGAATTTTCTTTCTTATCAACCCATATCCAAGCACAGCTTGAAATGGTAAACACTTTAAACACTAGAGATTTTGGAGCATTCTTGTTTTCTCCAAAGCAGGACAGAGAATTTAGGTAACAAAACAACTGTTCGCTAGTGAGTTACTACTCTCCCAGGTTTGCAGTATATATTGTGGCTCTAGCCATGTGCTAAAAATAAAATCTGAAATTTCACTCCGCAGTGGATGTAGTGTCTGATGCAAGCTAATCCCGGTCATTTTTAAGGAATGTCCCTGGCTGAACTCCAAGTTGAGACTAAATATCACTGTAAAAACAGGATCTTTTAAATAACTGGAGTAATTCACAAGTAAAAGCAAAAATAAATTGGTACTTGGTTTCCATTAATAATATATGAATATGAAAAAAGGAAGCTGGGAAGATAGCTCAGGAGTGAAAGCCTTTGCCTTGAAAACAAAAAGTTCTAAATTCAGATCCCCAGATCCCTTGTAAATAAAGCCAAGAAGAAATGGCAGTAGTCTTTAATTCCAGCCCTGGAAGGAGGAGCCTGGCAAAAGAGCAAGTAATTAGAAGGTAGAGCAGTACAGAATGGTTCCAGCTTTCATACTCAGACCTACGCAGGCACAAACACTCAAGTGCCCTCTTGTACACATGCCCCTATACATTTATGCACAACCACCCACTTGCAAAACACACATGTACATGCCACAAAAAACAAAAACTGATAAAAGTTGTACAAAAATTTATTAATGAGCTTACCATCTCATCAGCTTTCTGAAAGTCTTCTTTTGTGCTTCTTTAATGTAAGTGATTTCAATATGTTGAGCTTTCAAAAAGTCTAATTACTATGACACTTGAAATAATAAAATAAGACTAAGTAAAGATGTGAATATATTCTTTCCAATTATAAAATCTTATTCATATATATACTTTTAATTTAGTCACAATAGAAAAAAATAACACTGGTTTGCTTCAAGGCTTCAAGTCTTCTTTCCATTTAAATGCTTATTGTTATTGAATTTTTCCTCTGTCTTTCTGAATGGCTTCTTTGATATCTTAACTTTGTATAGCTATGGAGTTTGAAGACTTAATGCTCCTGTTTCACAATATCCTTTGATGCAAAACTAGTAATAGAAGTAGATGCTGCTACTATACCAGCCATCTTAAATATTAATGAACATGAACATGTAAATTCTTGGAAAAAATTCAAAAGTTCTCCACCTAAGATAAGAAACCAAACTGGAACTAGCTACATGCTCTTGTATCAGAATGCTTTTGGCTAGAAGTTATTAAAAAACAGCCCTAATCAATCCAGGCAATTATTAATTTAAATAATAAAGGAGGACAACTTTAGCTTTTATTTGATCAGAAGCATTTTCTCTTTTATTAAAATTTTCTGGGCTGTGTATAGTTCTCCTTATGCCAAATTTGTCCACAATGCCCTTCTTGCTTGGAAAAACACTGCACTCCTGAGTATGTTCAGTTCCATTCATAACCAAGACAAGTTAGGGCATGATGATGCTGAGACTCATTTGAAAAAAGCTACAAGTATAATTCCAGTTGCTTCTTCTTCATGACATGTTAGCTAACTCCTGGAAGACATGTTTGGCTAGTTGTTGCTTAGATTAAGATTACTTGGCCTTCTCAGAAGGTTCACGAAGGCAGTGGGATATAAGGTTGACTGATTTGCCACTGAATAATCAGAGAGTGGGCTGAACAGAGTATTACAGAACTGGAATCACATCACAGCTTTGCAGCAAAGCAAATACAGAATGCATGCTGGGACAGCAAGCATTATTTCCTCTGTAACACAATTGTACTTATGATATGTCAATCAACCAAATGGAAGTACTTAAAAATAAATCTGTTATAATGGTAAAGTATTACGATAATATTTATAGATAACATGTCAAATCACCCAAGTTCTTGTTCTCCCATTCTACTGAAGGAAAAAGTTAAAGGGGGAAAGTATCCTTCAAATTACATTAATTGAAAACTGAATCATTCAAGGGTCGATGTAATAAAAGTAGGAAACCTCAGTAAGGGAGAGGTCAATCACCCATTTGCAAAATGGTTACTTCAAGACTCCAGTTTAACAGCTTTTTGTCTCTGGCCAGGGGGTGACATACAGTGTCCAGCAGGATGAAGTGAAGGGCATTACAGGAGCAGCAAAACTGCAAAAGAAAATCAACAAACCTCAATCCAGAACTTCAGAGACTCTATATCAACCACCTAGAACTGGGGCAGACTAATCTTTCCCCATCCTGAAGCTCAGGGACATTTGCGGAAGAGAGGGCGGTAAGATTATAAGAGCAAATGGATGGGAGGAGCAATGATTTGCAAGATACTCCACACAAGTTAAGGCCGAAGCAATCATAATTGGACTTTGCATGCCCAGAGCAATGTCCAACACACTATTGACCTCACAAACTCTAGCATCTGCTAAAGGCAGCAAGATCCTTTGACAATTGACAGCCATAGTAGTGTTCCTATGCTTAAGAGGAACACGGGAAAGGGTTCAGGGAAATGCCCCTGGGTCCTTGTATGTCATCGGAGAGGAGGGCCCTGAGGAGAGTCAGACATGCACAATAAAGGACTCTCTGGGAATTGGGGCAGGAGGCAATGGGGCATGGGGAGGAAGGGGTGAGAGGAGGGAGAGCAGGGGGTTTAGGGGGAGGAGGAGGGAGGGAGGGAACTGGTGTATCTATTAAGTTTGTATGAGCGGAAATAATAATAAAAATGTATTAAAAATAAAAAAAGAAAACTGAATCATGTTCTTTCTATCTTTTCATTGTCCTTGTATCATAATAACTTACTCCAATAAATCTCAACAGCTCTGAAATACTTGTTTTTTGATGAAAGTACTCTGACTGATTTTAAGGATCATTGAGGCTATAACAGTGTCTGCAACAGCCAAAGTCACTTCAGATAAACAAAAGACAAGTAAAACCAATGTACTTTCTAGCCAAACATAGCTGTAAGAGAAATCCTTGCTCTCAAAAGGCTCACTACAGCAAATGTGTGAATGTAAACTCAGCATTCAAAAATCTGAAGCAGGAGAATAATGAGTTCATGACCAGTTCAGGCTATTTACTTAGATCAGGCGAGGAAAAAAAATCAAACACTGCACTGCCTTCTTTCACATAAAATCTGGAATTGTAGAAGGCTTTGGGTCAGATATCATCAGAGAAATGAACCTTAAAGAAAAAGATGACATGTTGGCTCAGATCAAGGACCACATTCCAGAAGGCATTAAAGACAGGGCACAGAAGAGAAGCCAGGGACACACAGGGTATTTTTGTGCAAAGATTTAGAGTAACTTCCAATTAGTCAGTAGTGCTTACAATTTTCTTACCTCTGCAAGGAAAAAGGAGAAAGTAGATGGTCTCCATGAGCTGTCAGCCTATATCTTGCTTACTTTTCTTTAGTGATAAAACTTTTACTAAGGAATTCTTGTTTTGCATAGGTATTCATTTAATCAGACCCACTCAGACTCTCCTAGTTCTTATTTTATTATTTTTTTGAAACTGTCATAGAATAAATTTAATAAAATAATTTTTTGTAAAACTAGGAAAATTTTTCCCCAATCATACAAGGTCAATAGACACCCTGGTCCTCCCCCTCTCTCTATACACCACCCTCCACTTCCCCCCACTGTCCCCCTTGCATTCTTTCCTCTCCCCCTTTCCCCTAGTTTCCCTCTCCCCCTCTCCCCAAGCCTCCCACTCCCCCTCCCATCCCCCGGAGCATCCTTTTGTGTGAATGTCAAACCTCTCTCTCAGTCCTCCACCCCAGTGAGGTATAAGGACTTAGTGGCATAACCCACTTGTGCTTCCCACCATCATGACTGTTAATCCCTTGCCTCTAAGGACCCCTCTGCCTGTGATCTATGCTAGACCCTGGGGGCCGTTGACATGTCAGTCACTGTGCAGGTCATGCAAAGTCTGATTATGGCTACTGCAGCCCTAACTTGTGTGGAGTATCTTGCATATCGTTGGACTTCTCCATATTTAGGCTCTTACAATCTTGCTGACCCCTCTTCTGTAAGTTTTCCTGAGCTTTAGGATAGGGAGAGATGTGGCTGGTCTGGTTCCAAGTGATTAATGTAGGTATTTTGGTGTTCTGAATTATGGTTTGTTGTCGTTTTCAGTTTTACTGTTCCTGCACTGCCCTTGGCTGCATCCTGATTGGTATTGACAGTCACCTCCTAAGGAGCAGGGAGTCTGCCCTGGTCTCAGACAGGGCAAAAGGCCCTAGTTCTTATATTCAAAGCATATCTAATAACAAAAATATCCTTGGGCTACAGTTATCTAAATAAAAATGGGGAATAATAAACCAACATTTTAAAAATGGTGCTTGTTTCCATTCATTATGAAATTTCAGTCTGTGTTCTCCTAGGTTTGATGATGAGGATAATTTTAGAACTTCCTTCTCTGAACACACTAGTATCTGCCACTGAAAAACTATATAAGAAGAGTGCCCTGTTGGCCAACATTGTCAGCCAACATGCTCGTGGAAAACTATTACCTTTCCAAAGGAAAGACATTCCAGAACTTATGAAACCACAAGCTCCATAAGGGCAAAAGTGAACTGTCATGTATTAGGTCTTCCTTGTTTTCATGGTAGAAAAATTTTGTACAATCTAATGTATAAGTTTTGGGTTTAAATATACCTAAATTCAAATCCTTAACCTTTTCATGTATTGCAAAAGTGTCGTTAACTACATAATGCAGTCTCTGCTATCTCATCTGTAATATATAACATTAATTAAATTATACATTGTTATTTAAGTGCTTCTTAGCAGAGTATATGCATTTGGATATACTAAAAATTAAATTGTAGCTTCTACTCCAGACCCCTGCAGATCCCCAGTTCCTTAGCCAGTGGGCCATTTATGCTGTGGACCCTGGAGGACTTCCTGCTTCTTAGAATTCAACTGACTCTAGAGAAAACCCAAGCAACGAGCTAGGAGACAAATACCATACATCTGGGGACTTCTAAAATCATTCCATCAAATCAGAGAGAATCTTCACATCCAGCTCTAATATAAATCAACCCTTTCTACCATCATGTTACTCTCAATTGCTGGTCACCATAGTTTAACATTTCCAAAACCCATACAACTTCAGGGACTGCACCATTTGCCATCAAGTAAACCAAAAATGTGCACTACCGTGTTAATCTTCAATCCCTGTCTACTAAACCCACCTTAATTGATTTAAGAGTCTAATAGCCCCACCTAAGAAAGAAAATCAACACTAGACAGACATGTCTAACTCCAAGGCAAACACTAGCATCAACTACTCAAGTATAGTAATAAGAGATAACAAAAAAAAAATGCCCAAGTCACAGTGCAAATCCATTAGAAACAAATACTAAGGCAACAAATTTCCACGAAAGAAATCAACCCCATAATGATGGAATTCAACCAGAAGGAACTCACAGAAAATAGCCAAGAACACCATACCCAAGTAATGATTATCAAAGCCTGATCTTTACTATAATCAAAACAATGAAGGAGGAATTAAATGAACTCATCACCCAGTTTGGACAGGAGCACAACCGGCACGTGGAAGAGATGAGAAAAGCAGCTGAAAAAAAATAGGCATAGAACAGTTAAAACAATCTCAAGCAGAGATTAAACTCTAACTAAAAGACAAGCTATTTTCAACCCTTCAATTTTAAAGGTTGTTAAAGCCAAAAAGCTACTTGAGAAGAACATTCAAGAGTTAAGGGACACCTCAAAGAAGCCTAACATGTGCATTCATGGAATATCAGAACAATAATCCCAAAATACCACACTTGAGGAAATTTTTCAAATCCACATCTAAAGAAAGAGAGGCCCATCCAAATACAAGAGGCATATCACACACCAAACAGATATGACCAAAACAAAAAGTCGCTATAGCAAATAACAGTCAAAACACTACACACAGAAGACAAAGAGAATGTGCCAAGAGCTTCAAAAGAAAAAAACTAAGTCACTTTTAAAGGTAAACCTATTAAAATAACAAATGACTTTTCAATGGAAACAGTAAAATCCAGAAGAGTTTGGACACACATACTTCAAGTAATGAATGAGCACAAATGTCAAGCCAGGCTGATACACCCATAAAACTATCAGTCAAGATAGAGAGTAAGAAAAATTTTTCACCATAAAGACAAGTTGAAGGCTTACATGACCACCAAACCAGTCCTTCAAAACATGCTAGAAAAGATACTCAAGCTTGAAGAAAAGAACAAGCATATCCAGGAAGACAGAAGGGAAGTATAATACCACCATAATCTACAAGCTAAATAATACATTTATGAAAGCCACTCAACACAAAAAAATGTCAGGAATCAAAAGTAATTTCTCCATTATAACATTAAATGTCAATGGAATTAATTCATCAATTAAAAGACACAGGTTACAAACATGGATTAAAAATCAAAACTCATGTATCAGCAGCTTTCAGGAAACACATTTTACCCCAAAAGATGGGAACATTCTAAAAGTAAAGTCTGTTCAAAAATTCTTCAAGCTAATGGAGCAAGGAAATAAATTATCTGACAAAGTGGACTTCAAACCAAAGAAAATCATAAGACATACAAAAGAATACTATACTTTAGTCACAGGAATAATTCACCAGGAAGACTTTATAATACTGAACATACGTACACCTAATATGAGTTCTTCCACATTCATTAAACAAACACTACAACATCTAAAACAGGAAATCAATCCAAAAATGATGATAGTTGGGGATTTCAATAACTCACTTTTAACATGGGATATATCAACAGGCAAAAACTCACCAGAGACACATTGGAATTAAATCAAACCCTGACAAAAATAAACCTAACAGATCTCTACTAAACCCTCCATCCAAGCACCAAGGAATACACATTTTTCTCAGAAGCTCATGGAAGTTTCTCCGAAGACCACATATTAGGCTACAAAATGATCCTCCACATATACAGGAAACTTGAAATTATGACTTGTGCCCTATCAGACCACCATGGTCTAAATTTGGCATCCACAACACAAAACATAGCAGAAAATACACTAAGTCTTGGAAATTAAACACTATGATGTCGAATGAGAATTGGGTTCAGGAAGAAATCAAAAAGGAAATTCAAGATTTCCTAGAAGCAAATGATAATGAAAATACAAAATCTCTGGGAAACAATAAAAGCTGTCCTAAGAGGTAAGTTTATAGATCTCAATACTTATATCAAAAAATGGAAACATCATGAGTAAATAATCTAGCAATGCACCTTAAAGCTTTACAGACACAAGAACAATCTAATCCCAAAAGCAGTAGAAAAGAGAAGGTTAGCAAAATTAGGGGAGAAACATCTGAAATTGAGATAAGGAAAACAATACAAAGAATCAACCAGATGAAAAGCAGGTTCTTTGAAAAAAAGTCAAGACTGATATACCCTTACCTAAAATAACCAAAGTCAGAAGAGAAACTACTCAAATCAACAAAATTAGAAATGAAAATGGAGTTATCACAACTAATACCCAAGAAATTCAGAGAAATATAAGGTCATATTTCAAAAACTTATGCTCCATGAAATTTGATAATCCAAAAGAAATGGATGAATTTCTGAGTAAGCACAACTTAAATAAATTGAATTATTTAAATAGCCCTATAACGAATGAAGAAATTGATGAAGTAATCTCAAATATTCACACCAAAAAAAGTCCTGGGACCAGATGGATTCAGCACAGAATTCTACCAGACATATAAAGAAAATTAACACCACTACTCCTTAAACTATTCCATAAAATAGCAAAGGAAGGAACATTTCCAAATTCTGTCTATGAAGCTAATATCATACTAATAATCAAAACTGAATAAAGATTAAAAAAGAAAACTGTAGGCCAATCTCTTTGATGAACACAGATGAACAAAGATTCTCAACAAAATCTTAGAAAATTGAATTCAAAAACATATCAAAAAGATCATTCCCTGTGATCAAGTAGGATTTATCCAGGTACAAAATGTTGGTTCAAAATATGCAAATCAATAAATGTAATCCATCATATAAACCAGTCCAAAGTCCAAGACTACATGATATTATATATAGAGGCAGAAAAACTTTTTGACAAGATTGGACATCCTTTTATGATCAAACCCCTAAAGACAGTTGTAATGGAAGTAACTTATATATATATAGGGAAAAACTTGAAGAATTCCATCTTTGATCAGGAACTAGACAAGGTTGTCCACTCTCACCACTTCTATTCAATATTGTACTTGAATTCTTAGCTAGAGCCATGAGACAAGAGAGGAGATAAAAGGGATTCAAATCAGAAAGGAAGAAGTCAAGATATCCCTCTTTGCAGAAGACATTAACATATACCTGAGTGATCCTAAAAACTCCACCAGGAAATCCATGGAACTAAGTTCAGCAATGTGTCATGTTACAGAATAAACATGCAAAAATCAGTGGCTTTCCTATACACCAAGGATGAAAAAAAAATGAAAAGTCCTAAGAGAAACAATCCCATTTACTATATCCCCTAAAAATATAAAATATCTTGGTGTAAATCTAACCAAAGAAATAAGAGACCTTTATAATGAAAACTTCAAAACTCTAGGGAATGAAATTACAGAAGACACCAGAAGGTGGAAAGGCCTCCCGTGTTCCTGGATTGGCAGAATCAACATCACAAAAATGACCATCTTACCAAAAGCAGTATACAGATTCAACACTACACCAATCATGATTGCAAAGCAATTCTTTGAAGAAATTGACCAAACAATCTCAAAATTCATATGGGAGCACAAAAGGTCTAGGATAGCAAAAACAATCCTGAGTAACTAAAACACTGCTGGAGGTCTCACCATACCAAACCTTAATCTATATTACAAATCCATAGGAATAAAAACAGCCTGGTACTGGCTCCAAAATAGACATATAGATCAATGAATAAGGGTTGAAGACCCAGATATATGCCCACACAATTATAGTCATTTGATTTTTGACAAAGGGGCCCAAAAAATTCAGTAGGGAAAGAACAGGATTTTTAACAAATGGTGCTGGCAAAACTAGATGTGCACACGCAGAAGTTTAAACCGGGGCTCTACTTGTCACCATGCACAGAAATTAATTCCAAATAGATCAAGGACATAATATCATATTAGGCCAGAGACTAAAAAAACCCTAATTGAAAGAGTAGGGAAATCCCTTGAGCCGATTGGGCTATGCCAACAGTTCCTAAACAGAAATCCAATAGCATAGGCACTAGAACCAGCACTCAATAAATGGGATCTTGAGAAATTAAAGAACTTCTGTTCAGCCAAAGAGATTGCAAACGGAGCAAAAAGACAACCCACAGAATGGGAGAAAATCTTTACTAAGCATAAGTCTGAAGGAGCTCTATTATCCAGAATACACAAAGAACTTAGAAAACTAAACACCAAGGAGATAAATGCCCAAATTAGAAAATGGGCCTCGGTGGAAGGGAGGGCGCGGCCTGCGTTCTGTTTCTGGTAGAACAGAGCCTGTGAATCCCGGGCAGAGTAAACAAGGAGGAAATGCAGGCAGTCTATGTTTCTATAAACACATTCATACACACGTGCACACACACGCACACACATGCACACACGCACAATTGAATAAATAAAAAAAGAAAAAAGAAAGAAAATGGGGGCTGGAGAGGTGGCTCAGGAGTTAAGCCTCCCCCTTGCAGGCGGAAGGTCCTGAGTTCGGATCCCAGATCCCACGTATAGACGCCAGGCGGAAGTGGGGGCGGCCTGCGCTTCTGGTCCTGGTAGGGCGGAGCCTGTGAATCCCGGGGCAGAAGGAGGTGGAGGCGGCCATGGTGGTTCGTGAATTCGTCCGTGGTTCTACACACACACACAGGCGCACACACACACACGCACGCACACGCACACATATATACACACGCGCGCACAGTTGAATAAAAAAAGAAAAAAAAAAAATGGGCCTCAGAATTTTAAAGAAACTTTTCCAGGGAGGAAATTGAAGTGTCTAATACATCTCTTTAAAAATGCTCCACATCACTAGCCATCAGGGAAATGCAAATCAAAACTATCCTGAGCTATCATCTCACCCTGGTCAATATGGCAAAAATCTACAATACAAACAACATCGAATGCTTGAAAGGATGTGGAGAGAGGGAACTCAAACACTGCTGGTGAGAAAGCAGGCTTATACAACCACTCTTGTGATCAGTATGGTGATTTCTAAAAAAGTTAAGGATTGAAATGCCATATGACTCTGCTTTATCAGTACTGGGAATAATCCCCCAAAATGCAGCAATTCACTACAGTGACATGAGCACAACCATGTTCAGTATAACACCAGTTACAATAGCAAAGTCATGGAATCATCCCAATTGCCCAACAGTTGACGAATGCCTAAGGAAAATGTGGTACATTTATATAATGAAATATTACTCAGCCATCAAAAAAGATGAATTAATGAAATTTTCCAGGAAATAGATGGAAGTAGAAGAATAGATGGTAGAAGAAATTATATTCACTGAAGTATCCAGACACAAAAATTTAGACTCTGTATGTACTCCCTAATAAGTGGATCCTAGTTCCAAATGCACTTAATGACATATTCAAAGGAGATGTCCTTTGGTACCAATCGGGATGCAGCCAAGAGCAGTACCGGACAGCAAAACTGAAAACAACAAACCATGATTTAGAATACCAAAGACCCTACATTATTTTCCTGGAACCAGACTAGTCAAATCTGTCTCCATTCTGAAGCTCAGGGAACCTTGAGGAAGAGGGTGCAGAAAGATTGTAAGAGCCTAAAGATGGGGAGGACCAACAATATGCAATATAAATCACATAAGTCAGTGCTGTAGCAGCCAGGATATAGCCACAATGTGATTGGACTTTGCCTGATCTGTACAATGGCTGACATGTTAATGACCCCTCAAAGTCTAGCATGGATCACAGAGGAGGAGGATTCAGGAAATGGGATCTTTAGAGGCAAGGGGTAAAAACAGTCATAATAGACTTCCCATGCTAGCAGGCAGCTCAAGAAGGGACCCAAGTTGTGCCACTGAATCCTGAACCCTCATTAAGGAGAGGACTCACAGGGGTTCAGCATGCACATAAATGGATGCTCTGGGGGATGGAAGGGAGGAGGAATTGGTAGGCACTTGGAGAGGGGGAGGGAGGGAAGGGGTGAAAAGTGGAGGAGGGGGGGAGAGCACAATGGAGGATGGATGACAGGAAAGGGGAAGGGAGGAGGAGGTACCTACTGAGCTTGTATGATTAGGCAGAAGTAGAATATTTAATAAAAACAATTAAATTTTATCTCTTTACTATTAAATGGCAGAGGACAGGAGAATTTTTTTTTCACCATAGGACTGGGCTACAGATCAGACATTGAAACTTTTTCTTCTTTATCTTTTCACATCTAGCTTCTTAAGTCAGCCTACGAATAATAATTTATGTGAGTTCACTATGATTTCTTACTATGGTTTCTATTTACAATATTTAGGTAAAGCTTTTAAAGTACTGAGATCCATGGATAGAAAAATCCTGATATTATAAAATCTCTATGAAAGAGGGACAAATGGCTGAGACTTATTCTCCCAGTAAATTGGGGTAAAAGCTGACACCCTTACTTACATACCGTCGCTGCTATGCACAGTCTTTGTGACCCTGGACAAGTTTTTTAGACTTCTTTGTGCTGAGACACAGTCACCTACTAAAATGCAATATTAATGATCTCTAGCCTAGATTTGGGCCCTACAGGAGAGCCTTCTTCACTTGCTCAGCCAAATTGTAATAGCATGAAACTGTTTGCAAAATATTTATGCTTATGTCTATGGCTAAAAGCCATTTCTTAATTAAAGAAATTTCTTTCATGCAGTGAAAGGGCAGCAACATGTGGAGAGAGACACATGGAGTCCCATCATTTGCTGCTGAACTGTAGGTAACAGACTTTGTAAGAGGAGAAATTTAATACATGTCACCAGTGAACCCACCACACTCCATTGGCTATTTATAAATGCTATCACACGGACCCTGGTTAAACACAGTGAGACACAAAACAAAGCAAAAAGCCAGGGATATTGAAAAGAGAAATGCAGGACAGTAGAGGTACAAAGGAAATAAGAGAGGGTTGTGAGAGAAACATTGGAATACATTACATCCATATATGGAATTGTTAGGAAACCATATTTATTAATATACACAAATAATAAGATTTATTATATTGGCTTACATGATATTGTTCGTGTAGTCCACCCATGGCTGTCTGAACACTGGAGAGGCTGAGCAATAGTAACTGCTCATCATCATGAGCCTGGATGAATAAGTAGTCCTAGTCTGAAATCGTATAAATTCCTGGAAAGCCACAGGCCTCCAGTCCACATGGGAAGATCAAAGAAGGTCAGTTCTGATGTGAACAAACGTTGGCAGCAGCAATGGCAGCAACAAGGCTAATAAAATCGCCAGTGAGCTAAGAAGGCAAGCAGACAAAAACAAAACCTTCTTCAGAAGCTAATCCTGGGCTGCTGCCCAAAGGTCTGCCCACATTGAAGAAGGATCTTTGCACTTCAGTCAAACTAATCAAGATGCGCCCACAGTCAATCAAAATTAATCATCATGGTAAGTACCTAGAGTAGTTGCCTTATAAGATCTAATGCCTGTAAACTGATTGTTTATGACACCTGATACAGTCCATGAGAAAGCCATCCAAAAGATCTAGTACTGTTAAAGAAGATTTAAAAAATAAATCTACTGAGCTGGAGATGACCCAGGGGTTAAGCCTTTGCCTTGAAAGCAGAAAATCCTGAATTCAATCACAGACCCCACATAAAAAACCGCCAAGGAAGAAATGGCAACTAACCTGTACTTCTAGCCCTGCAAGGCAGAACCTGGGAAACTCCAGAGCAAGGCAAAGAGGAAGTAGTGCAGGCCAGTGAGATTCCAGAAGTCATCCTTGAGTCACCACAGGCACACACAATGCCTCTCCTTTCTCTTTCTCACACACACACACACACACCTCTAGAAATGTCTTTGCCGTGTCCCTTTGAAAATTAAATCTTTCCTTTGAATTTTATCCATATCCAAGGATAATTGCAAATATAAAAGCAAAATCATACAGGCTCCTAAATCACAAACTCGAAAATATTTTTTTGCCTGCTGTTAACAGAGTAACAAGGAGAGCAAGCATCTGAGACTCTGAGCAATTCACCCTTGTAAACAGACAGGGCCAAGCCAGGGACAGGTTGTCACCTGTGAAACCACACCCACTACAGCCTGGAAGCTGTGCAAAGGTCACCATGAAAGATTCAAGCAACTCACTGTATGCATTCACTCACCAAGAGTGTCTCCTGGATGGATCAAATTAAAGTTCACAGAAGTCCATTCAGATGGGTTTAAAATGTCTGGCTTTTGTCATGGCTGATTAAAAATATTCAGATTTGGTTTTTCTCAACAGAAAAATGTTTTAATGGAAACTCCACTTAGGTAACAAAATGATTTATTTAATATTACATTCGGTGACACTATTTTAATTGGCACAGAAATTGTATAAAATACATATATGAAAGCTGCCAATTTGAGTACCAAGCTCCTGGTGAGAGTTCAAGTTTTATCTGATTCTGATGCAAAAGATAACACTAAACTCTGGAATGCTCCATTCAAAATCAGTTTTCCATGGCAGCAGTTTTATTGAAAGTTTTATTTGCGATGATAATGTAATTTAGTGTTGGAAGACATGGCAAACACCATAGTACAAGAGGTCAAACTAAGTTTCAATTTTTGTTTTGAAAAGACTCAGGACAGAATCTGGAAGAACATTTTAATGAAAGTCCTGTTTTTCCAGGGTTCATGTAAGATTTTTTCCAAAAATCCTTGGAAATGTATCTTGGAAAAAAAATCTAGTCAGCAATTAAAAATATAATCAATTACTAGTTAGACACATTATTTAAAAAAATATTCTATATTCGCCATGTGCATGTTTCACATAAGACCAAACTGATGTTAAATGAATTTGTATGCATATATTGAGAGTTGAAACTTGATAATAAAATCATTGATAAATCATTTTGGTAGCTTAATTCAAGTTGCGCTAATAAAGTGGCAAAAAATAGATTATGTTGGTCATATGTCATATGAAGTAGCTAAATGATTGCTTTTGATAGTCCCTACTGAATAGAAATTAATTTTCCTTAAACAAAACATATTTCCTTTATGCAGATTAAATACTTCAATAGCAATTAAGGATATTAAAATGCAACCACCCACAAGAGCTAAAGAGATGATTCAACTGATAAGCTGTACATGAGGACCTGAGTTCAGATTCCCAGCACCCATATGAAAGCCAAATACTGTGGAGTGAGTCTGTACACAGAAACAGAAGGATCTCAGGAGCTCTATGGCCAAATCGGAGAGCTCCAGGTTGAAGGAGAGACCCTGACTCAGTAAGTAAGTAAGTAAAATAAATGAATGAATGAATAAATGAATAAATAAATAAATAAATAAATAAATAAATAAATAAATAAATAGATAAATAAATAAATAGATAAATAAATGAGAAGGCAACAGAGGAAGACACACGTATCACTCTCTGGCCTCCTCATTTACTAACACTCATGGGCTACAAAATGCAATAATGTATTCTTTTGATTTCTTTTCATAAATGTATTCTTCTTTTGATTTCTTTTATACTATTCAGTGATTCTGGTCATGGACTCATTAAGAATCTGAAGAAATTACAGGACTTGTTTATCTTACCTCAGGATTTCTGTACCTTTCCTGGAATTTCGTGGCTTCATTTGCTTATATTTCCCTTTCCCACATAAACTGAACTCAAATGCTGACTTAGCTAGTATCCTGTTCCCAAACCTCCATGGATTTCAGGGTTCACCACTGCCATGTTTTTATTTCCATAGTGGTAAATTACCATGTTTACCTAAGGTCCTTCACTGGGCAAAAAAAAAAAAGAAATTATCCAGACTCAGAAACTGGAGTCCGGAAATACATTCACATTGAAGGGCTGACTGTTCTTTTCCCATCTTCCTCCAAAACACTCATTGAAGAAAGCACCTGTTTGATAAAACATCAGACCATGGCTAATTTATATTGGTTAATTAGATGACTAGTTAGACACATTATTTAAAAAAATATTCTATATTCGCCATGTGCATGTTTCACATAAGACCAAACTGATGTTAAATGAATTTGTATGCATATATTGAGAGTTGAAACTTGATAATAAAATCATTGATAAATCCTTGTGCTCAATGTTCTCTGTTTCAATTCCATCTAGCCCCTTTACATATGTTGTCTTTAGCAACAATCCAAAACTTTAAGTTTAAATGGTATGTAAATGTTTTAGTTTCGTTACACATCACTGAAAAAAAAATCAGACAAGAAGCAAATTTAAAAGAAAAAAAGAGGGGGCTGGAGAAGTGGCTCAGGGGTTAAGCCTCTGCCTTGCAGGCAGAAGGTCCTGAGTTCGGATCTTAGACCCCACATATAGATGCCGGGCAGAAGCGGGGGCAGCCTGCGTTTCTGGTCCTGGTAGGGCAGAACCTGTGAATTCCGGGGCAGAGTAAACAAGGAGGTGGAGGCGTCCATGGTGGTTCCCGAATTTGCCTATGGTTCTACACACACACACACACACACACACACACAATTGAATAAATAAAAAAATGTTAAAGTTTAAAAATAAATAAATAAATAAAAGAAAAAAAAAAAGAGTTTAATTACCTTATAATTCCAGTTGGCAGTCCATCTTTGGGATGTTTACAGTGGCAGGAGCTTAAATCAGCCAGTTATATCACATCTACAGTCGAAGCATAGTGATATGAATTCATACATGCTTACTAGTATGAAGCTCATTCTCTGGCCTTCAGTATCCAATCCTGGATAAGGGAATAGTCCACCCCACTGTTGAGGTGGGTCTTCCTACATTAATTCATTTAACTAAGGTAATCTTTCATAGGAAAACTCAGAAGCCTTCCCCTAGGTAATTCTAGATTGTGTCAATTGGCATCCGAAAATAAATATCAATATGTGAAAAGTTTTCTCAAGACAAATATTCACAGAAGCATTTTATATAAAAGAAAAAAACGAAAGTCTTGCTTTCCAGCAATAGTTACATCACAGAATATTACAAATATCAAAAATGTACTGTATATATAATGTATATGTTGATCCAGCTATATTGCCATTAAAGTGAGATTTGCATGAAGTATTTATTAAGTGATAACTCAGAAAACATTAGCATAAAACATTGTATTTCCACTAAGAATACAATTATGTTGTACATGAAATCATCAAGGAGAATAAACAAATAATCGTTACCTCTGTGGTGGCAGATGGGTTTTTCCTCAATTTCAAGCATTCTTTGTTTAATGAAGACAGATGGTTTGTCATTTGAATTTGTAGGTCAGATACAATTAAATGTTACATAATATTATACAAGATTTATAAATATAGAAGCATTTATGAGTAGAATGGATGTGTTTACTTGCTTCAAATAAACAACTAATGGCCAAACTTGACATTAAAACTCCTCTAGTCACACTTTTCCTGAGTCACCTAACACCATGCTCCAGTTTCAGGCTATCACAACCCATAGGATTTTTAAATCCTGAGCAAAATGTCTTGATAATTTCCAACTGTAAAGTTTCTTGAACTTTACCATTTAGCAATTAGTGCATGCAGTGGAGAATAAAGATTGAGTCTTAGCCACTCTTCTCTTCTGACTATGAAGTTTGCTTCTTTTCTCAATCTGATTCCCAAACAGTAAATGTCCTTGATAATAATTCAACCTTTAAATAATAATATAATCCCTTATTTTTATGTATTGCAATAATAAACTGGTACTATTTATATGTTTGGATTTCTTAGGAATAAGATAATTTATACATTTTCTGATGTACAATTATTTCAAAAATATATGTATTGTGCTTTATGAGATTGTAAGAATCTAAAGATTGGAAAGTTCACCATTGGACAATACATTCCACTCAAGTCAGGACTGCTGCACCTAGGAACTCACTGCAGTGAGACTTGTCCTTTCCAGACCTGCGTAATGACTGATATTCCAACATGCTCCCAAAGATTATCTAGGAACTCAAAAAAGGTAAGAGGGGCTGGTGAGGTGGCTCAGGGGTTAAGCCTCTGCCTTGCAGGCAGAAGGTCCTGAGTTCAGATCCTAGACCCCACGTATAGACGCCGGGCGGAAGCGGGGGCAGCCTGCGTTTCTGGTCCTGGTAGGGCGGAGCCTGTGAATCCCGGGGCAGAGTAAACAAGGAGAAGGCGGTCCATAGTGGTTCCCGAATTCGTCCGTGTTTCTACACACACACACATACACGCGCACACACACACACACACACACACACACGCACAATTGAATAAATAATAAACAAATTTAAAAAAAAGATAAGAACATACAGTGGAAACCTTGGGGATTAAGCTGTATGAACGAAGGGAAATGCTCCTATCAGTGTGGAGGCCTGAAGAAAGGCAACTTGGTATGCCACAGAGGCCTGAGCCTCCACAAGAGTAGACAAACCAGAGGGAACTTTGGGGTCAATAGAAACATACAGACACGAGAGTGGGAGGGAGTGGGAGGAACTGAAGAAGACAAGGGAGGGATGGGAAGGGAGGAAGGATGGAGGGAAGAAGGGATGAGTACTCAATTGCTTGTAAAAGAGGAAAATAAAGAAAAAAATTTAAAAAATTAAAAATTTACGTTCAACTGTAACACTATTTGCAAACTTTCATGATATTCATGTTATGTTCACTACATGTTTCTCTCTCTATGAACTTGTGAAATAATAGCTTTAAGTACTGCCTTTTTAAAAACAAAACAAAAAATTGTGGAAAACTACCTGAACTGGCTTGCATGTAGAATACTGGTGGATTATGTCTTATACCACACTTTTTTTTATTAACATTGGCAATGAAAATGGATAATCACTGCTACAAATTTGGGTTCAAACCAACCATAAAGCAAAACAGAACTCTCCCCAGGAGGCCTTGCCCTTTGGACCGAATTCTTTATTGCAGAGAGAAACTGGGATACACATCTAAATGTGCAAATGAGCACATGTTCATTTTCTGATGTGTTTATGTATCCTGCTTACATGTTACTTTTTCTTTTATGAAGCATTTTGTTCTTAACTACTTTGTGCTCTTTAGTAAAATATTGCTTTTCATGTTTCTCCTGTCAAGTTTATATATTGAGGTCAGGTCAATATACAAATATACAATACTCAAAATTGTCAGGTCTTACAATTGAGGAAGTAATAACTACTTCCTAGGCACCAGGACCCTCAGGAGTGCTTATTTTGCTTTGCATTTTCTGTGACTCCTGTAATGGACAACAGTTTATCATCAAAGTAAAGGACTTCCTTTGCCCTGTATTAGTAAAATCATAGTGCTTTGCGATTTATAACCCCTTCCCAGAATAGCAAGAATTATCTAATT
Organism: Typhlomys cinereus; assembly: GCA_023101885.1. Classification (NCBI taxonomy): domain Eukaryota; kingdom Metazoa; phylum Chordata; class Mammalia; order Rodentia; family Platacanthomyidae; genus Typhlomys; species Typhlomys cinereus. The sequence continues at coordinate 4,909,963 of JALPQD010000148.1, read as the reverse complement.
CAATATAGTTCATCTAGCTCTTTAGTGTTCCAACATATTGTGAGTAGGTTCTAACATAGTAGGACCAGAGAGAACATTATAACAAAGACATTGAAAGAACATAAGAATATACTTTTTTGAAAAGTATATTGTCTACTGCACAAAATGACCAAATATTTTATATTTTTAATGCTCAGGAACCTAGGATTTAGATTTAGATTTCATTGTTAAGATACATGAAATATTGCAGTAAAATATCTCCTAATGTTGAGAAGAGAAAACTAATAATAAATATCAGGGAACTTCACAGAACAGAATGTATTCCATATTTTAAAAGACATAGAAAATTCGAGACTTTCTGGTTGAAGAAATCAGTGCAAACATGAGCATCCAAACACAGAAAATTCAAAATATATTAGATGAAATTGTATTTTAAGTTATTTTATTTCATTTTACGTGTGTGTGTGTGTGTGTGTGTGTGTGTGTGTGTGTGTATGTGTGTGTGTGTCAGAAGGCACTGTGTGTCCCTGTGAAGCTCCAAAGGTGACTTCAGGAATCATCCTGGATTGTTTGTTTCTATATCCTATTTGCTTCACTCTGGGATTTCCCAGCCTCTGCCTTCCCGAGCCAGAAGTGCAGGCAGCCACAATTTCCATTTGGTGTTTATACATGAAATCTGGAATCCAAACTCAGGCCCTTTTGCTTGTGAGGCATAGTTTTTATTCCTGAGCCATTTTTCTAGCCCTAGAAGAAATTCTTTGGTTGGGGAGCTGATGAACCTGATTCTTGTAATGGAGAATTATTAATTTCAAACATTATGATCTTTTATTCACTCAATATTGAATGCTTCCAGATAACAGTTTTATTTTCTTTTATATCCTATTTCAGTTCCCAATACACTGTAAGGATTTATAGAAGAACAGGTAGATAAGAATCACTTTGATCACAATTTTACATGGGATCTGGTATCCAAACTCAGGTTCTTTTGCTTTCCAGGCAAAGGATTACTCCCTGAACCAGCTCAGAATATCGATTCATGTATAAGAAATTCACTAAGACAATCGTTAACATGGATGCTGCATAAAATTTGAATTCTGAAGATACGGCAAGATATACTATGTTATAACTGTATAATATATATTTCTCACACATACAGTATAGTTGTATGTTCTCTATTATTATACTATGTTTTACTACTGAAGAATGATATTAAAAATAGCCTGCTGCAAATATATAAGGTTTTCATTAACAGATACAAAATACAGACACTCAGTATAGAAATTAGGGGAATAGATATCAAAATCATAATGAAACTGTCTCTAATTTTCTGAATTTAGGTAATTTTCATCATCACATAGAACTATAACTTACATTTTTACATTTTTTGTTTTACATCTCTACATTTTTACATTTCTAAAATTTTCTAAAAACAGTTCACTGGTTTTATGACCAAGTCTATTTTCAGAGCCATTACAAATTACATTTGAAGTGACATGATTATACTGTCCAAGAATGAATGTTACAGTCCACATAAAAGTCTTAGCTTCATATTTTCATCCTGAGCAAAGAAAACTCATGAAACATCTGGCATGATGAGAACAAATGTGTGAGTTAAAATGAATTAGGGCTAAAACTATGAAGTTAGGAGCAAGGAGGAAGGCAAATGAAAGAGCTTAGCGCTCTATGAGAGACAGCCAACCTGGCCATATAAAAGAAAGTTCCCTTCTGTAACAAAATAAATGAAAGGCAACCACATAAAGCTTTGGGGGTGGGATGCAACCAATTTGATCTTGGCACATTCCAGCTGGCTCCCACAACCTTTTCTCCCCCCAGGAACATCTGCAAGAACTGTTGCCCTTTCCCATATTCACATCTAGTACAGCTAATTGCAACAGAGTAAATCATGAGTAAGAATGGTTTCTAAGCCAGCCTCTACCTATTCCAGGAAGGAAATCATCCTAGACTACCAGACTACAAGCAGTTGGAGATGAGGTAACCAAGGGAAACTAGCTTGATGATAATCATAATGTCTTTTGTGGTTAAACATGGTTGAAGATTGAAACTGCTATTACATTACTGTCACTGTATCAGAAACTACGGCACCAGAGCATTCACCCATGTACGTGCACAAAAATGTTCTGCATCAAAAGATCTGATGTCATTTTAATATCACTTATGTTATGGCTTTGACATCTGTTTCCTCTTGCATGGATCAGGAGATGAAATACCCTAAAAGGAAGACCTGGTCCACCATGATTTGGTGGTAAAGGGTCTTTTTACTCCACAAATTTGCCACCCACCTTGTAAATATTCTTAAATTTTTAAATGTATTTCTATGCTATTCTTGCCTGCTCTGATCTCTTTCATGTGAGACCTTTAGGCTGCTCCTGCCTTGGAAGATGCCACTCTGGTCTCTTTTTAGAGTGTGTGCTTTACTTAGCTTTTTCTCTGCTGCATTGTTAAATACACTTGTGTTCACTATGTTTCTTGACTGAATTCATTCCTTCCTGAAAACATACTAAAAGAACCTTACAATATCTGTCACATATCTTCCTAACTGGTCTTTTTAGCTTAGCAGGTGAGCTGTCTGCATTGTACACATGATAACTGAGGGAAATCCCAGAGGACCACAAGGTAATGAAAAGAACTATTTCTGAAAGTGGTTCTTTTATCTCTCTACCTGTGCTAAGTTCTGTGGAATCCATAAGTTTCTCTCTCTCTCTCTCTCTCTCTCTCTCTCTCTCTCTCTCTCTCTCTCTCTCTCTCTCTCTCTCTCTTTCTATTGCTCTCTCTCTAGTAAATAAAATATTTTAAAAATAAAAATGAATAAAATTTATGCTAGAGTTGGATTGTGCTCCCATCCTATTGTGAATTTGGCAATTCAATGTCTTAAATTCAAGAGCAAGAAACATTTACGCTACGACTGATGGCAACCTTGAGATTTCTCAGGCAGGTACTTTAAAGAGATTTAAAGTGCTTGAAGGAGGGTTCTGTAGAAGGCTGCCAGAAGTCAGGGCAGAGTCATAAAAGGATCATCTGTGCTATAAATTATCCAGTTTGGGGTACTGCTAATGGCACTGACCCAGAAAAGATCTTCAAAAAACTCACAAACTGTTTCATAAAAGAATATAATCAGCAATTGGAATCAACTACCTCAGAGGAGTCCATCATGAGATGGTAGACACCCACTCGATAGAAAGTACTGCATCTCAGCATTCCTGTTGCCCAATCTAGCATTCACACCCACTTGCTGAAGGTCAGGGATCCTATGCTACAATTAGGGTAAGAAGTCAGGGAAAGAGGCTGGGAAATGCTGTGTAGAAAACGGTGTTGTCCTTTCCACCAAGTTTTCCTGTGCAGGACTGAATTAGGTTTAACTATGATGAGGGTTTGACAGTTTTATGTTGATCTTCACTTTCTACCTTCTGAAAAGTGACACTTTTCATTAATTTCTGAAAATGGCTAGTGAAGTTGTGGAATCGTTTTCTGAGGAAAAAGGATAGCAACTTGACAGAATATATCCAAGAGAGCACTGAGAGGGAGAGATGGAAGGAGTTTTATTGCTAATCTTATTCAAACCTTGCTTGTGAAGCAAGCTGTTTACATAAATGCCTCCAAAAAAGCATTTCAAATAAGAAGAAAAAGCTGTTTATTCTTTAAGTAAATTAGACCAAAAATTATCCAAACATTGTGCATCAAAAAAGCAGAAAATGTCATCCAAGGAGACCTAGGTTTTGAGAAATTATTTTGTTTTAATAAAATATCTCAATCATAGCAGTTTTTTGAACATATATAGATATTATATGAGGCTCAACTACTGAAGGAAGTTTCAGAAACAAAATAAAACCTATTCATGAAAATTAAATACAGCGACATCTGATTTAAAATTCCAGAGAAATTTTGCATTGAATAGATAAATGAACCTACTAATGCTCATTAAATCCATCTGTAGTTTGATGGGTAAATAGATTAAAAGCAGTAAAGTTTATTAAATTGGGGCTATAAAAGGTGGGTAAGAAAGAGCAGAGGGATTACCTAGCTGTCCAGAAGAGAAAACTATGATCACATAGCTCCTGAAGCTAAGGAAAAGACTCATCCTGAGAAAGGGAAACAAATTTGAATTCGAGAATGCAGCAGAGGAAATAAGCATGTGTCTCTGAAGAATGGCATAAACATTCTGTTCCCCAGAGATCCTCCAGTCTCTGCCTGCCCATTGCTGAGATTATACGTGTCTGCTTTGCTTCATGCTCCAATGTTTCTGCATGGTTCTGGGGAACGTTTTACTAACTGAGTTATCACCAGCCCCACAAATCCACCCTCTTTATACATTGCAGTAGTTACTACTATATCCATTTATTTTATTCATTTAACAAATACATTAACTCTCCATGCTTTTAAGATTATACCTGTCATAGACATGGAGCAAAAATAAAATTATATCTTAGATTTTAAACATACACCATATTAGAAAGATTCATAAAAAGGATAGGGAAGAGATTCCTAGACAACATTTTAGCTCTCACTTGCCCCTGTATCTCCATCCATCCATTCAGTTTTTCTTCTTTTATAAAGCTGAGGTCTATTTATGTTTCATCCTAGGAGTCAAAGAAGATAATCAAAGATTTTCAATCAGTGGTGTTCTTGTCAGGAAAATAAATTTTCAAATAGACAGGGGTACACTGATACTGTAAATGTAGAATAATGGATGCATTATCACCAACTATTTTAAGAATAATCTGATAAACAATGAGGTAATGATAGAAACTGAAGGGCAAACACTGAAGGAATCAGTGTGGCACTTTAAAATCGTGAAAACTACCTTATATTTCATATAATAAAAACCTAACACAAGGCTCTCTCTAGGTTAGCAATATTCCTGACATCTGAATTAATAAATAGAATCTCAGAAAGTAACTTGCTCAGGTTCATGTGATTGGAAAACAGAAGATCTCAGGTACAAAGCCAGGACTGACTATTAAGTATGTTTCTACTACATGAAAAAAAAAAAAAAAAGAAAGAAAACATATCTGCCAAGGGATTTGAATTCAAGTTTGAAGAACAGAAAAGAGTCATGGAGAAGATGTGAAGTTAAACATCTAAGAGTTAATTTTTAAGGTTAATTTTAAAAAATAAAGTCTAGGGAGAACCAAGAGACCAAAAAATGTCTTCTACCACATAAGCCTAGGTCCACACACAGAAAATGATCCAGTGCCACTATTGAAATCATTATGGTTTTGGGATCATGATGCATGATCTCAATGGGATCTTCCTTCCTACTTCCCTCTTTTGAGATAAAAGGTCTCCACAGTCATATAGTTAAATGATAATGTTAATTCTCTGTATTGAGATACTTTCAGTATTATTTGGCTTTTACAAAAAGGAAAATAAGCCAAGCAAACAAAGGATCCCAGGGCACAAGACACAGGCAGCCTAAGGAGAGTGGTGCAGAAAATGTTAAAATATTCAGAAACATGAAGCATAAAGCTGGTGATAGGCAAAAAAAAGAAAAAAGAAAAACACTTCTCATCTTTAATGTAATGCCAGATGCCCACCAGCTCCTATGAGGTTTAACTGACTGAAACAGGATACAAGCCAGAGATTACCTCCCAGTCAGGAAAGGTTTGCAACGAGTGAAAAAGTGCAGTAAAGTTCCCATAGTTTAATGTTACACTCAATGAGACTGACATGTGTATCTGAGATGTTGTTTAGTCACCTTTGTTTTTCTTTTCCAAATTATAACAGAAAGAAAATCCAGACCAATGCTTTTGAACACAGGCATGGTTAACGATAATTAAAACAATATGTACCAAACGTGTTGAAATGATTCATCACCGTGGCAGTTAGTTTGGGATGTCAACTCGACAACTGAGAATAGAGCTTTAAGTTATACCTATGAAGTATTATTTAGTTAGTGTAAGCTTCTGAGCAAACAGGTAGATCATGTAATTGATGTGGGAAGACTCAGTTGATGGGTGGCGAGACCATTCTTCTTTCCTGGAAGTGGATAAGATGAAAAGAGAAGTAGTTGGCATTTAGCAGACATGCAAACTGAAAGGTGTACTTGGATCCTTGTCCCTCTTGCAGCAATTCCTGTGAATGCACTCAGCTCCTGTCATAATGGTCCTGAAATTTTAAGTTGCAGTTTATTCCATGTTTCCCAAAATTGTTTGGGTATTCATTACAGCAATGGAAATGTGCAACTATGGTAAACACCCAAATTATGTTGTTCATGTATGCCACAATTTTTCTATAACTGAACACAAGTTACTAAGTAACTATTGTCTTTTATAATTAATTTTTATTCTTTTAAGTGTTTCATACATGAATAGAATGAGTTTACCATATTTTCACACTGTAATCTGCAGTCCCATCTTGCCACCACTTTCCACAACAATTCTTCTCTCCTGTAGTTTTATGGAAATATATGTAACAGTTATGTATTCATGGACGCAATAGCTTTTTCTTGTCCAGAAGATAATGCCTGCCTGCATTCCTGCCAACCTTCAAGTTCTTTCAGTCTTACCACTCCCACTTCCGCAATGTTCCCTGAGCTTTGGGATTGGTGAATGGCTTAGATGCCCTGATAAATAAACTTTGATGGGTGTGTGTTTGCTTGTGTGTGAGAGTATATATGTATTTGCATGCATGTGTATATGTGTGCATTGCATGCACAGAGGCAAATAAGAACATCTAGTATCAAGCTTCACCTTATTCACTTGTGACAGAGTCTTTCTCTGAATCTGGAGCCAAGCAGCTAATCAGGAGGTCCTCCATCCTCCTGTCTCCATTCCCATAGCCCATGAATTGCACTTGCACTGCTGCCTTGATTGTTACATGCTTGCCACATGGTGTTGGAGTTTTGAATCCAGATTTTCATGCTTGTTCAGTTCGGGTTCTTTCATGCTAAGTCATCCACCTAACTCCAAACTTTTTATTGAGTCATGATATGAAAAAAATAAATCAAAGAAGTCATTCGGCAAGATGATTTTCAGAATGAATCTGCTGATGCAGGCAATGAAGACCAAGTCAAGAAATGGAAAAAGAAATGGAACATCATCAAACACTCTGTTTTGCCCCTTCTACTTACTATCTTTCTCACTGAAAAGACTGCCTTGACTTCTAACATTGTTGAGGAGCTTCCTATCCTTGTCAAATGCATCCATATAAAATATCCCATTTTCTGTTTGACTCTTTTCCACTCAAAATTATACTTCAGAGCACTTTTAGTGAGTATATAGTGTGCTCACTTGTATTGATACTTGATGTTCTATTGGGAGAACATAATTCATCTAGTCCTTACGTTATAAATGCCATCTAATTTGCAGGGTTCATTCCTTTAGTCTATTACTTACAGAAGAATTGCTGAGTGCTAAGACTTCGCATATTCATCTTTAATACATACATTCAAAGAGTACTGCAAAATGGTTTTGTATTAATGGCCACTCCACCAAGCACTATTTCAGAGTTCATTAGCCCATTGTTGCCAAAGCTTGCTGTTGCTAATTGCATTAACCTTTCTGGGTTTCAGATGGAATAGAGGTTATTTACATTGAAATATTTGGGACATAATTAGATATGTTGAGATAGTAACGATAATTATTATGCCATTCACATATAGTAAATGAAGTATACTTTTTTGGGGAGTATTAAGGTCTCTTAGACATCTTTCAGGAAGTTATTGCTAAGACTATCCATAAGAGGTCCAGCATTCTCTTTCTGAATTTTGGAAACCCTTGAAATATTCTCTATTTATTTATGTCTCTTTGTAAGATTAAATAAATTGTAAATTTTTTCTGTCATTCTGCCTTTTGTAAGTTCAATGCATACTGATCCCTTCTGATAAATAAAATTTGCAGTTTTAATATTTCCCAGTTCTTAATATTTTCCTTTATGGTTAGTGGTATTAATTCTTGTTTAGATCAGCAACAAAATATCGCAACCTGAGATGGTCAGAAAGTTGTGGAAAGGGGAGCCCAGCAGGGGAAAATATTTAATCAGGAAATCATTTTATGTATTTTAACTTTTAGTAGCTTTCTTTGGCAGGCATTTGATATATTGGGTAGAATATTTGTGGAACCACTAGAGATCAACACATTGTTAACTATACAGTAGATGAAGTGAAGCACTCATTATATCCAAGGCAAGTAAGTTTATGAGAATGAAAAAGTCTGAACTACTAATATCTTTCTCTTTCTCTCTCTCTTTATCACTCACTAAATTTAAGTAATAACTGTAGCAGTGTAATATATTTGAATAAAAAAGAATATGCTATAGAATTAGCTAAAATATTTGATCATATGTCCCTCTAAGAGACAGACTTGGGTGCAGAGGACACTTTGGGAATAGGCCATGCATATGCTGGAAGGATGCATCCTTGTGCCATGGCATGCATTCATGCACCTCTTCTTTCCTCCTCTCTCTGTCTCTCTCTCTGTCTATCTCTCTTTCTCCTCTTTCTCTCTTCTTCCTAAATAAATAAAATATTTTAAACTGAAAATAAAATGTTTCATTTTATAAAAAGCAAAGAATTAATCTGTAGAGCTTATGGATTTAGAGGTTCACCTATGATCTAGCAGACTCTCTGGTGGGGATGTCAGAAGGTAATGTAGAGACTACATGAAGGAAAAAACTGCACCTCTCAAGGCTGAGTCATAAAAGAAGACAATGAGAGAAAGCCATGGATACTTTCAAGGTAGATTCTCAAATACCTGGAGACCTCAAAGTTGGCTCCACTTCTTAAAGGCTCCACCACTTCCATAATCATGACTCTAAAGACCAAGTCTTTTATGAATGATTCTTTGGGTGACATTCAAACTGAACCATATCAAATACTCTCACTATTTCCATTATCAGTCAAGAAAATCCAAGCCACTTGACTGGGAGCTCTAATATTTCTCTTCTTTTTTATTTATTTTATTATAGCAGCAGAAATAGATTAAAACAGATGAAAAACAACACATAAGAATGAAGAGATGGCTTAGGGGTTAAGAAAGTGCCTCACAGACAGAAGGTCCTGAATTTTGATCCCAGGTCTCACATAAAAACTCCAGACAGAAACAATGGTGGCTTGCACTTCTGGCCTTGATGGGCAGAGCCTGGGAATCCCAGAATGAAACAAAAAAGAGGTAGAAGTAATCCAAGATGATTTCCCAACTCATCCTTAGTCCTCCACAGGGATATACAGTGCTCTCTGATACATACACACACACATACAAACACACACACACACACACACACACACACACACACACACACACACACACTAAATGAATGAATAAATAAAGTTTAAAAAGAAAAACACCATGTATGTATCATGAAAAATAACAGTACCTGAAAATTTCAGGGGAGGCATTGTTTATGAGTTAAATATATTTTGATGTAAATGTTAAGAAAACAAGATCAAGATCAAAGGATGACATGATGTCACAGGCAGAAAAAGGTTTACATTCTTTACCTTCAATAAGTTGGCACAACACCTATTAAAAGTTATTTAAAAGATATTTCTCATTGTCTTTCAAAAAGATCATATAAAAGGAATTTTGATTTTATAAGAGCACAAAGGAAATATAAATTAAGTTGGTGCTAGGTAATGCCAAATGGTACTCAATAGCCTGGGCAGTTATTTTCACTTACCATGGGCTCATATTCATATTCATTGATTTGACCTGGTTTCTAGAATTCCTTGGATTTTATGTGGAAGCACCACAAATCTATTGCCATTAATAGTGTCCCATGCCCTTGAATATGAAATACAATTCTGTCTATGGTCAGTTCCATTAGCTACAATTCAGTTAATCCATGGCTAACTGAAAATCTTACCAGAAGAGAAAACATCAAGAAGTGATCAATTTTATAAAAGATTTCCAAAAGCATTGCAAGGTTCTAGTTCCAGCCAACCTCAGAAATACCCTGAAAATAGTAGAACACATAGTTCATATCAACACTTGATCTGTTTTCCCTCTGACATAAACTGTCTCCTACCTTCTCATTTTTATAATAGCTGAGTGTGTATATTTCTCTGTCTACCTTACTTTGATATGCATTCAAACTAAATAAAAGTAAACACTATTTATACCATATACAAAATGTTGCATAAATGCAGACTTTCTCTCCCTACCCCATTTATAAAGACTAAAGTAAAAGTTTAAAATATTTAAATACATTATACTTTCAGTGATCTTTTAAACTTGCTATCCATTTAAATTGTTTGGTAACCTTGAAGGGTGCAGAATAAATCAACTGTCCTAATTATCTAAGAACTGGTGGTATAATTAAGGGACAGAACATGAGAACCTAAGTCAAGCCCCCAGGACTAAAGAAAAAAGACAAATGTCTCTCCACATATATCCTTTTTCCACTCCTTATATTCACCACTGATTTTAAATATGTCAAAGATTAACACTTTATGTCTCGGGAAAGTCTAACCCTGTTGTACTTTCTTCCAATGCTTTTCAACTTTTCTCCCCCCCAACTCACTTATTCACTTAATAATCATCTACTTATTGCAAGAACCCAAAGAAAAGCACACTCTTTCTAAAACTCTGATAATGCAAGTAAAGTTTAGTAGTTTTTTGTTTTTTTTTTAGTAAGATCCCATTTCTTCTAGAACCATCTATTTATGGGTATGTAATGCATTCATAAATAAATTTGAAAATTAAATAGAGAGATACACTTCAGAGACTAAATATTTTTTAATTCATTTATTAATTTATTTTTTAATTTATTCAACTGTGTGTTTTTATTATTATTATTTATTCAATTGTGCGTGTATGCCTGTGTGTGTAGAACCACGGACGAATTCGGGAACCACCATGGACGCCACCACCTCCTCCTTTTTCACTCCGCCCTACCAGGACCAGAAACGTAGGCCGCTCCCACTTCCGCCCAGCGTCTATACGTGGGGTCTAGGATCCGAACTCAGGACCTTCCGCCTGCAAGGCAGAGGCTTAACCCCTGAGCCACCTCTCCAGCCCCATAGAGACTAAATATTTAAAGAAGCCAATTGTCCAAAAAGTACTCTACAGATTCAGAGAAATCTGAATAAAAACCATAGCAGAAATTTTGATAAGAGTCAAATTGTTTATAAAAAATGCATATAGACATGGAGTTTAGAATAGTTAAAGCAATGCTGAAAAAGGAAAACAATGTTGGAGGTTAAACTATACGTTATTCCAAACTATATAAAGCTGTAATAACTACAATACTCTATTGTGGAGTACAAGCCTTTCAGAAAAGAGGCACAGGCATCAGTATCTTATACCAGAAAAATATATATATTTTAAATATATTTTAATCTAAATGTTAAGAGAGAAAACAAATGACTTATTAAGATCAAAGGATGACATGATGTCACAGGCACAGAAAATAAATTATAAAAAAATTTATAAAGGGAGATTTGCTACCAGCTTCTAGTCTCAAGGGCAGGAAGGAGAGCTCTTCTTCAAAGTGTCGTATGTCAACTGCCGTCAAATGAAATAATCATACCGAAATGTTATAATTTGGAAAGCCATATTCGAGTGCTTTAAATGCAAATACAAAATAAAATTAAAAGGCTTTTGCTACGAGCAATGGTGTCTGTCTACAATCGCAGCATTCCATTTGGGAGGTTTAAATCAGGAGGATCTCCAGTAAAGACAATCTTAGTCACACAGTGATTTTGAAGCCTGCTGAGGTTCCATACCAAGATTTTTATCTCAATGTAAGTAGGGGTAAGAGGGACATATCCCTTTTCCCCTTGAAAATATGTAAATCTCTACAATGACTAAAAATCCTTTGCTGGTCTCACAGCTCTGAAATATTTCTTCAAGGATCTGAAACTTGAGTTTTCAAACTTCAAATATCAAGGAACATAACTTTATGTCTTCCAGTTACGACGGAAGGATAAGAGCTTACCCTTAGAAGGACAATCCACTCTGATTTTCAATGAGATGTTTAATCTCCTCCTGAGTAAAACTAAAACAGACGGTCTCTCCAAATTTCCATAATGAAGTTAGGACGATATATAGGTGACAAAGTTGTGCCTGAATTCACTTACTATCCTGACATAGGCTTCATCTAATTATACAAATTTACCCCCAAATTATGGCTAATCCTTACTCAACAACAAAGTAGTTCATAGCTGTACTGATTTTGGAGAAGTAGCTCTGATTGAAAGGAAGATTTTGTTTTTAATTATTTTTCCCATTAGAATGTGTTACAAGTTAATACAAGTTAATAATCTACTTTCCATAGTATTTTATAATTTTAATTCCCACACTTATCTGTCCTTGCTTATGAGCTTCAAGTCACACTGTGGAAGAAGCAAGAAAACTTCAAATCATAAATGCAGAAAGCATACCAATATCTCCTTAATTAGTTTAAACTCACATCTTGCCATTTATCTGAGGCTTTGTATTTCTAAATAAAATTATAAAACAAAGTTTTTTCCATAGATCATAGTTGCTAAAGTCAATAGATTCATAAAACAATGTTACTTAATCTCAATAATCTCTACCAATGTTTATTTTACATAAGGAAATACTTTGCAGAAAGAAAATTCAATACAGAAGCTTAAAAATTTATTTTATTTTGGTTCATTCCATTTTTCTGTCATTTTTTGTAGAATAAATATTATTCTATATCAAATTAGATCTTATTAATAAGTGTTATTAATATGAATGATAATGTTGTTACATTTTATGTATTGTATTGATTTCATGCCAGTGCTTTGTTCCTAATGGAGTTGATTAAAAATCCAGTTGCTTTCTTGCCTTAAAGTGATAACAATGGTTAATGACAAAATTCAGGCAGTTGAAATTTAATTTTTTTATTATTTATTCAATTGTGCGTGTATGCGTGTGTGTATATGTATGTATGTGTGTGTAGAACTACGGACGAATTCAGGAACCACCATGGACACCTCCACCTCCTCCTTTTTTACTCCGCCCCGGTATTCACAGGCTCTGCCCTATCAGGACCAGAAACGCAGGCCTCCACCCGCTTCTGCCCTGGAGCTATACATGGGGTCTAGGATCCGAACTCAGGACCCTCCGCCTGCAAGGCAGAGGCTTAACCCCTGAGCCACCTCTCCAGTCCCCCAGGCAGTTGAAATTTAAAATTAGTTGCCAACACATATAAAACTCACAGTAAATATATTCAATTTAATTTTAAAACAATTGTTTGGAAGTTGAAAGTCACTTCTTTCTTTACATAAGCACATGCATGTTAGCATTGACACAGAAAAAATAATCTCTAATATCTGAAATTAATCATCTGGACACTTTTATTACTGTAATCTACATCAAGTTTCTAACTAATTAAACTCCTTGATAAAATGAAAAAGTGATTGAAAATATTTTTCAATTATTTACACAAGTAGAATAAACTTAGGAGAAAATAATTTAGGATAAAAAGCATCACACTTAAATCTTTCTCTTCTTTTTAGGCAACATAAAACTTCATCTAATCAATGCTGTACGTGTAGTTAGTTCTTCCTTGCAGCATACAAAGGTTGGGTGACAGTAAAAATTAACCACATAATTGGTAACTGTCCAATGAACCCAGATACAAGTTAATAATCTACTTTCCATAGTATTTCATAGTTTTAATTCCCACACTTATCTGTCCTTGCTTATGAGCTCCAAGTCACACTGTGGAAGAAGCAAGAAAACTTCAAATCATAAATGCAGAAAGCATACTAATATCTCTTTTTAGGCTAAAATAAAAACAATATTTCTGAGAGTTCCTTAAAATTGTCTTGCTCAAAAGAAGTCTCATTCATCAACTAATGAAAAACACAAAGGAACGCTAGAGGCAGACAAGCTGGTTTGCAATGTCTATGACCTACTTTGTGACTCTAACAATATGGCATTCCCAAGCAAGCAAAACTATACTAGGACCAGGAAAAGGGAGAGTGAAAAACAGAATGAGATGGAATTTAGGGCAATGAAGCTACCCTATAAGATATTACCCAGACAGAGCTATGCAACTACACACATGCCAAAGAGCACACAGTGTAGCACTAATATTAGCTGTGCACCTTGGATGATAATTGTGTCTGTACTGCACAAACTGTAACAAACACGCCTTGTTGATGAAGGGTGTTGGTGATAGGCAGAAAGGTCATGCGGGAGAAGGATGGGTATCCTCTATTTTTCCCTAACTTTGCTGCGAATCTAAAAACTGAGGTCTGCAAATTAAAACATCTGGCACAAATGTCAGTTCATCTGTCTAATTCTCTCACCAATTCCAAGAACACTTGCTCTTCAGTCTACATTTAGTGGTCATGGCCTTGAGTAAATTGTTTAACCACTAAAAGTTTCAATTTCCTCACTTGCAACTGGTGATGACTTTACAGGAAGGATTAAATGAGTATTTTGAAAACCTTTGATCAATGTCCCAAAAATGTCTGCTGTTGCCTTTGCTATCATAGCCCATTAGGTGACTATAACAGTTTATTATCGCTGTGAGAGAGCACCCAAAGTCAAACAAATTATGGGAGAAAGAGAGATTTATTCACCTTAGGTCTCCAGAGCAAAGATACACAGTAGAGATGGCATGGCTGGCTGGCTGAAGCTGACAGGAGGCAGGCTGTCACAGGAGACCTTCCCATGGCTGGAGAATTCCTAGAGCGTCTCTCTTTCCTATATTCTGTGGTCCCTTTTATATGGCCCATTACTGAGAAGTTCCTATGAGATCTATGGAGGTTCCGATGGGATCTAGGGCTGGTATAATCCCTTTAGGTGGTCTCAGTTGATCTTTCCAGGTGTGGTCTCAGCTGATCTTAGTTAATACCAAGTGTTGACACCCAGGATTAACTGTCAGTAGCCTGGTGTTAAACATAGCTGGAATAATTTTCACAGATGGTAACATTGAATAGTAAACTCATTATTACTTTAGATAGCTCAAATGTTTTTATGAGCAGTAAGATGGCTATAGAAATACGAATATTTATTTTAGAACACACACCATTTATATTTAAATGGAGGTGGATGAAAGGAAAGCATAAGAGAATAGAAGCAAGAAGCAAAGAAAAAAAGAAGAATGGAAACAATGAGAGTAAGGGCTACATTTGATTATGACAAAAATACAATATATGGTAGTTGTTTTCTTATGTCAGCTTATCATTTTAAGAATAAATATATAATAAATCCAAGAGGAATTTTTTAGGTAAAGGAGACCTCTGAAGACAACTGTGGGAGATTTCCTATAGTGGGTGGGGCCAGTACCTGGAAGGTGAGTAAGAGAGAGATGAGCCTGGAATTTAGCAAGCTGGCTAGAAGGTAACTATTGGTCCTTACCCGTCTCTCTGCTTTTCACTAAGGATATGGTGCACTTCCTCAGATCCGGAGGTTTGCTGAAACCTAGAATCATGAGCTCTGATTTTTGTATCAAGTATTCATTGTAGGAACAGAAATATGAAACTAAGGCACAGTGAAATGGAGAAAAATGACAAAAGTCTATAGAAGTGAACATAAACCATAACCCAGAAGAATAAATTAGAAGACTAAATCATCAATAATTAAGCTATTCCATAAGCATTTATTTGGGGCTTACATTTCCACTAAGTTCCACTAAGTTTAAATATGTGTAAGATTTTATTCAAGCAGGAAAGACTGGGAATATAAAAATTACCTAATAATAAAAAGACATTCCTTCATAATCCATACAGGAATGAGGAATAAAAATGCATGATGTCTTCAAAGGAGAATCAAGATAGTAAGTTTGCTATATAACCCAAGACACTGACTTCCTGACCAATCCCTCATCTCTACAAAGGCCCGGTGTCACTGTCTCCTGCATCTTGACAATATTTATTGGCATGGATAAGCCTTCCTCTGAAGACAAATAGAAACAGAACTTTGGAGAACCAATTATTTTTCTCTAAAATCACTGCTAGGAAGGTAATGCTATCTTAAGAAAAGACGGTTCATACATCTACATTGCAATTCTTCCTTAAGATTCCTTCTCTAGCCTAGCTTATTAGTTTACAAATTCTACTGTATGTACTCTATTCTTGCTTGACATTTTTATACTTAGAACTGTGTTCGTTTACAACAATTTTCAGTGTGTTTGGTCTTATGGCACACTATTTGCTTAAAATATGAATCATTTTTACTGATTAGAAGAACCAGTCAAAAAGAACTTCTGTGATCTAGACTCAGCGTCTATAGCTTAGAGCTATTAGTTTGAAGCAGAATTTTACTCGAGCCTCAGAAATGAAAGTGGTTAACTTTGCAGTTCAGATTTTTGAGGCAAACAGGCTCTGGACTGACCTATGTAGTGATACTTTCATCACCACTATTAGTTATGTGCTAATTGCTAGTAATAACAAATTAATTCTGTTAAGTGGAGGATTAATAAAGTACAGAATGCCCTGTGACTCAGGTCATCAATTTGCATAATAAAGAAATGACTATCTTCCTTATATTCTGAAGTGAAGAAGCTCAACTGTGTGTCTTGTCATGGCAGATGCTGGCTCCAGGACTCCCCTCCCAAAACACCAATATTTGAGCATGATTAAGTCCATCATTAAAAAAATAAAAACACATCTGTTATCTACTCATATCCTCCTCCATTCTTTTGTAATGTCTATATTGGTTAAACTTAGTAACCCATAAACATTTTATTACTACTTGCTATACTATGTTGTTTAGGGAATAGTGCTCTGAAAAAAAGTCTGGACATTGTTCAATACAAACACAATCACCACTGTTTTAATTAAATTTTTCTCTACCTTATTGATGAATTTTGTCATTTAACAATTTCATGTATGTATACAATAAATTCTGATTATTTTCTGCTCTATTTTTTCTTATCTTACATGACCTCCTGCCCAGACCCTCTTCTCTACAAGTCTTCATCTTATATTCAGATCCCTTTTGTTCTGTTTTGAATCCTACTTGGTTTAACCAGGGCCTTCTGAATGACCCTGGGCATGGTACTTTGTCTTGGAGCCTAGAAGGCTTTCCTGTGGACACATTTGTGCCCCACAACACCACTTTTACCAATTTGTTAAGTGCCCATTGTTCACCAGTATTTTGTAATTCCTCTCCTCAGTTCATAGCTGACCATTCATCAAATAGATCCACTGCTTTGTGGCTCCTATATCCTTTCTGGCCTCTCTTCTGCAAAGGTGTCTGAACATTTAAAGATCTATATGTCATGTGAAGACTGACTTCACAACCTTCACTTTTTCTCAGATCTTGTCTTTGGCAGTAGCTTAGTGGGCAGAGTGCCAGCCTTGTATCTATTAAGTTTTTAATTTTATACAAAGGAAGAGGAATCAACAGGAAGGATGAATGATAAGCCAGTACAGGCAAGCAATGTGGGAACAATTGTTCAAGACGTGCCTAAAGCCCTTTCCTGTAAGTCCTTGTACACAATAATTTTTTTCTCTCCCTTGAGTTTTTAAAGTGTGATTTGCCTGAAGGAACCAAGAGGCTTCGAGAAGTAGGATTCTTTAATGCTATTTGTTACGTAACTCAATGTAGTTAGTTTAATGAGATTTCATTGTATATGTTTCAGATGAACACAAAGAAAACTAAGTCCATCCAATGTTTATTTAAGGTTTATTTCCTTTCATCTCAGCTTTTACCATACCTTTTGGCATGAATTAAATTATTTTACTTTTCTGACTTCCAATATTTTGAAGCACTTCAAAATAATACTCTTCTGGAAATGATGTCCAGGAGTCTAAGGAAAGAGAACTGCTGGAATTAATGTATTTTATTTCTAAAAGAGCCAGTGAAACTCTGTACAAGAGAGTCATGTACCATGCTCAATACAACTAAAGGTCTTGTGTCAATGTCGAGAAACTGTGATAAAGGATAACACATTCACATTATTATTTAGAGGAAACAGGATGTTTTCTTCAGTGTAACTTTTATTCCATGGCATTTCTCTCTTATTTAGTGTGATTTCAGCAAATTCCTTTTTTTTTAAACAAGGTCAGCTATATTTATAGATTTATGCTTTAAATAAAACAGATATGCTTGTTTCCTTTTCTCAAGTTATTGTGCTGGGCTAGAACAATAATTTTTGAAGGCTTTAGTAATAATTTTATGCTAGAATATTTCACAAAATATTCTTATTTTATCTTTTTCACATTTATTTATTTAGTAAGAGAGATGTGCATGACATGGCATGTGTTTAGACATCACCTTGCAGATTCAACGCTTTGTGGGTTCCAGGGATTGAACTCAGATCATCTGAGTTTGTGGCAAAAACTACCTGCTGAACCATTTACTTGTCCATAAAAATATATCTGTGACTTGTCTATGTTTCCAAAATGTGAAAACCCATAATGTAATTAAAAATTCCAACCTCAGTAGTGTAGCAGTGACTCCCTGACACCACAAATCTAGGCCTGACATTATATTTTTGACTCAAGGAATTCCAATGTTTAACAGTTCAATCTAAAAAGAAAATTAAATTACTTTAATTTCTATTATGAAGTAGATTTAAATTGCTGTCAGATGAATGAAAAAAGTCACCTAAGTGGTCATGATATTATTAGTTCAATATTAATTGATATTCCAGATGAATAAGCATATGAAACAAACTATTAAATAACTGTAAAATTAGATACAACTGCATCTTCTTCTGATTTGATCTCAACTTTTGCTCTTTATATATAAAAGTACCTCAAAGATATTGGTATATTAGTTATTATATGGTAAATGCATGTATCAAGTGATAAGCAACTCCTGGAATTTTGCATAATGATGGAACATTTATCTTTCTGAATATGCTAATTGTGTATACTTTTATATATGATGTTTCCCTAAATATGAAACGAACACATCTTATTTCTCAACTTCTGGTTAATGATTTATTTTGTATTTTTCTTCTATACAGTTATAGTAACAGCTATTCTAATAAGCATATTTGTCTTAAAGTCTCTGGTATTGTTCAATAACTCTTTTTAAACATATGTTAACTTTCTAAGATAAATGAACAAATCTTGCTAAAACGCTCCCTCAAAAATACTATTTTTCCATTCTCAGGGTAGAGACTCGCCATTTTCAAAACTTTTTATTTACCTTGTAGTTAAAATCCAAGTGCTATTTGGCACTGATTACTGAGCAAAACCTGTGCCTACAAGAATAGAAGCATTTCACTATACTAAGCTTAGTATAATTTTAAAAGTAAATCCTAACCTTGGTCAAATTGAAATGTCGGGAATACTTTTCTGACTCTCTGCTTTTAACATAATAAAATTATATACAATGCCTTTTCCATTCCAATCATTATGTCTGTTTCTGTAATATGTTACTTAATGTCTTTCCTCATATAAAAAATAGAGCTAAAACATGTATGTATAGTAGGCACACACATTGAAAAGATAATGTGTAAAGTTTGTTACATGAATTTTTAAACACACATGGCACAAAATGTTATTATATATACACATTAAATATTATATATAAATATATATTGATTATACATTTTAATTTGTGCTGCAATATAAAGTGTATATTATCTATTAGTAATACATAATTAATACTAGTAGTATAATATATATGCTTTATATGAAATTATTTGCTATTCAGTGTTAACGTAATTATGAATGATTTTTCCTTTACCTTTCAGCACTTTTTTAACCTTTCAAAATTTTTTAATAATTTAATTTTGACTTGAGAGATAGGCGCACAAGCATATGTGAACTCTCAGAAAAGTAGTTCAAGTCAGGTTTGTGAGCAGGTGCTCTACCTTCTGAGCTATCTCACAAATGTCTTTTTCTGCTTTCATATGTATGTGTAGTAAGCAGGAGGTGTGCACATATATATGTATGTCTCTGAATATGCATGTGAAGGTGCATCCTCCATCACTCTTTAATCTCTAATCAAACACAAACCTCACCAATAGTCTAGTTTGGTTAGCAAGCTTGCTCTGGGGATTCCTATTGTTCAACCTCTCTGGCTCTCCAATTACAGTCAGGCTGCCAAACCCAGTCATGAAAATCTGAACAACAATCCTATTGTTTGTACAACAAGCCATTTAACTGTCTCCCCAGTCTCATATGTGCCACATTTAGTGTCATATTTGACTGTTGCTAAAATTCTCTTCTCTCAGCAATACCATATGCCCATCTGTTTATATTTGAGAAATAATTGTATTTGAAACAATATAAATAGTCTCATAGTTAATTCAGTTATCTAATTTCTATGTGTGTTTAAAACCTTCATGAGATGTCTTCAAAGGAAATATAAAAGAAACTTTTTCTGATTGAAAATATTCTTATATTATTGTACTTTTCAAAAAACATTCCAATTTCAAGTATGAGATGAATAAACTCCACATAAGAAAGAATTTAAAATTAAGTAAGAAATAAAGTTGTAAGATCAAGGATATAAAAAAATTACTGTTTTTTTGGTAGCTTCTACCTAAGTTGGCTATAATTATAGCACTATATCTATTGTTCTGATTTATTCATGTTGTAATAGCATTCTGATTTTGAATGTATAAATCTGTACATTATAATGGTACATAAAAAGTGCATATGGGAGAGAAATTGAGAGTTATTACTCCATTTTACTTTCCTTATTACCAGTGTCTTCAGTTATAAAACTGCAACCCGGGATGTCATCAGATAGTGATGAAACATGTATTTAAAAATCAATGTGCATTGTAAGGTTAAAGTAGAATCAATGAGGAAGTTCTCGTGGTTTAGAATATTTATAGAACTCCAAACAAATGGAATGTACATCTATATTTTTAATTAAATAAACAAGCATTCTGGGAAAGCCACAGTTCTTAAAGACTGCAGATACAGCACCTTCTCTTAGTGGAGCCCTGAAAGCAACAGGAAATGAAAACACGTGAGATCAAGCATTCACTTCTGGCAGGAAAATTGTGCATCCGGATTTAAAAAGTTGCATGTGTGATAGAGATTGAACAATGATCATCTCTGAGGACCATTTTAACCAAGAACAATGCATTATTTTTGCATTGTAACTGATTTACATTGAAAAAACTTAAAACTCCAAGTAGCATATTTTACATAAAGATTAACTTTCTTATACTGATAGCAGTATAGCACTTAACTTTTAGGGCTGTTGTTATATTGAAAATGAATAAGTTGGTTAATGGAAAGAATTTTTCTGAGTCTTTTAAAAATGAGCCTCATATAGATAGAACAGCATTTATGTTTATTTTCTCTATCACTTTATAGAAGGAGCGGATGTATGGGTATCTTTCCGATATTTTATGTGAAATCTGTTCTTTATCAACCATAAAAATCGCATAACACTGAAACTGATTATTTCAAATACTGCCGTTTTGAGAAGTTTTTCTCAACATCTTGTTGGAATTTAAGTACCATTATAGCAGGGTTGTGGGTGAAGCCTGTGAGTAATGATTAGCTCATGAAACCCTGGCCTTAAGCAAAATTTATGCTTTTTTTAACTTATGGGGTGGATTCCTCATGACAAGAATGGATTCCTGACAAACAATAACAGCAACAACAAGGAGTTGGGTCTGGCTCCACACTACTGTCTTGCAAATGCTTCCTTGTCCTTCTGATATGTCACAGTTCAACATAGTTGCCTTCAGAAACCAGCAACACCCTTGTGGATTTCTCAGTCTCCAAGCTGTGAACCAAATAAATCTGCTCTTTAGAAATTATCAAGTCTCAAAAAAAATCAAGTCTCAAATATTCTGCTATTGCAAAACCAACTGAACTAAAGCCAAATACAAAGGCAAAAAGTAAATCCTGCAAAAAGGTAAAGGTAGGCAAATTTTTGGATTAAAAAAACATATCAGAATGTTTCACTGGATCAGGAATAAAATTAAAAAACAAAAAATAAATCTTTAAAAAATTCAACTAGACAAAAACTAAGATAACAGTGTATCATTGCATCTTGAAAATAATAATTAGAATTATATTTAGCTGTCCGTGCCATAGAACAGAATGTTCTGATGGCACTACTTATTATTATACATGGCATATGTTATTTAAAGCAAAATATACTCAGAAAATCTACATGACAAGGACCATAAAAGACATGAGAATTTTTGATACAAACTATAAATATCTGTGGTGAAAATAAGAATGTTTGGGCAAAATATCATTGTCAGAAGTAAATACTTCCACATATTTGAAGGAAAAAACATGAGAAAAAGGAACTGGGATTTTTCTGTGTTGTCCCTGGGGATAGAAATAGAACAATGGTATTTTTCTATATAGGAAACATTATTCAACATAACAATTTCATGTAGGTAGGGAGATTTACATCACTGAAAGTGATAAAGAATGCTAAGGATCAGTTATGGGATATGAATCACAAACACATTCTAGAGATCAGAATACAGGATAAAGAATCTTACAAAATGATTTCCCCTTATGAGGATGGGGGCTTATTACACAGAGATTCATCACAACTCTGAATGTATCTGTAACTAAGTTTTACTCAGTTTTAACGTCAAAGAACAAGCCTAAAGCAAGTTTGGCACGACAGTTGGCTGATTGGTCCACTGGTGCTCTAAAATGAAGGCTTCTTTCAGTGCACAGCAGTTTCTGAGAAACCAGCAGGGCCTGTTAAGTTTTTTTCCTGTGAATTCCTGTTTAGCCTGTAATTGCACCCATGAAACCATTTTCTGACCTCTTACAAAGACTGCTCAAGCTATTACTAAACAGAAACGAAACCATAATGAAGCAGTCACCACAAGAGGTGCGTTGCATTTTTCCCTTAGTCAGAAATAAGCTCTTAATCAGAAATTTACTTAAAATCTGCTTAGAACACCTTGATAGTCACACACACACACAAGAAAAATATTGTTTATTTTCTAGTTTCAAAAGTGTTGAGCTTAGAATTCTCAAGACTTAATTGGCATATTGAAAGGGATTTTTTTAGGTTCAAGTTTTTTCTTAAACTGTTTTATAGAAAGCATATGCTGATATGCATTTGTGCTTGTCATAATATCTAATGAATCATGACTTTGAGCCTGATTTTCAGCATTTGTGTTATCTAAGGTTGGCTTGCACCATTTTAACAATAAAGTCATATCTGAGGTAAATGGATATATTGTGGATATAGCTCATAATAAAATAATGAAAAAGATCTCAAAGAATTAAGGTTTGCTACTTTGAAATATACTTTCTAACAGACATTGTTTCACTGTATATGTGAACGTATGTGGAACATATAAAAATGTATGAAAACATTCTTTACTTTGATGTTTAGATTACATATTTTATTAAGTGTGGTGTGTATCTAGCAACGTTGTCAGCAATCATTGGCAATGTGTCTATAATTTCACATAACTGATAATTCACTGACTTTTCCTGTTGGCATTCCTCAACCTTAACTACACACACAAGAAAAATATTATTGTTTATTTTCTGGTTTCGAAAGAGTTGAGCTTAGAATTCTCAAGACTTAATTGGCATATTGAAAGGGATTTTTTGATTCCCTGCTTCCCTAATTCCACCTTCTTTCAGCTTATCCGACTCGGGTTCTGCTCTCAGGAAGGCTTGCATGTGACCTTCACCACCAGCCCTGTGCTGTCCTCTCCCTATTGCCTTTCCTTAAATAACTAACAAATGAATGGAAATCCCTTATGTGGAACTTATTCAAACACTAAACCTGTTTGTTTTCTCTTCTTTTTTTTTTAATTATTATTTATTCAATTGTGTGCATGTGTGTGTATGTGCGTGTCTGTGTGTGTCTGTGTATGTGTAGAACCACGGAGGAATTCGCGAACCACCATGGACACCTCCACCTCCTTCTGCCCCGGGATTCACAGGCTCCGCCCTACCAGGACCAGAAGCGCAGGCCGCCCCCGCTTCCGCCTGGCGTCTATACGTGGGATCTGGGATCCGAACTCAGGACCTTCCGCCTGCAAGGAGGAGGCTTATCCCCCGAGCCACCTCTCCAGCCCCTGTTTTCTCTTCTTAAGACAAAGTCTTATCTTATAGTCTGGGCTGCCTTGCAACAGGTGATCCCCCTGCCTCAGGATTCTGAGTGCTAATCATACAGACACATTCTAATCATAGCCACTCTATTCTGCAAATTTCTGATGAGCTTTTCCAACAAAGTCTCACTGGAACTCTCCTATCATTTATATTATTGGCAACCTCTTGTCCTGGAATATTTATATTTTAAACATTTTCTTCTTTGGATAGTATATGAAAGTCATGTAAGAACGAAGACTAGAGAGTAATTCCTTACAGTAGTTCCTCCATTGTATATAGTGATAATTTAATTCTTCCTGTTATTTCTGTCTTGTACTCTCCCAGTCTATAAACTCCTTCCACACAGCATCCATAGTACAGAACGGCAAACAGAAGGTAGTGGGTGTTGGTCAAATGAAAGATGGAGGAACAGACAAGGTCTCTTCCACAAAAAAAAAAAAAAATCTCCCTGTATAATAGACAAATGACTTTGGATGTATTGTAAATTCCTCATACTATGTTCTTCCCTTTGCTAGAATATTGTATTGAATGAATAAAACTCATTGTAGAATAGTTATAGAGCATCAAATTAGTTAGAAAATAAAAATGTCAATCCGTGAAAAACTCATCACCCGTTAACGGCTTCTACAGCACTTGATCCCTGTTTCACTTAAAGGAATCATCTCTCCATGCACATGTATAGTCTGTTTCTGTAAGTAGTTTAGAACAAGATGCTTCTCTTATTTTCTGCTAAGATTTGTCAAAGAAGATCAGCGATGAAGTTTAACCTCACTTTGCACAATAAGTCAACATATGAAAACCTGGCAAAAAAGAAATTATGAAATATTATGGTTGTAACAGTTATTCTTAACTATTGATGCAAGAGAGCATTCAAAGTCAAACAACTTAAGGAAGATAGGGAGATTTATTTAACTCACAGTTCTAGAGGGGAGAAACTGACTTTCATGGAGGAGGTGACATGGCTGGTGGCTGAGGCTGACAGGCTACGTCACGGCAAACATCCAGTATGCTAGTGGGTGACATCTGAAGGCTGGAGGATTCCTGGAGTCTCGCTTCTTCCCAGTCTTCTTTTCTATGGTTCTTTTCATCTGGTCTGCTGCTGGTGGGTTCCAATAAAATCTAGGGAGGTTCCAAATGAATCTAAGGCTGGTTTTTGTTTTGTAAATGTATTGATCCAGATAATCTCTTCAGGTGGTCTCAGCTGGTCTTGGTTAATGCCAAGTGTGTCAAGTTGACACCCAGGATTGTCACAATGATTTAAGTTGTGTCATTTTGCCTTCTATTGCTCAGCACATAAATATTTTGAGGACCTTATTTGAAAATAGAGTCATTATAGATAAAAATGAGTTAAATTCAATGAGTTCAAAGTAGAGTAGGGTGGCCTTTTCATGTCCATTGCCTTTATGAAAAGACCGTGGTATGAAGACAGCACAGAGAGAATCACATGGATTGAAAGCAGAAACTGGAGTTATGCAGGTTATCAGGCAAGAAATGGCAGGCCAGTTGAAATCAGGTAGAGGAAGGAAGTTTTTAAAAGGAGTGTGATCCTGCTACCAATTTGATTTTGGACTTCTCAAAGTCGTTTTATGTTCACTATTTCATAAAGTTCTGTTACTACTGCTCAAACATATATAATGAGCTGAGAAATACTCATACAGCTTAGTGATAAAGTTAAGATTTCTCTCATTTTATCAGCTTATATGTATCATAATGGATGAAATTAGCTTGATGTCTTTTCTTCTTTCTTTGTATGCTTGGCTGATCTCTGGAAAAGCAGTGACTAATACTGTGAGCTATGCATTATTAGAGGCTCCTATCTCAGCCTTAGGCTACATTTTCTTTTTTTTTTTTAATTTAATGAGATAGTTTAATGAGACTAAAAGATGAATTTTGATGAAATCCTTTTGTATTTTTAAATATATATTTATAAATACAATAGCCTGTGACACTTATATTTTATCTATGTTGCTTACAAATTTCTATTTTAAATGGGAAAATTAAGTGTATTAAATGTATACACTGTGGAGTGATCCTGTTTTTGCACTTCTTGGAGTGTACATAGCTTGGAAGACTTTGGATGGACATCTTACAATGGAACTACTTTGAAGAATTCCCACTGAACTTTTCTGCAACCTTGGCCACAATAAAACTTTCACTTTTCTCCAGAACGTTTTTGTAATGAAATGAAAATAGGTAAATTATCTGGAGGAATAAAAAGAGTTACACATTCACTGATGTACATAAACATCAGAACAATACAAAGATCACAAGACACAAAAAAGGACCAGACACTTGAAGCTTAAATAGCATTCTGAGATTATGGGAGGACTTGTCAATAGTTTCTGCAGGGAGTCAGGGAACATTACATTAAAAACAAAGGCTGCCTATTGTGTACATAAAATATCCCAGTAAAGTATTTAGTTTAACTTACTGAAGAATAGAGGAAGAACCTGACTGGATATTGCTGATGCCTTTAGTTTCTAATCTTTTCCAGTGCTGGTTAATCATTCCTGTGGAACTTAATGTGATTCTTAGAGGAGGCTGTGAAGGAATTGCAGTTCTTTAGAAAGAAGTTTTCTTTGATGAGTAAAAGTGCAAAAATCTGTGTCAGTCAGATTTTGTTGCTGGGACTTAATGCCTAAGTAAACCAACTTCAGAGAAGATGGATTTATTTTGGTTCATGGTTCTAGAAGTTTCAGTTCATGATCTGCTATCTCTGTTATTTTAGGGTCAAGGTCAGGTGAGCATGTGACAAAGAAATATTTTCATCATATGGTCACTAGTAAATAGAGACAGAGTAGAGAGGGGTCCAGGACAATATAAAGCCCAAGGACACACCTGCAGTAAGCTTCTTCCTTCAGTCTTGCTTCCAAATGTTTCTATCACCTAGAAATGCCATGAAAGCCTCTTTTCATAGCTGCACTGAAGAAGAGAAGGTCAGAGACACATATGAATTTGACATGCCAAAGTGTCACTATTTTAGAATATTTAGGATACCCCAGCAACTATTTTGTTGAAAAGAAGAGTAAGAAATGCATAGCTACCATAAAGCAACTTGCTCATAGCTGTCTTAGTTTTTACTGTAATTAGCTCACATATGGGATAGATGGTCTTCAGTGAATCCTTAGAAAGTAGGACAAAGTTCACCTTATAACTTGGGAAGAGTTTGGACCTACTATGGTTTAGATAAGTGTTTTTCTAAGGTCTCTGTGTTATATTTTTTAAAATCTGATGAGGATCTCTTGTGAGGTTTGCAGACAGGCCACAGGTACCCCAAGGTGCCCAACACAAAGTTGGTTACATGCTTGAAACATAAGATTTTTGCAATTTTTTTTAATTTGACTGCACTGTTCTCAAGGGTAAACTTTGTCATTGATAACATTATGTGGCATTATCAAAAGGTTCAAAATACCTACTAGAAGGTATGGCCTAGTAGGTGGTTCTTAAGTCACTGGGGACATGAACCTGAAAGGGATTGTAATGAACTTCTTTTTTCCCCTTATTTCTAGCTCATGAAGTGAGTTGTTTGCTCCACTTCATATTCCCAGTATGCAGTGCTGCTTTGCCAGAGGCCCCAAAAGACCACGTCATAGTGACCTTGTGAGCACAAGGAAACCTTTCCTCTTTGTAAGTTAATTGTTTCATATATTTCTTTATAGAAATATGAAGTTCACTAACAATCCTTCAATAAAAAGAACTTTACTCACATGACTATAAAGATAATACTATCTTTCCTTTATGTCTAGATGCAGATATAAAGAAAGATGAAACTTTTTACATAGCTTGAAAGCTAAGACCCTCATTATACCAAAGCTTTCTCTTCCCATAAGAAGGAAGAATATCACATGCTTATGTGTGAATTAGTCTCCCTTCCACTTGACTTCACAGAATATTTGATTTCTGATCTTCTATATGAATGGCTAGCCTTTCATAATGATTTTATATTTTTATAGCTATTCCAAAGCAAGCAGAATTTAATGTAAGCTCTATGAGAAGAATGTCATATTTCTGATATAAAAACTATAAAAGAGCTCATTAGTTTTCTGCAGAAATTACTTAATTTTGATTTGCAAGAGTTTTCAGTATCAAGAGCTGTTTTCTTGTTTTGTGTGCTATACATTTGAGTGATATTATTTCAAAACCAAGCACAATGACATGAATTAAAATCTCAGATCCTTGTGTCCAAGGTGAAAACTCCAGGAGGAAATGGAAAGCCTTCACTTTCAGCTTTAGAATGGGAGCCTGGGAAATCTCAAAGCAAAGTAAAAAGTTAGGAGATGCAATCCAGTATGATTCTTTTGGGCCTTCTCAAGTACACACAGCGCCCTCTGATACACACACAAACACACACACAAATAAGTAAATAAATAAATGCAAAAACACTGCTACAGATCATCCACACAGCACATAGCTATTAAAGGCACAATGAAACATAAGTTTTTTTATCCAATTTTCTTCTTTGCTATCCCTGTACGCATGATAAAAGATACGTGGCAAAATCTATTTCTAATGATAGATTATACCGACTGATCTCCATCTCTGTTTAAGAGTAAAACAAAAAGGGTACTGGCTAGGGAGA
Organism: Typhlomys cinereus; assembly: GCA_023101885.1. NCBI lineage: Eukaryota > Metazoa > Chordata > Mammalia > Rodentia > Platacanthomyidae > Typhlomys > Typhlomys cinereus. Next base: position 4,881,509 of record JALPQD010000148.1, on the reverse strand, counting down.
TAGTTTAGTGATTCAAACCTTTGCCTCACAAGAAAAAGGAGCTGAATTTGGATCCCCAGATCATCAAAAAGACAAGGTGGATAAGGCAGCTGACTTCAATTCTGACCCTAGAAAAGTGGAACCTGGGAAATACTACGGCAGAGCAATAAGTTGGAAGATCAATCCAAAATGATTCCCAATGTCACCTGTGGGCTTCTACAGGCACACATACTTAAACATGACTCTTGTACACATGTATGTGCTTAGACACATGCACATACATACACACACACATGCACGCATGCAAAAAAAAAAAGGACACAAATTCTCGGAATTGATAAAACAGAACTAATGGAATGTTAAAAATGCTTTCAATTGGCCCTTCCCCACACCACTCCACCAGTCGGGACGCGCCCCCGCACTCTAGCTGGGCCTCATCCTGAGACCTAGGTAAGCTCCGCCTGCGCCCGCCCACCAGAACCCCAGGTCAGCCCAAGGCACCCAGCTCCTACCCCACCATCCAGCCAGAGCCGCGCTCAGGGCCGAGGGACGAGGAAGACCTCCAACTGCGCCCGGGCCCCGCCCCAGCTCCCCTCAGGTTAAATAGTAACACGCCGACGTCCCCATCCTCCCTTCCCCACCCCACTCCGCCAGCCAGGTCGCGCGGGCGGCACGGCCGGGCCTCATCCGCGACCTAGGTAAGCTCCGTCCCTGCCCACCCCCAGAACCCCAAGTCAAATAATTGTTTAGTGAAATTGAAAGATCTTAAGAGTTAAAACGACAAATGCCAAAGTCAAAGTGCAAATCCATGAGAACCAACACTCAAGTAAACAAATCTCCCACTGAAGGAATTAATCCCATAATGTTAGACTCCAACCAGAACAAACCCACAGAAAATGGCCAAGAAAGCCTGACCCAGGATAAAGACTTTCAAAATATGATCATTACCATGTTCAATACTATGAAAGAGGAAATCCAAGAGGAATTACATAATCAAATCAATCGCTTTGAAGAGGAACACAACAGACACTTGGAGGAGTTGAGAAAAACAGTGCAAGAAACAAAAACTGGCATAGAGCAGTTAAAACAGGCTCAAGCAGAGTTGAAAACTGAGCTACAAGACAAGTTATCTTCAACCCAGAACTCCACAGAGAGTCTTATCAACAGAACTAACAAAGCAGAAAACAGAATTTCAGACCTTGAAGATAAAGTGGGAGTACTAACCAGCTCAATGGAAGAGGTTGTTAAATCCAAAAAGATACTTGAGAGAAATATCCAAGAGATATGGGACACCCTGAAGAAGCGTAACATGCGTATTCATGGAATACCAGAGCAAGAATCTCAAAATACCACCCCTGAGGAAATTTTTCAAACAATCATCAAGGAAAACTTTCCTCATCTAAAAAAAGAGAGGCCCATCCATATACAAGAGGTATTCCACACCCCAAACAGATACGACCAAAACAGAAGCACGCCACGGTAAATAATAGTTAAAACACTCCACATTCAAGATAAAGAACTGGTGCTGAGAGCTTCAAGGGAGAAAAAACAAGTCACTTTTAAAGGTAAACCTATTAAAATAACAAATGACTTCTCAGTCGAAACAGTAAAAGCAAGAAGAGCTTGGAGAGACATACTTCAAGTATTGAATGAGCAAAAATGTCAACCCAGGCTGATTTACCCTGCAAAACTATCCGTCATGATCAAAGGAGAAAGAAAAATCTTCCAGCACAAAGACAACTTGAAGGGATACATATCCACGAAACCAGGCCTTCAAAAAATACTAGAAATGATACTCAAGCATGAATTAAAAAACAGGCATATCCAGGAGAACAGAAGGCAAATATAACACCATTAAAAGTGAAGCAATATATTTATAAAAACTACTAAACATAATAAATGTCTGGAATTAACAATAGTTTCTCCATTATAACACTAAATGTTAATGGAAATAATTCACCGATCAAGAGACACAGATTACAAACTTGGATTAAAAATCACAATCCATCAATCTGCTGCCTGCAGGAAACCCATCTCACCACAAAACATAGGCACGCTCTAAAAATAAAAGGCTGGTCAACAATTCTACAAGCAAATGGAAACAGAAAACAGGCAGGGGTAGCCATTATGCTATCAGAAAAGTGGACTTCAAACCAAAGAAAATTATAAGAGACACGGATGGATACTACATTTTAGTCACGGGTACAATTCACCAGGAAGACTTCACAATACTGAACATATATGCACCCAATACGGGCCCCTCCACATTCATTAAGAAAACCCTACAGTGTCTAAAGCAAGAAATCAACCCCCAAAAGATAATTCTTGGGGACTTCAACACCGCCCTCTCAACATGGGATAGATCAACAGGTCAAAAGCTTAACAGAGACACTTTGGAACTTAATCAAACCCTGAAAGAAATGGACCTTACAGATCTCTATCGAACTTTTCACCCACGTACCAAAGAATACACATTTTTCTCAGCAGCACACAGAACTTTCTCCAAAATAGATCACATATTAGGCCACAAAAAGGAATCTACACATATACAAAAAAGTTGAAATTCTAACTTGTGCCCTATCAGACCACCACGGTCTAAAGTTGGACATCCACAACACATCAAACAAGAGAAAATACACTAACTCCTGGAAACTTAACAATATGATGCTGAATGAGAACTGCATTCAGGAAGAAATTAAAAAGGAAATTCAAGATTTCCTGAAAGTGAATGATAATGAAAATACAACTTACCAAAATCTCTGGGACACAATAAAAGCTGTTCTAAGAGGTAAGTTCATAGCTCTTAATGCCTACATCAAAAAAATGGAAACATCAGAAATAACCAACTTAACAATGCAGCTTAAAGCTTTAGAGAAACTAGAGCAATCTGATCCCAAAAGTAGTAGAAGAGAGTAGATTAGCAAAATAAGGGGAGAAATATCTGAAATCGAGACTAAGAAAAGGATAGAAAAAATCAACCAGTCAAAAAGCTGGTTCTTTTAAAAAATCAATAAGATTGATACACCCCTAGCTAAATTAACCAAAAGCAGGAGAGAGAAAACCCAAATTATCAAAATTAGAAATGAACATGGAATTACCACTACTGATACCCAAGAAATCCAGAGAATTATAACATCATATTTCAAAACTTTAATCTGTGAAGTTTGACAACACAAAAGAGATGGATGAATTTCTAAGTAAACACGACTTACCTAAATTGAATCAGGAAGTTGTGAATTATTTAAATAGTCCTATAACATATAAGGAAATTGAGGAAGTAATCTTGAATCTTCCCACCAAAAAATGTCCTGGACCAGATGGATTCAGCACAGAGTTCTACCAGACATTTAAGGAGTTAATAATACCAATACTCCTTAAACTGTTCCATCAAATAGCAAAGGAAGGAACACTACCAAATTCCTTCTATGAAGCTAATATCGTTTTAATCCCAAAACCTAGTAAAGACTCACTTAAAAAAGAAAACTATAGCCGATCTCTCTGATGAACACAGACGCAAACATTCTCAACAAAGTTTTAACAAATCGGACTCAAAAACATATTAAAAAGATTATTCATGGGGACCAAGTAGGCTTCATCCCCAGCACACAAGGTTGGTTCAACATACGCAAATCAATAAATGTAATTCATCATGTATACCAGTCCAAAGTCCAAGACCACATAATACTCTCAATAGATGCAGAAAAAGCTTTTGACAAGATCCAACAGCCTTTATGATCAAAACGCTAGAGACAGTAGGAATGGAAGGAACCTTTATCAATATAATAAAAGCTATATACAACAAGCCCACAGCAAGGATTATGCTCAATGGGGAACAATTGGAAGCATTCCCACTTTGATCAGGCACTAGACAAGGCTGTCCACTCTCACCACTTCTATTCAATATTGTACTTGAAGTCTTAGCTGAAGCCATAAGACAAGAAAGGGACGTAAGAGGGATTCAAATTGGCAAGGAACAAGTCAAGCTATCCCTATTTGTAGATGACATGATCTTATACCTGAGTGATCCCAAAAACTCCACCAGGAAGCTCCTGGAACTAATTGAGAAGTTCAGCAGGGTGGCAGGATACAAAATAAAATGTGCAAAAATCAGAGGCCTTCCTAAATGCCCAGAATGAAAGAAGTGAAAAAGCCTTGAGAGAAACAATCCCATTTACTATAGCCCCTAAAAAAATGAAATAACCTTGGTATAAACCTAACCAAGGAGGTAAAACACCTTTACAATGAAAACTTTAAAACCCTCAAGAAAGAAATTGCAGAAGACACTAGAAGGTTGAAAGACCTCCCATGTTCATGGATTGGCAGAATCAACATCGTAAAAATGACCATCCTACCAAAGGCAATATACAGATTCAATGCTGTACCAATTAAAATCCCAAAGCAATTCTTTAAAGAAGTTGACCAAACAATCTCAAAATTCATATGGAGGCACAAAAGACCCAGGATAGCAAAGACAATCCTGAGTAACAAAAACACTGCTGGAAGTATTACCATACCGAACCTTATATTACAAATCCATAGTTATAAAAATAGCCTTGATACTGGCTCCAAAATAGACACACAGATCAAAGGATAAGGATTGAAGACCCCGATATAAGCCCACAAAATTACAGCCATTTGGTCTTTGACAAAGGGGCCCAAAGACTCCAATGGAAAAAGAACAGCATTTTCAACAAATGGTGCTGGCAAAACTGGATCTCCACAAGCAGAAGATTAAAGCTGGAACCATACTTGTCACCATGTACAAGACTTAATTCCAAATGGATCAAGGGCCTTGATATAAGGCCAGAGACTATAAAAACCATAGTTGAAACGATAGGGAACTCCCTCGAGCTGATTGGGCTAGGCCAACATTTCCTAAACAGACATCCAATGGCACAGTCACTGCTACTAACTCTCAACAGTTGGGATCTTGTGAAATTAAAGAGCTTCTGTTCAGATAAAGAGATTGTAACAGGAGCTCAAAGGCAATCCACAGGATTGGAGAAAATCTTCACTAACCACATATCTGATAGAGCTCTACTGTCCAGAGTGCACAAAGAACTTAGAAAACTAAACATCAAGGAAACCAATGGCCCAATTAAAAAATGGGCCCTGGAACTTAAAAGAAATTTTACCAGGGATGAAATTAAAATGTCTAACAAATATCTTAAAAAATGCTCCACTTCTTTAGCCATCAGGGAAATGCAAATCAAAACTTCCCTGAGACCTGGTCAGGATGGCAAAAATCCACAATACAAACAACAACAAATGCTGGAGAGGATGTGGAGAGAGGGGAACTCTCCTACATTGCTGGTGGGAGTGTGGGCTCATACAGCCACTCTGGCGAGCCATCTGGAGATTCTTAAAGAAATTAAAGATTGAAATGCCATATGACCCTGCGATTCCACTTTTGGATATAACCCCCCATACAGCAGAGGTTCACCTCAATAGCACAAGCATGACCATGTTCATAGCAGCACTGTTTACAATAGCAAAGACATGGAATCAACCCAAGTGTCCAACAGTTGACGAGTGGATAAAGAAAAGGTGGTACATCTATACAATGGAATACTACTCAGCCATCAAAAATGATGAATTACTGGAATTTGCCGGGAAATGGATGTCATTAGAAACAATTATATTAAGTATCCCAGACCCAGAAAATTAAGTGTCGTATGTACTCCCTAATAGGTGGCTCCTAATATCAAACCCACCCAGCCCATCTTGAGACACTCATAGGTAAATCTATGTATTACCTACAGTAATTTCAAGGATTATGAACAGGAGGGATAGGGTTGGAGGACCACACCAGGAACAAGGAGAGAAGTGACCATGTTACAGTAGAGAAAATAGGCCTCCATCAAGGACTGCAAGAAAGTAATGTGACACCTAGTTAAGTTCACAGACATTCGTTCCTGATCATTTACAACTAAGGAGGTATGAACTCACCAGAAGGGGAGGGCATATAGTCCAGCAGATTAAAAAGTAACCATTTTGCAAATGGGTGATTGACCCCTCCCATTGCCAAATGCCATATGACCCTGCGATTCCACTTTTGGGTATAAGTATTACATCTACCCTTGAATGTGCTCTTATAATAAGACTCCACTTCAACAGCTTTTTGTCTCTGGCCAGGGAGTGACATAAAGTGCCCATCACGATGGAGTGAAGGGCATTGCAGGAGCAACAAAACTGCAAAAGAAAATCAACAAACCACTATCCAGAACTTCAGAGACTCTATATCAACCACCTAGAACTAGGCCAGACTAATCTCTCCCCATCCTGAAGCTCAGGGACATTTGCGGAAGAGGGGACGGTAAGAGCGTAAGAGCAAAAGGATGGGAGGAGCAATGATTTGCGAGATACTCCACACAAGTTAGGGCCGAAGCAATCATAATCGGACATTGCATGCTCAGCGCAATGTCCAACACACTATTGACCTCACAAAGTCTAGCATCTGCTAAAGGCACCAAGATCCTTGGAGGAGGAGCTGGAGAGGTGGCTCAGGGGTTAAGCCTCCACCTTGCAGGCGGAAGGTCCTGAGTTCGGATCCTAGACCCCACGTATAGATGCCAGGCAGAAGCTGGGGCAGCCTGCGTTTCCGGTCCTGGTAGGGTGGAGCCTGTGAATCCCGGGGCAGAGTAAACAAGGAGGAGGTGGAGGCGTCCATGGTGGTTCCCGAATTTGTCCGTGGTTCTACACACACACACACACACACATACAACGAACACACATACATATACACATGTGTGTGCACATACATGCACAATTGAATAAATAATAAATAATTAAAAATTAAAAAAAAAAAAAGATCCTTGGAGGCAAGGGATTGACAGCCACAGTAGTGTTCCTATGCTTAAGGGGAACACAGGAAAGGGTTCAGGGAAATGCCACTGGGTCCTTGTACGTCATCGCAGAGGAGGGCCCAGAGGAGAGTCAGGCATGCACAAGAAAGGACTCTGGGAATTTGGGCGGGAGGCACAGGGGGATGGGAAGGGAGAGGTGAGGGGAGGGGGCACAAGGGGTTGGGGGGGAGGAAGAAGGAGGGAGGCAATTGGTGTACCTATTAAATTTGTATGAGCTGAAATAATAATAAAAAATATTAAAAAAATTTTAAAAATGCTTTCAATTGTATTCAGATATGGTATTTTTCTGTTTTTATTTATGGAAAATTTGCTGATTGTACAAGATATCATTGTGTATGATATTATTAAAATATATCAAAATTATAGGACCTAAACTATTGATTACAAAACAATAATATTTAATATTTAAAATATTTTTGAAAAAACAAACATATTAGACTTCAAAAGAACATTGATCCCACATAGCACGTCAGCTCCATTCCCTATTTAATAACTCAGCTATCATCACATGGTACAATGTTTAAACATTGCAGGTCACAATCCTAGTAAAAGCTAACTGTATTTTCCAATTTACTACTTCTTTTACAGTTTAAAAATAATGATCTACTTTGTTTTCCTGTGAGGTGAATTAAAATTTCTTTGTTTAAGATGTGATCTTCAAGGAAGGTTTTATTGGATAAATAGTCAGGGAATGGGGAACAGAGAGACTGGGGAATAATCAAAAACAAATAAATGAAAATGACTCTTGAATTAAGTTTGCAAGGCATATGACCCTACTATAAAATATAGACTCCATGAATACATGTAAATATAATATCTTGGTGGAACACACACCCACATTCACTTTCACTCACACACACACACACACACACACACACACACACTTTCTCTCTCTCTCTTCTTTTGACTCTCTGTAATACAAGGCTCCCAACACAGCATCTAATACCTGAACACTAGCAACTAAAAGGCCCACAACAATCTTTTTTGCCATGTAGATAGAACCTTCAGAATGTGCAAAGATAACTGGATAAAAAATTGCTTTCTCAAAAAGACCCATGATATCAAGATACTGTTTTTCACCACAGGGAATCTGAAAATTTTCTGTCTTCCAGGCCAGAAAGCACCTTGTAGACACACTCTAGTGACACAATGGTGATTCACATTGGTAAAATTAGTTCTACTCTTCTGCAACTCCAAAAATTGAGACAAAGGAAATTGTATCCACTGGCTATCTCTTACTGATTTTTTTAAGTAAGAGTGACTGATGAAGAAAATATACAAAACATCTGACTAATACTCTCATGGTCATGAGAAAGAACAAAGTACAGGCACTGTCATAGCCTCAAGGGATCTAATATATGAAAACTAATATACAGAAGCAGATGAAGAACACTACTTTAACAAAGGAAATCTGAATAATATATGGGCTTTATTAATAATAATGACTCAATGCCAGTGCATTAATTGAAAAGCATGTATTATCTTAATATAAGATGTAATAACAGTGGAAAGTGGGCTGAAGAAATGGTTCATGGGTTAAGTCTCTGCCTTGAAAACAAAAGGACCTGAGTTCAGATCCTGAATCCCACATAAAAATGCTGAGCAGATATGACTGTGGCCTACATTGCTAGCTCTGGTAGGCAGAGTCTAAGAACTCCCAGATCAAAAGCAAAAAAGAAGTAGAACAATCTAAAATTATTCTGTAAGTCATCTGTGGGCGTCCACAGCACAGACACCCAAGTGCCCTCTGAACATATAGTCACACACAAACACACAGACGTGCACATACACACAGAGACACACATAAAAACAGTGGAAAGGGAATATAAGATGTCTGGAAACTGTTCCATAACAATTGTTCTAAATTTATAAAAGTATTTTTGAAAATAAAATTTCTTTTAATATTGTTTATTTAATATATATGCATGCATATTAGCCAAGTGAGCATCTGAAATCTTAATTTAAAATAACACACAGCACACACATGCAAGCATGTGCACACATTTTGTTGCTTTCATGCAGAGAACATCTGTATATTTCCTAGAATATGAATTGAGTTGCCTTTTAAGTCTGATAATGAATAGCTTTAAGTTAGCAAACGAGAAACCTGAAACTACTTCTTGACTTGAAACTTGTTGAAATTTCAGTTGTTTGTTTTGTCATCATAGAAACAAAAGTTCTTGCTCTGTCTGTGCATATTGAAACTGACCTTTCCCACTTAGAAATTCCAAGCAATGCCAGGACTGGAAGAAATTTAAAGTCAATGGGAGTTGAGGTCATCTCATCTTCTCCAATGACATCTTTTTTTTATTTATTTCTTCCACTCATACAAAGTTGATAAGTACCCCATTTCCCTCCCTCCCTCCACCCCTCCCTGGATCCCCTTGCTCCCTCTCCCCTTTTTCTTTTCCTTTCCCCCCTCCCGCACTTTCTCCCAGAACTCCCCCCCCAATTCCTGGAGCATCCTTTAGTGTGCATGTCAAACTTCCTCTGGATCCTCCTTTCTGATGAGGTGTAATGGCATCTTTAAACATTTATTTCTTCATTTTATTGGACTCTTTGAATGGAAAAAGAGAAACTTTATTTTATACATACAAAATTCATATTTTAGATTTAACTGAAGAGACATGTATTCTTCCCAATCTAGATGCAGTATCACTTTAATATAAACACTATGGATTATTAAAGATTGGCATTTAAGAATTAAATGACAGAAATCCCCTCAGGATTAATACTATAGTCTGGAATATCATCTGTTATATGAGACCTTGGGGAAAGAAAAGCTGCCAAAATTAAATAGACCACTTTTAACAATCATAGAATTCATTTTGCCAATTGTTTTAGATACAAAAAGTGACTTAAGCTGTTCTGTATTTTTCATTAGTAATATTTAAAGCATGGGTAAGGGTTCGCTCTTTCAGAAGATCTGAGGTAGTCAGTGAAAACTAAGCCTACCAACTTGCAAATTTCTGTGTAAGATTACTAAGCACAATAATCCAGAGTTCAATTACCTAAAGTAATAGGTTGAGGATGTGACCTCTTCAGGTTCTCAAAGTCATTTGCATTAATTTATATAACTGGTCTAAATTAAAGGATATGAATAAGAAATTAGACAAGAACTGCCAGATAAAATATGAAAATGGGTTTTTTAAAAAAATATTTCAGTGTGGCATTGATTTTACATCTTTCATTCTCTATAAAACTAATACTTTCCAACTATGAATCATTATTTTCATTCAATTCACATTCATATAGCAGATATATACACATAACATGTATGTGCACATTCATATAATACATATAACAGATATTCACAGACTATAAAATCTAGAAAGAAAAAATCACTTTATCTATATTCACTTTAATGTGTTAATAGGAATCTGCTTAAATGATAACACATCATTTTTCACATAGACTATGTACGGTATTTGTGTACAAACAATTAAAAAACTCTTGGGCAGCTTATTCTGGAAGAGAACTTAAGGTCACATATTCAGTCTCATTGTGTGAAAGATGACTCTTTTTTACAGGCTGTGACAACACCCTTAATTCCAGCCATATTGGTCACAGATTTATCATCACTGACAGATAAACAAGTCAAAGTACTGAAGAATGAGTCAATAACATTGTTACTTGCATGTGCAGAGATAGCATTTTAAATGTTATTTATTATTTCTGTTTGTCATGTAACCACAGTACATTGTTAGTCTAACCATATCCCTCTGGAGAATATATAAGGAGTGGCTTTTAAGTCTCAAGGGTGCATATGGTTCCTGGTACTGTCAAACTAGAGAAAGTAAAGAAGGATGATGCAGTTTGAATATATTTTCCAGACAAGCTTATGTGTTTGAAAATTAGTCCCCAGCTCATGGTTCTGATTAGGAATGTTATGAAACCTTTGAGAGGCAAAGTCTTGCTGATGGCAGTATGTTATTGGGGTGGGCCTTGAGATATTATAGCCTGGATCTATCTCCTGTTCCAATTTCCCCCACCCCCAATTCCCTTCCACTTCACTAGATTTCCTGAATGTGGATGGAATATGAGCAAGTCACGATGCCTTCCCTGTATGCTGTCATGGATTCTCTGCCATGATGAACTCTTATCCCTCAGAAACTGTAAATCAAAGTAAACCCTTTCTCCCTTAAGTTGCTTTGGTCAGAGTATTTTATCACAGCAATATAGGAATAATTAAAACAGATCACTCTACTGTTCTGACAAATACTTTATCTATATCTTAGAATACAGATTAGAAATTATTTTCTCTGGATCCAGAAGTAGTGGCATATGTTTGTAATCTGAGCACCATACAGCCTAACGAAGGAGGATCTGGGATCTGAGGCCACCTTAGGCTGCATGGCAGACATCCTTGTGACCAATAAAAGAAAAAATATTATTTCATAGGAAACTTAACCAAGCAACCATCCATGCTTTTCCATCTACAGACTTATTTTTACCTATTTTACTGCATCTATATGTAGATTCATAATATTATTTATCTCTATTTATTGAAATTGTTGATACTTATAGTCAATTGAAAAGTAGCATATTATATTACAGCATGGAAAAGTCATATATATATGAGAGTCTTGCTCTGTATCCAAGGGTAGCCTGGAACTCACTATGTAGCTATGTAGCTCAGATAGTCCTTGAACTCACAATTATTCTACCTCAGTATTCCAAGTGCTGAGACTGTCTGTGTGTGCCGAAGTCTAATGCAAAAATAGGAGAATAAAAAAATCTGTAGTTGCCAGGTATTTATACTGAGAGATAGAAGTATAAAAGGGTAGACATAAGGATTTCTTGAGAGATGCTACACTTCTTAGGAGATACTACACAAACATTAATTTATTCTGGGTAAGAATCCAGTGGTGGATCAAAGTAACAATTATGCCACATTCTAACTTGGTTCAATTATTTCATGGGTTTATTTACTGGAATCTAGGTAAGTGTTACTTGCAGGAGCAGGAATAACTCAAAGGCAGCTACATCTCTGAAAAATCAACTCCAGCCTGAATAACACGCACAAAAGCTGCAACCCTGGAGCTCATTACACAACATGCAGACAACTTGGTTCATAACGCCGCTGAACAGCTGTGCTGATCAGGTTTTACTCCCAAAAGTTTTTATTTCATCCAAGGTGTTGCAGAGAGGTCTTGTGAATCTAGTCAAGAATTTTCCTGACACTGATGAACTATATTCTATGGAGTCTCATGAGCTACTGTTCAGGATAAAATATTTCAAATTGCTGCACAACAGCTCCTGAAGTTAGACTGGAAGCGAAGCCCATGATGGCATCTTTGCTGTAGTGAAATTAACCTGTATGATATTGTGATAGTGAATATGCATCTAGCATTTGTTAAAGACTGTAAAATTATAAATGCAATGAGTGAGGTCTAAAATAATGATGGCCCATCTATATCTATGCAAACTGCCTGTGTGTGCCCAAGTCTAATGCAAAAATAGGAGAATAAAAAAATCTGTAGTTGCCAGGTATTTGTACTGAGAGATAGAAGCATAAAAGGGTACACATAAAGTTTTCTTTGCTGTAGTGAGATATCTATTATTTCATAGGAAACTTAACCAAGCAACCATCCATGCTTTTCCATCTACAGACTTATTTTTACCTATTTTACTGCATCTATATGTAGATCCATAATATTATTTATCTCTATTTATTAAAATTGTTGATACTTATAGTCTACAGGACTAAAAATAGACTAATAATAATAGGTCTATGTCTATATCTACAGGAAAACTAGACATACAATGGGAAGATTATGAGAATAATATTTTTTCTGTTTAATCTTTCCATAAATATAAAATTGTGGGCCAGTGAGGCAGCTCAGTAGGAAGGTATCTACTCACAAACTTGATGACTTGAGTTTAATCCCAGGAGGTTCACATGGTAGAGAGAACTGACTTCTAAAAGTGTAGATAATGTCATAAGAAGAAAAGTTAAGGCTAAACTGTTCTGACCCCACCCAACTCCATCAGAGGTCATCATTCATTATCCATTTGAGTTTATCATCTGATAACAGTTGGGGATTTCTTGTTGTTGCTGTTTATTTAGACTGGCTTCAAACTTACCATCCTAATGCCTCAACCTTCCAAATGCTGAAATTACATTGTGCATCACTACATCTGTGCACCACTACTAAAATATATTTAAAGGGCCTTTTACTTCCTGATCAATTTGCATTCTTTAAGAATTGACAATGGACTCTTTCAGCTTTATCAAATGTATTCTTTAGGGATCTATCATAAACAAAACATCTGTCCTGGTAGAATAACATGCAATCCAAAATGAGAAAATTCACAGTAAACATAGGGAATGGGTAGACAAGCCCTACTATGTTGAAGAATATGTAATGAATATAAGAAAATTAATGTATACCTATAATAAAGTAAAACTATAAGAGATCACTCAAACTTAACAACATAATAAACTCTAAACTGCCAATTATCCCCAAGATTAATATGTTAACCAAATACTGTTATTGGATTTTTAGAGTGAAAATTTTGGCACTAGCAGTCACAATAAGCTATGCTCAACCTACCTCCAATATGCCAACTAAAGAAACAAGTAGTAATGAAAAGCAGAGAAAATATATTCCATTAAATGTAATCCTATTAGAAAAGGGAACAAATAAAGAAGTTCAGACTCCAAAATCTATCTTCACAATCTCAGCATAAAGTTTCGTTTTAAATGGAGGGCAAGAGGAATGTGTTTGAACTGTGTCAAGACAGTTGATGGTTTCCTTATCACTAATTCATCATTGTCTTGGCTCTGGTCTGTCCTGCAAGGTGGTCTCAATCTGGTCCTACAAGTTATTAAAAACATGAGAAATATGTTCCTTGGAGGGAAGTTCTTCCCCTGACTTTACCAGAGCTTTGGCCTTTCCCTTCATCTCAACATGTGATTCCTAAGGAAATAAATCTTTAGGATTCACTGTTTCACTAGCCAAATGAAGTGGTACAATTGTCTCTAGTTAGAATATTGTCCCTTCTGCCAGAACCATTAATGTGTGTGTTACTGTCTCTGCTGCCCTATACCAGGAGAAAATATCATAGAAACCATCTCTAGTCCATAAAAAGATCAGAATTCCACATCTGAAGTCTTGTCTCTATTTCACACTTATTGGCTCCACACCCACACACACTGGTAAATTGTAGGTCTGACCATCATTAATCAGGAGCTGTCTAGATGTGTATTGAATGCCATTTATCTCCCTCAAAGTACCACTTTCATCTTGTTCCACATGTTTTGATAAGTTGTGCTTTTACTAAGTTAAAAATAATTCTAAATTACTCTAGAGAGTTCTTTTTTTGACACACATGCTATGTCAAAAGTAGCTGTTTAATGTGCATTTGTATATTCTTGCCTCCCTTCCTCTCATTTATGTCTAGGTCAGTTTCACTTTTGCCTGAGAAAAGCACTATTTCACTCTGTTCTTTTTAAATTCACAAGTGTTTCATGGCTCCAAAAGTGGTCTTTCTTGGTGACTCATGCAAGACAGTTCCTATATCATGTATATTTTGCTTCTGTTGGATATAGTTCTTTCTAAATGTTAATAACATTCAGTTGATTTGTGGTGGCATTGAGTTCATCTGTCCTTTCAGACTTTTTGCCTACTGGGTTTATCTGTTCATTTCTGATTGCCTAATATTGAAGTCTCTAGTTATCTTGATTTCATCTGCTTTTTTAGGTTGTTCTACCAATTTCCCATCATGTTCTTTGATAACTTTTATTGTTGGATGGACACATGCTGAAGGCATTTATGTGATCTTGGTGACCTAATCCTTTCATCATTTGAAACATGCCTCTAAGCCTTGAAAACTTTCTTCTCTGGGAAATTTATTTGGTTTGAAGCCATGTAACTAGTACAGATTTATTTTAATTATTGTCAAGTTGTAACTGTATATCTTTCTGTGTCAAATTGTATTTACATCTTTATATTTAAATATTGTTGGTAGATACCTAAATGGCTCTTATTTTTGATCCAGTCTGACAAAATCTATGATCAAAATTAATATCACTGATATCTGAAGTGATTACTGCTGTGGTAGATTTTACTTCCTCACTATTACTATTTTCCTTTGTAACATTTATTTATTTATTTTTCCCTAGTTTTGCAAGCACATGAGTAATTATTCCTGGCCCCGTCTTTCCCCTCCCTCCTTCTCCTCTTCCCTTTTCTATCCCCTCCCTTCATCGATCTATCCCAATCATTACCATCCTTCTGTCCTGTTTCTATGATTCCCTGGATTCCCTCTGGACCATCTGCTCTAGTGGGAGTTCAGGCCTCTGTGGCAGACAATGTGGCTCTTTCTTGGGCAGACCCACTGATAAGGGCACTCCCTTTCACCTATCTAACCCTAGCCCCTAAGGTTCTTACTGCTTGAAATTATTTCTCTTGAGATCGTGGTTAGTCTATGTGGGTATGTTGATTTGTCAGCCATTGTGCAGTTCTGGTAAGGACAAATCTCATTGCAGTGGAGTTCCTGGATGTAGCAGCCCTGCCTTGAGTGGAGTGTCTTGCCCTACCAGTGAACCTCATCTTTAGGTTCTTACAATCGTAATGTCCCCTCTTACACAAGGTTTCCTGAGCATTAGAATGGGGAGAAATTTGGCTGATTCTGGATAAACATTGCAGAGTTCTTAGTAATCTGCATTCTAGTTGGCTAGTGGTGTCTATTTCGCTATTTTCCCACTGCACTAGAATGCATCTTGTCTGGGCATTGAGATCCTCTCCTATCCAAAAATTTTAAAAAAACTGTCACAGAATAACCTTCATATAAGAAAAGACTTAAAGGAGAGAACGCCCATATTGGGTCTGGGTAGGTGGTCCATGTGGCCCCACCCCTAGCTCACAGTGCTCTTTAGGAGGGCGGTGAGGCTTAGATTCCCCTCTCCCACGCTTTCACACACCCACCTCATCCCTGGAAATTATTTTAAAAAACCTCCAAGAATCCAAGAATTTAACAGAGTCAATAGAAACCAGAAGCCAGGGACCAGTGAACAGCTGAGAACCCCAAAAATCTTACCATCCAACAGAAGAGGACCTTTGCATCTAACCCTAAAATAAGTAACCTATTTTGTTTCCTTTTAATCTTGATCTATAGTCACCACAGTTTAAGACTTCTGTACAGTATACCCAAAGCCCCATACACCTACCCCTCTACTATTTTCTAATTATTGTCTTTACTTTTTATTTGGTTTTTTTCTTCTACTCTTCTTTATTACTTTTTGTATAGTGTTGTGGTGTGTGCCATGTGTGTGTGCATGGGAGGAGGTGTGCACATGTGCAGGTACATGTGCACGTGTGTATGCACATGATTGGTCATGTTTGATGTCTGGTGTCTTCTTTGATCACTTTCCATCTTATATATTGGGGTAGAATCTCACACTAGAACTCAGAGTTCAACATTTTGCATAATCTTGATAGCCAGATCACCATATCATATGGCATCATATCATATCATATATCATATTCTAGTAAGTCCATCCAAGGTATTCTGTCACAATAATTTAAAATCTATTTGCATTATGTTTTCTTAGAATTTTAAGCATCCACATATTCTTGCATGCTATTTTATACATTTGAGCCATTAGCATATTAATTACAATTGTCTTAATTACCCAAAGTATTCCATCATGCCCTGTGTATCTGTACTAATATTTATTTTCTGTATTCAATCTGTGTTTCTTTCCTTTAAGTATATCTTGTGTTCCTGGAGAGCTGCATACTATGTGTTAGATGTAAATATTTCATTTCATTACGGTATGGTGATAGGGTGTGAGAGATAAAGGATTCTAGATCTCAATCTCCTAGGAGTCTGTGATTTTGGACTGTTCTGTGCTTCTGGATTCTTTTATTTTTGTTTGCTTGCTTTTGTTTTGGCTTTCCATCTTCTACAGTGGTACATGACCAAAGTTGGGCACTTCCCCTTCACTAAGATAGATATTAGTTTTTTCAAGGTTTAGAATCAATGTCCACAAATATATAAGAAAGATACTGTAGCTATGAGTGAGAAGATTTGTTTCTTAAAATGAGTTATCATTTAGCTAGCATGGAAAGTTCATGCTGGGAGTTCACCAAATAATAATGAAGTGGCATGATTTTGTTTTGAAGCCCAACTACTTCAGCTATGCACTGGTTAGTGTCTCTGGGATCACTGAACTTGTGAAAAACATAAGCATGGACATTCTTTGAAATAACTTTCCCTCTTCCTCTGCTGGGAGTGCTAGGGGCTGTTTTCTCCTGATACTTTGAGAACCCGTTGGAACTTTCAGAGCTAAAACTCAATGATTTAGAGATGTCTTTGCTTGAGCAAAAAACTCTGCTTGGTTCTCTTGAAGATTTCTGTTCACAGATTTCTGCCTCTGTACATTATGATCTCAGTGTTTACCCTCCTCTTCAGTTTTGGGAAATATGTTTCTTTTTTTCCTGTGACCGCATTTCCTGTTTGCAGAATTTTCATTTTATTCAATTTTTACTTATTATTAGAGCAATGCTGACTTCCAAGTTGCCCATATACAGTGCCATAAATCTTCCAGTTCATACTTTATAGCTTTTTTCTTATTGCCAATCAGTCAGTCCCATACACACCTGGGAGCCCTAACCCCCTCCATATACTAACATAAATAGAATAACAGGTATTGGACATCATGTGCCGTTCTAGGCATTTGTTCAGTGCCTCCCGGTATTTCATATTATGGGATCAGAAATACTTGAAGAAGTCTAAGTACTAACACCTACCTAGACAGAGGGTAGAATACAGGCATTTGTATTTTCAGAACTTAATCTCCTTTATACCTTTATATTCCTTTATACCTTATAATCTACACTCCATCATGCTATGCACACTTTTAAGGCACCTTTAACTCTTCTATATAGTTGAAATATTCTTCATACCTACCTACTTATCGATTTCTTTTCCAATAGCAGTGCTATTACTATTTACTATATTTTTTCTCAACACGTTGGATTGTTTAACTGGTGTCTCATGCCCACTCCTTCATAGCAGCCAGAATAATTACTTCAAGACACAAATCATATTATACCACTTCATTATTATTCAGTGACTTCCCAGCCTGAAATTTCCATGTTAGTTAAATGTTAACCCACTTTAAGAACCAATCTTCTCACTCATAGTTGCAGAAATTTTTAAATAAAACTATGGGCATGAATTCTTAAACTTTAAAATAAATTTTAATTTCTCAAAGGTCAAAATCATGGCAAAGGACTGCTTTGTATGCTAATGTTTTCATCAAAATGTTTAAATGTGTTACAGTAACCTTAAGATTAAGACTAAGTGTAAATGTCATAAAGGTGCCTAGTAAACATTCATAATTAGCATCAAGCCTATGTAATTTTTGTCTATGATTGTTTCCACTTTAGCACTATACTGTTTTTACTTTTATTTTTTAAGGTTCAAGTAGTCTAGAATCTTTAAAGTTGAAATCTTTAAATATCTCAAATATTAAGAAAATTTTTGTGTTTCTTCAGATATTTTATTATCCTTTTAAACCCTCATTCAGTTGTCCAGGATCTCATTTGTGAACCTTTATGTCTACATTAATATATCTTATGGACATAAAAATATTGCATACAATTGTGAAGATTTAATATACAATACAAGTAAAACAGAAATTTATGTGTGTTACATTTATCAAGCAGAATTGAAAAATTAGTCTGTAAGTAAAGGAAAATGAAGGGTTTCCTTTTAGTTTTGTAGTTTCTTCTAATCATTCCCTGTTGCTTAAAGATATTTATACTAAGTATGTAGAAAAGCCTAATTAAAATGTGTTTCTTTTTCATTTTAATATCTTAGATCAATGTACAGTCCTGGTGTTATTGATGAGGATTCTTCTAAACTTCTAGTTTGGAATTTTTAAAAAAGATTGCAGTATGTAATATATATGCTTTACTTACTATTGTTTATATATAAACTTTATTATTTATGATCTATATTACATATTCAGATAACCTCAATGATGATATTACAAAATTTAAGAATTGAAATGACTTTCAGAAAAAATTCATTATAGTATGTTTGAATGCTACTGGCAATAATGGAGACAACTAATTATTGTATGACAATAGGCCAAGTATCACGATAAATATGCTTGCCTCATTTATGAATTTCATTGGCATATTTGAATACATTATTTTTCTCTTCCTTTTATACTCCAGAAAAACAGATGCTCAAAAAAGTGCTAAAAGTTGCTTTAGTTCACATAAATAGCAATGCAATTTTGAAGCCAAGCTAACTTCACAGTCCATAGATTAACCCCATATTCTTTTTATTTTATTTCTTTCACTCATATAAAGTTGATAGGTACCCCATTCCCCACTCTCCCTCTACCCCTCTCTGGATCCCCTTTTTTCCTCCCCCTCTTTCTTCTTCCTTCCCCCCCCTTACCTTCTTCCAGTGCCCCCTCCCCCCATTTCTGGAGCATCCTCTTGTGTGCATGTCAGACTTCTCTGATGAGGTGTAAGAACTCAGTAGCTTTGCCTAGTAATCATAATAGGACTTTGCATGACCTGCACAATAACCCCTATATTCTTATAAATTATTAATTCATGAAAAAGTCAACACTCACTCAAAGGTGAACTCAAAGTCACCTTACTCACTGTACTGATTCTGACTCTAGGTGGTAGGAACAGAAAGGCAACAACAAGGTGTAGTCTATTGCAAAAGAATGGTCTGAAGGTCAGCCTTGCCCTGAGGTGACTCTGCTTCTGGGTTGCTGTCTGAAACAGTGAAATACAATGAAGGTTCCAGTGTGCCTTTATAGGTCACTGATAGATGAAAAAGTCATCTTCATGAGAGCAGACTGTTACTAAAGGCTTCTAGACAGAATGGGGTTTGTTTCATTGGCAAGGTACAGAGGGTGCTGTTCTCATTGGTAGTAAAGAATATGTCCTACATAACTTTTCTAGGTCATAGGTGTGGAGCTGTGAATGATTAAGCATCTTCTGTGTGTAGTGTTTGTTAGACATTGTAAAGCATGTGGGTGGTGATTCTGGATATGTGAATGCCTGCCCCAAGGGGCTAGAAGGCCATTCACTCTTTAAAGACTGCAACCTTAATTCACTGTAGAGTTTGTAGTGCAGCAAGAATTTATGAAAATGGAGTAGTATGAGAGCTCTTTCTGACAAAGCATTGACTTTCTCTAAAATGGAACACCTCATATTGGAGAGAGAGAGTTCTGGATTCAGCATAACTGTGACAGAACCTTTGTGAGGAAACTCTACTTGCACAGATCCACATATATCTAAACATCTGCAATGGAGAGATTGCCCCATAGTTAAAGGATAAGCTTTAAAAAACTCTGTTAGATATTTTGGCCTGGGCAGGTCCAGGTATCACTGCCAGATTTCATTGCATGAGTTATTTCATCTCAACAGGGTGCCAAGTTTTCTTGGATGTGATCTCTGAATACAATAATAAAGTAAAATCTTCTCTCTTGCTTTGTGGATACAATTTGAGTCCTTATAAGGTGTCATGGCCTGAAATGTGAGTTGTCTACCACAGGCTCATGATTTTGAAGCTTTAGCTGTTTGAGAAGGTCTTGACACTTTTAAGAGGTAGAGCCCTGCTGTAGAAAGGCAGTCACATCCATGGGGTGGGGTCTTGATGTTGATTAGCCCTATCCTACTCCTGGGAGAGGTCTATTCCCACAGTCGGAGTTTTGCAGCTCTCAGTCTCTTTGATGGATGTGACTTAGACAGTCTCTAGCTTCTGTCAGTCAGTTATGCTTTTTCCACCATAATGGACAGTATTCCCCTTTGGAACCATAAGCTGAATAAATCTCCCTTTTCATCACTTACATTGTTTGAGCTTTAGCAGTGTCTCACAGTAGCACAAAGAATAACTGATAAAGAAATTGATACCAGAAGTGGGTACCACTTGGTACCAGAAAGTTTTGTGAAGAGAAATTGGTACAAAGAAGTAAAGAAGTATGACCATTGCTAAGATGTGGGTTCTGTGCCTTTGGAAATATATGTTGGGAGAAATATGGAGAACTCTGATACATTGTGCTGGAAAAGCCTTGTCTTGGAGACAGGGCTAAAAGGGCCATTCTAGTGAAAACTTGGAAGAGACTGATGCTGTTAGAAATACAGATAGCGGAAACCCAGCTTGTGATGGTTCAGAGGAGAACAAAAACTGTTTGGAATTGTATAAGGCTCAAATAGATTGATGTGTTGGCAGAGAGCTTAAGTTTTTCCCTTGTCCTGCTTTCCCGAAGTAAAATTCAAGTGTTTGATGGAAGAAGTTTTAAAGCAATATACTCTTGATAGTGTGACATGGTTGCTTATTAATGCTCTTGTTCAGAGTTATGAAGAAAAAGCAAGGAATGAGGCAGAAAAAGACAAAAACTGTGAAGTTTGAAGAAAAACATGAGAGCAAGTCTACAGAGAATGTGTAAAGTAAAATGGTGGCTATTGTTAAAGAGATTTACTCCATAAGTGAATCAAAGCCTGCTTCACTTTAGATAATAGAAGAGGTGCATCCTGAGGGTGAGATCCTCTGGGAAGGCCTCACCCATAAGAATGCAAATCTTTTTGGAAGGAATGAGCTTAAGGGCAGAGTTCCAAAGGAAAGGTTTGTTCCTTCTCTGAAGCAACTGTACAAATGAGATTCTTCCCAACATCAGCACAGAGATGCTAAACCAGATGTGATTCAGGTAGAGTAATCTCCACCTGGAGTTAAAGCATAATTTGGCAACATTGTCCACATGGTCCTGAATTTAGAGGCATCAAAGCTACAAGAGGGAGGAAATCATGGTACCCTTTTCCAAAGGTCCAGAAAATAGCAAAATCCAGGCAGTGTATAGCAGTGTATTACAGATGCCAGAGCCACGTTGGATATCTGCCAAGGAAAGCTGTATACCATGTGAGGGACCAGCCCAAGAGAATGATGCGTTCTACACACAGCTGTGCTAGAGGGGTGGAACTGAAGCCCTTTGGAACTGAGACGATTTCAACAAGACATTTGGAGTTTTTGATGCTATTTGGAAGCAATGGAAATCAGGGAAAGGCCATAACAATACCAAAAACTAGCAGGACAGAGATCATTATGTTTTGTGTGCTAATTTGTGTCCAGGTACCTGGAGTTATTTTTTTTTCTTTCCCAGAAAACAACTCTGAGAACTGAGAAGTTATGACAATTTGGAGTGTTTAAGAAAGATCATAAGTTGGGGTTAGAGAGGTGGCTCAGGGGTTAAGCCTCTGTCTTGCAGGCGGAAGGTCCTGAGTTTGGATCCTAGACCCCACGTATAGACACCAGGCGGAAGCGGGGGCATCCTGCATTTCTGGTCTGGTAGGGCGGAGCCTGTGAATCCCGGGGCAGAGTAAACAAGGAGGAGGTGGAGGCGTCCATGGTGGTTCCTGAATTCGTCGGTGGTTCTACACACACATACTATACATACACACGTGCACACACATGCATACATGTACAATTGAATAAATAATAAATAATAAAAAATTTAAAAAAAAGAAAGATCATAAGTTGTTTTCAGGAGAAATTGTGCCCAGTAACTGGAACCATGTAAATAACTACCTAAATTGTGTTTGATGGTGTCACTTACGTTAACACTTTAAGGATAGACTGAAGCCATAACTAGTATAAAAGCTTTGTTTGTGACTAATAAAAAGTGAAAGAAACTGCATCAAAGCAGAGATGTACTTCAAATAGTATGCCCACAAAGAGTGCCAAATTAGGATTTGCTTACTCCTATGATGACTTCAAAGGCATTGTTTCACAGTCAAGAGAGTGAAAAAAGAGAAGTGGAAAATACAGTCCAGGAATGTAGCTTTTATCACCTCAATATTGCTGCTGTTGTCTCAAAAATAAATGATCCTTGTTGCTTGACAGTATTTCTTGTTAGTGATGCATGGCTTCTCTTCCCTAATCATAGCAGAGTCAGTATAGAATGGTTAAAAAAAGGTAGACAAGGATTTAATCTCTTATAATTTGGGGGAAATAAAATCAAAGGCACATATTACATATCTTTAAGATATACAGATAGATTAGTTTTAGTATATAGTACATATAGATCCATGAAAGTGTTATAAACATGCTGTCTTAGTTTGAATGTGAGTCACCCCCACAAGCACAAGTGTTTCTGTCTCTAGCTGTTCTTTACTATTTGAGAAGGTTCTGGCAACTTTAGGACGAGGATCCTTGCTAAAAGAAAGCATATTACATGAAGTGGGCTTTTTAGAGTGACTGGCCTGGTCCAGTTCTCCTTCATCTTTCATTATTGCTCTCTCTATCTTTCTGCTGACTGCAGTGAGCTGAACTAGCCTTCTGTTTTTGTCATGCCTTCTGCTATATGGTTTCTACCATAGTGGAATTTATCTCTTCTCAAACAGTAAGCCAAAATGAATCTCTCTTTATCCTCTTTTTTGTGTTTGAGAATTATTAAAAGCAGTAAAAGAAAACTAACCCTAGCACTCATATGTTAATGAGCTTATCCATTATCACAATGTTTGACTTGTACCCTCATGTTTCCTGTTCTCACCAGCCCTCAGCCACCACTGCTTTACTTACCTTCTAAGTAAATTAGTTCATATTTTCTTAAAGCTTATATGTTTCAACTACCTTTTTTCAGGGGAGGATTATGACCACACATTCTTAATGAACCAACTGAATCTATTTCACATCTTCGAAGGAAAGTGTGGAAGCACTGTGGGGACATATATTTCATTACCACGGACACCCACCAAGACTCAGGAGACATCACAGAAGAAAGGTTCCAGGACAAGGTGCAGAGAGTAGAGAAGGGTACTATGAAAATAGCATCTTCTGAAGATGACACAGTTGTCCTATGAACTCATTGAAACTGGTTACCTACTCAATATGGTGCCAACCCTGCCTGGGAGACTGCTGACAGTCAACGCTTGTGAGGAAAAAGGATGTTTCTTGCTCCAATGAGCGAATAGTCACTAATGAGTTGCCCATTTTACCAGTAGATAATCCCTGCACATGTTTATTCAACCTTAGTTCAAGTCAGTGAGGCACACATAAAAAGGCATGAAAGTATGAGAGGGATTTATTGGCAAGAAGGTTTTTGGCAGAAGGACAAGAGTGAATGATGCAGGATAATATAGGGGTGAAAAGGACTAAAGTTCATTATATGCATGTATGAACCTATCAAATGTTAAAAACAAAAGAAAACCTCAGATACTCTTTTGAGGCCCTAGAAAACTACCCCACCCAATTGTCACCCCTAATGACCTCACCCAGTAGGAATCAGTAAGAAAAATTTGTTACCCCAAGAGAAGTAAGCAAATATGGGTTACCTATTCAGAGGCAGAAATAATAAGAGAAAGACAGAAAAAAGCAGACAGGCAGTTTAGGGGAAAGGGACCTCAAAAGCAACAGCTCATTCTTGTCCTTGACTAACAGATGAAATGCCCTTTGTTTAGCCCTGACTGAAAGCTAGAAATGCCCAAAGTGTTTGAGGTTCTGGTCCCTGGTCTAAACTCTTTCCAAAGAGCATTTCTGTTCATTAACTGATGGTTACCTGCACTTTTGACTTCCTGGCTTCTCCCATCCATTACTTTACTCTGATCTAATTTTATATCCCTCTCTAGCTTCAGAGAGCTGGACACATATGAATGGCAAATGTGTCCTTTCCAGTAATCTAATAAGTACAAAAGTCAGGAATGTTACCCATGGTCATGCCATTTTTTTTCTGAGACACCCAATTTTAGATAAACAGTGGCAGTTCCCAGAACTGACCATATTGGTCAAACAATAGCAAATTCCTAGAACTGAAATAATTTATTTTCTTAGCCCTCCTACTTATTTACATGACAGATGCTTTTTGGATTGTATGACATGCTTTTTCATTAACATGTTTTTATTACAAACTTCAATGAATATATGTAGTTCTTCCAACATTCTGAAGCTATCCCCAAAGCGACATTATTAAGAGTTAAGTCATTTAGGGGGTAATTTTGTAGAAACTGTGTGAATTATGGTTATGTTAAGGGGCTTAAGGTGAGACGACCACTTTGTAGCTCCAGAGCATTCCATTCTTGGAGAGCTACTGCCTTTGCTCTGAAACAGCAAGCAGTGACCACCTGGGAAACTGACTGCAGTCCTCAGTTGACAGTGAATCTGCCAGCACTTTGATCATAGGCTTTCCCGCTTTCTAAATGCTGAGAAGCAAATTTCTATTGTTTGCAGATTATTTAGTCTGGAGAATATGTTTGCATTTCAACTCATCACATCCCTTCCTTTCCCACCCCTTGAAACGACAGCAGATATACTTTTCTTTGCTTTCCTCCCTCTGTAACTACCCCAGAATGAAAGTGGAAGGCAGGATCTAATTCTTCACTGAAGTTTCCCCATCAGGTTTTGCTCCCAAATAAAACCTTGAAAAAAAAAAAAACATGCTTAGGCCCTGGAGGATGAGATTTTGTGGGATAATACTCATTGCATACTGGAGGCATTAGATGATTTCCTTTGATGTTCTAAACCTTTCGACATGTTCAGATCATGCTTGCTTTGTTCTTTATATTTCTGCTGAAATTATTACTTATTTTTATTATGCAGGTCTCTTGGGCAAGTAGCCATATCTGTTGTGTGTTTGCAACTGTACTGGTTATGCCTTATTCAGAATACAGAATTTCATCAAATTCCTACCCATCCTCAAGCTCATACAATGTATTATCCCCCTCTTCCATAAAGTTCTCTAGGCTTTGCAGAGAGTGTTATAGATGTCCTCTTCAAGGAGGAGGACTAACAAGTCACTTGCTCTTAGTTCTTGGAAGTAATGGGTCTCTCTGCATTACATTTCACCCTCTTTAAAAGGAAGTTTCTCTAACTCAAGCCGAAAGCAACGTTACGTAGATATGAACATAAGTATTTATGTGCTGGAGAGGTGGCTCAGGGGTTAAGCCTCTGCCTTGCAGGTGGAAGGTCCTGAGTTCGGATCCTAAACCCCACGTATAGATGCCCCGGGGGGGGGCTGCGTTTCAGGTCCTGGTAGGGTGGAGCTGTGAACCCCAGGGCAGAGTAAACAAGGAGGAGGTCCATGGTGGTTCCCGAATTCGCCCATGGTTCTACACACACACACATACATACACACATGTGCACACACGCACAATTCAATAAATAAAAAAGTTTTTAAAAAGTATTTAGAAGGCAGTTTGATAACTGTCCATTTAGCAAAGAATCAGTAAAATATTCTTCCCCAGAGGTTGTAACCTCCCCAACTATAGGTTTTGACCTGTATTAGGACATGAATTCCTTCTCATTGAATAGACCTCATATCTACTTGGAAAGTTGTTGACTGACACTTAACTGTCATGTCACTATTGAAACCACTGCATGTATCCTGCTTGGCAGATTAACATTGTAGCATTCAATATCCAAAGATGGAACAACCTTTGCGACTTTTCTCCTTAAGTAGTCTGACTAGCACCTTCCAGCACATTTTATTCATGAAATGCCTCATCTAGTTCTTCTTTCTATAATACTGCAAAACAAACAATCTTGTTACTTAGCACCACCTAAGTATCTGTTCCTTGATGTCCAAGATTTTATTCCTGAATTTAAAAGTTGCTTCAAATATCAAAGACTTTTCTCTTAGAAATATTGTTATTCCAATGCCAACAAATTAAAAAATCAGTAGATAATGCATATTAGGGTGAGGGTGGTTACATCGTCATCTCTGCCATTTACTAATGGGGTAATATCAGAAAATTTGTCAAGTATATCTAAGCTTCACTTTCCCATTATCAACTTCAAGAGAAATAATAGTGAAATAATGATCCAACCTCACAACATCATTTTAGAAAATAGAGGAGATAATGAGTGACTCTCTAAACAAATACTTATTACAACATAACTACTTCAAATGTGTTTATTACTATCATTGGCACCATCATCATCATCATAGTCAGTGCTCTGGAGGCTACAGGAAAGTAATAAGTATACACTGAACCATTAAAATCTTGAGTATCACAGTATATAACAAAACCTAGTCTACTATGATTTGGGGAGTAATTTCAGTTCTTCTAACCTCTACTGTTATTCTCTTTATACACTAGGCTACTTGGTACAAAATGTACTGCCAAGGAAAAGTACATCTGGCTTCTAGATTTTATGCAAGTAATAATAAATGACTTGATAGACAGGCTCAGTGCCAATTTCTTTCATCTACTACTCTATAAAATGAGGAAACTGGAACAGATCATCACGAAAAAAAAATCTCTGCCCTAACTAAAGTTCTCAGATTCCTTTTTGTTCAGTTCTGTCTAATGGTAAATAATTAGCATAAATACTAACAAAGGGAAAATTATTTTTCAGTACAGGTTTCTAGTGTATATTGAATTTTTAGCATCTGAGAGAAATTGTTCATCTTAATTCTAGAAATAACAAGCATAAAGGCAGTGATTCTACTGCTTACTAAAAATTTTGAAATGCCCTGGAAAGTATCAGTACAATGCCAAACAGACATAGCAGTGCATTCTTGGGAATAAATATAGCCAGCTGCTACTGTCTTTTATTTCACTGCTCTTGACAAAAATCTCTAAAATGTATTTAAGTGAGATGCAGCAGATGCATTCTTGTTTTACACAGAGAGCAAAAACTAACTCAATATAAGGAACTTCTACATTTTAGCTAAAATAATCTACAAGTGAAGAGAAATAAAAAATAAATTGGATCGGGAAACTTCTGTATCAGAATATCCAAAGGGGATTAAAAAAAACATTATGTCAAATCCAAAGCATCTAACTTTGAAAGAAAAAAATATTTAGCCTTTTCGCCAAGATGGCACCAAAGTGAAGAAGGAAGTACCTGCCCCTCCCAAAGTTGAAACCAATGCTAAGGCTTTGAAAGCCAAGAAAATTGTGCTGAAAAGCATCCACTGTCACAAAAAGATTTGTACATCATCCACCTTCCAACTGCCCAAAACTCTCCAGCTTAGAAGGCAGCTCAGATACCCTTGGAAGACCACCCCATAAGAGAAACAAACTTGACCTCTATGCCATCATCAAGTTCCCCCTAACAACTGAGTCAGCCACGAAGAAGATAGAAGACAACAGCACATCTGTGTTCACGGTGGATGTCAAGCTAACAAACACCAGATCAAACAAGCTGCAAGGAAGTTCTATGACACTGATGTGGCCAAGATTAATACACTAATCAGGCCTGATGGAGAGAAGAAAACCTACATTCAACTGGCTCCTGATTATGGTGCTTTAGATGTTGCCAACAAAATTGAGATCATATGAACTTGAGTCAAACTACTGATTCTAAATACACATTTAAAAAAAAAAGCTTTAGCAGAGATGCTATTAATTGAACAAATGAAACAATGCAAAACAACTTTTGTTTCACACTGGATCACCAAACACCTAGTCCTGTCTCACAGTCAACCCAGTTGCCAGTAAATGCTTTTTAAATTTTATTTATTTATAAAAAAATCAGGCTTATGTATTTGCCTAGACTCCTCTTCCACCCACCTTCCTTCTATACCACTCACACACCCTTTTCTCACCCTCTCCTCCCTCCATCAATTCTGCCCTGTCCCACCCACCCCCTACCCTCTGCTTGTGTGTCATGGGAATCCCTTTGGAGTGCCTGTGTTGGCATGTGAGTAAATTTCTGTTGGAACTTTATGTGGTTCTTCAGTGGGCAAAGCCACATGTCTCTTCCCTTGTCCACCACCTGCCCCTGAGAGCAGTTCTAGTTAGTCCTTGGGAGAATGCTGTTATGTTAGCCATTGATGATAAAACACTATATACTCTTTGTTTTTTAACCCTTAGATAAGAAAAAGCTCTCAGAACTCAATCAAGTTGCATCCTATTACAATGGAAGACAAGTGAGGCAGAAAACCTTATCAGCCCGGAATATAGATAATATGGGCCAAGCTGGAATACTCAGCCCTAATCATTCCATCAAAATCTTATCCCACACCAAGTCTCAGGGAACCTTGCAGAGGAGGAGTGGCAAGATTGTAAAAACCTAAAAGTAGGGTGAGGTACTTTTGACCAACACACTTGAGCCACAATAAGGATACCGTACCCAGAAGGTCACTGCAGTGAGAACATTTTCCGTCAGATCTATAGTCATTGCTCTTTAAAGTAGAGATGCCCTTCTTTGATTGTGTGCTGCAGGACAGAGGGGTACTCATTTCATGCAGAGGTATGGGTGTACTGTTCATGGAAACTTACTCTGATGTTTTCATACTCCCAACTTTACTTCTTTCTATTCTTATTCCTACCACCTCTTTTTTCCTTCTCTCTCTTCCTCTCCCTCCTTCTTTCCCTCTGTTCTCCCTCCTTCCCACCCTCCTTCTCTTTCTTCCTTCCTTCATTCCATTTCTCCCTTTCTCTGTTTTTTTTGTTCTCTTCTCATGGACTAAATCTTTGTGTGTCTGTCAGTCTGTCTGTCTGTCTAACTGTCTTTTCTGTCTCTACTTTCTCCTGCTTTTGAATAAGGGATAAGTGTGTTAGGGAAGTGAAAACAGTCTAATTCCTTAAGGGAGTTCTTCAATGTATACAAGCCCTAATATTGCATATGAAAACAGTGAGGATTCAATTTTGAGAATGGCTGCCTTTTGTTCATTCATTTTAGCGTATGTTAAAGTACATTTTTCAGATTGCCAATTCATGATGACCCCTGAAAACTTCTGGATCTAATTTTCTTTTCTTTGTTCTAATTCTTAGACCCAAAAATAAACGCACTGATTATTATTTTTTAGTCTTAATTATAAACCCTTATATTCTAAAGCCTTAGTTTATAAATTTCCTCCTTTAACAATATAAAATAATTAATGGCATGTGGACAAACATTGAGACTCTCTTTAAAGTCTAGGCAATGGACTTCTGAAGTTACCTGTCCTTATTATTTTCTACTGGAGAACAGGGGCTAATTTGACATCAACTGAAAAAACATTTTCAAATAATTAACGACCTATCAACAACATTCTGAATTCCAAGCCTTTCCATAATATAGGACTTTGTTTTTCCACTTGATTATATGGAGATCGGGTCAGTTTTTCTGGAATCCTCCAAGCAAACAGGAGGTAGCACAATCTAGTATGGTTCTCAAAATCACTGTTGGGCCTCCACAAGCACACACAGTGCCCACTGATACACACACACACACACACACACACACACACACACACACACACACACACAAAGACTTTTCTAGGTCACACCCAAAAATTCAAAAGGAATAATTTACTTCCCAGAGCTGAAAAACATTAGCTGAACACAAAGAAATTTCCTTTCCCAAATTTAAAAACCAAATGTACAAGATAATATTTTTATAAACACCATCTTTTTCATTATTTTAAGAAATATGACAGTCTAAAAAGTAGAACACAAGATGTGGATAGCTAATTGTCACCAAGATTTCACTATCTTTTCCCTTAGTTCTGCCCTTTCAAATCAATCAATGAGGAGTCTTTCCTGCCTCATTCTCAACAGAGTTGCTTGTGTTATTTAACTTCCTCCTAACATTTATACTTTATAGCAATGAAACTGGGTAAACAAGTTTCTGATCCTCCTAACCTTAACTGCTATCCACTGTCTAAGAGCTACCAGCATAAACTTCCAAACAATCAAATGAGAGAGATCTCCTTGGCTTCTAAAACTGCTCAGTGCCTTCCACTTGCTTGAGAGTAAAATCTGAAATCCATTTTCGTGGATTAAAAGGTTCTTAGTGTCTGGTTCTTACCTCTTGCTTCTGCTATTCTCACAGCCCCCATATCTCCATATTTTCTCCTTTACTTTATTGAAAACATGGCTCTCCCTTTCTTCCAACCATGTAACCTTCAGATACCTGTTTTGCACGGCCTTTTGTTCACTTTTCCTAATGTCTGTTGTAGTCATCTTTCTGTTTTGGCACAGATACCACTTCCTGCAGGAGGCCAGCCTCTCCCATCTGTCTATATTTATATCCTTTAGATACACACCCTCTCACACACATTCTTGTTCACAAATGAGTATTTACTTCCCCAGTCAGTTCATAAACTCAAGTAAGGTAGAATAACCTAATTAGTACATGTTCTGAGGGTTCATGAATGTTGTATCATTGGTCCCTGAACAACATTTTATGAATAAATTGTGAAAATGATGTAAACATACTATACAGAGTCAGTTACTTCACATTTACTAGTGATGATAGCCAATACTGGAATACAGATATGGAAATGATTGTGATATCTGTCTGTCGATTTTCAGATACAGGTGCAAGATGCATTTTTCTTTTTCTTTAACTCTTTGTCATAGATCACCACCATATAACCACTTGATAATTGTAACTTCAGCCACTCATTCATTCGTGCAGTTCTTATCATTCATAGGATTAAGAGATGCCTCTTCAATTGCAAGACTAGATCAATCATTGATGAATCTTAAAGTTCCTCCACTATATATTTGACTCATTAAACATCTATTTAAAAACTGGAATCTAATGAATCATGTGACCCTTTTACGACCACCACCAAGTTTGAAGCCCAAGTCTTAGGAATTGAGAGTATAAATATTTAGGCATAAGGCTTTTAGAGAGCTGATTAACTTAAAATGAATCCATTAAGACAGGTCCTAATCCTATCTGCTTAGAACCCTTACATGAAGAAATCTGGACACAAAGGAGATATTGGAAACACATTTGCACATAGTGAACACATGTGCACATGGGAAATGACTATTAGACTAGGTGTCAAGAAATGGCTATCTGCAAATCAAGTCACTAGATTCAGAAGTATTCAAGATTTCCAACATCTAGACATTGAAATTTCAGTCTCCAGAACTAGAGTCAATATGAGAATTTATGATCATTTAATACCATATCGTACCAGGCACTATCATAATGACAGTATGTTCTCCTTTTAATGGACTAGGAGATGAATCACAGGGGTTGAACTGCCACTCTAAGCTCAGATGCCTAGCTTATAATCTAGATATAAGACAGTTTGGCAGGAAAAAACAACAGCTTGGAACCAAATGACTTGCTTATGAACCCAGGCTTTTATTCAAATTTCATGTGACCTAGAGTCAGGTCATTTGTCTTCTATTAGCTTCGATTTCTTCATATATAAAATGAAATTTCCTTACTAGGTCATAAAAAAATTGAAAGAGGATGATTTGCAGAAGAAGAAATAGAGGAGATCTTAAAAAGTAGTCTGTGCCTCTTTTGTAGCATGTGGTAATATCTTAATACATTTTTTGTTATTGTTACAAAATATAGAGGGTTGATTTTGTTACAATGAACTTTTATTTAGCTCATGGTTCTGGATGTACAAGACTGAGAGATTGTATCTAACAGAGTCATTACTGCTAGTGGAGATTCTAAGTTCGAAGACTTTGTAATGCAGCACATGGCAACAAAGATCTCTCTTCCTCCTCTTATAGCACCATTAATGCATTGATGAGAGTCCTATCTTCATGACCTCCCTTGAGCTGAATTTTCTACACATAGGATTGACATTTGATTTTTAGAATTAAGTATCAAATACATGAAAACTATGGAGACAACCAGCTTGCCAGGGCAAGTATATGGAGTAAAATACTATCAAAATTTGCCTTCAGTAGTATTGTTATTGCATATTTCAATGGAAATGGCTTATTTTATATTGATTTAAAAATGATCAAATATAGGAACATCAATCAGGTAAGTGCTTTACTCCTTGCCACGGTTTAAATGTGAAATGTCCTCCTTTGGGCACATGTATTTAAATCCTTAACTTTTGTTAATGTTTGGGGGAGATCATAGTACCTTTGAGAGGTGAAGCTTTGCTAGAGGAAGGGACATAACAGGGGGTGGGTGCTGAGATTTTGGTGGTCTGACCCTGCTTCCACTGTTTGCTCTTGTTCTCTCTGTTTCCATGTTGTCTGTGGTGACCTGAACCTATCTCCTCCAACTTCTGCCTCCAACCCATGCCTTCTGCTATGAGTTTCCCACCTTAATGGACTATATCTGCCCTGGAACCACAAGTCAAATAAATTTCCTTTTCTCCCCTTAAGTTATGCATAAATGTTGTCTCACAGCAACAAAAAGAAAAATCACTACAATGTTCCTTTCCCAACGCTACCTTGTGAACAGTGAATGAACATCTTAAGATGACTATGCTCACCCAGGACAATGAAATAAAGAAAAGTCAAGGCTGTCAGTCATGTGTGTGTGTGTGCGTGTGTGGGTATGTAGTATACATATATGTATGTATTAAAGAATTCTGATTCAAACATAAGCCATTGGCTTTTGTGACCCAGCATGCCTGAGGCCCCCTGCCCAAAGTCCCTAGACTGTATCCTGGTAGCTTTTGGCAGCCCTCATCACCTCGCTGACACACACACCATAGGAACCTAAGGCTTCTAACTGACATTATCCATCTATGGACCCTGAAAATCACATCATTCCAGCCTGACAGAGAACTACTACCTTTCAGCAGGACAACCCTATCACCCAACCATATAATAAATAACATTTTATTTTACATTTATTCTCAGGTGACAGTCACTCCTGCTCAAGACCTCCACAATCTATCATACACTCTCCCTTTTATCCTTTACCCTTTCATACCCCTAATAAACCCTAAAAGTCCTCTAAACTCCCATACCTAGATCCACTACTATATCCACACTATCATGTCCTTTGTGAACCAAACCCCATACACCAAATCTGACTACCAAGCTTAAATTTCTTAACTAAAATTAGATCATAGTCTTTTATCTTACAACAAAATCTGGGCTTACACACTCCAAATGCACTGCAGTTATCACACTCATAACACCAACTGACCATAAACCAATTTTTTTAATTATTTTTATGTTTATACTTTCTTGTTTTTTGTACTTTTACAAGCATATTGAATACTCATCCCTGCTTCCCTCCCATTCCTTCCCTTTCTTTTCTTAATCCCTCCCACTCCCTTTGATCTTTCTGCCTGTATGCTTCTATGTACCCCAGGTTTCACTCTGGCTTACTTACTTTTGTGAGGTTTAGGACTCTGTGGCATAACAAGTTGTCTCTTTTCAGGCCATCCCACTGATAGGGGCATTTTCTTTCACT
The DNA here is from genome assembly GCA_023101885.1 of Typhlomys cinereus. Classification (NCBI taxonomy): domain Eukaryota; kingdom Metazoa; phylum Chordata; class Mammalia; order Rodentia; family Platacanthomyidae; genus Typhlomys; species Typhlomys cinereus. The sequence continues at coordinate 4,847,610 of JALPQD010000148.1, read as the reverse complement.
CTTCAAGCTTAGTCCCAAGGTTTCCACTGTATTTTCTTATCTTTCTTGAGTTCCTAGGTAATCTATGGGGGCATGTTGGTATGTCAATCATTATGCAGGTCTGGGAAGGACAAATCTCACTGTAGTGAGTTACTAGATATAGCAGATCTTTCTTGAGTGAAATATCTCATCCAGTGGTAACCTTCCCATCTTTAGTTTCTTCCAATCTCACCACACCCTCTTCTCTATGGTTCCCAAAGCCTTAGGATGGGTAGAGATTAGGTTGGCCTGATTCTAGGTGAACCTTGTTGAATTGCTGGTACTCTGCATTATGGTTGGTTATAGCTTTTCACTTCTCTGCTCTTCTTTTGCCCTAGTCTGCATACTGTCAGGCGTTGATACCCTCTACCTCTGTTATAAAAAGTTTCTAGTCTGAATGTTAAGTATTCTTCCAATATATGGGTATAATAATAGCTATTTACAGAGCAGTTTGATGTACTGTTTTCCTACCTAAAGGTTCACTGGCTGTTTTCCCTATTGATCTATTTCCTTCTTTTTTTAAGGTTTTTGTTCTAGTTTACAGTAATAGGAATGTGTTCCATTCTGATAAGCTGGTCTTGAGGTCAATCAGAAAGCTATTGGTTGTGTCCTTGATACTCATGCCACTATTACACTGGTAGCTAGACTAATTCTTAACCAACACCATATCATAAACACCCAGAAAAGCAGTTCCAATTACTGCCAAAGTCAAGCAATTCCATCTGCCTAAAAATTGTGAGTCATACTAAAAAAGCCATCAAAGCTCAGGCATAAGATACCCAAGTCACATCATAAAACCACAAAATACAGCAAAAACCAGGAAAATATGTCTCCTAAAAAAAAAACTCTTATTGACAGAGTCTAACCAGAATAACTTTTTGGATACTAGACAGGTACATGACAATCAAGATAATGCATTCCAAAGGTATATTTTTAATATGTTTAAGAAAATGTGAAAGGCACTACACAAAGAATAAGAAGCTCCCCAAGAAGAGATAGATGTAAGAACATGCATGAGTAGGAAAACAATGAGGAACTAAATGAGATGTAAAAAGTGCTCAAAGAAACGAATAAGCACAGACAGGTGAGAAAAATAACAGACTGAAATTAAATATAAAATACAAGCTAACTGCAATGAAAAACCCACCACACATCATCACTAACAGAACCAATCAAACAAATGACAGAATAGCATATCTGCCAGAATAGCTGGCAGAACGAGTTTTTTCAGCTAAAGAAGCTGAAAAAGTTAGAAGCTAAACCTGCACATTCATGGAATTACAGAATAAGAAACTCAAGAAAACAGTTCAGAACTTATATTTCACAGCATCATAAATAAAAATTTCTACACCTGAAAGAGATCTCCCTCAAGTACAAGATACAAAGGACATACTAATAAGATATGAACAAAACGGAAATACCCCACAACAATAAAGAGTCAAAGCATTACATATTCAGGATAAAAAGAAAGTTTTGAGAGATGTAAGGGAGAACAACCAAGTCGCATTCAAAGGTAAACCTATTAGAAGAACAATTGACTTTTCTTTGAAAACAATAAAAGCCAGAAGAACTTGGAGAGGCATAGTTCAAATCATGAATGATTACAAATACCAACTCAAACTGCTATATCCAGCTAAACTGTCATTCATGATTGAAGGAGAAAGAAAAATTTTCCATGACAAAAATGGGCCAAGGGCCTACATGACCACCAAGCCAGCTCAGCAGAAATTACTAGAAAAAATACTTAATACTGAAAAAAAATGATAAAAATACCCATTTAGATAAAAGGGGGGAAATGCTAGCACAGCTGCTACACAAGGAACAAATAATTAAAACCACAATTTTCAGAAAAAGAAAACAATTCTCAATGAAGCATCAATGGACTCAACTTTCTCAGTAAGAAACAGGCTAACAAAACAGATTAAAAATTACAACTCACTTATTTGCTGCCTTCAAGAAGTATATCACATCATGAAAGATAGACACTATCTCAGGGTGAAAGGTGTATCAAATAAAACTAATAAGCAAGCAGGGGCAACTATTCTAATATCTAACAAAATAGACTGCAAACCAAACAAATAAGAGGCATAGATGGATATTACACATTCATTAGAGGAGCAGTCTATCAAGAAGATGACACAATTCTAAACATATACACATCACACACAGGTTCATCCACATTTGTTAAACAAACCTACTATGGAAAACAACAAATCAACCTAAACATGAAAATAGCAGTGGATTCAAAACCCCACACTCACCAATAAACAGGTCACCAGATCAAAAACTGAAGACAGACACACTGGAACTAAATCAAATGGACATGACCAACATTTTCTGAACTTTCCATACTAACAACAAGGAACACACATTCTTTTGAGCTGCCCATTGAACATTCTCCAAAATAGACCATATACTACACAACAAAGTCAGCTCCTACAAACACAAGAAAACTGAAATTACATTCTGTGCTTCATTTAATCATCATAGAATAAAGCTGGGCATCCATAACAAGATAAAAAACATAGATATACGAGAAAGAAACAACCCCCAAATTAGTACATCAGCAGGCATTAATAAGATCAGCGGAGAAATATGTGGAGCTGAGACAAAGAAATAATACAAAGAATTGATCAAACACAAAGCTGGTTCTTTGAAAAAATGAACAAGATTGATAAATCTTAGCCAAATTAACCAAAAGAGAGAAAACTCAAATTAATAAAATCAGAGATGAAAATAGAACTATTAAAACTGACAACCAAGAAAATTCAGAAAATCATAAGTACATACTACAAAAATGTATACTTCACCAAATTTTGATAATCAGAAAGAAACAAATGGATTTCTAAGCACATACAACCTATCAAAGTTGAATCAGGATGAACTGAATTATCTAACTTATTCTATAATAAGCAATAAGATTAAAGATGCAATTGCAAATCTTATAAGCAAATAAAGCCCAGGACTAGATAGATTCAGTGCAGAATTCTGTGGAATATTTAAAGAACAATTACCACCACCATTTCTCAAATTACTTCAGAAATACTAAGGGAAGGAACACCTCCAAACTCTTTCTATGAAGCCAAGTGGAATTTCATTAAATTGAAAAGCTTTGACTGGCAAAAGATATTGTAAATCAAACAAAAAGGCATCCCGCAGAATGGGAGAAAATCTTCACTAACCACATATCTCAAAATACCAGAAACACCATTTGGTTCAACACATGCGAATAAATAAGTGTAATTCATCATATAAACAAATACAAAGACAGAAATCATATGATTCTTTCAATAGATTCAGAAAAAATCTTTTGGCAAGATACCCCTTTATGATAATAACCCTGGAGACAATAGAGATGGAAGGAACATATATCAACATGATAAAAGCCACATACAAAAAGCCTACAGCAGGGCTGGAGAGGTGGCTCAGGGGTTAAGCCTTCGCCTTGCAGGCGGAAGGTCCTGAGTTCGGATCCCAGATCCCATGTATAGACGCCGGGCGGAAGCGGGGGCGGCCTGGGCTTCTGGTCCTGGTAGGGCGGAGCCTGTGAATCCCGGGGCAGGAGGAGGTGGAGGCGTCCATGGTGGTTCGCGAATTCGTCCGTGGTTCTACACACACACACATACACATACAGATACACACGCACACACACTCACGCACATGCACACAGTTGAATAAATAATAATGACAATAAAAAAAAGCCTACAGCAAAAATCATACTAAATGTTGAAAAAATGTGATGCATTCCACTTGGATGAGGCTGTCCACTCACACCACTTCTGTTTACTATTGTACTTAAAGTCTTAACTAGAACCATAAGACAGAAAAGGGAAATAAAAAGGATACAAATAGGAAAGGAAGAAGTCAAGACATTTCTATTTGTAGATGAGAGACCTATACATGAGAGACCCCCCAAAAGAATCACCACAAAACTCCTGGAACTAATAAATACAATGTAAAAACTTTAAAACACTAAAGAAGAGATTACAGAAGAGACCAAAAGATAGAAAGGTCTCCCATGTTCCTGGATCAGTAGAATTAACAATGGAAACATTACTATCCTATCAAAAGCAGTATATTCAATGTCATATCAATCAAAATTCCAATGCAGAAATAGATAAAACATTCTTATAATTAATAAGGAAGCACAGAAAGCCCAGAACAGCAAAAATAATTCTGAGTAATAAAAGCTCTGCTAGAAATATTATCATACCACACCTTAAATTATAATATAAAACCATAGTAATAAAAACAGCATGGTACTGACTCCAAAAGAAAGACAGATCAATGTATTAAAATTGAAGATTCAGATGTAAGCTCAGATATCTACAGTCATCTGATTTTTGACATAATTGCTAAAAAAATTGAAAAATGATGGCATTGACAATGAATTGTGCCAAGAAAACTGATTGTCTACATGTAAAAGAATGAAAATAGATCCCCTACCTGTCATCTTGAATGACATTTACCTCCAAATGTATTAAAGATCTCAATATTAGACTACAGACTATAAAACTCCCAGAAGAAAGAATAGGGTGTACATTTGAGTTAATTGGCCTAGAGTAGCATTTCCTGAATTATACTCCAAATGCACAGGAAATAAGACCTACACTCAGCAAGTGGAATTTCATTAAATTGAAAAGCTTTGCCTGGCAAAAGATATTGTAAATCAAACAAAAAGGCATCCTGCAGATGGTTCACTAACCACATATGGCAGAGGATTAATACCCAGAATACACAAAGAACTCAAAAAGTTAAATATCAAAGAAGTAAACAACCCAATTAAAAATAGACATTAGAATTAAAAAGAAACTTTTCACAGAACAAAATTAGAATGTCCAGCAAATATCTTTAAAAATGTTCTACCTCCCTAACCATTAGAGAAATGCAAATTAAAACCACTCTTAGATATCGTCTCCACCCAATTAGAATGGATAAAATGTAAAACACCAAAAATAACATGTTGGTAAGGATGGAAAAAAGGGTCCTCTTTCAAAATTTAAACTACTATTTAATCCAGCTATATACCACTCCTCGGAATATTCCCAAAGAATGCTGCATCCTACTACAGAGACGTATGTACATCCATGTCCAGTGCAGGTCTGTCCACAATAGCAAAGATATGAAGTCAGCCTAGATTTCTAATTTGCTGGCAAATGGATGGAACCAGAAGAAATTATATTCAAAAAAGTATCCCAGATGCTGAAAGACAGCCACTGATTGTTCTTCCTTATAAATGGATCCTAGCATCCAACTCTCAGAGTGATACACTCAAAGGGAAACTTACATAAGTATAAAGAAACATAAGTTGGGAGGAGAAGGAGGAAGATCCCAAAAGAGTTGAAAAGAAACAAACAAACTAACAGGCAACAGACAAATAAGACAATCCAGGAAGAAAAGTTGTAAAGGACAGGGAAAAGGATAGGACTTACTAAGGGGTGGGGGAACAAAGAAAACCAGAAGAAAAAAAAGGCAAATGACTGGTGGAGGGAGAAAATGATCAAAGGCTTCATCCAGCTATAATATAAACAATAAATGTTACAAGTTACAACAATTCTGATAAGAATCCTGGAGCAAAAATGGTATGTGAACCCATGGAAAACCAATTATTTTCCAAAGGGCTTCTAAAAACACTCTATTGTTAAGAAACAAAAGTGTAGTACTATAAACTTACCCAAATAACAGAGGAAGGGAAGAAAACAGACACTACACAGGAGCAGATATCTTAGTGCTAACTATAATTACCTGTTAGTAAACTACCTTCTAAACACTTTTTATTGTGCCCTTAGATAAGAAAAAGCTCTCAGCACTCAACCAAGAAGCAACCTATTGCAATGGAAGTAAACCACAATAGTCAGAATGAAGAGTACTAGTGATCTTGGAATGCTCTGACCTAGTAAAATCCTAAAAAACTCTCCCCACCCTAAGCTCAGGGAACCTTCCAGAAGAGGGGATAAAAAGACTGAAAGCATCTTAAGGGGTGGGGAGGTGCACTGCTGACCAAGACAGTCTAGTCATGACAAGGCTATTGCATGCAGAAGCTCACAGCAAGGAGATCTACTACCACCAGACCTACACAATAACTGACATATTGCCATTCTCACGTGAACCAGTGTTGATCTCAGGAGAAACAATTACCCTCAGAAAGAATCTCTGAGTCAGGTGCTAGACAAAAGGTGAGTCTTCCCATTTGCAAGTTTGTCAATTGAAGGGCCACTTATACTACCACGGAGAACTGGTTCCATTCTAGAACAGACACTGGGAAGGGAGCCCTGTAATGTACACATGTAGAAGTTCAGGAAGATGGAAGGGACATGACTGGGTGGTGAAGGGAAGAGAGTAGAAGAGGAGGATGTGGGAGGGTATAGGATGAGATGGGCAAGAACATAAACATAAAGAACAAGTTAGGACCGAAGTAATCATAATAGGACTTTGCATGACCTATACAATGACAAACATATCATTGAACCCCCAAAGTCTAGCATGGATCACAGGCACTAGGATCCTTAGAGGCAAGGGATTAACAGCCGCAATAGTGTTCCTATACTAAAGGAAAAGAGCTCTAGGCAATGCCACTGAGTCCTTACACCTCATCAGAGAGAAGGAGGCCAGAGGGAAGTTTGACATGCATACTAAAGAATGCCCAGGAATGGGGTGGGGGTGGGGGGAAGCACTGGGAGAAAGGGAGGGGGGAAGGAAAGGGAAAAGGAGGGAAGGAACAAGGGGATCCAGGGAGGGGTGGAGGGAGGGAGGGGAATGGGGTACTTATCAACTTTGTGTGAGAGAAGAAATAAATTTTAAAAAAAGAAAAGAAAACAGAAAAAAAGAACATAAACTCATTTTGTTTGTATAGGAATAACTCAATTTTAAAAAGTAAGATGTAAACTCATTTGTTGTAAATAAAATTAAATTAAATTATAAATTTTTTTTTAAAAAAATCACATTTAGCTTTCTGTCCCTGGTCACAGAGAAGGCCTGTGCCTCACTGCTAGGTTGGCCAGCAGTCCCTTGACCACACCTGTGCACCCAACAGCCTTCACCAAGCCATCTACCCATCTTTGTGTGTTCTATCCCACTTCCCTTCCCCTAGGTAATCATTAAAAAACTTGGAAATTTTTCAAGAATTTAACAGAGTCCAGAGAAAAGCCAAGCAATGGGCTAGTGGAACAATATCATACAACTGAGGACTTCAAAAATCATCCCATCTGGGTGGCTCAGGGGTTAAGCCTCTGCCTTGCAAGGCGGAAGGTCCTGAGTTTGGATCCTAGACCCCACATATAGACGCCGGGTGGAAGCAGGGGCGGCCTGCATTTCTGGTCCTGGTAGGGCGGAACCTGTGAATCGTGGTCCATGGTGGTTCCAGAATTCGTCCGTGGTTCTACACATACATGCACACACACACACACACACGCACACACACACACGCACACGCACACACACACACACGCACACACACGCATACATGCACAATTGAATAAATAATAATAAAAAAACTTTAAAAAAATCATCCCATCAAATGAGAGAGATCTTTACTTCCAGTTGTAAGATAAGTAAACTCTTTTACCTTCCTGTTACTCTCAATTGATAGTCACACAGTTTGAGATTTCCACCCAAAAACCCATACAACTTCAGGGACTTAAGCATTCACCCCCACTTTGCCAAGGTAGCAAAAGTTAAAAATTGCACTTTCATACTACTCTTTAGTCCCTGTTTACTAATACCACCCTAATACTTGTGAGTATAATAGCCCATCTAGGAAACATCACCAAGGAGCACCAGACAGATACATTCAACGCCAAGGTAAACATTAGCAATAACTGCCCAAGCGCAATAATACTGTCTACCTCATATTAGTCAAGACACACAAAACACATAAAAATAAGAAAGCATTAGAGATAAAACAAAAAATGCCCAAGTCACAATGCACATCTATGAGAAAGAGCAAAAACCAAGACAACAAATCTCCTACAAAAAGCATCGACTCCATAATGATGGACTCCAACCAGAATAAGCTCACAGAAAATAGCCAAGAAATCCATACCTGAGATAATTCTCAAAGCCTGATATTTACTATAATCAAAACAATGGAAGAGGAAATCCAAGAGGAGTTAAATAATCACATCAACCAATATAAACAGGAAGATGACAGTCATTTGATGAGATGAGAACAGCAGATGAAGAAGCAAAACTGGACATAGAACAGTTGAAAAAAGTGTCACTCAGAAACTAAACTCCAACTAAAAGACAAGATATCTTCAACCCAGAACACAACAGTCTTATCAGCAGAACTAACAAAGCAGAAAATAGAATATCAGATCTTGAAGACAAAATGGGAAAGCAAACTAGTTCAATGAAAGAAGGTGGAAAAGCTAAAAAAAAAAATACTTGAGAGGAATATTCCAGAGTTATGAGACACCTTGAAGAAGCCAAACCTGTGAATGCATGGAATACCAGAATAAAAAACCAAAAAATGCCACACTAATGGAAATTTTTCAATCTATCACAAAGGAAAACTTTTCACAACTAAAGAAAGAGAGGCCCATCCAAATATAGGAGGCATATTGCACTCCAAACAGATATAACCAAAATAGAAACTCGCCATGGCAAATAATAGCTAAAACACTAAAACACTACATATACAAGACAAAGAGAATGTGTTGGGAGCTTCAAGGGAAAAAAAGCCAGTCACTTTTAAAGTTAAACCCATTAAAATAAATGATTTTTCAGTGAAAACAGTAAAAACTAGAAGAGTTTGGAGAGACATACTTCAAGTATTGAACAAGCACAAATGTCAACCCAAGCTGATATACCCATCAAAACTATCACTTATGACTGAGGGTGAAAGAAAAATTTTCCACCATAAAAACAAGTAAAAGACTTACATGACTACCTAACCAGACCTTCAAAAAATGCTAGAAAAGATACTCAAGAACAAACATCCAAGAGGTAAAATATCATAACAACCTCCAAGCTAAGTAATATACATATGAAAACCACAAAACACAAAAAAGTCAATGATTTCTCAATTTAACCATTATAACCATTATATATATATATATAAAACATATATATAATCATTATAATCACAAAGGATTATAACTAGGAGGGAAGACGAAAGAAGACCTCAAAAGAAAGAAAACAAAAGAACACACTTCAATAGAGAAATTAGGTAACAATTATAAAGTGCCTGCAAGTAGAAAGACATGAGACATCTGACACAGCTCACTCACACTTCTCTTCCTATTCACTTGGCATTGGACAGATTTGATCTTCCTGTCACGGACTGGGATAGCGGCTGTCAGCTAGATGGTAACCAACTGGCCACCAGGAGATTGACCCCTCTCACAACTGTGTCCTACTCCTATTCTTCCATCTACCATTAAGCCTTTTCTTATTTTAAGAACTTCATTTAAACAGCCTTTTGTTTTTGTTTTTGTTTTTTTGGTTAGGAGGTGACCTCTACTCTCAATCAGGATGTAGCCAAGGCAGTACAGGAATAGCAAAACTGAAAACAACAACCAACCATAATTCAGAACACCAAAGAGCATACAATCATACAATATTCATCTGAAACTAGATCAACCAAATATCTCCCCATCCTAAAGCTAAGAGAATCTTGCAGAAGAGGGGGCAGCAAAATTGTAAGAGCCTAAAGATGGGGAGGACCACGGATAGACAAGATACTCTATTCAGTTCTGGGCTGCAGCAGCCAGGATATTGATACAATGTGTTTTGACCTTGCATGACCTGCACAATACCTGACATATCAACAAGCCTTCAAAGACTAGCAGGGATCTCAGAGGAGAAGGCTTCAGGCAATAGGCTCCTTAGAGGCAAGGAGTTAGATGGATATAATAGAATTCCTATAATAGTGGGTGGCCCAAGAAGGGGCCACAAGGTATGTTACTGAATCCTGACTCAGTAGGAAAATCAGTGTCCATACAAATAGATGTTCTGGAGAGTGGGAAATACCAAGAGATGAGGAGGAAGGAAAGGGGGAAAGCAGAGAGGGAAGGATGGGGCCAGTGGGATGGGGGGACAACAAAAGAGGGAAGTGAGGAGGAGGAGGAAGGAAGGGGTGAAGGTACCTACTCATTGAGCTTGTATAACTATGTAAATAAATAAATAAATCATATTTAAACATGATAAAAGATACATATTTAGACACTGCAACATAAAATACTAATTCTTCTAAAAAGATGTTCTGCTCAAGAATCAAAAAGTGAGTCAAAGCCTTTTCTTTCAATTTCTAAACAATGTTGGACCAAGTTCTCCATATTCTACATACCTGCTTTCCTCATCTGTAAAATGACCACAGTAATAACTACCTCACAGTTTGGTTGTAGGTCATACATACAACTATTGCTGCATAGTACTTAATGATAATAGCATTTATAAAGTATTTGCTATGTGCCAATCACTGTCCTAAGCCCTAAATTGTAGTTATTTGACTTAGTGTAATGTCTCAAGCACTTTATGAAATAGGTATTATTATTTCCTCATTTTACCCATTTGATAGTTAATCCTGGGTGTCAACTTGACACACCTGGCATTAACTAATATCAGTTGAGATCACACCTGACATTAACTAAGATCAGCTGAGACCACACCTGACAAGATCCACAGAGACCACCTGAAGAGACTATCTGGATGATACAAAGATCAGCCTTAGATCCCATGGAAATCTCCATAGAGCCCATTGGAACCTCCCAGTGTGAACCACCTAAAAGGAGCCACAGAAGACTGAAAAGAGAGAGATGCTCTATGTAGACTTAGCCTGCCTGCCAGCTTCAGCCAGCCAGCCATGCCTCCCTGAAAGTCTGTCTCCCCCCCCCCTTAAGTCGTTTGACTTCGGGTTCTCTCTTGCAGCAATAGTTAAGAGTAACCGTTGCAACTAGTTAGGAAACACACTGAGATGGTAGGCAACTTGTATAGCATCACAGAGATGCCAGGTGTTGGATTTGGATCTGGACCCAGGAAGTCTGTGCTAATAGTTGTTTTGGGAATCCTGTCCCCTCGAGTAAGTGATAAATATTTGACATGTTAGTTTACCTCAGGGAATATTTTTTTATATTTCCACTCATACGGACTTAACAAGTACACCCATCCCCTCCCTCCCTCTGACCTCCCACCGCCCTGTGTCCCCCTCCCCTCCCCTTCCTTCCCCATCCCCCAGTGCCTCCCCCTCCCATCCCCAGAGCATCCTTAAATGTGCATGCCAAACTATCCTCTGGGTCCTCCTCTCCGATAAGGTGCAAGGACTCAGTGGCATTTCCCAGAACCCTTTCCTGTGTCCCACTTAAGCATAGGAACACTACTGTGGCTGTCAATTCCTTGCCTCCAAGGATCCTAGTGCCTTTAGCAAATGCTAGACTATGTGGAGTCAATAGTGTGCTGGACATTGCACAAGGCATGCAAAGTCCAATTATGATTGCTTCGGCCCTGACTTGTGTGGAATATCTTGCATATCATTGCTCCTCCCATCCTTGTGCTCTTACAATCTTACAGCCCCCTCTTCCGCAAATTTCCACCTCAGGGAATAATTATCCTTTTAAGATTACAGCATTTTGGTTTCACTTTGAGAGAACTTTATTGATAAAACTAAATCAAACATAGGATCCTTTTCACGAAATTGTAGTGATGATTAACTTGTCTCAGATTTACCTTCTTTTCAGTTGTGGATTGTGTATTGTGTTTCTATCATGGTGATGATACAAACATACAGCAAATAAAAGTACAAGTAAATAATGCTCTTCACTTGTAAGTTCAGAAATACCAAAAAAGTCACAAAGCAATGAAAATATATTTACTGGGTAAAGTTTGCTTTTATGGATTTTGCAAAACCATATATATATATATATATATATACATCTCCCATAGGTATTCTAAAATCAAACGTTACCTTTGATATAAAATAGTCATAAGTATTGGATATAATTTTTTTGATCTTCATGTGTGGAAAAAGTAAGATCATGGTATATGAGAAATCTCACCATTTAGGCAAAATTTTTTCATTTTCTCTTAAATCTATCTTACCTTTAGCTGTACTTTTCTTCATTTGTCATGTACACACACACACACACACACATACACACCTTTGCTTAGATGATACCCAGAGAAAAAGACTCAGCCTTCTCTCAAAGGCCTCAGAGAGTTTAAGCTAATGACAGTCCTATGAATGTTGTTTCCCAGAAAGAGCTTTGAAACTTAAACAGAAAACCTTCCAAGTGGGAGAAGAAGGATACTGAAATGAGCAAGTGTGACATGACAAGGCCCTAAGGATGGAGAGAGAGATATGTTGTAGCGATACTGCACTGGTGATGCAGAGGCTCCAGGAACGATACCAGACAGTGATTATCTCTCGTGCACTGCTCTGAAGTTTTGGGAATTTAATAATTTTAATCATGGAACAGGCCAGGCATGATCATATCTGTGTTTTAAAACTTTCGCTGGTTTGAACATGGAAGTCGAATTGAAGGGATTTGAAGGCAAAGAAATTCAGAAACCTAAATGTTGTCGCCACGTGAAAAAGTGTTAAGTGTTTGTACACATGCAGTTTGGTAGTGGAAACTGAGAAGAAAAGGAATTGGTGGTACTGACTCCTGGCTCCCAAGTCTTCCTGGAACTAGTTTTCAGATTTTTCCCTATATCTCATGTCTGATTTATTAATCCAGAAACAATTTGTCAGAACTCACATTAATTTGGCATTACTTTACCAGATCTCTTGATTCTAATTCTTACTTCACTTCCAAGGAATCTGAGGCACAAGGAGTTGAAGCCATTTACTAACTGCTTATTTCTGCAATGTCACCCATAGACACCCCATTCCTAGAGTTCTCTTTCCCTGATTCCTAGTTTTTCTATTGGCTTCAGTCCTCCGGCCCTTTAAAAATCAACTTTCCTCCTAACCTTTCCAACTACTGCCCAGTACATTTCTTTCCCTGTGATACTACGCCTCTGACTCCAAAACTATACCTATCTGCTTTCCAGTCATTTTCTCCCTAAATTTCAGTATTTGTTTTCCCTGCCTTCTAAATTTACTCACAATAATTATTGTCCTGGCAAATCCAAAACATTTGCTAACCTTTTTTGTTTTTGTTTGCTTCTCTCTCTCTCTCTTTCTCTCTCTCTCTCTCTCTTTCTCTCTCTCTCTCTCTCTTTCTTTCTCTCTCTCTCTGCCCCCCATGGAAGTCCCCACATTACTAACCACTTTCTTTTTTTCATGAAGCCTCTCCCCCCCATACAAGTGCAAAACTATTCTTCAAACCTCTTTCCTTGTTATTCCAGCTCCTTTCTGTCTCTTTGGTCAGTTCCTTCCTGATAAGGAAACTGTTTCTTTTTTTCTTCTGTTTTTCCATGCATGCCATTAGTGTTGGCTTTCTGTTTATTTTTCTTCATTTCTTTCTTCCTGATGCTGTCTTTCTTCCCCTCCCATGAAGCCTCCATATACTCTTTACATTGTAAGTCTACTAATCCTATCAGAATATAATTCCGTCTTCCCTTCCCAACTATTTTTTTCAAGACCTAGTTTCAAATCAAGGTGAAGCAATTTTCTTCGATGTCTTAACCTCAAAGTTTTTGTTATGCTGCCTGCCACAACACCTTTTCCCCACAGAAGCAACCATTCATTCCTATCTCTCCAAGGTTTCCTTCTGCAAGTCTTGGAAGCAGTTTACACAAAGGACGGGAGTCCCGCATCAAATTCAACTACACCTCCCACACACCTCCCTTCTGCCTGAATGTTTAGATTTCTTTGCAATAAATGCTGACAACTAGCTTTGAAGCCTGCCACCGTGAACGTGAGAAAAGAAAATAGCTAATCAGTGGACCAGCACCCTGGCACACCGGGCAGTTCCATTTCCTGAAGTGCTGGAAACTTTGATCACAGGCTTTAGGCTGAAAGGCTAGTATGAGTAAGCATTCCATAGAAGGCACAGTTCGTAGGGCTACCAAGGCACCAGCAGTCTTGTGCAAATACGAAATGACCAGTAGGAGAGTCACTGCAGATGATATACAGTGCACACGATCTGAAAGATGAGTAGCAAGAGGAGGATCCTCTGGGCTGAAATGTAGGCTTCAGAGTTTTCAGGCCAGAGTAAAGTTGAATTCTTCTCCAGTATTTGTACAAAACTCAAGCAAGCAAATTTCTTACCTTCTTCTGTCCATTCACCAATACACACACACACACACACACACACACACACACACACCCCTAACCCAATATTAGGTCATGAGATGAGAGCTCAAACACAAATACTGCAGTAAGCAAACAACAACATAAAATCTCGCTAAAGTTTGCTTTTGTTTTGTTAGTTTATTTGCTGGATTGCTTGAAGAGCTTGCTAGAAATAACTTTTCTGCTTTTCCTTTGTCCGTTCGCGGTCATCATACAGCCAGAGGCTTAAAAGGAGTGCTTGACCCAGAATCGGCTGCAGCTGCGTGCGAGCCTAGAATGACTAGATGACAAAGCTGGTGGACCTGAGGGCTCTGGGACAGGTGATACGGCGAGATTTTTGCCGACGGCCTGACAGTCTCATCCCCGCCCCCTGGCGAGAGAGCAGGCTGCAGGGCTGCACAAGCGCGAGCAGGGGACCATAAAAGCTGCCGCGGAGAGAAGACGCCCGACCCAACTGCGACCCCAACATGCACGTGAACGGCAAAGTGGCGCTGGTGACCGGAGCGGCGCAGGGTATAGGCAGAGCCTTCGCCGAGGCTCTGCTGCACCATGGCGCCAAGGTAAGATCCCCGCACCCCCCGGGCAGCTGAGAACCGTCCACCTACGGCTGGAGCGTACTACCGCCTAGGGGACCCCTGGGGAATGGGCGCGGGCCACCTGCAGATGAGGCTCGCGAGACCATCTTGAGAGAAGCTGGAAAAGAACCCAAACACGAACGACTGCATCGGGAGGGCTGAGCGCGAGCCACGTTTGTTTATTACTTGTGCCTCGGTCTGCATGTTTGTCTCTAGAGCTGAGTGGGGTGCCGACCCCTCCTTCCCCCACTTTCCTCTTGGGTGTAGGTAGCCTTGGTGGACTGGAATCTTGAAGCAGGTGAAATGTGTAAAGCTGCCCTGGATGAGCAGTTCGATCCTCAGAAGACCCTGTTTATCCAGTGCGATGTGGCTGACCAGGAACGACTGAGAGGTAAGACCCAGCTCTCTGTCCATCAACTCCGGAGCGCGCCCAAGGGAGCCAGGACCTGAAGACAGCCAGAGCCGGCCAAGGCTCTGCGCCAGGCAGCCCTGCTCCCTCCTGGACAGCCACAAACTTTCAGCTCCAAAACAGCTCCAACTGTTGTGTTCTTGACATCCCAATGGCCGTAAAAATTAAGCAAAGACAGTACTGCTTGAGAAATCCTTTTATTTTTTGTCATTTGGCAGCACATAATGTAATCAAAATCCTTTGTGTATGCAAAGACGGTGCTGCCCCAGGAATTATTAAAAATCGCAGAGGGAGCTTGGGTTTGAAACAGGCTGAGGGACTGTAGCAAACAACTTCTCTCATGAAGTTGAAAAACACGGTGCCCAATGACTGTCAACCGTGGTAGTGTTTATTATTAATTATTATTATTAGAATATAAGTTCAAAGATCATGGACGTGCTGCATGTTTTTAGTCAGATCTTTTCTCTGGGGTTTCCCCTTGTGAGACGGTAAAATAATAACTGTGTGGTGTTAGAATTACAGAAGAAAAGGCTTTATCAGCCTTTCCTCAACATTTTCCTGTTGTTCTATGCCTTCTTAAAATAGACCCATCTACTCGAGAAACATCGACGGCAGTATTGGTATAGACAATGAAGTTTCTGATGGCAAAAAGATTGCATAGAAAATAATTTCATAGGGAAAAATAGGAAAATCAAATATTTATATTTTACAAGGTTTTAATCAAAGGGACCAGGCAGATTGCTATGCATCTTTTAAATCAGAAGTCAGAAAACTTCCACCAAAACCACTCTAGATTCTGTTAAAGGGATACTGAGGTCCTGTATTTCTTAAATCTTAGCGTATTCTGTGGGTGAAAATAGACTGATGGTGAGTTAGAAGAAAGTGAATTTCTATTTAAGGGAAATTGAATTTTTAAAAAAAAACATAAATTTCTGAAAATGCTAATAAAGGCATTTTCATGGCAAACGTATTTTAAAAAAATCTGCAAGGGTAGCCCTACTAGAACACATTTTGTCAGTAGGCAATTTTGTTGATAGTACATGCTATTTTGTCTCAAAGGCAATTATGGGAAATCCCAGTATTCATGCTGGAAAGATAAGGAGCAGTTTAGATAAATAATAAGCTCAGTTCTGCCTCAACTTAGGTTTCACATGTGACACTAAACATAAATTGCTTTGCTTGGGAGTCTTCAAACAGTCCTCTGGCTGTCAACACATTCTTTATGGATAAGGGACTATAGGGTGGAGCCAACTTAGACACAGGCAAGATGAGGGATAGGTCTTGTGGGTCCTAAAAAATGCACATGTGAGCTGGACACTTACATTTTCAAAGAAATACCCTTTCTTGCACCATCAAAGCTTAGTCTATAAGTTATTTATGTGCCTTGAAATGACATTTTATTATTTAGTATTTATTCAATTGTGAGTATATGCATGTGTGTGTGTGTGTGTGTGTGTGTGTGTGTGTGTGTGTGTGTGTGTGTGTGTGTGTAGAACCACAGGCGAATTCCGGAACCACCATGGACGGCTCCACCTCCTCCTTGTTTACTCTGCCCCCGGATTCACAGGCTCCGCCCTACCAGGACTAGAAACGTAGGCCTCCCTCGCTTCTGCCCGACATTTTAAAAAATACAAAGCAGACAAGATTTTGGAGATCACTTAGACTTAGACATAAATCACTGTATGAATGAATAAATTTTAGAACAGAGAGTTTAGGTAAAGTATAAAGAATATCAAAGCATGTAAATGTCAGCAAGAGCTAAAATCTTAAGTCAGACCTCAAGGGATGTCAGATAGAACATGGTATGTGACACATGGTTAAGGCAAAGCAATAGAGACCAGGAGGAAAGAAAATTAAAGAAAAAAAGAATAGATGTACATATTCAATAACATAATTTCCCATTAAATGAGGTAGAATTAAGAAAGCAGAACATAGTCTGGAAGGCAAGGGGAGAAAAATTAGCATTCCTTGAATGACCTTTTCTGGAACTAATTTGAAACTTAAGAAACAGTTTAAAAATCCCATGAAAAAGTAAACAATTTTTTTTTTCTTGTTGTTGTTTTCCAATCAAGTACAGCGAAGTTAAAAGGATGTGTATGCAAAACCTTCCAAGATATGTTTAGCAATTAGCTTACATAGTAATTTGTTAATTGGAAAACTGATTCATCCATGCCTCCCCAGAATTTTTAATGGTTGTTCATAGTTCCATGAATTTATTTCAGTCATTTTTAAGTTTGTTTTGATCTTCTCTTTGAAAGGAATGCTAGCCTGGAGATCTAAGAATACATTTCTGTCCTATCAAATCACCACAATTGTCATGCATAGAACTAGAATGGAGGATAAAGGGCTCATAGAAACCCCTTCAGTCAATAAGACTACATCAAAGATTGCTTTTAAGAATTAATGAGCTTCTCAATACTAAGGTGGCAAAACCAAGTTTGAATTGACTAAAAAGGATTTATAAGAGTTTGATATAAGGTTGGACAAAGCAATGATAGAGATTTGGGTCTTGAATGTGTTCAAACTTTTCTCTGGTTTACCATAGCTTTTATACAAACATTATGTAAAATATTAATGTGATGTAAAACATTAATACTAGCAAGAGAAAAAGTGCAATAGTAAACATAAAGAGTTTCATGAACTCAGTAAAATCAGCTAATTGAAAATTAGACTATTAAAACCCTCTGAAATATGATCATATAGGATTTCGACACATAAGAATATTTTATATATATAAAACACTTCGTGAGTACAAATATCACTAACTGTTTGAAGTGCTAGAGACATGGCTCAGTAGTAAAGTACATGTCTAACATGTGCAAGGACCCAGATTTGACCTCATTTCTGTCTGCAACACAAAGAGTCATAGTTTGTGCCATTGAGGGTCTTAGCTTCTTCGGGAGAGAGATATACCAGCAGCTCACACTGATTCCAGAAGAACTCTTCATTTCGGATGCTCATTTCTCCAATACTACGTCATCAAGCTATTAATAGTAGGACTTTAAAATGAATAGACAGAATCACACATGCATGTCAAAGTTAAATTCTGATGCAGTGAGTATGCCATATCTACAAATTTCTACATTTTAAACAGATACCTAACAGAGAGGTAATGCTCACCGATGAAACTGGGATAGAGGCTGCATACTAAGAAATAGCTTATAAATACAGTTCTTACTATGGAGATAAGTAAATAAAAATTTAAACAAGTCCTGGAGGTGCAAGCCCATAACTTAAGCTCCTATAGAGGCTGAGGCAGGAGAGGCATATATTTAAATAAGACTTGTCTGAACAATAGAATAAGTTCAAGGTCAGCCTGGGTAATTCAGTAAGACATTGTCTAAAAGTAAAAAGAGGGTTGGTGATATAACTCAATGGTAAAGTATTTCCCGTGTGTGAATCTTTAAATCCAATCTTTAGTACTATAATAAATTAAAATAATAAAACAATAAAATAACATAAAACAGAAATTCATTTCATGTCATGGTTTATGATGTAAAGTGTGTGTGGAAAATGAAAACCTATCTATCTTTTCTTTATTAGATACTTTCAGAAAAGTTGTAGACTATTTTGGAAGATTGGACATTTTGGTCAATAATGCAGGAGTGAACAATGAGAAAAACTGGGAACAAACTCTACAAATTAATTTGGTAAGCTATATTAGCCATGTTGATTTGTCTAAAAATGTTTACTAACATTGCTTTATAAAGTAAAAAAGTTTTATTCATAGAAAGAAAATAATGGCCTACAATACAGAAAAGTGAGGGTTACAAAAGCTAAAAAAAAAATCAATTTTATATAAATTGATATTTAACAATTGTGAAAATTTGACGGAAAACATCAGAAATAAATAAGTAAAAAGCATGGTTGTACTCAACCCACAGTCTGACTACCCCACTTTCATATGAACTGCAAGTCAAAAATGGATTTTATGATTTTAAGTGATTATAGGAAATAATGAAGTGAAGAATATAAATATGTGAGACTGAATTTCAGTATTTATGCTTTTATTGGAACACAGCCCTAAGGCATTTGGTCATGTATTTTCATGGCTACAGTGGCAGAGTTGAATATTGGCTAAAATTGTCACAGTCTAGTACTTTGCAAAGCAAGATCTCCGAAGACTGAATCACCTAATCTGTTTAAAATATGAATCTTTACCTGCAGGAAATGAGATTTTTATCTTATCTTCAGGATGGGTGAGAGAGAGAGAGAGAGAGAGAGAGAGAATGTGTTTATGTTTATGCCCACAATATTTGATGATTATTCCTATCAAAACTAGATTATGAGTAAAATTAATGATAGAACTTGAGTTTACTTACTATATCACAAATTGCTTTATTATCCTATTTTATGAATACTTTCAACATGGATATATCAGTTTAATAAAACCCAAACCTTTTCCCAGAACTTCAAAGAAACAAAAACAAATCACAAGCAAGTTTAGCTAAACGGAATGTCAGATGTCAAATAGACTTTATAAGAGGCCACTGTGCCTTTGACCAAGTTATTCTTATGATTTGTGAAGCGGCCAAGTGACAAATACAGTGTGGCTGCTTTGAGAGAGAAACAGAGAGACAGACAGAGAGAGAGAAAGAGAGAGAGAGAGAGACAGAGACAGAGACAGAGAGAGACAGAGAGAAAACAGTGAATGAATGGCCCTTACTATATTGATGTGAGAAAGCAGTGAGATCATCCTTACAAAAGTCAGGGACTGAACCAGTGGTCTCCTCTCAGCTCAGTGGCACATTTGCTTCCTTCTAGGCTGCAAATAAATACCTGCTGCATGCTGGAAAGTACCTAGATCATTTACAAAGAGGAAACTCTAAAAGAGAGGGAAATTTTATTATAACCCCTTCAGTTCCACCTAACTTTCCTGGATCTTTCCACATTAAAATTTAGCCAGCCTGAGTTTTTCTTGTGATCTGCTGACTTGAGCCATTTCTTAGGTATTCTTAAGTATTGTTGACATGACCTTTGTTACCCCATATCGATCTTAAGAACATGTCAGTTCCCTACCTATCTACATCTATTCATCTATTGTGAGCATAAATTAGTTTAACTAATACTTGTTTTAGGGATTATCTTTGCTATTAAAATGCAAATATCAGTGTGATTCATGTAATCTTTTTTTTTAAAGCTCTGCCTTGAATGTAATTTGTTTACTTGGTTTAGGCAATAACAAATTTGCCTTTTTGAATACTTTCCCATATCAGAAAGTAACTTCTATACTGAAGACTTTGTTATATATTTTTCTTCCTCCTTCTCCTCTTGCTGCTTACTGCTTCTCCTCCTCCTTCAACTCCTCTTCTTTTTTCAAGAGATTGAAATCAAATGGCAAAAACGTTACCACTGATCTATGCTGCCAAGGCTATGTATTGGAAAATCTCATGCAACATATTTCTACCATCCTCATGTAACTTATTTATGTGAAATTCCATTAGAATAGACATGCAGCTTATGAAAGCATAAAATAAGTTCATCAAGGCAGTATATTATTATTTGTGTCCTTACAGAATGTGATGCCATTACATGATGATTTGGTTTGCAATTTGTGGTACACTGATTAAATGATTTCTAGTAGACAGATGAAGCTAAAAAGTCCTTCCTTAACTTATCACACATCCTCTTTTTTCTTTACTTTTCTGACCTCATAACTCTTCTCCCACAAGTAAGACACTTAATCTTTCCTCAATCTATTGTTTTACAAGACTATCTTGTGTTTTCTTCTTTGTGTGAAAACAGCAATCCCAGTGCTTTTGCAGTTCCTCAGAGGGTAATGTTTAAGAAGAAATGAGTCTTTGCTGAAGGTCATTCTAACACTAAACAGAGGCAGATTTAATTGTGAATATTGGTAAGGCAGTTTCATAATGTAGTTCTTTTACTCTTAGTGTTTTGTAGCTTCAATAAATCTAAACAACCTATCCCCCATTTCGGTGGGAATTTCAAGCTAATTTGAGCATATAACTAACATATGCTGAATCCCTCAGTTTATTCAAACACAAATCAAACAAAATAGATGGTAATTGCTAATGATTTCCCCCCGAAATACACTAATAGTGTTTGCTCTGGCAAAAACATTTGAAATTGTTCAAAACTGAAGCCCAGCCCTGAAACTAACAATTTATGAACTCACCTATTTCGCTGACTTGAATTTCCTCCTTGGTGAAAAGAAGAAGTTAAACTTCCTACCTCTCAGGACCATTAAGCTTAAATAGACCATAATTTATATGAAAAACATAGTACTGGACTACAGTGTAAATGCTCCGTAGATCACATTTCTTCTCTAGCTATCAGAACATACATCTTCTAGCTGTCTTATTTTTAATGAGGTGGTTTCCTTTGCTTTACTGCACTTCTAATGAGTTGAAGAAATGGAGAGAAGCATTATGTTAAATGTGGTCACTTTGGTTGGCTCCAAAAGATGCTGTTGCAAATTAAATTAACGATTGCTTACTATCGTTGTTACTATAACATCTAAAAGTTCAGTTGAACTCTATTGAGAAAAATATGCTAAATTAGAAGCTCTGACAAAGGAAGAGACAATAATATTGAACAAGGGAAAATGGGAAATTTTACACATGATACAATCAAACATGAAACTGGATGGCAGTAAAAAAAAAGTGTGATCATCTCTATTAATCTTTGAGAAGCAGACTGCAGAAAATAAAAGGGCCTCTAAAAAATTGAAGATGTATGATATGGATTCCAAAAATGTTTTTATTACTGTAAAGTGCAAGAACCAAGAACTAGGAGAAGATGGAGATGAGGTAGAAATGAGCAAATCGTAGATTGGAATTTAAGTAGTTAAATAAGTGTATATGTATGTGTGTCTGTGCATCTGTTTTTGTGCTCATGTATGGTGACTACAATTAATAAGAAGACTTAAATTTTGAATAAGATAAAATTGCCATTTAAATGTTACATGTAATCATTGTATTTTCACAACTGAAATCATGAAATAAGCATTGTAATTTCATCATCTTGCCAATAATCAGAGAATTTCTCTTTTCTCTATGTGAAGTTATACAGAGGATTTTCTTTAAGATTCATGCATGGAAGTTTAACTACATTCACAATGTACACTAAAACAATTCATAGTATATACAAACTCAAGGTTTTGTTTGTTTCTAAAATTGCCTATAATATATGAAGATTGCTAAAGAATAAGAAACATTTGTTTTTCAAAAAAATGTATCACATATATATGTATTTATGCATATATATGTATATGCATGACCTGGGACAAGAAAAGATTGTTATGGTAAAGAGGAAACAAAAATATCACTTATGACCAACCAAAGCATTACATATGATTTGAAATTTCTTCTATGAGCACTTTCATTTAAAAGTTACTCAGTTTTTGAACATAGATAGATAGATGGAACAATATTCCCTTGCTCATTCCCCCATGAAAAATGTAAAAATAAATCTGGCAAATCTGGTTTTACAGAAACATTAAAACTGAAACTTAAGCTTTCTGAAATTTTGTATTTGGCTCCTTCACACAGCTTTTAAAAATACAAAAGCAGAGTGTCAGCAATATGTTAAATACCTGAGAATAAAGCATAGCATCCGTGAACCAAAATTCAGTTCAGACATGCTGAAGACTTAGGCAGAAATGAACAGAATCTAGTAATTCTTCAGTAATTTCAGCCACATGCATATTTTTCTTATATAAAAGGAATCATATGATGGATTAATTCACTCTTTCCAATCCTACTTAGCAACTTCTGCCAAATGAATTTTCAACTTAGTTTTTTTGTGGTTGTTGCTGTTCAAAACCACGATTAGGGAGAAGGTGTTTACCTCAATAGTTATCAAGAGAGAAGTTTTTAATGTACATGGAAGGTAATCACTAATATGTGTTCTCATGCTCTGACTCATGACCTATTTAATCTCTGTACAGTTTTATAAAGCATTAAAAAAGTAGGAATTGAGATGTCAAAAGGAAATTTTTACTTTTCAAAAGTATAAACTGGAAGAGAAAGGGAGTTCTGAAAAACAAAAGGAAAAATAAAGGTCAGTGTCAATTTCTTCTGACAAGTCATTTGTTGCAGTAGTGAATCCTTGAATGTTACAATAAAAACAGAAAGAGTTGCTACAGAAAGAGTAAGAAGCAGCAAATGATTCAGAGGAAAGGTATAAGCAGTTATTAGTAAAATTAACGGTAGACGTGTCTAGCAATCTCATGTCCAAAAAGACCACTCACACTTGACCAAAACAGTTAATGTGGTTTACCCTTTTGTTTTCAAACTAGGGAAAAACAGTTATATGATTTCCTCAGAAACAGGGGTTTAGGATTGTATGATATCCACAGAATTGTGTGATATCTGGATTTAATTTATTTTATCTCCCCATCTGCCATCTTTTATGTTGGATTCATCTAGCAGTATGTCTATCTTTGCTGTTCACCTGTACAAAACAATTCTGAAGGAACCATATCTTCTTATCTTAAGAACAAAATTGAGAAAAAAATCTGTTCACTCCCACATCCAAATGACCTTGTCTGATCAGTTTTTAAACCCTCCATTACCATTAAAAATTAGGTTTTCATGACTGAATTATATATTTTCATGACTGAATTATATATTAGTCGGGCATCTACTCTAAAATTGGTATGATCCAGTTTTCTGTATTTATGTGGAGGAAATATATATATATTGCATATATATGCAATGTAAAATATAGTTTATTGCAGTTTGCCTGCATGGTTACTGATAAATGACCAAACGGTTTAAGGGAACAAGGGTTTATTCTCTCTTACGATTCCTGGTTACAGTTCTCAGTCCAACTTGGTGGGAGAGCATGCACCAACACCAGGACCGAGGGAACTGGCCACACCATCACCACATAACAGCTGAGAGATGGACAATCCTTACTTGCCAGACCAGCATGTCTGGCCAAGTAAACAGAAGGATCCCAATGTCCTCAACCAGCTCTCAGTATTTTGTTCATCTGTTCAGGACCTAATCCCATCCACAATGGGCTGGGCCTTTCCCATCAGCTAGACAATCTCCTCCAGGTTCACTCTGGCTTAACTCAGCTACTAATTCTCCACAAATGTGCCCAGAGCTCAAACCCTAAACTGTCAAGTTGACACCTGTGCCTAACTATGACATAGTTCATGCCTATTAACAAAGAACTTTGGAGGCTGAGGCAGGAGGATTACCTTGAGTTTAAGGCCAACTGAAGCTACTATGTATAGTGAGTTCCAGAACAATCTGACCTACAGTATGAGAATAGAAAAGATCCTGGATGGTCAAAGCACTACAAGAATAAAAGATCACAAAATTTAATCTCAAGTTATATTACAGAGCCAAAATAATAAAAAAAAACATTGCACTGGTATACAACATATATTTAAATTTATGGAATGGAATTGAAGACCTAGAATTAAACCCACCTATAGGTGAAACTACCTGATTTTTTTTTACATTGGTGCCACAAACATACATTAGATTTAACAAAATCTATTTGCCAAATGGCACTGGGAAATCTGGATACCTACATATAGACAATGTGAAATTTGAAACTGTGAAATTGTTAGAGGAAAACATTGGGAAAATATGTGAAGATACAGCACAGACAAGGATGCTCTGAAAAGAACTCCAATAGTACAGGAAAGAAGATGAAAAATTGACTAAAGGGATTCATGAAACTAAAAAGCTTCTGCCCAGTAAAGGAAAGAACTGAGTGGAGAAACATCCCACAGAATGGGAGAAAACCATTTCCCGTCTAACAGGATTTAAAGACAGAACATCTTTGGAATTCAAAATGCTAAATACAAAAACAAGGAAACAAATCAACAAATGGGTTAGCAGAATAAACAGTTCTCAAATAATTACAGATGTAATCAATAACCAAAGAAAAAAATTTTAACACCCTTACCCATCAGGAAAATATGCAAATTGGAAACCATGGTGAAATTTCATCTCATAGCCATCAGAATGGCTAGCCCAAAGAAAGAAAATGTTAAAAGCTGTAGATGAGAAGAAACCCTTATTCACACCTATAAAAAATTGTATACTCATGAAATCACCATAGAAATCCATATGGAAGCTAAAAATTAGAATTACTATAAGGTAAATCAACAGATGAATTAATAAAGAAAATGTGGACATAAGATCAATGGTTTCATCCATAAATAAGAATGAAATGATGTCATTAGCAGAAAAATGGATGGAACTGAAGATCATCATGTTAAAGAAAATAAGGCAGAGTGAAGAAGAATATGTAAATGTTTTCTATCAATTGCAAATCTTAGATTATTTGTACATACATAAAAGCATTTATATACATGATGTGAAAGCAGGAGGGTGACTGGGGAGAGAAGGAGAAAAACAGAGAGGGGCAGGAAAGAGGGGAGAGGGGAAGAGTTTGGGTAATATGGATAGTCAAAATTCCTGATATATCTGAAAGAAATTGTCTTTATTAATATTCAGCAATAAACATCAGATTTAAAGAGCAAACCATAAAAGAAAACTAGAAAACCAAAGATGGCTACTATTCTGTATTTCAAGAACCATGGATATCGAACAGTATAAATGAAATATATTGTAACTGGATGTGAGAACCATGTACTAAGAAGAAAAATCTTCGTATTTAATATGTAGAAGAGAGAAATGAATGAACAGAATTCTGAAACTGGTGAGATTTGAATTGTGGACAAAACACTATTAGAATAATATGTAAAGTGAATTTTTTAAAAAAAAAAATACGTTTACACCACACAAATGTAGGCAGCCAAAGCAAATTCAGGACGAATTAAAAATATTTTCAAGTTTATAAAATCTTTCCTTGATAATACTTTCATAGGTCTTCCTGGATGTCTGAACTGGTAATAATATGATGGGTATAGGAAGAGTAGATGTTAAAAATGTAATGGTCATATCACTTTTTCCATTTATTCCTTTACATTAGGCTTCAGTCATTAGTGGAACATATATTGGTTTGGAGTACATGAGTAAGAAGCATGGAGGTGAAGGTGGCATCATTATCAATATGTCATCTATAGCAGGTAAGGACAGTTTCTAATATAATATAACATTTTCATATTGTTAATTTATACCATAAAAAGTAAATATATAAACTATATAAATCAAGTAAGTTTTGAAATTGAAACTTTGACTTTTCTTTTTTTAATGTTACTTTGGATCTTTCGCATAACAAAAAATGCAACAGTATATCTAAGATGCTTCATTTTAAACTTATCTTACTGTGGAATTGCTTTACATATATATATATATATGTATTTTTAATAATACATTTTATTATTATTTCAGCTCATACAAACTTAATAGGTACATCAGTTCCCTCCCTCCCTCCTCCTCCCCCCCCAAACCCCATGCTCACCCTCCCCTCACCCCTCCCTCCCCATCCCCCCGTGCCTCCCGCCCCAATTCCCAGAGTCCTTTCTTGTGCATGCCTGACTCTCCTCTGGGCTCTCCACTCCGATGACATATAAGGACCCAGTGGCATTTCCCTGAACCCTTTCCTGTGTTCCCCTTAAGCATAGGAACACTACTGTGGCTGTCAATCCCTTGCCTCCAAGGATCTTGGTGCCTTTAGCAGATGCTAGACTTTGTGAGGTCAATAGTGTGTTAGACATTGCGCTGGGCATGCAATGTCCAATTATGATTGCTTCGGCCCTAACTTGTGTGGAGTATCTCGCAAATCATTGCTCCTCCCATCCTTTTGCTCTTACACTCTTACAGCCTCATCTTCCGCAAATGTCCCTGAGCTTCAGGATGGGGAGAGATTAGTCTGGCCTAGTTCTAGGTGGTTGATATAGAGTCTCTGAAGTTCTGGATAGTGGTTTGTTGATTTTCTTTTGCAGTTTTGTTGCTCCTGCAATGCCCTTCACTCCATCGTGATGGGCACTGTATGTCACCCCCTGGCCAGAGACAAAAAGCTGTTAAAGTGGAGTCTTATTATAAGAGCACATTCAAGGGTAGATGTAATACTTATACCCAAAAGTGGAATCGCAGGGTCATATGGCATTTGGCAATGGGAGGGGTCAATCACCCATTTGCAAAATGGGTACTTTTTAATCAGCCGGACCATATGCCCTCCCCTTCTGGTGAGTTCATACCCCCTTAGTTGTAAATGATCAGGAACGAATGTCTGTGAACTTAACCAGGTGTCACATTACTTTTTTGCAGTCCTTGATGGAGGCCTATGTTCTCTACTGTAACATGGTCACTTCTCTCCTTGTTTCTGGTGTGGCCCTCCAACCCCATCCTTCCTGTTCATAATCCTTGCAATTACTGTAGGTAATACATAGATTTAACTATGAGTGTCTCAAGGTGGGCTGGGTGGGTTTGGTATTAGGAGCCACCTATTAGGGAGTACATACGGCACTTAATTTTCTGGGTCTGGGATACTTCACTTAATATAATTGTTTCAAATGACATCCATTTCCCGGCAAATTCCAGTAATTTATCATTTTTGATGGCTGAGTAGTACTCCATTGTATAGATGTACCACCTTTTCCTTATCCACTCGTCAACTGTTGGACATTTGGGTTGATTCCATGACTTTGCTATTGTAAACAGTGCTGCTATGAACATGGTCATGCTTGTGCTACTGAGGTGAACCTCTGCTGTATGGGGGGTTATTCCCAAAAGTGGAATAGCAGGATCATATGGCATTTCAATCTTTAATTTCTTTAAGAATCTCCAGACGGCTCGCCAGAGTGGCTGTATGAGCCTGCACTCCCACCAGCAATTTAGGAGAGTTCCCCTCTCTCCACATCCTCTCCAGCATTTGTTGTTGTTTGTATTGTGGATTTTTGCCATCCTGACCAGGTCTCAGGGAAGTTTTGATTTGCATTTCCCTGATGGCTAAAGAAGTGGAGCATTTTTTAAGATATTTGTTAGACATTTTAATTTCATCCCTGGTAAAATTTCTTTTAAGTTCCAGGGCCCATTTTTGAATTGGGCCATTGGTTTCCTTGATGTTTAGTTTTCTAAGTTCTTTGTGCACTCTGGACAGTAGAGCTCTATCAGATATGTGGTTAGTGAAGATTTTCTCCCATCCTGTGGGTTGCCTTTGAGCTCCTGCTACAATCTCTTTATCTGAACAGAAGCCCTTTAATTTCACAAGATCCCAACTGTTGAGAGTTGGTAGCAGTGACTGTTCCATTGGATGTCTGTTTAGGAAATGTTGGCCTAGCCCAATCACCTCGAGGGAGTTCCCTATCGTTTCAACTATGGTTTTTATACTCTCTGGCCTTATATCAAGGCCCTTGATCCATTTGGAATTAAGTCTTGTACATGGTGACAAGTATGGGTCCAGCTTTAATCTTCTGCTTGTGGAGATCCAGTTTTGCCAGCACCATTTGTTGAAGATGCTGTTCTTTTTCCATTGGAGTCTTTGGGCCCCTTTGTCAAAGACCAAATGGCTGTAATTTTGTGGGCTTATATCTGGGACTTCAATCCTTATCCATTGATCTGTGTGTCTATTTTGGAGCCAGTATCAGGCTGTTTTTATAACTATGGATTTGTAATATAAGGTTCGGTATGGTAATACCTCCAGCAGTGTTTTTGTTACTCAGGATTGTCTTTGCTATCCTGGGTCTTTTGTGCCTCCATATGAATTTTGAGATTGTTTGGTCAACTTCTTTAAAGAATTGCTTTGGGATTTTAATTGGTACAGCATTGAATCTGTATATTGCCTTTAGTAGGATGGTCATTTTTACGATGTTGATTCTGCCAATCCAAGAACACGGGAGGTCTTTCCACCTTCTGGTGTCTTCTGCTATTTCTTTCTTTAGGGTTTTTAAAGTTTTCATTGTAAAGGTCTTTTACCTCCTTGGTTAGGTTTATACCAAGGTATTTCATTTTTTTAGGGGCTATAGTAAATGGGATTGTTTCTCTCAAGGCTTTTTCACTTCTTTCATTCTGGGCATATAGGAAGGCCTCTGATTTTTGCACAATTATTTTGTATCCTGCCACCCTGCTGAACTTCTCAATTAGTTCCAGGAGCTTCCTGGTGGAGTTTTTGGGATCTCTCAGGTATAAGATCATGTCATCTGCAAATAAGGATAGCTTGACTTCTTCCTTGCCAATTTGAATCCCTCTTATGTCCCTTTCTCGTCTTATGGCTTCAGCTAAGACTTCAAGTACAATATTGAATAGAAGTGGTGAGAGTGGACAGCCTTGTCTAGTGCCTGATCGAAATGGGAATTCTTCCAATTGTTCCCCATTGAACATAATCCTTGCTGTGGGCTTGTTGTATACAGCTTTTATTATATTGATAAAGGTTCCTTCCATTCCTACTGTCTCTAGCGTTTTGATCATAAAAGGCTATCAAAAGCTTTTTCTGCATCTATCGAGAGTATCATGTGGTGTTGGACTGGTTTACATGATGAATTACATTTATTGATTTGCGTATGTTGAACCAATCTTGTGTGCCAGGGATGAAGCCTACTTGGTACCCGTGAATAACCTTTTCAATAGGTTTTTGAATCCGATTTGCTAAAACTTTGTTGAGAATGTTTGCATCTGTGTTCATCAGATTTCCTCAATTTCCTTATATGTTATATATTAAATAATTCACAACTTCCTGATTCAATTTAGGTAAGTTGTGTTTACTTAGAAATTCATCCGTCTCTTTTGTGTTGTCAAACTTCACAGAGTATAAGTTTTTGAAATATGATGTTATAATTCTCTGGATTTCTTGGGTATCAGTAGTGATAACTCCATGTTCATTTCTAATTTTGTTAATTTGGGTTTTCTCTCTCTTGCTTTTGGTTAATTTAGCTAGGAGTGTATCAATCTTATTGATTTTTTCAAAGAACCAGCTTTTTGACTGGTTGATTTTTTTCTATTGTTTTCTTAGTCTCGATTTCAGATATTTCTCCCCTTATTTTGCTAATCTCCTCTCTTCTACTACTTTTGGGATCAGATTGCTCTAGTTTCTCTAAAGCTTTAAGCTGTATTGTTAAGTTGTTTATTTCTGATGTTTCCATTTTTTTGATGTAGGCATTAAGAGCTATGAACTTACCTCTTAGAACAGCTTTCATTGTGTCCCAGAGATTTTGGTAAGTTGTATTTTCATTATCATTCACTTTCAGGAAATCTTGAATTTCCTTTTTAATTTCTTCCTGAATGCAGTTCTCATTCAGCATCATATTGTTAAGTTTCAGGAGTTAGTGTATTTTCTCTTGTTTAATGTGTTGTGGATATCCAGCTTTAGGTAGGCCGTGGTGGTCTGATAGGGCACAGGTTAGAATTTCAACTTTTTTGTATATGTGTAGATTCGTTTTGTGGCCTAATATGTGATCTATTTTGGAGAAAGTTCCGTGTGCTGCTGAGAAAAATGTGTATTCTTTGGTGCGTGGGTGAAAAGTTCGATAGAGATCTGTAAGGTCCGTTTCTTTCAGGGTTTGATTAAGTTCCAAAGTGTCTCTGTTAAGCTTTTGACCTATTGATCTATCCCATGTTGAGAGGGCGGTGTTGAAGTCCCCAAGAATTATCTTTTGGGGGTTGATTTCTTGCTTTAGACACTGTACGGTTTTCTTAATGAATGTGCAGGGGCCCGTATTGGGTACATATATGTTCAGTATTGTGAAGTCTTCCTGGTGAATTGTACCCGTGACTAAAATGTAGTATCCATCCGTGTCTCTTATGATTTTCTTTGGTTTGAAGTCCACTTTGTCTGATAGCATAATGGCTACCCCTGCCTGTTTTCTGCTTCCATTAACTTGTAGAATTGTTGACCAGCCTTTTATTTTTAGAGCGTGCCTATCTTTGTGGTGAGATGGGTTTCCTGCAGGCAGCAGATTGATGGATTGTGATTTTTAATCCAAGTTTGTAATCTGTGTCTCTTGATCGGTGAGTTAATTCCATTAACATTTAGTGTTATAATGTAGAAACTATTTTTAATTCCAGACATTTATTATGTTTAGTAGTTTTTATAAGTATATTGCTTCACTTTTAATGGTGTTATACTTGCCTTCTGTTCTCCTGTTTTTTTCTTCATGCTTGAGTATCATTTCTAGCATTTTTTGAAGGCCTGGTTTGGTGGACATGTATCCCTTCAAGTTGTCTTTGTGCTGGAAGATTTTTCTTTCTCCCTTGATTATGACGGATAGTTTTGCAGGGTAAATCAGCCTGGGTTGACATTTTTGCTCATTCAATACTTGAAGTATGTCTCTCCAAGCTCTTCTTGCTTTTACTGTTTCGACTGAGAAGTCATTTGGTATGTTTAATAGGTTTACCTTTAAAAGTGACTTGTTTTTTCTCCCTTGAAGCTCTCAGCACCAGTTCTTTATCTTGAATGTGGAGTGTTTTAACTATTATTTGCCGTGGCGTGCTTCTGTTTTGGTCGTATCTGCTTGGGGTGCAGAATGCCTCTTGTATATGGATGGGCCTCTCTTTTTTTAGATGAGGAAAGTTTTCCTTGATGATCATTTGAAAAATTTCCTCAGATGTGGTATTTTGAGATTCTTGCTCTGGTATTCCATGAATACGCATGTTAGGCTTCTTCAGGGTGTCCCATATCTCTTGGATATTTCTCTCAAGTATCTTTTTGGCTTTAACAACCTCTTCCATTGAGCTGGTTAGTACTCCCATTTTATCTTCAAGGTCTGAAATTCTGTTTTCTGCTTTGTTAGTTCTGCTGATAAGACTCTGTGGAGTTCTGGGTTGAAGATAACTTGTCTTGTAGCTCAGTTTTAAACTCTGCTTGAGCCTGTTTTAACTGCTCTATGCCAGTTTTTGTTTCTTGCAGTTTTTCTCAACTCCTCCAAGTGTCTGTTGTGTTCCTCTTCAAAGCGATTGATTTGATTATGTAATTCCTCTCGGATTTCGTCTTTCATAGTATTGAACATGGTAATGATCATATTTTGAAAGTCTTTATCCTGGGTCAGGCTTTCTTGGCCATTTTCCGTGGGTTTGTTCTGGTTGGAGTCTAACATTATGGGATTAATTCCTTCAGTGGGAAATTTGTTTACTTGAGTGTTGGTTCTCATGGATTTGCACTTTGACTTTGGCATTGTTTTAACTCTTAAGATCTTTCAATTTCACTAAACTGAATTATTTGGCCTGGGGTTCTGGGGGTGGGCAGGGACGGAGCTTACCTAGGTCGCGAATGAGGCCCGGCTGGACCGCGCGCTCGTCCCGACTGGCGGAGTGGTGTGGGGAATGGGAGGATGGGCGCGTTGGCGTGGAGCTATTTAACCCGAGGGGAGCTGGGGCGGGGCCTGCGGCGCGGGGGAGGTCCTCCTCGTCCCTCGGCCCTGCGCGGGGCTCCGGCTGGATGGTGGGGTAGGAGCTGGGTCCCTTGGGCTGACCTGGGGTTCTGGGGGCGTGCGCGGGCGGAGCTTACCTAGGATCGCGGTGAGGCCCGGCTGGAGCGCGCGCGCGTCCTGGCCGGCTGAGCGGGGTGGGGAAAGCGTATTTTTTCACTTGTTATTTCTCCAAGGTTGTTGTGGAAGTTCCAAACTGTAATTCATGGGAAAGAAACTTTAACAAAATTTAAAAAAATACTAAAATGTTATGTGTTCTCTGTTCACTTATGGCTATAGTACACATATGCAATGACATATGTACTGGTTGATATATGCTAAGCCACTGGAATAAATAGATCCAAACATGTCATAGTTTCAATATAGAGTAAAGTTCTGCATCTCCTGGGTATTAGCCAAGAGCAATTGTTGCAGGATGCCTGCTGCTTCATTTGGAAAACATGGCTGGTAGAAGGTCTTCACCGTCATCATCCATCTACAACTGCTGGACCCCCTGATCTCTGTAGAAAGAGGAGCCCCCAGCCCCGCACTGGCAAACCTCACTTCTGTTCACATTCTGCTATAGACTTCTTTTCCTGGTTTGCCTAACAACACTAAAATATGAAGAATATATTCTATTTGTGTGTAAGGGAAAAATGGTTTTCAGTGAGCTCTTTTTTTTCCGCACCAAAGACAGATAAATTGAGGATATTTGAAAACTATCTCATGTAAACCAAATGAACAAATATCTAACTAATATCATAGTCACCAATGTCAGTCATGAAACTCTGATAGGAATATTTGGAGCAACTTCTAATCAAGTGATCATATTTTTAAAGCTCTAAGAGGAGTGGATCATCATGGCATATACCTGTAATACTAGTACTTGGGGAAAGGCTGAGGCAAGAGGAAAGCAGGAGGATTGAGAGTTGGAGACCATCCTGAGTGCTAGTGACATCTAGTCTTAAACACAGAACAATTCACCAGTAATTCTTAAAAGGTGCAAGTGAAATCATAAAATTTAAGAAATCTGCTCAGATGACAACTGGTCTAAGCTATTCATGATGAAAAAAATAGGAAGACCATAAATAACCTGGTTCGTCTTAGTATGATAGCAGCAGCAGAATAGATGTACACACACACACACATTTGCATATGCAAAATATATTTTTTAAAAATGTCAAGGGTACATTACTAAACCTTCATAAAACCTTCCCCTTTCTCTTCTTTGACACACATATCTGAAAGCATACCAAATCACAAATTAAGATATGCCATTGGAAGGAAAGCAAAGTAAGGGCTACAGTACGATGTGTGTTTTGCTTTCTTGGGTAGGAGCTCACTTTAACATACCACTCATCCTTGGAGTCTCTTCTGGTTTGCTTCAGACATGACATTTGGAACTGTGAGCAAATCTTTGCCTCTTCATGCAGAGGAAACAATAAATTATCATAAATTCTGCACTATGATCATCTTGGTTTTAAGCTACCTTCCTGGCACTGCTACCACATAATGATAGTATTATATCACTGTTCCTTCCCTTGATTTTCACCCTAATATGCATATCCAATCCACATAAAATGACTAAGTTTATCTTCATTTACTTTGCTTGTTTTATAGCCCTCTCCAGTTTTTCCTTGGCACACCCTTTCACAATGCAACCTCTACACCTCACGTGTTTGTAATGTTCTCTTATTCTCATTGCCAAGTTTCTGCTTATTCTACTCCAACCCAGTGCTTTTAATAACATCCCATCATCTCAAATTTTTGAAATAAAATTTCTTGTACTTGATCTTCTAATACTTGTTTTTTCTTTCCACACAATACATTTAGTTTGATTAAAAATAGTTTAGAGTATAATCTCAAAACCAAGTGGAGAAAATAAAATTCTTGCCAATTTATGTCAAGCCTGGGATAAATAGCAAAACCTTATCTTAAGAAAAATAAAAAGGCTGGGAATGTGTCTTAGTGATAGATCACTTGCCTAGCATGAGAGACGGGGATGCGGGGGGCGGGGGGGTCCCGAATGCGAATATGGATCCCTGATCCTGCATAAAAATATCAGGCAGAAATGGCAGCAGCCCGTAAGTCCCATGCTGGTAGATGAAGCCTGGGAAACTCCAGAGCAAAGCATAAAGGAACACACTGAGCTTCTGATACACACAGATACACTTGCAAAAAGAAAAACAAGAAAAATTAAGATAAAATATAAAAGAAATTTCTTTAGTTATCATTTTCTCAGAAATTGTATCAGCAACGTTATCAATATTTGTAGGGGCAATTAGACAAAAATATCTTAGAGTGGTTCCCAAAATCAAAGTTCTGGGGCTGGGAATGTAGTACATACTTAAGGAGCAGAGCTGGAATTCCCATATCCCTATAATGTAGGGCACGATGATGTGCAGATGTGTAATCCTTACAACTACAGGAAATAGGAGGTAGAGAACTGATGGGCCAGCTGGTTACATAGCAGTGTAGTAGTTTCAAAAATGTGGTATGACAAGGAGCAATACCTGATGCCTGTCCTCTAATCTACACTCACAATTGTCAGATAATACACACACACACACACACACACACACACACCACTTCTAAAATTTGCTTCCTGTTTATTTTCTAAACTTCCTTTCTTACAAGTGTCTCACACACACACACACACACACACACACACCACTTCTAAAATTTGCTTCCTGTTTATTTTCTAAACTTCCTTTCTTACAAGTGTCTCACACACACACACACACACACACACACACACACAAAATACTTATAAAATTTGCTTCCTGTTTATTTTCCAAATTTCCTTTCTTACAGGGGTGTGTGTGTGTGTGTGTGTGTGTGTGTGTGTGTGTGTGTGTTTTACTGTATTGAAGAGAGTTGTGGACTATACTCAGCTCTCTGGGTTATAGTCTCCTACACTGACACTCAGTACTTTGCTGTCGCAGTAAAAGCTTCAAGTTGACACACTGGTTTGGGCAGAGAAATTAATCGCTAATGACCAGTGACGCAGATGGAGTTTCAAATGCAATTAATGGATTTAACAAGCAGAATAGTAAGGTGAGGAGACTCCTCCAAGTACTGAGAGATGAGTGTGCTCCATCTTCATCTCCAGAAATGTTGTGACCACAAGGACTCTTCTTTATGAGCTGTTTACAAACATAATAGCCAAAAATACACTCATCTTACAATATTCATCCTTAAGTTGGTGAAACAATTGAGAATGCAGTTCTCTTTAATAAAGGTAACTGAGAAACTCCTAAAACGTGCTCTTGAAAGTCAAATGTTTTATTGTTCAGCTAACTCCAAATTGTAGTAAGAGAAAGCTAATTATTACAGAAGGAAACTACCTACCAATCCTGCCCCACCTGCCTGCATACCCAGCTACTGAGATCTTCACACACTGGAGTTAAGTCTATGCACATTAAATACACTTCTATTGAAATAGACTGTGCATGGTAATTACTACACTTCAGGCATTCTCTGTGCCTCAAAGGCCAAGAAAGCACTTGGTGCATTTTGTAAAAGATACTACAAGCATCTTATTCACTGGGAATATAAACATTAAAAAAATTTGAGAAAATATTTGTAAACCACAGGCTTTTTAGCACGTCTTAAATGAAAACCCAGTGACAAATCACTTTACTATGAACTTTTTTCATAATGCAATTAATTTTTAGTGTATGTTAAGCTAAAGGTATTAGATTAATTCTTTATATCACCAGTTGCAGTTCAACACAATTGCATAAAGAAGATGAAAATATAAAAGTAACTAGGCAATGCTTGTAAATAGTTCCCATGGCATAGAATATATAAACAGATGTATCATTTACTTGAAGGGCCTTGGAACTCCAAGAATAATAATTGTATTACAATATTCCAACAGATCAGAAATCTCTGATGAGATATAACACTGAATACCTTCTCTCATCTTCACAAAAAAAATAAATAAAAACAGGGTACAACCTCTATAGTTGCTGTGGATATGAAGAAAGGAGGCTGACACATGTTTAACCACTTCCACTTTCCATTCCCTGGTAATCTCTTGGTTGTATATCACATCTAACTTTTAGAAGTCTCTTTCAATAGAAGCCAATTATCTACATTTTCCAATGAACTAATCTCAACGGAACCAAATAATTGAAAAGAAGTGTAACCAAGAGTAGTTTGGTAATTAAAAAATTTAATGTTGCTCTGTTTTAGCAAATGTCACGGGAGGGGTGAATTGTTTTGTTTTATGTAGACCTTAATTGTTCTGATGCCAATGGTTACATCTGAGTAATGGTAACATTTCCCATGCCTGAGCATGGATGCTGCCATCCATTTTCTTGTTTTTAATTTTAAAATAATTAAGACAATGTAATTAGAAGAAATTGATAGGGAAAGTTCACTATTTTTAATGAGCACATTCCAAAAGTAGAGAGATTTAGCTTTTCCTAGTATGGAAAATGTCTCTTCTAGAACAGAACATCTCAATTTTTTTCATTTTTATTAATGTTTAGTCTTCTTAATTACAAACATATAATAAGTGGTTGTCCCTTACTTTCTCTCTCCTTTAACCTTCCCTTCCTCCACTAATCCATCACTCTCTTACTGACCCTCCTGCCTGTCTGCTAGTGATAGGGGTTTGTACTGGTATGGGTCCAGGTCTCTGTTGGCATATTAAGTGACCCTTCCTTGGGTAGCCTACCGATAGGGGCACTCTCCTTCACCTGTCTAGCCCTAGTCCCTAAAGTTCCACCTGAATGTAATTATTTCTCCTGAATTCATCACTAGTGTACGGGGAAATGTTAATATGTCAGTCATAGTGCAGGTCTGGTGAGGATGAGTCTCACTGTAGTAAGTTTTGGATGCAGCAGCCCTATCTTTAGTGGAATGTCTTGGCCAGCCATGGACCTCTCCACCTTTAGGCTTTTAAAATCTTACCACCCCTCTTCCACAAGATACCCTGAGCTTTAGGATGGGAAAGGTTTGGCTGGCCTGATTCTGACTTAGCAACCCTAAAAGAGCTTCTCAAATTTTAATATCATAAATGTTACAACAAACTTTACCTGGGGACTTTGTCAAAGGCAAAGTTCAATTCAGAGGGACTGTGGGGAAATCCTGAAACTATGTCCCTAAGTCACAGGACATGGGCACCAGACTTGGAGAAATTAGCCTCCATTGTGGCTAGGGTGTTCTTTGAAAGGTTAAGGAGACCCATCTCCAGATCCTTTGATGGCGAACTTCTGAACTTTCAAGAAGGAGA
The DNA here is from genome assembly GCA_023101885.1 of Typhlomys cinereus. Lineage (NCBI taxonomy): Eukaryota > Metazoa > Chordata > Mammalia > Rodentia > Platacanthomyidae > Typhlomys > Typhlomys cinereus. The sequence continues at coordinate 4,809,954 of JALPQD010000148.1, read as the reverse complement.
CTTTTGGTGGGTCACTAGGAACAGCATTCTGACAATTAATCACTGGAAAGTACTGTTAGATTTATCTTTCTCCTATAAAAGCTCTGGTAGTTATAAACAGTTGATTCTCTCATTTTTTAATGTCACTTTAAAACATAACTTCATACAAACCCTAACAATGAAGGGGGAAAGCAATATAAGAGGTCTTTGGGATATAGCTAACTCATTGGTAGAGCACTTGCTAAGTGTCCACCAGATTCTATGTTTGATCTATAGATCCTTTCTCTATCCACCCACCCCCCCTCCAAAAAAAAAAAAAAGACTGCCTCAGATAAGATATTCTATCCTGTGGAAAATCACATAATGAGGAAGTCTGCTTTAAGCACGAACATAGGCCACATAGAGTAGTTTCTCACGGGTTCTCTCTTTTCTCTCACATTAGGGAAGTGGTTATTAACATGACAGATGGGCAAGTAGTGGTTTCTCTTCTGGTTGTAAAGAAAATGTAGGAGACTTTGCTGTTTCCCAGTTGCACCTATTCTGAAGTGCCATACAGCTTAACACATACTGTAGATAAGTTGTACAGTTTGGCTTCATTTTCTTCATCATAAGTGTTTTAAGTTTTGCCATGTCTGTTCATGAGTTGACATCTCACTTCTTTGTAGTACTGAGTAATATTTTGTAGGCTCAGAGTACTGTCATTTTTAAATTCATTCACTCATAGAGAGGCATCTTATTGGCTTTTAAAGTCAGGGCAATTGCAAATACAGATTCTGTAAACATCCATGTACAGGTTTCTATGTGGACATAAGTATTCAATTACTTTGGGTAAATGCCAGAGAGCACAAATGCTGAGTTGTATCATAAGAATTCATTTTATAAGAACCTGCCAAGCTGACTCAAAGAGACTGGGCCATTTTATATTCCCACCAGTAATGAATGAAAATTCCTGTTTCATTTCACCAACATTTATTATTAGGGCTTTTCCCATTAGTCCTAGCTAGAAAGCTAGAGTCAGATTTTTAATGGAACTGGTGGATCACTAAGAATACTATTCTGAGAATTAATCACTGGAAATTACTCTTAGATTTATATTATAGACACTTATACTCAATATTATATGTGAGTTTTACATGCAATTAAAAGATATAAATTGAGATAATCTGTTTTTATCCATAGGGATATATGAAGTTGCCTAGGGAAAGAGTTAAGAAGAGGAACAACTTTGAAACTACAGGGGCATCTCATTGTAGTCTTAATTTATAATTCCCTAGTGACATATGCCACTACATTGTCATATGCTAATTTCCCATCTATATCATATCAATTCCAGTGAGGTAACTTTTGTATATTTTAATATCTCTGTCCATTGACTTTCTATTGAGCTTTAAGATTTTTGTTTATTTTGGAGAATAGTACTTTATCAGGTATGTCTGCTAGAACTAATATTTCTCCAATCTTAGGTTTGTGTTCTTATTTTCATAAAAAAGGACATGTTTAAATAGTTTGGGTAAAAATTGTTATTTAGGGGCTAGAGAGATGGTTCAGAGTTAAAACTTTACCTCACAAGCAATAGATCCTGAGTTCCTATCCTAGATCCTATGCAAAAATGCCAGGCAGAAATGGTTGTGGCTTGCATTTCTGGCCCTGGTGGGCAGAGCCTAGGAAATACCAGAGTGAAGCAAAAAGGAATTAGAAGCAATACAGAATGATTCCCAAAGTCACCCTTGGTCCTCCATGGGGACACAAACTACCTTCTGATACACACACACACATACACACACACACACACACACACACACACACACACACACAGAGTGAAAAAGCAAAATAAATAATGTTTAAAAAATTCTCATTTAGATGAAATAACATTCTGCTCCAAAATTTACAATTCTTAAGCATGTTTACATCTATACTTTGTACTTAATGATATTTATGCTTATGTCTCAAATAAATTCACTCCACTTCAACTTTTTAAATCAGTATATACATATTTTAAGGAGTGAATCTGTTAGGAGATAAGACAATAAGTAGCCCAAAGCTGTATCTTAGGGATTCACAACAAAGTGAACGGTTCTGGCTAAAAAAACTGGAATTTAAATTTGAGAATAATCTAAAATTAATGACTGTGTGTATATGTTTGTGTATGTGTGCGCACATGAGAGAAAGAGAGAGAATATACTTTCATCCATAAGAGTAGATAAAGTCTCCCAAGGTAAGAGAGTACTTGAAAAACAGGAGAGGAGGGACAGCTCTGGATTTTGAAGCATGTTTATGAGCTCAGTCAAGGGGAGAAGCCAGAAACAACTGCTAGTGTGTATGAAGCAGCAGACTAGCCAAAGAAACCAATGTTTCAATATGAGGATGTTTAACTATGTTAACTCTTACTGCAGAAGAGATCCAACAGGATGGAGACAGAGGCTTACATTTAGCAAGATGTGGTTCACTGGTGACCGCCATGGAATGTGTTTGCCTGGAGTTGTAGAAAGAAAGCCTAGTGGAATGGGTCATGGAGTAAGTGGAAGTTAAGACAAGAGACAATAAATGCAGTGATTATTTTGATCTTCCAATTTAAAAGAGAAACAGAATGTGAAGACAAACAAGTAGTATTGGATGGTCAACATCAAGATATGCCCATGTCTCAAAGAAAATTATTTTCATTTGATTCTGTACTTGGAGCCAGAAACTTCTTTACCTCTGATTGTATTTTCATCCACAATTTCTGTGGCATAACATAGAGTTTGTGTTTTTCTTACTTTTCCTGGTTCCTTCTTCTCTATTTCTGATCTAGTACCCTTTTTCCCTACAGATGACTGTTATGAATAATTGTAAATTTTAGGGACAAAGGGAACATGGATTATACCAACTATCATGTGTATGAAGAGTCTGAGTATACTGTGCCCAACAGTCTCAAGTCTGAGTGCTGATCCTAATCACCAGCCTTGGGACACCAATCATGTTTGAAACACACAGAATGATATTATATGTGAGTGTTGCAGGTTTAAAGTAACTCCTAGAAGTATGATTAACCACTACTGCAGCTAAACCATAAAAGTAAAAGTGTCCTTTCAAAGGGAAAAATTGAATTTGACAACCAATAGTGAAATACTAGACTTCTGAAATTTTTCTAGATCCAACATAAATCAAGGTTGAAAAGAAATTTATATATTTATATATTATATGAATTATATATTTATAAATACTTATATATTTCTCTCTGTACATAATATGCCAGGTCAAATTAGGAAACAGGTATGATAGTAAATTTTTTTACTGAGTTCCACCTAGCAAGTTGAAGATAAAGTACTGTAGATCCCTAATTGAGCCAGCTGCTCAAAACATAAAATCTATAGTATTGAGTGGAAGAAAAATCCTCCATTTAATTAAATTAATTCTAACCTGACTAAGCACAGTAACTGGAAAATGAAATCCTCTGTAAATTATTACCACCAAACTGAAAACAGTCTAAACATCTGTCAAATGAATGCACAATACATGCAACTGATGCATCCAATGGAGCGCTACTTAGCTGTCATAATATAGCAGCTACAAGCTTTTGTCAGGTGCTGCATGCTGTGTTATCAGGAGTTCTTGAACCAGACTAGAGAGAACTTACACTTAACATGAAACATTAATAGAAAAATCTAGAAAATATAATCATGGTAACAACAAAGACTATCAATATTTTCCTTGGAGAAGGGGAAAGGTAGAGGGAAGGAATTATCAAGTTGCTGGGCTCTCATTGATATAGGTGTCAAAATTTTATTGAATTGCACACCTTAAGAATATCAGTTTTGGAAACAACAACAAACCATAATTCAGGACACCAAAGGCCCTACATTATTCATCTGAAACCAGGCTAGCCAAGTCTCTTCCCATCCTAAAGCTTGGGGAACCTTGTGGAAGAGGGGCCATTAAGATTGTAAGAGCCTAAAGATGGGGAGGACCAATGATATGCAAGATACTCCACACAAGTTCGGGTTGCAGCAGCCAGGATTGGACTTTGTCTGACCTGCACAATGGCTGACATGTCAAGAGAGTGCAATGGGGGACAACATGGGAGGGGAAGGGGTAGGGAGAAGACAGGGGTACCTATTGAGCTTGCATGATTAGGAAAAAAATAAAATGTGGGAGAAAAAAATAATAAAAATTAAAAATATGTGCAGTTTTATTATTTGGCAAACATAATTCTAGAAGCCACAAAAACTAAACCAAAAGAGAATTCTTTGTGCTTGTCTGAAATTGATTTATGTTTGACCTAATATTAGAAAGTGGAGGTAATACCAGGAGAAACATTTTACAGAACAACAAACGTAATTTCAGTTCATGAAAGTTCATGAAAATATACATCATTTTAAAATCACATCAAGTTTAAGCAGATGTAGTCACTCATGTTTGTCATCCCAACACTTGAGAGGCTGACAAAAAGGGCTGAAAGTTCAAGGCCAGCTTGGGATACACAGTAAAACTCCTCCCACACCCCCCCCCACATACTTGTGAGCTCTCCTTAAGATGACTCAGCAGGTACAGGTGCAGGTATACAAATCCAGTAACTTAAATTTTATTCCCAGAGTCTATATGATAGAAAGAGGGAACTGACTTCTGAAAGATGTTCTCTGATATCTACATAGAGACCATGACATATGTGCCCATTCTCTGTGTGTCTCTCTGTTACTCTCTGTCTCTCTCTTAAATAATCAGATAAATAAAATATATTTTTAAATGTAAACAAGTTGACTTGTTTTCACATTCTGACTGCATTTGCAATTCTACCTGCAGAGGACTGATAATATAGTTTGCCTTTACTACCAAAACCAATAAAATAGTATTTGATTTACTTCTCTATGGCACCTTGAACTAACTGGAATTCTCATGTTTGTCATCTCCACATATATTACAAAAATTCATTGAAAAGTCACCTCTGATAACATTACAAACAATGTCCTTATGCTTTGTGTAGCTGTATCAACTGGCTTATCTCAGATTAAGGTTCACATTTTATTTCCTACAGGATATGGACATCATCCTCCAATCACTGGTTCTTATCTCATAAGCCTGTAAGGAATAGGTAACACAAGGACACAAACAGCAATGCTGGCTACACCCATTTATTTCCTTTATCTCATGCTTCTAATGTACCTATGTAACCTATAAAGAAATCATACATTCTTCCCGACTGACACTTATGAACATAATTAGCATGTACATTTTTTTAGTCAAAACAACAGGAGTACCAACAAGTTCTAGTGCATTGAGTCACTGGACACCACATATGATCTACCATCCTCAGGATTTAAAGTGCTCTTGAGCAAACATGCTTCATAAATTGAGGCCTGGAAGAAAGCCAGGAAGTGGTTGAGGAACACATTTATTGCTGAACTTTGGCACAATGCTCTGACCTGATTGGTGTTGTTCAGCAACTAGTTAGTTGGGTGGAGATAAACAAACCTCAACAAAATAATTTTAGCATCATTAGCATGACATCTGTAGTAATAATACAGTAACCATGGATCATTGTTTCTTGACTCAGAGAATTTATAAATTAAAAAACAAGTGTTAAAACAAGATAATCTGAGGCAGGCATGATGTATACACTCATAATCCCTGCACTTGGAAAGCTGAAGCAGAAAGATTCCAAGTTTGAGGACAAATTGAGCAACACGATAAGCTTCTGTCTCAATTATTTTCATTTTCTTGATATCTAAGTAAGAATCCATTATGTATATATACCATATTTTTATTATCCATTTATCAGTACAGGTTAGTACAAGCAATCCAGTGGGCCTCAAATGAAGAAAATAAAAAAGAAAGGAAACTAGGATGGACATTGGCTAAAAAGATAATTTGGAGTGTCAGAAAGGATAAGGGAAGGGATTGGATGACAGGGATTCATCTTATTCCTACATGAAATTCCAAGAGAATAAATTCAAATTAATGTAAGACTTCATTCTAAAAACTATAATACGTAAAATTACTCCAGTTAAATTTGGCAATTAGTCTTAAGAGGTATGAGAAATATGCTTAATGGTAATAGTTACTAGAGTAAAATTAATTTTTCTTCTTTAGTTTATTGATTAATTCTTATTCCTTTTAGGGCATTGGGCTAGACCAGAAATTAGGGTAAAAAAGAATCTGTAAGACTTGCATGTTTAACTCTTCCAGACAATGGATTTAATCATTTGATACTTGCATATTTGGTAATTGCAGGAAATTAAATTTTTATAATATACTAATTTCTGTTATCGACTACATATTTGTATTAGAAATAAAATTGAACCATATCTTTTTCCATCCAAGTCTCAGAGAAGAAGACCAGGCATTTACTACAGGTCTAAATACTACTACTTCACACATTTTGATTTTTGAAACAATATCTCAGGCTGGCTTGTAACTCATGATTCCCCTGCCTCTGTCACCAGTGCTGAGCATGCCCAGCATAAAATTAACCTTTGATTTTCTTTAACTGCTATAGAAAGCAGCTGAGACCAATTGGTAACAGAGATATAGCTTCCAATTTATAGCAAAAACTAATAACATCAATTCTCTCTTACTATTAAAATTCCTCCAGTCACATCAAGTCTTGGCCACTGTGTACCTGTTAAATTCAAACTGATAAATTAGATGGTAACTTATTGTTTGTTTTTAATCCTCTTTCTATTGTATGTTACACTGACTTCCATTTATCTGCAAGGAATTCAAAGAAGCACAAAAAAACTTACATATTACTTTTGACTATAATCTAAGTGTAACTTGTCTGTCATATGTTCTGTACCATACAAAGACAGAGAGAAAATAAGCTATGTCAAGGCTATGGAATTTTACAGATTTGCCTGCTTTTATCTGAAGTGACCATAAAACACTTATTTGCATAGTCTTCATTGTACAAATTGTTTAAAATTTTATTTCTTTCTTTCAGGACTCATGCCTGTTGCACAGCAACCTGTTTATTGTGCATCAAAGCATGGGATAATTGGATTCACACGCTCAGCAGCGGTAAGGATACAACAACCACAAACTCTTTTTCTATTTGCATACACAGATGAAACTGACATTTTATAAACCATAAAAAAAGAAATTCAGAATTCAATACATTTCAGTGAAAAATGTGTGAAGTATCTTAAATCTTTATTACAGAAATGTTATCAAATCACATAAAGAACTAAAATTATATCACAGTACAATGAAGTGTCACTGAAAAATATCTTAAAAGTAAATAATAAGAAAATCCTCTTTGTTTTGTAACTTGACTTCAGATTCTGCAATATTTACATCAGGCTTCCTTAAATAGAAAAAGTAACAAGCTGCAGACAGTATTTGTTGGAGCCTGGGAAGAAGGGTCAGGGATTAAAGCCTTTGCTTCACTAACAAAAGTCTCCTGAGTTCAAATCCCCAGATTCCACATGAAAATACCAGGCAGAAATGGCAGTGGTCTGTACTTCTGGCCCTAGGAGACAGAATCTGAGAAACTCCAGAGCAAAAGTAAAAAGGATTATTCTTGAAATCACCTTTGGGCCTCCACAGACATATATGGTACCTTTTTCCATTTACACAAACACACACACACACATACACACACACACACACACACACACATGCGCAGGCAAAAACAAAGCAAACAACAAGAAGCAGTATTTGCACTGAAGTTACTGTAAAACACATGTCAGCACAGAGCTGAAAAAAGAGACAAGGGAGATATTTACCAAGCAAAATGTTCAAGGACAGTATTTCCATCAAGGCCTAGAGGGAAAGGCACACAGAGCTTAGGAAAATATTCCCGACATCCTGGACCACCTGTGTAGACAGCATTCAGTAAGAATGCCTAACTCTCTCTCTATAACTGATAAGAAAGAAGCTTGCATAAAGAATCTGTCAAGGAAGGGAAAAGTTGTATGACCTGTGACCAGAGATGCAACAGAGAGCAAAGGGGACTGATGCACCAAGCTCAGAAACTTGGATTCCAGATCAGATTTACATTTTAAGGAAAACATTTTGGCTATTATTTGGAAAATGTGTTAGGACAAATGTAGAAGAGAAAAGAACAGTGGAAAAGTTTATGGGCAGATGAGACAAAGAACCGAGCTAGAGATATGATGAGTTTTACAAGTACAATGGGGAAAATATGAGGAGGCTGAGAGAATAGAAATGTCCATGTTCCCACAGAATGGAAAACAGGCATTCCTCACTCGATCTAAATAATTAGAAATTATTCCTTAATTTGAAAAGATTTTAATTCAACATTTTAAGAACACAAAGTCATTATAAGGCAGAGTAACTTTTAAAGAGCTGAAATGCACTTAAATGCTTAGATTGAAAATTTCTATAGTCTATTGTTTATGGCAGTTACATTCTATGAAATTACATGCAAATGCTGAATTAATGAGTGCTAATCAGTGCTTCTAGGCAAAAAATAAGCTTAATGAGTGAAAGATAAGGCTCACAGTATTTAGTAAATAATTTAATAAATACCCCTATTTATCTGTGTTTCCATTAGGAATATTTTATATAGTTTAGAAATATTGAATTTATTGCCAGTAACACTTATAATTTATGCCTGAATAAACCTAACCCAACACATAACTTTCTGTCTGGTATATCACAACCTTCCACAAAGTACACTAAGACACATGACCTCTGAATTCTGTTCTTGGGCCAGTCACAAATTTGGAACTGTGATTGAGGGTCATTTTAAAACAGCAAAATTTCTCATAAAAACTGTATAAAAGAAATAGGAAGTCACACATCAACAGAAACATGAACAATCACTTATAAGTGGCCATAAATGACCGTAAATGCTTCACAAGTATTGACTTCTGGCCTTATGAATAAATTTAGCAAGAAGAAGAATCTACAAATGCAGGATCCATTAATATAGAACAAGGAACAATTGTGCTTGCTTTTATAAATAGTTCAAATAAAATTTGATTAAAATTCAGTCGTGAATGTTCATCTTGAAATCAATTGTCTACCAGATAGTGAAAATGGTTTTGAGTACTTTCAGAATCAGCTGAAGTCCTAAAAATTTCTTCTGAATCCTATTGAAGTCAATCCTCTCTGGAATAGAACCCTAATCTTGAAAGGACATGGGATGTAATTTTCAGACTCATCTCCTTAAGCTTTGGGTTTCTACAAAGTTGAGCAGATAACGACAGCTTACATAAATATGTGTGTTCACAAGTTGTCCCGTACTACTGCTTTTAAAACAATGAATGAAGAAAGAATTTCCAAAATGAACTCTCTACTTTTGGTGTGTATTCTTTCATTATCTGTGCTTACTAATCATCACTATGTAGAGAGGGTTATCTTACCAGTATGTTTTACATTCGTTTTTTGAATATATTTAATTTCAATTTGTTCTACTCTACATTTGACATCTTCTGAAACTTGCATCTTTTCTGTTTAATTGGCAGATGGCTGCTAACCTTATGAAAAGTGGTGTGAGAATAAATGCCATTTGTCCAGGCTTTGTCAACACGCCCATCCTTGAATCCATTGAAAAAGAAGAAAATATGGGACAATATATAGAATATAAGGACCACATCAAGGATATGATGAAATTCTATGGGGTTTTAGAGTAAGTAAAACTAGATTTTCTTTTATACAATAGAGCACAATATTGTCTATAAAAGAAATAAAAGTAAAAGCAAGCATCAAAAACATACTTCAAAATTTGAAGTGACAAACTTTATAAAAAATGTAGGGGATATGAGTAGAATCTTTTAAATATTATGAATTTTGCTTTGAAATGCAAATAATGTTTTCATTCATAATCATATTTTGACCTAAGGTAATGTTAGTCGCTTCTGAAGGCAATTGTACCTTGTCTACTTAAATTTCAAGTAATATTCAAAGAAAAACTATGTAAAATTTTCTGTGATCCCATATTTTCAAGCACGTTCATAAAAATAGTTGATCAACATAAACACACGAACATGCAGAAGTACTCACGTACACAAAATCATAAGCATGCACACATGTGTGTACAAATACACACACACACACACACAGACAATTGAGTTTGATAATAGATGAGTGTCATGGTTTGAATGGGAGTGTCCCCCACAGACTCAAGTGTTTGAATCCTTAGTTGTGTGGGCAGGTCAAAGGCTTTTTCTGGAGGCTTGATGTTTGTGGGTCCCACCTTCTTCTGGAAGATATGGGGGACAGTTTAGCTCTCTTAGTCTCCATGATGGATGTGACTTAAGCCACCTCCAGCTTCTGCCAGCCAGCTATGCCTTTTCCACTATAATGAACTCTATCTCCCTCCTGGAAGCATAGTTGAGTAAATCTCCATTTTTCCCTTTAAGTTGCTTGAGTCTCAGTAGTGTCTTACAGCAGCACAGAGTAACTGGTACAATGAGGTATTCACAGAGCAGAATCATAGGTGTCATGTAAAAGGACTCAGATTTGGAATCAAATCCTGGTTCCACCACTAACCACAAACATATTCCTCAAACTTCAGCATAATAGTTATTCTGCATGTTGCCTATAGACTCATTACAAACATCTCAAGAGAACAGGGTGTTTTATTTTCTCTAACATAGTCCCATAGTCTGGTTACAGTTCCATGTCCAGCTTGGCAAAAGAGTTTAAACCAAGGGTTGAAGGAACTGGCCATACTATAAACACAGGACTACTGAGAGGAATAGTCCTTATTTGCCAGACCAGCATGTATACAAAAGATGCCAATTTCCTTACAATTTCTTCCATCGTATCCACCTGCCCTGAGACTAACTACACCCACCATAACCTGGGTCTTCCCATCTGTCAGACAAACTCCTGAAGGCTTTCTAGGGACTTAACTATCAATTCTTCACAACTTGCCCAGAGCTCTGAGCCCTCAGTCATCAGGTTGACACTTGTATCTAACTATAACACTCAGTAAGCCTCAATTTTCTCACATGGGTACTTTGAAAGGCTTAAATAAGATGATACATGAAAGGTGCTTAAAATAACACTTGATTAAGAAAGTGATATTCAACATGTGTTAGGTTTCTTTGACCATATTTCTCCTTAGTGATCTTTCATCCTGGTAAGTCTGAGATCTACTGATACAATAAAGAAAAAAAAGTGACCATTTTTCTCAATGTAAATCATTACTAAAAATGCTTTCCTTAATGACCACTAGGATAGTTATAAAATTTCTCTGGTATCTTGTTAAATAAAATTGGAGATAATGACAGTTTAATGCTATGCTTTACCCTATTGCAAACTCAAGGTTACAGAATTTTCAGAAAATAATTTTAAGGGATAATGATTTGTGTTTTAGTTTTAAAACTCAGATGTTTTCTTTGTTTTTAGCCCATCTGCAATCGCCAACGGATTAATAACACTCATTGAAGATGATGCTCTAAATGGAGCTATTATGAAGATCACAGCTTCTAAAGGAATTCATTTTCAAGACTATGATACAGCTCCGCCTCTTGCTAAACATTAGTTGTTACCAAAAATAAGCACAGATGATTTACATTCAGACCTTATCTTTACTAATATAAATGAAATGCTGTAGTCTGACACTTTTCTTTCATGCATCTGATGTTAATTTTTTTCTGTATGATGAGTTAAGTGTATGGATGAAAATGTATAAGCTAGCAAAAATGCAATGCAAACCAAAACTAGATTGTATCCTATATAGTCTATGTAAAACAAAAGCTATTCAAGAAATATTCTGCCTTCCAGAAAATGTATGGAAGGCATGGTTCATAAATATTAATGTTTTTCAGAAAAGCGTGTTAAAGGAGATACTTGAATTGTTATTTAAATCAAAACAGATGTGAAAATACTCACTTTGTTTCTACGTTTGCACTTCATAGAAGGAAGCTACTTAACAATAGCAAATATTTAGTAATAATATTTTTTGCTTTTATATAACATTTAATCTTTCAGCTCTTTGAATATGTGGCATATTTTAGGTTCAGTGCTTAGGAAATGAATTACAGTTAACTATATTCCCAAATGAAACAATTTTATATCTGGAAATTTAGAGAATGTTACTGAGAATATTGATTTATAGTTCGGTCTCAACTCAAGGAAAAACATATATTTCCTTTATACTTATTAATTTAAGAAATGTAATTGATTCCAAAAACTCAGGAATGAAACTTTTAGTAGTTAGAGCAAGAATAAATTGTAAAAGTTTTATATGTAGTATATGCTTTTTAAGAAATAATGCAAATGTGTTTTTCCAGATAATTTCTTAATTGACTTGTACTAACTTCAAAAGTTTCTACCTTTCAATAAAACTTCTTTGTTCAAAATTCTATGAACTATCAGTCTTTTATGTGTAACTAATGAGCTGGTAAAACCAACTCTGCTACAGCCAGAACCAAAAATGTTCTTATGAATGTGCTGAAATTCATATAACAGAGAGTTAGCAAAAGCTGTATTTTACATTTGTTATTGTCAGATATTTTAAGATAGGATCATTAGATGTACCTCCTTCAAGTAATATATTTGAAAGGAGATGTCCAAATTAGTCATTTTCTCAAAGAAATATTGTGTAAGTGATTAATTCTACCTGTAAAATACAATATTCCCAGCTTGGAGAAAAATCCATGTGACATTGATGAACACTTCCAAGAGATACTGGAGTATCAGCCTATCTCTCATTATTTTAATTCTGTCTTGCAAAATTATCAGCTTCACTTTTAAGGAGTAATTTAACTATGAATGACTAGTCTAGAATTTGACTTAATATAATTATATGAACCAAAACAATAAATATTCAAGGACATCTGATAGAGATGCATTATACTTAACCACAAACCTCTTTGCATATTATAGTAATAAGCAAACACTGAATGGTGAGCAGGCAATACTATGGATATTGAATATTCTCCTCAGGCAATATGAAGCTTTAACTTCTTATTCATGAGTAGTCTTTTGTATTGGCAGGCATCAATATACATTATGCTTTTAATTTTTAATTAATTTCTTCAAGTTAACTATATATGCACTTAGAATCAAATGCCATAATAATCTGAAAATCATATTCAATTATGTCAAAAATTTTTATTCCATTTAAAAATCTTATCCATGAATACTTTTAAAGGATCTGTCAGGTTTTATTATGTCTCTATACATTGGTTAAGATAACCACCAACTAGGCTTGTGCACACAACATTTCTATAAAAGCAAGAAGTAAGATCCAACAGCTTTTAATACTCTTCAAACTCTCTTTCTGTTCTGTTTCTGTCCTACATAATAAAATGATTTCTTTGCTGTTTAATTTCCACAAAGTAGATGCCATTCAGTATTACTTTCCCTGGTCATGAAGGGCAGCTCTGGTTAAGTCGTTCTAATTTACTCTCTTTTTAACCATTTTAAAGATCTGTTACTTTCTAGAACTGTGTTATCCTACCTCTACTGTAGCTGCTCCATGATGAAGTCTCCTAGGCACTTACTTCTCAACACACAGGCTGAGATTTATTTTTAAAGAATTACAATGAACACTCAGATTTGGAAAAATCCACTTTTCATTTTAGATGTATATTATAGTGAAAGACTTCTGAAATGCTGACTGATCAATTCTTTCTCCATGAGTATGGATGAGAGGAGGAAGGTTTCTATCAAGGAAGATGTTTACAGCATCAGTAAACTTCACCATTCTTTTCTGATGATTAAACTGTTTTGCTACCACATGTTTGTTGTTTCTTCTTCCTGTAACTAATCAGTGGGAGTATGTTCAAATTTATTAAAATAACATAAGCAGACATCTACTTTTTATAGAGATAAGCATGTTTCAGTTTAGTTTTACAGGATCAAGCCGGAAAATCAGATCTTTCTAGATGTAAAATTTTTATTTTTTATTTTATTTATTTTTTGCATGTATGCCTGTGTGTATCAGAAGGTACTGTGTGTGCCTATGGAGGCCAAAGGGTGACTTTAGGAAATCACCCTGGATCACTTCTATCTCCCATTTGCTTTGCTCGGGAGTGTCCAGGCTCTGCCTTCCAGGACCCAAAGTACATACAGGCCATTGTCATTTCCTCTAGGTGTTTTTGGGGGCATCTGAGATTCCAGGTATTTTTGGGGGGGATATGGGATCTGAACTCAGGACCTTCTTCTTGCACCGCAGAGACAAGCTGTAAACCATCTCTCTGACCCATTTTTTTCCTAGCCCTTTCATTCCCATCTATTTTCATGGTTCTCATAAGACCATAAGTTCTCATAACACCTTTTACCTGTTAAATGTCTTTTTACTTTTGTAGTAACTAAAGGCTCCAGTGTCTGGCACAGTCATTTAACCCTAAATGCTGGCTTTGGTATAACTTATTTTACATTTGACTCTAATTGGGTAACTCCCTAGCTCAAAACTTCATCTTTTATTTCCAGAATCATGAATCTGAGATCTCTAGCCAGACATGCCAAGACAGGCACAGTCAGATAATAATTCACCATCCTAATTTTATCAGAGCTACTATTTATCAAACTATAAGCTTCTCCAGCTCCAGCCCTGGCTTTTCTTATTCTGTTCCCTTTGTCTAAATCTTTCCCATACTGAAGAAAGAAGAAAGGTCTAGGGAGATGGTTAGGATAAGATTCTTTCCAATCAAAGAAAGTTAAAATTAGGGTGGGGTGGGCATGGGGATTCTAAAGTAAAAATACTAGGAAGAGACTTGGTCATGTCTCAGTGTACATTTCCAATTTAACCTAGCATAAGAGACAGATGTCTGAAATCTTTTTTTTCTGCAAACAGATGTTTATAATCACTGCTGATTCAGATTCGACTGAACAATGAATAAGGTTTTCATATTATAATAGCACTAGAGACAGAGAAGCAGGCCTTCCCTTGGTGGTCTCCTGTCTCACAAGGGACATAGCAATACATATGACTTGCAAGCTGATTTGAACCATGTAGCAGTGAGTTTATCAATCATAACTCAAAACAGATGTTGTCACAGCACTTTTCCTTGTCCAATTCTTCTTTTTGTATTCTAAAGTATCACAAGGAAGGCTCTAGGGTGCTGGGCTACTTCTATATTGCAGTATCATCCAACTCATACATAACTACAGTTATCCATCTGATTCAAGATGCTGTGGATAACGAATGAAAAGGCTGACCTCCCAACAGTCCTGTCTCTTTTTTCTTCTTTTTTTTTGTCACTGCAATAAACTATTTAAAACTGGAAGAAGAAAACCAAGCAGAAGAGCACATTGGGGAGAGCTCTTCACTCACAAGGGTGAACATATGCTAAAACATAACTGGATGGTGAGAAAGCCAGGGTGCATACAAACAGAAGGCCTTGAGAAAACTTAATCTTTTTAAGACAGCTAATACTTTAGAGATTTCTAAGGCAAGGGCGGTTTCTTTTATCATGCAGTCATTCTTGGCTTCTTGCGTATTCTCATAATAGATGGAAAAAACTGAGTAATTCCCATGCTAAGCTTCTCTGAATCTGTCTCTAAGCATCTCTTCCTTTCATGGAAAGGAAAGGGCCAAAGAGTAAACTTTATCCCTTTTTTTGTTTCACTTTTAGTCAACCAACTCTACTTCATTGTGTCAAGTCTTCTTTCAATGATGTTTTAAACTACATTTAAAAGTTAAATAAATGAAATATTTTCTTTTTTTTCTGTCTCCTGCCTAAAGGAGACTATATTCTTTGTTACTTTACTAAAAGGAATTTGTGAAGAAAGTTATATTCACTTGGATTTCTTGAGAGTATTTTTACAGAAATTTTAAGTTTAGTTGTAGTATTGTATATTTAAAGAATGTCAGTATATCAGTAGATCGGCCTTCAATTGCACATATACTTATCTATTACCTACTCACCTCTAAGCACAGTACTAGACACCAGTGAGTCAAAGTTGACAGAAGCTGGTATTACCTTCAGAGAGCTCACAACTGTGTTTGAGAAGCAAACATGTAATGGGAAAAAACATTAAATCCATCTAATAATAATTATAGTATGTGTCATCAAAATAGCTTTGCACTTGTGATAAGTCTGATGACCTGAATTTGGTCCCTGGAATTCATGCAAAAATGGGAAAAGAGAACTGACTCCACAGAATTGTTTTTTGACTCTACATATGCACTGTGACACATGTGTATATATATACACATACAAACACATACAATAATAGTCAATAATAATAAAACTATAACTATTTTATGGATACAATTTAGGGGAAATTTTAATTGCAAACTCTGCCTGAGTGAATCAGAAAAGAAAATGACTCCATAAAATGGGAGATACTTGAGCTGAACCTTGAAATATTATTAAGATCTGGTGACACTGAAAGAGACACAGCATACTTACTTTACCAAACTGTAGTCAGTTCCTCATGAGTTTAGCATAAAACATGGAGTGGAAATAATGACCACTCTTCTAAGAGGTTTGTATTTTCTATCAGTAATGGGGACTCATTCATGGTCACGAATCCAAAAGTAAGATGAACAATTTTGCATTGGATGTTGGGTTAGATGGATAGATAAAAGTTAGCTTGAATGTCTGGAGAATGAAGTAAAAAAATATAGAAACTTCTACGGGAGAGATAACAATGCCTGTAATGTAATTAAAATGAAGATGAGGAGACAAAGACAGGCAAGAGCACAATTAAGTAGTGAAAGCAGAAGGATCAGTGGCATTGAGCAGTGGGAACGAAGGAAAACCCTGGAACAACTCAGATCTTTTTTAGATGCTATACACAGTTTTTCAAAGCATCTGTAGCAGTACCCAGGACTTTATTTTTTTTCACATTACAAACGCTTTATTTAACAGTTGCAGGTCATCCTGTGGGGCTAGTGGGCAGGTGGTTATCCAGGAATCTGCAGCAAGTTCAGCGCAACCTCCAAGCCTCTCTCTCTGACTCCAACAGGGTGAGGACGTCCCCATTGCGGACAGGGCCTTTTACGTTGCGGTTGATGGAGTGGCTGGTGTCATCCATCAACTCCACTCGTACCTGCGTGCACTGTCCCTGCGAGCCGGTCCTGCCCAGCACTTTGGTACCCTGGCCAGCTTGATCGGCTGCATGTGACTCGTGTTCATGATGGTGGCCACCTGCAGAGAGAATCCGGGACTTTATTAAAAGACTAGTGTGGTTTGAATATTCAATGTCTCCCACAGGCTCATAGATTAAAAAGTTGTTCCCTCAGGTGCCCAGTACTGTTTTGAGAAACTATAGAGCACTGAGAAATGTGGTCTAACTAGTAAACATGGGCTGGTGTGTCAGACTTTGAAGGCAATGTCCATTTTAGGTTCTTTACTTAGTTCGTCTGGCCATATAATACGAGGAGTTCCACTATATGATCTTGCCAAAGTGAACTAAGCTGCTCCTTTGCCTTCTCTTTCCCAACTTTGGGGACTCTATCCTCTGAAATCATGAGCTGAAATAAACCCCCTTCTTTAAGTTATCTATATAAGGAATATTGTCACAATGATTATTAAAGTACCTAGTACAAACACATACTCTCTTCCAGACACCCAGCCAAATACTTGTTGACATTCTATACAGTCTTATGACAAATGCCATTGATTAACAGAGAGGAAGATTTTCCTTTTGTGGGTAGAACCATTCTTTAATCAGGAGATCCAATACTGTATAAAGATAGAGCAAACTGAGCATAGAAAAACATGCATGCATTCATTCCCTCTTGCTTTCTAACTGAATGCGATGTGAGCAACTACTTCAAGCTCCTGCTACTGTGACAACCCAGCCAGGATGGGTTGTAACCTGGAATTGTAAACCAATTAAACTTTTTTTTCCCCTGAGTTTGCTTCTTGTCTAATACTTTGTCACAGAATTGAGGTAAGTGATTAGAGTAATTTGAATGTAAAAATGTTCCCACAGGCTCATATGTTTCAATATTTGATTCCCGGGTGGTTGAGCTGTTTAGGAAGGTTGTGAAACTGTAAGAGGTACAGTCTTGCTTGAAGAAGTATGTCACTATTGGCAAGTCTTCGGGTGCTTTAAACTAGCCTCATTTTCTGTTCTCTCTCTGATGCCTGAGTGTGGATGCAACGTGTCATAGTTGGGCACAGGTGTCAACTTGACTGAGGGTTTGAGCTCAGGGCAAATTTGTAGAGAATTAATGGTTGAGTTAAGCCAGAGCAAACTTTCAGGAGATTGTCTAGCTGATGGGAAGGTCCAAGTGGGTAGGAGTAGACCCTGGAATAAATCATACAGAGCTGATCGAGAGAATCGACATCCTTCTGTTCACTTGGCTAAACATACTTATCAGCAAGTAAGGATTGTCCATCTCTCAGCTGTTATGTGGTGATGCTGTGGCCAGTTGGTGTGGCTGAGCCCTGGTGTTGGTGTGTGCTCTCCCATCAAACTAGACTGAGAACTGTACCAGGAATTGTGAGAGAGAATAAACCCTTGTTCCCTTACGCCATTTGATGGTCATTTATCAGCAACCATGCAGGCGAACTGCAACACAACACAAGCCAGTTTCCATGCATTTCCTGCCTGTTGCCATGTCTTCCCCGCCATGATAGATCTACATTTCTAAAACTGTAAATTAAAGCTTTTCTTCCTTAAGTTGCTTTGTACAAACCATTTTATCAGAGCAGCATAAGAGGAATTAAGACAGTTCCCTACAGACTCATGTTTTCCACACTTTGTCTCCACTATTTAGAAGATAGAGTCATTAGAATGTGGTAGAAGTAGATTTTATGGACAGGCTTCCTTGGGTTATATTTAACAATAGATTCAGGTAAGATATTTATTTCTGGTTCTCTAAAAGTAAAGAACCACTGCTGAAAAATTCCACTGTGATGAACTCCACAATATCTTCCATGCCACAATGGACTAAAAGTATTCTGAAAGTGAACAACCAAAAAATAAAAGACACACACATGCATGCATGCACATACACACGCATGCACACACATACACACACACACACACACACACACACACACACACACACACACACACACAATAAAACTTTACTTCATTTAAGTTGTTTTGGTCAAGTATTGCTGCAGTTCCCCTGAATGGTTGCTGCTAAATGACCATCAAATGGCTTAAGGGAAAAAGATTTTTTTTTTCCTTATGACAGTCTGGTTATAGTTCTCAGTTCAGCTTGACAGGGTCAAGGGAACTGGCCACACCAACTCTACATAATGGCTGACAGAGGGATGATCCTTACTTGCCAGACTGGCATGTCTGGCCAAGTGTAAAAAGGATACCAACTCCCTCAACAAGCTGTCTGTATTTTATTCCAGGGCCTAATCCCACCCACCATGGGCTGGGCCTTCCCCATCAACTAGAAAATCTCTTGCAGGTTTGCTCTGGGCTTAACCCAACCACAAATTCTCCACAAATGTGCCCAGAGCTCAAACCCTCAGCAGTCAAGTTGACACCTGTACCCAACTATGACAAGTATATTAGTCATAGCAATGTTAAATGTAAAAGTAATTAATATAGAAAATTAATACCAGAACAGTAATGTTTTTTGTTGTGATAAACATGACTAGGTGGTCCTTAGGCTTTTGGAACTGATTTCCTGAAAGAACAGAAAAATTTGAGTCATGGGATAGAGAATCCCTACATTTCCATCAGTTGTTTCTGTCCATTATTTTGGTCACAACAATGCAAAAGTAACTAATACCCAGAAGTCTTTATGAACTTATTAATTCATCTGGGAAAAAAATGGTGGCACATCAAGCCTAAACTGTAAGTCCCATCACTATTATAGTAAAAAGCTTCCTTGGATCTAAAAGAATTGCAATGTTTAATAATTGTTTTCAGTTTGTCATTAAACACTTCACAAATTAAAACCTTGAAAAAGAGACCCATGCGTGTGAATCAGCTTTCTTGATTACAGATTAAAGAAAGCCAGCTCTAAGGAAAATGGCTAATTTGTTATAAGGACACAAAAAAAGTCAAAGAATTGAAGAACAAAAATAAGTCTAATGGCTAAAATGGCATCCCTTCTGCCACTTTTTCAAGACTGATTTTCATAATATGAAATTTTATCTTCTCTTAGGGCATATATACCTATATAATTATATAAACATATGCAAACATAAATATTTTTTTTTAGTATTTATTCAACTGTGCGCATGTGCATATGTATGTGCGGCGCGCGCGCGCGCGCGCGCGTGTGTGTGTGTGTGTGTGTGTGTGTGTGTGTGTGTGTGTGTGTAGAACCACGGACGAATTCGCAAACCACCACAGACGCCTCCACCTCCTTCAGCCCCGGGATTCACAGGCTCCGCCCTACCAGGACCAGTAGCGTAGGCTGCCCCCGCTTCCACCTGGCGTCTATACGTGGGATCTGGGATCCGAACTCAGGACCTTCCGCCTGCAAGGCGGAGGCTTAACCCCTGAGCCACCTCTCCAGCCCCCATAAATATATTTTCATGACATACTTTACATAAAAATGACAAATCATAGGTACTGATAAGTCTTAATATTGCATATATTAAATAAAAAATTTGAAGTGTGCTTTTAAGTCTTTAATTTTATTCTACATATATCATATAATCGTATTTATGACTTAAAATTAAAGAATCACCTTTGAATTGGCTACTTACTTCTGTTTAAGAGACAACTATTTGTAACTATTTGTAATACTCAGCAAATAAGATCTCTTGAAACTTAATTCTTAACTGACTTAAATTAAACATTATTAGCATTTATAAAGTTAATACATTAATACCTGATTTACTTTTATATCTGTGACCATAATAAGCAAAATTCTTTAAGGTATATGAACTATTCTGGAGTGTAAAAGAATTAAATTCATTAATATGGTATATATGGTCTTCTCAAGCATTCTATACTTTCTGTTATGTCTTTTACCAATGAATAGTTTTTCAATCATAACTTTAAATTTCCTTATCTTTCAGGTACCCTTATGAACCAAATATTAAGTACCTGTGAATATTAAGTCCTTAATAATCCTCTTCTCCTGGTGTTCATTCTCTTATAAATCTCTTCTGCTTATTTCTGCTGTTTTAGTGACTCCCTTCCAGTAAGTAGAATACTTGAGAAATGATGCTGTGTTATGTCAAGATTACATTGTAAAACATAAATAAGTAAAATAAACTAGTTGTCTTGGATAATCTCATGCCCTCTCTTTGTTGCTTGTGCTTTAAAAAAGGGGCTTACCCTATTAGGATTCATTTGTCAAGGAACTAGATCTAGTCTTCAGGAAGTAACCGATTGAATATCTAGGGTACTCTGTCCAAAAACCTATGAGAAACTGAGTTTTAACAGCCACACACTAAGCTTGAAAGTAGACCTTTTCCCAACCAAACCTTTCAGATGGAACTGAAGCCTCAGCCTCAATCAAGAAACCACTAAAGATGTATTCTACCTGTGAAACTGTTAAAAGGATCCATTTCAGGCATAGTATCTAGCTGTATGCCTATTTACCACACCCCACAAATTTCCAGGCTCATGCTAATGAAAGCAGCCCCTATGAAACTCAGTAGGCCACACATACACAAACTTAAATCATGAAAATAGTAGGAAAATTGGTCGAAAAGAAGTTTTTTAATAAGAGAAGGAGGCTGAGATGAGATCATGTTATATGGGATGAACATGACTTAAATTCATTGTGTACATACAAGAAACTGTCAAAAATAAAAAGGAAGAAAGAGAGAAAGAAAAGTAGAAAGAGAGAGAAAGAAAAATGAAAGAAAAAGAAAGAAAGAAAGAAAGAAAGAAAGAAAGAAAGAAAGAAAGAAAGAAAGAAATAAAGAAAGAAAGAAGAAAGAGAAAGAGAGAAAGAAAGAAAGAGAGGAAGAGAGAGGAAGAAAGAGAGGAAGAGAGAGGAAGAGAGAGAGGAAGAGAGAAAGAGAATAAGGAGAAAGGTATTAGCCACATAATTTCATATGTTCCCAATCTTGTTATTAAAAGTCATGGAACTAGAGTTACAATCATTTTAGTTGACAAAGGAAAACTGATTCTCAACTAAAATGAAGGAGAATTTTGCACAAGATGAAAGTTTTCTTCTGTACTTTTGCCACCTCCTAACTTTGTCAATCCTTGCCCTGAAGTCTTGTTCTTAACTAATCACATTCTCTGTATCAGTGATATGTATAGTTGTTTCTGGTTAGCAAATAGAGTTTTATACTTGTTCCCCCCACCTGAAGACAAGCTTTACAATGTGCAGGAGAGAAAATACCCATAACCAGGGCCGGGCAAACAAAAGCTGGACACTTCATTTCCTCAACTTGATTCAATTTACATATTATTAGCTAGAATTAAATTTTTAAATTTAAACGGTCTTTTAAAAGCGCTAAAAAGAAAATTTCTGTGAAAAAGTCTGAAAGCAAATAAGGAATGATTATTCAGGAAGAATGGAAGGCACCAGAAGGTTAAGAGATATTTTTAAATATGAAGACTCTGGGAGTAATAAGATTGGAGGCTGGAGTACATATTTCTCTACCTAGCAAGGAAATAGTTATTTGATGCTTTTTGTTACTGGAGCTGTCTTTATTTAAATAGGATCATTAAAGAGAAAAAAATTGAAGGCAGATTTCTTTCCCTCATTTATTGAAAAGAAAGTCAAAGCACTGACAACTACATAATAAGGATATCAAGTTAAAATAATCACTGATTTTTATAACACATGGTAGCAATAAAATCTAGTGAAAAAGTAGGAGGATAGGAGTAAAGTGAATTGACTTTAAAATAACCAAATTTATTATTTCTTCAGAATTCTATTATTTTTTTCAAATGTGTGTCCACATGTGCCCTATTTCAGTCTTGGAATGGCACAGAAAACTTCAGACAAAATCTAATGTATGGAATAAAAAATTCTGAGTATAGTCTTGATCTTTTTTCCTCAAATTAGTTGTATGAAGCGTATCAGAATTTTGTAAGCTGGGAGCTATAAATACCACTTAATTACATAGTATTTAGGATCTTCTACATGGTGAAGTCTGTATATCCAGTTCTAAGAAACAAGTAACAACTTGCATTTTATTATTACTCTTTTATTATAACTATTCTGCTCTATTTTATAATAGAAACTTTCTTCACCAAATCACATACAAGTAACCTATAATTTTTTGTCTTGGCAAACAGTGAATTCTATGCCTCTGTTTTGCTTTAAAGTATTTAGAAAGAATAGGCACTACATAAAAAATAACTTTATAAATAATATTTGGTTATGTACTCAAAAGGTATTCCACTTTTACTAATTGCACTCAGATTTCCCTTTAGAAACATCTCTTTCCAATTGCATTGCAGCCAAGAACTCTTGAGAATCAACTCTATCCCAGTTCTAGGCCGTTATTACTTTACCCCTCTAAAACAAAGATAGTTCAGTAAGGGTTTTGAAATAAACCCAAATCAATGGACATGTGGTTTCTTTTCAACCCATGTGATTGGTAAATCATAAAAAATTCTTAACTGATTGTTGCATTTCATTTGCATGTTGTTGATAAAACATGACAAAACTGCTTAAGAGAACAAGGGGTTTATTCTCTTATGATAGTCCAGTTACAGTTCTTAGTCCAGCTTGATAGGAGAACTCACATCAACACCAGGGCCAAGGTAACTAGCCTTGCCATATCCACATAATAATCAAGAGAGGGTCAATCCTTACTTGCCAGACCATCATTTCGGGCCATGTATACATGAGGATTCCAACTTCCTCAACTAGCTTTCTCTATTTTATTCATCTGTCCAGGGCTTAGTTCCACCTACTGTGGGTTGGGCCTTCCCCATTAGATAGGCAATCTCCCACAGGTTTACACTGGGCTTAATTCAACTACTAATTCTCTACAGATATGTCCAGAACTCAAACCCTCAACTATCAAGTTGACATCTATGCCTAACTATGACACTCTACCCCTTGTCAACATGCACAAGAACATATGACATTTAAACTGTAACATTCAATGCTTTTACCCACAGCAGTTAAATTTATGTTAAAATATAAATACATTTAACTTTATTAATTCTAAATCTCTAAAAGTTCCCATAGTCAAATTTAAAATGTTCTCTCATTAAAACTTCAGTTCTGACATTTTAAAAGTTAAAAGTTTCTTAACCTTGAGAATCTATTAAATCAAAATAAGTTAAATACTTTAATACAGATAAAACATCAAAATAGAAGCAGCACGGCAATGAGAAAACATCAAATTAAGACTGAAGTTCAACAAGTCAAATACTACATCCTATACTCCAAAGTCCCTCTTCTGTTGCTCATCACATAGGCATGGTGGCTCAAAGATTTTAGGCAATCCCAGTTCCTCTTCACAGCTGAAAGTCATACAAACAGCGTTTCTTTGGACCAGATTGAATTTCCACTTGCAGCTGTCCTCAGTATACATCCCACAATACTGGCATCTCCAACTATACTCTCGGTTTGCCTCTACAGCTTCACCTTCCCTCGCAGGAACTCTATGTGCCACTTGGTGCCAAGCTTCTGCTGCTTTCCATGAACCCCTCAATTGTACACCTGGGGAATGCTGACAAACTCCGCAGCAAGGCTGAAATGTAGCTTGGTCTGCTCGAGCCACAGCTGCACCATATTTTGTGTGCTGACTCTGGAAAAGCCTTTTTTTATGCAGCCAGAACTCCCAAAGGGCAAGAAATGGCTTCAACTTTGGCTTTTGGCCAATGAAAGAATCTGGGTTTTCAAACCACAAAATCTCCATGTGGTGGTATTCATGTTTTCCACCCCAACAATGCAAATCACTAGGTTTTCTTTCATTGATTTTTGTTTTTCAACAATGGCAGCTGTTCTGCTGCCTGCCCTTTCTACATTCAAAGCTTCAAGTTCATCAATAGAACTCTCCTTTATCAAACAAACCAGCCCATCATCTTTAAATTCAACTTTACCAAAGTTCTTGATCCCTTCATCACAAACTGGGCCTAAATAATCCATGATTCTCTCAGTACCACTATTTTCCAAATGACCCACAAACAACAGTTTTTAGAGCACACAATCTCAATGTCTTCAAACATTGCCATATTCCTCCAAAAAAGCCATTCAAAATCCAAAAAGTCCAAATAGCCAGATTTATCAGCAATACCCCACTTCTCTGGTACCAAATTCTGTTGCAGTTCATCTGCATGTTGCTGATGAAACCATGACAAACTGCTTAAGGAAACAAGGAGTTTATTCCCTTACAATAGTCCAGTTATAGTTCTTAGTCCGGCTTGATGGGAGAACTCACACCAACACCATGCTGAGGGAACTGGCCTTGCTATATCCACAAACAGCCAAGAAGGACAATCCTTACTAGACCAGCATGTCTGGCCAAATATACATGAGGATGGCAACTTCCTCAACCAGCTTTCTGTATTTTATTCACCTGTTCAGGGCCTAGTTCTACCCACCATGGGTTGGGCCTTCCCTATCAACTAGACAATTTTCTGTAGGTTTACTCTGGGCTTAACTCAACTACTAATTCTCTACAAAGGTGCCAAGAGCTCAAACCCTCAACTATCAAGTTGACACCTGCACCTAAATATGACACTCATTATAAAAAGACATAGTCTTCTTCCCTCCCCTGTACATGAACCAAATAACATATTGCCATGGTCCATTATTATAGCAACCATTTTATGAATATGTGAGAAACTGAACTGAAAATGAAGCCAGAATTCAGAGAAGAGAAAAGTTAAGAGAACATAGAACCCTGCCAAGACTGTCATCGTCAACACATGCCTGGGCTTTTCACATGTGCAAGGCAATAAAATAGAGTAATTGTTGAGGCATGCTTGAGTTGTAGATGCAACTAAATGCATCCCCGCTAATTTAAAAATTGTTTGGGAAGTGATTTTAATCCAGGGGAAGAATAATGGGCTATAGCTAAGGCAAATTAATTATTACTATTTATTTTTATTTGCTACTGTGTCATAGATTTAAAACTATCAGATGAAAACCAATGCACATGTGATCAACTATTTGACAAAGACACCAAGAATATGCAGTTGGAAAAAGAAAGCCTTGTCAATAAATGTTGCTTTAAAAACATGACATCTGTATATAAAAAAAAGAAGCTAAACCCCTCTTATAGAATGTGCAAAAATTAATTAATTGGATTCAGGTATGAAACGTAAACTCTGAAGCCATGAAACTCCAAGAAGAAAACGAAGATGAAAGCTTCTTGGCATAAGCCTTGGAATGGCTGGTTTTGAACACATCAAAAGCACAGGCTACAAAAGCAAATACAATGAAGTGAGAGGACATAAGATTAAAAGGTTTCTGTTCAATAAAGGAAATGATTGGCAACATGAAAAAGTCAGTGTGTGAAATGAGAGAAAATATTTACACACTGTAGATTTGATAAGTCATTAAAATATAAAATTTACATGCAGCTTATACAATTTGAGAGTAAAAAGAAATAATTGACTTAAAAGTTAAACTAAAGATCCAAATAAGACATACAAGAGGTTAATAGACACATGAAGTAGTACTTGGTAGCACAAAGAATCAAGTGAAGAGGTAGTTCACAGAATGGGAAAAAAAAATCTTTTCTAACTATCCAGATGACTAAAAATCAGTGTCTAAAATATATAAAGAACCCAAAAAAATTAAACATCAAGAAAATTTGCCACCCAAATATGGGCTACAGAGCAGAGAGTTTTCAATGGAAGAAAGTCAAATAGACAATAATCATTTTTAAAAAGTGTTCAATATCCTCTCAGGGAAATTCAGCTTAAGACTACTTTTAAATTCCATCTCAGTTTAATCACAATAGTGGCCATCTAAAAACAGAATGACAACAAATGTTGGAATTTATATGGAAATCCTTATGCCCATTGATGGGACTGTAAACTGGTGCAATTGCCAGAGAAGTCAGAAATACCTAAAAAAAATCCCTAAAAATAGAGCTACCATATTGTCTACTTAAACAACTTCTAGGAATATGCCCAAAGAATCTGGGAATATGACAAAGAATGTATATTATACTACAATGAAACTTGCTCATAGTAACTAGTAAATGGAATCAGCCTAGATTAATCTAGATGATAATCAAATGATGCATGGATAGTAACAATGTGGTATATATACAATTGCAATTTGCAGGAAATTGATGGAACTAGAAAAATATCATGCTGAATAAGTGAATTATACCTAGACTTAGAAAGTGAAATGTCACATGTTCTCTCATATGTTTATCATAGTTCCAAATTTTGAGATTTGTATATTTTCTTTGGAATGACTTTGGAAACCTGAAAGCTAAAAAAAAAAAAAAAAGGTGCATAGGGGACTTAAGAAAGGTGGGGATAGTTGAATATTTAGTTGAAAAGTAGAGGTTGAACATGTAGTTGAAAAGTAGAGGGAGGGAATTCTGGAAATGGCAGGAGATAGAGCAGAGGGATTCAGGGGTGAGGGATTAGTTCTGCAGTGTCAGTTAAAACTAAGTATGTGTGAAGAAACAGACCTACTACTCTACTACTCTGCAAGTTATTTTTTAAAAAGTACTTTAAAAAAATAAGATCTTAGACTTTGTGGGGTCAATAATGTGTTGGACATAGTGCAAGTCATGAAAAGTTCTATTATGATTGCTTTGGCCCTAACTTGTAGCATGGACTAAAGGCACTAGGATCCTAGGAGGCTAGGGACTGACAGTCACAGTAGTGTTCCTAAACTTAAGGGGAACACAGGAAAGGGTTCTGGGAAATGCCCCTGGGTCCTTGCACCTCATCGGAGAGGAGGACCCAGAGGAGAGTTTGGCATGCACAGTAAAGGATGCTCTGGGGATTGGGGGGGAGGCACTTGGAGATGGAAAGGGAAGGGAGAGGGGAGGGGGGAGCAGCGGGGTCGGGGGAAGTGGAGGGGGAAGAGGACCGGTGTACCTGTTAAGTTTGTATGAGCAGAAATAATAATAAATAAATAAATAAATAAGATCTTAGCAGAAGTACCCTGCATGAGTGGATAATGCTATCTCAGAAGCCAGAAATGGGTTATTAAATGACAAATCCCAGTTCTAGGAGTGGGATATCTCCTCATGAGTTATTAATCAAGAAGCCTCCAAAAGTACTCCCTCCTTCTGAATGCAGTTTATCACAATTGTTCTTGATTATCCACCAAATACTAGATAATAAGAACTTCTGACTAGACCACACACTGATGCTGAGAATTTATTGTGGAACTGAACTGAGGGTTTTTCCTTTCACTTGGTGGGCTTTGTGGTTTTGATAGTGTTGGAAGGTTCTATGGAAGTAGCTAAGGGAGGAAAGTCATCCATGGTCTTATCTAGCTGTGGACTTTGCACGTTACAATATTGACCTGCTTGGCAAGGTTGTGCCTGCTGATTCAATAATAATAGCTTGAATCCAGAAGGAGTGTATGCCTGCTATTGTAGACATGGTCAAAGGTCCATGGCTGAGAAGGCTGTAAACCCTCAGGGTGAAACTACTGATTCTGCTTTGCTAAATGGACAATAAAGAGGCTATCCGGAGCTCCCCTTCCAATGCTCAAGGAAGAGCAAGACCTTCTTGAGGAAAAGGGTTCTGAAATACTGTCCTCTGGGAATGTCATGGTTTTTATACTCTTTTTCTTTCTTTCTTTCTTTCTTTTTATTAAAGTAGAGTTTATTAGAGGAGAGAAAGAACAGAACTCACGGACTCCAAGCATGGAATCCACGAGAGGCATAGAGCTGGAACAAAACTCACAAGGCTCCAGACATGGAGTGCAGGAGAGGTAGGTGTTAAAGATGGCTGCCAAGGTTAGGTATATTATACACTTAGGCAAGCCCAGGGAAAATGGCTTTTCCTCATTGGTTAGCTCACGTTGGGGCCCAACCCAGTTGATCTCCTGCCTGAGTCAAGGTAAGGCTTATACTCTTAAACTCACAATAGTTGCAGTTGTGTGCACGGGATCTGCATGAAACAGCCTGTCAACTTGAGTCAAGGTCCCTCCCTAGGGAGGTATATTGATAGTTGATAGATGCTAAGGGAAGGTGAGTCATTGTCTTCAGTGGTGTGGCCAGTGGTTAGTAGTGCATGTTCCAGTGGATAGTTCCACATCTGTGGCTACATGGAGACCCTATATAATACAGAGGGTCCCTAAACAAACAAAAGCACATGAATGTGGGATTAGGAACTTGTGGGTGGGGGTTGGTTGAGCTGGGAGAGGGAGCCAAGAAGCTGGGATCATGAATGTGACCAAAGTGTACACATGCAATTGGTCAAGGAGTAAATTTTTTAAAAAAGAAAAATGGTATGAAATTTTCTCCAAAAAAAAAAAATAATAATAGGGGCTGGAGAGATGCCTCAGGGGTTAAACCTGTATCTCAAAAGCAGAAGGAACTGAGTTTGGATCCCCCATACAAATAACCACAATGTGGAAATAACCTAAGCACAGGTAAAGAAAATGCAACCCAGAGAAAAAGAGAGGGGGACATATTTTAGTCATAAAATAAAGGAAATGTTCCTTTTTTTTTTTCTGAAACAGATGAACTAAAGAAGAGAACGTGGTTTCCAGACACTGGGTTTTAGGGAAAGTTAAAGATATTGATCAAAGACTACAAGGTCTGAATTACAAAAGGATTAAGTTCTATATATTTAATGTATAATATGTGAATGTAGTTAATAATGATATATTGCTTACTTGAAATTTGATGAGAACCCACTTGAAGTGTCATAATCCAAATACATTCGAAGTAGTCTAATTCCCCCACACTGACATACAAATGGTAACTATGGGTAGACAGCTTATTAATTTAATTACAATCATATCACAAAACAAATAGACACAAATGCTGCATACCTTGAACACATGTGCTCTTATAGCTATCATTTAAGTACCACTAAATTAAAAAGGAGTATCACATGGGAAAAAAAGAGTTAATCATTACCAAACATGCCAAACAATTGTGTATATGCAATGGTTGTAATTCAACTACTGCTTTTTTTTTTCAAATGCTTGAAAGTCAATTTGAAAGGGGAATGAGTCTTTTTGCCTTTGCTTGGCCCAAAGTGTATTGCCTGCTGACTAGCCATTCTACTATATCAAATACACTCTCCTAGTCATTCTTTCAGGCCAAGTTTGAGAGATCATAACATATAAAATTGAAGTCTCAGATGGGCAAGATAACAACTATTGTTTGTTGTCAAACAACTCAGGGGACTTTAGTTTATCAAATTTACCCTAGCAGAGATAAGAGCCTTAAGGAAATGGAATACAAAGTTTATTAGGTGGAGGAAAGGACATAGAAGAGATTGTTCTAGGATACAATAACCCACAGAGGAAGCAGATATGAAAAGGACAAGATTAGAAGCAGAGGCAGGGGTAAAGAAAGGGAGATATAATCACAAAAATGATCTAACCAACTTCAGGTATAGTCATTTCCTGCAACACCAGTCCTGTGGGTGAAACTGTGAATGCCCTATGTCCTTATTTATGAGTGTGAACTCTGAAACCAGCAATGTGCAAGGTAGTAAGAACATGTTTAGAACATGAACAGATCTGGACTATAAACTTCCTTCAAACAACCTAAAGTGATGCCACATTTTTATAAGGTCACTATTCTCATTCTTGCTTCCCTTTTCCAGTTTTTACCCCACACTACTCTGCCAGCCACTGATTTTCTTGGCATCTTGTCTTTATAAGATATATGAATGACTTCTCTGTTTCCACAGTGGAGAATAACCAACTGTCATAGTTAGGAGTGTCAACTTGGTGGGTGAGGGTTCGACCCTTATATTTATAAAGAATTAACAGTTGAGTTAACCCCAGAACCAACCTTCAGAAGATTATCTAATTGATGGGGACAGTGCAACCTATGGTCGGTGGGACTAGTCCCTGGGCAGGTGAATAAGATGGAGGGAACCGGTTGACAAGTTTCATCCTTCTGTATACTTGGTCAGATGTGCTGGTCTGGCAAGTAAGGATTGGTCCTCTTCTTAGCCATTTTGTAGATATGGTGTGGCGAGCTCCCTCAGCCCCTCCGTGTGGGTGGGCTCTCCTGCCAAGCTGGACAAGCAACTGTAACTGAACCATTATAAGAGAAAACTTGTTCCCTTAAGCTGTTTTGTTTTGCCATGGTTTTATCAGCATCCTGCAGGCTAACTGTAATACCAGCTTAATAAATCCTTCTACTTTTCTCAATAGGCAGAAAGCAATGATTCAGTAGTAGGATTGTATCTACATGCAATTGACACAGGCTCAATTCATAGTTAATAAAGTTTACTTTTCCAAGAAAAGCAAAACTTTCTCTTTCCTCCCACCCAATCTGCTTTCCATCTGTACATCTTGAGTTGCCTTTTCTCTGCCATATCAAATGAAAGATTATTTGATTCTGGAGAGGTTGCCAGTGTACATGGTGTGCTATGAAACAAAATAGTTATGAAAATCAGTTTAGGAGAGACACATTTTTCCGTAGAATAAAAATTTAAAAAATAAATTCTTAACATCTAACAAAAGAAGAGAGTGTGTAAATATGTAATAGGTAAAATGACCATTTTGTTTTAAAAACAGTATTTTGTTTACTTTAAAAACACAGTATTGAGAAAATACCTCAGTAATTAAAAATCACAGTATTAAGGAAAATTAATCCTGTATAAATTATTTAGAAATGAAAACTATTGCTTTACATGGCTAGTTTGTGGTTTGATTTGAAGAAGAAAGAAGTACCCTTCAGACCTCATTTGAACCATGGAACCAATTTATCAGCAGATAAAATGCTCCCATATTTTAAATTTTGACCTTTTTCTTTTTATTTTGTTTAATCAGCAAATATTTTAAATTGTGCCATTTAGGCCTCTAGATTTCATATCAGTTCAATTGCCAACATCCTGACCACTTCTATTGGAATGCTGGCAGAAACAGACTAAGCTTGGTAAAATACCAAAGATTCAGAAGCCACAAAAACTACAAAGTCTGAATTTTCCTGATTTCCTCCATTACCACTCCCTATTTATAAATTAGTATAATCCAAAAGAGAGAGAGAGAAAGAAAGACATACAGAAAGAAAGACATACAAAAAGAAGACATACAGAAAGAAGGAAAGAAAGAAAGAAAGAAAGAAGAAAGAAAGAAAGAAAGAAAGAAAGAAAGAAAGAAAGAAAGAAAGAAAGAAAGAAAGAAAGAAAGAAAGAAAGAAAGATAACCGAATCAAATGGAGTAAAGCATAGAATCCTAGGCTCGCATAAAAGATCATTTATGAATCTGCAGTAGAATGTTAATAATTAGGATGGCAAGAAAAGAAACAAAATTCAGGAAGTTGGCTAACTTACCTTTTTTTCTTACTGTGGTCCCAAAACTAGCTAATATTTATGCCATTCTTTTTTTTTTAATATTTTTTTTATTATTATTATTATTTATTCAACTGTGTGTATGTGCGCACGCGCGCGCGCGCGCACGCGCGCGTGTGTGTGTGTGTGTGTGTGTGTGTGTGTGTGTGTGTATGTGTGTGTCTGTGTACGGACGAATTCGCGAACTACCATGGGCGCCTCCACCTCCTTCTGCCCCGGGATTCACAGGCTCCGCCCTACCAGGACCAGAAGCGCAGGCCGCCCCCGCTTCCGCCTGGCGTCTATACGTGGGATCTGGGATCCGAACTCGGGACCTTCCGCCTGCAAGGCGGAGGCTTAACCCATGAGCCACCTCTCCAGCCCCTTGTGCCATTCTTACAGCCAAGGAAATCAGAAACCAATTTCAAAAGACTGGTGAAATACTGCTTAGAAAAATCTTGAAAAAATGATATGAGGCAAACAGCAGACCTTGTTCTCATTTCTTTCTAGAAATCACTGCTTGGAAGATAGGAGCTTTGGTTGTAAGAATGCCAGCCCTAAAGAACAGCACTTGTGGATATCATACAGGAAAAACAAAACAAACAAACAACAACAACAACAAAAAAAAAAAACAGTTAATCTTCAGTATGTTGGCAATTTTCCAGGGGAGGTGGTAGATAGAACAAGAAAAATACAGACTCTATGAGATTTTACATGGAGAAAATATGGCACATTCACAATACTTAAAATCCACTTTTTCAATGAAGTGATCCATTGTATTTTATTAACCTTACTATTGTAATAACTGTAGCATGGTTAGACAACTTTTAGATCTGCCCTTAGAAAAGCTTTGGATTTGCACATAAAAAGGAGTATATAAAGGCATGCACTAATCACCATTCTACTTTGCAACAGGAAGCAGCTCTTGAGCCTGCTTTCAGTTCCTCTCTCTTCACCATACTTTCCAAAAACAAAAGTGATCAAATTCTATGAATATCGGGAAAATTAGAAGCCAGGGGAAGTATTTTAGGATTGGAGTTTTATTTTCATATTGTAGTAAAAGAGTGATAAGGCCTTGAATTTAAAATATCTTACTTTTAAAGTACTCAAGCACATTGTTTCTATTTGTATTTAACTAGACTGCCTAATAGTCCAGGACACATTTAATGCCACTTGACTCATTGACAGAGCTTAAAGTAGGACCTAAGCTTCCCACAAAAGCCCAGATCCATTCCTAAATTGAGACACTGGCAGGTTCCTAAAATCTCCAACTGAAAAACCCCAAACCTCTGAATAATAGCAGAAAGTCCTGCTAGTTTAGGTAGCTTTCCTTTTGGGTATGACCATTGTTACTTTGGGAAAGAACAAATTTTGACTTTCAAATTTAGCTCTGTATTTTTTACTACACAATCATTACTCTATAATACCTCTTAATGTTTCCAATCTACTTTTTTAAAAAGAATTGTTATTGTTAAATTATTGCTTCGGCCAAGATGAAACTGCAAAATCCTCAACTAAGGACTTTTTCAATCTTTCTTGTTTAAGACATTATAGAACAAGTGTGTGTGTGTGTGTGTGTGTGTGTGTGTGTGCGTGTGTGTGTGTGTGTGTGTGTGCGTGTGTGTGTGTGTGTATGTGTGTGTTTGTGTGTATTTTATGATAGGAAGGAAGTTTTCATTTTTAGAGTTAAATGGTATATGTCTGGAGGTTGATGAATATCTGTGCTAAGGTAAGTCTTTACTATCTTGATTTACTTATTCATAGTTTTGCTTCTCTTTGAGTTTTAACTCGAACTTTTATTTTTCTCCACATAGCAGACATGAGAATTTGGACACTAGCCGTTTGCACATATATCTGAGAGAATAATACCAGAGGGGCTAGAGTCATGTATAAACTCAGACTGTGCTACATTATATAAACACTTCAGTCTTTGTTTAAAAGAAGTTATTTTTATTATATGCCTTTTATTCTGGGCAGGGTGCCTTTACCTACCTTGCTTTCATCTGTTTTATCGGTCTTTTTCAATTTACACAGCAACTTCCTTCAACTTATAACTTACAAGTTGACATGAGGCTGTCTTTTTTGGATGACTAGAAGGAAATATGTCTGCATCATTCTCCTTTTCTTTATTAAACCATCTGAACATCTGGAAACAGAGTCTGAACCTGTCAGCCTCTTGTGATATAAAGCAAATATGCATTACTCTATGGAGAAGGCTAAAACAGAGATGTTCTTTCTTTGTCCTTCCGTCTGGAAGAGAAGTTTAATTTGTAAGGATTGCTGTGAAGAGGAAACAGGCAGAGCAGTTACTTAAAAAAAAAAATACCCAAATTTTCAGGACAAAGCAAACCTCTCCTAAATGTTTAAATGTTTGCTCAACCTTCATTTGATTTTTGAAAGAGTCAAATGTATAGGAAAGGGGAGTAACACTTCCAACTCAAAATATCCTTAGTGGATGGCAGCTAGAAGCAAACGGTGGCAAGCAGTTTCAAGTCATTTGGTCAAGTTCCATTTTACAGCTTAGCAAATAAAAACTGCTTACAGTGTGCATTGACTGTGAGAAGGCAGGAAGAGCATTAACACTAAGGTGTTCCAATCTGGATTGGTTCTTGTAGAAAAATAGGGCTGTGCTCTGGGTTGCTTCCACGCAGTTAAGGGCAAAAGATAGACACAGCAAACACAGTAGTCCTTAGCTTGTGTTTTCAGTCGGCTGCTTCACACAAATGGAAAATAAAACTCATTCCCGGGTAATCAGAATTGACATAATGCATGTTAATCATTTAGTTCAGTAAACCCTTAGGTCAACTCCCCAAACATTGCAGAATCAGAGACAGGAGCTTGGAGAGCTAATGCCTTCTCTTCTATTTTAATGAAAGGATTATTCTGTATGACATAACTGGGTGCAATAGTTAAACCAGCATTGCAAACCTAATACCTCCAATCCACCCTAGGTATTTTCATAAACAACAAAGCAAAGGAATAGGTCTATAAAATATTACTGAAATCTTTCATTTTAACAATGATAGTGATCTGAATACCTATTAGGCCTCTAAAAATGCCACTAAGCTGTATTTATCTAGATGATTTGTGATTCTCAGAGTTGAACAAGAATTTAAACTCCTGTTGAAGGGATGAAATCTCTACAGTCTGTGTACACAAGCCCGACAAGGAGATTGGTTTGACATAGATCAGTTCCACCTGTCATAGGCCTCCAGGACTCAGCTCACACTGAAAAACCAAGATGAACTTTCTCTCACCCACTGAAAAAGCTCCTGATTGTCCACTGTCTTTCTTGAGAGATAGGTCCACACCTGAAGGGAAGGGTTGTTCTTTGGAACTCTGAGAATTTAGGTGTCCTCAGAACACTTTTCTGAAAAGAGTAAAGGGGCAGATAATTTTTAAAATATGGATTCTAAACTGATTTTAAGAGAGTGTTAACAGAATATTCCATTGTAAGTTTCTGTGTGCATCTTTATACAGCCAAAGACAATATATTTTTACAAGGATTGAGGAAAATGTAGGCACTTTTCCAGGTCTCTATACTAAAACTGGGGATGTAGCTCAGTGGTAGAGAGCTTGCTTAGCTTCTTCATAGGCCCCAGGCTAATACCCAGTAAAACACACACACACACACACACACACACACACACACACACACACACACACACACATCCTTGAATTATTTTTTAACTTCTCTTTACAGATTTTTACATCACTAATTCATATGCCTTAATTTAAATGAAAAAACTTCCCACGTATGCTTTTAGAACAAGACAGACCATGCTAGTTGAAATCTTTGTACCTCAAAATAAACTTTATTTTAAGCCACACTTTTCTGTGAGGTTGACATAAGAAGGCAATCAGATTTGGAAGGTTATGAATTCTGCAATGGAACTTGATTCATGGCTTCTAATAAAGATATTTTAATACTCCTGCCAAGTTCAGCAGCAGGCTTGCCAGAACATAGGATCTCCAGTAAGCCTACTCCTTAATTTTGTATGAGAAAGGAAAATAAGTCCAACCACAGCAAGACTAGGATATAATTATCTCTGTGCTACCTTCTCCCAGTGAAGGTCTGTGGCACCACCGAAAGCAACACTGATAACATCTGGTAGTTCAACATAAATAGAAGTCTTCTGCTTACTGGGATAACTATCTTTGTAGGAAATCCCTTTGGTAAATTGTGCTTTTACTGTTTATTTTTCCAATTAAATAAAGATAACTTTCTTTTGTCAGTTCCCAGCACATCAAATATGTACTCAGGTGCTCTTCCACTGAACAATACCATCTCCAACCTCAAGACAGGTTTCAATTATTTAAGCTAATTAGGTTGGAAAGATGAACAAGAAAAAGAGCCAGATTTTTCAATGGGTATCCAGTAAAATATCCAACTTGCTTGGCTTTTAACTTGGTGTTTGTACTTGTGTTAGTATATGGGTGTGTCTGACATTCTGGGAATTCATATTTCAGGCAAAGTAATAAAAGTGGGCCATAGAGACCTGATTCAGAAAAGGTAGAAAATGACTTTATCTTCCCATGTGCTCATTTTCTCCTCACTGCCTTGTTCTCTGCTGGAGGGGGACATTGCTACCTCATCAGTTGTTGTATGACTTAATTAAGCAGGAATATTCTTTGTTTGAAAGTAAGAACTTCCAATGATGATTCATGGAAAAGAATGATGAGCTATTGTTCCCAAACAAAATCTGTGGAATGAAATCTACTTCTTTGGAAACTGAAACTTTTCATAACTTTTTATTATTGCATCTAATGTGCTTGATCATTGCTCACATTCTGCAAAAGAAAATGGAGTCTAGAACTTTGAACTATTTTCTACTAACCCACATCCCTAAGAACATAAGACACGAGGTTATCTAGGTAGTAGTACAGAAAATTGAAATGCAGAAAACACCAGAAATGAGCACACTGTGGAGGAATGAAACTGTGAGAGGAACCCCTAGAATATCTTTCATCTGGAGAGAAGAAAAAACCTTCAAATGCTGAATTAATGATATGTTTTTAAAATATTTATTTATTTATTTATTTATTCTGTGTGTGTGTGTGAGTGTGTGTGTATCAGTTTATCAAAAGGCACTGTATGTTCCTGTTGAGGACCAAGGGTAACTTTGGGAATCATCCTGGATTGCTTCTACCTCCTTGCTTCACTCTGGGATTTCCCAGACTACGTCCACCAGGGTCAGAAGTGCAGACTGCATTTTTACGTGGGACCTGGGATCTGAACTCAGATCTTCTGCATTACAGATAGTCTTAACCCCTGAGAGCCATCTCTTCAGCCCTGAATCAATGATATTATAAGATGAAGATATTTTTTCTAAATTCATCTGGTCTATACATTCTTTCATTTTCAAACACATATATACAGCAGGAACAATACATGTAATCACTTGGCAGAGGTGTGTCCATTAATGTGGCTGCCTTATGAAAAAGAAAATGTTATTACTTGATTTTGAGGTTCTACAATCATTTCCTTAATGTCAAAACTTATGAATTACTTTTATGAACTGACCACAGTGGCACAGATGCTTTCAAGTCTAGAAAATTATTCACCAGAAAGTGTTTCTCCTTAGACTTATCTCAGAAGGACAAAGATCTTTAAACACTATTGATTTAGAGATGTAGCTGATATATTGTATATGGAAAGTATTACTCTATTGCTAACATCTGGAGATTTTTGCATAATGTGTGGATTGCTGAATTATATCCTTGGGAGATTTTGAAAAACAGAAATTCTTCCTTTTCAAACTTCTTTGATATTTTCATACATGAATACAATGAATTTATGTCATTTTTGCTCCTTGCTACCCAGTCACATCCTCCCCTCTGCATACTTTCTCTTTTCCAGACAGTCTCCCTCCTACTTTCACATAATTTTTCTTACCTGTCCTGGCAAGTGTCTGAGTATTTGCTAGGCATTTCTCCACCCAACTCACTATAAATTACCGAACATTTCACCCACACACCATATACCCATTTGTGGTTCTTAAGTCCTTCTCTGAAAGACTTATCTTCTCCTTGACACCTTTATAACTTGGCAGTTATAAACTTTCATTGCTTTAACAACCTCTAAAGCCTGCAGATTCTAACAGAAGCCTAGTCTTCCATTCCCAGTTGTTTTACTAATACCTATTTGTTTCCTTTCAAAACCATTCTAGTACTTAATCCAAACTTCATCTATCAAACCTGACATCCAATCCTAATTTTATCAACTGAAATTATTTAAAATAAAGGTAGAAACTAGATATAATTTATTTTCTATCAATTTATGTTAACAAAAGTAATACATAAACTTTCCTTAAATTATTAAGCTTCACTAGCTTGAAAATGGGTGTTTTCAACTTAAATCTTTATTACAGAAAGAATACTACATATTAGCCAGACACTTGCAAGATTATTGATGCAACTCAAATTAGCATTTCACTCAACCATGAAAAAAATGTTCTGAAAGAAAAAGAGCAAGTTAAAAGAAGACAACAGAAATGGAGAAGTGTAATTGAATATTCATAAGCCATAACTAAATAGGAAATAAGTAAAATGAAATCCAAGTGCTCTTTGACATAGTTGGAATCAAAGATGCTTGAATGTTTGAGTCATAAGTACAAACACAAAACAGATGTGATAGTGTGCAGTAAAAGACCAATATTTAGTCTATAATTCCTAGGACTTATTATTGTATTGTTAGAAAGGCATGCAATATAATAATATCAAAGATAATAGTTGCTATTTTTTTCCAAGATTTTGATCTTAGTTACCCAAGGGTTAGTCTATAGAATGAAGGATACCGAATAGATATTTCTTTAGAAACTAGCAGCTTGTAACATTCTTTCTTATATCCCTCACCATTATCACATAGGATTAAGTTTCTTCAACTACAAATTTATACAGAAAGGTTGAGAATCATAAACTTAAGTGATATACTGTAGACTTTGGAATATATTAAGAGGCTTTCATCAGGCTCAAGCTTCCTGATAAGTTTCATACCTGTTAAAAAAGAAGGGTACAGTTTGAGTTGGTGGCCAGAGATAAGATGCACTGCTACTCAGGTTCTAGCTTGAAGATACATGTCATTCGCATGTTAAAGACTGTGAGCAGCTTCCAGAGAGGAGCATCCTTGGCTGACAGCAGGAATTTTGGAAAGACCTACAGCCACAGGAAAATGATTTCTGCCAATAAGAAGAATGAACTTGTAACTTTTTCCCCCTCCCCTTCTACCAAATCTCTAGACAATATATCTCATTGCAACCTGTGCTTTGATTGAAGTCTTTAAACTACCCTGAATGCAAAACACATTTCAACCTTGGAATAAACCTCAACAGAAAATTTATCTCAGCCTTCTAAGAATCCTAAACAAAGAACTACAACGCTCCAATGAGAGGCTTCTTTTTTTTTTGGCTTTTTTTTAAATCTTCGTTTCTGTATCCTATACTCTGGTGCCTCATGTCCAAATACCTCTGCATTGTGATTTTCTTCTGTGTGAGTTGCTGTGGCCTTGTCGGTGAACCTTTCTAGAGAGAGAAATTCTGCCTTAGCCAGAACAGGAAAGGATAAATAGTGTACAGAAACCACCTTCGACCAGAGAAATTTCAGCAACTCTTATTCAGATATTCTACTTTATCTTGTATCAGCCTTGTTCATTTGTGTTGCTTCGGCAACTTGCTTATTAATATTGGGATTACATTTGGTATATTCTCAATATTTTCACTATTGGTAGGATATGGAAATATGACTATTATTCTTAATGGTTGAAATGTATGTCTTCTTTTCTGTTGAACTTCCTCCTGAAGTTTTCCTACTCAAATACTTGGAACTTGAAAGTCTTCCAAACTTGCGCATGTTTTTTTTTTAATTTCTTTTTTAATACATTTTTTATTATTTCTGCTCATACAAACTTAATAGGTAGACCAGTTCCCTCCCTCCCTCCTCCTCCCCCCGAACCCCTTGCTTCCCCTCCCCTCCCTCCCCATCCCCCAGTGCCTCCCCCCCAATTCCCAGAGAGTCCTTTATTGTGTATGCCTGACTCTCCTCTGGGCCCTCCTCTCCGATGACGTACAAGGACCCAGTGGCATTTCCCTGAACCCTTTCTCGTGTTCCCCTTAAGCATAGGAACACTACTGTGGCTGTCAATCCCTTGCCTCCAAGGATCTTGGTGCCTTTAGCAGATGCTAGACTTTGTGAGGTCAATAGTGTGTTGGACATTGCACCCAAACTTGTGCATATTTTGGGATGTATCAGCTCCCTCTTTGTATTTTTCCTGGACTTATTTTATCATCCAATTAATGAGCAGCTAGAGTTTAACCATAAATTAAAGGGGACTCTTACATGGGTTTCTCCTACTCTCTGTTCCTGCTCTGTGATGCTTTCACATGAAAAATTTACCCTCCATCAATTCCAAATATGGCTTCTCAATGGAATCTGTGAAACTATGAGGTCTGCTTGCATACCTCTTCATGTGAAATGACCCAGAAAGAACTTTCATGTGAAAGCTAAGATGATTGTAGAATTTCTTTTCTTTCGAGAGTCACTAAACCATATTGCCTTTTGTACAATGTGCAAAAAAAGAACAAACAAAGGCTGTTCAATATATTTTGCCAGTAGGCAGTTGTAGTTAAGACCAATTAGTCAATTGGTCTTATTGGACCAATTAACAGGATAGATATAGGATTCCTTTGATTCACAGTGCTATTTGAATAAGTTACTTCTTTTACTTATGCTACTTTATGATACCATTGCCTTACTGTCATGTATGTTTCCCTTGTTGTAAAATAAGACTATGTTTGTGTCCTGAGCCTCCTGATTAATACACACACACACACACACACACACACAAGCAAGTAACATGCTGTATTGAAATTAATGATCCTTTCCAGCACTGCTGCATCCAGTGAAAAGCCTTGTACTCTGAAAAAGGAAGGTCAAATTAAGTCCATATCTTCAGATATTCTTCCACTCTTGCTTAAAAGTTGAATGTTTATTAAGCAAAGTAAGAACAAAAAGGGATGATTATTATTACTCAGCATAAGGGAGAAATCTAGAAAATGTTTGCATGAAGAATGAGGAGTTAAATAAGTAAGAGCTGATGGTAGACACAAAGTGGCTAGAATAACATGAACTCAGAACAGTGGCTTCAGCCTTGGCACATGCACAACGCTCGGTATTATTGCTGCCCAGAAAAAGAAGTCTGAGGGTATTTGTCTTGAAATGTGAATGGAAGATATTCTGGGGCTGAAAAGCACTAACTTAGAAGCCATTTGACCTGTCTCTGAGCACCACTTGAACTACCACTCATTTTGTTCAACCCTACAATCCAAAACATGCTGTTTTCCCACGGGTAGAATGATACAAA
The DNA here is from genome assembly GCA_023101885.1 of Typhlomys cinereus. Taxonomy (NCBI): domain Eukaryota; kingdom Metazoa; phylum Chordata; class Mammalia; order Rodentia; family Platacanthomyidae; genus Typhlomys; species Typhlomys cinereus. The sequence continues at coordinate 4,768,517 of JALPQD010000148.1, read as the reverse complement.
TATCCCATATATCTGAAAGTAGACAAGTTCCAAATGCCCTGCTGGCAAAATCCAAGTGAGAAGAATGGGGGCCTTCAGACACTTTGAGGAAACCCCCTTAGTTTTTTGCCAAACCTTTTTATCTATTTTTTTTTCTCAACAGCAGTGTATATACAGCTCCTGACATGAGTCTATGATTTCAACATGGCACTTAGTTGACTTTGCTGAAAAAAAATTGTGAACTACATACACTAAAATATTACTTAATTAAATCTGTTCTCTGAACCATTTTATGTCTAAAACAATAACATGCAGTGAGAAGTTAGAGCAACCCATATTACAAAACAAACAATTCAGTAATTCTTCAGGTGTTTTCAATAAGAAATGAGATTTGAAAGTGTAGAATTTCAAATCCATTTAGATATAGAAATATTTCAATTACCCTTTCATACTCACTGGTTCTAAAGATTGCATTTAAGGTTATTTGTTTTGAAATTCTAAAACATTCATTATTTTGAATTTATAGGGCTGTAAATCTTGTCTTATTACATATCACATTTAAACATAGAGTATAGATATGTAAGCCAATTAGCACTTTAAAAGTTACATATTCTAATTTTATCCATTTGTTATCAGTGACTTATGATCTTTGAAAAATCTACAACTATCTCAGGACCCTCTGCTTAGAAAACTGCCATGTTTCACATGTTGTGCAGATCTTCCCTAAACCCTTTTATCATAACTGGAATGATAAGTGATTTAGCTCTAAGAAACTTGGATCTGTTATTGGTCCAAATACTCTAGCTTACCTGTAGAGGAAGAAAGAAAACCCTGAGAGACTAGGAAAAACTTTGCTGAAAGTAGAAATCAAACTTTCTTCTTAAGTGGTGATGTTTTGGCTTTCGTTACCTGCCAGAAATTAAAATGACCACAGATTATCAAGATTTTAGATGTTTTCCCTTCTGCTTTCCTATTCTCCCTGACACTCCCATGAGACTGTAGTCACAGTAAAGAGATAAATAGATAGGTCAATAGGTTAGAGAAGCATAGCTTTGTTTCTAATTAACTAAGGCTATTCCATGACCAAGTATAATGACTTTCTTGGTATCAATTTCTCTCTCAGTGAAATGAAAGTTATTGTTTCTGGCCAATTCTAACGACTGAAAGAATAAGTGCAAAAATATGTCTCTAATATACAAAAATGAAATCAAAATAAATTTAAAAGCAAATAGCTTTAGGATACAACTTTTTCAAAAAGCAGAGCAACTGTAACAAAGAAAAAAAAACAAAGCACATTGTGATAGTTAATCTTGGTTGTGAACTTGACTATATCTGGGATTAACCAACGGATTAGCTGCCACACTACCAGGAAAGATAATCTGGACCATAAATTTCCAATACAAAGCAATCCTAAATCTGGGTACAATCTCCCAGTAGTTGACCAGATAAAAGGAATCTCAAGACAGAAGCACTCTGAGACTCTCTTTCTCTGTGCTGAAAACTCATTTTCCCTCCATTATGATGGACATGACCCAAGTCTCTTTGCTAGTCCTTGACTAGCAAATGAATAGCAAAACAAAAGCTAATACATGCATCTTCTCTGCAACTGCCTCCTTATCCTAACTATCTATTTTTTCCAAGCCTGTTTCTCAATTATTTGTGTTTATTGTTTTGTTTTGTTTTGTTTCTGATTCTTACAGTCTGTTGTTAGTTGAAGGCTTAAACTTATCTTGGATGGAGGCCTTGAGGCAGTCCTCAATCCACACAGACAAGGACTTTGACCTGAGTTTCCCATAGAAGGTCAGGCTGCACTGAGTCAGGACATGCTGTTAAAGACAGAGCCGTACCTCAACTGGACCCCACTTAGATCCATGCAGCACTTAAAGCCATACATCTTTCACTAAAAATAAATAAAACGAACAAGCGCTTGTTGCTGAGGTCTCTGTATTTGCAGACCTTTTGTAAGAAACACTTTTCCCAAATTAAAAAAAAAATGTTGTTTATAAAACATAATAACAGGAATGACAACAGCCTGTTTCCAGGGCATTACAACCTAGGAATAAATATGAAACCACAATTGTGGCCTCAAATAAATGGTTCCCGATTTTCACTGGAAGAATAACTGGGACCAATTAGTTAATCCTGAAAGTCTCAAGCTGTCCGCTGTGACCTTATACGCAAAGTGCTTGGGCTGTCTGGCTTTCTCTTCTTCAACCTCTTCCAGGAGGCCTCAAGCTTGCCAAGTAACCTTGGCATCACTGCTCCTGGTGGTCCAGCTTATCTCTTGCCTGTCCCCTGATCAAAGAGTCCTGTGCTGAAGTAGCTGCCCACAGATGAGTCATGGGCACAGAGCTCCCTGCTACCCAACAGTGAACTGGAGTCATCTCGAGACCAGAACTTCTCACTTGAACTCTTGAGGCAAATAGAAACAGGGAAAGAAGTCTGACATCTTTGATTTCATCTTGCGTCTCTGCTTTGGCTGAAAGCACAAAGGTAAATTATTGTCCTAACCTTTCTACTTCAGCTACCTTGAATTCCAGGGGGGGAAAAAAAAAAAAAAAACCTCCCAGGAAAGGCCACCCTACAGGTGAGGACTCAGCAATTAGCTGATTGGCCATTGGACAATTTTCAGAACTACCCTGTAGAACACACCACAACTGGGTTAGTGATGGGTCAGTGATGGGTCAGTGATGGACACTGGGGGTGGGGGAAAGAGGGGTGCCCACACCATAACCAGGACTGCTTAAATATGCATGCTTCTTGCTCTCTATTTTAACCTACCTCATGTCAGCACCCCTACAGTTGGACTTGAGAGTCATGGGGTTCCTTTATATTCCTCTTCAAAATGAAGCCACATTAAATAAAACCTTGCTATGCTTTTCACTGTTCCTTTTGTCTTTAAATGTTGTACTAGGGTCTAGGAGCCAAACCTAGCCTGTTGGTGCTATTGGAACGCCAGCTTTTACTCTGGAAATTCAGGAACAGTGTTATACCATTCCAGATTTATCCCACTAAGAAAGAGACCACATTCTGTTATATTTGTCCCAAAACAATGCTACTTAGCATTCTTCAAGTCTCACAGAGAGGTTTCCATTTTCAGTGAGTGTTGCATACTTGGTATGAAATAAATGCTGGTGGCAATGCATAATGAAGAAAGCTGAATTGGTTAGCTTATTAATCCCAAGTGCTGGCAAACATCTTTAGTCTTGGTTACACTGGTGAAATATAATCATGTCACAAACTGTATAACAAGTTAATCTAAAATGATAACTGTAACAGCTGGTAAAACATATTGTGACTTTTTAAATTTAAATTTCTGATGAAGGGAATGACAGAATTTATTGAGTATATACATTTATCAAAATTGTAAAATTGAATTTGTACTAATAAATTGAGTAACAGGTATTTTGATCTTGTATTATGGCTCTTGTAGACCAAATGCATTTAGTTTAAAAATAGAATGGGTAACTTCAGATGTGAATGCATCAGTGTGCAAACTCAAGAAAGTCAAAGAAAAATTATTTGGAGTGAAATTTAGAAGGGAGATTCATTTCCCGGATTTTCTTTTCTTCAATGTTTCATAATCAAGACAAACACATTTGAAGAAAGAACTCAAAGTTATTGTGACTTCTATGTTTCTCCAGCCTTATTAAAGTTTATGCAACAACTATATAACTACCATATGTCGAAAATTGCTTTGTGCATAGGATATCAAAATGAACAAACAAGATATGAATCACAGTTTCAGGTTGTGTAGGACATACAAGCAGGATAAGTGACCTCATGCCAAATGCTAGCACTGTTGCATTATGCTCTTAGGAGGAAGTGCCAGCTAAGAGTGAAAAATGGTAAGCAGTAGGCAAAGGAAGAGGATCCTTTAAAGGAAAGAGTAGTGTGTACACAAGGGGTCAGAATTGTGAATGTGATATCTGAAGAAATGATGTCTGAAGAAATAAAATTAACTCACCTCGGCTGAAATATGGAATCTGAGGAGGAATTCTTACTAGAAGTAAGGCCAGAGAAGTAATGGTGGGGGATAAGAATGATCCTAAAATTCCTGTTCAGGAAATTTATTTTTATTCAGAAAAAAAAGGCAAACATCGAAGTTAGAGTATTGCTTCACACAGTTCTTAGAATAAGATCAAGTGCAAAGTTATAGTGAAAGAGAAGTAACAATCAGATTTACATTTTTCTTGTAATATGTAGGGTTCACATGTGTGTAGGCATAAGTGTGTATGAGGATGCACTTCATGTGTATATGCATGTGCATGTAAGTCCTGATATCTAGAATAATCCTCAATCACTCTTCCATTTTATTCTTTTGGAGACAGGATCTCTAATCAAATCCATACCTTGCTAAGAAGACTAATCTTTGCTAGATAGCTTACCCTGGGGATTTCTGGTCTCTGCCTTCCCAAGCTAAAATACAGAGGAACTGCTTTACATTCATCCAAAGTGAGATCGGGTGATCTTTTTGCTTACATGACAGATATTTAAACTGCTAAGCCATTTCTTCAGCTCTGGATTTGCATTTTAAAGTGTTCTTACTGTAGCTTAAAGAGCATCTCCATTTCAGAGAACTTTTTACTAGGATTGGTAAGAAGATTGTCAGATGAGATATAGTAGAGACATACAAAAGGCTCTCAAAGTGAATGAAGAGACTTCAATAAATCCAATGATATTATAAGAGATAATAGTGGTAGCCTGAAGATCAATGGTGAAAAAAGTGAAAAATATGGATATCATAAAGTTTTCTGGTTCTAAGTCTAAAATGTCAGGTAACCTGACATTTAGTAAGACAGAGAACAAAGGAAAGAGGATTAGATGGGGGAAAGCAACAACAGTGAAATGAAAACACCACCAGGCAAGTTCTCTGTTGTGCGACTTCCATATTGAGAGGGACAGTAAGTTGCACAAATATAAGTGAAATGTAAGCACATGTCCACAGGCTACCAGTCAAAAGAGGAGACATTTGATAAACTACAGAAGCAGAATAGGTGTAAAAGGTACAGCTACTAATTTTCCTTTCTCATTCTTTGTCACTTTGATCATAAAAGTAAACATGAGCAGATTGTCTTACCATCATGTCTGAAAGTATTTTGGAAAACTTGAGTCCGATTTGGATCCATCAGGAGCTGGGGAAAAGCTGTGAGAGGAACAAACCTTCTCGCTTGGCAGAATGCAAGTCTGCCAAAATAAGCTTAAGTATAATAAACATCTGAATCAGCTCTTTCCATCTGATCTCCCTGCCCAGGGAATGTTCCTACCCACTACGGGAGGTCTTCCCTTATCAATTAGAAAATCTTCCAATTGCTCGTTCAGGGTTTGCCTTAATTACTAATTTTTCACTGATGTGCTAAGCGTTTAGCCTTCAACTGTCCAATTGATACTTAACATTTAACTAGCACAATGTGTTAAGAGACCTTAGAGAAATACAAAAGATAAGCAAGAATTTATGTTTCTGATGTCTAAACTTTCTCTTGTTATTCAAGTCATTTCCCTAGTATTTTGGTTGTTTTTGTTTTCATGCCAAGAAGACCCAGAAAAGCAGACTCATCCAAGGCCCGCTCATAACCCACCACTCTAATTAAATCATCTTTGTATCATGTAAGTGTACTGTAGTTTTTTGTTGTTGTTCTTAAGAGTTCAGCCACCATTGAGGTATTACTTGAAGTATATCACAATTACTTTCCTATTTGTTTGTAGTTGCTGCTTGTTGACAGTGTGTATTTGATGGTCCTATATCTAAGGTGAAATCTAAGTAAGAATCAGTCATCAATAGCCCAGTATTTACAGAATAATAGCCACTGGCTGTCTTGTAGGAAAATGGTGCCACATCTGACTCCAGCATGATTTATATTTAACATAAGAAGTTATCATTTTCATGTCCCATCCCTGAACAATTCTCCCTTAATGATTAGTAACCTTTTTCAAGTGGTTATTTGAATTTGTACAATTTGAAACCCCATGCTGCAAATGGGACACTGACCCCCCCCCCTCACTGTGGTCTCCTACTCCTATTCCATCTACCTTTGAATCTCCTCTTATAGTGAGATCTTCATTTAAACAGCCTTTTGTCAGGAAGGCGATGCAGGAACAGCAAAACTGAAAATAACAACAAACCATAATTCAGAACACCAAAGACCCTACATTAATCACCTGAAACCAGACCAGCCAAATCTCTCCCCATCCTAAAGCTCAGGGAAACTTGTGGAAGAGGGGCTGGCAAGATTGTAGGAGCCTAAAGATGGGGAGGACCAACGATATGCAAGATACTCCACACAAGATAGGACTGCAGTAGCCATAATCAGACTTTGCATGACCTGCACAATGACTGACATGTCAATGACCCCCCATAGTCTAGCATGGATCACAGGCAGTGGGATCCTTAGAGACAAGGGATTAATAGTCATGATAGTGTTCCCATACCAAAGGGGAGCCCAAGAAAGGGCTCTGGGCTATGCCACTGAGTCCTTACACCTCACTAGAGTGGAGGACTCAGAGGGAAGTTTGGCATTCACACAAAAGGATGCTCCAGGGAATGGGACAACACTGGGAGAAGGGGAAAGAGGGGGGTGAAAGGAAGGGGAAAAGGAGGGGAGGGTGCAAGGGGGACTGGGGAAAGGTGGAGGGAGGGAGACGACCAGGGTACCTATTGAGCTTGTATGACTGGGGGGAAAATAAAGAAGAAAAAGATTTGAAACCCCATCTACCTATAAATGCTTAACCACAGACACCCTAAGAAATATCTCTTCAGATAAACCCAAATTTTTATGGTGTGCAATTCCAAATCCAACAGTCCTGTCTACTATTTATCAGATACCTATTTTGTACTACTTTAGATTTGTGCTGTTGCTATGCAACCTGGTGATTTAAGTATTACCAGTTCTATTTTCTATAAAATCAAAGGCCAAGTCCCTTTCCCAAAATCATGCCATCTGACTGCAGAGCATAAAGTTTTAAGCATGTGGCTGAACTCTCTGATAATAAGAATTTGTCTTTTAAATTAGCAATGTAATACGAAACAACAACAGCAAAGCAGTTTTTCCTACTGTTTAATAAAGATTAAAGATGTAAAAAAGTACCTCCATAACAGCATTTAGAGGAATAGCAAGTGTGACTTTGAATTAATCAAATGTAGGAAAGAATAGTGTTCTCTGCAGTATGCAATGTATTGCCCCTTCTAGCAGAAATGTACTGTGCAGAATTAAATATTCATAAATGTAAAAATAGAAACTCTATAGTCTTCTTTCACTTAACTGTGAGACCAAAAGAAATTCACAAATGAAAGTTTGAAGTACTGAACTAGCCATACCAACATAAGGTGGAGAGTATTAAATTAATAAGGAAATAAAATCATCACTGTCTGTATGAATTACACTGATATTGTAAGCTTTGTTCCCATGTGGATAAGTACAATGGAGTGTTTTTTGTTGTTGTTGCTGTTGTTTAGTTGGTTGAGTTTTCAGTTGTTGTTCTAGTTTTGAAATTTTTTTATTTATTCAATTGTGCATGTGTGAGTGTGTGCACGTGTGTGTATGTGTGTGTGTGTGTGTGTGTGTGTGTAGAATCACAGACGAATTCGGGAACCACCATGGACGCCTTCACCTCCTCCTTGTTTACTCTGCCCCGGGATTTACAGGATCCGCCCTACCAGACCAGAATCGCAGGCCGCCCCCGCTTCTGCCTGGCGTCTATACTGGGGTCTAAGATCCGAACTCAGGACCTTCTGCCTGCAAGGCAGAGGCTTAACCCCTGAGCCACCTCTCCAGCCCCCTGGTTTTGGAAATTTAATACTAATTTACTCCTCTCCCCGAAACCATGACTCCTTATGGAAGAGATAATTATTACACTATGAAAAAGGTACAATGTTCTGTGCTCTACCTTCCACTACAGAATCTTCTTGACTCCCACAGATCAGTGGCCAACACCTAGGCATAAAATTCAAGCAGAGCCAATTGGACCATCACTGTTTTTTAACTTGACAAAAAAAAACAAACAAACAAACAAAAAAAAAACATGACTTGGATTGTCAGTGACTATATGATTAGGATAAATTAGGCTAGGTTGAGCTCAACACCATTAATAATGACTGAGTTGCTATACTCTACTCAGCTCCTTGACATTGTTGTTCCTGAACCAACTGGCCTTATGGCTAGAAGTTGTGCCTTTAGGCTATCCTCAATTCACTGAAACCTTACAAAATCACAGTAAATTCTGATTTCTCTGTGACAGCAAGAATTGGTTTCCTTTCTTATGATCAAAAATTCTAACAAATGGAAGTGTGAAAAATAGGGAGACAGATATATGAAACAATAAGATCGAGACTCTAGGATTTGTTCTATTAGTCTAATTAATAATCCTGTATGAGAAACTGATAGCATCTTAGAAATGTGGTGAAATTCAATGAAAACATCTCACTTTCTCTGATAACTGCAATCCTTCTCTAAAAGTTGCTACTCACTGAAAAGCCATTAAATTAGAAAACAGATGCTTTCCATTAATTTTTTATTTCTTTATTCATAATTTTTTTGACAATTTCACAAATGTATGTAATACATTCTGATTGCTCTCTCCTATCTCTCTTATGTCCCTTCCATATAACCTTTCTTCCCTACAAATCCTCTTCCCATATCTACTGATTTTGAAGGGAAAAGTTTAGATTTGTTTGAACCAAATCAAATACCCAAATACTTTTAATTAGTAGAAAAACATACAATGGAAAAATAAAATAAGTTAATATAGCTAATAAAAACTGGAAGTAAAAAAAATAAGACTTTTACATAAAATGGTTTTCAATGAAGCTTTAACGTCCCAACTAAGGGAAGAAAAGGGGACTGGAAGAGCTGATGGCATATACAGAGGAAAAGATCTGTGCTGCCATGGGGAAAATATGTTTTCTGCACAAATTTAATAACCAGTTTTCAATTTCAGAGTACATTAAAAAGTAAAGTAAAAATGTACATAAGAATCTTAAAACATGGAAATATTACATTCAGTAAACAGATTAAATGGCATCTTTCCCTTATGCACACACAAAGTACATTCTTTTCTTGCACTTAAATATTGCCTTAATTCTTCTGATAAGTATTTCCTTGTGTGGACACATATTTGATGAAATGACACTTTTGACAGTATGCATCTTTAGTGTATTTGGAATTTAGAAAACTAGGCTAATAAATTGATGCTTTATGTAGACACATTGTTATAGAGAACAGAGATCAAGAAAGAGGGAATATTAATGAATATTCACTTTGCCTGTCTTTCCTTTTTTCTTTTGTATATGTGCATGTGTGGCTGTGTGTGTGTGTCTCTGTTGTGCGCGTGTGTGTGTGTGTGTGTGTGTGTGTGTGTGTGTGTGTATCAGAGGGCACTGTGTGTCTTTGGAGGACAAAGAGAGACTTTGGGAATCATCCTGGATTGCTCTACCTCTTTTTGGCTTTGTTCTAGAATTTCTCAGGCACTTCTTCCAGGACCAAAAATGCAGACATGGCCATTTTTATCTGGGATCTGGGTTGTGAACTGGTTCTTCTGCTTACAAGGCAGAGGCTTAACCTGTGGGTCACTTCTCCAGTCCTGCCTGCCTGTCTTTGAATCCAAGTCAACCAGTCTTCTTTTTCCAAGCAAGGCAGATTCAGAAACTGGTCTCCACCCTGCCAAGATTCTGGTGGAGAAAAATGTATGTTGAGGGAGGTTTAGTTACTGTTGTAAGAAAGCGAACTTTGAGAAATGAAGATTATCTGCCTAGAGTCTGGAGGCCTGAGTTTCCTGGGGAGAGGCAGGCCCACAGAAATTCATGGCTGTGTGAGGAGAAGCAGAAAAGGATATTGAACAATATGACAATCCAGCCACAGTGTAAAAATATTTCATTTTAACTTTCTAACATTGTATATCCATAATGGCTATTTTTTCAACTAATAAATTTGTGTTACTACTTTTACAATGAAGATAGCTCCATCCTCTTATGAAATATGATTTGAAAAGGAAAAAAATTAAAACATTGAAAGATTCAAAACTAAAGCTGACATTGTGGAACATACCTATAATCCCAGTACTGGGGAGTCTGACACAGGAGGATCCTAAATTTGAAATCAGCTTAGGCTACATAGCAAGTTAATTCCAGGCCATTCTGAACTATATAGAGAAATCATGTCTCAAAACAAAAAGTTTAAAAAGTATAAATTCTTGGCTCATATCGAATGTATTTAGAAACCTAGGGACTTTCTAAAATTATTAAAAATGATTCCTAGGTCAGGCAGCTACAGGAATAAGTGGCCAAAGATTTAGTCTATTGAAGAGTTGTCTACTTGTATTATCTGTTCATTTCCTGCTGTTGCCAATTCTTACATTGACAGTCAGAATGAATGTATTTCCTGCTATTTCTTGTGTTGTGGATGTCAAGCTTTAGACCATGGTGGTCTGATAGGGTACAGGCTATAATTTCCTGTATATATGGCCCAATATGTAGTATACTTTTTGTGGCCCAATATGTAGTATACTTTGGAGAAAGTTTCATGGCCTGCTAAGAAGCATGTCTATTCCTTGGTGTTTGGATGGAAGATTCAGTAGAGATCTGTTAGGTCCATTTCAGTAAGGGTTTGATTTAGTTCCAGTATGTCTCTATTGAGGTTTTGGCCTGTTGATATATCACAGGTTGAGAGTGAGTTATTGAAATTCCCAACTGTTGGGATTGATTTCCTGTTTTAGACATTGTTTTTGTTTAATGAATGTGGAGGAGCCCATATTAAGTGTGTATATGTTCAGTATTGTGAAGTTTTCCTGGTGAAGTGTATTTGTGACTAACATGTAATATCCTTCTGTATCTCTTATGATTTTCTTTGAGTTGAAGTCCACTGTGTCAGAGAGCATAATTGCTGCCCCTGATTATTTTCTTGAAAAATTTTTGACCAGCCTTTTACTTTTAGAATGTGCCTACCTTTTGTGGTGAGATATGTTTCCCAAAAGCAGCAAATAGATGGGTTTTGATTTTTAATCCATGTTTGTAACCTATTTTGAGTTAATTCCATTGACATTTAGGAGTATAATGGAGAAATTACTTTTGATTCCTAACATCTTTGTTTTTTAATGGCTTTCATAAATGTATTATTTAGCTTGTTGGTTGTGGTAGTATTTTTCTTCCCTTCTGTCTTCCTGCGTATGCTTGTTCTTATCTTCAAGAGAGTATCTTTTCTAGCATGTTTTGAAGACCTGGTTTGGTAGACATGTAAGCCTTCATCTTGACTTTATAGTGGAAAATTTTTCTTTCACCCTTGATCAAGACTGATAGTTTTGATGGGAATATCAGCTGGGCTCACATTTGTGCTCATTCAATACTTGAAGTATGTCTCTCCAAGTTCGTTTACTGTTTCCATTGAGAAATCATTTGTTATTTTAATAGGTTTACCTCTAAAAGTGACGTTTTTTTCTCTTGAAGCTCTTAATACCTTTTCTTTGTCTTGTATGTGGAGTGTTTTGACTATTATTTGCTTTGACGAGTTTCTATTTTGGTCATATCTGTTTGGAGTGCAGAATGCCTCTTGTATTTGGATGGGCATCTCTTTCTTTAGATGTGGAAAGTTTTCCTTTATGACAATTAGAAAAATTTCCTGAGGTGTGGTATTTTGGGATTCTTGTTCTGGTATTCCAGAAATGTACATTTTAGGCTTCTTCAAGGTGTCCCATAACTCTTGAATATTTCTCTCAAGTATTTTTTTTTTTGGCTTTAACAATCTCTTTGATTGAACTGGTTTGTTCTTTCACTCTGTCTTCTAGGTCTGATATTCTGTTTTCTGCTTCCTTAGTTCTGCTGACAAGACTCTCTGTAGAGTTCTAGGTTGAAGATAGCTTGTCTTTTAGTTAGAGTTTAATCTCTGCTTGAGATTGTTTTAGCTGCTCTATGCCTTTTTTTTTTTCTTCAACTGCTCTTCTAATCTCCTCCAAGTGCCTGTTGTGTTCCTGTTCAAAATGGTGGATGAGTTTATTTAACTCCTTCGATCAGGCTTTGAAATTATTATCTTGGCTATTTTCTGTGTGTTTATTATAGTTGGATTCCATCATTTTGGGGTTGATGTTTTTTGTAGATTTGTTGTCTTGGTTTTTGTTTCTCATGGATGTGTACTGTGACCTGGGCACTTTTGTTTTATCTCTTATGTCCTTCTTTCTGTTTTTCTGTGTTTGGCAAAAATGAATTAGTAGTATTACTACACATGAGCAGCATTTTTGTTAGTGTTTGCCTTGCACTTGGATATGCCTCTTAGATGAGGCTACTAGACTATTGGTACATCAATTAAGGTGGATTTAGTAGATAGGGATTGAAGATTAGTACACTAGAGAATTTTTACTTCCTTGGTGATATGTGAGGGTAAATGATATGGTAAATGTATGGATTTTTGGGTGGTCTATATGGAAATGTTAAACTACGGTGACCAACAGTTGAGAGTAACAGCATGGTAAAAAGGGTTTACTTATCTTAGAGCTGGATGTGAAGATTCTGTCTTGTATGATAAGATGATTTTAGAAGTCTTCAGATGTTTGGTGGTGGTCTCCTAGCCCATTGTTTTAGTTTTCTCTGGAGTCTGTTGAATTCTGAGCACCAGGGAGTTCTCCAAGGTCCAGAGCAGAAAGGGCCCACTGGGTGAGGAGCAGGAAGTCTGCCAATGTCCAAAACAGAAAGGCCCACTGACTAGTGCTGAGCACAGATGACCTTAGGCCTGGGCATAGTCTAGGGGCCTTAGCTGAGGAACACGGAGTCTGCTGGGATCCAGAGCAGAAAGAGGAGAAATTAAACCATTACATGTGCTATCAAACTTTACCCAACTCTGAGACTTTCATGCTGGTGAAACCACATTTTAGACCTCTTCCCTCCTTTGAACTTCTTATATTGTATTTTCATGGAAAGAAGTCACCTTGTAAGAAAAAGTTAGTGCTCATGATGAAGCCTTTCCTGACGCATGCCACATATACACACACTAGTTTGAGACTATTCAGTCAAAGCAGAATTCTCCTTTGACTATCATGGTACCAAGATAATCATAATGAATTTTTCATTTCCTGGACCCTTCAGTATTTCAACATCTCACACACATGTTGGTTCTAATCTGTCTATGCTCTCTCTATAAGTGAATCTACCTAATCCTCTTTCTTTAAATGCTATCTACATGAAAAAATATAAACCCAGACATTTAGACTCAAACTTCCTGTCTGACATTTCATTTAAAACATTAATAAGGCATCTCAAACTTAATAAATTCTGCTCTGAGACTCTGATAACTTCTTTCAATCAACTCATCCCATAATTTTCCCAATTCAGTAAATACACTTCTCTCCCCCCAGTTGCTCAGTCAGAATTATTAGAGTCACCTTCATTCATCTTTCTACATTTTACATGTGAACTCTTATTAGCTCTATCTTCAGCATATAGCTACACTCTGGCTCTTCTTGGTACCTTTACTGCTCCAGTTGACCTAGTAAAGCATAATATCTTCTTTTGACATTGTATAAGTATATAATGGTTTCCACAGCTTTAAATTTGGTGCACCTTACCACATCCCTTATCTTACCCTCCAAGATCTATCAGAATGAGTCATGTAGGTATAAAATTATGTCATGTTGCTCCTGTATTCAAAATCCTCATATACCTTCCTATATAAAGAAGAATAAAAGGTAAAGTCCTTGTTGCTTCCTTTCTGACTTTATAACATATTGTGTAGATTATGCTTTTGATAAGTGTGGCAAATACATCACAAGAAGCAACTTCAGTCCGGAAAGCTTTACTTTTGCTTATAGTTTAAGGGGACATAGTCCATCATGGTGGAGAAGGCATGGCAGCAGGAGAATGAGACAGCTAGTCACATTGTATATTTAGTTACAAAGCAAAGAGAGATTGTTTGTTTCCTCATTTTTTGTCTGTTTTCTTATTTTTACTCATTCAGTACCACAGCCAGGGCTCGTGCTACACACACATTTTAAGGGTAACATTCCCGCCCAATGTTCTAGGAACATGTTCTAGAAACACCCTTATAAACACACCCTGAGATATGTTTAAATAGTGATTTTAAAACCAATCAAGTTGTTAATGAAAGTTTGATACCAAAATATATCACATAAAAGTGAGTATTGCATGCTTTATCTCTAAAGCCTCATTTCCAACTTACAATGTAAAATGTTCTCTTCATGTGTTACTTTATCTTATTTCAGAGATTTATGCTAAACATACAAATGCTTATCACTGAAGTTCAATTCCAGAGCCAAGCCAGGGAAGGAAAGAGCTGGCTACATATTAAAAAAATCAAAATTCAACAACCACAACTCAAAAATAAAAAACCATAATAGGATTTTTATCAATTTATATATGTATAAATCCTAGAGATGCCCTAACAAATGGATTATGAAAATATTGATTTAATAAGGAAGAATTTAAAAGTGAATTTAAATGTATCAACATGAAAACTGGAGACACAGCTCAGTGGTAGAGCTTTTTCCTAGCTTGCATGAGGCCTGGGTTCAGTCTCAAGTACCATAAATAGTATCACTAAAATAAAATAGTAAGAATGAATTTGTTAATATGAGTGTACTTAACAGAAATTATGGATTTAATGTGCTATTCTAACACCTGGGATTGATTCTAATGGGTGGTTTGGCTGGCAAAATAGAATACACACAAAACTCTGTTGTATCCCTAAAAATTCTTTAATATAAATTAGAAAAACCTGATCAAAGACTTGATGAGATAAAAATACGGGAGTTAATTTATGATGTGTTACCCACCCACATACCCCAGAACATTTTTCTCTAAAGAGGTTCCGAGGCACTCTCTGTACCAAAGAGCTTGAGTCAAACACTGGGGAGAGAAGCACAGGAGAAACTGAAATTATATTGTAAGAGCACAAGGATGGGAGGAGCAATGACATGCAAGATACTCCACATAAGTTAGGGCGGAAGCAATCATAATTGGACTTTGCATGCCCAGCGCAATGTCCAACACACTATTGACCCCACAAAGTCTAGCATTTGCTAAAGGTACCAAGATCCTTGGAGGCAAGGGATTGACAGCCACAGTAATGTTCCTATGCTTAAGGGGAACGCAGGAAAGGGTTCAGGGAAATGCAACTGGGTCCTTATACGTCATCGGAGAGGAGGAGCCAGAGGAGAGTCTGGCATGCACATTAAAGGATTCTCCCGGGATTAGGGGGGAGGAACTGGGGGATGGCTTGAGGGGAGGGGGAACAGGGGGTCGAAGGGAGGAGGAGGGAGGGAGGGAACTGGTGTACCTCTTAAGTTTGTATGAGCGGAAATAATAATAATGAAAAAAAGAAATTGAAATTATACCCATTATTTTAATAGGGATGAAGAAATTCCTGAATGGCACAAATCAGCTAGTGGCAATTTGACTGGCAGAAACAAAAATATGCATATTACCATGTGAAAGAATGTCATGATAGCTAGAAGATCGTATGAAGGTTAAATCTTGATGAGACTTCTAAAAAATAAAATAAGCAGGTAATCTCCCAGCCTCTTATTTCATATGCAGGTCTATTGAACAGAACTACAACCATCAAATTATTTAGAGTCTATTGATATGTTTTTCTTCAAAGTAAAGCTTTTCCTAGTTCTCTTTCCACCAAAAACTGTTAAGGACACATATTACTTTCCTTCTCATCGGTTTGTACACATATAAAGAAACTAAGGGTTGGAGAGGTTATATGATTGCTCTGAGGTTGCGAAACTGCCAACTGTGAAACCTAGTATGAAATATTTTCCTTTTGTGCCTCCTAGGAAATATGAGCATGGTTCTGCCTTAATTTTATTATCTAATTCAATGAATGAAGGAGTTCTGATTTCTTATTTGAAACAAGATGTGCTTCCTAAAAAGTTACTGACTTGTCTCCTCCTGATTTAACAGATAAGGACACTACATAATATAAGAGTACCAATGGAAAGTTGGAATCTAACTAGCATTAACTTCATAAAGAGAAGTTATCAGCATAATAGGAAGAAATAAGGTCATTGGTAGTTAATATCCATTAACTCATCAATAGTACCTCTTAAGAAAAGCTATTATAACTGTTTACAAACACCACATGTGACAGCTACATGTTTAGCTACATGAACAAATGATGTCTCTAATGGGTTGTAGTACTTGTAAGAATTAAAATAAGCAAGTAAAAAGCATTTTTTTGTGTGTTATAATAAAATGGCTTCTAAACTTGCTTGTCTGCATGGTTGATTTTAACTATAAGTATTTCATGCCCAGATAATGAAAAAAAGAACTATTAATTGGGTATGGTGGTATATGTCACAAATACCAGAATACGGATACCAGCACTCACTAGACAGATACAAAGGATTATCACTTGTTCTAGGCTAGCCTGATCTATCTAGAAAGTTCCAGGTCAGCCCAAGTTATATAGAGACCCTGTCTCAAAAACAAAACAAAGCAAAAACTCATTTTTAAATAAAAGAAAAAAATCCATAATGTGGTACTAATAGACAAAAATGCAAATATGGAACTAGAGCCTAACATTCCTAATTATTTTTTATTTTTTGTGTGTGTGTTTGTGTATATCACTCTGTGTGTGCTTGTGGGTACCCAAGGGTGCCTTTGGAATCACCCTGGATTGCATCTATATGCTTTGCCCTGGATTTTCCCAGGCTCTGTCTTTCATGTCATGAAATATAGTCCTTCACCATTTCCATATTTCGTGTGTGTGTGTGTGTGTGTGTGTGTGTGTGTGTGTGTGTGAGAGAGAGAGAGAGAGAGAGAGAGAGAGAGAGACCTGGGATCTGAACCCAGGACCTTCTATTTGTGAGGCAGAAGCTTAATGCCTGAGCCATCTCCCCAGCCCCAACATCCCTAATTTTATTTTTCTATCATTGATTGTGATAAGTGCACCTTCTGTAGATATTACCAATGACAAAGGCCTCCTGAGTAAGTTCTCATCTTGTTGGTCTCCTTCTTTCCTCTCCTGAGAAGAGCAATCATCAGTGTGATCATCATAAGAGAATTAGCACAGAATCAAGCACAGCAGATCCAACATCTGTCATATATGTCAATATTTCTTCATGTGCACCTCTCCATATAACTTCTATCCATTCACACACTTGCTGTAAATGAGTTTAATTCTACAACCCATGTAAAATTCTTTCTTCTTCCTAAGAATTTGTCAGAATAATATGATTCCTGGATTTGGACTTTCAAGTTGTCAAAAGTCACAATTGGACTTTCAAGGCAACTGGAACAAATCAAAGTAGTCTCATGGGTGAATAATCATCTCTTCTGGATGAATCACAGCATCAAAACTACTCTTATAAGCCGAACCCTAAATAGTACTGTAGTGAGTTCATATCATTGAATGTTGCCTTTGCTCCATTCTGATGATGAATTGAAATTTCTTGCACCAGAAACAGGTTCAGTCAACCTTGACACAGTCTACAGTTATCTGCTTCCTCCTATTTTCACAATGTGGTTGATCCAAATATCTGGGTTGTAAAACTAGTACTGCCTGAACACCTTCCTATGGGTCAGCTAGATGCAATGTTTTACTAATCCCCATACTCAGCCCAGGTACATAGCCTATATATTCTTTAGTGATGATTTCTCAGATACAAATGAGTACATAAAATCTATGCCTGCACACAAAGTTGGTTCAACATACACAAATCAATAAATGTAATTCATCATGTAAACCAGTCCAAAGTCCAAGACCACATGATACTCTTGGTAGATGCAGAAAAAGCCTTTGACAAGATCCAACAGCCTTTTATGATCAAAACGCTAGAGACAGTAGGAATGGAAGGAACCTTTATCAATATAATAAAAGCTGTATACAACAAGCCCACAGCAAGGATTATACTCAATGGGGAACAATTGGAAGCATTCCCACTTCGATCAGGAACTAGACAAGGCTGTCCACTCTCACCACTTCTATTCAATATTGTACTTGAAGTCTTAGCTGAAGACATAAGAGAAGAAAGGGACATAAGAGGGATTCAAATCGGCAAGGAAGAAGTCAAGCTATCCCTATTTGCAGATGACATGATCCTATACCTGAGTGATCCCAAAAACTCTACCAGGAAGTTCCCGGAACTAATTGAGAAGTTCAGCAGGGTGGCAGGATACAAAATAAGTGTGCAAAAATCAGTGGCCTTCCTATATGCCCAGAATGAAAGACGTGAAAAAGCCTTGAGAGAAACAATACCATTTACTATAGCCCCTAAACAAATGAAATACCTTGGTATAAACCTAACCAAGGAGGTAAAACACCTTTACAATGAAAACATTAAAACCCTAAAGAAAGAAATAGCAGAAGACACCAGAAGGTGGAAAGACCTCCCATGTTCCTGGATTGGCAGAATCAACATCGTAAAAATGACCATCCTACCAAAGGCAATATACAAATTCAGTGCTATACCAATTAAAATCCCAAAGGCAATATACAAATTCAGTGCTATACCAATTAAAATCCCAAAGCAATTCTTTAAAGAAGTTGACCAAATAATCTCAAAATTCATATGGAGGCACAAAAGACCCAGGATAGCAAAAACAATCCTGAGTAACAAAAACACTGCTAGAGGTATTACCATACCAAACCTAAGTCTATACTACAAATCCATAGTTATAAAAACAGCCTGCTACTGGCTCCAAAATAGACACACAGATCAATAGATAAGGCTTGAAGACCTAGACATAAGCCCACAAAAATACAGCCATTTGGTCTTTGACAAAGGGGCCCAAAGAATCCAATGGAAAAAGAACAGCATCTTCAACAAATGGTGCTGGCAAAACTGGATCTCCACATGCAGAAGATTAAAGCTGGACACATACTTGTCACCATGTACAAGACTTAATTCCAAATGGATCAAGGACCTTAATATCAGGCCAGAGACTATAAAAACCATAGTTGAAAGGATAGGGAACTCCCTTGAGCTGATTGGGCTAGGCCAACATTTCCTAAACAGACATCCAATGGCACAGTCACTGATACCAACTCTCAACGGTTGGAATCTTGTGAAATTAAAGAGCTTCTGTTTAGATAAAGAGATTATAACACGAAAATGGGAGAAAATCTTCACTAACCACATATCTGATAGAGCTCTACTGTCCAGTGTGCACAAAGAACTTAGAAAACTAAACTCCAAGGAAAACAATGGCCCAATTAAAAAATTGGCCCTCGAACTTAAAAGAAACTTTACCAGGGATGACATTAAAATGTCTAACAGTGCGTTGGACATTGTGCAGGGCATCTAAAGTCCTATTATGATTGCTTTGGCCCTAACTAGTGTTGGGAATCTTGCAAATCGTTGCTCCTCCCATCCTTTTGCTCTTACAATCTTACCGCCCCCTCTTCTGCAAATGTCCCTGAGCTTCAGGATGGGGAGAGATTAGGCTGGCCTAGTTCTATGTGGTTGATATAGAGTCTCTGAAGTTCTGGATTGTGGTTTGTTGATTTTCTTCTGCAGTTTTGCTGCTCCTGCAATGCCCTTCACTCCATCCTGACGAGCACTGTATGTCACCCCCTGATCAGAGACAAAAAGCTGTTAAACTGGAGTCTTGTTATAATAGCACATTCAAAGGGAGATGTAATAAGAGTAGGAAACCTCAGTGAGGGAGGGGTCCATCACCCATTTGCAAAATGATTACTTTTTATCTGCCAGACTATATACGCTCCCCTTCTGGTGAGATCAGGAACTATTGCCCTCACAAAGTCTAGCATCTGTTAAAGGCACCAAGATCCTTGGAGGCAAGGGATTGACAGCCACAGTAGTGTTCCTATGCTTAAGGGGAACACGAGAAAGGCTTCAGGGAAATGCCACTGGGTCCTTGTACGTCATCGGAGAGGAGGACCCAGTGGAGAGTCAGGCATACACAATAAAGGACTCTCTGGGAATTGGGGGGGAGGCACTGGGGGATGGGAAGGGAGGGGAGGGGGAGCAGGGAATTCAGCGGGAGGAGGAGGGAGGGAGGGAACTGGTCTACCTATTAATTTTGTATGAGCGGAAATTAAAAAAAAAATGCCTAACAAATATCTTTAAAAATGCTCCACTTCCCAGCCATCAGGGAAATGCAAATCAAAACTTCCCTGAGATATCATCTTACCCCGGTCAGGATGCCAAAAATCCACAATACAGACAACAACGAATGCTGGAGAAGATGTGGAGAGAGGAGAACCCTCCTACATTGCTGGTGGGAATGCAGGCTCATACAGCCACTCTGGCGAGCCGTCTGGAGATTCTTAAAGAAATTGAAAATTGAAATGCCATATGACCCTGCTATCCCACTTTTGGCAAAAACCCCCCATGCAGCAGAGGTTCGCCTTGATAGCACAAGCACGACCATGTTCATAGCAGCACTGTTTACAATAGCAAAGTCATGGAATCAACCCAAATATGCAACAGTTGATGAGTGGATAAGGAAACGGTGGTACATCTATACAATGGAGTACTACTCAGCCATCAAAAATGATGAATTACTGGAATTTGCCAGAAAATGGATGTCATTAGAAACAATTATATTAAGTGAAGTATCCCAAACCCAGAAAAATTTTTTAACATTTTTTATTATTATTTCCGCTCATACAAACTTAATAGGTACACTGGTTCCCTCCCTCCCTCCTCCTCCCCCCGAACCCCCTATTCCCCCTCCCCTCACCCCTCCCTTCCCATCCCCCAGTGCCTCCCGCCCCAATTCCCAGAGAGTCCTTTAATGTGCATCCCTGACTCTCCTCTGGGCCCTCCTCTCCGATGATGTACAAGGACCCAGTGGCATTTCCCTGAAGCCTTTCTCGTGTTCCCCTTAAGCATAGGAACACTACTGTGGCTGCCAATCCCTTGCCTCCAAGGATCTTGGTGACTAGCAGATGCTAGACTTTGTGAGGTCAATAGTGTGTTGGACATTGCACAGGGCATGCAAAGTCCAATTATGATTGCTTCAGCCCTAACTTGTGTGAAGTATCTTGCAAATCATTGCTCCTCCCATCCTTTTGCTCTTACACTCTTACCGCCCCCTCTTCCGCAAATTTCCCTGAGCTTCAAGATGGGGAGAGATTAGTCTGGCCTAGTTCTAGGTCCAAACCCAGAAAATTAAGCGCCATATATACTCCCTAATAGGCGGCTCCCAGTACCAAACTCACCCAGCCCACATTGAGACACTCAAAGGTAAACCTATGTAACACAGTATTTGCAAGGATTATGAACAGGAGGGATGGGGTAGGAGGGCCACATCAGAAACAAGGAGAGAGGGGACCATGTTACAGCAGAGAAAATAGGCCTCCATCAAGGATTGCAAGTACGTAATGAGACACCTGGTTAAGTTTACAGACGTTCCGTTCCTGATCATTTACAACTGAGGGGGTATGATCTCACCAGAAGGGGATGGCATATAGTCTGGCAGATAAAAAGTAATCATTTTGCAAATGGGTGATTGACTCCTCCCTCACCGAGGTTTCCTACTCTTATTACATCTCCCCTTGAATGTGCTATTATAACAAGACTCCAGTTTAACAGCTTTTTGTCTCTGACCAGGGGGTTACATCCAATGCCCATCACGATGGAGTGAAGGGCATTGCAGGAGCAGCAAAACTGCAAAAGAAAATCAACAAACCACAATCCAGAACTTCAGAGACTCTATCAACCACATAGAACTAGGCCAGCCTAATCTCTCCCCATCCTGAAGCTCAGGGACATTTGCGGAAGAGGGGGCGGTAAGATTGTGAGAGCAAAAGGATGGGAGGAGCAATGATTTGCAAGATTCTCAACACTAGTTAGGGCTGAAACAGTCATAATAGGACTTTGCATGCCCTGCGCAATGTCCAACACACTATTGACCTCACAAAGCCTAGCATTTGCTAAAGGCACCAAGATCCTTGGAGGCAAGGGATTGACAGCCACAGTAATGTTCGTATGCTTAAGGGGAACACGAGAAAGGGTTCAGGGAAATGCCACTGGGTCCTTGTACGTCATCGGAGAGGAGGACTCAGAGGAGAGTCAGGCATACATAATAAAGGACTCTCTGGGAATTGGGGTGGGAGGCACTGGGGGATGGGGAGGGAGGGGAGGGGGAGCAGGGTGTTGGGGGGGAGGAGGGAGGGAGGGAACTGGTCTACTTATTAAGTTTGTATGAGCGGAAATAAAAAAAAAAGAATCTATGCCTGCTTCTCTAAACTGCAAATGCAATAACTCTATTCTATGGTCTGTGATAAATTCAATGCCCTCACCAAGATTGCCTAGAATTCCCTGGGGTTGTATCTTCACAACCACACTGGATCTATCTGCTTGCTCCAACTTGATCATTGATTTTGTTGATATCTGAATCCCCTGCCTTCTACTCTGTGACACATTAAGACATGAATAAGATCTTTTCTCTGAATACCCTACAAACTACTCTCCCACAGTAATTGTGTGTGTTAAGTTATTATGTAGAAAGATAGAGAAATTTACTCATGTGGTCTCTTTTTTATTTTTTTAATTTTTTATTATTATTTATTCAATTGTGCGTGTGTGATTGTGTGTATTGTGCGTATGTGCACGTGTGTGTAAAGCCACAGGCGAAGTCAGAAAGCACTATGGACCGCCTCCACCTCCTCCTTGTTTACTCTGCCCCGGGATTCACAGGCTCCGCCCTACCAGGACCAGAAACGCAGGCCGCCCCCTTTTCCGCCTGGCGTCTATACGTGGGGTCTAGGATCCGAACTCAGACCTTCCGGCTGCAAAACAGAGGCTTAATCCGAGCCACCTCTCCAGCCCCACTTATGTGGTCTCTTAAAAATTAAATTTGATAATGCTTGATACCACTCTTTATATTTCTTAATCTTGTCTTCAGCAGTTTCTTACTGTCCTTTTCTCCAAAGGCTGTCTGCCATGCTACTCATAGAGTTCTCTGTTCCTTCTCTTAGTTGCTCTCTTTTTACTATTCTATTCTAAAAATCTGTTCATGCCTGTCACAGACAATAATAGTTCTTGTACTTTTTATTCTCTTATAAAAATTTCAAATTTTCACTTTATACTGAAAAATAACTTTTTATTTTATAAAGATAATTTCACCTTATTAATGGAACTCTGAATGAAGCAAAGTAAATCAACTTCCAAGAGTCCTGAGAAGTTGTAATGACAGTTGTCTAAATCCAAGTCTTTTTAAAAATTTTGCAAAGAATTAACCCCAACAAAATTAAATAAAATCGTGTAAAACTCTCACTTTATTTACATTCAGAAGAGAACATTAGTGTCATGGTTTGAAATGTGTCCCCCACAGTCTCATGTATTTGGTAAGGTTATGGCACCTTGAGAGGAGGAGCCTTATTGGAGGAAGGCAGTCACAAGGGTGGGCCTTGAGGTGGATTAGTCCCACCCTCCCTCCAGGAGAAGTCTGCGTTTGCTTCAAGCAGTCTGCAGCTCTCAGTTTCCAACATGTCTGCAGTGACTTAGCCTACTCCAGCTTGGCCACCCAGTCCTGCTGTCTCTGCTTTGAAAGACTGTTTCTCCCCTCGGGAACCATAAACTGAATAAATCTCCCTTTTAAGTTTCTTGATTTTGGGTGCTTTCTCACAGCAATAGATAAGAGTAACTGCTACAATAGCAGGTACTTGTAAACAGAGAGATAAGTATCCATATGAACATAGCTAACTTTATAATCCCCTGCCATCACTAATAGTGACAAGGAAGATGTTTTTTAGTGTATAAGAGAATCAGGGAAATTTGAGCTAAAACCAACCTCTAAAATGAAAAAGTCAAAGAATCTTGATGATAATAACACATTATTAACCATTGAGTAAAATAAAAATCCATGAACCCATGCATATCTAAATAAATAAATTACTGTTTAAATGGAGAAAAGGATGCCAACTTATAAATGTGAAAAGCATGACAGGAAAAAAATCACCACTTTACAGTCATTGAAATAAAAAAATTGATTTACACAGAAATTATCAATGAATGCATAAATGAATAGATGAAAATTCAAGGAATAAAAATATTTACATAGATTCAAAATAGCTTGCCATGAATTTGTTGTTAATTAATAAGGAGAAATCTAACAACCATCATAGCAAAGTGATCACCAAAACTTTGAAAAGCAACTGCATATACATCCTATTGTAATAGTGTGAGAAAACAATTTGACATCTGTTTTCCAGTTTTAACTGCCTGGAATGGTGAGTACTGTCAACCTTACACCTAACAGGCAAATCCCCAGGTCCACCTGAGAAGGAGTCTCCGGGTTAAGGTTGGCCTCTGGGCTTGACTGTGAAGGACTCTCTGACTGCATAATTTATGTGGAAAGATCCAGTCCACGTTTAGGATTATTCCCAAGACAGGTAGTCTGAGAATGTATAAAGATGAAGAGAAAAAGCAAGTGAGGAAGTATCATCCTTCTGACACCCTCTATCATTGTTCCTGTGATGTGATCAGTTCTCTCAGTTCCTAATGCTTTAAATCTCCTGTCATGATGGACTATAGCCTGAAATTGCAAGTCAAAAATCTTTGTCCTAAATTGCTTGACTCAGGTATTTTGTTGCAGCAACTTGTAATAGAACTAAAACACTGCCGACTTGAGTTTAATAAGAAGTTCCAGAGAAATTGAAGAACAGTCTACAAAATACCTACCTCTTTTTAAAATTGCCACGTTTATGAGATGAATGAAGAGTGATTGCAGGTTAAAGAATATTCAAGGGTCATGATAACTAAACTCAATTCTTTATCATTAATTTAATTTTAGGTCAGGAAAACACTTAACACTTACACCATTATTTGGATAATTGATAAAAATTTTATAAAAGAAACAAGATGACAAAAGAATGTCATTTGGAAACCATAGAAATATGATGTATATATTGGACCACTGCTGTGTCACTAAGAAGGCCTTGTAGCCTTTAGAAGTTAGCCTGTGGTAAAAGTGGCTTCCTTACTAAGCACATGAGAAGATATAATTGGTGTGGCAAGACTAAGAGATAATATACTACTGGGACTAGGAAAATGAGACATCTGAAAATTGTGTAACGTAGATTCAGGCATTGATTCCATGAACAAACAACACCAAATCACAGAAGGGGCAGCTCCTTCAGCCACCAGCTCATCTTGAGGACTCCAACTAGTCAGTCACATAATAAATGGTCTGGTTTCCAACACTAAGAACAAACAATAATAACATGGGTTCTGAATGAAGCAATGCTGTTGTAAGAATGGTATATGTCATTTATTTTTTATTTCATAGGTTATGCAAGAGAGTATCTTTGTTCCAGGAAATACATATTTAAGTATTTAGGGATGAATGAGTTTAAAGTCTATAGCTACTTCAAATGATAAAATACATTTGCAAAGAAATCCAAAGATAAAGTAAAAGACTGTTAGCATTCATTAAATATGTGTAAAAAAATATGGGAAATCTTTGTTGTTTTGCAACTTTTTGATTTATAATTACATCAAACTAAACACATTTAAAAATTCTTGCTGTACTGCATTAAGAATAGAAATTCTGGTCATTTTCCCTTTTTACATAAAATATGAATCAATGAAGTTAGATAACTAGCATCAAAACTTATAAAGCTCCTCTACAAACATACTTAGGAGAAAATGAAAATGATTTTTCAGCTGAATTAATTGAATATACATGTTCATATTTATTCTTTAAATGGTATGTGGTTTATAAGACAGGAAAGGGTTCTGGGAAATGCCACTGGGTCCTTGCACCTCATCAGAGAGGAGGACCCAGAGCAGAGTTTGGCATGCACATTAAAGGATGCTCCAGGGATGGGAGGGGGAGGCACTGGAGGATGGGGAGGGAGGGGGGAACGGAGGGGGACACAGGGCAGTGGGAGGTTGGAGAGAGGGAGGGGATCGGTGTACCTGTTAAGTTTGTATGAGTAAAAAAGTAAAAAAAGTTTGTATGAGTAAAAAAGTAAAAAAAAAGTAAAAAAAAATGGTATGTCCCAATATGGCCAAAATGCAAAATGTCCAAAAACTACAATACATTTGAGTCATCGTACAATTTTCACATATAAAGCTTGTATCTGACCAAACGCTTTTCTTTTCTGATCTTCCCAAAATTAATAGTTACACTTGTACTGTGATCTTTAGTAGTTGCCTAAAATAGAGAAGTAATGATAAACTGAGCATGTATCTATGCCAAGTCTGGTAGTAGGAAAATTATATATAAATTTTATCTTATAAAATTGTTTGTTTGATTAATCCTGCTTAGTTAATTCTTCTTATTGCAGGTAGTCTTTTGATCAAAGAAGAAAAAGAGCTTATATAATATTGTA
The DNA here is from genome assembly GCA_023101885.1 of Typhlomys cinereus. Taxonomy (NCBI): domain Eukaryota; kingdom Metazoa; phylum Chordata; class Mammalia; order Rodentia; family Platacanthomyidae; genus Typhlomys; species Typhlomys cinereus. The sequence continues at coordinate 4,742,289 of JALPQD010000148.1, read as the reverse complement.
AATCTTGTGGGTGACAGATATGTTTCTAATCTTAAAAAGTCAGTTATGTTTTCTAGGACCTCATGTAACATATAGCATTTCTAACAATGACTTTTATTATAGGATTTTATCAGACCCCTCAAGAGAAAAGCATTTGACATCCACAATCATCAAATTGATTCTTTAGGCTGAGTTCTTATTATGAAGGTGATATTTGACTTAAGTTGGAGTCTGCCCCAGTCTTGCAATATTCCTTTATTGACAAATAATTTTAAATAATTTTTGAAGACTATAATATATGAAATCCAGAAATAAATAGAATTATATATATGTAGATGTCCATCTAAGGCTACCGCAGTCTCCTTAACCACAATGCGATTCTATTGATGGGTGCTACATGCTGAGGATGACATGGCGAACCCACTGGCCCTGTTAGAAACCCACAACTCTATCTCCAAACACCTGCTCATGAGCTCACAGACTTACAAGTTCCTTTTCAGAGCCCTGCCCTACTCCAGAGCACTCAGGTGATCTGAGTGTGTTCTGACCTTTTCCAGGACAAGCCCTTACATGTCAGGAAAACCCTGTCAGCTGCACCGGGATCTCCGATCTAAAACAGGAAGAGATTTGGTTTCAAATATTGAGCATTTGTGAAGATGTTGAATTCTTGCTGTTAGTTTATGGTTTTATATTATTTAAAAGAATTTTAATGACACTCGTTTGGATTCAAATATTCTTTGTTTTGTCATCCAGTAATATTACTTTTTATATTGATCTGTCAACAGGATATCTATTTGCCCATTACTTTTATCCACAGCTTCTCTATTTACGTGGCCACCTTCAAAAAACGTCACTGAGCTGGCTAGAGAGGTGGCTCAGGGGTTAAGCCTCTGCCTTGTAGGTGGAAGGTCCTGAGCTCCGATGCCCGGATGCCCGGATGCCCGGCATAAGCAGGGGCGGCCTGAGTTTCTGGTCCTAGTAGGGCGGAGCCTGTGAATCCCGGGCAGAGAAAACAAGGAGGAGGTGGAGGCGTCCATGGTGGTTCCCAAATTCGTCTGTGGTTCTACACACACACACACACAATTGAATAAATAATAAAAAAAAAAGTCACTGAGTCAGATTGTGATGCAGCACATTGTATTCTTTAATTCACAGGAAACATGAAAAAAACTAAAATGCTTATAAATAAGCTATTGGGCTTAGTTCATGTTTGAGCAGGACAGAAAAGAGATGATCTCAACAGAACCAGTCTCCATTATTCCCCCATGGGGAGGAACAGCTCTTCGGAGGGATATGGAGGTGAACATCAATGTCAGGAGGCATGAGTTTTTATAGGACTCTGAATGGATGGGGTTAAATTTGTGGGTTAAAGATACTATCATAATTACCAAGTTTACAGATTTTATCTGCAAGAGGTAACTCCGGATAAAGAAATGGGAAGGAGGTTGGGGATAACAAGTGGGGGAAAGATGTCTGTGTGTTCTTGGGACTGTCACTAACCCTTTCATCATCAAGGCTTACTCTCTCTCTCTCTCTCTCTCTCATATATATATATATATGTATTATATATACATATATATGTGTGTGTTTGTGTGTGTGTGCATATAAAATAAAGGGTGCAGGATTTTGTTAAAATTTATTAATAAATTTGTAGATAAGTCTACAAAGAACTAAGGTAAGGTATTCATTCAGAACCATATGGTCTAGAGAAATGTGCAAATTTTGTTGAATTTGCCTGTGTGGATTCAAGCGAAACAAAACTAAACAGGACAGTGCATGCAGCATTGCTTTATCTCGCGCTGCTAGCCCCAAGAACAAACTTCGTATAACAAACAAAATTGACAGTGCTATTTCCTAAGGATTTTTAAATAGTTTTATGTATGTGTGGATCACGTTTTTAAGAGGAAAAACCCACTTTTGAAGGAATTTTGTGTCTTCCTGTCTTCTATCCTGAAAAAACTGGTAAACTGCCAAAACGGAAATTCTGAAAACTGGAAATACAGCTTGTCATATGTACTGCAACTCTTCAGCACACAGGCGCTCCAATGATTCATATAGAATACCATGAGTCTTTAAACTAGGCTTTCATGAAATAAAATTCAATCAAAATATAAATCATATTTCAGCAGAGTGTTATTTGATTTCTACTAAGAGTTTCCAACCAGTGTTCTTTCTTCTGTTCTCCTTCCTCCCCGGCCCCTTTCCTGCCAAGGCTAAATCTGGTTTCAGATTTCGACTATGGTTTATGAGACAAATGCAGCATACCTGGAGAAAAGTTTCTTCCATTTTTCCAGTTGTTTCTAGCAATTCTAAGCAACACTACAACTAAGTATACCTTATGCTTTGTATTGCCTAGAATAAAAAAAAAAAAAGAAATCTGTAATTATTTGACAACACTCCTCTCTATAAATGTATTGTTTTGAATTTGTATATTCTTCCCCAAATATTATTGCTAAAAATTTGGACCCTACCTGTCATAGGTAGATACAGGTGTCCACTTGACAGTTAAGGGTTGTTCAAGTTCTGGATATATTTATAAAGAATTAGTAGTTAAGTCTCAAGCAAACCTGCAGGATATTGTCCAGTTGATAGAAGTGGTCCAGGCTGTGGTGGGTAGCACTAGGCCCGGGCAAGTAAATAAGATGAACAGATTAAAGAAGTTGACATTTTTCTGTATACTTGCCCAGAACTGCAGACCTGGCAAGTGAACTTAGTGTGGCCAGTTCCTTTGACCCTGGGTATTAGGGTGAGCTCTCCTGCTAAATTGGACAAGGGCCTGTAACTGTACAATCTTTTATTATTATTATTATTTATTCAATTGTGCGTGTATGCATATGTGTGTGTGTGTGTGTGTGTGTACCACGGACAAATTCGGGAACCACCATGGACCGCCTCCACCTCCTCCTTGTTTACTCTGCCCTGGGATTCACAGGCTCCACCCTACCAGGACCAGAAACGCAGGCCGCCCCCTTTTCCGCCTGGCGTCTATACGTGGGGTCTAGGATCCGAACTCAGGATCTTCAGCCTGCAAGGCAGAGGCTTAACCCCTGAGCCACCTCTCCAGCCCCCTGTAACTGTACAATCTTAAGCCAATATAAAACCCCTAGTTCCCATAAATTCTTTGGTCATGAATTTATGCGCAGTATCCAGATTAACTACACTACCTAATGACACTCAGGAGGTCGAGAAAAAGACTGTGAAGAAAGTCTCCACTGCATGGAAATGAAGAAGTGAAGAGAATAAAATACTCTCCCATTTATTGTGTGTAGCCTCAGAAATTCGTTAAATTCCACGGACTATTTCAACCTCTGAATTCCTACAATAGTCATAGTACAAGAGTGACATCACAACTGAGTTACTAAAGAGGAACTGAATAATTACAACTAGCATTTCATAATTTTTATAGTGAAGATATATTCTGAACTTCGTAATCTATGAGTATTACAGGAACTCCTTTTAGTGGAAAGAAGTTACAAAACTGTGAGAATGAAAAAGTGTTCTGCATCACATTTTAAAAGACTTCTGAGTATCTCCACACAGAGTACAAACAAGGAGAGAATAATATTTTCCCATTATGAATCAGAATGGAAGAGCCAGCAAAGATTTTTATGCTTTTATATGTGCTTAATTAATTTCTATCATTAATAAAAATTAAAATTTAGAAAAAGGAATAAAAGATACCTTTACTTGAGAATCTATCAGGAAAACTCATGTGGAGCAACCCATGATATCCCATGATTATTGCCAACATTTTCACCACTTATTCTTCTTCATAACAGTGCTGTCTGTTTAAGTTTTAGTTGACTAAATTTTTCCTAGAACTGGCAGATATGGCTTTGACACTTGCTATCTTCAACTCTTGGCATTTATAAAGGTTTTATTTTCCCTTACAATTATTTTCTATTCTATTTTTTCTGCTAAAATACACTGATATTCTTTTAAGGAAGAATTTGGAAGTTTTTTCTTAAAGACTATGTAAAGCTTCAAAAACTGTGCAAAAGTCCAAGGCACAGGGGCCAAGAGTATAACTTAGATGACAGTATGCTCAAAGCTCTAGCTTGCATGCACAGCTCTAGTTTGATCTTTAACACCTCATAAATCCAAGTGTAATGATACACATCTGCAATCCCAGCACTCAGGTGGTAGAAGCAGAAGATCAGAAGTCTAGGGTCATCTTTAGTTAGGTAGCAAATTTAAAGTCAATTTGGAATTCATAAGATTATCTCAAGAAAAAAAAAGTAAAGCCAGAGCACATGTCTTTCTTGAAGTTTAGTATCAAAACATGTAAGTGATGGCAGTAGTCAAAAAGTGCTATTTAAAGGTATTTGGGGGCTAATAAAGGTATTTGTGTGACCACCTGAGATCAATCTCCAAAACCAAAATGATAAAAAGAGAGGACTGACTTCTGAAACTAGTTGTCTCCTGCCTCCCCATGAATCATGGAACATGTGGTGCTTGTTTCTAAAATAAAAATAATAATTAAATGAATATATTTTTAAAAAATGAAGTGGCACATGTAACAAATTGGTTTCAGGTTAAAAGTCATTTTTATTACTATAAACATCACATGAGTAGCCATTTTCTTTTTTTTTTTATTTCTACTCATACAAACTCCCTCCAACCCCCTATCCCCCTGTGCCCCCATCCCCTCCCCCTCCTTCCCCATCCCCCAGTGACTCTCCCTCCCATCCCCGAAGCATCCTTTAATGTGCATGCCAAACTCTCCTCTGGGTCCTCCTCTCTGATGAGGTACAAGGACCCAGTGGCATTTCCCAGAACCCTTTCTTGTGTTCCCATTAAGCATAGGAACACTACTGTGGCTGTCAATCCCTTGCCTCCCAGGATCCTAATGCCTTTAGCAAATGCTAGACTTCGTGAGGTCAATAGTGTGCTGGACATTGTGCAGGGTATGTAGAGTCCAAATATGATTGCTTCGGCCCTAACTTGTGTGGAGTATCTTGCAGATCATTGCTCCTCCCACCCAAAGTTCAAGACCACAGGTTACAAAGAGTAGCCATTTTCTATCATGCTCCTAAAGTCTTGCAAAGAGCTGAGGGATTTTGAAGAGTCACAGGGAAGAGATCAGAGCTGTCCTTGATAGTACTTCTCTGTGGTAGATGAAAGAGACCTCATATGTAGGATGAGATAAGGTAAATGATTCATCAAATAATCTAGATGAGAAAATGCAGTCAACCAAGTAGCAGGAAGAAAGAGAAAGAAGGAAAAAAGTTTGAGAGATAAGATAAAAAAGGACAAATGTTGCAACCAAGAACATGTTACTAAAGGAGAGTTGAAAAACAATTCTTGGAATCAGTTACCTAAAAGACATATAACATGAACTCATAAATTTCAAAATGCACTTAGAAGATAGAATTATTCTAAATTTTTCTGATATTAAAAATAGTATTAAAGAAATTGCATAGTAAGGATCCTACCCATTCCTACTCCACATCAAGACTATGTGCTTTTCTCCCAGATTACAGTGTCCTATAATTATGGGGATTTTATTTATATGAACATCTTGAGATAGGTCCATTATCTAAACTGAAAAAACGAAGATAAAGATCCAATATTGGAGACAGATGAAAAGTATAGGCATGCATGGATTGTAAAATATATAAGGGTAGAATTAGGTAAAATGGGGAATATAAATCTAAATTCCACAAGGTAAAACCGAATCATTAATCTCAAATTTGGCAGAAAAGACATTTGTCCTTCCATGAACAGAAGCCATAAATTAAGGCAAATTTTTTGTACATGTATGCCATACATTCATCCATCAATATAATCTTGTACCTCAAATAAATATCTCCAAACAAAAGCAATTATCTATCTGTACACTATGCTAAAAGCCTACTGTCAAGATAAAAAAAGGTAGAAAGGAGAAGCCAGAACAAAGTTCTGTCACTGAACCAATATTTGCAATATGTAGAGTTAGTTGTTAATGAGAGATTTAAAAGTATATATCTGAAAGATGGGCAGGATAGTATACACCTGATCTTAACATTTGAGTGCTTGATGTAGAAAGGTTGTGAGTTACAGGCTAGATGGGAAGACCCTGTGTCAACAAACAAATGAATAAATAAACAAGTAACTTTGTACATTTGAACTCTGAGTGTTCGGAAGTTATAGTCAAGGAAGGAAAGCTCTGTTTATGCATGACATATCAAAATTTTGCTAATTTGTCTTCTCTAGTTGTACTAATGTTCCTATTGCCTCAAAAGGCAAGTTAAGAAAAGAATTTGTTTTGCCTCCAAATTTGAGTGAATGTAGTCTACCATGACAGGGAAGACAATATCACAATAGGTCATGAAGGTGTTAGTTGCCTTGTATTTCCAGTCAGGAAGGGAAAAAAAAGTTTTCCTTATTGAGCTAGTAAGGTACTGGTGAAAAGGAGACATAAATGTTTCTTCAAATATTGTTAGAACTCAATACTATATAATATGCTTGAATTTTTATTTAAGTCATAATATTTTTTTATTTTTTCTTAAAACTTTCAGTATGAACCATGGGCAATTTCCACAGGACTTCATTCAATTGTGGGGTTATACAAATACTTGGAATATCTTCACATTTTTGTTCCACAAAGGTTGAGGAATATATATGCATGATTTCCATTTTTTTAATTCATAAGGATTTTTTATGTTCCAGAATATGCTGGATTTTGGTGACCAATTATTTACTGGTTCTTGAGACAATGGTGGGTTCTGATAATAGTATTTGAGCATTCTTTATATGTAGATGAGATGCTGATATTATTTTCCAAGATTTCTATATCCTAATGATTTATCAGTGGATAATGACCAGTAGGTCATCAATTGCTGAAGAAGGAATGTTAAAGACTTAATCCATATCAATATCTGTGTTTCAGTTCTTTGAAATTTTCTTCATTTTTTTTTCAATATGTGTCTCTGTGTATATCTATCAGAAGGCACTATGTGTTCCTTTGGAGGCCCAAAGTTAACTCCAGGAATCATCCTGTATTGGTATACCTCCTTTTTGCTTTGCTTTGGGGTTTTCTAGTCTCTGTCTTCCGGGGTTGGAAGTGCAGGCTGCTCCCATTTTTTCCTGGCATATGGGAACTGAGTATCTAAACTCAGGTTCTTCTGCTTGGGAGGTAAGGCTTAATATCTGAGCCATCCCTCCAACCCATTGTTTCATGTCTCCCCTCCCCCTTCTCCCCCCCCCCCGTCTGTGGGGTGTGTGTGTGTGTGTGTGTGTGTGTGTGTGTGTGTGTGTTTCTCTTCTTGCTTCTTTCTCTGTCTTTATTGTCTCCCTGCCTCCCCTTCCCCTGGAGAAGAATTTCTCCCACCTCTTCTCTATAAATTGGCAATTTTTTTTCTCTGCAGTATGCGGGTTTCTTGTAACTTGCAAATTAGGCCATGCCTGGTCTTCATAAATTTCCTGAAATTTTTTAAGCCAATCATACCTGATTCCATGGCGATGCTATCTTCTTTCTCTGCTTACTTGCAGGTAAGCTACAGCTTTCTTACCCTGTCTCTATTCAGAGTTCAAATTAGTCTTTGTCCTGTTGCCTTAGTTTAATGATAAGCTCAGAAACACTTGTCATTTTGTACAATCTGTCCCTCTTGCTGATAGAGAAGCGATGTTCACGCTACCTTTCTACTTTGTAAACAGAAATTATGTCTCTTCGTTAATTTTTAGCTTGTTGAGACTCAGAACAACCTATCAGGACATTCATGTGTACCTTCCTTATCACTTACTTTTCCTTTTATATTTTTCTACCAATTGAACTACTCGTGGGTGCTTTGGAGTAAATATTGTTACTCCAGTCCATTCTTCAACTGTGTAAATAATTACCTATCTATCCTCTCTATGACAGTTTTATTTCAGTTAATATTTTTAGAGTTGCTATCACTGCTTGGGTCTCCATTTTCACTCCCTTTGAGGCACAGTACTGTCTTTCTTTATTTCTTGAGGGTGACTTATTTTGTTTCTTTAAATTTTTCATTCAAATTAGTACATGGATGTAACTTTGGTATGAATTGCTTAGTGCAGTAGCTGCTGCTGTAATGATACCATACTTCAGTTCTTTGCATCTCACTTCTATATTCTCCTCAGGTATACTTTCTCATGATTGATGAGATATAATAACAAAAGAAGCTAAATCCCTAAATAGACTCATTTTTAATCATTTACATTATCAAAAGTAAGACAAGCAGAAAGAAAGGAAACATCTTGCACAAGGCCACTGTGCAATGGTATCTAACTTTTGCCAGAGCGGAAATGTCCCATAGCTGTGATTGCAATCCAGTGTGTGACAGCTGAATACTTGAAACATGATGATAGTATCTGATGAAATGAATGCTCATATATTATTTTTAGCCACATGTGACTATTTGTTACTACTTTGTGTGACTCAGTTCAACTGCATGATTGGAGGTGCTGCTTTACTTGATATTTTATTTCCTGTAAGCAAAGATGGCTGAAATCATTTTTTTTTCACTTTTACAAGCATATTGGGTATTCATCCCAGCTTCCCTCCCTCCCCCTCTCTTCTCCATCTTCTCCTTTCCCTTCATCATTTCCTTCCATTTCCTCCCACCCTTCATCTTGTATGCTTCTATGAACCCCAGGTTCACTTTGGCCTATCTATCCTTTGAGTGTTCAGACCTCCATAATATATCGAGTTATCTCTCTTCAGGCCACCCCCACTGATATGTGCATTTTCCTTCACTTATTCAACTTTAGGCACAAAGGTTTCTACTGTAAGTGCCCATTCTATGGATATAGTAACAGCAACCTACAAAGAAGTTTGATGTCTTCCTACCTATAGGTTTATTAACTGTCTTCTCTATTTATTTTTTCCTTCCCTTTTTTTTATAGGTTCTTGTTCTAGTTTATAGTAAGTGAGGTGTGTACCATGCTGACAAGTGGGTCTTGAATCCAATCATATGGGACTTGTAATTATTTCTCTCCCCCAGTAGCTTCTATAATATTCCTTGCTACTGTGTAAGCTATCCAGCAAGGAGAAAGTTCACAGAGCAGTTCCTGTTTGAAATGATTTTTGTCATTATGAGTTAACAGAGGAGAAGGAGTATGCTTAGGAAAAATAAAGTGAAAGAAGATAGATGAATAAAAAATAAGCAAAGCAAGATAAAAAATGGAAAAACAGAAAAGTTGGAACCGGCGGGCGGGTAGGGAACATGTCTGAGTCAGACATGGGCAGGAAGTTGGGACTGGTGCATGGCCTATGCTGTGGTGAAACTAGGTACTGGCTTTGGACGAGAAATTGTTTTCTCTCTTACCTTCTTTAAAAGAAGAATGTGGCCTTTGGTTCCAGCATAGGACTGGGGATGGCCTACTCCAACTGTCAACATAACTTCCAGGCTTCCTATCTTCTACATGGAAAATACGTCAAAGAGCTGTGACTTGTGCCCCGAGCATTCCAGCCGGAGGAAACTGTTTATTCCTCAGGAATATTGCAATGCCCTGGAGTGAGCCGCGTGTGACTGCTATCAGCATGAGTTTGAAATTAAGTCTGTTTCTTTTGTATTTTCTCTCTATATTATAAGAAGGTGGTCTTAAATGAAATAAATTAAAAATGGGGGAAAAAAGAAATGGGAAAAACATTAAAGGACAAATCATGTAACTGAATAGCCTTGAAACCATTAGCCAGTGTGAGGAGAACTGGCTTGGCCTTCTCTAGGCAAGCAAGTCCTTCCAAGGGGCAGTTCTACAAAGAAAGGACATAACTCTCTTGGCCAGAACAACTGAATGATGGCTCTACTGTCTGGCAAACAGAGTATGACCTAGGAACTAATCACTCCAAATTTTCTCCACTTTCTTGGAAGTGCATGTCTATACTTTCCTCCATGACACTAATTACTCTTTTCCAAGAGATTCCAGACTTTTCTTCCTTCATTGTAATTCCATGCTCTGTGCACTATTTCAAATGTAAGAAGGAAAGCTAAGGATCTATGCGAAGTCCCCCCTCCCCCAGTTGATCTGTAGCATACTGATCTGTTCCTTATTCCCCCTGGGGTTCTCTGCCTCAGCAGCTCTAGCTGAGCTCTACCCTATAAGCAGTAAGACAGGAAATGGTGTCTCCAGGGAAAACTGAGAAATGGGAGATCTCTATCTCATCCAGTCATCCAGTTTTTTAGATTCTTCATTATTTTACATACATGCTGTCTGTTCCCAAAGCCATGATCACAAATTTCACACCAACATTTTCGCATCCATCAGTGGATCTTTTTGTAAGATCTTGAATGTTGAAAAGGAGAAAAATGGTCTTGCTGATCATCATCATTGCAAAATACTTTGATAATGATAAAAAACAAACTCATCCCTTATAACAAAACAAGGGTCTTTCAGAACATGGCTTGCATACTTACTAAAAAAAAAAAATCTATACTGTGGCTACAAAATGCCAGACCCCAGAGAAAAACACTTCAGAAAAAAAGTTTTAAATTTTGTCCCTGCAGTAGAAAAATTTAGTAAAACAACGTGAAAAAATTCTGGCAGCCTGTCTAAGAAAACAATGTCTATCATATCAGTGTACCAAAAATAAAAGCATTAAATAGGGAGCTTTGTCTTGTGAATCTATGACTTGGCCTTTGAGATTAAGTTCACAAATGGCTAAATTTTTTCAAAGAAAGTGAGTACTTTTATCCAAAGTTTACTAAATAAAACAAGAATCTTATCCTTTACTTAAAAGTTAGGCAATCCCAATTGTTCCAGAATTAGGCCGTCTACTTAGGAAAAAATTCAAGTGATTTTTTTATAAACTGGTCAGTTACATGAGCATTAAAATGGAAATATTTTTAAGATTTTACTTTTTTTTCTTACTCCTTGAAACTTCCATACACGATAGAATAAACTTTTGTGTCTTTGCTCTCCCACTTCCAACCCCTCCGTCCCATGCCTTTTCTCTCCCACCCCTGCTTCTGTTATCCATTCCAGTTATCTCCCTCCTGCTCTCACATCCTCCCTGCTTGTGTGGTTCACTGGGCCCAGACTGGTATGCCTGTACTGGCAAGTGCTGAGGCACCTACTGTGGCACAAATGATCCTATAATGGGCAAACTGGGGAGTAGAGAAGCTTTCCTTCTCTTGTCTGGCACCACCACCAAACATTGTCCCTAGGCAGAACTGTATGGCTTGAGATCTTTGCTTGTCCACAGGTATGGTATAGGTCTGGTAGAAGTAGACCTTTCTGTAGTGAGCCCTGGATACAGCATCCCTGTCTTGACCAGAATTATAGTGGCTGGCAGTACCACTTTCCACCTGTAGGCTCTTGGGATCTTACTGAAAATTAAAATCTTGACTATTTATCTTAATAACTACATGACCAGATAATGCATAATTGAAGATTGTTAGTTATTAATTATTGAGGTTGAAGGGATCCTTTCAAAATGACCCCAAATGTATAATGGTATGACATCTCTGTAAGCTAAAGAGCCAGATGATGGTCTGAATAGGGTTAATCTTTCTGTTTAGTAATAAATTTTGACAAATGATCACCTCTAAACTTTACTATTAATTGGTGGGACTGAATTTTTAACTAACATGTCAGTCTAATGAAAAATCTTCTAAAAGCAAAGTCTGTGATTTGAAGTAAATTAGGATCCAAGAACTCATCCTGGGGCACCATCAATGAATTATAAGACTAAAATGAATACTTCAAAGTTCATCTAGCTCACTGCCCTTGGTCATTCCCAGTCTGGACCATTAAGATCAAAAGAAGCTCAGATGTTTCTCAAGAAGGCCTGATTCCAAGATGTTGCTTTCACTTCAGAAACTTATAAAAGTAACTAAATGTTCTAAATGAAAATTAAAATAGCAAAACAAATAACATAAGTTGAAGTATGCTATTACTGTTATTTCTACATTTAAATATTAAGTAAAAACCTTCAATATAGTACAAAATAATATCATTATGTAAAGAAAAAGAGTACTATATTCTTGCAGTTTTTTTTTTCTTTCACCCAGGGCTAGTTTGGTATGGGTGATGGAACTCCAAAAACATGCTTCTTAGTTCTGCTGTAGTTGCCATTTTATTAGTGGACTATTGTGATAAACCAAACCCTGATAGTCCATGCTCAGACACTAGTCCTTGATAAGTTAATTAAAAGAGCAGTGAAAAACAGAAAACCGAGATCTATTTGATATGGCCACATTAAGAAAAGGACAGAGATCTAAGTCCAGCTTTGGGGCCCAACCATGAGGATAAGGGTTAAATGGGAGGCAAGCAATACGTGTAACTAAACAATCCTGGTCAAGGTATGCTCCCACTTCTCGCTGATTCATCATTGCCCTGGCTCCAGTCTTTCCTGTAAGGTGGTCTGACCAGTTTTCAACACCTTGTGAAATCTATTCCCCCTCTGGCTGACACCTGGCTTTTTTCCTACTTCAAGCATGGAATTTCTGGGAAATTTTCAGTTTTCCTGTGGGGAGGGGGAGGTCACCTTTCAACAGACCAAATAGTCTCTGAATAGCACAAGTGTTTCTTTGGAATACTTCCATCCCTGTCAGTTTGGTTACCCAGGGAATTTAAGAATAACTATAGATTGTATGTAAATAAATGGTTAAAGCTGTATTTTAATAAAAGTTTATGAATGGAGCAGATAGTGGTTCATTTGTTCTAGTTTACCCTATAAACCCCAAATCTCAAATCTCATTTCAAAGGGGAAAAGTGGTAATTTATACTGCATCCAAATACCAGTGACAGTGACCTAAGAATATATATTTAAGTTATCCCAAACTCCATGGCCCAGTATGATAAACAGTTTCACAAAGTGTTATAATTACAAAGAAAATCATAAATCAAAACACTTTTCAGATCCACTCATGGAAACATTAGGTAGTGAAATTAGGGCAAGAGATCAGTTACAGTTATCAATCTTAACTGTAGGTCTAAGGTGCCGTTTAACCACAATCATACTCTTTGGGCTGGTTGAAGTTAGTGGTCTACTATTAACATTTCAGGTTTCACCTGATACTCACAGGATTCTGGGGGTGTGGTGATGTGGCAAGAAACAGTTATTTAGTGGGTTAAAGATAACGCAGGCTAAATTATAATTAAGCACTGGACTTGCAACATTCCAACCTCTTCATAACCACCAAAACTCCAGTCAGTTAATGTGTCTTTTAAGTTCATTTCTTCTCAGAGAGAAGTTCTTCATTACAATTGAAAAAAATTACAGTCAGTTTTTCTTATGAGACTAAAAAATCAACATTGCATTTATGATTTTATTGTCTAGAAAAATTCCTACACCTGTGTCTAAAAGAAGAGAAAATGGAGAAGCAGTAACAATTCAGCTGTTCATTACTTTTTAAAAAATGTCAGGAGTTTTCCATGTTGTCTGCCTATATTGTGGAGTTACTGGATAGACCACTCTTCATCAAATGCCATTTCTATGGAAATTGTCAACTCTAGCGTTCATCAGTAGGTAAGTCTGATCTCCTGTAGATACTTACAACATTTCACAATTGATTCAACCTGGAAAGTCATTTAGCCTTCTACTCTGATTCCCTCTGAGAGGGAGGATCTGTCCAAATACAACATATTTGCTTAACAATGATATCTTTTGTTATCCTGACATAACCCTTTTTGTGTGGTAGAAGATAGGTCTCATACTTCTTTAAACCTTCCAGAAATGTGCCAAGGCTATTTTTATTCTTGTTACTATAATATCATATTAATTTATACCACAGACTATATTTACAGAGCACAAAATAGTACAGGTGCATTGCCTTGCATTTTGACTACTCAACATAAATTTATTATTATTCAGCAAGTTAAAAAAAAATATTGCTCTGAAATTTGTGACAGATGTAGGACATGTTCCAAAACATGTGATTTCAAGTATCTTGCAAAAAACACAAAATTCAAGCCAGGTTTAAATTAAATTTAAATGAATCAAAATAAATGTTGTGCCTAACTTAAATTTTCTGTAATATCTGACAAGCAATAGAAACTAAAAATAAACCATTGTTGTAATACTTGGTATAACTTTCCAATATTTGATTTTACCCACACATTAGAAGTATGTATGTAAGGGCTAGGGAGTTGACTGAGTGGTTAAAGTGTTTTCTATGCAAGCAAAAGTACTGAAGTTCAGATCCCTAGATCTCTCATAAAAATTCCAGGCAGGTATACAGGCTTGTCTAGAAATCTGCAGGGCAACACAGCTAGCTACACTAGCCCTGTTGTTTGGTTTAACTTAACACTAGATTCAAAAAAATATGGTGGAAGAACAATCAAGAATGATTCCCATACACACGCACCTGCACCCATGCAAAGCCACATATACACATGAAAAATACAAAAGAAATTCTGTATCATTAAAATTAAAATGTTTGAACATTCCCCTCACTTATGATGTGTTTTCAACCATTAATTCCTACTGATGATTTCTCATGTAACACATCCTTGAATATCATTAGTTTAAAACTTGGCCTACTGCATATGCAGTAATGGTGGTTCACCTACCTCTGTTCCTCTTCTACTAGGTTTCTTGAAAAACTAAAGTTTGTATTTTATTCCTTTCTTTTCCATTTCTTCAACCTATTGTAATTCAGCTTGCATCACTGAATCTACTTTTACTGAAGAAATAGATAAATTCTGAAAGGTCTCAGATACTGGGTTTTAATGAAGGACACTGAGACAAATTGTCCTTTTGGGTAAGAGACTCTTCTTAGAAGAGATGTTATCACCATAAAGACAACATAGTGGGGACTCTGAAAAGGGTTGAGGCTCACATAGAGAAGTGTGGGTCCCTTTGTATAAGTTTCATAGGCCTGGAGGTCACTAATCCTTTGATCTGTGAATAGTCCATTCCAAGTCTGCAGTCTGGTTGCAGGTTCCTGATTCTTGGATGATAGGGGGAAGAGAAAGTTCAGTAAGAAAGAAGAAATATTGCCAACGTGAGACTTGAAGGATGTGGAGGAAAGGGTCCTCCTGTTAAGATGTACTTATCATATGAGTGGGGAATGTGCCCTTGGTAGCACCTAAATGGCTTGGAGTCTGGCAGTCTAGAGCTTGTGGATTTCCTTAGGGAGAACTAGAAGGATTCCTGCCAAACTCCTGAAGTCTGGTTAGTGAGTTTTCCACCTACAGAAGGGTTCTTAATGGGGAAACTACCTTTTCTTTTATAGCTGCTGTGAGGGTATAAAGACTCAGAGAGAATGCTATGGGCGGGTGTGGCCTGATTAATCCCTAGCCCAAACCTGCCAAGTTCATTTCTGATTGGTCTGCTAAAGGATTCTCCTATGGTTGATCACTCCCTCTTTTTTTTTAATATAACATTTAAGGCAGTTTGATAGCTAGAAAGATTCATCTATATAAAACGGTTTTACTTTTCTTTTTTTATTTTAATTTTTTCCCTAGCTTTATAAGCATAAGTAGTTGTCCCTTTCCTTCCTCACTTGCCTCTTTCCTATCCCACTCTTCTCTCCCTTCACCAATCCATCCCTCTCCCTCTCATCATCCTGTCTGTCTGCTTCTGTGAAGGACCCCATTTAGATATTTTTTTCTAGTAGGGACTCAGGCCTCTGTGGCAGATTAAGTGGCCTTTCCTTGGGTAGATCCACTGTTGGTGCACTCACTGTCACCTGTCTTGCTCTAGTCACTAAGGTTCCCACTGCATGTAGTTATTTCTCCTGAGATCCTCACTAGTCTACCATTGCACAGGTCTGGTGAGGATAAGTTTCATTGCAGCAGATGATTCCCTCCTTGAAATATTTTCTTTCACTGGCTTCCATGATTCCAACCTACCTCCCATCAGACTTTTTTTAAAAAGTACTTTTTCTTTTGTTTGTCTTTACAGATTAAATTTTTCAAGCTTTATTCCTAGGTGATCCTCTACTCTAATTACTCATGTGCTCTGTCAGTGACATTTATCAGTGTCTGTGGTGTTAAATTTCCAACTTTAGGACAGACATCTCTGTTCAGTCCCAGGTTTGTGTGCACACCTGTCTGTTGAACACAAATATCTGAAGCATTTCTGTGCATTTTGAGTTCAATATATCTGAAATTGAAATTGTTTTCACCTTTCTTTTAGCCAGATCTTCCCTCGCCTTGGGTGACATCCACTCTGAGACAAACATGGTCTCAAATGTCCACCTGGCACCTAACAGGTGTCTTTGGACAAACCTATGAGGAATCATCTAATTAAGGCATGTCTCTAGGCAAACCCATAGCAAATTATTTTATTTTCTTTGGCTAAGGTGGGTAGACCAGTTCATTGCAGGCAGCTGCATTCCCTGGTCTTGGGGTTGGTTCTGAATTAAAGGAAACAGGAAGTTGAACAAAGGCAAATGTACATTCTTCTGTAGCTTCCTGCTATTGACTGTAGATGTGATGTCTTATCAAGTTTCTGCCACTGTGACTCCTTTACCACAATGAACCATAACCTGGATTATGAGCTAGAAATAAGCTCCTTTCTTCCTTCCTTCCTTAGTTTGTTGCTTTTATATGGGTATTTGTCGTGGAACAAGGTAACTCGAAAACTTGCATTTAATTGGTTTGTTGAGAACTGAATCCTAGCAGCTCCCATAATATACTGTTGTCTTTTGCCATTCATACCTTACACACTAAGTACATTCACACAGAAACATAGGACAAGGGTCAGTAGTATAATTCTTTCACATCATCTTCTCTCCTCTTCTTAGCTGTCTACATTACCAGAGTAGCTTCTGTCTCTCATTTATGTTTTGTTACCTGGATTATTAGGCTCAGAGCATGGATATCTATAGCCCTAACAAGCTTGACTCAGTTATCCAACCTCATTAGATAATTAAAAAAACAAGTAATGGTTGAAGACAGATGATGGAGATTTAGTCAATTTAGCGGATACGTTGAGAAGAACAAAGGATCAAGTAGCCCCCTGAGAATAGCGCTGGGTTCTGACATGAAGTTTAGGTTTAAATACAAGGCAAGAAATATGCATGATCAGCAAGCACTCCTGGTCAAGGTGAAGTCCTACCCACCATCATAGACTCAACTCCAGGCTCTCCTGCAAAAGTACTCTGATAAATTGTCAGAATTGTGTGAAATTCTTTCCTGAGGCAAGCTTACTATCTGGTTGGCATCAGAATTCATCATTTCTTTTTCCAGCATGAGATTCAAGGGAAACTTCTGTTTCTCAGAGTATATGGTTTCAACATTCTGATGACCAAAGAAAAGAACACAAGTGTATCTTTAGAATATCTTCATTCCTCCCCCTTTGCACCCCACCCCGCTCCGCCGGTCAGGACGCGTGCGCGCGCTGTCCAGCCGGGCCTCAATCCCGCGCCCTAGGTGGTAAGTCCCCGCCCCGCACACCGCCCACCAGGACCCCAGGTCGGCCTACCGGGACCCGGCTCCGACTCCCACCATCCAGCCGGAGCCGCGCGCGGGACGCAGGGACCAGGAGGACCTCCCCCTGCACCCGGCCGCCCCAGCTGCCCTCGGGTTAAATAGCTCCACGCCATCGCCCCCATCCCCCCTTTGCACCCCACCCCGCTCCGCTGGTCAGGACGCGCGCGCGGGCCTCAACCCCGCGCCCTAGGTGGTAAGTCCGCGCCCCGGGCACCGCCCACCAGGACCCCAGGTCGGCCCACAGGAACCCGGTTCCGACTCCCATCATCCAGCCAGAGCCGCGCGCGCGGGGCGGAGGAACGAGGAGGACCTCCCCCTGCGCCGGGGCCCCGCCCCAGCTGCTCTTGGGTTAAATAGCTTCACGCCATCTCCCCCATTCCCCCTTTGCACTCCACCCCGCTCCTCCGGTCAGGAGGCGAGGGCGGTCCAGCCGGGCCTCACCCCACGACCTAGGTAAGTCTCCGCCTGCCCTGCCCACCAGGACCCCAGGCCAAATAATTCAGTTTAGTGAAATTGAGATATCTTAAGAGTTAAAATGACAATGCCAAAGTCAAAGTGCAAATCCATGAGAAGCAACAATCAAGTAAACAAATTTCCCACTGAAGAAATTAATCCCATAATGTTAGACTCCAACAAGAACAAACCCACGGAAAAAGGCCAAGAAAGCCCCACCCAGGATAAAGACTTTCAAAATATGATCATTACCATGTTCAATACTATGAAAGAGGAAATCAGGGAGGAATTACATAATCGAATCAATCGCTTTGAAGAGGAACACAACAGACATCTGGAGGAGTTGAGAAAAACAGTGCAAGAAACAAAAAGTGGCATAGAGCAGTTAAAACAAACTCAAGCAGAGTTTAAAACTGAGCTAAAAGACAAGTTATCTTCAACCCAGAACGCCACAGAGAGTCTTATCAACAGAACTAAGGAAGCAGAAAACAGAATTTCAGACCTTGAAGATAAAGTGGGAGTACTAACCAGCTCAATGGAAGAGGTTGTTAAAGCCAAAAAGATACTTGAGAGAAATATCCAAGAGATATGGGACACCCTGAAAAAGCCTAACATGGATATTCATGGAATACCAGAGCAAGAATCTCAAAATACCACCGCTGAGGAAATTTTTCAAACGATCATCAAGGAAAACTTTCCTCATCTAAAAAAAGAGAGGCCCATCCATATACAAGAGGCATTCTGCACCCCAAACAGATAAGAACAAAATAGAAGCACCCCCCAGCAAATAATAGTTAAAACACTCCACATTCAAGATAAAGAACTGGTGCTGAGAGCTTCAAGGGAGAAAAAACAAGTCACTTTTAAAGGTAAGTCTATTAAAATAACAAATGACTTCTCAGTCGAAACAGTAAAAGCAAGAAGAGCTTAGAGAGACATACTTCAAGTATTGAATGAGCAAAAATGTCAACCCAGGCTGATTTACCTTGCAAAACTATCAGTCATGATCGAGGGAGAAAGAAAAATTTTCCAACACAAAGACAACTTTAAGGGATACATGGCCACCAAACCAGGCCTTCAAAAAATGCTAGAAATGATACTCAAGCGTGAAGAAAAAAACAGGCATATCCAGGAGAACAGAAGGCAAGTATAACATCATTAAAAATGAAGCAATATACTTATAAAAGCTACTAAACATAATAAATGTCTGGAATTAAAAATAGTTTCTACATTATAACACTAAATGTTAATGGAATTAACTCACCGATCAAGAGACACAGATTACAAACTTGGATTAAAAATCACAATCCATCAATCTGCTGCCTGCAGGAAACCCATCTCACCACAAAAGATAGGCACGCTCTAAAAATAAAAGGCTGGTCAACAATTCTACAAGCAAATGGAAGCAGAAAACAGGCAGGGGTAGCCATTATGCTATCAGACAAAGTGGGCTTCAAACCAAAGAAAATTATAAGAGACACGGATGGATACTACATTTTAGTCACAGGTACAATTCACCAGGAAGACTTCACAATACTGAACATATATGCACCCAATACGGGCCCCTGCACATTCACTAAGAAAACCCTACAGCGTCTAAGCAAGAAATCAATCCCCAAACGATAATTCTTGGGGACTTCAACACTGCCCTCTCAACATGGGATAGATCAACAGGTCAAAAGCTTAACAGAGACACTTTGGAACTTAATCAAACCCTGAAAGAAATGGACCTTACAGATCTCTATCGAACTTTTCACCCACGCACCAAAGAATACACATTTTTCTCAGCAGCACACGGAATTTTCTCCAAAATAGATCACATATTGGGCCACAAAACGAATCTACACATATACAAGAAAGTTGAAATTCTAACCTGTGCCCTATCAGACCATCACGGCCTAAAGCTGGACATCCACAACACATCAAACAAGAGAAAATACCCTAACTCCTGGAAACTTAACACTATGATGCTGAACGAGAACTGGATTCAGGAAGAAATTAAAAAGGAAATTTAAGATTTCCTGAAAGTGAATGATAACGAAAATACAACTTACCAAAATCTCTGGGACACAATGAAAGCTGTTCTAAGAGGTAAGTTCATAGCTCTTAATGCCTACGTCAAAAAAATGGAAACATCAGAAATAAACAACTTAACAATGCAGCTTAAAGCTTTAGAGAAACTAGAGCAATCTGATCCCAAAAGTAGTAGAAGAGAGGAGATTAGCAAAATAAGGGGAGAAATATCTGAAATCGAGATTAAGAAAACGATAGAAAAAATCAACCAGTCAAAAAGCTGGTTCTTTGAAAAAATCAATAAGATTGATACACCCCTAGCTAAACTAACCAAAAGCAAGAGAAAGAAAACCCAAATTAACAAAATTAGAAATGAACATGGAGTTATCACTACTGATACCCAAGAAATCCAGAGAATTATATTTCAAAAACTTATACTCTGTGAATTTTGACAACACAAAAGAGATGGATGAATTTCTAAGTAAACACAACTTACCGAAATTGAATCAGGAAGTTGTGAATTATTTAAATAGTCCTATAGCACATAAGGAAATTGAGGAAGTAATCTTGAATCTTCCCACCAAAAAATGTCCTGGACCAGATGGGTTCAGCACAGAGTTCTACCAGACATTTAAGGAGTTAATAACACCAATACTCCTTAAACTGTTCCATCAAATAGCAAAGGAAGGAACACTACCAAATTCCTTCTATGAAGCTAATATCGTTTTAATCCCAAAACCTAATAAAGATTAACTTAAAAAAGAAAACTATAGGCCGATCTCCCTGATAAACACAGACGCAAAGATTCTCATCAAAGTCTTAGCAAATCGGATTCAAAAACATATTAAAAAGATCATTCACGGGGACCAAGTAGGCTTCATCCCCAGCACACAAGGTTGGTTCAACATACACAAATCAATAAATGTAATTCATCATGTAAACCAGTCCAAAGTCCAAGACCACACGATACTCTCGATAGATGCAGAAAAAGCTTTTGACAAGATCCAACAGCCTTTTATGATCGAAACGCTAGAGACAGTAGGAATGGAAGAAACCTTTATCAATATAATAAAAGCTATATACAACAAGCCCACAGCAAGGATTATGCTCAATGGGGAACAATTGGAAGCATTCCCACTTCGATCAGGAACTAGACAAGGCTGTCCACTCTCACCACTTCTATTCAATATTGTACTTGAAGTCTTATCTGAAGCCATAAGACAAGAAAGGGACATAAGAGGGATTCAAATGGGCAAGGAAGAAGTCAAGCTACCCCTATTTGTAGATGACATGATCTTATACCTGAGTGATCCCAAAAACTCCACCAGGAAGCTCCTGGAACTAATTGAGAAGTTCAGCAGGGTGGCAGGATACAAAATAAATGTGCAAAAATCAGAGGCCTCCCTATATGCCCAGAATGAAAGAAGTGAAAAAGCCTTGAGAGAAACAATCCCATTCACTATAGCCCCTAAAAAAATGAAATACCTTGGTATAAACCTAACTAAGGAGGTAAAAGACCTTTACAATGAAAACTTTAAAACCCTAAAGAAAGAAATAGCAGAAGACACCAGAAGGTGGAAAGACCTCCCTTGTTCCTGAATTGGCAGAATCAACATCGTGAAAATGACCATCCTACCAAAGGCAATATACAGATTCAATGCTATACCAATTAAAATCCCAAAGCAATTCTTCAAAGAAGTTGACCAAACAATCTCAAAGTTCATATGGAGGCACAAAAGACCCAGGATAGCAAAAACAATCCTGAGTAACAAAAACACAGCTGGAGGTATAACCATACCAAACCTTAGTCTATACTACAAATCCATAATTGTAAAGACAGCCTGATACTGGCTCCAAAACAGACACACAGATCAATGGATAAGGATTGAAGACCCAGATATAAGTCCACAAAGTTACAGCCATTTGGTCTTTGACAAAGGGGCCCAAAGAATCCAATGGAAAAAGAACAGCATCTTCAACAAATGGTGCTGGCAAAACTGGATCTCCACATGCAGAAGATTAAAGCTGGACCCGTACTTGTCACCATGTACAAGACTTAATTCCAAATGGATCAAGGACCTTGATATCAGGCCAGAGACTATAAAAACCATAGTTGAAAGGATAGGGAACTCCCTCGAGCTGATTGGGCCAGGCCAACAGTTCCTAAACAGACATCCAATGGCACAGTCACTGCTACCAACTCTCAACAGTTGGGATCTTGTGAAATTAAAGAGCTTCTGTTCAGATAAAGAGATTGTAACGCGAGCTCAAAGGCAACCCACAGAATGGGAGAAAATCTTCAGTAACCATATATCTGATAGAGCTCTATTGTCCAGAGTGCACAAAGAACTTAGAAAACTAAACACCAAGGAAACCAATGGCCCAATTAAAAAATGGGCCCTGGAACTTAAAAGAAACTTTACCAGGGATGAAATTAAAATGTCTAACAAATATCTTAAAAAAATGCTCCACTTCTTTAGCCATCAGGGAAATGCAAATCAAAACTTCCCTGAGATATCATCTCACCCCGGTCAGAATGGCAAAAATCCACAATACTAACAACGACAAATGCTGGAGAGGATGTGGAGAGAGGGGAACTCTCCTGCATTGCTGGTGGGAATGCAGGCTCATACAGCCACTCTGGCGAGCCGTCTGGAGATTCTTAAAGAAATTAAAGATTGAAATGCCATATGACCCTGCTATTCCACTTTTGGGAATAACCCCCCATACAGCAGAGGTTCACCTCGATAGCACAAGCATGACCATGTTCATAGCAGCACTGTTTACAATAGCAAAGACATGGAATCAGCCCAAATGTCCAACAGTTGACGAGTGGATAAGGAAACGGTGGTACATCTATACAATGGAGTACTACTCAGCCATCAAAAATGATGAATTACTGGAATTTGCCAGGAAATGGATGTCATTAGAAACAATTATATTAAGTGAAGTATCCCAGACCCAGAAAATTAAGCGCCGTATGTACTCCCTAATAGGTGGCTCCTAGTACCAAACCCACCCAGCCCACCTAGAGACAGTAATTCCAAGGGGTGGGGTAGGAGGGCCACACCAGAAACAAGGAGAGAAGGGACCATGTTACAGCAGGGAAAATAGGCCTCCACCAAGGACCCAAATTAGTAATGAGACATCTGATTAAGTTCACAGACTTTTGTTCCTGATCATTTACTACTGAGGGGGTGTGATCTCACCAGAAGAGGAGGGCATATAGTCTGGCAGATAAAAAGTAACCATTTTGCAAATGGGTGATAGACCCCTCCGTTACTGTGGTTTCCCACTTTTATTACATCTACCTTTGAATGTGCTTTTATCACAAGACTCTAACAGCTTTTTGTCTCTGGCCAGGGGGTGACATACAGTGCCCAGCAGAATGGAGTGAAGGGAATTGCAGGAGCAGCAAAACTGCAAAAGAAAATCAACAAACCACAATCCAGAACTTCAGAGACTCTATATCAACCACCTAGAACTAGACCAGCTTAGTTTCTCCCCATCTTGAAGCTCAGGGAAATTTGCGGAAGAGGGGGCGGTAAGAGTGTAAGAGCATAAGGATGGGAGGATCAATGATATGTAAGATACTCTATACTAGTTAGGGCTGAAGCAATCATAATTGGACTTTGCATGCCCTGCGCATTGTCCAACACATTGTTGACCTCACAAAGTCTAGCATCTGCTAAAGGCACCAAGATCCTTGGAGGCAAAGGATTGGCAGCCACAGCAGTGTTCCTATACCTAAGGGGAACACGGGAAAGGGTTCAGGGAAAGGCCACTGGGTCCTTGTACGTCATCGGAGAGGAGGGCCCAGAGGAAAATCAGACATGCACAAGAAAGGACTCTCTGGGAATTGGGGTGGGAGGCACTGGGGGATGGGGAGGGAGACGGGTGGGAAGGGGGAGCAGGAGGTACGGGGGGAGGAGGAGGGAGGGAGGGAACTGGTGTACCTAATAAGTTTGTATGAGCTGAAATAAAAAAAAAACATAAAAAAAATTGAGGTTTTAATGACTCAGCAATGGAAATAAAAAAAAAAAAGAATATTTTCATTCCTGTCAATAGCATTATATTTCCCCACTCTGCTTTTCCATCTCAGACTTAAGGTGAAATATGCCTGTATCTGAAAGAAATTTCAGACACAGTATAAGCAGAAAACAGAGCTAGAACACTTTCAGTCAATGTCAGAGAACCGTGCATGAGAAAATATCTCTATAACTTCTGGGTTTTAGCTACTTCTGGAAGGATGGAGATAGTGACTGGTGCTGACTCCAAGATAGGGTTGTATTATGAAGCCCACTGTCCTCATACACTCATAACCCTCCTGATTCAGCCTCTCAAGAGCTGGGACTGCAGACCAGTGACTCCCTGTCCAGCATAGCTCAATTTTTATTCTACCAACTTCCCTCTTTGCAGCTGAAGAGTATTCTCTGATGAAATCAATGGTTAGTCATCCAGTCCTTTCATCTTGACTGTTCCAGTTGAGTTCAGTTAATCCCATAGGTAGACACAGAAAAGTAACAGATTCTAAGCAACGAATTCCAGTAAAATCCTTTATGGCTATTTCTAAACAACTAAATGGTATTGAAGGAGTGGCTCTTAGTTCTGGTCTACCTAAGAGGTTATTTTTGGATTTTGTTCTGTTTGTTCTGTGGATAATGATAGCCTAGAATCTCATATTGCTCAAGTTCTTCTGTCAGATGTCATGCTTTTGGAGAATATTAACAGACAAGAGTTATAAAGCTCTACAAACATTAACAGAAAATATTTAAAGAAAATCAATAGCTTGTTTACAGATGTATTCCTAGGTGACAATGTTTAATACATTTTAATTACTAGGATGTAGTGTTTGGAGTACACAGTTTTAGAACATGTCTAATTATTCTTATTTAAAGAGAGTAATTGTGATACAACTACAACTAGGAACACAAAAAGCCCATCTGAAAAAAAGGATTAGCTACACTAATACTTTCAGTTTGGAAAGTATTAGTGACAAATTGTTCTCCTAAACTTTATATCTTAAATTCCTTACATTAATTGCTCAGCTTCTAATGTTGAAGAAAATTTGGACTGTTTGATTCAGTAAGATAATAAATCCTAAGCATAAAAAAATACAATTTTAGCACTTTTAAGAATTTATGTATAGTGCTAGTGCCCATAAAACAGATTTATTTTCTGATATACAAATGCATCTCATATACACAACAACAAGGTAGTTAATTTGTCCAGGCAAACTGATATAAAGCAGAGATTCAAATAGCAGGATTGCCCAAAGGACATGTTTTTCAAGTGATATTATAAAGTTATATTCTAATATAAAATTTGGTGGATATATACATTACAAAATTATCAAGGTATAGACCAAAATTGTTCATAGAAAGGTAATATTT
This sequence comes from Typhlomys cinereus, assembly GCA_023101885.1. NCBI lineage: Eukaryota > Metazoa > Chordata > Mammalia > Rodentia > Platacanthomyidae > Typhlomys > Typhlomys cinereus. The sequence continues at coordinate 4,717,126 of JALPQD010000148.1, read as the reverse complement.
TATTTAGTCTCCATATTATTGGATTCAAATTTTATGTTTGTAATATGCATATAATAGAAAATGTCATAATAAAACATGCAATATGATGTTACATATAGAACTGTCAAACATATAATATATTATGCAAATGATTCTCTGGCAGACACAGTATAATGGAAATGTCCTTAGAAGTATTGTTCATTTTTATGGCTTTCAGATATGTGTATATATAAATACATATAATTCTTTGCATGACAAAAATCTCAATATTATCAAATAGCATTACTATAAAAGAATATATTATACTTGAATGTACAAATGACTACCAATAAAATAACCTGAAAACTCTTGTGATCCTCAATGCACCTCCTTTGAAACAAGGAAAAACAAAGCTCAGAACCGAAAAAGACAGATGAACTAGTTTATTTCTGTACTGCTCACTGTTTGTTTTCCATTAAAAGATAAACAGACAAGATGCCAAAGTACTAGAACATCTGAAGAGAATATACATATGCTGCTTCCACAGTGAACATTACAATATTAATTTGTTACAACCACATTTTTCAACACCTTCTATGCAACAGAATAAAGCAAAAGCTAATTCTATGCATGCATGTCTGTGCTAAAGAACACATTTTCAATTACCTGATTCATCATACTAACAATTTTGATTACCAATACATAGCTATTTCTAACTAACTTACACAATGTTGAGGTCGGTAAATCATCTCCAAATTATTGTACAGGTATATATATTTTTTTCTGCTGTGGTAGTAAAGAAGAACGTTCCATGATGCAGGATTAGAGTATGAATAAAAACATTGAGAAGTGGAAGATCTTCAAAATTCATTTAAGACAAACATGAGATTGTATAACTCTTTCTCTCCCCTAAGTGTTCAAAATTGTTGTTTAGCTAGAGCAGCAAATGACTAAATGATTATATGATGTAAAGATGATAATTCATCCAGACATTGATTTCCAACATCAGAATCCATTTTTAATTAAAACATTCTAGACCTGCTCCATTCATGTTGTTAGAAAGCCAGTTCTTATTGGTAAGAATCCTTTCCATTTCTCCCCTGAGATTCTCTTTAGACAAATTAAAGAATTCATTCTTCCCCACCATCTTTACTGACTACTGAATCATCAACATGACTACCTCAATACAATTTCATTATTGGGGAGAGAGGAAGGTTGAAATGAATTCCTTCTGTCTTTAATTGTTGATGATACCTGCTTCCCACGTACAAGATCCATGTTAGCTCAATGAGCTTCCAATCTCAATCCTGGTGATCTCTCTCTCTCTCTCTCTCTCTCTCTCTCTCTCTCTCTCTCTCTCTCTCTCTCTCTCTCTCTCTCTCTACTATGTCTCTCTTTCTCTTTCTCCCCTTTTTCTCAAACACTGAAATAATGTGTATGTTTTTTAAAGTTATCTCAGCATACTTTATGCTTCCTCTTCTGAATAAGAATAATTTAACCAAAAACATTCCTGTACTTCCTTCTTCTTCCTCCTCATTCCTGTCTCTTCCTCTCCTTTTCTCTCCTCTGTCCCTCTTTTATGTTTTGACTTACAGAGAGGCACCAAACATTGATTAAACTTTTAAAATGCCATAGTAATTGATACAGCAAATAAGAGGGCATTTACAATGCCTCTAGAAACTACAAACACACGTATTACCTAGGATTATAATTATTATTTTTATTGTCTTTTACCACAGTCGCCAATTAGTATTAATTATTATAAGACTCTACTTCATAAGCAAATTGCTTATAAAATTACAGTATCAGTTCCTAGTTTATGTTTGGACAGGAATTATTAGATAATGTGGTTTGAACCTCGTTGTTTATAAGAATATCTTGGAAGATAACTTTGTTTTGAAAAATTAAACATTCCTAGTTGAGCTCTTATAAATAAATATGTAAAGGGCACAGAGATACCAAGGAACTTTATCAAGGTCTCTAGGCATTGCCTAAATTTCAAATTTCCTCACTCTTTCAAATTATTTATTATTAGAATGATAAATGGGGATTTCTTGTAAAAATTTTCATATTTACAAGTTGTTCCTAACATGGTTGATAAAATTCTTGTTTTGATCTCTGTAAAGTTTTTTTAATTCCTTTATTATAGATAAGAAATATTTGTCAAAGAATTCTTTCCTGAGCTTTGGGGATAATTCCATGACAAAGGATTCTTTGTGAATATGCCAATAATAGTAGACTGCATGTATAAAATAAATTAACAAATAACTGCCACTGTGACCAATATTCTCTCCCTTGAGTCAATATCATGACTATTCATGAACCCTCATATTAGAACCCCAATATAACTTAATCTATGTGAAAGCTGTAACTTGCCCTAGCATTTTCCATTCCCTCATATAAATGATCTTGCTTTTCTGTACCAAGTTAGCCAGTCTCTCAATTCTCCAGTTTTACTCAGTATCTGGTACCTTTATGACTTCTTGTCTAACTATTCAACCTAAAACATGTCATCAGCAACTTTAAATTCCTTTAATTAGAGGCCTAAGCAGTTTCTATCCTTTCATTTTCAACTCTGCTTGCTGCTCCTGTTTTAACTTCATTGCATGTTGCTACAATAAAGTTCCTGACCTGAGCAACTTGAGGGGAAAGGCTTAGTTGACTCACTGCTCAACGTTACAATCCATCGATGCAGAGAAGTTACCTCAGTGGGACCTGGAGGAACCAGTCACATTACAGCCACAGGTAAGAGCATAAAGTGACAGATGAATGCGTGCTTGCTTTTCACATGATCTCCAATTCCAAGCCCAGGCCCAGGGAGTGGCGCTGACCACAATGGGCTGAGATTTCTAGTTATCAGTTAATGCAATCAAGGCAATCCCTTGCATTCATATCCAGCAATCAACTTTAATGTAGAGAGCTTCTCTTAGGTGGGCCCTGAGACCTGCATTCTAGGGGTCAAGTGGATAATGCCTTCGCATTCAGCTGGAAACATTTATGCCCTTGGCCTTCGACCATTAAAATAAGATTCACAAAACTGCATGTGAAGACCACTGAGATATTTTCTGCACTTCCTTAGCTTTGCCTTTATAGCAACTCACCCTAACTTTTATAACTCCGTGATTCTCTATAACTCATCAAAGTCTTTTTCCTTAGTTCTCAGACATTCAGTCTGAACTCAAGACTCTAGATCCTGCCTCAGAAGTTTTGTATTGTTTAATCCTACACTTAACACTCCCTTGACAAACGGCTTTGAGTTTATAGACCTGTAAAATTATTTGTATCATCCAGTGGTTATTTGTTAGAGTGTGGATATGGACTGGTCCTCAACACACACACACACACACACACACACACACACACACACACACACACACACAATGGCTCATAAGTTAAAAAGTTGGCTCTCCAGCTTATAACACTTCTGGGGCCTAAAGAAAACGTGTTTAGGTCACTACAGATAGATTGCTCCTCTCCTACCTAAGAATCAAAGGTTTACTTTCTTGCTTTTTTAAGTTATTATCTCATATATTTTATAGAAATACGAATAGCATAGTTAACTCTCCTTATTTAAAGAAAAGGACATAGATATCTTTCTCCCCTGCTAAAATCAGCCTGATTATCTAAATTAAGGACATTCCATCTTTTCTGAACTCCTTACCACCAAATATATTTTCTCTCCAGAACATTCAGTCTTGTGCTCATCTTCCCTTCTGTTGAGAATTATCTCCTACTTTAGCATATGTTTGAATAGTCTACATCCAAAAGTTTCTCTTCTTTTTAATCCACTATCTCATAAATAAGTTAGTATCTTAAATCTTTCAATGTGAAATTTTTTGCGGAATTTTATTATTAAATCTACAGTCTGTTCTCAATGTCCATCTATCTTGATGATCTTGGTATCTAGCATCTGTCACTCATCCTTCACTCTTCACAAAACTCCCCTTCTTTTATTCTCAAGTTCGTCCTTTAGTTCAATTCCTACTTCTTGTATTATCTAGTTTTCTGCCTTCTAAGGACATCAAGATGTAGCATGGACTTTGACCATTGGCCTTCTGCTCCCTGTCATTGTTTATCACTTCAAGGATCTTATACAATAACAATCTATTCCTTTGGCCACATGTGATAGTTAAATATAGGCATCAACTTGACAATTGAAGGCTTAAGATCTGAGCACATTTGCAAAGCATAAGGAGTTGAGCTAAATCTTGAATAAAGCTATAAGAGATTGCGTAGTTGATGAGGAAAGAAACACCTGCTGCGGGTGGGATTATTTCTGGGCAGGTGGATTAAGTGAAGGGAGCTGGTTAAGTGAGTTGTTATTCCATGGCATACTTGGACAGATATGCTGTCTGTCGAATGAGATTTTTCTCCTCTCTCAGCATTTCTGTAGCTATAGTACATCCAATTCTTTCAAACCCTGATGTTGGTGTGAGCTTTCTTGCCAAGCTGGACTAACAATTGTAAACATATCACTGTAAGCCAATAAAATAAAATACCTCATTCCCATAAAGCCCTTTGGTCATGAACTTATCAGTAAGATGCAGACAAACTGTAATACTACATTACTCTCCTGAGCTCAACAGATAATAGAATATCAGAAGTGGATTGCATATTTGGGATATATCTTTTCCATATTCTTGTTTGAACATTAAAAACATTAAAAACCATCATCACCAAGGAAGTTCTAACATATTGCTCCTTGTGACCTGAATTAATTTTTAGACATAGCAGATGTCTAAGTTATGACACTTATTGCTTAATTTAGTGACTAAAACTATCAGCTAGATTTGCTCATGAAAGTTAAATAAAATCAAGATAAGAGCTAGAGCGTTGGAGTGATGTGATAAGAGACTGGATTTGTCCCTGTGGGCATAGAAAGTGGTAGATGGAGAAGCTACTGAGTATAAAGGTCTCCCAGAAGCTGCAAAGTCACAGAATGAATTTCATAGATCTCCCAGAAAGGAGTAAAGTTTGGTCCACACCCTGATCTTAGCCTGGTCGAAATCCATTTTGACTTCTGATTTGAATTCAGATCTCTGATATAATATACTTGTGGTGTATTAAATTGCACAGTAATTCGTTATAGAAGTTTTTGAATTAGGGGAGTTATACAATCAGAACATATTTTCAATCCCTGAATTATCTTGTATGTACTTTCCATTTACTACTACATGACAGTTTAGTTCAGTTTATATGCTTATTATATATCCATTTAACTCAGTTTGTATATTCATTTGCAAACATTAGCCCACCTGTTCAGGGAGAAAAATTATGATCTAGCTTGCTTTGTATTTTTAATAACCAATGAATGTTATGGAACAGGAGCTAAATAAACTTATTAGTCTTTTTTAATATGATAGTAATGCACTGCCAGTTATTAGCAATCTATGGAGAGCCCCAGCACAATCCTTAGTGTACTTGTGAATTTGTAAGGACAAGTTTCAGTGTAATAATTTATCCTGAGAATTACTTCATTTATCCTATTCTTGATATTCTATTTGAGAGAGAGAGAGATTGTAGCAATTCACCTGCAAGGTTGCTGATAAAATCACCATCAAATGGCTTAAGGGAAAAAGGGTTTAATTTTCTAACAATTGTCTGGTTACAGTTCTTAGTCTAGCTTGGCAGGAGATCATGCACCATCACCAAAGGGCCGAGGGAACTGGCCATGCCATATGCACATGAGAGCTGAGAGAAGGACGATCCTTACTTGCCAGACCAGTACGTCTGGCCAAGTATATCAAGGATGCCTACTTCCTCAAACAGCTGTCTGTCCAGGGCCTAGACCCACCCACCGTGGGTTGGGTCTACTCCATCAACTAGAAAATCTCCTGCAGGTTTTCTCTGAGCTTAACTCAAGTACTAATTCTCTACAAATATATCCAGAGCTTGAACCCTCAACTATCAAGTTGATACTTGTACCTAACTATAACAGAGATAAAGCAGTCACACACATGTCATGGAATGCATGTGGAAGTCAGAAGACAGCTAGACAAATTTTGAAAGTTGGGCTTTGCCATCTACTATGTGCGCCACACATAGGTCACCAGGTTTGCCTGATGATACCTTTATCTGCCGAGCCATCTTGCCAGGCCCATTATGTAATTTCTCTTTAGTTTTTAGTCTAATGTTTAATCACAAATAAATTCAAACTACGTACACCTCTTATTATATGCATAGTATATGTATGCTCTAAATATTATGTATTATATATAAAATATATTCAAATAAGACCATACATAATAATACACACATGTAATGTCAGCATTTGGAAGCGAGAAGCAGGAGAACCAACTCAAGGCCATTCTTGTCCACTTTGACAATTCATGATCAGCCTAGACTCCAAGGTGCCTTGAGTCAAAAACAAAAGCTAGATGGGAGAGAGAAGAGACTGAAGGAGAAGTTAGTGAAAAATCAAGATCATGGGAAAGCCATACTGAAATCTACTACTTTATTAACTGCTTTAAAGACATAATTTAAAAAAAAAGTTTGAACAGTGATATCTTACATAGGCAGATAATACAGCTTTCAGAATCCATACATTTTTAAACAAAAATTTCAGTGCCATGTGAGGAACAGTTAGTTCCTCGTGAGATGTTAATCAGGGAGTCCCCAAAGATCCCCTTAAAACATTTCAGGCCAATATCATTGCTTTTGATTACCTGCCACAATTAGATGATAGTATTCTATTACTGAAAACCCTATACACTTTGATTGCAGGACATAGAAACATCGAATTGGAATTATGATGGATGCTCCCTTTCTTCCTGACTAGCTTTCATAATGACAAAAGGTGCCATGCATGGGGGGGAAAAGTCACCCATGGTCTTATCCATCTATGGATCCCATGTGCTAAAATACCAAGCTGCCAGGAAAGATGTTCTCACTGTTACAAAAGTGGCATTTATGTTATGGGAGGTAAACAATGGCTTTCTAGTTGGATTTTATGCCTGTTCCAAAGGAAGGGATTTGTACTTCATGCTAAATTGTCTTGATACAGGTCAGATTAATTCTTTATATCCTAAGAATGACTTACAAAAGTGATTTGACAAGTATGAATAAAGCTATAACTTTTCCATCTAAGAGGAACAGCTCCTTGTCAGTAGAATGGAATCTCATTAATGCAAAGTAGTAAAGTGCCAATTTTTTTAAAGTATTTTCTGGAGAGAAAGAATAGAAAGCTATGATTTATACATATATAACAAATCATTCTCCTATTTTAAAAATATTTTATTTTAAAATTTACTGTACAACTTACTGTGTCATTCAGTCTTCAATCAGCAGACAAAAAGAAACAGAAATAATATAAACTATCTGACTGCTTGACAATAAACTATTGAAACAGGTAACACGTTATCTAAAAAGTGCCTTCAAACATAAGTCCAAAGGGAAAAGCAGGCTGTGAAAGTTAAACTATGAAGGCACTACACCAAACTGCCTTTTAAGTACCTATTATTATACCCATATATTTGAGGAGCATTCAGAACTCATCCTTAAAGCCGCCTTCTGCAACAGAAGGTGTTTACTACACAGAAGGATAGCTGGTCAAATTGCAGAAATAAGTGCTTGGTCCTAATCAGGACATCTAAGTCACATCCACACTTGGCCCAAGGCTCAGGGAACATTGCAGAAGAGGGTCAGTAAGACCTGGAAGAAAGTCAAATAAGAGCTTGAGAAGAGACAATGGCCAGTAGAACATTATTTCCTATACATGATAAGAACTACAATGGGAACTGTCCTATCAACATCTCACCAGGAAAAGGAAAGATCTCAAGAAGTTCTACACATCCCTGAGCAACTCATGAGACCTAATACTAAAGGGGAAGAAAAGGAAAATGCTATCCTTAATTGTATACCCACTGGTCTATGACATTTGTTGGAGCATGAATCATATCTGGCGTATGATCTTAAAGACAAACTAGATGAAGCACAGTGGGCCAAACAAATAAAAAGACTTGAAATAAGAAGGAGTGTGACAGGGGAGATGAAGGGTTGTTAGGGAGAAAAGAAGGGAGATGGGAATAGGGATTAAGAGTTTTCAAAATTGTCATCTAGTTCTGATGACTGCCATTAAAAGTTATGGAAAAACATTTTACCACAGCATTTTAATGACATATATTCATTGTAATCATTTAAATGCATTAAGAGCAAAATAAATTCTACCAAATTTCAGATAGGTATTTTATCACAGTTTTATACATTTTCTGTCACTAGTGACTACCAGAAGAATAAATAAAATAAAAATAAAAATGAAACTTCCTCTAATTTCTGTTCATTGTTTGCCCCCCCAAGATGTACTATAAATGTCTCTTTTAATACAGATTTAATGGACTACTGATTGCATCAGACGTCTTCTGACTCAAGATGCAAAGGCAGATCTGGACAGGGGCAGTGAGGGACCAAGATAGGAGAAGTAAAGACAGAGACACAAACTCTGGGGTTTTCTTGGAAGAAGAACAATCTTTTTTTTTTTTCAGTTGGTGTGACAATATAGGGCTTAACTAGATAAAGAATAGCAAAGCAGGAGCTAGAACATGCAGTTTCTCAGCAACTGTCTTCTTTTCTTTTTTCAGATTTTTTTATTTTTCTAGTTTTACAAGCATATTGAGTACTCATCCCTGCTTCCCTTAATCCCCTGCCCTTTCATCCCCCTTTCCTTCCTCAATCCATCCCACTCCTTTCCACCCTCTTGCCTGTATGCTTTTAAGAAGCCCAGGGTTCCCGCTGGCTTGTTTGTTCTTGTAACGGTTCAAACCTCTTATGGCATACAAAGTCGACTGTCTTTGAGCCACCCCATTGATAGGACTTCACTCATCCAACTTCAGTCCCCAAGATATCCAATAGATGTTTGTTATTGGCTTAGAGTCCGAAGTTCTATGCCACTAGCAAACATCTTTTGAAATGCAAAAATACTTTGTGAAAAAAATGAAGTCATTTCCAAAGGACCAAAAATATTGAGGAAAAATGTTAATTGGTTTGATATCCTTCACATTCTAAATTCCTTGTATTGTTGAGTGATTTTCTTTAAACTTTGTTTCAAGTACCCCATTAAAAATTTTATAGCAATGGTTAAAAGAAATAAAATGAGTGTTTTGTGAAACGGGAATTCAATTTTAAATGTTCATTATTTCATGAACACTTACGAAAAAAGAAAAGGCCACATTTTTCAAAGGACACACTTACAAAAGAAAAATCTATATAGATGCACAATCACAATCAAAAGTCAATAATGAATTCTTTCAAAGTATGACAATCTACACGTTAGAATATTTTAAAAATCAAATTATGTTTAAGTAATACCTATAAACAAAAATAAAAAGAAAAATAAAAACAAAATGACAAATATGTATAGATATACTAGGAAGAAAGCAAAATAGGAAAGTATATGCATATATAATAGAAAACAGTCAATAAAACATAAGCACATTAAAAAATAGAAACTTCTTTCAAAATTACACACTTACAAAATGAAAAGTATAATCAAGCCTTAAAAGAAGACATTTGCTGCTTATAAAAGATTAATATTATAAAATATAAAAATGTATAAGAATAAAATAATTCAGTGGAAAAATATGCAAGACATTTTAGTACTCAATTCCCAAAATAGAAAACTGAAGGCCAAATAGGTAAAAGCATGTGCATGGAAACCTAGAAATCAAAGTTGCAGATCATAACCACTATATTATTTCACACTCATCAGAATGGTAAAGTTTTAAACTCTGACATTGTGAAGGATTACTAAGAATATGAACAGATAATGCTGTTATGCATTGCTGGAAAGAGTATGTTTAGTTTCCAATTTGTGAAAGTTATTGAGCTTATTAAAGTGTATATCCTACAACTCAGTCATACTACCTTGGAAATATCTCCCCCAAACATTTTCATGCCTGTGTACAAGTATCACCATAAGAATGTCTTTGTCAGCAATGGATATTTTGAAAAAATTGGAAGAGAATTAAATACTCATCAAAAAGAGAACTGGAGCCTGGGAAATGACTCAGTGGTTCAAGCACTTGTAGTGCAGGCAAAAGAATTGGGGTTCAGATCCTCAGATCCCATATAAAATATCTGGTGAGTTAGCAGCATGCCTGTAATTCTACCCTTGGAAGACAGAGACTGAGAATCTTTATAGAAACTGATTATCCAGACTGGCTTCATGGATGACCTCTGGGTTTCATGTGAGACATTGTCTCAAAAAGAACACTAGCAAGGATGGTTTCCATTATCTGCCTCAGACAGCTACACACCCACACATTCGCACTTGCACCCATGTGAATACTCGTGTACATACATGTGTCCCGCACTCATGAAAATGAAGTAAAAAGAAAAATAGATAAATGCCCTTAATTCACTTAATTTTGGTACATGTAAGCCTATTCATTAAAACAAGTGACTCATTCCAATATGTACCAACATAGATGGTTCTTACATCTAACAATCAAGAAGAGTTAGTGCTTGGTAGTCATGTGAGGCAAGTTACAGAAAAAATCTTATAGTATACTTTCCTTTTTAAAAACCTTACAGTACATGAAATCATCATTTTTATCAAATTTGCACAATCGTGATGCAATTGGGACAAAATACAAATAGTCTTGGCATGTTGAAGAAGTGTTATTGGACAATTTGGACATTATTATTCATATTTTCTATACTGTTTAGTATGTCCTGTAATATACTGTTAATTTCTTTATATCATACTATCAATTTCTTCATATTATATGTATATATAGTTGCATTCGAAGTATATAAAAAATTGTTCTATTTTCACAATATCGCTTTTGAATAAATGAATTGAGATAAATACTGTCGGTAGTTTGATTTGCTTTCAGAATAATTGCTATACTTTTAATACCAGAAAATTATTCTGGAAATAAACTGAATTTGCCATGTTCTTTTAAATTATACTGCTCTTTTCTCTACCTTTTCTAATTATAATCAGAGAAAGTGCTGGACATGTTAAGGTTAGTTTTCCACTGTGTACTTTTAATTACTACCAGAATAGCTGCTGTTTCTGAAGGGCTCCAAATGCACTGACTCAAGCTTATGGCTTAGTGGATTTTACTTTCTGTATTGTTTACTCCAACTGATCCTTCAAAAATCAGGGACTCTTGATCTAAAAAAAGAAACAACTAGCAATTTCCTGTGTGAGCACTTCTGCTCCCTTTCCACAATTCAGTCATTGACTCATCTGTCTTTCATTTTGCTTTTGTGTCCAGGAGCAAACAGAATACTGGAAGCTTCCTTCCTGCATACTCATGTCAGGATCTAGCTGAATACACTATCATAAATGGGAGAAGTGGTAACTCACAGTCTCTTTTCTACTATAGTTCTACAATTTGAGTTTTCTTACTACTTTTCTGACTGGTTCTGCTTCATGTTTTAGTGGAACATTTTATCATTAACACTCTGTACCTTCTGGTAAGGCAGGTCAGGAAACTCTAATTAGTACCACTGGGAGTCTGCACCTGCATAATTGAGTACCTTTCTGTGTCTCACCATGACACTCTTTGAGGCACATTTCTGTTTTGGAGGTGGGACAGTAACTTGTTTATTTTGCTCTTTCCTCATCCAGGAAAAATAACAAAAGAAACCAATTCTGTCAAGAAACTGAATTTATTATCAGCTTTCCAATTATCTGAAAGACAAGAGTTCAAGAGATTTACCAATACTAGATTATTTCTGCAGATAGATTTGGATGTTTGTTAACTGTGTTTATAATATATGCAAAAAGTAAAAGAGTTTGAATATCTGAAAATAAGGACTTGAAGTATAGTAATATACTGAGACATTAGAAAACTCTTAGAAAGCATTGTTTTTGCTGCCAAGAAACATGCAATATATCATTTAATTAAGGAATAAATTCAAAGTAACATTTATATATTATATTATATTATATATTCTTGGAACATTAGTAAAATATCATTTTTAATATTTTGCTAATCTGATCTTTCAATTTAATTTATATTATAACAAATCATATATTCAATATGTCATCTGATTAAAAGTCAAAGAAAAGAAATCTATCAGACTCAAATCCTCCTAAATTAAAATAGAAAACAACATATAAAAGTAGAAATCAAGTTTGGGGTTTTAAAGATGGATTACCACTTTAGAATGTGAAATAGTAATTTTCTTCCTACATGAGACATATGAAAATAAATAAAAATTAGCAATTTTGCAAAAAAGGTGGACTTGGAGCAATTAGTCAGATCCAGCAGCTGCTAAATGCTACAAAGATCAGAATTGCCTATAGGCAAAAATTACCAAACATCCAAATAGAGTCTTATCATGGCAATAGTCTATAGGCTATTGCTTATAGGCAAAAGTTAGCAAACATCCAAATAGAGTCTTATCATGGCAATAGTCTATTGTTTGGAAGCCCTCAAAAAAGAGAATTATAGACCAATCTCCCTAATGGACACAGATGCAAAATCCCTCAATAAATACTTGCAAACCAAATCAATAAAATGAAAAAGATAGTTTATCATGATCAAGCTGGATTATTTCCAGACATAGAGGAATGGTTTGACAAACAAAAATCAATAATAATTCATCACATAAATAGAGTAAAAGACAGAAATCACTTGATCAATTCAATAGATGTTAAAAGAAAAACACAGCCTTTGACAAAATACACCATCTTTTCATGGCACAAGCCCTGAGGAAAAGAAGTATGGAAGAAACAGATCTCAAAACAATAAAGCCTCTAGCAGATATTAGCTTAAGTGGAGAAAAACTCAAAGCATTCCCTTTAAGATCAGGAACAAGACACTCACCACTCCTGTTAAACATAGCACTGAAGTCTTAGATGAGTTATAAGATAGGAAAGAGAGATAAAAGGAATACAAATGGGAAAGTTTTTAGATGATAGGATCCTATACTTTTGAGACGCTGAAGACTGTATCAGAAAACTTCTAGAGCTAATAAATATCTTCAGGGAAGTGGCTGGTTATAAAATTTACATACAAAATTAAGTAGCTTTCCTATATACTAAGGATGGACAAACTGAGAAAGATATAAGTAAAATGGTCACACACACACACACACACACACACACACACACACACACACACGCACACACAATATGTTGGGGAAAAACCTAGCAAAGGAGGTAAAATACATATTCAATCAATACTTTAAAACAATGAACAAAAAGAAATTGAAGAAAACACCAGAAGATAGGAAGACGTCATATACTCACACTCAGGTAGGATTAATACTGTAAAAAACATAATACTAAGGATAATCTTACCCAAGTTAGAAAAACTAAGTTTAGGAAAATAAAGATGGCTTAGCAGTTAAAGCTTTTATCTCATAAACAAAAGGACCTAGTTTAGATCCCAGATCTCAGCCTTGGAAAGATAGATAGAGCCTGAGAAACTTCAAGCAAAGCAATAAGTAGGGAAAGCAATCCAGAATGAGTCCCAAAGTCACCCTTGGGCCTCCACAAGTACACACAGTATCTGTCCTTTTCTGCACACACATAAACACACAAAGGAGAAAAAAACAACACATGCTGGCAAAGATGTAGAGAAAGGGAAATCCTGATTCCCTGATGGTGGGAGCATAAGCTGGCACAGCCACTGTGCAAAACTGCATGGAAGTTCCTCAAAAAAACAGAATTAGAATGAACACATTTCAACTACATCACTCCTGGGCATATTTCCAAAGAACTCTATATCTTACTACAGAGACATGTGCACATCCATATTCATTGCATCTCAATTTTAAATAGCAAGAAAATGTAATGAACCTACATAGTCACCAACTGATGAATGGATAATAAAAATGTGTTACATTCACAAAATGCAATATTATTCAGTTGTTAAGTATTAAATTACACAATTTTTTTGATAAATGGGTAGAAACTGAAACCTTGTACTGAGTGAGTTACTCAGCTACAGAAAGACAAAATTGTACATTTTCTCTTATAGGTATATTCCAGCTTTGAAGCTTAGGAATTGTATATTTAATTTTAAATACTAATTAAAACCAAGAAACTAGAAGGGGGTTACTATGCAAGGATGGGAAAAAAGTCTATACAGAGAGGAATTAAAACGACACAAGTTTTATGAAGGTGGAAAGGGGAATAAGAGAGAAAGTGTTTCAGGGAGTGAGGAAGTAAGGACAGGGAAAAGAGGAGCAAAAGAGAAATAGTTGGCACTAATAAAGTAAATCATCTTACTTAAAAATTCAATTTGAAATAATGTAAGAGCTTGGATGAAGATACCCTACCCAGAGATGCATAGAGAGGTAGAGATTAGAAAGAACAAAAATTGCTTTGAGTTGTTCCTCCTAGAAAGCATAGATGACTAAACAAAACTACCAGTACCAGGTATGAATGTAAACATACAAACCATGTTTCAGGGAAGTGCCAGAGGCCCTCCAAACAAAGTAAGCTATTGCCATTGCTTTGCTTCCCCTCCAGAATCTGACGGTAATATTTTATTGATGATGACATCATACACTTCAATCACATACTTCAATTATCTCCATGTGCACATGAAATCAAGCTGGAATTGACCTATAAGCTTCCTTCCTCCCTGCTGCCTAGTATTCATAATATCATACAGTAACATGCAGGTAAGTGGGAGAGCAAAATCATCAACAGTCTTACTGAATTATAAATGCTACAATAAAAACCAGCCTGCCAAGATGTGCTTTTTGGTGAAACAGTGGCCCAAATGTTATCAACTGCCTTCTGATTGGATCTAAAGCCTGCTCGTGCCTGACACTGCAGTTCTGACCAAGACCCCACTACTGTTGATTGACTAAGTAGACATGGCAACAAACTATCTTCTAAGTACCTTCAAATTTGTAAACTAGTAAAACTCAGCCGTCATCCAAGAAGTCTGTTTTTTCAATGGCTTGTAGTCAATATAGAGAATCACAACTAATTAAAGAGCGGAGAACTAATGACTATGGAGTGCTCAAAGCTCAAAGAACACAGTGGAAGAAGGAACAGAAATAGGCTAAGGGGGGCTGGAGAGGTGGCTCAGGCGTTAAGCCTCTGCCTTGCAGGCGGAAGGTCCTGAGTTTGGATCCTACACCCCACGTATAGACGCCAGGCAGAAGCGAGGGTGGCCTGCGTTTCTGGTCCTGGTAGGGCGGAGCCTGTGAATCCCCGGGCAGAGTAAACAAGGAGGAGGTGGAAGCGTCAATGGTGGTTCCCGAATTCGCCCGTGATTCTACACACACACACACACACACACGCACACACACACACGCACGCACACACATACAACTGAATAAATAATAAATAATAATAAAAAAATTTAAAAAAGAAATAGGATAAGGGCCAGAGTTTGTGGAGAAATAAAATCAAATGTGTCCTCTAGACTCAATTAGGTCACTGCATTCATGAACTTGTGGCAGCCACCCAATATTGGCCCACTATTAACACTACATCCTAGGACTCCACCCCTCTCTGAATGAATATTAATAATTAATCCTGGCGGGGATGAGCAGGACCCAATTGCTTCAGTGGAGTCACCACTAATGTGCCTAGACATGCGCTAATGCAGACAACCCTTAATGAATTTTGTCACGCACACAAGATAAAATTAAAGGGAAATTTGTTGAACAGAAAAAGATGCTCTGTGGGAGAAGGAGGGAGAATAAGATAAGATGATAAGGGGATAGAAAATGACGAAAATTCATGGTATACATATCCGAAACTCTCAAGTAAATTTTTTTAAAAAAGTGTATGTTTTACCAGGAGGAGATAGCCTTCCTTTAGTGGGTCTTCGCAAAGGCCTGCCACCTCAGACTTACTCCCTTTAATCTAATTTATAGCTACGCTTTTGGAAGGTATTTTAAGTGCTTTAAATTATTTAATTCTTTAAGAGACAGAATCATGGCACATAGATGGAGGCTAGAGAACAACTTTTGAAAATCAGATCTCTCTGGCAACCTTGTGAACTTCTAGAGATTGAACTTGGGTCACCAAATGTGTGAGTAGCAAAACATTGCTGAGCCATATTGCCCACTCTGTACTTTAAATATTTTTTAATTTTTTTTTCATGTGTGTCTCTATGTGTATATCTGTGCTCATCAGAGGTCACTGTGTGTGCCTCTGGAGACCCAAGTGGTGACTTGGGGAATTATCCTAAGCTCCCCCTATTTGTTTTTTTTGGTTTTTTTTTTTTTTTTTTTTTTTTTTTTTGATATTTGGAATGCTTTTAATGCCAATTCCCTTCTTTTTTTTTATATTGAATATTTTTTTATTAAAAATTTAATTATACATTTTAAAATTTTTTACCAGTTCCCTCCCTCCCCCCTCCTCCCCCTCCCCTTCCCCCAGTGTCTCCCCCCCAATTCCCAGAGAGTCCTTTATTGTGTACACCTAACTCTCCACTGGGTCCTCCTCTCCGATGACATACCCTATTTGTTTTGTTCTGGAGTTTCCCACCCTCCACCTTCCAGAACCTGAAGTACTGGCCATCCTCCACCATTTCTGCCTGGCATTTTTATGTGGGAACTGCGATTCAAACTCAGGATCTTCTACTTGGTAGGCATTGACCCCTGAGCCATCTCTCTGACCCTGTTTTGAAAATGCTAAAGTGGAGCAATTATGAAACTTTCACCTTCTTGAAAGTAGTGTGTTAACTGGGACACCAAAGGCTGAAAATGATTTATGAAGGAAAGTTCAATCTTCAATGGCCTTTGGGCCATCGTGCCCAAAGCATGTGCTGCACAACACATTGTTCAGATTTACAGATGTGAAGGTTCACAAAAGGTTACCAGACAACTGCTTGTCATGAGAGTACCATGTCAGAAACATGGATCAGACACATTAATGTCTTTCTGAAACATCAGATTTTTCTGGAATGACAATAAAATCACAAGTTACGTTAGTTACATGGTCAGTAATTTGTCAAGGAGTCCTGATTTCTCCTGATGTTGACCGAGGCAAACAGATTTTTTTAAACTTTCTTTGAAAAAATGTTTAATCAGTCATAATAGAAATCCCCTACTATTGGGCAGCCCAAGAAGAGGCCCCAAGCTATGCCACTTAGTCCTGAACCCTCACTAGTGTTCCCTCACTAAAGGGAAATTCAGTGGCCACATAAACAGATGCTCTGGAGGATGGGAGGGAGGAGGGAAGAAGCACCAAGAGAGGAAGAGAGAAGTAAAAGGGATGAGGGGAAGAGAGTGGGAAGGGGCTAGAGTGAGAAGAGTAAGCTTGTACAATTAGGCAAAAAAAATGCAATACAAATGTGGTAAAAATGTCTCACATATATTATGTGAGAGCGAGAAAACAAGCAAGTGTATACATGCCACTCACCCATGAAAGAGAAGAGCTCATTCAGTTCATTCTCTCCTCCTATTATGTGGACTCCAGATGGAACTCAGTTGTCAGGTTTGCACACAATTGTCACCTTTACCCACTGAGCCATCTTACTGGCCTTACTTTAAACTTAACTACTGATAACCAGTCTCTGATGACGTATTGCCCACTACACATAATATGGGTTATATAATGACTATAAAGGGCTAAATAACTTGCTGCAGAGTTCATGGAGTTTCAAAAAGGCCTAAAAGGAGGCAGGCAGAAGTCTGATTGAAATGTAACTCTCTGCTGGGATGTGAGAATGAACTCCACCAAAGTCTTCTGGGGGTGCTGGGACACAATTCAAACTGCAGGGTCAGAGCTGAGCAGAAGCAAGATGTAGGACCAGGAAGAACATAGATGAAAGAGTAGGACAGAAGGATAGAAATTTGAGTAGGCTATAATAGTGGTGAGGACGAAGCCAAGTTAAGCCTACGATAGCTGAGTGTTTCTTAACTGTGGATCTCTTGATCCATGTACCAACTAATAAGATGATAATTCAACAGGGTGTCATCCTACTTATGGGGTCCAGATGAGAGAGTTACACTCTTTCCTCAGTTTGATGTGAACAACAAATTCTCAGGCCTGGCTTTTAATATGACCATGTATCCATGCAGTACTCATTTATTTTGATAATGTATATGATGCACCACTTTTACTTTCAGGAGTGATTTACCCATCAGTCTGCATCTCATGAGGGGTGCTTATATGTATGCCTACCAGGCACTTTACCTCTCTGTTTGCCCACAAAATAGAGTCAATGCTGCTTGCAAAATGAAATCTCTCAGGCCACAGCTTACCCTCAAAGAAATATGGTATTACACAACACAGGAGAATGTAGAACAGGGTAGTCTGAACTCATCACTAACATCTTAGTTTCCCTATATTTCTAAAGAAATTAAGAAGTAGAAAATTATTTACAAATTGATCAAGTCAAAGAAAGAATCCTAGTTTCTCTCTGCCTTTCCTGTAGCAGGGTTACAATTTCATGCATAAGATGAAACAAAATTCAGGGAATATGAATCATGATTCAGTCATCATTAAGCTGTCAGAAGCACATGAAAATTCTTTCTTGGGAAGCAAGTTCCCATATGGTGTCAGTCTTCAGCCTTCATTCTTGTGGTGATTTAGCTGTGAAAAGCTCATCATTTTAGGTTTTCTGTTATATTCTCTCAATCAACATCTTTCTTTGTTCATTACTCATTCTAAAAATGATTTTAGATACTATGCATTTATTGAAAGATTTTAGATACTATGCATTTATTGCCGGACTGGCGTGAAAAGTTCTTGAAACATAACCGCCTCTGAAAAAAAAATCCTAAGTAGAAGGATGAAGACATTCATGTGATGTCAGGCAGGTAAACACGCCTCAGAACCCTGATCTATAACCACTCACATTAGCTACTTTTGGAAGGACGCAATCATTCCATTTTGACTGTGATGACTTCCCCCCTTGTTTGACCTAAAGACACCCCTGATTGACCGACCTGTGGTTTAATTTTTAATTATCCTTCATTGCTGGATGAAACAATCAGGGATATAGTACAAATTTAATTATTGGACAAATTGAAACAATTTAATTACCTGAAGTCTATTAAATTTTTAAATATATTGAGTCCCTGATAGAAAAAAGAATCCATTCTTTTCTATTTTTTTCTTTTCTTTTCTTTTTTTAATTCTGGGTCTACTTATACTTTTTCTTTGTCACTTTGTAGGGCAAACACTTTCCCTTATTTTTCTGTTTAAAGGTCAGGTTTAACTTCTGCTTCATGTGGTTCCTATTAAACACAGTAACTTAATAATTCATAGAGGTCAGCTTTTTGCTCCCTTTTGTAAGTGTCCTGGCAGAAGAGAGCGTTTAAAGAATGGCACTTCCATGCTTCTCTTAAATTATCCAACTGTTGAAACAATGGATCCCAGGAACTCCTAGCATGAAGAGAAAGCCAAAGGCTGATGCCAGCCAGAGGAGAAACGCCTCCTAGGAAGAAATTTCACACAGTTCTGTCAATTTATCAGACCACCTTGCAGAACAAACTGGAGTCCTGACATGCGTGGGTCAATGATGGATGGGAATACATGTTAACTAGCATCCTCTTTACTCTCTATTTTAGCCTAAATCTTAAGGATACAGAAGGCCAACTTACTGGGGTGTGGGGGGACACTGGTTCCTTTTACTTGTTCTTTTTTTCTCAGTCAAATTTATTAATCTCCTTTCTCTGTTTCTGGCTTTTTTCTTTATATTGGTGTGTTGGGGGGAGGGGACTCAGTCAGAGCCTCTGGCAACGACATTTTTATAGGAAGAATATCAAGAAAAGAACTATAAAATTTTTACAAAAAATTGCAAAAACAACATTAGCTACCTATTAAATAGTGTTTTCACTGTGTACAATGTTATATCAGGATTCTCTCCAGATTATCAATAGCTTCAACTTTTAGAGCATTTGATATTGTAGAATGCTTAGACACATCTAATTATCTGTGCACAAAATAAAGATCATAATTATAACAATTACTTGCATAGTTGATGCTATAAAATACCTAACCAAAATCATTTAAGGAAGGAAAGATTTACTTTGGTTTATAGTTCCAGGAAATACAGTCAATCGCCACAGGGAGGGTATGGTGGCAGAATAAGAGGCACCTGAACATATCACCTACCAGAAGCAAAGAATCGTGAATATTTGTGTTTAGCACTTATCCAAGTTACTCTGCGTGTCGCCAAAAAAACCATGTCAAAATGGCTTATGGAAACAAGGGAATTCTATTCTCTCTCATGATTCTTCGTTGCAGTGCCGCATCCGTATTGGCAAGAAAAGCTCATACCAACACAAGGAGCCATGGGAACTAACTATATCACACTCATGGGACTGCTGAAAGAGAGTTAAACCTCACTTGACAGACATAATGTTTGTCCAGCTATTACAAAGAATGCCGACTCCCTGTATTGGCTCCCTCCATTCACCTGTCCAGGGAAAAGTCCCACTCAACATGGACTGGATCTTCCCTCATCAATTAGACAATCTCCTGCAGGCTTGCTCAGGGCTTAAATCAGAACTGTTAAGTCTTTACAAATGTGCTCAAAGCTCAAACCTTCAATTGTCAAGCTGACATATGTAGCTAATGACCACTGCTCTCTTTCTCCTTTCTATGTCATCCAGAAACCCACTCCACAGAATGGTATCTCCCCCCATCTCAATTAATGTAATCTAGAATCCCCTCACAGATGATGCTCAGAGACATGTTCCTACAACAAATCTAAATTCTGTTAAACTGATGATCAATATTAGACATCTCAGTAATATAATTAGGAACATACATCAAAAAGATTCTTATTAATCTGCATAACAAAATCATGCACCTTTGGATTTTGTCATTTTAGAAGAAGTGTACTTTGAAGGATCAAATACATATGTAACAACCAGCACCATAGCTTTGCAAAATAGGTGTATATACATGTGAGTCTGTGTGTTCAGCATCAGAGATGATGAGTAACTCAAGATGTGAGATAATCATCCCTTCTATACAACTCTCAGATGAGCTGCATGGAAGCTCCTTCTGAAGCAGGAATATGCTGTGATGCTCTGTTGGAATTCCTTATGAGACTTCTTTGGGTCATGAGTCAGAAACATTCAGCTCTTCTGTTGAGACTCTAGTCACCTAGAGTCACCCAGACTGTCTCTTCTTTTCAGAATCCAGGTGGCTTTCCTGTATATAAAACTATAGTGGGAATATTCTGCAGCTGCCAAATTTTCAACCTGTATTAAGACAATCGGACAAAAAATGACAGAAAAAAAAATTCAGTTACATTAGGGCTGGAGAGATGGCTCAGGGGTTAAGATTCTGCCTCACAAACAGAAGGCTCTGAGTTCAGATCATAGTCCCACATAAAAATGCTAGGCAGAAATGGCAGTAGCCTGCACTTCTGGCCTTGATGGGCAGAGCCTGAGAAATCTCAGCACTAAGCAGAAAGGAGGTAGAAGAAATCCAGGATGATTCCTGGAGTCACCCTTGTTTTTCCACATGGATATATAGTATCCTCTGATACACACACGCACACACACACACACACACACACACACTAAATTAATTAATTAATTAAAATAAAGTTTTAAAAAGTTACAGAGCATGCTCTTAGATAATGAAAGAATTAATCAACTAGAATTCTCCTTGGGAGCCTCCAAAATAGTATAGATTTCTTATATTCCGTGCCAACATAAATTACAATAGAAATCTCCTCAAGATTGATTTGAATGTTTTCCATTTTTAAAAAAAATATTCTATTAATTTATTTGAGAGGAGAAGAGAGAGAGAGAGATACAGATATACATGTCCAAGTCAGAGGACAACTTTCAGAAGTCATTTCTCTCCTTCCATTGTGTGGGCTCTGGGAATGGAATCAGGTCATCACATTTGTATGTGGCCACTTGCACCTCCTGAGTCACTTTGCTGCTAACCACAAATTTATTCAAATTCAAATGTAAACAATGTTGCTGACAATTTTGGCACTCTGAATCTCTGTTCCACAGCAATATAACTGCTTTGGTAGAACAGAGATCATACTAAAGACAGAAAACTGTGTCCTTCCCTTTGTTATCAAACATAGAAACAATGACTAGAAAAAATTAAAATTTCTTAAGCATGCCCATGCTGGTGAATTTAGTTCCAGGAAGAAACGTCACAAAGTTCTGACAATAAGACTATGATGGGAGAGTGACAGTCAGGACCACTGTTGACCAGGACTGCTTAGTTATGCATCCTTCTTGTATCCTATTTAAACCCAAAACTCATGGCACTTTTCCTATGGTGGACTTTAAGATCATTGAATCTCTTAATTTGTAAACTGGGGAGGTGCACAACCTATTTGTTGGGACTTCTGTAGTT
Organism: Typhlomys cinereus; assembly: GCA_023101885.1. NCBI lineage: Eukaryota > Metazoa > Chordata > Mammalia > Rodentia > Platacanthomyidae > Typhlomys > Typhlomys cinereus. The sequence goes on along the minus strand of JALPQD010000148.1, from coordinate 4,694,952 downwards.
CGAGGTATGAACCTAAAACCTTGAATAACAGTGTCAGCGGTACTACAGTGACTTTTCAAGCCTCGGGTAATTGGCACTGCAGTGATTCAAAGTAGCTCAAATGGATATCAAATAGTTAAAGATAAACATTAAATGTGTATCTGAAAACAAATGTCAATTAGACTATAGAGAAATACAAATAAAGTGAGTACTATATCAAACATGATTTGAACATTCTTGTCACATAACCAAGCTGTTCATTTCAAACTTTCAAAGGGATCTGGTTTTTCTCAAGACTTCGTTACAAACATGACACCAGGAGCACAAAGCAAAGCAAGTGTCTTAATTTCATATTCCATTGATGCAAACCTGACCCAAATAATTAGGGGAATAAGGGGGGTGGGTAGAATAATGGGGGGTCTTATTTGTGGTCATAATTAGAGGTTGCAGTTGTCATACTGCATACTGGCAGGAGAGTTACCAGCAGAAGGGAGCTTACCACACCACGTCCAAGTCAAGAGCAAAGAGAAGGGAAAGCACCAACACATATCAACTTGTTTTCTACATTGTTAACTTGCCAAAATGCTATCCAGCTCTGTATCATCCACCGGCCCAGGAATGGTCCCATCTATCAGGTTTCCTCACATCAGTCATATAGCGAAGACATTTTCTACAAATTTTCAGAGACCAACTGCCTAAATGAAATAAGTCTTCATAGGTGTACCCACATGCCCACCTCAGGTGCTAAGTTACAGCTGAAACTAACTGTCACACTAAGTCTTAGATTCAGAGAGTTGGCCTGCAATAACAATATTCTTCACTGAGAAAAACCAAAAGCCCCCTTTCCTTTTCAGTTCATCAACATGCAAGTGACAGAGGAGAATAAAGCTTCAAGAAGCACCATAGGGAATGGTGAGCAGCAGGTTTCCTCTTGGATGGCTTAGCCAAAACTGTCACTGGACACTTATATTCATACACTAACTGTCTTAGCTTCCCTATATCTGAGAAGAAATTTGGAAAGGGAAATTGTTAAAGGAAAATGGACTTATGTATAATTTTTCTGAAGCATGATATACTAGTTACTCTTCCCTGCTGCTGTGAGGCAATACTCAAACATAACTTAAGGGAGAAAGGGAGATTTATTCAATGTACAACTCTAGAGGTATCATATAGACCTTTTTGGTAGAAAAGGCGTAGCTAGCTGGTAGAAGATGGAGACAGCTTAGATCACATCCATCATGGAGGCTGAAAGCTACAAATTGCAAGATCAAACTAACTAACTGAAACTAGGTAAGGTTAACCAACCTCAAGGCCCACCCTCATGACTGCCTTCCTCCTGCAAGCTTCCACCTCTTAAAAGTTCCATGTTCTATTTATCATATAATCTTGGTTGTTGCTATGCTATGGTATATCGTTTTATGGTTATATTGCCCTATGTACATTGTTTCAAAAGCATGTCTTGTCTCATGTTATGGTTTCTTTATAATTCAATTACAACATTTAAAAGTTTTTTTAAAAGTGCCATGCTCTTCCCAAACAACTAAAGATTTGAATAATTCACATTTTAATCCATGACCCAGGGCTCAAAAATCTCCTAGTTTCTCTCTGCTTTTACCATGGCAGGGTCATAGTTGTAAAGAAAATTATGGAAATAAGCATGATGGTGGTCTAGTCATGAGAAATATCACGAAACATAAATGAGATCTATCCAGGAGGCAAGTCCATCCTTCTTTGCCATCAAGGTTTCAGTCCATTCTGAGAGTCTGTTCTCACCCAGGGTGGAGTTTCTGGAAAAAATTTTAACTATGCAGGAGACATTCTTTTAGGATTCCTGTAACACTGTTTCATTCTCAAGATCTTAAAACATGTGCTCCTGCTTGGAAGCTCTTTCAGAAAAAGAAGCATGATCTATGTAGGCAATCTTTGAAGTTGACTCTATCATTGTTGAAATTCTTGACTCTTAGCCAATATGAAATGTAAACACACCCTGTGGTATCAGATCCTCCCTTCTGCTCTCATAAACCACTAATTTTCTCTGACTTTCTGTCTGCCATTCTTCCACACATTTGGGAAGCATATTTAACATAATTTTGCTCTTAATTTCTGGTATAAGTGTCCTTTTCTGTAAAAAAAAAAAAAAAAAAGGGCAGAATTTTAGAAAGTAGTTTGATATCAAAATGGTTCATTATTAATGAGAATGAACAAATGTTGCTTCTCTTCTGACATTATTACTATTATATATATATATATATATATGATAACATTGACATCTAGGTAAGTCAAGAGTCTCATAAACTATATAGAAATATGTATATGATTATAATAAAGTATACAAATCTGACTTTTGTCTGGTTTCACATTAAGTACTATTATCTATTAAAAGCATTTATATTATTACAAAAAAGAAAATTAAAAAAGAAAGAAAAATAAAAAAGTATTTATATTAAGTCCATGAAAATTGTAGGCATTCATTCCTCACATTATCATTTTGAAACTCAAAACATTAATATTATCCTAGCAATCCCAAATACCACCCCTGCTTTAAAAATTCAATTAAGTTCTCATGGGAAATAAGGGAAATCCTTATTTATATATTTTTTGCATGTCTGTGTGTATGTGTGAGTTTAGTACATGTGTGTGAGCACTTGAGCATATGCGTTCCTGTGGAAGGCCCAAGGCTGACTTCTAGAATCATCCTGTATTGCTCTACTACATCCTACTGTTTTGCTCTGAGCACTCTCAGGCTCGGCCTTCCAGGTCCAGAAGTGCAGGCCACAACCATTTCCACTCTGTCTTTTTATGTGGGATCTGGGTGTGAACTCAGGTGCTTTTGCTTGCAAGGCAATGGTTTTAAGCCTGACTTATCTCTCTGACTCATACAATTTTTTTCTTTTTAAATTGTTTATTTGAGGGGAGGAGAGAGAAAGAGAGAGAGAACATAATTCATGACACATGGGTGAAGGTCAGAAGATGACTTTAGGAAGTCAGTTCTCTCTTTTCATGATGTGGGTTTCCAGGAATCAAATTCCACTCTCCTGGTTTATGAGCAGGCACCTTATCCACTGAGTTATCTCATGGCCAAATAAGAAATTTTTAACCTTGTAGGTAGTTTGTAGATGTTCTTGATCAACACTAAGAAGAGTGAGAGAAAAGAAAAAGGAAGAGGGAAATAAGTAAAAGCAGATGAGAAAGAGAAAGAGAGGGAGGGAGGAGATTGACCCCTATGTTCTCTGTTAACTGTCCTCCTCTTACTTAAATCCTCATTTTAGAAGTATAAAAGAGAAAATAATCCAAGTCAAATGTCAGAGATATTTTAATACCTGCATATTTAAATAATTATTGTGTAACTCAGAAAGCTTAGAAGAATTAGTTAAATCATAAATCAGAGCTGTGTATCCTTCTGTAACATTCTTTCCAAGGTAACAATGTGCTTTTTGAAGAAACTACAGATAACACATGAGCTCAAGAATGCAAATCATGAGCAATACAGTTGACTGAAACCCTTCGGGGAACTTTTGGATCCCAGATGCCTCTGCAGATAAGTGAGCACTGCTACTTATATCTTCCTTTCTGCCTTCTCTTCCAACCTTTACCACACTCTACCACCATGTATTGGACGCCTTGCTCTTTTCCAGGGTCTCAGGTTCTTCTTTCATTGAATATCACCTTTTACCCTCAGTGTGTCACATGAAGTTTCAACGTCCTTTGCATGTCTCATGTCTTGCCAAAGTATATGGCAAAGTGACATAAACTGACATGTGAATATCCTGTACATGTAAAGGCAAAAAGAAAAAGGTGCTGGGGCTGGAAAGATGGCTCAGGGATTACGTCTCTGCCTCTGCATGCAGAAGGACCTGAGTTCAGATCCCAGATTCCACATAAAATCCAGGGTAGAAATGGTATCAGCCCTGGAAGGTAAAGCCTGGGAAATCCCACAGCAAAGCAATAAAGAGAGCAATACAGGATAATTCCCAAAGTCACCCTTGGGTCTTCACAGGTTACACAGTGCTCTCTAACACATTCACATAGACACATCACACACACACACACACACACACACATACGCACACACACAAAACACAAAACACATATATGTGTGAATGCAAAATAAAATAAAAAAATAATAAAAACTTAAAAAAAAAAGTGCACTGTTTTCTCACCTAATCAGGCACTATAAATCTAGTCACAGTGATATATTACCTATATCTTTCAAACTACTGCTTCCTGCTAGGATGGAATAAAAGGAATTAGTTTTACCCTACTACCTGAAGCAATCACATAAGTAGGCCTGACCAAACAGTGGTTTATAGTACAGGACTATAGTACCCAAAGAAGAGGAAACAAGATAAGTCCTACCACTGCAATAACTCATTGTCTAGATAGTTTCCAGGCTACAGACTAGGGTACACTCTGGTTAGAATGTGTCACCTCCAAACCCCAAGTGTTAAAATTTAATGGCTAAATGTCATAAGTATCAAGAGTTGGGCTTTTAAGCAGTGACCAGGCCTTAAGGGATCCCCTCCCACTTCCCCCAATGGAGAAATCAGAGCTTCACTCATAATCAGATAATTTACTCTTCCACTTTCTGTGGGAGACATGAAATTCAGCTTCAGCAGATGCAGCAATACACACTGACTTGGAAGCAGACAGCAGCCCTCTCCAGATCCCAGATCTCCAAACCTACCTACACACGACCTTTAGATTGCCCAGACCCTAGAACTATGAGAACATTTGTTTTCTGTCACCCTAGTCACAAGCACAAAAGTCTTAATCAGCACAGAAGCAGAGTTTGAGGAAGAAATGAAAGGCACATTGACTTGTGTGTTTGGGGACAGTGCACAAGTTCTATGAGGGCAAGGCTGCTATAGTTTACAGGGCGGAGAACTGCACAGTGCAAGCAATCAGCAGAGTACACAAGATTCTTCAGTTGATCATTAACTAGCACATGCTTGTGAGTAAACTGCAAACACTAGGGAAAAGACAACTTCCCAAAAGAGCAAGTGAAATAGTCTTAAGACTCCCACAGAGCTGGAAAACACTCATTAGTCACAACAGGAAATGTCATTCATTCTAAAGGTTTTAGATCTAATACTTAAAATTGTGTGGTCTCAGTAATAGGGCAGGATAGCTACAGGCTGTTTGGTCCCATATAGCAAACTATTGCAGGAATGGGGATTTTATGCAGGTGTTCCTGTTCATGTGCACAGAAGTGCAGGTACACATGCATGCTTGCATGGAAGCCAGAAGTCAGGGTGTCTTTAACACGGGGGAGAACAGGGTCTCATACTGAAGCTGGAACTCATACTGCTTTGTTTTTTTTCTTTTTCTAGGTTGGATAGCCAATAAGTTACTGGGAGTCTCCTTTCTCTACTGCCCTAATGATGGAATTATAGACACACACTGATACACCCAGATCTCTAAGTAGGTGCTGGGGAATGAACTTGGGGTCTGGTGTTTGTGCCCCAGCACTTGACTGAGTCATCTCCCAGGTCCCTTTGTAACAAATTTCAGATTCAAAAAAGTAATTTATTTGCATTCAAGTGCAAAAGTCAGTGATACATAAAGAAATACAAAAATACCAGCTCCCAAGACAAAATTCACATTCTCTGAACAACAAGGACATCCAGTTTGAATATGGATAGCTCATTCTATATAACTCATTCAGTAAAGTGCTTGTCTTGAATACACTAGAACCTGAGCTTCATAATTTCCAACCTATTGGTGTACCTATAATCTGAGTGTTGTGAACCCACAGTCAAGAAGATCTCTGGAGCTTGCTGGTCAAGTCTACTTAGAGAGTTTCAAGCTGGCTTCCACATGCATAGTCACACACGAACCTGCACACACTTACACACAAAACAACTTCCTAATATACAAAGACATAGACAAATGCAACACACAATGAACAGACAAATTGATGAATAGAAGCAGACCAAGAATTTAAACCAGTGTGGGTGACAGAAACATTAAAACAATTACTATAATTATCTGCCATTTTTCAAGATGAATTTAGCCTGTAGAGAACCAGAAGATACGTAAAAAGACTCAAATTGAACTTCTAGAGATGGAAAAAGAGATGACTGAGTCGTATTTGAAACATTCATCAAAATCTTCTGTCATATCTCCCTGTGGGAAACCAATTTGCAAAGTTTTAATTCCTCGATTATATGATGCTGAAATTCTTACTACCATCCATTTTGTGTCTTTACATTAAAGTATTAAGTGATGAATTACTGTCTTCATTACTACCTCAAATGCCATGTGACAGGGATCACGCTAGGTTTGTTCACTGCCTCTAACTCAGTACAAAAGAACTTACATCTTGTGAATAAGAGGAGGAAGGGAATGGTCGAAAGGAAAAGGGAAGCCCCTGTGATTTCAAAAGCATTTTAACTCAGAAGTACTTTCTGTCTCACAAAGGAGATCCAAAATTGCAGACAACTTTAAATTCACCAACATATAAATCTTGATTTTACAAAGAGCATATGCATTTTAAAGAAAGTATGTGCAATCAATCTTTCAGGTGTCGGTGGCCAGCAGGCTCCCCTCTGAATATCCCCTTTCATTAAGGAAAAAACTCAAACCTGTCTTTGCTTCAGCTCCAGTACCCTAGAGATACATCAAATTAGACTTCTGATTTGAAAACAAATATCCCTATTGCTGATTTTAATCCTACAGGATTACATTTAAATTGTTGAGTATTATATAATAGTATTTACTGCCTTCAATGTTCCCATGTTTCATTTAGAATTTCTAAAATATTAGATAGACTTGCCACTATGAACTGAGCAGAAGACACAAGTATAGCTAAAAGAGAAAATTATATTAATAGTTAAACATAAAGTTCTATTTGATAACTAAAATAAATCAGTTCCCATTAGTTTAACTTGAGGGAAACTATTGGAGGGAAAAGTCACAATATCACAGTCTCAATGGGATAGTCAGAAATAACAGATGACACAGCTTTAATTGGGACTCAGATGGTGGAACAGAAAGCTGACATGACTCTATAATGTACAGTTTTCAAGAATATTAACTAGACGGATTGTATGTCTCCAATTGTTAAATATCATAAACAGGTGTGGCACTACTGATACAGGGAGGCCCTAGTCCAGGCTCCCAAATCCAGGAGGTCTGGCTACAGACAAGTCTGAACAAGGAACCATACAGGCCCCTGCCATTTCCCCTCTTCCCTCCAGCTGGCTCGACGGGGATTCGGCAACATCTGGGGCTCCAACGTGGGGTGGTGCTGCCTTCGGTGTAGATGAGACACCCATTCCGGTAAAGTTCAGTGAGCGGCCCCTTTAGTTTTGTGTTCCTGTGGTTATAGTGCCTGAAAGTGAGCAAGTGGCCCCCTCCTCTTCCCCTTTCCCTATTTGTCTTTAGGAACACAATTGCTCACTTGATTTGCTGATAATCAAGCAGTCCCAATCGCTGGTTTGATTTCCCCATGATCAAAGAACACCTCTAAATTAAGGCTTTTTCTGGTGAGTTCACATGAGAAATTGGTCCCTTAATAACTCGGAGCCCAGGTTTGATTATATTAAATCGGCCTGATGGGGGGGGCATACAGCCAGGGGAATAACGAACCTCTGAAGTCCCTCACTAGGCACAGGACGTTTAGATCCAAAACACCTCTGCATATGTCCTGCACTACGTCTCTCCTTGGATGTCAGTTACCCTTTTAGGGGTAGTTTTCACTTTGACCTTGATTCTAGTCATTGCTTTTTATTTTCTGCACTTTTTCGCCTTGTCCGCTCACCTCCTAGTCATCTCTGCTCCATTAGGGATCCTTTCCTCTCCATAATGGGTAATTTACCATCCCATCAGAAGGCATCCAACTGACTGCCCTTAAGACTCTACTAGACTTGTGTAGGATCAAAATGAAACCAAAGAACTTAGAAGATTTTTTGGGAGGGAGCTTTAATCTTAGCTCCTTGGATTTCCCCAGAAAATGTCTGGGACCCACAGATTTGGATGGTAGTGCTTTTCCTGGCCGGTAAGAGGGCAGTCCAGGAAGGCCATATGCCTCCCGCCTCCTTTGTTCCCATCCTCCTAGGCATCAAAGCAAGCCTTAAAGGATCTTCCACTGAGGAAGTGATTAGTTGCTACAATGTAACTTGTGGAGAGAACCCAAAATTAGCCCTTTGTTATTCCTCCAGATCCTTCCCCTCCCCCTCCCTGGTTGATGTCCATGGGGGGGGCATTCCACCCCCTGCTGACTTTCCCTTTCCTCCTCTTCCTGTAGCTCTTGATTCCCCCTCTTTCCTAGCTGCATTTTCTGCTTCAGACGATACTGGTCTCCCAATACCTATCTTAAAATCTCTAGAGACTAGAGGCCTCAAGGTTAAGACTGATGGCCTAGAGGAATTTTAGAATGAGGCTGCAGTTTTAGTACCTTGGATCCCCCCAGAGAAAATGTGGAAACCGGACTATGGATAAGGATGCTTTTCCTTGCTAGATGTTTTTCATAATTAAGCTAAGCTGCCAGACTTAACTAATATGAGGTCTTGTTTTAAATAAGGTTTTCCTAAATGTTAATCCGCCTTTGAGAAAGCTTTCAAGGGTAATTTTAAGACATTTGCTGGTAAATTGTACAGTTGCCGGTAAAATGTTGTTCATGTGCTTGTATGTTTATATGTTCTGTGTTTACATGTTGTGTGTCTCGTGTCTGTGGCCACTTGAATTTTTTTTTCATTTGTGTTGCACACTAATATTAAAATTTTGGCATGCCATTTTTAAATACATGTATGCATACTTAAAAATAAGAACAAATAATTTTGATGATATCTAAGGCCTTAACTACTTATGTTTTATATTGATCACAATTGTTTTTCTAATAGATTGTAAGTTTTCTTTCATACAAATTTTCTTACAGGTTGTTTTTTTTCATATATTCCCAAAATAACAATGCTACTTTACAGGTCCTCAGATCATCCATTCAGGCTTTGGACATTCCTAAGATCAACAAAGGCTCATGGGAAGCCTGGCTGTCCTCCATTAGAGCTATGCCTTACTAATTTACAATTGTTAAGTTTTCATTTGTGTCTCACCAGCTCTTTTGAATCATTTCTGTACCTGTGCCACCTACAGCCCCTTCGCCTGCTCCTGCCCTGACAACAACCTCCTTTTCTCTGCCATACTTGAGTTCCCCTTTGGGACCATGATTCCATCTCTGCAATGGTCTCATGACTGGTAGTCAATGACAGGTAAGGCTCCACATGAGGGTGGTGTCCAACCTAAGACAGACACAGTCACCTATATTCCACACAGCTGAAGAGGCTCAGAGTTGCCCCATCTATCATGGTTCCCACTGAAAAAATTTTATAAATAAAAGGGTGAAAATGTGGCAATACTGATTCAGGGAGGCCCTAACCCGGGCTCCCTGGCTACAGACAAGCCTGAACAAGGAACCATACAGGCAGAGGGATGGACAACCAATGGGTGGAGGGATGAACAACCAATGGGAAGGAAGGATGAACAACCAATGGGAAGTGGCCATCTAACCTGGACACCTAGTAAACAGCTAAATGATTGGTGGCTGTTCCCTCCCTCCCCTGAGCAAAGGGGTGGCCACACCTGATTGGACCCCAACCCTATATAAGCCCAAACACTTCCTGAATAAAGCTGAGTCTGCAGCCAACTCATCATCTGCCTGCTGCTTCTCGCCTGACTCTCTGGGTCTGGGTGGTTACCCCATCGCTGGCTTGCCCATTCGCCTCATATCCACGAGGCCCCTGCCATTTCCCTTCTTTCCCCTGGCTGGCCCGGTGGGGATTCAGCAATAAACAGGAATAAAACTACATGGAAAAGGGGAAGCTTACACTAGGGCAATATGAGGAAAAACCTGTATCTTCCTTTCACATGGTTTCTTGTGTTTTGTCCAACAGTGTTTTCATTTAAAACTTATATCCCATAATAATTACTGAAACTCCCCTCTTGCAATAAAAAAATTCCAATTTAAACAATAAAATATGTAGTGATCCTAAAAGCAGGTATCTCCTTCACTTAATCCAGTTGATACTTTTTGTTCTGTATCGTATTACCCTCTAATCCTTGCTTTTTGAATCACATAAATACAAGGAGTGAGTAAACTGATGGAGTGAGTAAATTATTAATCCTTTATAATGATGAGTTTATAGTTACTAGGTAATGTTTTAACTGTAGCTTTCTGTAAAGCAAAGCTCACCTGCTTTCTCATGTATCCCTATCAGTATTTTCTTTCCATGAGCAAAGTTACAGAAAAAGCAAACATCCAAATGCAATATATCTATGTCCTATAATATTTTGTTTGTTTTTATTGTTCAAATGTTTTTATTATTATTGTGTATCATACATGAACATATTGAATTAATGACATTTCACATCTTAATCCCAAATTCCACAAACCCTCTTCTTTCCATTACAACTCTTTTCCCCACCATACTCCCTCTTATTTTCAAATCTTTTCATGTGTGGCCCATTGGATTTTATCTGGTTTGCCTTTGATGTCATGTGCTTGAATACCTGAGGGAGTATAAATATTTTATCATTGGATATGCCATTGAGGAAAACATTTCCTCCCATCATCATTAACCTTTATCAGTTTCTTGGGGAACTATGGTATACCTTGAGGTCATACCCCTTCCATGATGAAATGTTAATAGAACAATTCCATACATAGCCCCTTTAGGCAGTTATGTTCATGAGACATAATTTTAGTAATTCTGAATATAGGCAAAATTTACTTTTAAAGAGAATATGTAAGTTTTTACTATTGTGAGTTGAATATTCAAGTAAAATGAGCTTAACTGGTTTTTTTTTTTATTTTTATTTTTCTGCTTTTACAAACATATTGGGTATTCATTTCAGCTTCCCTTCCTTCCCCCTTTCCTCCATTCCCTCCCTTCCCTTCACCATTCTGTCTCACTCCCTCCTTTCTGTTTGTGTGCTTCTATGGACCCCAAAGTTTGCTCTGGCCTGTCTATTCTATGGGTGCTCAGGCCTCCATGGTATATCAAGTTTCCTGTCTTCAGGCCACCCCACTGATATGTGCATTTCCCTTCAATAATCCAGCTTTAGACCCAAAAGTTTCTACTATTAGTGCCCATTCTATGGGTATAACAACAGCTACCAACAGAGCACCTACCTATATGTTTAATTGGCCATATTCACTATTGATATTTTCCTTCCCTTTTTAAAAATAGGTTCTTGTTCTAGTTTACAGTAACAGGGATGTGTACACTTATGACAAGTGGGTCTTGAATCCAATCAGAAAGCTATTGGTTATCGCCTCGATACTCATGCCACTATTATACTGGTGTACCTATTGCCATGGTGATTTATATTGCAACTTACAGATCTCATGCCTTTGATGGAGCTTGTGATTATTTATCTTCCCCAGTAGCTTCTGCAGTATTCCTTAGTGCTGTGTAAGCTATCCAGCAAGGAAAAAGTCCACAGACCAGTTCTAGTTGATATATTTTGCCCATGTTCTGTGAACCATTATCTTCGGTAATAGAGTCTTACTGGCAGTTTTTGGAGAGTGACCAAGAGCAATGGCAAAAGCCTATAATATTTGGGGGCCTTTAAGACCTCTCTAACCAGCATTTTTATTAGGAAGTGCCACATTGCTGTTACTTCTAATATAATTTCGTCCCTGGGTTCTAAGTGGATTAAGCTTAACTATTTTTATAATACATTTTGTTCTGGCATAATGCAGGTGTTTCTGGAAATAGATCTTTTATTTATGATGTGAAGTTAACAAAAACTGAAAGCATTTATTTAAGCATTTTAATTAGAAATGAAAATACATTTAAATTATATAAAGGTAATTAATGTTTCTTGTAACACTGATTGTCCCCTAGGTGAAAATGTAGGATCCTTAATTGGACCGCTATGGCTACTTTGTCCTCTCAACCAGTCATTCTAACTTGTTTCTTAAAAATAAAATAAAATTTCAGAGTAATCCACCTGGTACAATAAGTCAGCCTCCTCCTCCACATAGACACATGGCCTAGCACTGAGAGGCCACAGTGTTAAAAATTTTTCTTTTCACTTTTCCAAATTACAAAACAAAGTTGGGACAGCAAGATAGGTCAATGGGTAAGGCACTTGTTCGCAACCCAGGTAGCTTGAGTTTGATCCCTGGAAGCCAAAATGGTGAAAGAAGTGATCTGCTCTCTGATCTCCAACTCTACACGCCATAGTATACATGAGTGCCTGAACTCATCTTCTCTCTCTCACTCTCTCTCTCCTTCTCTCTTTCTCCCTCATCCTAATCAAATAATAAATAAATAAATAAATTAAAGAATGAACTAAAAGAAGAAGAACACTAAGTTGCTGGTATCTGAAGGACTGAAGAATGCTGTAAGGTATGTAGTACAATCCTTTGCTTTAAATGGGAGAGACAGATATACTAAACAAATATTGCACATCCTTTTTACCCACAGCTATTTATAAAACTGATCACAAGGTTCTGAATAACTGCAGTAAAGTTAAGAAATAAAAACAGCAACGGAATATTTACTGAGTGCCACCATCTCTACCACAATCTTGAGAATAAAAACAAGGATGCCTGAGTATATGATGGTGTGTATGTGTGCGTGTATGTATGTGTGTGTGTGTGTGTGTGTGTGTGTGTGTATGTATGTGTGTGTGTGTGTTGCTCCTTTTGAGTCACTACACCATGGAACAAAAAAACATTTCAATAAAAAAGATAGGAAGAAATAGTTTAATATTTGAACAAACATTACTTCTCTTATTTTGAAAGAAAAAATCTAGAATATGCTTAAGTAAGCATGTTTTTCTTCATCTTCACTTTATCCTTTTCATTTATAAATATAATTATGTTTTTTCCAAAAATATTTTCAAAAGTTCCTTTTTATGTGTAAACACGTGTATATATTCTTTAAAGTTGCTACTAAGACAATGGAAATCTTTTCCTACCAAAAATTTTAACAGCTGCATATGTAATTTTTACTTATTTCTAATATTAGAGTTTATAGTGGGAGAATAGTGACCTGCATGATGTAGATTCTTTACAGCATACTAAAAGTAGATTAGACTACAAAGCTATTTTAACATTTCAATGAGACTGTTTTATGATTCCCTGTTTTTGTTCTAATTGATCTTGCGGCTTTTCTTTCTTCATTGTCTTTCAAGCCTCAGTTCTTCCTGATTCCCTGCATGTGCTAACTGAGCAAAAACAAAAATGAATATTTGCTATTTGCAAACACAATACAATTGCTTAAGATTTCTCAGGACATTTAATGACCATTCTATATGAAACTATCCCCAAAATATTTCTCACAACACAGGGAGATGAAGCAAGTATGTCTGGAGAAAGGTACACATGTCAGGGAGAATGTGATGTGAAACACATTGATTTGGTTTAGATGAATAGTCTCATAGTATTTGTAAATATATTCTAGAAGAATAAGGACATATGTTGGCCTTTCCCAGTATCCTTAAAGATTAAACACACTCTCTGTTGCTGGACTCACATGCTGTAACAGTAGCAGGCCTCAAGAAAGCTTATTTTCAACCAACCAGCGGTGAGGGTGGGAGAGAGGAGTGAAAACTGACACAAAAGAATTTTTCTAGTCCATGAATGTTTGTGAGTTGTCCACAGACTTATGTGTTCGAATCCCTAGCTGATGTTAATGTTTAGGAAAGTTTTGGCACCTTAAGAGGGTAGAGCCTTGGGGCTGGAAACGTGGCTCAGGGGTTACTTCTCTGCCTTGCGGGTGGAAGGTCCTGAGTTCGGATCCCAGATCCCATGTATAGACGCCAGGCAGAAGCAGGGGCGGCCTGCGCTTCTGGTCCTGGTAGGGTGGAGCCTGTGAGTCCCAGGGCAGAGGGAGGTGGAGGCGTACATAGTGGTTCCCAAGTTCGTCCGTGGTTCTACACACACACACACACACACACACACACACACACACACATACACACACACACACACACACACATACACACACATGCGCATGCACATACATATGCACACATGCACAATTGAATAAATAATAATAATAATAAAAATTTAAGAAGGTAGAACCTTGCTGGGTAAAAGTATATCACACGGGTAGACCTTGATATTTTAGTAGCCCAGCCTTATTTGCAGCTTGCTATTCTCTCTGCCTCTATGATGACTAATGTGACCTGAAACACCTCCAGCCACTCCCACCTGCCATGCCTTTTCTGCCACAGTGCACTCTATGTTTTATCTGGAACTGTAAACCAAAATAAATCTCTCTTTTCCTACCTTAAATTGTGCATAAGCATTATCTCACACAGTAGAAAGAAAATTAATGACAATAAGGGAGAAACAGTTGATTAAAATTGAACTTTTCCCTAATGTTTCAAGGGTTGCCTTCAATAGAGAAGAATTCTACTACATAGGCACTGACTTAAGGGAGAGACAATTTGGACCCATGCAGTCAATTCTATCCTCCTCAACTGTTCTTTTTCTTATAGATAGGCTTTTTCTCCCATGTGCAATATATAAAAGAATTTCTGTTTAAACTTAAAGTTGATTTTTGTTAATTAAAAGTCCTTATGTGAATGTGGTTTACTCACCACAAAGACCATTCCAAAAAAGAACATAAGTAACTGGTAGTTTCTCAATAACAATCAAGTTTAAAGTTTCACAAATTAGCATTGTTGTGTGTTAAATTGTGTACCCCATCATCTAAAAATCCATATATTTAAAAATTCATCCAAAAACTTCAAGTACCTCAATATGACCAACTTGCAAATAGAGCCAATGCAGATGTAATTAGGATAACATCCTATTGGAGAAGCATAAATCATATGTCTTGTATACACATAGAAGCTGGAAATTTGGGGCTTGATAGATGGTACAGGGTTTAAAGCCTTTGCCTCATAAGCAAAAAGACTTCAGTTTGAATCTCCAAATCCCACATAAAAATGCCTGGCAGAAATGGTGGCAACCTGTAGTGAAATACATGGAAGGCAGAGCTTGGAAAACCCCAAAGCAAAACAATAAGGAGTAGAACAATCCACAATGATTCATGATGTCATCCTTGCACCTCTACAAGCACATACATTCAAATACTTTCTGGTGCCTTGGTGCCTACAAATATATGTATACATATATGTGCACACGCTCATGAGCACAAAAAAGTAGAAATTTGGATATGGATATGCACATAGAGAAAACCATATAAAAAGTAAGATCAGGACTGTCTCAGTTTATTTCCTGTTGCTGTGATAAAATATTCTGAGAACAGCAAGTCAAGAAGGGTTTATTTGGCCTCATAGTTCATGGGCATTGTCCATCATGACAGAGACATCTGGGAGGAACAGTCTTGGAGCATCTGGTCACATATACACACTCAGGAAGCAGAGAAAAAAAAGACACCTGTAACCAGTTTCCTTTATCCTTTTTATTCAATTGAGGACGCATCCCAGGGAATGGTATCAAACACAGTATACATGTCTTCCCAACTTAACCTAACCAAGATAATTCCCCAGAGGCATAGCCAGAAACCCATCTTCCAGGTGACTCAAGATCTCATCAAGTTGACATTTGAGACTAACCAACACAAGGGCAATGCTTCTACAAGCCAATGAGAGCAAGTGATAACCACCAAATCACCAGAGTTTAGAAAAAGGGTATGGACTACTTAAAGACATTGAAAAATAACCTATCAAAAGTAGAAGGACCTGAATTTGGAACCCAGGCCCCACATAAAAAGACTAGGCAGAAACAACAGCAGCCTGCACTTCCAGCCCTGGTGGGCAGAGCCTGGGAAATGCTGGAGCACCCTTGGTCCTCCACAGGGACACTCAGTGCCCTCTGACACACACATACACATACACACACACACACACACACACACACACACACACACATCATATATTTAGATTTTTTTTAAATAAACCATCAGATTGTTATAGTTACATACAGGTGTCAACTTGATGATCAATGGTTTGAGCTCTGAGTACATTTGTAGAGAATTGATAGTTGAGTTAAGCCTAGAGCAAACTTACGGAGATTGGGAGGGCCCAGCCCACAGTGGGTGGGACTAGTTCCCAGGCAGGTGAATGAAATGGACGGAGCTGTTTGAGAAAGGAGGCATCCTTGTATATACTTGGCCAGACATGCTGGGCTAGCAAATAAGAAGCTTTCCCCTCTCAGCTGTTTCATAGATATGGTGTGGCCAGTTCTTTCAGCTCTGCTGTTGGTATGAGTTCTCCTGATAGGATGGGCTAACAACTGTAACCAGGAATCATAAAAGATAAACCACTTGTTCCCTTGGTTGTTTGATGGTGATTTTATCTCTGCAGGTTGACCTTGACAATATTCTTTAATCTCTGACTCTGGCATCTAGAAACACAAGACAACTGTGGTAGATAGTTACAGGTGTCAACCAGCAAGTGAAGGCTGGATCTCTGGAAACATTATAAAGAATTAGTAGTTGAATTAAGTCCTGAGCAAAACTGTAAGAGGTTATCTGATTGATGGGGAAGACCCAACCCATAGTGGGTGAGACCATTCCCTGGGCAAGCAGAAAAAACAGAGGTTGCTGTTTAAGTAAGTTGACATTCTCCAGTATATTTGGACAGACGTGTTATCTGGCAAGGGAATTTTGTTCCTCTTTTAGTAGTCCTGTGAATATGGTGCAGCCAGTTCCCTGGTATTGGTATAGGTTCTCCTGCCAAGATGGATTAAGAAGTGTAAGTGAACAATTTTAAGCCAAAATAAAATAACTGTTGGTTGTGAATTTATCAACAACATTCAGGAAAACAGAAACGACAATAAACTTCTGTTGGTTAAGTCAGCCAATCATTGCAGCAGCAAACTAATGTAAGCACTGAAAACAAGTGGTAGGGGGATAAATAATGTTTCAAAGTAGCAAACTTTAATAAAATTCTTAGTTGACTTACAGTCCAAAAGCAAGACTTAGAGTAAAATCCAAGAATGTTAGATTTGTACCAAAAAGGATGCATATGATAAAGGAATTAGAGAGGTAAGGAATATTGGAAGTAATAAAGACTTTAATATCAATAATAAAATATATAATGATTCTAAAACTCAGTGGAGATATATGTTAAGTGTATTTTCTCCCTAAAAACCCAGAGTCTCAGTAAATAAACAAACTTATTTTAAAAATGCATCCATGGGGGGCTGCGAGGTGGCTCAGAGGTTAAGCCTCTGCCTTGCAGGTGGAAGATCCTGAGTTCGGATCCTAGACCCCACATATAGAAGCCCGGTGAAAGCGGGGACAGCCTGCATTTCTGGTCCTGGTAGGGCGGAGCCTGTGAATCCCAGGGCAGAGTAAATAAGGAGGAGGTGGAGGCGGTCCATGGTGGTTCCCGAATTTGCTCATGGTTCTACACACACACACACACACACACACACACACACACACACGTACACACACACGCACACATGCACAATTGAATAAATTTAAAAAAAATTTAAATAAAATAAAATAAAAATGCATCCATCATTTACAAAAGATGGTTTTAGTATAAATAAGACTTTCTTTTTCCTTATTGTTCAATAAGTATCTGTTAATTTTTTTCACACTTTAAGCTACTAAGGATTTTCCTTAAAGAACTATTCTGTTCATGGAGCAAATGGTTTAAGATTTAGTGTGAAAGATATTTGAAGCACTTCATGACAAGAGAAACAAAGAGATGCTAAAGTCATTGCATTGTTAAAAAATAAAATTCCAAAAGTCCAAAATTAAAGGTTGCAGAACTCAGTGGGAAGATTTCTGGAAGTTACTGTCCTTTCCAAGAACTCTGAATTATGTCAGAATCCTCCCACAACATAGCTCTGTGGTTGCTTCGCCATAGTCACAGGGATGTGGACTAATGGCAGATGCCTGGAAGAGGAGGAATCTAACCAAATAGAATTCCAGGAAAATTACTAAGGAAGAATGAATTAAAGGCTTATTAATTCTAACAACATCTATCAGATACCAACTCTCTTCAAGATTATCTGTAAAAATGAACAAAAATAATTGATTCTCCAATTGCTGAATTATTCCCAAAAGAGGACAAACAATGAACCACATGTCATGCTCCTAAAGTGCCTTAGAAAATATTTCTAAGAACCCGAGATGGTGATGAAGTTCAATTGGTAAAATGCACAAATCCATGGATCAGATTCCTAGCACTACATAAAACCAGGAGTCAGGAGGACTAGCATCATTCTCAAATATGTAGTGAGTTCAAGACCAGCCTGGGACATGCCAGACCCTGTCTCAACAAAACAATGGGACTCCTAGAAACAACCTGCTAATTTTTTTTTAACTAATGAGACAGGTTTCATATTTTATTTCCTAGTTAAAATTAAGACAATTAAGAAAGGTTAATTCTCTGTAGATGTTAGCTTAACTTAACCCTACCAAGCACATAGCCCTTACTATGGGTCATGTGCTGTTATAGACACTTATCAAAAATTAATCCATTATAGCAATTCTAAGCAGCATATATTATCTTTGACCATCTTATCAGTTAGGAAATTGGGGTCTCAAACTAGTAAATAGTTTGTATAAGTTAAATAGGTTAAAAAGTAGCTTATGTTTTAGTAAGATAATAAGTGATCACAATTACTTATGCTGAATCAAAATTAAAAGGAAAATAAGTTATTATACACCCAAAGATTACATTAAATGAATGACAGAATTCCTCAAAAAAAAAGTCGTCTTACTAATTCAGATGAAATTTCCTGAAAACAGAAAAATAAAATATTCCTGAAGAAAACCAGGCTTAATTTTGTCCACCTCAGAGTGGGCAAAAAAGAATTAGATAATCAGTGTGATTCTGTGCTGATCTATGAAGATACTCAGTGTGTATATGATTATACCAGATGTCTGGAGATGCTGAGTCTATAAAACCACATAGTGTGGACCTTTTAACTATAAGCTTGAGTAAGAGTGACACTGAAGAAGAGATGACAGTGACATTGAAGAAAATCAAGATTGAAAAGAAAGATACCTACATCTTAAGGTGATGAAATAATTTCTCCAATGAGATCATGTGTGCTCCAAACAGCATTCCTGGGTACCAGAAAACAACATTCACCAATCAGCACACCTCTCAAGACACCCTTGATTCTGTGCTATGAATAAAATGTAGCTAAGGAGATAGAAAATCTTAACATTGTTGTGTGGAGTTTTTCCTCAGAGTATAACAGAATGTCTTTTTGGACATTGCCCTCAGCTTGACCTCAGAGGGATGATTATGTTAACTCTGATTCTGTAGCATTTTGTGACATTTTATCCGTAAGAGTCAAGAGGTTCCTGAAACTGACAAGATTAAAAGGGGTGGGAGTAGGGGGAGGCTTCCAAAATTAAGGAAAGCAATAAGCAACTGAAGCAACTGCTGGAGGAAGAGATTCTTCAGCTAATCAATCTAAAAGAGATTGAGTAGTCCACAAATGTGGAAGAGAGTCTCTTAAGAGTACGTCATGCAGCAGGGAGCTCCAGGGTTGCAGCTTCTAGAGTCTCATCCATGTTGCAGTGCACTTTATGGGAACATAGCTGCCTTTGAGTCATTCCTACTACTGTAAGTAAAATTCACTCCCACTTCTGTAAATAATCCCAATAAGCTCATTGGTTCATCTATCAAGTTGGCCCTGGTACAATCATTACTCTGATCTATCATTAAATTCCTATCTGGGTGGATAGATGATAGTGTGGCAGCTTCCCAGAAAAAGTGTCACACACCAATCATCCAAACAAGCAAAAATAAATGCAGACATGCACATAAGTCAATAAACCAATGAGTGGGCAGAGATAACGTCCTTAGTTTCCTTATCCCATTAAGAAAGGTGATTTTTTCTGTTAGCTTAATGGTTTCCTTATCTCTCTCTTGTTAGAGGTCAAGAAAAATTTTCAGTGTTCAGTACAATATGAGACAGGCCTACTCATTTGGGGGAAGCTTATGTAACTAATTTATGTGCACATCTCATGATAAAAGCTAAATCAGATCCTCTGGGATAGGAAATTGTGCTTTAGAGCAGACAAAGGAATCAAGAGAGTCACCACATCTAATGAACAAAGTTCAAGCTTGAAGCTTTCATGCTTCTTGGAATAGAGAAAGCGAAACCATCCACAACTCTGATTATAATATCCAATAAGTTAGCTTTAATTAGCAAGCCTCATTTTAAAGAGTTCTTCATCACATTAGCCAGTGTAGGCTGGGAAGCATACAAACTGAATCTTCTACTGGAACTGCTGGAGGTTCCCAGGAGCTCAAACCAGAGCAAATTTAATCTAGACCAAGATGCTTCAAGAATTATTGACTCAGTAGGTCAAGTGATAATGTACTGTCAGCTTCGTATGATTTAGACTGCTTATCAAACCTTAAACTGGCTATGCCAATTTATGGATTTCAGTCATTTCTCTCATGAGAACACTTTTTGGTCTGCAAAGGGATTCCAGTTATTCATGGTACTTTCCCTTCAACAGTTTCAAATTCTAAAAGAATGGCTAGCTTCTTCACTGAAAACTCCTAAATTATTGCATTGCCTGACAAAAAACATATATACATATGTAGTATATGTGTGCATCTGTGTGGTGTATGTGTGTGTGTGTGTGTGTGTGTGTATAGGCCAAACATTTTTAATCAGAAAATTGGGAATCTGAGTCCTAATGCTATGAATGCCAGCCTAACATCACAAATAGTAAATTCTTCACTTGATCTTGTGGGGTAGGTCACAATCAAAATAAAGACATATGCCCCAATATATTCAGCATCTTCAAGAGAAAAGAAAAATTTTTCAGAACTCTTCAGCTGAGGCATATTTTTGGAAAATTTCCAAATTCACATACATTTATGTATGTATGCATAGGACAGTTATAAAATATGTGAGCTGACCAGACACACAGCAAGTTTCACAGGGTGCCCCACGTGATGCATTAATGCTTTCCATTTTGCTTTTTTCTGTACTCTCTAGCTTAAAGATATTTGTCACCTAAAGAAACAGAGGATAAATCAAGTTCAGTGGCTACAGTAATAACTAAAAATGAATGAGAATTAAGAAAACACTGCCACAAGACAGATGGAAAAGTCAATCTGTCAGCTTTACAATGAGCACACTTTATTTAACAGTATGGTGATCGTGAAACAAGCAAAAATCTAACAAGACGAATTGAAAATTGTAGGGAATGGCAGAATAGTTATAGAAATTTATAAAAACACACTGGATTGCAATTGTCAGATTTGTAAGAAAGCATCTGCTGATCACAAATCAATACAGAAATTCATTGACAAGTTTTCCAAGGTCATCCATGATGAAAACATGACGCAAAATCACGTCCACATCACTGACAAAACATCTTGGCATTATTCCCAAAATGGCAATGACTACAGCTAATGAGACAATTCAGGAATTGAAAATGCCAAGAACAGAAGAACTGGGCTGTTCTGAAGCAGGAGGCACACAGAAGCATAGATGTGATGTGCTAAATGAATTTCCAACCTTGCTTCTTTAACTTTCATTATTTATCTTTTGGTGTGTTGAAGAGATTAAACCCAACACCACACATAGGTTCTAGTCATGAGTTCCACCAGCAGCCTATCCTCCTGTTTCTGAGTGAATTATTAGTCTAACAAAAAGACTTAAGTTGCCAGGGGCATCTTTTCTGTTTGGCTTCAAAAACATTTTGTACTACTCATTTTTTTTTGGGGGGGAACAAGGTTGTATGATGTCTGCCACGTTTCACTACCTTCTTGAAGAGCTGTTTTGCTCAAACATCTTCTACCGGAAGTTCTCATCTGAAGCAATATTTATGCCATTTCCTCTACATGTGACTTAAACTCAACCATGTGATTAAAAACTTAACAATAAAAAAGAAAGAAAATAAAATAGCAACAGCATGCTAGAGCAATTAAAGTGAATTTATATGGAATGTTTTCTTTCTTTTTAAAGACGCTGTTTATCATTCTTTCTTTTAGAGATTACAATATACATCCAAGTGAGTTTCATCACAATATAGTCCAGTTCTTCTATAACCATAGAAACTGACCCTAGTATAAAAAGTACTGAAAACAAACTCAGATGAGCTACAATTTGAAAAAGCCATTAAAAATCTTCATTAAATTAATGAGATAGTAACAGCTTGAAAGAAGTGCAATATTTGACTTTCCATATTTTTAAAGTGCTTTGAGCTTGACTAGATAAATGGAAAATTTGTCCAATTCATTTGTACAAAAATAATGTACTTTTGTTGTTAGCTGACCCCGTAAGAGTGTTCTCTAAATCATGATTGAAGGAACAAAAATAACACCTTAAAGGTGGTGTGACATGCACGACCACGTTCATAGCAACACTTTTCACCATAGCAAAGAAATGGAACCAATCTAGATGTCCATCAGTTATGAATGGTTAGTGAAAATGTGGTACATGTATACGATGGAGACTATTCAGCTGTCAGAAAAGATGAATTAATGAAATTTGCCAGTAAATGGATAGAATTATAAGAAATCACATGGAGTGAACTATCCCAGATACAGAAAGATAGATGCTGTATGTTCACATTTATAAGTGGATAATAATAGATTAAACCTTCAGTTTGATATAATCAAACAGAAACTCTTACAACACCCACAAGCTAAGGAACACAAGAGGGGGTGGGGGTGGGGATGGGAGTGGTGGAAGAAGATCTCAAAAAAGCAAAAACAAATGAATGTGGGTGAACAATTAAAATGGCTCTTATGCAAGAAACGTCTTAAAGGCGAGGGAATAACAGAAATAGGACACAGAGGAGAGTGGGGTTAGCCTCCAGGTAATCAACCACTTGCTTACTACCTCCTAGCTCCTCCCCCCAAAGACAGGGAATACACTCTAGCACTGTAAATCAGTCTAAAAAACAGTGGGCAATGGGGAAAAAACTGACAGTAGAAAGGATCAGATGTCTCAATACTACCTGCAAACACCCAAGAGTAAATTTACATCTAAATGCCCCTCATTTTATTTTTAAATAAGAAAAAATCTCAACACCTAAAAAACGATACAGCCTAGTTCAATTTAAGAGCCATGAAATAGACAAAAACAACCAATCAGAATGGAGAACACCAGAAATCCTAAAATGCTTAGCCAGAACCAAATCTCTTCCCATCTCAGGGAATCTTGCAGAAGTGAGGGCAGTAAGATTGCAAGGGCCTAAAGATGGGGAAGTCCACAGCTAGCCAAGACATTCCAGTCAAGACAGGGATTCTGTTACCCAGGAACTCACTGCAATGAAACTTATCCTCACCAGACCTCCACAATGACTGACATATCAGCATTCCCATAGATTAGAAAGGATTTCAGGAGAAATAAATACACGCAGTGAAAACCTTAAGGGCTAAGGCTAGACAGGTGAAGGTGAGTGCCCCTATCAGTGGTTCTACCCAAGGAAAGACCACTTAATCTTCCACAGAAACCTGAGTCCCTACTACAGCAGGTAATCCAAAGGGAACCTTGGGACCCCAGAAGCAGACGAACAGGGTGATGGGAGGAGTGGGATGGATTTGTGAAGGGAGGGAAGTGTGGCAGAGGAAAGAGGGAGGTAAGAGGGAAGAAGGCAGTAGAGACGACCATTCATTATGCTTCTAAAACTAAAAAAAAAAAAAATTAAAAATGGATGTTTAATACTTTAAAAACAATTTAGCAGAAAGGATACCATAAAAGTTGTTTTCAAAGCTTAGTACCTGCAGGACTCTGGGGCCACGCAGGTAGTGCGGCTAGGGACGACCGGACCAGCCGGGCGACCCGTGGGGCTGAGCGGGTGATGAGTGTCGCAGCCCAACAAACACAATGGAGCCTGGAGGTCTGTCAAAGCAGGAACTCAACTTTATTAAACAGGGGGGTGAATTATATAGAGTGTGCAGCGGGGGGAAGGGTGAGAGGTGGTGTGATTATGGGGTGACCAATAGAAAGTGAATAAGTGACCAGAAGGTGATTGAATAGGTGTGACATCATTCCAAGTAAACGAAAGAGATGAGATTCGAAACCTAAAATCAGGTCCTGAAACTCTAGCCAGGCTCAGGAAGTTCCAGCAGGCCTCAGGCCTGGTAAAGAGGCCCAACAAGTACCCAGTGATTAAAGACAAAGACAATTCTATCCATCCTGAGCTCTGGTTCATAACCATATTCAGTGACAAGGAGCAAGGTAGTCCCATTGAACAATTCTCTATGATAAGGAAAAAAACTGATTTACATATATAGATACACATATATACACGAATACAGATACATACAAATATACACATTCACTGGAATCCATGAGTGCAACAGAAAAAAACAGATGTTGAGATTTTTGTTCTCCAAGTTTATATTTCTTAATTTATTTTTATTCTTTTAGAGTTTTATGTAAGTTAATTTATAATATCTTCACATCTTAATCCCCAATCCCACTCCACTCCTTTTCCCGTTGCATTCCTTTTTCTTTCCTACTAGTCTCCCTTGTATTGTCACGTCTTTTCATATAACAGAGTTCCATCTGGATTGCCTTTGAAGGCAAGAGCCTGAGCACATACTAGAATGAATCATGTATCAGTGTGTACTACTTAAGAAAGGGTGGATGCTTTCCTCTAGGAGATCTTTAACATCAATAATGAACCTCCAATTCTTCATTCGCTGACTGTCTATAAAACAGCCTCACTGATTTTGTGGTCACGAAAAATAGTGACAATTAAAGATGATTGCTGACAATGAAGACAATAGAATATGTGGTGAACAGTGTGGATTCATCACAGTTCAGGAAATTATGGCCTTTGCCTTCCGGAGAAGCTGGCCTAGAAGTTGCAGCCTATGCTCCTTTGTGTCTGTCTCGTCACTTCCCCATCAATGGGCCCTAAGAAATTATGACTGCTTCTACAGAGCTCAATAGTCAGTATCACAGCTCTATGATGTCCATTCTTCCAGTGGAAACTTTCCTAAATGACTGAGATCTGCCAACAAGGTTCCTCAAAAAGGTATACTTTTTTTTTAAAGACAATTCAAAGACATGGGCATGGAAAGAAAGTGCTGTAGGTGCCCTGGGGCATGCTCCTTAAAGATGTATACATTCCTGCTAGCTGTTGTGTTCATTGCCTTAAGTTCATCTTACTGGTAAAATATCCTGCCAATGAAGACAACAAGTGTAATTATCTTCCAACTACTGTGAATGTGTGCGCAGAACTGATGATGCTAGCTTTCTGTGTGCATGTGTCACTCCGTGTCATAAAGAAGTTCATCTGAGTAGACATTTGAAGTGCACTTCCCAAAAGAATTCTCTAATTTCATGAAGTGGTCCAACCCTGACTTTAACTACTGGATAACCTGATTGTCTTCCAAATCCTGTCCTACCTTCAGCCATGGCTGTTATCTTCTCAAATCTTAGCATTGTAACAACAGCTCTTCTATTCAGGATAGCGTTCAAGTAAGTAATTTGCTGTAGAAGCATATATCATACTTTAAAGTGGTTCAGCTTAGTTTCAGATAATTTACCCAGAGGACCAAGCCCTCAGACCTAATGGTCTGTGTATTGTTCCTAATGGTCTTGTGTATTGCTTAACCCATAAAGAAGGAAGCTGCTTAAATCTTCTTCCACCTAGTACATGAAATATCTTGAACATCTCGAAAACAAGATAATTGGTTGCTTTGAGTTGGAATTTCATTATTTATTTCCTTATTTTCCTTTTTTTCCTTGTTTTTGAGAAAGTTTCACTCTATAGTTCAGGGTATCTTGAAACTCCTCACGCAACCTTCTATCTCAACCTCCAAGTTGCTCATATTACTGGCAATGACCAGCTAGTGCCCAGTTTTACAACAAAAAAAATTTTGAACTTTGTGATGTGTGATCTCTATGAAATAATAATAAGCAAGTGTCCCCAAGATTTGATATATTTGGACATAGAGAGATTTAGAAGCATTTTTATGAAACCACCTGAGATGAATCCATGATTTGGTCTCTAATAAGCATGATAGGCTTGAAAACCTTATAAACTGTGATTACCAAATCTTACTCCCTTCAGAAAACTGTTGAATAGTAAAAACATTTTTTTCAGGAAATGGTCTCAGCTGCAAAACAAAACTAGAATACTTTATGGTACAGGTGAATGATACAGAAATAGATGTAGGTACTTACTCCTAATTTCATTTGTTAATAATAATGATCCAAAACTGAAAACAATTTCTTATTGTAATAAAAAGAAATTATGCAGTTCACACTCAGAGAGATTTCTAGGATGAAAGTCTCCTATCAGGAGTGTAAAGAAAACATTTGAAAATTCCATCGAGCAGTCTGCTCCTGATTCCCTAAACCTTCCTGATCTCTCAACCACTTGTGGTGTTTTCTCACTATAAAAGTAAATTAACATGTGGTGACTTTATCAGTATCACAGGACATTGCAGAGGGAGTCTCAAGTCAGTGCTGTCTGTGTTTGCTGATGCCTCTTACCTTGCGCGAAATTCTAGTAATGTGTGGTGTGGCTCATGGTCCCTGAACACTGTATCAGTGGTGTGTCAGCTGTGTCATGATTACTGCTGAGTACTTGCATGAGTACGTACAAGAAGATGATTGCTTATCAAAAACAAGTAAGTTCTGCTTTTCCATATGAGTGGTAATTTGGTGACACTGCTTTCTGGCGTGTGTACAAATATAGTTTCATACACAGTTACAAAGAAAAGATTTATGAAATTAGTTTCAAGACATATATTTAATTAGTATATGTAAAGCAAATGGATTTCCTCTTTAGCGTTGAGTCTCATCCCAACATATCTTGTCTTATTATGCACGTATAAGTCAGGGTTCTCTAGAGGACCTGAACTAAGAGAATGAATAGATATTAAAGATGGATTCATTACATTGACTTACACATATGGTCTATGTAGCCAAGCAATGGCTTCTGGAACTGCTTAGTTTACAAGGTTGAATGTCTAATGAATCCCACTCTGGTGCTGATGGTATGAAGAATACCTAGAGGCCACTGGTTTTCAGTCTATGTTGGAAGGAGGAAGAAACTATGTTATACATTAGCAAAGAATGGCAGCAGCAGTGGTAATTAACAGGACTGAACTTGCCAACCCACCATGGACAAGCAGGCCCAAAGCAAGCTTTTTTCTCTTAGACTTCCTTTCTTCTGGAGCTACTAGTGGGAAATACCTCCCTCATTTAGGATAGGTCCTCCCATTTCAAATAACTTTATCGAAATAATCCTTTATGTACATGGCCAATAGCTGTTCTTTAAGTTGATTCCAAGTCCAGTCAAATTTGGCAATCAAGACTAATCCTCATAATACATACATGCTTCAATACGTGATAAAAATCTAGACTCTGAAATGCTTCAACTCTTAAGCATTTTGAATAAGGGATACTACACACACACACACACACACACACACACACACACATGCACACAATAGATAGGCACATATGCCAATATGCATGTAGATGTGTGAGTGTATATATACATGTACACATGCATGTATAAATACACATGAATATACAACATATATATGTGCCCATGTAGATGCTGACATGGGAACATGGAGAGCTAATATGGAGGGAAAAGGAGGCAGTAAGACAAGTTACCTGATACAGAGATCAGTTTAAAGACAATCATTTAATATTTGAATATTTATCTTATGTTCTTGTTAAATTGCAGGTTACTGTTTACTACATCTTAGCTGCAACCCCTAACCATGTACAGTTTATTAGCTTTTATATATGGTCAGTGCTACTGGTTTTCTGACCAAATTTTTCATAATGAATCCTAGAATCTAGATCTAAATGTTATCCATTAATAATAAGTAACTTGACAGTAGTTAACTCAAACAATGTGTTAAGAAATACATGTCTCTTTGTGACAGGTACTATGCTAAGTACTTCAGATGTTTTATTTTATTTTATCTTCTCTCATTGCAATTACTTTTCTTTATTGCTGTGAGGCAATATCCACAGTTATTTTAAGGGAGAGAGGGAGATTTATTTGGCTTATAGTTTCAGGAGGAATATAGTCCATTGTGACAGAAAGCATAGCTATAGGCAGATGTAAGAAGACAATTCAGATCACTGAAGCCATCAACAGGAAGGCAGAGAAAACCAAGCAAACTGAAATGATGCCAGGCTAGGCCACTAAACTTCAAGGCCTGCTCCCCCATGAAGCATCTCCCTCCAACAAGGAACCTTCTCGTAAAGTTGCCCCTACCTTCCCTAACATTAACCACAGCTAGGGATGCAAACACATGAGCCTGGACAAGACAACTCACATTCAAATCATAACATCTCCCTACCCAGTAAATATTATTATGTAAATTCAGTTATACAGAGACAGAAAGAAAACATAGAGAACCCATAGTGCTTATACAAGGTTCTATAATTTGCAAACTATTCTACCACTTCTGTTGTGTCAACATCCAAAACAGAGATCGTATTCTTTTTTTTGTTTTTTGTTTTGTTTTTTATTAATTAATTTATTTATTTTTCCCACTCATACAAACTTAATAGATACCCCAGTCTCCTGCCTACCTCCACCCCTCCCTGGAACCCCTTGCTCCCTCCCCCCTTTTGCCCTTCCTTTCCCCTCTTCCCTCCCTTTCTCCCAGTGCCCCCTCCTCCCCCTCCCTGGAGCATCCTTTAGTGTGAATGTCAAACTTCCTTCTGGGTCTTCTCAGAGATCGGATTCTGAAAGGCTAAGGTCTCCACATTACAAAAGAGAAGAGAGAGCAGGCAATGGTCTTTGGGTTGATCTCTGATACAGGCAGATCTCAGGATAGGAGATGTAAATTTTCTAATTCAAGGAACACTAACAGAAAGAGCTTGGCCTATAGGAAGAGAGTGAGGGCTTGAAATCTGCTGGTTTCAAGTTATATGATCTAAGTCTTCTGAATACCAATTTCTTGTTTGAGAAAAGAAATTCATGTCATGGAGTTGTGATGATAAGTTGTGTGGTGCCTAGCACAATGTCAGTCATGTGCTAATTATCAAAACTATATAGACACTTTTTCTGTTTTGCTACTTTGCCTGAGTTCTACTCAGTTGTAAATTTCACAGCATAGATTAACTACCTGCTAATACAATCTCATGGGATTTATTTGGCGCGCACGCGCACACACACACACACACACACACACACACACACACACACACATATTTCTAAAAGGGTGTGGGGACAATCTACTCCAGCATATTCCAATGATCTGCTTTAATGATCTCATTAATAAACATGAAGTGACTACGTCTTGCCCCTTAACTGGAAAGGCCAAGATGAAAAACAAAACAAAACAAAAAGGCCAAAGGCCATGCCATTTAAGAATCAAGAGAGAGTTTAAATAGAGTGTTCAAGCAAGAGACAAGTCATGGTAATCAGACCACTGCTTAAAGGAGAGTCTTTGACTTAATATTTCTATCTGGAAATACAAGCATTTGCATCAGGATTCCCAAAGAACCTCTTCATAAAGATGCAATGGGCAAAGTCTTTCGTGTAAAGAATCTGGCAAATTCTCAGGAATGTGTTGCTTTGGGGTGCAGATGCTGTGCACATGAATCCAATTCCTCTGACAATAGAGCATTCATCTAGTCCCCTGGTGCTTTTCCTAAAAGTATTAAAAAGAATCCACTTAAGAATTGTTGCTAGGAGATTCTGAAGACCAAAATTCAGGAACCAAAATAAACTTTCGGATATCTGGGTGAAGTCAAATCATTAGTGAAACAAAATACTGTTTACCCCTCAAGGGTTTGCTAGATATTCATTCCCCCACCCCCCCAAAAAAAACTAGCACCCATAATCGGAGCTCTAGGGGCAAATTGTATGACGACTGCCCGTTGGTAACTACCTGTATTTTACATACCATCAAAAGATTCATGAGTCTCAAAGACAGATGTTTCCAAAGGAAAATCACCAACAGAAAACATCCAAATATAGGAATTGAAAAGAGGGTTGGGGATAGGAAGCATTAGAATGAAAAAAATATTTAACCCAAGCTTTCATAAATCATGTTTTCTGGGAAAAAAATGAGGGCTCACAGTTTTAAAAATCTTAACCTCAGGGCTGGAGAGGTGGCTCAGGGGTTAAGCCTCCGCCTTGCAGGTGGAAGGTCTGAGTTCGGATCCCAGATCCCACGTATAGACGCCAGGCGGAAGCGGAGGCGGCCTGCGCTTCTGGTCCTGGTAGGGCGGAGCCTGTGAATCCTGGGGCAGAAGGAGATGGAGGCATCCATGGTGGTTCGCGAATTCGTCCGTGGTTCCACACACACACACACACACACACACACACACACACACACACACATACAGACACACACGCGCGCGCACATACACACGCACATGCGCACAGTTGAATAAATAATATAATAAAAAATTTAAAGAAAATTTAAAAAAAAATCTTACTTCAGTGGATGTTAGTTATACATCTCCTTTTCTTAGTCTCAGTGTTCCGAGAGAATTTTCTCCTTTTTGTGCTGTCATTTATGTATTTTGTTTTTGTTTTTCTCAGTTAGCTCTTTGGGTCTTGTATAACTCAGGCTAGTCTTCAATTTGATGTGAAGCTGATGCTCGCAATGAATGCTTGATCCTCTCGCATTGATCCAATTTCCAAGTGCTGGGAACTACAGGCACGTGCTGCCATTTCCTATGGAAATTTTCTCCTGTAAACCCTAAATTTCAAACCCCAGCAAAGTGTTTGTTATTAAAGCTCAGGGAAAAGTAAAACAACATAAAGTGTTGAGGACATTTTAATTGCTTTACCAAACACAGGCACAATAAATATAAATGCATTATTCATGAATTATCTATTTTATTATTGACTCACAGACCTACAGAGACATTCCACAAATTTTTTTCTTCTAGTTAAAAAAAATAGACCTTATAGACATCCACAGGTCTCAGAAAGCATGTTCTGCTCCTATTCATAAAAGTAGATACATAAGGAGATACATAGAAGTATAACTACGGGGATGGAGAGATGGCTCAAGGGTTAAACCCTTTGCCTCACAAGCAAAAGGACCTGAGTTCAGATCCCACATAAAAATGCCATGGCAGGGCCTTTACTTCTGGCTCTATAAGTGGGATGGGGAGGAAGCCTACAAAACCCCAGAACAAATGTCCTGAAACATTTCTTTTGTATGGTTTACAGATGTGGATAGAGTACATTTTAAAAGGAAACACATTATTTACCATTAAATAAATAAAAGCAGCAAAGAATAAAGTAGAAAACATTAGATTGCTTCTGCTGTCAAGACATTAGCATTCTATTTACTTTTAAACAGTGTGTGCACGGAGCCTTCCATTAGTGTTTTCTGATGCTGCCAACCATTTTCTCAGAGTGCTCAGGACCTGTGGAGTACCTGCTTAGAGGTGCTAAGCCTTTGCACAGCTCCTGCAGAAGCACAGAGCTGTGGTGCCACGTGTAACCATGCCATCCTTACTGTGGCTGTCACTTTGCAGGGTTCACTTATACCTCACCATGACCCGGAGAGTCATGTGGCATCACTGAAGACAGACTGAAAGCTGGCCTATATCATTATAACACTGTTACAGAACCAACCCACGTGGAACTCAGGGAAGACAATTCTGCTGTGAATCTTCAGTATAGATAGTGCCTGTTTCATTCCATCTGACATTACAGTGACACAAAAGAATATCACCTGTGTAAACACAACAAAAGCTTCACAAATATCTTGATGTCAGCACATCTGTAGAATGGGAAACACTGATGAGCTTAAGCTGTGTTTCCCTGTTTCTGTGTTTCTTTTTTTTTGTTGTTGTTGCTGTGAGACAGGGTCTCATGTACCTAAAGACCAGCAATTAACTCTCCATTTATCCCATGATGACCTTTAAGTTCAGAGCCTTCCACCACTACCTTTAACCTCTACACCCAATACTGGGAAAAAATCATGTGTGCCAAAAAATCCAGTTTATGTGGCTCTTGGTGATTAAACCCAGAGTTGCATGTTTGCTAGGCAAGAAGTCTACCAACAGAGCTACCTCCCCAGGCCAAGCTGTGAAGAAGAAAAAGCAAACAAGCAATAACAACCCTGAATAAAGAAAGGCACGGCCTCTGGGTCCTTGGTGCTCAAATTAATCTTTCAGTTTTCCCTTAGCAGGCAATATATAGTACGGTATAGATTTTCTCTGTTTAATCACATTGAAAAAGCAGTGATTATTTTGAAATATGATATCCCAAGCATCACAGATTTTTGTTTCTCTGCTTTTGCATACTGAGTTCCTTTCATCTTTATATCTAAGAGAGGAAGACTTTTTTTTGTTCCAGATAAGTAATGGAGAACAGCTGCATTCTGGGTAGTTATTAATGGGAAGAGGCAGAGAAATTCAGGGATGGCTGAGCATTTCTGAAAGCCATTAAGACTGTGAGCCAGACATTCTGAAACACCATGACGGAGCTCAATGTCAAACTCTTATTTCTCTGAAGCTGTTCATTTTTACGCCCCAGTTTTGATCCAGGATTTATTTTTACAAGGTTTTACTCGGCTTGTGGTCCCTTTTAGTGGGTTATTTATTACGTCTTATTTAGCTTACACAAACCCCGATTTTTAATGATTGGATTTTTCAGCTAAATCCTTGCCAATTACCAATAATACCTGTCATTACGGATTTTTTTTTTCTAACAGCAGAGCAAAATTAGACCCTTATTTATTTAAAAAAAAAAAAAAAAAAAAAGACCCGAAAGTTCAAACATCTACTGCCACCTCGTGGTTATATGAATTATTTCAGCGAAAACTGCAGCAAATCATGACTAGCATTTTAAATTGTTTCTCCCCTTAAATTTCTGGAATATTTCTGGAGATTAAAAGTAACAAAAAAACGATGTGTTTATATCACGTAATCACTGGCACTAATGCTACTTTTCCTCCATTGCAATGAAATAACGAATGACTATACTAACAGCCCTTTTCCGTCTCGATATGTCGATGTATTTCTTTAATGTTTTATTTGAAATAGCTAGAGTGCCACAGGACTCGACAAAAATGACACATAGATGCATGTTCAGGGATAAATTAACAGGTTGTTTTCTAAGTTTTAATGCCATTTTAGATCTCCACTGGCAACGTGTGCAGGATTCAGATTCTCAGCAGTCTAGTGGTGGTCTACAGCGTTTTGTTGGAATACGTGGCAATACTTCACAGATGATTTGAATGTTTATCTCCCCTTCCCCCCATCACCATGGCTAATGACTCTGAATATGGTTTCACGTATTTGACAGCTTCTTGCCTTTGGGAAATATCTGTCTTTTGCCCACTCCTTCCCCCAAATGTTAGCTTTTCAGAGCTTTTTATATTTTCCAGATAAAATTTCTTTGTGGACTATGGGATCCAAAAATATGATCTGCTGTTGCATGTATACAAATAGTGATTTTATATTATTTTCAACCCTTAATCCCAAATCCCATCCCCCATCCCTTTCCCCTTGCCCAGGTGTTATGTGACGTCTCTTTCTTTTCTTTTCACCTGAACATCTCCAGGTGGTCCAATTATTGAATAAATATTATCATGCTCTTGGTAGCATTTTTTATATTAGATATAGGGTCTTATGTAACCCAGTCTGGCTTCAGACTGTTTCTCTACCTCTGGGTGTTGGGATTACATGTATTTATACCATTATATTGGGTTCCCTCTGTTCTGAAAAAACTCAGGGTTTCATAGAGCCATATCCTCCACCCTTCCTGAGGTCATCTTTAATAACCTAAGTCTTGAAGGTCTTTTCCTTCGCTAACTTCTCGCTAACTTTTCCTCCATGGTTTATAGCCTTGTGTTAAGTAGTAAGTACATTTCAGGTTCATTTGTCAATTTCTTTGGTGTCATTTGTAGAGAAGATTGCCACTCTGCCTTTGTCAAAAACCCACTGAGCATGTTACCTGCAACTTGTAGTTTTAGTTCACCTTTCAGTCAAGCACATTACAAACCGAAGGCTCTCAACAATGTTTTAGGAACTTAAAGTAAAATATTGATTAGTTAATTTTCTATAAGTGAAAAGAGAGTTCCAAGGACAGAAAGTCAGTGCAAACTGAAAACAGACTCTCAAGTAGTCTTTAGGCATTGGCTATACACTGAAAATGAAGAGAGACAGCAGAGGGAAGGGTCTTTAGAGACACATTATAGTTAAATCTTGGCTGAACCTTTTCTACCATGCCTTTTACTCTCTGAGTTTGTAGTCCCTAAAGAATAATAGTAACCAACCTATACATTGCTGTGAAGTTAATATATGCTAAACAGTCAGAACACTGTTTAATATATTAGGAACCAAACAAAGATGAGCTATGTCACTAATAAAATTGGATATAAAAGCCTGATAATTCAAGTGACAAATTGGACTATTTTTAGGATGGAAATATTAAAGCTTGAGTAAGTTTCCTATTCTAAGCACATTTCTGTGGATGCAGAATGTTAGAGGAATCAAAGAGCTGAAGTAGTAGACCTTGCC
The DNA here is from genome assembly GCA_023101885.1 of Typhlomys cinereus. Lineage (NCBI taxonomy): Eukaryota > Metazoa > Chordata > Mammalia > Rodentia > Platacanthomyidae > Typhlomys > Typhlomys cinereus. The sequence continues at coordinate 4,660,607 of JALPQD010000148.1, read as the reverse complement.
ACCACAGACATTCCTTCAGTAAATAGTAAATATATTGCCCTTTTAAAATTTAAATTGTTGCTCATTGTGTTGCATCGTGGTTCATAGTATCATCTCTTTCAGAGAGAGAGAAAGAGAATGTAGAGTGAGGGGAGGAGAAAGAGGAGTGGAAAGGAGAAAGGAAAGAGGAGAGGAGACAAGGAAAAGGGAGGAGAGGAAAGACAAGGAAGAAAAGGAGGATGAGGAAGGAAAAGGGGAAAGGAAGAAAGGGAAGACAAAGGAAAGAAGGAAGTGGGAGACTATTTTAACACTAAGTCACAAAGCAATTAACAACAGTCCTCTTGCTAAACTGCACCTTACAGTTTGCAAGCAAATTGAGGACACACAGAATACGAAAGGAGAGGAGCTACTGCTCTCCAAGGCATAGGAGACAAACCGGACCCACTCTGTATAATGCCGACAGTAGTTTGAGTGTTGGGAAATTTCACTGGCAACAACTCTATTGACCCAGTTTGAAAATGCAGAGAAATATATTTAATGAGCACACGAAGATTAAGTTTCTCTGATATCTTCAGAGGAAGAAATATGAATCAAGCTTATATTCTGCTGTTGAAAAACAGAGCTTGAACTGTTTAATTAGCATACAGAAACATCTATCCTTAACAAAATACATTTCCTTGGGGACTATTAAAAGACTGCGACTATTTGTATCTTATGAATTAATGTTGTCATGACACCATCGTTCTTCAAATGTCAGAATTTTGAAGGAAGAATGGAGCAGCCTGCTTGTCAACTAATTGCTGTTTCCTGGTGTGCTGATTCACTGACTCCACACCACTGCCATCTGCTGACAACTGAGCTTGCAGCACAAAGCAGCACCTTGATTCCCAATACTTCACTTCAGCTGGACACTATGACTCAAACAAGACCATTAAATTTATTAAACCAAAGAAATAGTCACTGTGCAAACGTTAAGTGGTTTAGCAAGTACAACTGTCAATTTGACAGGATCTGGAATCACCTAGGGACAAGCCTTTGGGTATGACTGTAATGCATCCCCTTCATTAGGTTAAGTGACATGGGAAGACCCACCCTAAATAGAGGCAGCATTATTTTGGGGACCTGAATCCCAGACAGACGAAAAAGAATAAAGTGCATTGGAGAGCCGCAATTAAAACGTTTATTGCACAAACAAGAGGACTAGAATTTGGATGCCCCAAAACCCTGGAAATGCTCAGTGCATGTGACATCAGCCTGCAATTTTAGCCTCAGAAGGGGAAGTCTGGGGATCCCCAGAGCAAGCTGACTGGGAAGACTGGCTGGCTGTATCAGGGAATTCTGGGTTTGATAGACACACTCTCTCTCCAAGATTAAGGTGAAAAATAGCCAAGGAAGATTCCTGACATCAACCTCTGGCCTCCACATGCACACCCCACCACAAAACACGTGAGAACATGGGTCTCCCACATGCAAACACATGAATATGAAAAGAAACTTGAAATGTAAACTGAGCTCCAGCATTCATTGTTCTCTGTTTCCTGACGGTGAATCAAGGGACCATCTATCTCCCTCAAAGTCCTATTGCTATGATTTTCTAGTCATAATGGACTGTACCCTCAATCTGTTAGTCAAAATAAATGCTTCCTTAAGTTTCTGCTCACAGTAGCATAACACCAAGAAATGTAATTACAATAAGCGTACATTATCTTTTTTGAAAATTGTTCATCTGTATGATACAGAAGAAACCCCAGAACCCATAAAACCAAAGGACAGGAGAATAGGAGGGAGAAGACTTGACCCACATAAGGGTCATAAGGGAGGGTAGGGAGGGTGGGATGGGATAAGAGAAGTAGGGAAGGGAGGGGAAATGAGGGAGGCAAGGAGTATGAATAAAAAAAAATAAAAGTTGTTCATCTTCCTATAAAAATAGAACCAACTTGAAAAGCAAATCTCCTCCATGTCCCATGACATCATTTAGTTCTTTTGAGCCCACTTTCTTTGAAAAATAATAATACTCCACTCTCCCTCTTTTTTCTATGAATTACTTTGCCATATATTTAATGTTTTAAAGATGGCAACTCTTGGAATTGCATAACACATGCACAGTTCTTCTTGGGGTTGTGTCCTTGTCTTTTCGTGTTGTATTGTGCAAGTGATGAGTTGGCAGTGTAGATAAGTCTGAAGATAGATAATAAGAGAGCATGATATTTTATAGTGGAAGCATTCACACTAGTTAACTGTACGAGGACGGAAAAACAATAGAAAAAATATGCATTCTCTAGTACAATAGCAAACTAGCATTGAGTCCAAGATCAGACTGAGCTATATATCAAGACTCTATCTTAAACATACCACACAAAAAAGAAAGAGAATAAGAGAGAGAGAGAGAGAGAGAGAGAGAGAGAGAGAGAGAGAGAGAGAGATTGCTTCATTTCCCTAGAATTTGTGGTAGGTTTTAATTTCACTTGTCAACTTGGCACTTGAGCTATCTGCTTCTGGGAACATCTGTAAAGAATTGTTTGGTTAAGACAGGCCTTTGGCAAGCCTTAGAAGATTGGCTTAAATGTATGGCTTAAATGTATGACTGGTGTGGGAAAATCTAGCCCATAGAGGAAGGGTACAGACGAGCTACTCCCTGAGCAGATGGGTTAGATGGAAAGAAATAGCAAGTAGTTTTGCCCCAGTAGTGAGTCAGAAAGCAGCATTGGCCCTTGCCTGTCTGCACTGGCTGTGGACAGTTCTCTGGGCTTCTACTGGTAACTCTCCTGCCATCATGAAAAGCCCTAATTTTTAATCATAAACTGAAATAAAAATCCCCTTGGGCCCCTAAATTGTTTTATTGTTTACAGCAATGTAATAAGAATTAAGGCAGAATTTCAGAGTAATATCAAAAATAAAATTGTCTTCTCAAGCAAGGGAAAATGATTTTATGCAATGGGAAGTGCCTACAAACATGCCATAGAACACCATGTACATAACATTTTTACAATAAAGTCATCACATGACTAGGCAGTGTTAAAAGTTTCCTACATTGGTTTGGAAACACTGCTTCAAGTGGATCAGTCTGAATTTTTTCTGTGAGCTTCTTCCTTGGTTACAGATCAATTGCCTTCAATCAGTTATAAATACGAGAAGGAATCAGGATATTGGAGCTTAACTCAGCAGGGAAGCCTCAGATGGAGAAGAAAGGAAGATCACAACCAATATTAAAGGCTAACAGAACTAGACATAGGGAGAATTCTTTTCCAACTTGAGTTTAAAAAAAAATAAAAACACAACTTCTCATTCAAATTACAGAACTGTGAATTATAACTTCAAAAATAGCTATGTGAAAAGAATGAAACAGAAAGTGCTATAAGACATATCCACTCTCAGAATGCTGGGTCACTGAGCTCTCCCTCTTCGTGAGAGAATTTCCTATTTAAAGATCATGTGAGTGAGAACGATAAATCCACAGACATGTCTTTGATTCAAGGAAAGTCCAGTGTGAGTCAGTTCAGATAAGAACAGATCCAGGGTTATACATAAAGGAGTAAACTAAAACATTTCATCATAGGTGTAGGGAAAATGTTGTATCTTTTCTTCATCCATTGCAAGGTTCTGGCTGACACCCCCATGTCAAAAGACAGATACCGCCCCAAAAAAAGAAAAGCATAAAAATTCGCAACAGAGATTCCATCAATGCAGACCCAAAGACCTAGAGAAGCTTGTAAATAAGTTTGATGAAGAATAAGAAGTTGGGCAGACACAAAATTCGACAAAAGCAATAGGATTTAAAGGTAATCATGGGAAACTTAGTGAGACCTGTTTGTTCAGACTCCTCTGTGTCTGTAACTACATGCCACAGTAAACATTATTACTTGTGAATCTTCAAGGAGGACACAGAACTATTTTTATGGCCTTGGTAGAGAAAGGCAAGAGAAGGTCAAAGAGTAACCTTCCTGCTTATGCCCTGTGTTCTTGGTGCCCTGTGTTCTGAGCCTAGGCAGAAAGTAAACTCCAAATCAGTTCTTCAAAATAATGTGAATTCTTTTCTAATCCCTTTGAAAATTAATGTGGCCATCTAAGACCCTCTGTGACCTAGATAACTAAGAACAAACTTATTTTCACGCATGGCAGAAGTCTAAAGTCATTTCGTGATCATGAGCTGATTTCTGCCAGCTTGTTGCTTCTGGAGCCCTTGCCTCTTGTTTGTCTCTGTAGTCACAAGAGGTTATGCTTCCTACTGGCTTGGATTTAAACCAGCTCCTTTATTACATTATCCCAAGATGGAAACAAAGCATTTGGGAGCTTAATAGAAGTTTACTGGCAATTGCGGAGAAGGAATATGAGGTGAAACAGGCAGAAGCTCATCATTGTTACACTGTCCGGTGCCCAGAGTCTTCCAGTCTTGGCCACTGAAAGCTTCACTAGAAGTTTCTGTCCTGGCTCCCTCTCTTTGCAACTTTTTCTCTTCTTTCTTGCTGGCTCATTTCTGCTCTTCTCCTTAGCGGCTGTGAGTCCACTCCTCTTCCAAGTCCTTCCCCCAGGAGCAAAGCATTCTCCCTCGGGCAGCTGCCCTTTTCTTCTGGCTTCCTCTAGATGGCGCATTCCTCATCGGGATGAACATATTTTCTGAACACAAATGTCACACCGAGGAGAATTCTGGGCCATGTATCAGAACAACTTCTAATTACATATTAAGACATCTTTATCCCAATCTCACAGACGAGGGCCCTAAGACAATAAAATGTTAGAAAATGTCCCCACCATGACTCTGGAAGTATAGAATGGAGCCTGGAAAAGCACTCATTTCCCCTGGCTCCTGTTTATACAAATATCACACCCTCCCCCATGAAATTGCAATTGCTAACCTCTGAAGTCCATAATACACAGTTTTAAGCTTGACTGTTATCTTATTTTCATATTCTGTTGTAATAAATACCTGACCAAACAATTTAGGGAAACAAGGATATTTTTATCCATGTTCATGATTATAGGTTACAATTGATAGGATGGTAGGAGAGTTACCAGCAGAAGCTGAAGGGAATGGCCATAATATACACATAGCAAGAGCAGAAAGCCAACCAGAACCAATGCTGCATACTTGCTTTCCAGCTTGCCAGTCTTTCAAAGGCAGCAGGTTCTTGGTTCATCTGATCCACCTGCCTAGGAAGTAGTCACATTCATTATGGAATAGGTCTTACCACACCAATTACCAAGGCAATCTCCTACAGACTTGCTATAACTAGATAACTCATGGTGCTACTCATAGGTAGATATTCCTAGAGACTCAGCTCTGAAGAGTCGGGTTCACAACTGAAACTAATTGCCACAACTATGTTCTGTTAGATATGATCTCTCGTGAATCATTCCTAGGCTATGTCATGCCATGTTACAATTACTGTGATCCTAAATAAATTGATATGGCAAAAATACTTGATATAAATACTTTCACAGCACTAATTCTATTTTGAGTTTTTTATTTTATTTTTTATCAGTGATATTTTATTGAGAATTTTTCATATACAAACAGAATGAGTTTATGTCCTTATCCCAACCCCATCCCCTCCAACTCTTTCCTCCCTTAATCAATCCAGCCATATCCCTCCTGTCCTCCTGTTCCTCTGCTACATATGTAGATCACAAGGCTACTTTTTGGGCTCCTGTGTTAGTAAGGAACCAGGTCTCTGTGGCAGTATGTGTGGTTCTGGGGGAGGGGGGACAAACTCGCAAGGGGAAGTTCTTTCATTCAGCACTTGTCCTAGAGACTCTCTGGGTGCAATTGTTTCTTTTGACATGCTTACTAATCTTTGGACGAATGTTGCTAAGTCGGCCATTGTGTAAATCTGGTGGTGGAAGTTCTCATTGCAGTGAGCTCCTGGGCAAAGTACTCCTGTCATGGCTGGAGTGTCTTGGCTGGCAGTACACCTTTTGGCTCTTACAATCTTAACACCCACTATTCTGCAAGGTTCCTTGAGTCTTAGAATAGGGAAAGATTTTGGTGGCCTGATTAGGGTTGAACATTCTGACCAGTTGGGGATTTCTGTCTTACTGTCTTCCACTGTAATAGCGTGCATCTTGGTTGAGTGCATCTTGGTTGAGTGCTGAGAGTTTTGCTTATCTAAGGGTTAAGGAAGCAATGTTTAGATGGTTGTTTACCATCAAGCTTTTATAATTATATATGCCATGCCTAATTTCTCAGAAATCAGTTCTCTTCTCCACCATATGGTCTTCTGGGGATTGATGAACTTAGGTCATCAAGTTTGTGAGCCAAGCAGGTGCCTTGTCCTCTGAGCAAGGTCCCAGCTCCTCATTTCAAGCTTTTTCTTTATAAAGCAAACTGTAACTGAGCCAAGCAGCTGGCTGACAGTCACATTAATAATTATGTTCTCACATACAAATATATAGGTGGTACCCAGAACTTTTCTATGCAAACTTGACCCCTGGAAGCTGAGATAGCAGACCTTCTGGGATTATTGGAGACAAATCTCACAGAGACACAAGCTTCTGTAAGTATTCATTCAGAACTGGCATAGGTTGAAGGAGACTGCCCAAGAGAACAAGCCCTTATTTTATTGGTGATGACCAGGGGAAAACTTAGACTCATTCCAGTGTCATCTTGAGGAGACTGTTCTCCTAAACCACTTGAAAGATTTTTCCAATGAATGCATAGCACTTGGTTAGTTTCTATCACTTCACACTGCAGTAAGTTTCTCTTACTCATCATGATAATTAGTCTTGATTAACCGCTGATCAATTGAGAGACAACTATGAGGTTAGTAAAGCATACAACTGAATGTGTCTGTGAAAGTCTCTCTCTCTCTCTCCCTTACCCAAAAGATTTCAGATGGTAAAAAGGTATATTTTAAATGAATTTTTCAACTCTGTACCATAACAGTAATAAGCAAAACTGATTATAACTTCGTAAGAATTTTTGCTTATATCAGACTAATGGGATTCCAAAAGATCTTCTAGAGGCTACCTGCAAACAAACAAAAAAGCGTCAGTAACTGCTCAAGAGACAGATTCTTCTCACACATTCACCATATGTTATGTCTATTCTCTCTATCCATGTGTCCTGACAGAATCCTTTTACAACTTCCCGTATAACCCCAAGATTGTAACAAAAAGACATAATTCCTCCCAGGTGATTCTCTCCACTATTCAAAAATCCTATGCTTTATTGCTTCCAGTGCAATGATTGCAATTCCCTCTCCTGTTGTTTTGTGGGCTTTTTCTTTTTTTTCAAAGTCTAATTGCCATTCCATAGTGAAGGGCACAGACAGAGAGAAAACATCTCAGAAGACCAAAGGGAAGAAATATACCATTATGGTGCAAGGTTGAAATAATTCATTTCAAATATTTTTTACTATCTAAAATCTTTTGTGTGGAGGCAGGGGACATAGAAAGGAAACAGAGAGAAGAGAGAAGAGAGGTAGACCATCAAAAGTAGAAAGATAACTGAGGCCTATTCTATATGCTTAAGGAGCTCACATCTCAGGAACATACAGGTCAGTTAAAATGGTGATGTTCAGAACTTTTCTTGGCAAAATTAATCACTGAAAGATGAGATAATAGACCTGGGATAATTTGAGACACATCAGTGGAGGACAGGGCAGGTATGTTTCTTGACAAATGTACAATTCTTCTACCCTTTTTGTTTGTTTGTTTTGCTTCCTTCCTTATATCTTCATTTTGGAAAACTTAATAGGATTGAGATTTTTGTTCCCTTAAGCATCTAAAGGTAAACTTTTTTGTTTTTATTTTTTAATTTAGATTTTGTTCTTTTAGAGTTCCATACATGGATACAGTGAATTTTGATATTGCTCCTTAATCCTCAATTCCATTCCCCCCTTCTTCTTCCCTACCACTCTCCCTCCTATTTTCACGCCTTTTTGCATATGTGGTCTGCTGAGTTTCATCTGGGTTGCCTTTAATAGCATGTGCCTGACACCCTTTGAGATGAATACTAAAGAAATGGTCTCCACTTTCTACAAAGAAAGGGGAAAGTTGTATTCTAGCACGAAAGAAGAGTCTTGAGAGAAGGGAGTACAAATGTCATGAGAAGTGCAAATGCCTGGGACTGGAGAGGTGGCTCAGGGGTTAAGCCTCTGCCTTGCAGGTGGAAGGTCCTGAGTTCGGATCCCAGATCCCACGTATAGACGCCAGGCGGAAGCGGGGGTGGCCTGCGCTTCTGGTCCTGGTAGGGCGGAGCCTGTGAATCCCGGGGCAGAAGGAGGTGGAGGCTTCCATGGTGGTTCGCGAGTTTGTCCGTGGTTCTACACACACACACACACACAGACACACACGCGCGCACACATACACACGCACATGCGCACAGTTGAATAAATAATAATAAAAAAAAAGTGCAAATGCCAAAGAAGCTGCAATGTCTGGTGGCAGCCAGAACTCACAGTTCTTCTAGCCAACTGAGGGAGTGGCACCCCTAAAGGGTTGTTACTGTTGATCACTGTTTTGTTTTCAGTAGGTTTGAACTTGGGTCCAAGAGTCGGCTTTCCTAATAAAGGGTGATCCAGGGCCTATGAGATGCTGAGATAAAGGATTTGAATTTCATCCTAGGGAATGAGCTGTACTGGCTATGGAATCAAAGTGTGAGATATAACTTGAATATGGGAGTCTGACAACAGGAAAAGCATTAGAGATTATTATTCTCTCTCTCTCCCTTCCTTCTCTTTCCTTCCCTTTTATATCTTCTTCCCTCCCTCCCTCCTTTCCTCCCTCCTTTTCTTCTTCCTTCCTTCCTTCCTTGAGACAAAGTCTCATGTGGCTCAAGTTGGCTCTGAAGCTGCTATGTTGCCAGTTGCTATAAACTCCAGATTTTCTGGCCTCCATCTCCAGAGGACTAGAATTTACAGGCATGTGTCACCACACTCCAGCTTGGGTTATAAAAAGAATAATATGAAGGATTTCTATCATAGAGGAAGAATAAGAATTAAGTAATAACTTTTAGGTAGAGCTAACAGTATTTTAGTACTTAGGTAGAACTAACAGTATTTGTCTGGATTTGAGATAGCAGAAAATCTTAACTCAGGAACACAATACCATAATAAAGCAATTAACTGAAGTATATAATATGAAATAGTAGTTTCATTTCTAAACAGTGACTGAAATATAGATGCTTTCCCACAGTGTCAGAAATTATTGAATGACAAGAAATTCACAAACTGCATCAATTTCACTGGCTTTAATTCAACAAACTACTGGTTTCACTGGGTAATTATGACCATTGGCAAACATGGGTTCTCTCATTGCAATATGAATTATTCATATGAATACTCAAGTCACTCATTCTACTTCACACAATAATGTATGTTGTGGAATTGTTATGAAAGCATGGAGAAAAGCAACAGGATTAGAAATATCTTACTGAACAGAGGAGTCAAAAAATTCATGTAGACATAGAGTCCCTGAAGATGGGTAGATAAGAACTTAACCCACTGTGGCATACCTGATTCCAGACTCAGAGTTCAGGTTCCAGCTTGTGGTGTGGAGTTTTGCTTGCTGATCCTACAATACACACACCAGATGGTTGGAGAGCAAGGAGGTGGATGAAGGTGTTGCATGAATCACTAGTTGATTATGTCTCATAAGTCTACACTCCTGGGTTTGCTAATACAGTTTTAATGTGCCCACATGACCATATCCTTCATGTTTAATTTGATCAATTCACAGGCGATAAGATTTCACTTGTTTAAGAAGTTATTAATCAGTCTGTGCCTCATAGCTTATTCTGGACTGATACAGATTATTTATTTGAACTCACCATATGCAGAGTCATTGTGCTTCAGCATATGCTCTCACAATGAGCAAAAGCCTCTTTTAATAAGATGGAGTTCCTCAGAGAAATGCACAACTTAAAGGCTGTGTTTCTATAACATCATTCTATCCACAGACCAAAGCCCTATCGCTACAATTGAACTAGTTCTCAAAAAGGGTAAGGTGATAGCTACTCCTTATAGAGAGTACAATGATGAATTTAAAGAAACAAGACTTTTTGGCACAGGATTGCTAAAGATTACTACTCAAATACTTAATATTATTCTAAAGATTATGTAGGACACAGGCTAAAAAACTGAATCTGGCCTGCAATAAGGCATTGTCTGCACAGTAAAATCAGTTTTTCTTTAAAAATACACCAAGCTATGAACAGAGAGTAAAGGAAATGGACCTATCAAGTAAGTACATCTACACTAAAAAATGCGATAAAGAAAAGGAAGGGTATGAAAACTTGAGTTGATGGATGTCTGGATCAAGAAAAATTCATAGATGCCTAAGGATAAAAGGAAATTATAGTATGTTGGAGTATAATGCATTCAAAGTTCTTAAAATTTGCTATAACTTGACTGGAGAAGTAGCTTAGTAAGAGATCTAAGTTTAATACTCAGAACTCACATTTAAAAAAGAAAGTGAAAAGTTGGGCATGACAGTGCACACTTAAAATGCTGGTTCTGGAGAAGCAGAAACAAGTAGATCCTGGAGCTTTCTGCCAGACACCCTAGCTTCTGAGGTGAGAGACCACGCCTCATAAGACATGGTAGACAGTGCCTGAAGTGTGTATGAGCTCTCTCTGCCTCTCTTTTTCTCCTGTGTTTTCCTTTTTCTAATTCCTTCCACATTCATAATAGCTAAATAAGGCTACCAATGTTTTTGAATGGCTATTGTATGTGAATATCAATTCCCAAATTCAATTGTACTTGATTTTTTTATTGCCACATAGTCTTGCCTTAATATGTTGCCTAGACTAATATGAAATTCACTATGTAGCCAGACTCAGTCAGGCCTCGAAATCACAATCTTCTTGCCTTAACCTTCCAAAACTGGGATTCTAGGCAATTGTCACCATACTCGGTTTATTTCTGATTCCTTATTCTTTTATAAGTAACTCAATTTTAATTCCCAGCCCCTATTCCACTGAATGACTATGAAACTTAGTCTAGATAGAGTCTTTCCATGCCCATCCCAAAGCTGTGATCTGGTTCTAGGGTTATGTGAAGCTATCTATAACCATCCTTGCAATTATTCAAGTTACAATTTGACATATCCTCTGTAGCAACAAATCTATTCAAACTCTATAAGGTCCTTCAGCCAAGGCATGTGATGCTGTTCTTCTTGTGAGTCTTGCCAACTTTTCTGAAACTCCTGGAGACACATGTTGATGGCCTCTGCTTTCAGGATCTTTAATCCCGTTCCTCTTCTTCATCCTTGGCAAGTTCCTTAGTCTCCTGGAGGAACACTCCTTTATGTTATTTCAAGGCTCTCCATCTGTGTCTTCATGTTACACCCCATTCTTCCCTGTTTCCTCCAAATCCTCTAAATTCTCTGAAGGTTTGAGGATTTGAAAACTGGGGGGTGGGGCGGGGGGAAACAATTCAAAAGCCAATTCTACTCTCTTTCCTGTCTGTAAAATGCATGAGGAAAGGGTAGCTTCAGGGTAAGGGAAGAAATAGGAGAGAGAGAGAGAGAGGGAATATAGACATATGCACACACGTGCATGCATACATATACACATGCACATATAGTACCTGTTATATGAGTCAGTATGTATACCACACATTTCATATATATAATCTTCATACAACCATATGAGAAAGAGAATATTACCTGTATTTCTAAGTGAGAAATCTTGGGAGAGATCGATGTTATTTTCCCAGATTTATCAAAATAGTCTATAGCAAAACTAAAAATTCACCTTAAAATAGTCTTTAAAAAACTCATTCACTAATCTCTGCCTAGTGATGAGGTTTCTAATGATATAACAACATGGCCCTTTACATAGTCTTACGGAAATGGTCAGAAACTTTAGAAAAGCCCGTTCTGCCATTTATTTATATTCATAAGGATTTTAAAGGCACAGATTAGCTTTTCTTTTTGGAGAAATATATGAAAGTGAACTTTTTGGGGGTTAGAAGGACAGGGTTTCATTATATCACTTAGGATTCTCCTTGAATCTGCAGTCTTTCTCCTGTGCTTCCTAAGTACTGAAGTACAGGCCTGCATCCCCATGTTCATCCTACAAATCAATTTTTGACAATGATATGCTGTTAAATTTTTCAAATCATTGTATAGGCTTTTGGTGACACATTTAATGATTTTATATCTTTCCTAATATGACAAATTCATTACCTATCAATTGAAAATATTATATTGCCATCTATAAGTATATTTAAGCTCACGCAGCTTACAGCAGCAAGTGCCAACATGGGGAAAGCAGATACAGTGTCCTGGAAAAGAAGTGTCTGTGAACGCTGCTGAGGAATGCTGTGCTTATCTCAAGGCATCCAACCCTTTTCACTAATTTTAGAGATTCTCTCAGCTGTGTTATTGATTTAGAGTATACACCCAATAAAGTACTACAGTCTGGTACTTACCTCAAGGAAAGGCAGGAAAAGAATGATAAGAATTGTCATCATCTTTTAAAAAAGATATTCAAAATATGATTCAGTCTTTTCAACCAATGATTCCAGACCAACTTGGCATCCACTTACAAAGAAAAAAGTAAGATAAAAGAAAGGAAGAAAGAAAAAGAAAGTATGAAAGAAAGAATTGAAAGAAAGAAATGAACAAAGGAAGAAACTTGTATGAAAAATTTACATCTTTCACAAAAGTTAGCTCATAGACTTAAATATAAAACACAAAGATATAAAACTCTTAGAAGATAATATAGGAGAAAATCTGAATGACTTCAGTGTGGTAATGACTTCAGAAATGTTATGCCAGAGGCAGAATCCACAAAAAAAAAATCTGTCAGGTTGCACTTCATTGAAACTAATAAAGTTAGTTCTTAATTAATTGCTGTATAGAATACAGTGTCACAGAACAAAAATGTTTACAAATATTTTCCAAGAAGACACTTAGAGATGAATTTGTAAAAAACTAAAAGATACCTCATATTGTGTCTTTTTTTCCCATTAGTATAAGTACTTCCACACATGTACTAAAGTAGCCCAAATCTGGGACAGTGACATACCAAGCACTGGAGAAGATCTGATGCATTCATTGTTGGTAAGAAGCAAGATGATGCAGTCACTGCTGGAAATAGTTTGGTAGTATCTCACAAAACAAACATACTCTTACCACATAACCCAACAACATCACACTTGTTAGTATTAATGTAAAGGAATTGAAAATTTTTATCTACACAAAAGCTGGCATATCGACATTTATAAATCTATATTCCTGATTATGAAACTTGCAAGCTACAGAGAGGCACTTCAGTTAGTTAATAGGTAAATAATCCATAGTACATCCAGACAAGAGAATGTTATTCAATATTAAAAAGAAATTAAGCATTAATAATTTGCTAGAAACAGAATCAGGGGGCTGGAGAACTGTCTCAGGGGTTAAGCCTCTGCCTTGCAGGCGGAAGGTCCTGAGTTCGGATCCTAGACCCCACGTACAGATGCCAGGCGGAAGGGGGGGGGGGCTGCGTATCTGATCCTGGTAGGGCGGAGCCTGTGGATCCCCGGGCAGTGTAAACAAGGAAGTGGTGGAAACACTCCATGGTGGTTCCTGAATTCGCCCGTGGTTCTACACACACACACACACATACACACACACACACACACACACACACACACACACACACACACACAGGCACACACACAATCGAATAAAATATAAAAAAAACAGAATCAGAAAGCATGTGTGTGCGTGTAATCAGAAATATGAACTCATGAGATTAATTAAATATTACATATATACAGAATAAAGGTATGAAAACTTTCTATTTTCTAGGTTTTCTCCAATGAGTACAAAACCCAGCAATATAACTTCATCCTGATTGCCAAGCTCAGTTGTTAATAGCCAACATGCCATCACGGTTTTTTTTTTCTTTTGGAAGCCCATTCTGTATTCATCTTAGTCTGGCCTTGACCTCATCATCCTCCTGCCTTCATCTCCCAGAGTACTGATACTGTTCTCACTTTTCAAAATGTATTCTATTAAAACAGAGAGACAAGACAAGCTGGGATGACCAAATTCCTGCTTGCCTTGGGTCTCTGAATTACTAAGTGATTTTTTTAGATTCTCAGAATTGTTGGGAGCGAAGTTTGGACAATGTTACTGTCATGTAGCAGGATTCAGGATGCAGTGTCCTTGGATGTATGCCTTCAACCCCAGAACTACTTTGAATATCAACTTCTTTGGAAGAACATCCCAGAGAAGGCATGTTCCTCAGTCAGCAGTCTTGGGCCCTGAGAGATCACAATTTTAATTTCATACAGAATATTTGAAAGAAGTCAATAAACTTTAGCCATGTGCTGTGGGCCCATGAGCTTGTTAGAGACAACATGTAGTGATGGTGAAGGCTTGATGACAAGTCTGGATCCTCATCTTTCAGACCATCTGTTTTCATTTATATTCAGTTGTTCATCTGTTATTCATTCGGGAAGTTTTACTGGTAGCATAGATGTATTCAAGCAGTCGAATTAGTAAATCTGTAAAGAAATTTTACAAAATATTCAATGATCAAAAAGATTAAAACAGAATTCATTATATATACATTGATATGTTAATTATATATGTGTTCATACATTAAAACATATAAATCTACAATAAGCATTCCCCCCTCTTAATTGTGATTTTTCTTCTTTTGTTTGTATTGAACTTATGTGAATAAAAAATGCTACAATTTCTGGGGCAATTGTCCATTGTTTCCTATAATTCTCAAAGGAGAATTTTAACATTCTGAAGGTGTGCAATACTGCCATTTAATAAGCATGGGTCTTTATCCTGGAGTATCAGATAAACTTTCTTATATGTCAACCATTATTTTTATGTTAAAGCAAGCAAGGTCATCACATTAAGTAGAATGCAAGATTAGAATGCAAGATCTATGTGAGAATTTAAAACAAACCCCTCAGTCTGCTTCAGCCTTTTCTCTTAAGACTTCTATGGATCTTTTTTGACTCTTCCCAATCATTCTGATTCATGCATTTGCTCTTCAAAAGAATAATAAAGGCATTAAAATGAGAAAGGGGAAAAATAGAAGCTTAACTCTGGTATGATGAGAAGTTTTTGCTCCTTAGAAAACTGTTGTGAAAGAAGTAAAGAGGGAATGTGATAAATCAATGATGAGGTGCTTAACTGGTGATATGTAAGGCTCTGGGTTGGCTCTACAGCAAGCAAGTAAGAACAAATGAATGGATGAGAGGAGAGGGGAAGGAAGGGAAACAGAGAGAAAAATAATGAAGAGGCAAAGTAAAACTGAAGAAAATGTTCACTATACACATACCAGACAAAAGAGTTAAGAAAACATGAAGGCTTGGGAGATGATTGCTCAGTTGGTAAAGTATTGATCGGATAGCAATCCCCAGAACCCACATTAAAACAAAAAAGAAAGCCTGTGTCACTTTTTGAAATGTGAGTTATCCCCCACAGACACATGTGTTTGAATCTTTAGTTGTTTCTAAGGTCATGGCATGTTTAAGAGTAGAACGTTGCTTGAGGAAGGCAGTCAGTCACAGCAGGCGGACCTTGAGGTAGATTAGCCCCACCACACTTCTGGGAGAGGTCTGCTTTTAGCGTTTGCAATGGGCGGCTTTACAGCTCTCAGCCTCCTTGACCGGGTCTAGATAACTGACCTCCACATATGCATGCCCACATACATAGAACCACACATTCGTGGACACTCATATGACATGAACATCTTATAGTTTAATAATAAGACAAATAAATATAAAAATGAGCCAAATATTTGAAACACACTTTATAAGAGCACATACTCCCAATGACAATAACTATGTATGTATGTATGTATGTATGTATGAAAATACATTCAATGGGAGTCATAATTACAAAAATACAAAGTAAAACCACATGAAATATCACTACAACAGTAAATACAAAAATTAAAAACACAACCATAGAAAAATCAAGTGTTGGTTGATGTTATGATCTGAAAGTCCTTCCAATAGTCACATGATGACTCTTCACAAAGATAAGTACAATAATATTGATAAGTGAACCCTTTAGTGGGTGATTAGGTGAATTAAGATAAAGGGAGAAACCCAATCCTTTTAGCCATGCTGCCATTAAAGCACATTACAAGAAGCCCCATCTGTGAAGCAGAGTGACGCTTGATCAGACACATGATCTGTAGGCAACTTGATCTTGGATTTTTCAGTTTCTAAAACCATGAAAAATGAGTATCTATTATTGATAAGTAACCCTGTCTGTTGTATCCTAGTAATCCAAGTAAAAGAAATATAGATTTCTTTTCTTTTTTGGCTGAGAAGGATGATTCTACCACAAATAATTGCAAATGTGAAAGTAACTCTAGAACTGGCTGGTACCTAGAGACAGAAGAGTTTGGAGATATATGCACTGCAAAACCTAAATCACTGTCAGCAGAGCTTAAGGTAGTTCTGAAGAGTATTTAGAGGTGAGTTGAAGACAATTTAAAACTTATCAGGAATTATCAGAGTAACTATATACAGAGGATGTTTGCAGAAACAGCAATTCCCTTTTCGTTTTTTCCAGGAATGGGTCAGAGCACAGGTTTGAGACAAGGTCTCATGTAACTCAAGTTGGTTTCCAACATGCTGTGTTGATAAGCATAACCTTGAATTCCTGAGCCTCCTGCTCCCACCTCTTAAATGCTGGAATTATAGATAGGAGCTACCATGCCCTGTATCCAACATGGTAATTCTAATGATGCATTACAGAGATCAACAAAAAGACATTGGAAAGAGTAGGGAAAATCAGTCTTGCTGTAAAGTGGTAAAGAACTTGGCTGAATAAACCTGTATTTCATTGTTTGTCAAAGGAATAATTGAAGAGTGAATCAATAGATTTGTGCTGAAAACATCTCTAGGTAGGGTTGATAGTGTGGGATAGCTTCACCTGTTTGCTTGTTATAAAATTTAAGAAAAAGAAATGAATTAAAGATGTCAGCTATTGGCTAAAGAGAAGCTACACTTAGTTTTCAATTAGATATGAATTGAATCCATGGATTCGTAATCTAGGGAAAAGTAACAGTAATTTGGAATTAAAATTTCAAATGTGACCATAAGAAAAGTCCTATGGTTCAAACATCAAGATTGTCGTGGTTTGAAATGTGTCCCCCAGAGTCTCATGTATTTGGGAAGGTCGTGACACTTTTGAGAGGCAGAGCCTTGCTGGAGGAAGGCAGTCACAAGGGGTGGGCCTTGAAGTGGATTAATTCCATCCTACCTCCTAGAGAAGTCTACTTTTGGAGCAAGCAGTCCTGCAGCTCTCAGCCTCCAAGATGTTTGCAGTGACCTAGGCCTCCTCCCGCTTCTGCCACCAGCCATGCTACCTCTGCCATGAAAGACTGTATCTCCCCTCTGGAACCATAAACTGAATAAATTTCCTTTTCCTCTCAAATTGTTTTCAGCACAAATCTATTGGGTGTTCTCTCACAGCAACATGCAAGAGTAACTGTTACAAAGATAAAACCACTCCTGGACTAAAATAGACTCAAACTGATCAAAATGACTGACAAGGTACATTAGAAGTACGAAAAAGTATCTTGTATCTCACTTTGCCTACTTGGCTTCCATTGGTTTCTCCA
This sequence comes from Typhlomys cinereus, assembly GCA_023101885.1. NCBI lineage: Eukaryota > Metazoa > Chordata > Mammalia > Rodentia > Platacanthomyidae > Typhlomys > Typhlomys cinereus. The sequence continues at coordinate 4,643,092 of JALPQD010000148.1, read as the reverse complement.
AATGTCTCACAAGTTATATGAAACTACGCATAATCTGCAGCCCCAGATGCCTTCCCAAAGATGATCTTGAAAAGAGAGAATTCTCTGCACATTAACAAGCCAAAAACTAGAGCCTCAGGTTTTACACCTTCCTTTTTGGTCCTCCAGAAACTCTGAAAATCCATGAAAAGTCTGCTACATTCTGAACCACATCTTTTTTCAAAGGTTCTTTTCAATTTCCAGTTTGAACACTCAAAATGAATAATGTGATTTTTTGATATGTGTTTGTGAATATATAAGTGTAGGCATGTGTACAAGAGGAAGCTTGAATGTGTATGCCTGTGGAGGACCAAGGATGATACTGGGAATTATCCTGGATTGTTCCTTCACTTGATTGCTTTGCTCTGGAGTTTCCCAGGCCCAGTCCTTTAGAGTATTAAGTGCTGTCATTTCTGTCCCGCATTTCTTATATGGGATATGGGAATCTGGAACTTGATCATCATTTTGAAGACCAAGGCTTTAATCCCTGAGCCACCTTCCCAGCCCAATGTGATTTTTAAAGGAAAGCATAATTGGGGATGGAGATATGGCTCAGGAGTTTAGACTGTAGCTTGAAAGCAGAAGGTCCTGAATCAGATCTCAGGTCCCACGTAAAAATGCCAGGCAAAAGCAGTGGCAGGTGGCCTGCACCTCCTGCTCTGGTGGGCAGAGCCTGGGAAATAACAGAGCAAAGCAAAAAGGAAGTAGAAGCAATTGCAATCTAGGATGATTCCAGGCTGGGCCTCCACAGGGACACACAGTGTCCTCTGATACATACACACACATAATAATAATAATAATAACAACAACAACAACAACAATAATAAAAGAAAGCATAATTAATTTTTTGTATGTATGTGTGACCATGTGTGTGGTGGCAATGTATGTGCGTGTGGAGGCCCAAAGGTAACAGTCCTAGATTGCTGTTCTTTCTTATTGCTTTGCTCTGGGGTTTCCTAGTCTCTATATTCCGGTGCCAGAATACAGGCCCCTGCCATTTCCACCTGGCCTTTTTACATGGAATCTGGGATCAGAACCTGATCCTACTGCTTGGTAAAGGTAGCAAAGAGGCAAAATAGACAAAGTCTTTAACCCCTGAGCCATGTCCCTAGCTCATAATTAGAGGTTGTTATGGCTCCTTAATATTCCAGGAGGGATGAAGCCAAGAGTAATTAGGAGCTCTGTGTTGAGTTGTACAATACAGTCAGTTCAAATTGTTCAGACTCAAACTCCTTATTTTTAACTCCTGATCTTTAGATGTTATAATATCTTATTTAGTTCAGACAATGCAAAAATTATCACTGTGAACTTTAAAAAGCTGAGTGCATTTCCCCACCCTTAGGGCCTGAAGGGCCTTATGCTTGTTTTTACAAACAGAACTCTAAAAACTAGATGACATTGGTCCCCAAAAGGTCTTGCACGTTTCATTTCAGAGCGCCATGTATTCAAGCCTGGCCTGGTGGACTGGAGAATGAGGAGCTATATAGAGAGAGGCCAAACTTAGTTCATTATAGGCAGCTGTGCCACTAAATAACAAGCTGATTCCAAATTTGTAGAATTCAGGAAAGATCTCCAAAGCCTGACTACATCAAAAACAAACTGTCTAATCCTCATCCAAATGTCACGTGGGAATGATTTACCTTAAACCCTTATGAAGTCTCTCCTCTGAGAAAAAATGTTTATATTGTAAGTTCCAGTGCACTGTTCAGAATCCACGCCCAACAAGAGAGATAGAGGTGACCCTTCAGATTATTGTTATAGGATTGGTAGTGAATAGAGAAAAGAGGCTTATGACTCTGCTCCCAACTCCTCTGTCATAAGCTTTTTATTTAGTACATCAACAATCTGCATCAAACAGAAATAAAGGATGGAAGAGAGAAAGCTTGGAAATAAAACTCTTAAGAAGACAGATACAGAACACCACATACAACAAGAGTGAAAAATAATTTGCTGATAACTATGTTACCATTAGCTGGGATTCTTCGCTTCATTCCATTGAATAGTAAATACTACAAAAGCAGGGTGCATAACTGTAATCTTAACACTTGGGAGGTGGCACAGGAGGATGAAGGGTTCAAGACCATTGTCACTTACATATGAAGTTCAAAGTCAGCCAGTGCTATGTGAGACTGTCTCAAAACAAAAAAAGTACTATAAATATGGCTGCTCATTTAAACATAAGATTTAAAATTTGGTTTCACAAACTTTTGTTTTATGGTCCTAAGCCCTTTGATTATGTAGTGTGTTCCTAAAATTAAAGCCTAAATGTGTATTTCTGAATCCATAAATTCTAATGAAACACTAACCCTTCTAATGCTCTCATTTCTTCTGTAGCATTTTTGCATTCTTTACAAGTCTGTCTCAGTAGTACTTTAACTGTTACACTGACAAGTGTTAATGTAGTTCCTGTCTTTCCCCAGAAGGACTATAAAAAGCAACATTTTAGATTTAAGACCTAGATATAAATATTCAGCCCAGGTGTTTCTAAATTACCTTCTACCATCTCACACAATGCTATCTGTTCTGGAATAGCTCTGGCAAAATGTCATAAAGTGTAGTCTGTGTTTGTACCAAGTAATGTCACATCCAGAATAAATGCATGAAATAAAGCAAACCCTGCTGACATATTTATTTCCTGAATAGTTCTATCATGTGAACTTCATAATCATATTTGAAAGTCCAGCTGTGGAAAGGAATGTATGCTAGATAAACGACCCCTGGGCACATGCCAGACCACAAAGTCAAACTGCGTACAGAAATGAAAACCTCTAAAACAACATTGAAGCGGGTCATCCTTTTAGGTTAACATTTTCAATTAAGCATGTAATATTTGTTGCTTTCAATATAACAATCCTTTTATGTCTATAAAAATAAAAGATAACAGCATGTTTTCCAAAAATGCTCCCTGAAAATAAATTCTTTTCTGGCCCCTCTAAGTCTTGTGCTATCTACAGTGTCTCTATAAATATAACTGTCCTCTATACCCCCTGCACTCGGTTTTCCACTTTCAGTTAACACCAGAGAAGTCCATCCTGTTCAAAACATGTGAACTCATCATCACAGTATACTGTTTGCATTAGCAAACACTTGAGAATGTCTTCATGTTCTAGACTTTGTTCCAGAAAGGTAACAGGTTCAGTCTTAAACATTAATATCCTCCAACTAGGAACAAATCTTTATTGCTACAAGAAAGCACGTTGCTTCAGTCTTGATTTAATGGCTATGTCCAACTTAGTGATTCATTACCCAAAGGCACACTGTGACTCTAGACCTCTTCTGAATCATGAGAGGAAGTGCTCATTGCCTGATATCTTCAACAGTTTAAATGTGAAGCACATCAAATAGCTGCTGCTTTGAGGTACAGTCTATTGAAAAAGGCATTTTTCACTTAAAATATATTTTTTCATTCCCCTCTCTCCAATAAATAAATTTTTAAAGATGACCTAGCAAGATAGTTGAGCAGGTAAGGCAGGCTCCTGATATTTGCTTGCAAACCTGATTACTTCAGTTCAATCTCCAAAAGTGCACATGGAAGGAGAGAAATAACTTCCATGGTGTGTTCTCTAACCTTCACCCATACACCATGCCTTGCACGTGTTCACCCACCCCACCCCACCCCACCCCTCTCTCTCATTTTCACCTTCCTGAGCAAATAAAAAATGTATGTTAGTATTTTTAGAAGTTTAAATTCAATAAAAGGACCCAAAGCCCACAAAAATGCCTTATTAGATGCAGTTGATTCAATTAATAGAATGAGCCTAGAGTGCTTCATGTTCTGAATATGAGCAAATGCAGTCTTGGTTATATTTTCTTTGTTTCTACTGCATTTAAATGGATGACATTCAGCTAAAAATGTGTACTCAACAGAGACTTAGAAATCTTAGCTTAAAAAGAGCCTAACTGATTTTCTTCCTATGGTCTTCACTTACATGGAACACTAAGTTTTAAGCTGCCAACACAACAAAAAGGGTGTACTGGTCACCCCCTCTCCCTGCTTTCGTGGTTGAGATATATCTGAATTCTTTCCTTTCTTAGCCAGTTTTGATTCTTTTATCATTATGGATGGACAACACTAGCAATGGATAGACTCAACTCATGGGAAGAAAGGAGGAACTGAGTGCTTTATGGATTTCACATTGTATGCATTTTCTTCTATGATTTTGTTCAAAATGCATAAATATTTTTAGCTGATAAAAATATTTGAGCTAATGAAACAGTTTCTATTTTAGGAAAGCATATATTTCCCACCCTTTTAACAATTATTTAAAGGAATAAAAGCATTTATATATATATATATATATATATATATTATAAAGCATTTATAAACTAAAGTGAAAAACATGCACAAGGGATTATTAGCAGATATTTTATGAAATTTCTGGAAAAAGATTTCAATATTTAATTATTTATTTTCTCTGTGTGTGTGTGTGTGTGTGAGTGTGTGTGTGTGTGTGTGTGTGTGTGCCCCTGTAGGAGACCAAGGGTGATTTTGGGAATCATCCAAGATTACTTCTACCTCTTGCTTTCCTCTGCGATTTCCCAGGCTCTGCCCATCAAAGCCAGATGTGCAGGTCACTGCTGTTTCTGCCTGGAGTTTTTATGTGGGATCTGGGATCCGAAGTCAAGACCTTCTGCTTGTGAAGCAGAGTCTTAACCCTTGAGCCATCTCTCCAGCCCTGGAGAAAAGAATTTACTTTGTGGAAAGAAGGAAAGTGCCATATGTTAGTATATGTTAGTATTCACATATCAGAAGAGCTGGGGATACAGAGGGAGTTGGTTTTCCAGGAAGAATTCTGGGGACTTGAAGGAAAAATTTCACAAAAACATCAGAATTATAACAGAAAAGCAGAGATCAAACACAAGAGAGTGGCCAAGAGAAACTATGGGATGAAATGGATGGAGTTTGTCAAAACTGGACAAAGAAAATGGAGTACTCCATGTAGAAAAGTTATGGAAAGAAATATATCCTATCTAGATTAAGCAACTGATGAGTTGATGGGGACAGCTCCAGGAAGCTCTAGAATTACTGGAAACAGGTCATAGTAGTTAGAGGGAGGCATGGTTCTGGCAAGATCTCAGTCTCTGCTTCATAGGCAACTAAGATGTGAGGAGTTGCTGCCAGATGATTCTGTTGAGAAGAACTAGCCATGCATTCCTTGGCCAAGCCAAGGAATAAACCACAAATGATAATCAGTGCTTCTTTGCCCAAGCTGTCCATTGTCAGCTCAAAGTCATGAGAAAAGTTCTCATACAAATGCAATATATACTTGGTAAGATTGGTTGGTAGAAGACAGAAAAGTATCAAAGTGCAATTTCCTCCTCCCATAATAAGTAATCCTCAAAGGATTACTAGACTAGACTAGATATGACCAATGACTAGAATAGACCAAACAAAACTATAACCATATTATTTGAAAATATGCAACCACTAGAAGAAAACAAAGAAAATGTTCAATGGTTATTTTCTCTGGTGAGAAAAAATGTGGATTACAAAGCCAAGGCAACTGTCTGTCCTAACCATACTGAAATAATTATAATAAATATAGTTATAAAATAATAAAATGTGTATATTAAATAGCAAAAAGTAATGAATCAAAGCATTCTATTGTGATGAAGGTATGATTAAGCAAAAATTCTTAAAGAAGAGTATAACTTTTAAGAAGACAATGCCTATTAAATAAAGGACTTTAGACACCCTATACCCTGAAAACCTATCTTTAAAAAGTGATAAATAATATGATCAAAGATTTATTGGTAGAAATGTTTACCTTGGAAATTTCTACATTAATGAATTATATAAGCCATTGAAAACTGACAAATGAATTAAAAGATGATGGTAGTATTCCTAGCACACTGAACAAGGATAAATGTGCATTGAATTAGAACAGAATATTTCAAAGCTATGAAAATCTACATTTTTAATTGGAGAACATGTTTCAATAACATAAAAAGACACATGATTTCAAAAATTAAAAACTGCATCTTTAACCAGAGTCCACCTAAATATAGATAGAAAGATGTAAAAAATATGATACATCAAAATACTAAGAAAGGTTATTTCCAGGTAATTTCCCCTTTTATATTTTTTAATTTAAAAAGAAATAAAATGAGCACATAATTTTGAGCGCAATTAAAGAAATACTGAGTGCTAAAAATTCAGAACACATTTCCAACAAGCCATCAATATACTTATTTTTATTGTGTATGATTACTTTTAGTAGGTAATATGAAGGTTGAATCTCCAGTAAGTATTCTTATCTTAAAAGTTTAAGTTTACATATATTTTTGACTTAGAGATAAAGGATGTTACTTGCAAGACATCCAAACTCAATGTTGAAATTTAACAAGACAGCTCAGTAGTCTGTTTTTACCATGTATCTATCTTGAGCATGACTGAAGATAACCTAAAGGTTAACATGAATTCATTAGTACTTTTTAACTAAAGCAGAGAACAACATAATCCAAATGGTCTTTATCATTTTTCAAACTGAGAGAAGAACAAAAGAAAAGGAAAAGAAAGGAAAGGAAAGAGAAGGAAAAAAAAGAAAGGAAAAAAAGAAAAGAGGAGAGGAGAGAGGGTCTTTTGAACTTTTCTCCTTTAGCTTCTCAAAACTCAGATTTTTTTCCGTCCCATAAACAAAGCCCATTCTTAAAGCTTAAAAATGTAAGAATATGTTTTTGCTAAACTACCAACTATATTTTAACATGGACTAATACTTTACGACTTTTATTACAGTGAAGATATACCAAAACAATTTGAAAGCATATGCCATTTTTAGAATTTACCACTTAAAACCAACTAAAATTATACTAAGAATAGAATAAGAGATAACAACTGTCATGAAAATCCAAAAGGACTTTATGGGAAGAGCGTGTAAGAGGGAAGTGAGGATTTAAGGTAAAAAAAAAAAACAACAAATCACAGTGGAGCCAGACACGGTGGTGGGCACTTATAATTCCAGTACATGGAAGGTAGAAGAAGCAAGAAGCATCAAGAGTTCAAGGTCATCTACATTAATTACCTGGAACCAGACCAGCCAAATCTCTCCCCATCCTAAAGCTCAGGGAACCTTGTGGAAGAGAGAGTGGACTAATGATATGCAAGATACTCCACACAAATTAGGGCTGCAGCAGCCAGAATTGGACTTTGCCTGACCTGTACAATGGCTGACATGTCAACGACCCCTCAAAGTCTAGCATGGATTACAAGGGAGAAGGTTCCAGGTAGTAGGATCCTTAGAGGCAAGGGATTAACAGACATAATAGAGTTCCCATGTTAAAGGGGAACACAAGAAGGGGCTCCGGGTAATGCCATTGAGTCCTAAACCCTCACTAGGGTGGAGGACTCAGAGTGAGGTTTGGCATTCATACAAAAGGATGCTGCAGGGGATGGGAGGGAGGAAGGGGGAGAGGGGTGAAAGGAAGGGGAGAGGTGGGGAGAGTGCAAAGGGCGATGATTGGAGAGGGAAGAAGGAAGGGAGAGAACGGGGTACCTATTGAGTTTGTATGATTAGAAAAAAAAATATGGGAGAAAAAAAAGCAGTTCAAAGTCATCTTCTGATAAGGAGTTCAAGGCCACAGTTACAACAAAGACACAGTGGAAAACAAAGATAAAGAAAAAAGAAAGAAAACTGCAGCAGAGAAAGGAGACAGGAGTCAGAAAAGAGAAATACTAAGGAAATAGAAACCAAAGACTAGAGCTAATGTATTAACATCTGCGTCATTATACTTTGTCATTTGATTAGAAATGTGAATCCGGATGAATGCTGAGACAGCACAGGCACACTGCTCCAACACAAGAGAAGTACACAGTAGCAAGAATTAGCCATAAGGATTGCCTTTCTGCTTTCAGTACAGGTAGTATAAATAGAATAACATGGAAGATAGGATCAGATCAGCCATGTGTCATGACTGGCAGTTGACCTTTTCCCATTTGGGGCTAAAAAGACTTTTTGGGTTGAAAGTTAAAAAAAAAAAAAGTCCCTCTGTACTCACTGGGACACAGCTGACCATACCCTGGAACAAACGCCAGGCCTTAGCCAACACCAGTGGAGAGCTCCTCACTGTGCTGGGCTTTGTGGATGTAAATGTCTAAATCATCTGCTAAAAGACACAAGGGTACTGTTTTCAGAGCTGCTAAGCCCAATTTTGGCAATACTTCTTTCAGAAAGGTCTAAGTCATGGTCTCTCAGTATACACACAAACTTTGTAGGCAGAGCACAGGGAGTACTATAGTTAGATACAGGTATCAACTTGACAATTGGAGGTTCTAGTCACATTTGTAAAGAGTTAGTAATTAAGCCTGGAGCAAGCCTGCAAGGAGATTGTATAATTGATGGGGAAGACCCAATTCATGGTATGTGGGACTAATCCTGGTCAGGTGGATAAAGATGAAGGGAGATAGCAAAAGAAGTTGATATTCTTTGGCTCTACTTGGTCAGACAAGTTCTTTGGCAAGTGAGGTTTTCCCCTCTCATCTGTCCTATGGTGCTGATATGAGCTCTCCTGCCAAGCTGAATTAAGAACTGTGATCTGACAGTACTAAGACCTTGTTCCCATAAGTCATTTTGCAACATGCAGGCAAACTGCAAGAGGGAGCATGGAAGAATAACATATAAGCATTTATAACTTTTGGCTGCATGTTCTTCATTGATACCATGGCTGCCTACATTGGCCTATGCTTTGTATCTGACTCTCATATCCATATGGTGGAAATCCCTACATGGACTGTCAGTTTGAATGTGAGTTGCTTTTCACAGGCTCATGTATTTGGAGTCTCAGCTGGTTCTAATATTTGGAAACAATGTGGTATCGTTGAGATGGAGTCTTGCTGGAGTAAGGCATGTCATAAGAGGTCTGTCTTGAAGTTAGCCACATCCTGTTTCTTCTTGCAGTTTGCAGCTAGTTCTCTCAGTCTCCATGTCTATGGTGACTTAAGCTACCTCCAGCTTCTGTCAACCAGTTGTTCCTTTTCCTCCACAATGGACTGTATTTCCCTTCTGGAACTGTAATCTGAATAAATCTCCCTCTCTCCCAAGTTTTATGAGTGGTATCGCATAGTAACAGAAAGAGTAACCAAGACATCCTCCTTCTAGGTCAGATATAGCTCATATAGGCCATTGATATCCTGTGGTTACACATACGCAACAATTCAATGAGTCAAAAAGTTCTCTTTAATGGTTAAGCTAGTAATTATGCAATAAAGGCAAGATGCTGGGGGTGATCTCTAAGTCTTTAGTGATGCCTGCTCTGTGAACAACCAATTCTTCAGGAACCACCATTTATTCAGGGGAATTTGCTGCAGAGGGGGTGATAAGATTGTAAGAGCCTAAAGATGGGGAGAAGCAACGATACGCAAGATATTCCACACAAGTTAGGGCCAAAGTAACCATAACAGGAGTTTGCATGACCTATGCAATGACTGACATATCATTGACCCCCCCCCAAGTCTAGCATGGATCCTTAGAGGCAAGAGACTAACAGTCACAATAGTGTTCCCACACTAAAGGGGAACACAAGAAAAGGCTCTAGCCAATGCTACTGAGTCCTTACACCTTATTAGAGTACAGGACCCAGAGGGAAGTTTGACATTCACACTAAAGGATGCTCCAGGGATTGGAGGGGAAGAGGGGGAGCACTGGGAAAAAGGGAGGGAAGGGGAAAGGGAGGGAACAAGGGAATCCAAGGAGGGGTGGAGGGAAGGAGGGGAATGGGGTACCTATCAAGTTTGTGTGAGTGGAAAAAATAAATGCACTATAAATAAAAGAAGAATTATAGTACAGAAAAGCCTTCAAAATATTGAAGGAAAATACTGTCATGTTGAATTATATATGAGACAAAATTATTAACTGGAATGATTGCTAGTAAAGGAAATAAAATGATTCACTATGGCCAAAACTAAAAAGTCCGTTGTTATTTTAATTCATGAAGAGATATTTACTAATGGAACATGAGCTAAGAATGTTTATCATGGTTAGATGCATTAATGCTTCAAAGTCACCCTGTGTTGTTTCTGAGTTAATAAAACAAGTATTTTAAAACTTAAAAAAATGGGCCCTAGAACTAAACAGGGACTTCACTCAAATACCTTAAAAGTTGCTCAACTTTCCAGATTATCAGAAAAATGCATATTAAAACTACCCTGTGATACCATTTTACTCCAGTTAGAATGGCTAAGATCAAGAACACAAACAACAGAGAATGATGGCGAAGTTTCAAAGAGAAAGGGACACTTACTGCTGGTGAGAGTATAACTGATACATCCTCTTTGGAGATCAGTGTGGCAGTTCCTCAGAAAATTAAAAATGAATCTGCCATATGATCCAGCTATACCATTCCTAGGAATAGTCCCAAAATACTCTACATCTTATTACAAAGCTACTTGCTCATTTATGTTCTTGCAGCTATATTCACAACAGCAAAAAAAAAAAAAAAAATGAAACCAGTCCACATACCCATGAACAAAGGAATGGAATGAAAATGTGGTACATATACACAATGGAATATTACTCAGCCACCAGAAAAGATGAGATTATGGAATTTGCTAGTAAATGGATGTTAATCACTGCTTGTTCTCTCTTATATGTGGATGCTAAACACTGATACACTTGTCAATGTATTGGATTGGAATTACTGTAGGAGCCAGAAAATTCAAAGAGACCAATGAGTGGGAAAGAGGAAGGGAATTGTCAGTGTGAAACATTTTAAAGAGGAGATATAGGATATGATAACAAGTAGGATAAGGGAGGGAGTAATTGGGAAAAATATATAGCAGAAGTGAGAAGATAGGAGATAGAAGGGTCAGAGGGACTCATAGAAAAACCCTAAGATTATGGGAAGTAGCCTCAAAGGAACCTCCTATGTTAGTAATATGTCCAAAAATGTCTTTTATATAAAGAAACAAGAAAGGGCAGTCCCTATGCAGAAGAGCATAGAGTGAGTGGGGAAAAACCCTTGAGCTGACCCACTTAGAACCCAGTGACAAAATTATACTAGAAGTAACAGGAATGTGACACTTCCTGATAAAATGTTGGTCAGAGAGGTCTCAAAGGCCTCCAAAAGTTATAGGCTTTTGCTATTGCTCTTGGTTGTTCTCCAAAAACTGTCAGTAAGACCTTTATTACTGAAGATGCAACATATATGGATCAAAGAACATCAGCAAAATACATGAACTAGAACTGGCCTAAGAACTTCCTCATTGCTAGATAGCTTACACAGTACCAAGGAATACTGTAGAAGCTACTGGGAGAGAGAAATAACCACAGGCCCCAATCAATGCATGAGATCTTTAAGTTGCAATGGGAATCACCATAGCAAATGGTGACCACCAGTGTAATAATGGCATGAGTATCAAAGAGACAACCAAAAGCTATCTGCTTGGACTCAAGACCTGCTTGTCAGAATGGAACACATTCCTGTTAACTATTAACTAGAACAAGAATCTAAAAAAGGGAAAGGAATGAAATAGATCAATAGGAAAAACATAGTCAATGAACCTGTAAGTAGAAAGACAGTAAACCAAATTGTTCTATAAATAGCTACTATTATACTCAGAGTTGAAGAGCATTTAGCACTCATCCTAGAAATCTTCTACAAGAGAGGTAGAGAATCTTAACATCCTGACAGGATGCAGTCTAGGGTAATAGAAGAGCAGTAAAGTAGACAGCAATGGTCAGCCATAATGCACAGTATCTGCAACTCAGCAAGTCATATCCAGAATCAGACTAACCTAATCTCCTCATTCTAAAGTTTTGGGAACCTCACAGAAGAGGGCTCAGTGAGGATATAAGAACATAAAGATGATAAAGTTCACCTTTGGACAAGATATCCCACTCAAGACAGGACTTCTGCATCTAGGAACTCACTACAAAGACACTTGTCCTCACTAGATGTGCATAATGACTAACATACCAATATGCCCCCCATAGAATATCAAGGAACTTAAGAGAGATAAGAATAAACAGTGGAAACCTTGAGGACTAAAACTGGATGAGTAAAGGGAAATGCCTCTATCAATGGGGTGACTTGAACAGAGTCAACTTGGTAAGCCACAGAGATCTGAACCCCCACAAGTCAGAGGCAACCTTGGGAAGCAGACAGGCAGGAGGGATGGAGACAGTGGGATGGATTGAGGAAGGGAAGGAAAAGGTAATCGGTAGGAGGAAGGATGAAGGGAGGCAAGAAAAAATACTCAATATGCTTGTAAAGGTAGAAAAATAAAATAATTAATAAATCATCTTTAATGTAGTTGTGGGACTGTCTCCTTTGAAACTAGTGTATTTATGTTAAACTACAAACACTAATGCAATCATTTAATGAAAAGTACAATACTTTAGTTTCATAGCAATTTGAATGTAGAACAAATCCCAAAGTCATATCTTTTTCTCAAAATTGTTTTAGCTTTTAAATTATTTTCTTCCTTATGTTTTAGATGTTTACTTTGATTAATATGTACCATCTTAAATTCTAAGAGAAAATGTCCAGGTTCTGATCAGAGTTAAACATGGGAACAATAAATTATAACAAAATAAAAACTATTTATGGTAACCGTGATAATTGAAAATTATGTGAAATAAAAAATCTAATATGAAGGGGATACATCACTCCATTTATTGAGTTGTTTGCCTTATTAATAATGTGCTTCACGTGAAGTTCACATGAACCTTTTCATTATTATACTCCTAGAAAATGTTCCTTCTTTTGGGGGGTGAGGGAGAACAAGGTCTTATCCAAGCAGTCCTCAAATCTATGATCCTCTTGCCCCAGCCCCTAGTGCAGGGAATAGAGGCTTATGCCATCACATCTAGCTCCTCCTAGGTGTTATTTATTACCTGTTTGTTATTATAGCTCATAAATCTTCATTGGTGGCTTCTACATAGGAATAAAATTGGATTTGACACATTGGTTATCTATTCAAAGATTTGCTATGGCAGTTAATTACAGATGCAAATTTGTCAAATGTAGGTTGAGTCTTTGGACACATTTTTGAAGTTAAGAAAAACTGAAAAAACTTGCAAGAGATGATATAAATAATACAGAAAGAACCAGCCTATAGTGGTAGGACTATTTCTCTAGTCAAGTAGACCAAGAAAGCTGGTTCAGTATTTTGGAATATGGGCAGATTGGCACTCCAGTTACAATGTTCTTCTCTCAGTTTTTCTGTACCTGGTATAACCAGTTCCACTGACTCCTGATGTTGGTGAACTCTTCTGCCATGCTGATGAAGTGTCACCAAGAATAATAAGCAAAAATAAGTCCTTTGTTACTCTAAGTTATTTGATACCTGTATTCATGCAGCAACAGTGAAACTAACACATCTGTCAAATTCTAAAAGTTTATCTATAGTTTTTCTTTCTATATGAGCTTCCTGAATAGCAGTGACAGAGAAATATAACTAATAGCAAAGCAGAATGATATGACAGATATTAGAGAAGCAAAGATACAAATAGAGGCTGATGTTTCATTATAAGGAAGCAAATTGAACAATATGAGTGAGACATTTTTCATTGTTGCAAGACTTAACAAACGTAGCCATTTAAATGTACCACCAGCAAAAATGTATTTGGAAAATAAAGTTGAAATGAAGATTTCCTGAAAGCATTGATTATTAGAAAATTAATATTTTAAGACAAGGTATTGAAGTAACATAAGAAATCAGTTTTTCAGTAGCAAAGTTCGAGAAACAATACAATTAAATTTTAATTTTATTGTTTGCAGTTCCATGCACTCTCTACCATGTTACTCTGTATTACTCAGCTGCAGGAAAAAAAAAAAGAGAGAGAGACAGGCAAACCTGGGGATTGTTAAAATGTAAGAATTAAAGCTACCACATTGTTTGAGTTTTAAAAAGTGTTGTAATTTGTCAAGGGCAAGATCCTTCCAGTTTAAATGATCCCCAAGTACTGATCCATTAGAAGAGCTATGTGCAAACATAAAAAAACTTTAGCTCTTATTTTATAAGGAATGTTTTACATGTTGCAACATCACATTAAAACAGTACATTAAACAAATGTGGTAAATATACCTTTTCCAATGTAACAGTCCTTGGCTTTGCCTAGAATTCTCAAGTAATCAGTGTTCCTTCTTTGAAACCTAACCAGTATTTTTACCTTATACATTCCTTACTATAGCTCCATATGTTCTCTATGCTGACCTGCTTATAATTCTTCCTTGGCTCTTCTTTCTTCCTCTAAAATTCATAACATCAAGCACAAAATGATCACAGGACAGAACAAACTATTAATATTCTTCTTGGTAGTATAAAAATTCTCAGGAATGGAATTAATGAAAATCCCAGTTAGCTAGTTGTTAATTATATAGCCAAATTTCTCCCAAGGTCTTGGTTTCAACAAAAAGGCTGTTATTAAAAATCACTTTGATGCCCCACTAGTAGCCAGTCTGCCTTTCTGTCCCTGGGGAAGGCCCCAAAGCCATACCTCAGGTTCCAGGTCATCTGGTGCCCCACTAGCCACTCTGCCTTTCTGTACAGTACTCAGGCCAGGGCACACTCACTGCTCCTGAGGTAAGGCCTTTAAAACATACCCTAGGCTCCAGGTCATCTGTGTACCCAACTAGCCATTCTGCCTTTCTGCCCCAGACCCGACCAGGGGACTCCCTGCTCCTCCGAATTCAACATAGTCCAGAGAAAACCCAAAGAGCTAGAGGACCAATACCATTCATCTGAGGTCCTCTAAAACCATCTTTACATCCAGCTCTAAGATAAGTAAACCCTTTTTACCATCTTGTTCCTCTCAATTATTAGTCACTGTAGTTTAACATTTCCATATAGCCACCCAAAAACCCATACAACTTCAGGGACTATACCATTCACCCTCACATGTCACTAAGGAAGTAAACCTAAAAAGTGCACTACCATACTAATCTTCAATCCCTGGCTAATAAACCCACGTTAACTAATATGCTAACAGTCCAATAGCCTCATCTAAGAAAAAACACCAACACCAGCCACATCTAAAGAAAGAGAGGCCCATCCAAATAAAAGAGGCATTCTGCATCCCAAACAGATATGACCAAAACAGAAACTTGCCACAGCAAATAATGGTCAAAACATGATGCATATAAGACAAAGAGAAAAAAAAAGTCACTTTTAAAGATAAACCTACTGAAATAATAAATGATTTTTCAGTGGAAACACTAAAAGCCAGAAGAGCTTGGAAAGAAATATTTCAAGTATTGAATAAGCACAAATGTCAACCCAGGCTGATATATCCAGCAAAACGATCAGTCGTGATCGAGGGTAAAAGAAAAATTTTCCACCATAAAGATAACTTGAAGGCTTACATGACCACCAAACCAGGCTTTCAAAAAATGTTAGAAAAGATACTCAGTCCTGAAGAAAAGAACAAGCATATCCTAGAGGACAGGAGGGAAGTATAACACCATCATAACCTAAAAGTTAGGCTAAATAATACACTTATGAAAGCAACTAAACACAAAAAGTATCAGGAATTAAAATTAATTTCTTCATTATAACACTAAATGTCAAGGGAATTAACTCACCAATCAAAGAAACAGGTTACAAACATGGATTAGAAATCACAACCCATCCATCTGCTGCCTTCAGGAAACACATCTCACCACAAAAGATAGGCACATTCTAAAAGTAAAAGTCTGGTCAAAAATTCTTCAATCTAATGGAACCAGGAAACAAGCAGGGGTAGCAATTATGCCATCTGACACAGTGGACTTCAAACCAAAGAAAATCATAAGAGATACAGAAGAATACTACATTTTAGGCACAAGTACAATTCACAGGAAGACTTCACAATACTGAACATATATGCACCCAATATAAGCTCCTCCACATATATTAAGCAAATGCTAGAACGTCTAAAACAAAAAATCAATACCAAAATGATAATAGTTGGGGATTTCAATAGCACACTCTCAACATGGGATATATCAACAAGCCCAAAACTCAACAGAGACACATTGGAACTAATTCAAATCCTTACTGAAATGGACCTTACAGATTTCCATCAAACTTTCCATCCAAGCACCAAGGAATATGCATTCTTCTCAGTAGCCCATGGAACTTTCTCCAAAATAGACCACATATTGGGCCACAAAATGAATCTCCACATATACAGGAAAGTTGAAATTAGACCACCATGATCTAACGCTTGACATCCACAACACAACAAACAGCAAAAAATATACTAATTCTTGAAAATTTAAACACTATGATGCTGAATGAGAAACGGGTTCAGAAAGAAGTCAAAAAGGAAATTCAAGATTTCCAAGAAGTGAATAATAATGAAAGTACAACATATCAAAATCTCTGGGACACAATGAAAGCTGTCCTAAAGTTTATATCAAAAAAAATGGAAACATCACAAGTAACTTCACAATGCATCTTAAAGCTTTAGAGACACAACAGCAATCCAATTCCAAAAGCAGTAAAGAGAGGAAATTAGCAAAATGAGGACAGAAATATCCGAAATTGAGATAAGGAAAATAATACAAAGAATCAAGCAGATGAAAAAGCTAGTTTTTTGAAAAAAATTAGTAAGATTGATATACCCCTAGCTAAATAAACCAAAATCAAGGGAGAGAAAATTCAAATTAACAAAATTAGAAATGAAAATGGAGTTATCACAACTGATACCCAAGAAATTCAGAGATTATAAGGTCATATTTCAAAAACTTATGTTCTACATGAAATTTGATAACACAAATGAAATGGATAAATTACTGAGTAAGCACAATTTACCTAAACTGAATCAGAAAGTTCTGAATTATTTAAATAGTCCCATAACAAAAGATGAAATTGATGAAGTAATCTCAAATCTTCCCACCAAAAAATGTCCTGAACCAGATGGATTCAGCACAGAATTCTACCAGACATATAAAGAACAACTAACACCAATACTTCTTCAACTGTTCCACAAAATAGTGAAAGAAGGAACACTGCCATATTCTTTCTTCAAAACCTACTAAAGGTACACTTAAAAAAGAAAACAATAGGCCAATCTCTTTAATGAATACAGATGTAAAAATTCTCAACAAAATTTTACCAAACTAGATTCAAAAACATATCAAACTGTGATCAAGTAGGCTTTATCCCAGGCACACAAGGTTGGTTCAACATATCCAAATCAATAAATGTAATCCATCATATAAACCAATCCAAAGTTCAAAACCACATGATACTCTTGATATATGCAGAAAAAGCTTTTGACAAGATCCAACAGCCTTTTATGATCAAAACCCTAGAGAGAGTTGGAATGGAGGGAACCTATATCAACATAATAAAAGCTGTATACAACAAACCAACAGCAAGGATTATACATACTCAATGGGGAAAAATTTGAAGCATTCCCACTTCGATCAGAAACTAGACAAGGCTGTCCGCTCTCAACACTTCTATTCAATATTGTACTTGAAGTCTTAGCTAGAGCCACAAGACAAGAGAGGAAGATAAAGGCTTTCAAAAAATGCTAGAAATGATACTCAAACTTGAAGAAAAAAAAACAAGTATATCCAGGAAGATAGAAGGGAAGTATAATACCACCAAAACCTAAAAGCCAAATAATACACTTACAAAAGCCTCTAAACATAAAAAATGTCTGGAATTAAAAATAATTTCTGGATGGCAAAAATCCACAATACAAACAACAACAAATGTTGGAGAGGATGTGGAGAGAGGGGAACTCTCCTACATTGCTGGTGGGAGTGCAGGCTCATACAGCCACTCTGGTGAGCCGTCTGGAGATTCTTAAAGAAATTAAAGATTGAAATGCCATATGACCCTGCTATTCCACTTTTGGGAATAACCCCCCATACAGCAGAGGTTCACCTCGATAGCACAAGCACGACCAAGTTCATAGCAGCACTGTTTACAATAGCAAAGTCATGGAATCAGCCCAAATGTCCAACAGTTGACGAGTGGATAAGGAAACGGTGGTACATCTATACAATGGAGTACTACTCAGCCATCAAAAATGATGAATTACTGGAATTTGCCAGGAAATGGATGTCACTAGAAACAATTATATTAAGTGAAGTATCCCAGACCCAGAAAATTAAGCACCGTATGTACTCCCTAATAGGTGGCTCCTAGTACCAAACCCACCCAGCCCACCTAGAGACAGTAATTCCAAGGATTATGAACAGGAGGGATGGGGTAGGAGGGCCACACCAGAAACAAGGAGAGAAGGAACCATGTTACAGCAGGGAAAATAGGCCTCCACCAAGGACCCAAATAAGTAATGAGACATCTGATTAAGTTCACAGACTTTTGTTCCTGATCATTTACTACTGAGGGGGTGTGATCTCACCAGAAGAGGAGGGCATATAGTCTGGCAGATAAAAAGTAACCATTTTGCAAATGGGTGATAGACCCCTCCCTCACTGTGGTTTCCCACTTTTATTACATCTACCTTTGAATGTGCTTTTATCACAAGACTCTAACAGCTTTTTGTCTCTGGCCAGGGGGTAACATACAATGCCCACCAGGATGGAGTGAAGGGCATTGCAGGAACAGCAAAACTGCAAAAGAAAATCAACAAACCACAATCCAGAACTTCAGAGACTCTATATCAACCACCTAGAACTAGGCCAGCTTAGTCTCTCCCCATCTTGAAGCTCAGGGAAATTTGCGGAAGAGGAGGCGGTAAGAGTGTAAGAGCAAAAGAATGGGAGGAGCAATGATATGTAAGATACTCTATACTAGTTAGGGCTGAAGCAATCATAATTGGACTTTGCATGCCCTGCGCATTGTCCAACACACTGTTAACCTCACAAAGTCTAGCATCTGCTAAAGGCACCAAGAGCCTTGGAGGCAAAGGATTGGCAGCCACAGCAGTGTTCCTATACCTAAGGGGAACACGGGAAAGGGTTCAGGCAAAGGCCACTGGGTCCTTGTACGTCATCGGAGAGGAGGGCCCAGAGGAAAATCAGACATGCACAAGAAAGGACTCTCTGGGAATTGGGGCGGGAGGCACTGGGGGATGGGGAGGGAGAGGGGTGGGGAGGGGGAGCAGGGGGGGGGAGCAGGGGGTACGGGGGGAGGAGGAGGGAGGGAGGGAACTGGTGTACCTAATAAGTTTGTATGAGCTGAAATAAAAAAAAATAATTTCTTCATTATAACATTAAATGTCACTGAAATTAACTCAACGATGAAGAGACACAGATTACAAACTTAGATTAAAAATTACAACCCATCGATATGCTGCGTTCAGGAAACTCTTCTCACCACAAACGATAGGCACATCCTAAAAATAAAAGGCTGGTCCAAAATTCTGCAAGCTAATAGAACCAGGAAACAGGCAGGGTAGCCATTATGCTATTGGACAATGTGGACTTCAAACCAAAAAAAAAAAAAAAATCATATGAGGGGCTAGAGAGCTGGCTCAGAGGTTAAGCCTCTGCCTTGCAGGCAGAAGGTCCTGAGTTCGGATCCTAAGACCCCACGTACAGATGCTGGGCAGAAGCAGGGGCGGCCTGCATTTCTGGCCCTGATAGGGCGGAGCCTGTGAATCTCGGGGCAGAGTAAACAAGGAGGAAGTGGAGGCAGTCCATGGTGGTTCCCGAATTCGCCCGTGGTTCTACACACACACACACACACATACATACAACACACGCACAATTGAATAAATAAAAAAAAATTTTTAAAAATGTAAACATCACAAATAAATAACTTAACAATGCAGCTCAAAACTTTAGTGACACTAGAGCAGTCTGATCCCAAAAGCAGTAGAAGGGATAAGATTATCAAAATAAGAGGAGAAATATCAAAAATTGAGATAAGGAAAACGATATAGAGAATCAACCAGTCAAAAAGCTGGTTTTTTGAAAAAATCAATAAGATTGATACACTCTTAGCTAAATTAACCAAAAGCAAGAGACAGAAAACCCAAATTAACAAAATTAGAAATGAAAAAATGGAGTCATCACTACTGATACCCAGGAAATTCAGAGTATTATAACATCAAATTTCAAAAACTTATACTCTGTGAAATTTGACAACACAAAAGATATGGATGAATTCCTAAGTAAACACAACTTACCTAAATTGAATCAGGAAGTTTTGAATTATTTAAATAGTCCTATAATATATGAGGAAATTGATGAAATAATCTCAAATCTTCCCACCAAAAAATGTCCTGGACCAGATGGATTAAGCATAGAGTTCTACCAGACATTTAAGGGTCTAATAACACCAATACTCCTTAAACTGTTCCATCAAATAACAAAGGACGGAACACTACCAAATTCCTTCTATGAAGCCAAAACTTATTAAAGATACACTTGAAAAAGAAAACTATAGGCCAATCTCTTTGATGAACACAGATGCAAAGGTTCTCAACAAAGTCTTAGCAAATCGGATTCAAAAACATATCAAAAAGATCATTCACCGGGATCAAGTAGGCTTTATCCCAGGCACAGAAGGTTGGTTCAATATATGCAAATCAATAAACATAACTCACCATATAAATCAGTCCAAAATTCAAGATCACACGATACTCTCGATAGATGCAGAAAAAGCTTTTTTTTATTCAATTGTGCGTGTGTGCACGTGTGTATGTATGTGTGTGAGTGCATGTGTATGTATGTGTGCGTGTGTGTGTAAAACCACAGGCAAATTCGGGAATCACCATGGACAGCCTCCATCTCCTCCTTGTTTACTCTGCCCCAGGATTCACAGGTTCTACCCTATCAGGACCAGAAAAGCAGGACACCCCCTGCCCCCCGGGGGTCTATAAGTGGGGTTTAGGATAGGAACTCAGGACCTTCCACCTGCAAGGTAGCAGGTTAACCCCTGAGCCACCTCTCCAGCCCCCAGAAAAAGCTTTTGACAAGATTCAACAGCCTTTTATGACCAAAATCCTAGAGAGAGTTGGAATGGAAGGAACCTTTATCAATATAATGAAAGCTGTATACAACAGGCCAACAGCAAGGATTATACTCAATAGGGAAAAACTTGAAGCATTTCTACTTCGATCAGGAACTAGACAAGGCTGTCCACTCTCACCACTTCTATTCAATATTGTACTTGAAGTCTTAGCTGAAGCCATAAGACAAGTAAGAGGACATAAAAGGGATTCAAATCAGCAAGAAAGAAGTCAAGTTATTTTTATTTGCAGATGACATGATTATATACCTGAGTGATCCCAAAAACTCCACCAGGAAACTCCTGGAACTAATACAGAAGTTCAGCAGGGTGGCAGGATACAAAATAAATGTACAAAAATCAGAGGCCTTCCTATATGACCAGAATGAAAGAAGTGAAAAAGCCCTGAAGAGAAACAATCCCATTTACTATAGCCCCTAAAAAAATGAAATACCTTGGTATAAACCTAACCAAGGAAGTAAGAGACCTCTATAATGAAAACTTTAAAACCCTAAAGAAAGAAATTACAGAAGACACCAGAAGGTGGAAAGACCTCCCATGTTCCTGGATTGGCAGAATCAATATCATAAAAATGACCATCCTACCAAAGGCAATATACAAACTCAATGCTATACCAATGAAAATCCCAAAGCAATTCTTTAAAGAAGTTGACCAGACAATCTCAAAATTTATATGGAGGCACAAAAGACCCAACATAGTAAAAACAATCCTGAGTAACAAAAATGCTGCTGGAGTTATCACCATACCAAACCTTAATCTATACTACAAATCCGTAGTTACAAAAACAGCCTGGTACTGGCTCCAAAATAGACACACAGATCAATGGATAAAGGGTTGAAGACCCAGATTTAAGCTCACACAATTACAGCCATTTGGTCTTTGACAAAGGGGCCCAAAAAATTCAAAGGAAAAAGAACAACATCTTCAACAAATGGTGCTGGCACAACTGGATGTCTACATGCAGAAGATTAAAAATGGACCCGTACTTTTCACCATGTACAAGACTTAACTCTAAATGGATCAAGGACCTCAATATAAGGCCAGAGACTATAAAATCCTTAGTTGAAAGGGTAGGGAACTCCCTCGAGCTGATTGGACTAGACCAACAGTTCCCAAACAGAAATCCAGTAGCACAGTCAGTACAACCAACACTCAACAGATGGGATCTTAGGAAATTAAAGAGCTTCTGTTCAGATAAAGAGATTGTAACCCGAGCAAAAAGGCAACCCACAGAATGGGAGAAAATCTTCACTAACCACTGATAGAGCTCTATTATCCAGAGTGCACAAAGAACTTAGAAAACTAAACACAAAGGAGATAAATGGCCCAATTAAAAAATAGGTCACGGAACTCAAAAGAAACTTTACCAGGGCCGAAATTGAAATGTCTAACAAATATCTTAAAAAATGCTCCGCATCCTTAGCCATCAGGGATATGCAAATCAATACTTCCCTGAGATATCATTTCACCCCAGTCAGGATGGCAAAAATACACAATACAAACACCACCAAATGCTGTAGAGGA
Source organism: Typhlomys cinereus (assembly GCA_023101885.1). NCBI lineage: Eukaryota > Metazoa > Chordata > Mammalia > Rodentia > Platacanthomyidae > Typhlomys > Typhlomys cinereus. Next base: position 4,620,675 of record JALPQD010000148.1, on the reverse strand, counting down.
TGTGGAGAGAAGGGAACTCTCCTACATTGCTGGTGGGAGTGCAGGCTCATACAGCTACTCTGAAGAGCTGTCTGGCGATTTGTAAAAAAGTTAAAGTTTGAAATGTCATATGACCCTGCTATTCCAGTTTTGGGAATAATCCCCCATACCAAAAATTCATAACAGCACTGTTTAAAATAGCAAAGTCATGGAATCAAGGATAATGTGGTACATTTATACAATGGAATGCTACTCAGCCATCAAAAATAATGAATTAATAAAATTTGCCAGGAAATGGACAGAATTAGAAAAAATTATTTTGAGTAAGTATCCCAGACACACAAAATTAAGTGCTGTATGTACTCCTTAATAAGCAGATCTTAGTACCAAACCCACTTAGTGATACACTCAAAGATAAATCTCTGTAATACCTACAGTAATTGCAAACAGGAAAGAAGGGGAAGGAGGGCCCCGCCAGAAACAAGGAGAGAGGGGATCATGCCATAGCAGAGAAAATAGGCCACCATCAAGGACTGCAAGTAAGTAATGAGACATCTGGTTAAGCTCACAGACTTTCCTTCCTGGTTACTTGCAACTAATGGGGTATGATCTCACCAGAAAGGGATGACATAGAGTCTGGCAGATAGAAGGTTACCATCCTGCAAATGGGAGACTGACCTCCCCCCACAGAGGTCTCCTACTCATATTCCATCTACCCTTGAATCTACTCCTATAATGGCTCTATTTTAACAGTCTTATCTCTGGCCAGGGGGTGACATCCAATACTCATCAGGATGGAGCTAAGGGTGGTGCAGGAGCAGCAAAACTGAAAAAAAAAAAATCAACAAACCATAATGCAGAACATTAGAGACTGCATCAACCACCTGGAATCAGTCTAGTCTAATCTCTCCCCATCCCAAAGCTCAGGGACATTTGTGGAAGAGGGGGCGGTAAGATTGTAAGAGCCTAAAGATGGGGAGGAGTAACGATATGCAAGAAACTCCACAGAAGTTAGGGTTGAAGTAATCGTAACAGGACTTTGCATGACCTGCGCTATGACCAACACATCATTGACCCCCCCAAAGTCTAGCATGGATCACAGACACTAGGATCCTTAGAGGCAAGGGATTAACAGCCATAATAGTGTTCCTGTACTAAAGGGGAACACAAAAAAGGGCTCTAGGCAATGCCACTGAGTCCTTAAACCTCATCAGAGAGGAGGACCCAGAGGGAAATATGACATGCACACCAGAATGCACTTCAGAATGGGGGGGGGGGAGATGGGGGGAGGGGGACTGGGAGAAAGGGAGGGAGGGGGGAAAGGAAGGGGACAAGTGGGAAGAGAGCAAGGGGATCCAGGGAGGGGTAGAGGGAAGGAGGGGAATGGGGTAGTTATCAACTTTGTATGAGTGGAAGAAATAAAAAAAAGGAGGAAGATAGAAGGGATTTGAATTGTTAAGGAAGAAGTCAAGATTATCTCTGTTTGCAGATGACATAGTAATATACCCAAGGGATCCTAATAACTCTACCAAGAAATTTCTGGAACTAATACATAAGTTCAGCAGAGTGGCAGGTTACAAAATAAATGTGCAAAAATCAGTGGCCTTCCTATACTACAAGAATGAAAGAAGTGAAAAAGTCCTAAGAGAAAAAATCCCATTTGCTATAGACCCTAAAAAGTGGAATACCGGTATAAATCTAACCAAAGAAGTGAGACTTACAATGAAAACTTCAAAACCCTAAAAAAAGAAATTACAGAAGACACCAGAAGGTGGAAATATCTCCCGTGCTCCTGGATCAGCAGAATCAACATCATAAAAATGACCATCCTACCAAAAGCAGTATACAGACTCAGCACTATACCAATCAGAATCCCAAAGCAATTCTTTAAAGAAATTGATGAAACGATTTCAAAATTCATATGGAAGCACAAAAAGCCCAGGATAGCGAAAACAATCCTGAGTAACAAAAACACCGCTGGAGGTATTACTATACCAAACCTTAATCTATATTACAAATCCATAGTAATAAAAACAGCCTGGTACTGGCTCCAAAATTGACATGTAAATCAATGGATAAGGTTGAAGATCCAGAAATAAGCCCACACAATTACAGCCATTTTATCTTTGACAAAAGGGGCCAAACAATTCAATGGAAAAATAATAACATGTTCAACTACGGTGCTGGCAAAACCAGATATCCGCATGCAGAAGATTAAAACTAGACCTGTACTTGTCATCATGCACAAAAATTAATAATAAATTGATAAAAGACCTTAATATTAGGCCAGAGACTATAAAAACTCTAGTTGAAAGAGTAGGGAACTCCCTCGAGCTGATTGGGCTAGAACAACTGTTCCTAAACAGAAATCCAATAGCACAGTCACTACAACCAACACTCAACAGATGTGATCTTATGAAATCAAAGAGCTTCTGTTCAGATAAAGAGATCGTAACCTGAGCACAAAGGCAACCCACAGAATGGGAGAAAATCTTCACTAACCACATATCTGATAAAGCTCTATTATCCAGAGTGCGCCAAGAACATAGAAAACTAAACACCAAGGTGATAAATAGCCCAATTAAAAAATAGGTCAGGGAACTCAAAAGAAACTTTTCCAGGGATGAAATTGAAATGTCTGACAGATATCTTAAACAATGCTCTACATCTTTAGCCATCAGAGAAATGCAAATAAAAATTTCCCTGAGATATCATTTCACCCCAGTCAGGATGGCAAAAATACACAATACAAACAACACCAAATGCTGGAAAGGATGTAGAAAGAAGGGAACTCTCCTACATTGCTGGTGGGAATGCAGGCTTATACAACCACTTTGGCGATCAGTTTGGCAATTCCTAAAAAGTTAAAGATTGAAATGCTATATGACCCTGCTATATCACTTCTGGGAATAATACCCCATAATGCAAAAATTTACTACAATGACACAAGCACTACCAAATTCATTGCAGCACTGTTAATAACAGCAAAGTCATGAAATCAACCCAAAGGCCCAAAAGTTGACGAGTGGATAAGGAAAATGTGGTACATTTATTCAATGGAATACTACTGAGTCATCAAAAAAAGATGAATTAATTAAATTTTCTGGGAAATGGATGGAATTAGAGAAAATTATATTGAGTGAAGTACTCCAGATACGGAAAGGTAGACACTGTTTGTATTCCCTAACAGATGGATCCTAGTACCAATCCTACTTAATGACATATTCAAAGGTAAATCTCTGTAATACCTACTGTAATTGCAAATATTATAAACACGAGGGAAGGGGAAGGAGCCCGCCCCAATAAAGGGAGATAGGGGATCACGCTTCAGCAGAGAAAATAGGTCACTATCAAGTATTGCATGCAAGTAGCGAGACATCTTGTGAAGCTCACTCTCACTTCCCTTCCTAGTCATTTGCGACTGAAGAGGTTTGATCTCACTAATCAGGAGAGTGTAGGGACTGGCAATCATAGAGGATGGTAACCATTCTGCAAATGGGAAACTGACCCCTCCCCTCACTACTCCTATTCTTCCATCTAACTTTGAGTCTCCTATTAAGATCTTCATTTAAACAGTCTTTTATCTTTGGTTAGGAGGTGACCTTTGATACCAATCAAGATGCAGCCAAGGGCGGTGCAGGAAAAGCAAAGCTGAAAACAATACACCATAATTCAGAACACCAAAGACCCTACATTAATCACTTGGACCAGACCAGCCAAATCTCTCCCCATCCTAAAGCTCAGGAAACCTTGTAAAAGTGGAGGCGGCAAGATTGTAAGAGCCTATAGATGGAGAGAGCCAACGATATGCAAGGTACTCCACACAAATTAGGACTGCAGCAGCCAGGATTGGACTTTGCATGACCTGCACAATGACTGACATGTCAACGACTACCCAAAGTCTAGCATGGATCACAGGGAAGAAGGCTCCAGGCAGTAGGATCCTTAGAGGCAAGGGAGCCAAGAAAGGGCTCCCAGCTATGCCACTTAGTCCTCACTAGGGTAGAGGTCTTAGACAGAGGTTTGGCATTCACACAAAAGGATGCTCCAGGGGATGGGGAGGAGGAAGGGGAAGGCACTGGGAGAGGGGGAGGGAAAGAAGAAGGGTGAAAGGAAAGGGGAAGAGGGGGGGACTGTAGAGGGGAGGACAGAGGGGGAGGACAAGGATGGGGGTATCTATTGAGCTTGTATGATTAGGGAAATAAGTGGGGGGAAATTACTTGAGAGAGTACTTTTTCTAAAAAAGGTAACTTGATGGTTTATTCAATAACTTCAGTAGGTCAAATGTGCTGTTTTTCCAAAGATTGTTTCCAAAACAAGAGTTTCTTTACAATGCAGATATATGCTACTGTTGTGTTACTTCAGTAAGTCAAACTTGTTCTATTTTTCCAAACATTGTTTCTAAAATAAGTTTTTTTAATAGTGTAAATATATGTTAGTGTGGGTTGGTTTTATTAGTTTTTAAGTTGTTAGATCAAGATATTAAAAAATTATAATCCTAATTTTAGCTTGCTAGCATATTTAATTTTCCCTGTATCTTTATTTTTTACATTATATATTTATATAATAAATTAAGTTAGAAATATATTAAATTGTTGAATTTTTGTGTACACTTATACTAAAAAAATGAAGAGGATTGAGAGGGGGGAAAAGCCTATCTTAAATTCTGTCTTTTATAGAGAAACTTCAAAAATACTTTCATAAATTGAAAAATGAAAATAACCTGGTTTATGAGAAACCCCTTGTTCCAATGAAAGGTAAATACAGGCATGATACCACAAGGTGGCGCTAACACCATGCTGATGCCCAAAGTTCAGACTACTGTCATTTTTTTTCAAATCTGTAGTTTTATAAATTCACATATAATCAAAACAATAAAGCTAACAGGATTCACCAATTCTAGACATATTTTTTAAAATTACCAAAGTCCAGGTTACAACATTCTATAACATTACATAAAAGTTAGAGTTTTAAAGGGTAAAAACTAAGCATTTGTTGCAATACTAAAAATTGCTTCCTCAAAATCTGTTTTAAATTATCACTTAAAACTAATATTTTAAGTCTCACCAAATGACTTATATATAACACAAAAAAATGAGTAAGTAAAATATAATCAGATGAACTAGACAGCAGAAAAAAAATTATCTTTCCAATAATGGAGTTGATTTTTTTACTATTACCCAGATTATTATCCCTATGAAGGATATTTTCATTGTAACTTTTATAATGGTTTTCATTTTCTCTTGATTTTAACTTCATCTAAGCCCTTTTCTCTCTCAAAAAAAAAAAAAAATAGTATCACTCCGCATCATTAGAAAAGAAACCTTTCCCTGTGTATCTTCCAGTTTGTCACCATCTGTCTGCATTGTAGGTCTTACAGTATGTTATAGAACAGAATACTAAAATACTCAACACCTTCCCCACAGTGAAACCTCCAGATAGGTTTTCACACAAATTAAGAATTATGCGAATTAAAACACCCTTACATTCTTAGCATTAACAGAAAAGATGCTTCTTCTTTGGAACTAAGTACGAAAAGCTCCAGTATTGTTTCAATCTTCAATGAGCATTTTTGACCTCTCATTATAACTTTAGCAGCACAGATTTTAATTGTGTAAGACAGTCTCCTGGGTCCAATATGCAAGTCCCAGCTGGAATGTCTCCAACAAGATATAAACTATGGTCCCTGAAGCCTGCACTGTAAAAAACACATTACTTAGCAAACTGCCAGTAAATGTCAACACAAAAATACAGTGCTTGCTATGACCTGACACTGTAACAGCAATGTATGAGAGCGTGTAACTGAGAAAAGTAAAAGAGAAAACCAGTACAATCATAGCTTAAAAATACTGAAGCATTTATTCAATAAGGAAGAAGCACATAGCAAATATAATCCAAATTCTAAGAAAAAATATTGTAGCACATCAACATTATAAAGAATTTTTAAATATACAACATATACAAGTAGCCAAAGTCCTAGAGAAGTTCATGCAGAAAATTCTAGAATTAGTGACCTGAGCATTTCAGCAACTCTGCTGTTTCTTCAAACCTGGAATAAAACAAATGACAAATCAACAAAATACATAATTCATAAGTGAGACTAGGATTTAAGTTTTGAAATTTATGATTCTGAGTCTTAAATATATTTGAATACTTCATTATTATGCTTAGTTACTATTAATACACAAAAGTATACTATGGCCAAAAGAGAGGAAAAATAATCATTCTTATAGCCCATTATTTTAGCATTTTTCAAATGTCAAAAGAGCATCATAGTTGTTTAAAGTTACAGGTTACAAAATATGCTTGTATAACTTTACACGGATTTCTTTTATGATGCTCTTTAGAAACTATTTGCCATGCACTTGAACTGAACGAAAGCACTGTTAATAGTACTGCTTTATGGACAACTTACTGAAAGGACTAGGGTACTCAAATGACACAAATTTCTCCAACTGTCCACTACATGTACTTATCATTTTGATAAATCAGTTATTGAAAATAGATAAAACTGGACTAACTACCAACCAGAAGATCTCTGAACGTTTTAGTCCACGGCTAATTCAGTCATCAACATTTTGTCACTTGTTGGAAACCAAATTGTGACTCATTTTCAAACAGAACAATGGTAGACTGATATACATTGGGGTCCGGAGGAACTTGACAACTAACAGAGATTTTCAACAGAGATTTTCAGGAGTGGAACATGAATGTGCATTCTGCACAGACTGCAATCCACTGCAAGTCCCTACAGAGAATTGACTTTCTCTTGCCCCTTTTACTTACATTTTTTTCATCCTTTCCATTTTCTGGATGGTTGTTTCCTTTAATTTAAAAAGCAACAAATTTAGGAGATTTCACAAAGTAAAGAATCCTCAAAGAGGGACCATGAACATGTGAAACACAGTCCAAAACACTGCATTAAGCGTTGCTTACTCAACACAAGAACTTCTGAGAAGTAAAGATTTACACTTTTGCCATTTTTTCCTTGCCAATAGTTACTATATGCAACTAAAGACAATGCTTGTTTTTTCTGTGACCTCATAAAACAATCTACTAAGTATCTGTCAGTTTTCCTTACCTCTGAAAAATCTTTCAAACCACAGTAATTAACAGTTGAGCTTCGGGGAGTTGATTCTACTGAAACTGTACTATAGCCAGAGAACTGATGGAGGCTTGCTGGCTCTTGCTCTTCCATGGTGCCTTGGCTATCTGTGAACAAATGAATTTTTAGGTTACCTTTTCATTTCAGAGTAGTGTCAAATATTTACAATTTATTTACAGATCAAAAAAATAAATATTATGGATTATTGATAAAGCTAAAAATGAATTTTTGGTACTTTTTAAGAGAAGCAGTGTACGTACAGAAACAAACATGTTTACAATTGCCTAATAACAATTGCAAAATATGCTTGGGTGCTATGGTGCACACCTGTCTATGAGTTGGTAAGCTGGGGAGAAGGATCACCAGTTCATGACCAGCCTAGGCATATAAGCAAAACCCTGTCCTTAAAAATGATACAAAAGGCTATATTACTTTTATCATGATAGCAATTGAGTTAATAAGCAGAAAAATTAACTTCTGCCATTCTAAGGAGACTAGAGCCCAGAGCTGGTGGCGGGGTCTTCCAAAACGTGCTGCAGGGGCAAAGGGGGAGGAATCGACCCAGATCTGACCCTGGAGCTGGAAGCTAAGAGGTCTTTTGTGGGGAGGGATTGCAATGAAGAAGGAACTCAACTAAAGCATGGAAAATGAAATCTTTTATTGAGTTCTTCCATTGACCTTTCATTACCAACTCTGGGTAATGATTGTTATCTTTACCATTATAAAAATGACTTGAGTTCTTCAGTCTTTAACAATTTATAAGCCAGTACTTTCAAGTCAAAGATTCATGGATAATATCTATGAGATTTATGAATATTTTTCTTAAAAATTTTATATATAACATTATATTCAAAAGTGAACTTTTACAAATCTTTTCCCTAGGTGCCTACTAACTACCCAATAAGTCTTATCTCTTGCTTTCCCCTTCACTGTTCTACTTCTGTCAGTGATCAAAGCTTCTCAAATTTTTACATCTTCTCATCTCCTAAGTAAATTAACTGCTCACTAATACCATGACTGCTTTCACAGAATTCTTCATTACTGAAAACTGATCAACCTTCCTACACTGTTCCTGACTACCTTACTTTCTTCAATACTATTCTATTTTTATGAGATCTTTCTAAACACAAATCTGAAAATATGAATGAAAATCTTTCTGTGACTCCATGGTAAACTTCACAAAGAGTTTTTCTATTCTTCTGCTTCAAATCTCTCAATCTGTCCATTTACATGCTTCCTCTAGTCACACTGGAACAAAATGTATTCTTTTGTGGTGTCAAACTATGACTGATCACTTATCTTTCTTCTGAAAGGAAAGCAATTCTTGGAACAAAGCAAAGCAAACTAAACCAAAAGCAGCTGTGACTTTGGTAACCTACCTGGAAATTAACATCCTAATTACTGTATCTCCTAATAAAGACAATTTTAGAGATACCAAATTCGTAAGAGGTCATGAAATAGGAAGCAAGCCCATTGTCATGTCTGAGGAGACAAAACAAGGTTTTGTTTTGCAGATGTCACATCATTTTGTCATGCAGCCATGAAATATCCAGGCAGAGCCCTACTTGCTACCAGAGATACTACTACTTTCTCATGGGAAATTTCAGCAGCATTTAATTCTCATCCTTCATCAACATTACCATCAATTATGCTTCCTGAGGGTACCCCAATCAGAAGAGCACTGACTTCCTTAAATTATCTTAAAAATCTCCCACTCCTTCTGAGATAATGATACCCTATGATGGATATATTTTTGACTAGAAAGAAAAAATCTGAACCTCACAAGATTCGTTCCTGAATGGACATAATTCTGAAATCACATAAGAAAGCTTTAATTGATCACTTTATTTAAATAAAATTGAACATCAGCTTTTCCATTTACAGGGTGCAGTGTACTGGCTTTAAATAGTCAAGACTTTAATTTACCTATGTCAGATAATAAACTTTATTAAGAAGGTATTCACCTTAATCATAAGCTACATAGCTATTTTATGCAGTGGTGTATCTTATTCTAAATTCTAGCATAATGGCTCAAACTTCGTTATAAGTTTTCTAAATTTTAAGGAATATCCTACAAATAATAATATTTAAAAACATGCAGAATTAAACTTAAAAAAATGTTTTATAAAGAGGGAGCTAAATATCCTGTTGGTACATAAATATTTGAGCTCTAACATATGTGTATCCTAGAGACATTAAGCTCAGATTTAATTTAAATTTAATTATGTTAGATAGACAGATCATAGGAGTTTACCCTCTCAGGAATTTTAAAATTAATTCAGGTGAGATGGCACTTGACATCAACCTATAACCTCCACATACAAAAGCATACACATGCATATGCATCCTCGGATGTATGAATATGTACAAATGTGTATACAGAATAATATACACACATATATACACGCAACATACACACAAAGAATCTAAGACAGAAGAACTTAGATATTCTTTGAATATGAATGATAAATGGAAAAAAGTCAGTGTTTCCAAGTCTGGAATTTAAAGTCTACTATAATTTTAGTATCTGAAAAAGCATCTTAAATTTTTACATTAAATAACTTAATGAATGAAAATTCATTTTTACACAATGAAATGGGAATATGTACTAAATATGTAAAGCTTAAGAAAATCACCTGAAATCTGTTCACCATTCAACAATTATGGGACTGCTGGCAAAGACTTGAGAATATAAAAGTTTCAAGTATTCATAATATTTATATTTTTGAAAACCTAGCAGCAATTCTAATACAATTTAAGAACTTACCATAGGGCATATGATCCACTTCGCCTATAGAAGCATAGTCTTCACTTTCTGCATTAAGCTCTATATATTCATTCTGGAAGGGATAGTTCAACATTTAAAATAAAAAAAAAAGTGTTCCATTTTTTTTTTTAAAAAAGTAGAACACTTCAGGAATCTGCATGTCATCCTTGCACAGGGGCCATGCTAATCTTCTCTGTACCATTCCAATTTTGTACTGCTGAAGTGAGCACAAAAATGTTTCATTTTATATTTCCAGGCATAAAATATAAACATAGCACAAGGGATGTTTGAGTTTTAATCATTTTAATTATTTAAATAAATTACTTAAGCAATATCTATACATAGGAAATAAATCTTTTAAATGTAAAAGCTTCTTGCATCTATAACTTCACTCTTTATGGGAAAAGGATAAATTAGAAATCTAAATCCTAAGAAATAGAAACAGATTTCTCAAATACAACAAGGCAAGGTAATGGTAAGTTTGGTAACGATATATATGATATTCCTATTATGATGGAAGTTAATGAGTAAAAACAAGTTATGATTTCAGTTCTCCTTTTATAATTTTTCCTGAAAATTCACAAGGCCATTTGTGTTACTAAAAGATATAAAATAATTTCAAGCTTTTCATAAAGAAAGCCAAACATATTCTTACCTTACTTTAAGTAGTTCAGGAACTATTAATAACCAATAGTTCAACTTAAGAGAAACAGCCACAAGAAGGATTGCAAAAGTGACTACGCTTAAATAAGGTTTTATTCTATGAAACTTTTCCCATTTGTTCAACAGTTCCTGTTAGAATACATATTACCTATGTATGCACGTTACATGTAACAACAAAATCAATATTACATTGAACTTGAGAGAATCTTTACATATTAAAAAAAGAAAATACCTTTTTAGATAAAAGCATTTCTTCTTTTTTAAACAAAAGCATTTCTGTTTCAAGAAGAGTAACGCGACTTAGAAGATTGTTCCAGGTCTTTTCCTCTACCATGACCTTCCCTTTCATCACTTCTTCTAAAGCTTCAAGCCTTGTCTCTATCCATGTCAGTTTCTTGAGCTTTTCTTGGCAGTCAGCAAGCATAGTTTGGAGTGTGGCAATCTCAGGATTATCATTTATATCCTAAAATTATGAACATGATTAAAGTTAATAATATGAATTAAACTTCCTTCACAAGCAACATATTCCCATTTCCACTGTGTGGCTTCGATAGTTCAGAAAGACACACAGTGTGAAAACAGAAAAGTTACCTACTTCTGTGGACACAGGGTATTGAACTACTAAAGCAACTTTGTCAGATACATTATCTCTAATGATCCTATTTCCCATGAATTAATTCAAACAACAATATTTACTCAACATGGTTCTTTTTAAAAACATAATTAATTTATTTTGTGGAATGGGGGTTTGGGTACCACAGCATGTGTGTGGAAATTAGAAGCCACTTAAAGAAGTCCACTCTCTCCTCCTACCCTGTGGATTTTGAGCAATAAACAGGTCATCAGACTTGACAGCAACAATTTTTACCTCATGGGCTCTAAATATGGCTGTTGTGTATAAATTTGTATAATTCTTTTACACAATACCCATCAGTTCAACAAAATACAACTTAGTCTTTTATAAAAACACGTAGCGAAAAGCCAAAAATGATAATATATTGAGATTATTCTACATTATATATTACATGACAGGAAATAAGACCAATGAGCATATGGTAGTTTTAATAAATGCCAAGTGTATATTGAGATGCATAAAAGTCAAGACATTGATATTTGAGCAGAAACAAGAGATCACACATCTAACAAAATCTGTCACAATAAGGAGCAACAGAAATGGTTATTTTAAGATGTCAAAAAGGCTAGCAATGGCTCATCCCTATAAATATCAGCACAAAGGAGGCTACATGAGGACTATTCTAAGTGTAAGGCCACCCTAGGCTACAAAAAGAATACAAGTATAGCCATGGGTACAGAGTGAGACCATGCCTCAAAATACCAAATTGAACCTGAGATACTCTTTAAGATATTTAGAAAAACCTCTAAGCTGAAATTTTGGTTGATAACAGTTCCTGAGATACTCAAAACCAGGTTTTTAAAAAAAAAAAAAATGCCTCTGACTCAGAAAGGGCAGTGAAATGCCAAGATTTCTATTCACCAATACAGGAAATAAATGGAAGAAATCGCCCACTGTATAAAGGGGTAGATCTCTTGTAACAGTTACTCAACTATTGCTGTGAGAGAACACCCAAAGTCAAATAACTTAGGGGAAAAAAGGAAATTTATTCATCTTAGGGTTCCAGAGGGGAAATACAGTCTTTCACGGCGGAGGTGACATGGATGGTGGCTGAAGCTGGAGATAGATTACATCACATTCATCCACATAGTGGAAGGCTGGAAGATTCCTGGAGAGTCTCTCTTCTTCCCAGTCTTCTGTTCTGTGGCTCCTTTTATTTAGTCCACTATTGGGAGGTTCCAGTGAGATTTAGGGAGGTTCCAATCAGATCTATGGCTGATCTTTGTATTATCCAGATAATCTCTTCAGGTGATCTCAGCTGATCTTAGTTAATGCCAGGTGGGTTAAGTTGACAAGGATTAGCTATCACATCTCTCTTACAGATTAAGTTCTTTGAAGCCAAAAGTACCATCTTGTATTCTTCTTTGCATGACTTATAACAAAGGATGAAAATCTTTGATAGATACAAGTGACATGTATTGAGCTATTTTCAGTAAGAGTTACTGATTTAATATGTATTTTAAAAGGGGAGGGAGGAGGCAGGAGGAAGAGGAGAAGTGGTGGGAAAAGAGAGAGAGAGACAGAGAGACAGAGAGAGGGAAGAGAGAGCCCACATGCCTGCCATGGTACTCAAGTGGAATCACGGAGAACAACTCTTTCCACAATGTAGGGATCAAACTCAGGCCACCAGGTTTCAAGCAGGTGCCTTACCCACAAAGCTGCCTCAATGGTCCAGAGTTACTTATTCCTATGTATTCCAAGTCAGAAATACTTCAATGTTCAGATGCTGAAATAGCCACAGATATCAAAGGAACACTGGCATGTATTAAAAAAGCCTGAGTCCTTACTTGTTTCTCAGTCTTGACAGCACAGACCTGGACTTCTGGAATCGAAATTTTAGTAGTCTTCTCTACCACATCAAATCCTTCACTAACATCTGTACCTGAGCTGATGGCATCTTCAGGAGCAACATCATTATCTTCATCATACAAATGGCGGATCACCAGAGCTTTTTTCTAGAAAGAGAACAAATACAGAAGGAATACTTCAATGACTTTACTCCTACAATTATTTTTAAATATACCAATGATAATTCTGTACAAGGAACACCCAATGTTTATTAGATTTAAAACCATTTATAGTATCACATATGTCAAAACATAAAAATTATACTCATATAATATTTTATGAATGATGGTAAAATTATGATTCAGATTTCAAAAAAAATTCTTATGCTTTACAAAAAAACACTAAAACATGTATTTAATGATGTCCATACCTATTTCAAATGTTTGTAAGTGGCTACAATATAGATGAGTTGATTAATTGTTGAAAATTATGATAGATATTTTTGTAAATGTTCTATGCTACAAAGTCATTTTAAAAAAGAAACTGGTAGGTATGTGGCACACACCATAATCCCAGCCCACTTGGGAAGCTGAAATATGAAAAGTACAAGAACCAGTCCAGCCTGAGGTACATAGTGAGATCCTGCCTCTAAAATATAATAAAAAGTCACATAATTTACGAGTTAAATAAGTCAACAACAAACTTTAAAAGATTCATTACTCTATTTAAAAAATAATATATTTTCAGGTAACAATTCAAACTTAATAATGCAAAATGATGTCAAACTGCATTTATACACTGCTCTTCTTTCTAATTTCTTTTCTACATAGAGTTTATACAGGCATTGGAAGAACTAATACATATGACAAAGAAATCATAATGCATTCTATATAAGGCTTTGGGAAAGACAAAGTATTGACTCAACCTTTTAAAAAAAGAAAGGTGCTTACAGAATCTAGATTTATAATTTTTTAATATTTATTCAATTTTCTTGTAATTAAAGTTCTGACATTCATGTATTATAGATTAGAAGAGAAATAATTCTCTAGCTCATACTTCATCCAGAAATGATTAAAATACCTCATCTAATCACACAATGATTATGCATCTGCATTCTGTAATTCCCAGAGCACTTTTGCCCATAAGGAAAATAGCTGGAAGTACATTACAAAATGTTTGACTTTAATCTTCATGGAAGGTAGCAAAATGGTACCTCTATATGTATCAAAGCGGATAAAGGTAGGGGAAGTACCTATCAATAAAGAAAATACTAAAACATCAACTTAAAGAAAATTCCAGATTGGGGGATTATAAATGATTAGATAAGTTATATTCCTAGTTACATAAATATGAATGCAATCCTTGTTATTGATGAGTTGCTTACTACATACACATGTATATTTTTGGAGAACTAGAAATACATGTAAGAGTACATGTTGATACCTACATAATACATTCTTACTAAATAACCACTACTTCATCTTGGAAATAAAACAGAACTCAAAATTAGAAATAGAAACCTTTTTCAATTTCTCATTTCTATCTCTTACAAGTTGAGGAACGGTCTCCAAACAACATATGGTATCTGCTGCTAAAAATGCCAATACTGGGACTATTTGAGAAGAAGAAAAGCACATGTGCAGATAGAAGACAAGGTAGTGAATATGATCAAAATGCATTATTTGATTTCTATTTTTGTCATGTGTGTATGAAGTGAAAAATGTGCATATGCATGTCTGTTTTGTAGGAGAGAGAGCATGCGTGTCTGCAGATGCATGTGCATGTGAATGTGCCTACAATGAGCAGGCTCAAGGATCACATCAATAATCACATTTGGCTGCTCTTCTATTTATTTTTTTGAAGCTGGGTGTCTAATAAAACCTATAGCATACCACTATGATGAGTCTGGACAGCCAGCTTGCTCTTCAATTCCCAGAATCCTCTTTCAAGTTGACATTAGAGACAGCTTCCCATACCTGTCCAGCAATTTTCTCAAGTGGGATTGGGAGACCTGAACTCATTCTTTTGGTTACACAGCAAGCCTTTTAACTACTAAGTCATCTCGTTCCTCAAATACATCAAATACATATATAAAATACATCAAATACATATATAAAAATGTCATAATAAAGTCCATTTTATGGTAAAATTAATGTCTTGAAAAAAAAAAAACTCTCAACTGAAACATCTGACTAGAATGCTTTTCCAAATACCAATTTGAGAAATGACTCTTGCATGAGATTCATGTTTCCTTTTCTTTGTGTTTTCACACCTTTCCTGGAGTCAAAAACTTGCCAGTGATGTCAATGCAAACGGCCTCTGAGGATGTGTTGTCACTGCTTGAACATGGTTCTACCTTATCACAAACCATTTTCTTTCTTTGATGTAAGGCCATCTGAAAAAGGAAAGTATCAGACATAACTGATTTTGTGTGAAAGTATAATGTAGATTTAGAGGTTTTTTTAGCAGTTAAATATTTGTTTCTGAAAACTGGCAAAGAGTGAGGCTACAATGGAACTATACTAAAGACAAAAAGGGAGATGGCTGTGGTGAGGTAAACTTATAATCCCAACCCTTGGGGACTGAGGCAGGAGAATTGAGGCCAACCTCTGTTACATAGCAGGTTCCAAACTGTTAGGATTACAAGCAAAGAATATGAAACAAAATGAAATATTTAAAAGAAATAAAATTATCTCTGAACTGATAATTTAGGATTAGTGCTTCTAAGTCACAGATGTATAAAACTTGTGACTAATTCCTAAAGCAAGTATCAATCTGCAAGTGATGCAATGGTTACAATTGGCCGGAGATGGAGACAAAGAGATGCAGAATGAACAAGGAAACTATAGCTTTAAACATGCAAAGAACAGAGGACCTCCTGCTACTGCAATTATCTATACTCTGCAGGAGTTAGTTGTGCTCTGAGCGAGATTCTGAGACCCAAATGTTCATACAGAGGACTCTATAATCTCTTTGTGGTTTAACCATGCACATGCCTCCCTTCAAAATGCCCATCTTAGTTCTAAACATTGCACCTTTGATCTAACCACCCCTTCCATGATTCCTAGAAATCCTCTCCAAATTCCAGAAAACCCCACAATTATGTACATGGTATTAACACGAGATTTACCTTCATTATATGAAAACCTCTGGTTCCCAGGAGTTTAGATGAATAACCCGTGCCCCACTTTGGATCCTGCTATTGCTTCTGCTTTGTTAAATATGTTCCCACTGAAGTCTCATCTGTGTTTGTCCCTGAATTTTTTTCCTTAGTGAGATTAAGAACTTCTGCTCCACTAACTCCAGTGATAACTGTATTATATAATACTTTACTTTAGAGGAGAGTTTTGATATGCAATGTTACTGATCACTTGGCATAAACTAGCAGTAGAGTCTATTCATAAAATCACCTTCTCAAGACCAGTCAGTTCCTTGTGCTTTTTCATCACAAAATTCAAAACATCACAAATAATTTGGATTTTCCATTCAGCAAATCCACATTGTATAAACTGTTTTTTTGTCAAAATTGGTTTATAATCAAATTGATCACGAAGAAGCTGCAAAAAGGCAAAAGATTAATGTAATAACCAGGAATGATTTCTTCATTTAATAAAACATAGCTACCTAGTCAGAAGACATTTTTGGCCAATGAGAGACTATGTATGATAGTGGGTCCAGATTATAATAAAATTGACCTTTTTCTACTGCCTACTATCTTGACTGTATCTTTTCTAAGTTTGCATATATTTAGACACATAAATACACTTTATTATAATTCCTACAATATCTAGTATGGTAACAGGTCATGTAAGTTTATAGCTCTGGAACAATATTCTAATAAGCATATAGTAGCCTTATAATATCTAGGTCTATGTAAGCACACTGATGTTTGCATAATGACAAAATCACCTATCTGTGCATTTCTTAGAATGTATCCCCACTGTTAAGAACATGTGACTGGAATAGTTATTAAATCATTTGTTTTAAAGCATAATTTGGTAACTTTTTAGATAATTACTGAATCATTAGCTCAAAATACCTTATATACAGTATCTGTAAAGCGCATGTCATTCTTTGCCACTAGTTCTATATTACAGTCCATCAGAAGTTCTGTTACATAAGGTGAGTATGAGGTAAGAGAATAGCTGATGATGGGCAAAGATGCTGATGTTTCTCCCTTTATCAAACTGTTAAAGGCAAAAAGATTTAATTAGTGTAGTCCCCAAAGTATTAGAAATGTTATCAATAATGTAAAATTTATATCACATTCTAAATAATTGGGCAATCCATTAATCACAGGCTCTACTTTGCATTCTAAATCATTCTGGCTGGACTCATGAGATAGTAATGTTCATCTATCTATGTGCTCAGAAACTTCCTATAGCTCTCTAGTACCAACAGTGTACCTACTAGGTGGCTACTGATTTTATAAAGATTCGTCTTATTCAATATGGTTCTTCCCCTACTAATAAAATAGTAGTTATCAAGATCAGGGTTATAAAAATATTTGTTCCATTAACTTATCTGTCTACACAAACCTGTAAAGATAAATCTTATGAATGAATGAAGAGTTAAATGAAGAATGTATTTACAAGAGTTATACTGTGATTAGGCAGCCCACTTACTGCTTGCTTTAGATCTGTAACTTATTAGCTAATGTTCATGTCTGGAAGGATAACCTACTCTTTGCTTATTAACCTTATTCATTGTTTATGAATCACTTGGTGAATCTGGATTTGCATGAAGCCACTCTTCCTACTGGCCTCTCTCAAAATGACATAATAAATGGAAAAAAGAAAAGGAAATCTTACTAACCAGAGTCAGAATCTTCCTTATCAAAAGAACAGTTAATATTACATCTTCCACAGAATCGATAAGCAAAGAAATAGAATCCCAAGAGAGGCAACACCTCTGCTCATTCTGGATAGGTTAAAAATCCCCAGCTGAATCAGAAAACTATAGATTACATACTCAATAAAATCCATTATACATCTATGAATTTAAAATTATACAGAGACAAAAACCCAGACTTGTGTACACAATACTTAAGCCTCTTACAGGATCTTAACCTCTAGGCTTGAAATTTCACATTAATTCATAATTGTAAAGAAACTCTGCTTTCTCAAATATTATAAACATTTCAAAGTGAATTTAAACAGGACCCAGGAAAAATATTCTCATTTAGTTCTTTTATTATGCCACATACTATCTCAATGTGTTAGCAAGAAACAACACAAATAAATTTAAAATATTAAGCTTACCCTATATAATCCACCTCTTCAGGGTAATTAAGTAAACGGAGCGCTTGTTCCAGTTTCCGTAAGCTTCTTTTTAAGTCACCTGTTGCCATTGTTTAACACCAGAATAAGCTCCGAATCATAAAATATTCCAATTTTCACCTAAAATCAAACATTTTATGACACCAGTTAAATGAATGTTTAAATTTTTTTTTCCTTTTTGTTCATGTCTTCTATGGGCATTACCATAAATGTGTTTTACTATCTCTCCTAATTTATCATCCTTACTATGAACTAAGTACTATGTTATACATTCTATAAATTCCTAAACATAATTTCCTACCCCATAATAAAGCAAATTCCTGCCCAATAATTTTTACTCATGAGAAATAAGTTTGCTTTATGTTAATGATGTTATAATTTATTTCATAGGATACTCTTGCGAAGGATTTATCTTGAGAAATAAGAGATTGTTGTAGTTAGTTCATTCCTTGCAGCTGTCTCCAAGCAACTGAAGAGAGTTTATTTAGCTCAAAGCTTGAGGGCAGCTTCTTGGTCACATTTCAGCTGACCAGAAAACTGGAGACAAGACAGTAAGTCATTTCTAGACCTTTCTGATTTTACACAATTCTCAGGGGGTTTCTTTCCATACAATAACCCATAATTTTAAAGTGTACGTCTCCTCAGAGACTACTTGAAAGTGCATCTCTTCCCAAGAACTTTGTTTAGTTCTTTCATATTTACATTCCATTTATCCTGATTACATAATGAAGTATTTAATAATACTTCATGGAATTTTCTTTCTTTTTCTGATGTCTGGGAGTACAGTTCAGTGTCTCATACAGTATTTCTCTCTCTGGAAATGGAATCTCTAACAACAAAATATGTCCCTGGAACACATCCTCTTCAGGACCAACAGAATACAGTTTTCAAGAGTAAGATTCAAGCATAGCTGTGATCTGTAGGTGAAAAGAATAAGTGATAAAATGGGATATACAAAAATAGATAAGAAAACCAAGGCTGTACAATTTCAAAACAGTTTTGTTGAAAAGTGTTTTGAAAATTGGACAAAAAACAAAATTAAGAGAGTAAAGACATAATCAAATCATCAAAGTCTTTCTCCATAACAAGACTCAGGGAATCTTGCAAAAGAGGGAGCAGCAACATTAAAGGTGGGGTGATGTACTTCTGACCAACACACCAGCTAAGACATGATGGCTGTATCCAGCAGCTCACTGCAGTGAGAACGTCTACCACCAGATCTCATATAATAACATTCCCCTAAACACTAGCGAGGATCTCAGAAGAAACAAACTCCCCTTGGAGACTATCTCTGCACTTCCTGCACAAGTGAAGAGGAACCACTCTACTTATGATTTTGTCCAATGAAGAATCACAGACACTGCAACATATATCTGACTTCCTTTCCAACACAGGCACCCCAAAGGGAGCTTAGTGATCATACAGGCAGCAAGAGGGAATATAGGTGGATTGAAGAGGAAAGGAGAGGAGAAGAGAAGGTGGAGATGGGAAGAATGAGAGAGGAGATGGGAGAAGGGTAGTGACATAAACCATTTTGTTTGTATAAAAAAATTTCTTAGTTAAAAAAAAAGAAGAAAAAAAAGAGTAAAGGAAGTCAATGTACTACTTAAATATAGTTTACATTTGACCTTAGTCAAAAGAAATTTATATACATAGTGATGTATAAATTGTAACACAGCACTTTTCATCATAAAAAGTTATCTTAAAAAGAAAACGGATTAGTGTTTTCACCTTCCATGTTTATACCTTGTAGCACAGACTCAATCACTAAAAAGTCTTTTCTGTCTACAAATCAAACTATCTGACAGAAATTTCTATGAGGTCACAAAAATGGTACCGTGTGGTTTTGGTGGGCACTGGAAATTGAAACTCAGGGTTTTAAGTGTCCTGGGCAAGCAACCGATTTCAGTTCGACTCAATTATCACTCGCTGCTCTTACAGTTCATTAAAATGACACGACATCCCCAGACTGAAAAAGAACGCGTTCAAAATAAAGTAACTAGCCTATAATAATCATGGCAGGTGCCTAAGAGTTTGTGACCTAGCTCAGCACAGCTTGGTATGATCTTTGAGCCATTCCACAAAAATAGAGGAATAGGGTTGATGGGATGGCTCAGCGAGCAAAAGATGCAGCAAACTTGGTGACCCCTACCAAGCTCCACATGATAAAAGGAGAACCGGCTTCCAAAAGTTTTCTCTGACCTCCACATATCACGCTTGTTCTCAATCTCTCCCTCAAATAAATTTTTTAAAATAGAAAATAAAGATGAGAAATAAACATTATGAAACTTTCGGTGAAAGATCCCAGGGAAATACTGTTGTAGGAGACAAAGACAAAAAAAAAAAAAAAAAAAAAAAACGAGAGCATAACTCAATAGCACTGCTGTGTTCACATACGAAACGGCTAAAATGTTTGCAAACAATTCTGGAAAACGGTCCAATGTAGTCTTGAAATTTTTTTTAAAAATGAAAGTTTAGGATTTTCTTTACAGAGGAAAATCTGTCTTCAAAGAAGGTGGAGAATTCTTGAAACACCAGGAAAATACGAGCAGAGCAAAGACGACAGACCTGTAACTTGCAGCGACTCTTCTGGAGTCGCGGATCTTCTGCTCCAACAGACACCAGCTCTTTAACCTCCCAGCCCTAAATCCCACACCAGTTCTCAGGAGACCAACCAGAATTCTACCCACTCTGATGTCATCGCCAGCGCACACCAAATGGGCACATAAGTAAACATGGCTTCGCCTCCCGCCACCTGATTTAAAAGGATGCAAAGGCTGACCTGGTCTTGGGCTCGCACCTGGCCAGAGAGAGGTCGACCCCAATCCAGCCCGGAGCGCAGCCGGGTCGAGCCTGCTCGGCCGGCGTGCTCGGGCTTCCCCGGGAGCCGCCAAGCAAAGAAAGCGGTTGCCAAGGCTCCTGGCGCAACGCGGAAAGTACAGAGGAGCGTCCGCGACCGGGCAGTCGCGGGCACCCGGCCTCGGCTGCTAGTCCCGGCGGCCCACGGCGCCTCTCGCGCCGACCGTTTGTATTTGGAGCCCCGCGCTCCAGCCCGCCGCGCGCCGCCGCGAAACCTCCGGAGCGGCGCGCCGCTCCGCGAAGCGGGACTCCTCTCCGCAGATTCCACACGCCGCTCCCGCGGACTGCCGAGAGCAGTCGCTTCGACTTAAAGACTTCCCCGTGGTCTGCCTCATCTTACGTATCACTCTAAGAAACGAGCGTGAAAAATTTGGTGGTCAGAATGGCTCGGGATGAGACGCGAGAGCGAAGAAATCTGTGGCGAATCGGCAAGAGAGAAATTGAAACACTGCTGCTTTAAGGGCAGGCTTTCCAACGTCACTTCCGGCAACAATAGGAAACGTCAAAACTCGGGAGAAGGGGCCGCTCCGGCTCCTGCAGGTTAAGGAGCCGAGAGCTCGCTGCAGTCTGGTGCTGTTTCTGGTACTTTCGCAGCCGGAGTCTTGTCAGCGTGACCGCGGGAGTCTGGCGGGCTTCCCGATGGCCCGGGCACCAGGTCCCGGCTGAACCGTTTTCTCTTTGGCTGAAAGACCCCCGAGGCCGAGTCGTCGCGGCGGCGGCGGAGATCCCAGGTCGCTCAGGTAGGAGCATCACCTGGCGTTTCCCGCCTCGCCTCCTTCGCCTGTACACGTTCACTTTTCTCGGTTAACAAGGACAGCCGGTGCCTGCCACTTGACAGAAACGGTCCATTAGCAAGAGTTTAGGACCAATGATGCTGGAAAGCGACTTGAGTGACAGGGGCGATGGCTTATTAAAATGGAAAGTTGGTTTCCTAAGGCGGGAAGAGGTCCGTTCCCTCGGTTTTCTAGGTCATTGGGGTGCAGGTGGACTTGGGACTGCAGGTCCCACTTGGGGTGACCCGGAGTCATTCTGAAGCAAAGCCAAGAGAGACCGCGCAAAGGTTGCAGTCTTCAGGTCCACGTGTTTGTTTTCTGGCGGCCAGAGTGTTACGTGGGCGCCCAGCCCGGCTTGTGATTCTTCTCTGTATTCCGAGAACCTAGTGCAGTCGAGTCATAGCTGTAGCTGCTGCAGCAGTGAATCTGATTGTAAAATTTGTTAAACTCCTTTGTCTTGGGCTTTTCTGAAACTGGGCTCTAATTCTCAACCATGGACACTCAATTCGCATTCAATATATTTTTCCTTTGTTTTTCGTTTTATATTTACTAATTTAAAAATTATGCCCTTTGTTTTAAAACTAAGAAAGCACTTATTTTTAGGATCTTAGGTATTCTTACATCAGTAACTTTATTGCTACAAATGAACCGAATTTGTCCTCTCTTTCAGCTTTTCTTCACAGTTTCATTATTTATTTAATTTTTTGAAATAAGGTATCCCATATGACTCAGGCTATGAAACACAAATAGGCCTTAAGTAGGCTTCTCCCACATCCCCAGGGCAGGGATTACAGGTTTACAGCAACCACACCTGACTCTTTCCTTTTTTTTTTTTTTTTTTTTTGATGTTTTTAATTTAGTAGTTACATTCCTAAAATAGATGCTTTACCCAGCCTGTCAGAAAATGGTTTGCAAATTAGAGCAAATCTCAGAATGAAGGTAGACTTATTTCTTTGAGGTTCCTTCGGAAACCGCCATTCTTACATAGGCAATTTGAGGTACTTCATTATATATCCTAATTTAACCTAGTTTACAAAAACACACATTATCACAGTTTCTGTGCTTCAAGAATTAGAGCACAGTTCGACAATGGCCCTGGCTGTTTCATCAGATTGAGTTAAGATGGCAATGGGGAGTTGTGCTATTATCCAATGGCTCCACTGAGATGGAGTAAGATTGAATTCTAAGCACACCTGTATTATTGGAGTCCTAGGTTCTCTAACATCTAGGTTTCATCCTAGAGCTACCTTACAATATGGCAGCTGGTTTTTTAATACTTAGTTAATCTAAGGTTAGGCCCTTTTGAAGGTCTGTGAAGGTCATTATTGTTAGGATTATTCTGAAGGAACACATCCTATTAATCTGGAGCAATTGGTGCTAATGCTCCTCAAAGATAAGGTTGTCAATTTCTCCCAACCCTCTGTTTATGAAAGGATAGTGGAGATGAGCTCTCTACTTCAGATAAGATCAACCTCCAAGTTGGCCACAACATGAACTGGGCTTGGACCAATATGAACAGACCAATGAGATGTAGGGAACCAGAAGCTCCAATCAGGTTTTCAGAAACTAGAGCTAACCAGGAAGGAAAACCAGCACACTTTTCCAGGGCCTGCGTAACCCTATAAATACCCCTGACCTTGGCTTGCCCCTCATGGACTGATACTCATGAGTTCCATTATGTTTCTCTAGTAAACTCTGCCATAATCCTTTTATGCTGCTCTCCCATTTCAATCCCTGGACATAAAAACTTAACGTTTTGTCCTCAACCCGATGGCTCACTGGGCCTTTACAGACATATGTATGAGTTCCTTACTGACTTCTTGCTCCTCATGGATTCTATGTCTAGAGTCTGTTAGATCTTTTGGGCTCTCTTACCCCTGCAGAATCCGTGTCCTTGAGTTCTTTCTTTCCTCTAATAAAATCTGCCTTAATCCTCTCTGGGTGTGCTGGTTTCAGCCTTCTACTCCACTCCCAAACGCAAGAGCCTGGACATAAAATCCTCCCTTGAAACAAAGAGAGAATATCTAAAGATAAGGAAGCTTCCAGCTTTTATAAACTGTCTCAGAAGTGATATCACATCAATGCTGCCATATTGTGTATTTGGAATAAGGCTTAAATTCAGCACAAGCTGAACAGGAAGGGGAGTACACAAGGACATGAATCCCCAGGGGCCTGATCCCTGAAAATCCTTATAAAGATATCTGGCCCAGTACATTTGGCTGGTACTTTTTAGCTTAATTAATTAATAGGAAAGGATAACTGAGCCAAATTATCTCCACTAAATATTAAGTCAGACAAAGGAAGATGCCAGATCATTAAGCAGTTAAAAAAATGTTGGGTTAATATTATCTCCTTCTGAAAAAGGTTTTTAATCTTTTTTTCTACTAATTATCTTCTGAGATTGTGTGGTTATTACCCCCTAATTTATGTATAACTGAAATTGGATCAACATTGGATCAAAATAAACAAAAGCAAAGATAGCTCTTAGGAAGAAAAAAGTTAGGAATGGAATAGGGATAGGTATAGATAGATATGGATTAATGACGGATATTGTGTTAAAAGTATGATCAAGTAGGGGTGAAGAAGGTGTCTTGAAGGTTTATTTTGGATTTTTGAAGCATTAGATGGCAATCTCAGGAATAGTGGGCCACATTAGAGGAGGCCACATGTTATGCTGCCTCCCTGTGTAGCCTACCCAGCCTGAGAAGATTGGGAAACCTACTCAGGGGAAGCCAGAACTTTTCCACTTTCTTTATTGATGAATTTTGTTTTTTGACAATTTCAGACAAGTAGATAATGTAGCCTAATACTCTCCCTAACCATTGATTATCTTCCTCCTTCCTACCAGCGTCTTTCCGCAAGTCTTCCTTTCATATTTATCTCCTTAAGTATTTTCTAGTTTTGTGTACCACTGTTTACCCAGGGCCTTTTGTGTGATCTTGGACTTGGAACTCTCCTAACCTAGTGGGCTCCCCCATGAGTGCACACTGGATACTTTTCTTGCCTACCCCAAATCAGTTATTTGCCCATTATTCACCAAGGGTCCCATGGGCTTTTCTTCTACCATTCTAGCTTCATTAGCTGACTATTGACCAGGTGGATCCATCGTAGGTGTATTGTCAGTAACCATCTCTGTTTTGGGTTCAAGACTGCCACAGCTGTATCCTTTATTGAAGATGGGATTTCATAACCCTTTTTTTTATTTTATGGCTTATATTCTTTCTTCCCACTCTCTCACAATGATCCATGAGCCTTCAGGAGTAACATAAATGCTGTGTTAAAGAGGGAGTCCTCAACCTACACTTATTCCCAACATCTTACACAACCATGCTTCTCTGCATTCTCCTGCAGTCATTGCTTAAGCCTGAGGGTGCTCTTTGTTTTCTTTCCACTCCCTCTTTTATGATCTTTGATCCTAAAGTGGAGCAGGATTGATTTCTAGCCTAGGACTGAGCATTCCACAATCCTTTGTTCTGCCAGCTGCTATCTGCTAAAAAAAAAAAAACAAAAAACAAAAAAAACAAAAAAACTAGCTTTGGAGACCAAGGCTGAGAATCCACTAATCAACAGGCTTAAAGATAAGTATATAGAACAGTTTGATATTTTGTCTACTGAACAAAATAGTAGTAATAGGTCTCTCTTGTAGGGCCTATGAACTCTCAAACCAAGGGTTCGTAGCCAGATTTTATAGTGTGTTCCCTCCCCAACTGGATTTATGTTACCACATAGCATGCATGGCACTATCGCAACCAAAGGCACATCTTTTTTTTTTAATATATAATACATTTTTATTATTATTTCAGCTCATACAAACTTAATAGGTACACCAGTTCCCTCCCTCCTCCTCCTCCCAACCCCTTGCTCCCCCTCCCCTCACCCCTCTCGCCCCATCCCCCCCCCATGCCTCCCGCCCGATTCCCAGAGTCCTTTCTTGTGCATGCCTGACTCTCCTCTGGGCCCTCCTCTCTGATGACATACAAGGACCCAGTGGCATTTCCCTGAACCCCTTCCTGTGTTCCCCTTAAGCATAGGAACACTACTGTGGCTGTCAATCCCTTGCCTCCAAGGATCTTGGTGCCATAGGCACATCTTGCCCTGCTGATTCCTGCTATACCTTTTAAGGTTCATAGCTGGATAAACTTTTGATGTTTATTCTCCCCCAGCAGACTGGTGAAGCCAGAATTTTTGGCTACACTGTGTAGTTTCCTACTATGTAGGAAAAAAAATCTCAAAATAAAGTTATATGAAGCAAATTTGAAGTTTATTATGATGAAATTTTTAAATAGACTAACACAAGCATTAAAAGAGGAAGATAGGCTTAAGACAGTACATTTCCAAATGTAGATGTGGGCTTTTCATGTTAAAATTGTATTCAAATATATTCACATTACATAAAAATTAAATTTCAGTTACCTTTAAAATTATGTTATAGGTAGACTTTAAAATATTAAGTAAAGCTACTTGGATATACTAATTTTCATCTAGATAACATTTCTATAAGTGATGTTCAGTAGACGGTCTTGTTTTATGTAAGTGTACAAGGTGTTAGATTAAAAACAGGTCAAAAAGTTAAAGGATCTCATAAGAACTCAACATTTAAGTTTTTAGTGTAAACACAATTCTCAATCTTACTTATGATGCTCTTGATTCTTAGTCAACAGAAGTCAGGGTCCTTTCTCTCCCTTGATTTTTCCCTGTCCTACTTAGCTGCACATCACCAACACAGGTTTCAATAAAACACATGGGCTATTGGGAATAAAATGCATAGGCTTTCAGGTTTGTTAATGTTTGGGCTGTGAATCCATGTAAAATTACCTATTTCCAAGCTTGAAGAATGCAATAAATCCTAAGTTGTTGGTAAAATATTATCCAGGCGTGTCTCTCATACCTCAGGTACTTACGTACTAACCAACAGCTTGACTACGGCAACACTCAAATTCTTAAATCAGGGCTCCCTTGTTGATTTACAGTAGATTACGCCTATTAAATATAGTTTGGGGCCCTAATATCTAAAACATTCACAGGTCAGGAAGTAAGAGTTAAAATGTTCTTATCCACAAAATATAATATGGTAACAACTTCTAGATAGCTTCAAAATTTATCATAATTTAATATATGTGATAAACTTAATAGGAAATGTTTCATGTGTTTACTATGCTTTTGCTAGACAGAAAAATTAGTTTCATGATTTCACACTAATTAATTATTAAGAGATTTTTCTTTCATCACAGTATATTAAAATTATTTTTTTCAGATTTATGATCTGATTACTTAACTAATACAGTACTGCTAGCCAGTTTTTCATTGTACATCTTGATACAAATTTGGAAACTGAGGTTATTTGATTGAATGATAATGCATATAATAAAAGTATACTGAAATATATATGATTTTATCATTGAATTATTTTATATAATAGTATTTTAAAAACAAGTTTAAAAGGAAGTTATTTTTATAAATTTTGTGTTTCATGTTTCTTTTTCTCTTCTTATTTTGTCTTTCTGAGAAAATTTCTTAACATAGATTTTATAATAAACTAAAGCATCCTTGGCTGACTTGAATAAGCATATATAATGCTTATGGGCAAGTAGTTTTGTAATATAAATTAAGTATATATGGTTCCATGTTTAGATGACAGATTATTATTATGTGTTCTTCAAGAATAGAATACATAGGATTGCTGAAGGAACAGGTTTTAACAAATAAACCAAGCCTGGGAAGCTGTCATCTTCTATACTGTAAAGTGTTCATAGACATGAAGGTGCTGGAAAGGTGAAAGCATGGTGTTAAATACACATACTTACATCACATCATTACCTTCTTTTCTTGTCATGTATTTTCAGTAGTTCCCCCCCCCTGCTTTTTTTTAATATAGAATCATGGAATTGCTTTTCTAGCTTTCAGTTGTGGTTAAAATACACACAAAATACCATTTAGTATCTTACCTGTTTTTAAGTATAGAGATCAGTAGTATCAAGTGATTTTGTGACCATGACATCATGCCATCATCTCAGCCAGCCAGCTCTGCAATTCTTACTGCTATGTTAAATGCAATTGTGTTCTTAATTTCCTTTGCATATTATTTGTTAGTTTATGGAAAATAGCTGATTTTTCTGTGTTAACATAGTATTGAGCTACATTGCTGAATGTATTTCTTAAATCTAAGAATGATTATCTTTTGTTGGTGCAAAAACAGTTCTCACCTCAAAAAAATAATAAAACCAAATTTGAGGGACAGTAACCCAAAAATGTGGGTTTAGGTTACCCAAATACTCTGTTCCACCATGGTAACAGTTTTACAGAGTTTTGTAGTTACAGAAAAAAGAATTCCTAGATCTAGTTGCTTCTTAAATACATGATGAAATGTGCAGTGGGCAGGTCAGGACGGGCCATGGAGATTAGTGGACATAAGATCATGGCTGGAACATGACATCGTGGCTGCTAATACAGTCATGCTGGGTAAGTTCTTTAAGTACCTACTAATGTAATTAAAATGATACTAGTCAACAATGTAAGACATTTTACAAATTAACACAAATAATAGAGTATTTTAAAGCAAATAGAAAGAAAAAGACTAAAATTCTCCTATTTGTGGCTATATCTAGAGAACATGACTTCATTTTTACATTTGTTTAAATGCCATTTTCCTAGCACTCATTACAGGATGAAATTAAAGAGCTAGGGAAACAGGAAACAAAGTAATATTGTAAATCTTTTTGAATTAACCTACAAATGGTATGCCTTTTAGTAAGGAAAACTACCCTTGCAGGCCCAGATCTCTAGACTTAATGAGTGGGGCTTTTTTATGTGTCTAATGCTCCTTATGACCTCTTAGCACTTAGCAGTTTCCCTTTGCTCCTCAGAAAGACCTTCTTGCGGACTTGCCCTTCTTTCATTTCTCTGAAATTGTTGCCTTTAAATTTTAGGAGTGTGATTGTACCAGGGTTTTTTTCTTTTCTTTTTAAAATTTCTCTACCCTGTCTACTCTACTTTGGTGGTCTAATCTTTTGGAAATGGAGAATCAATTCTAGTCTGCAAATCTAAATGTCTCATAGATTCTAAATGTCTCATAGAAAGTATTTTTACACAGTCTCTCCTACGTGCTTGTGCCATTGAAAAAATATCACTCTGTACTACCTAAAGTTTTTAAAACCCAAAATAACCAAACATGAAGTTACTTTCAACTTGAGAAAAGCTGAAATAAATTTGAAAGAACGTGAATGCCTTTACCTTTAAAACTTAATTTGTATCTTACCAAAAAATCTTCTTTTTTATATATTTTAAAATTCTATCTGTGATAAGACATTTATTTACAAATTCCACTGTTTAAATGTAGGAAATAATAAAGCAAACTAGCCACTTAGGAGTATGTAAATAAAACTATTCCTGTCTTGTCAGTCATCACATAGAATAACTTAACACTGCCCAGAAAAAGCTTTGTGGAATTGGTTTGCCTCAAGCAAAAATAATTTTATGATGATGTATATTTGAGATGGAGACTCTTCAATCCCCACTGTCCTCTGTATAGACTGTATCTACCTAACTGACAGATAAACCACTCTTCATCATATTAGCTGTTTCCATAGCCTGAACCATCTGGAAGGCTCAATGTAGTTACTAAATTGCTAATTAATCAATTACTAAAAATCAGTGTGTTTATTGTTCCTTATACAACTTGTACTTTATTTGTTATTTAATTTGTTACTTAGGAATGTTTTGATTGAGACTGTTAAATATTTTACAGATAGGTTTTTATATTAGATATACAAGAGCTATGATAAAATAGTTTATACATTCTTTTATAAGAGAAATACAGCTATCTAGTAGAAGTAAATAATAGACAACTAATCTCATAAATTTTAATAAATTGATAAATGATATAATTGTTGCTGGTTATTCTCAACTAAGTAGAGAAATTCCTTTGCAGTTACAACAGTTGCTCTTTTTACATAAGAAAATTGCATCAAAAAAAATCAGACCAGTATAACTGATTTTCAGGGTTTTGCATTAAATTTCAAAAATTGAGCTTATGGTTACCTACTGGTTTAGCAATTAAAAGATACTTTGTATGTATTTTCTTAGTTTAAATGTCATAGTGATTTTTTTAAAAGAGATAGGAATAATTTCCCCACTTTATAGCAAACAAGCTTAGAGCATATAGCAACTTGTGAGATAATTGGAGCTTTAACTTCATCTGACACAGTATTATTAGTGCCAAGAAATCCCCATACATTTCTCTAAAGTAGGCATTGCACTCTGCATTTTCTAATTTCAGCATAATGGAAATAGAAGTTGAAGAAAATACTTACTTTTACTTTGAGGTTTTTGATATTTGGTCTTTCCTTAAATATATTTGGCCAATGTGTATTAAGATTATGAATTAATGTTGCTGTTGTTGTTTTAATAGAAAATGATATATAAGAATTTAAGTGAATTAAATACAATTTATTCTGATTTTTAAAATATCAATAAATAAAATAATTATTTCCACATCTATGTGAAATATCGCAAGCAATCAAGACTAATTTTATATTAGTTTATATAGAACAATACCAATTTTATAATTTTTGCCTTTATGTTGTCTTTTGTTTTATTTTTCCACTAGGAATTTAATACAGGCCCTCATGCATATAGGAAAATTTCTTGCCACTGAACTGTATCCCCAGTCCAACATTGTTTTTTCTTGTCAACCAAGTAAGACAAGAATTATTCACTTCTCATTTATTATTGATACATTTCCATCCAGAGCCAAAACATAATTGCATGATTTATATCCTTAAGGATTTACATTGCTTGGCAGTGTCTTTTTTTTAATCTGTATAATCCTGGTCACAGAAATGATTCATAGAAAGTGGGGTTTTCCCAAAGTTTAAGTTCTTAAGTTCTAAGTAGTTACTATTATAGTTGTCAAATCACACCAGCCTTCTTTTACATTGGATCACTTTTTTAGAGCATTATAGTTCTCTCCAATCTTTCTCTCTCTCTCTCTCTCTCTCTCTCTCTCTCTCTCTCTCTCTCTCTCTCTCTCTCTCTATCTGTCTCTCTCTTTCTTTTCTTCCTCCTTTTTTATTTCTCTTTGCTTATTCCTGCCTTCCTTCATCCCCAGTACTAGGGATCACACCTTAGGATCTTGTGTATGGTAGGCAAGCACTCTATCAATGACCTACATCCACATACTTCTAATTCTGTTCTTAAAACAGCTTGAGGCATATTTCTTAATCTTCCATTTGTTAAGTCACAAAGCAAATAAAAATGAGCTCTTTTTATGTCCAAGGGACCATGTTTGATTCTGGGTTTATCCATATAGTCTACTGTGTGCAAACAACTCCTTTATCTTAGTACACTCAGGCAATCCTCATTTTACGTGGTGTTGTTGACTGAAGGAAGTACATGTTGGAGTGTTACCTTGCTTTGTGCCATCCCATAGTTACTCTTCCCAGGGTGTTAGCACTTACTACACAACTACACAAAACCAGGGGCTATATATTCATAGACATATATGTATATATGTATGTTTTATTTAAGTTTCCATTTCTTCTAATAGATAAACTTCACAATCAAAATTAAATGGAAATTATATGAAAGATGTGCTTCAACCTTTTGACTACAGTGGACTTATATCTGAGTTAATATTTTATTACACTGAAGAAATAAGTCTGGAATGATGTATATACCTATAATCTCAGTATTTGTGGGAGGCGAAGTTTGAAGCCAACCTGACTAACATAGACCCTGTCTCGAAAAAAGAAGGAAATGAAAATACCACTGACACTGGATGTGGCACGCATCCCTATAAAGCTGCAGGATGAGGCAGGAGAGCACAGCAAGTCTGGGGCCAATTTGCATTATGCATGAGACCTTGATTTAAAACAAAATATATGGATAGCTGTTAATATTCTGTAATTCAAATTGCTTGGGAGTGGGTGTATTGGTAGGATTTACAGTATAAAATTCTTGGTATTTGACAGATACATCTTTATGAGCTTTCCAAAAAGACCCTTTGACAAGTTGAGTTTTCTCAGCAGTTCATAGAGTTCTTTCTGCAAATATCCAGTAGTAATTAAAGATACCTGTGGTGACTAAATACCAAAAAGAATTTGTGCTGCTGATTGCAAAGTAACTGCCATTATATTTGCAAATGCTGTGTATCAGTCTGAACAGTTATCTGCAGCTTACTTTCTATTTACTAGGGTTTAAGAGATAGCAAAATTTTTCTGAATTTTACCAATCTTAAATTAATGAAATTTACAAGTAGGATTATGACTACTCAGATAATTAATCTAAAATAATCACATGTATCCTGACATGAAAGAACATGATAGAAGTAGAAGGAATGAATAACCTACTATGAATCAGATTCACCAAATGTTATGACATAAGTTCCATGAACTACAAATTATTAATCACCATTATAGGCTAATTATAGCATTATAGCATTATAGGCTAATCAAATTCTGTGTTGAAAGTTCATTCAAGTATTTTCTCACTTGAAGCTTGTGTGCCTCCCCCAGAACTGTAGCCTGAGAAAGCATCACATGGGAAGATATGATGGGTAGACTGGCTAGGAAGCACCAACAGATCAAAACTGAGTGTTTGATAATAAGTGCTAAATAAACTTTTTATAGCAGTAACACATATACTTGTTGTTTATACTATTATAAATACTATATATAAAATATTGTGTACAAAAGGAAAACAACTAGAAATTCTGATAATAAATCTTTACATGTGAAAAGGAGTTCTAATTCATATGACTGGATTTTTTTGCAACTAGCAAGTTTCTAGTTACAGAAAAGTTGTCCAGTTAATCAAAGCATCTCTTGTATGCTCTTTACTGCATTTACCAACTTATGAAATTTGTCACTTTATTTTCTCTACTGCACAAAAACACTTCCTCAGACTTATTTTAGAGTAAGTTGTATATATTATATCTGAATGTATCAGCATAAGTTTCCTAAGAACAAGAGCATATTCTTATACCTAGGCATTGTGTAGTTATTAAATTTAAAAAAGGACTATATTATATTACTTTTGTCTAGTCTTCAGATTGGGTGCTTTCCAAGTGATATCCTGCACAGCAGTTACTTTCTAGTACCAAATTCTTTTCACATGTACATTTATCTGTCATGTTTAAGTCTCCTTTAATTTGGTACTAATTGCTCAGCCTATATTCAGCTTCATGGCTTTGGCACTTTGAAGAAAAACATTCTGTTCCTTTACAGGATTAAAGTAAACTCCAATGGAGTTTCTCTGCTTTTCCTCATGACTGGATATACTTTATGGATTTTGGCCAAAGAATAATATAACTGATGTTTACACCTCAGGTTTCACAACCAGAGACATGTGATATGCATTTGTCTTTGATTTAAAATGCTAATTTTCATCAGTACAAGATTCTGCCTCATTTCTTTATTTGTTTAACAATCCATAAGTAATGTGGCGAGATAGATAATGTGAGATTCTTTAACTGTTCATTTCTAATCAAATTCTATTCCAGATCCATTGGTTGTTCTAATTTGGATTTTTTTCTGAAAGTTTTAAAATGATTTCTCAACCTCCATTATTCTTTTATTAGTTGGTATTGTAATAATGTTAAGAAAGAGCTTTCCTCTGTCCTTTATTTATGTGTTTATTACTGGTCACCTGTGTAGGCTCAGGAATGTTTGCGTGCATGTGTGTATGTGTGTCTCAGCGGGCACTATGTGTCCTTGCGGAGAGCAAGGGTGACTTCAAGAGTCATCCTGAATTGTTTTGACTTCCTTTTTGCCTGTTATCTTGGATTTCCCAGGCTGTGCCTTCCAGAGTCAGAATTTCAGTCTAATAACTGCTTCCTTCATGATTTTGTTTCACAACTCACTTCCTTTACTATTTGTGGCAAAACTCTTCTTCAGTTGTATCCTATTTCAAATCCCTGTTGCCCTGCAAAGGACTGGGTGTGGAGATGGAGCACTGTGGTTTATTATGCTTTAGTCCTCCTCAAGATCAAGGACTTCATAGGCAAAAAGAAGTCTAGAAGCAGTGTGTAACAGTGAAGAATAGAAATAAGAAAACACGGTGTAATCTTGCAGTTTTCTTTGTTTGAACCATGCATAGAGCCCCAATCTTTCACTCTCCCTTTGTTTTTGTTTTGTTTTGTTTTCTTCCTTTTTAAAAAACAGTTGTTGGCTTTATCTACCTGTTCTGATGCTTTCTGAATCACATTATCCAGTGTTCAGTTTCAGTGATCCTCATTAAATTCCAGAGCCCAGGGAAATCACACTGAGTGTTTGTTCCCTAGCAACAACCCGAAGAGAAACAACAGCTGCTTAGCCATATGCTACGAGAAAGATATTGTAGGGGAAATAGAAGTAGTTATTAAATACCTTAAAACCTTAAGACTGCAGACACTGTATGCTTACCTTTAATGGTGCAAAAAGAATAATTATTTGAAAGGAAAACAGATACGGTAAATGATGTTAGTAACTAATATGATCCATACATATTTTCTTGCTACGTTAAAAAATGGCTCTGATTAAAATAAAGTATCTTGTGATTGGTATCTTAAATATTTTAACATGTCAAAATGTAATGTATTTGTAATATTACATAGCATACTTAAATGCAAAACATATTTAAACTCCTTACAAAGTTTTGATATTTTTTATTTTTTCTGTTAACACTTTTTACTCTTTTTTATGTTTTCCAAAATGTCATGTAATTGGAATCAGATTAGCTCGTTCCACTTGGTATTCATTTGAGTTTAGTCCATGATTTTTGACTTGGTAGCATACTTTTCAGGACTAAGTAATATTCCATTATTTAAATATGCCATCATTCATGCAATCCCTTACCAAAGCACATCTTAGTTGCTTATAAGTCATTAAAATTGTGAATAAAACTGTTACAAACATTCATGTGTAGGTTTTTGTATGGGTATGGGTTTTCAACTTATTTAGGTAAATACCAAGGACTGTGAAGGCTGGATCATTGTGGGGTGGAGGGGAAGTATGTTTAATTTTGTAAAGAGCTACCAGACTGTCTTCCCAGTGACTATTCCCTTTTGCATTCCCATATCCTCCTTAGGATTTGGTATTGACTGTGATTTGGATAGATCATTCTATTTAGCATATGGTTGTTTTAATTTGCAATTCCCTAATGACATGTGAGCATCTTTTCAGATTCTTTGCCATTTACACATCTTGTTTGGTTTTGCATCTATTTCCATCTTAAAAATAAATGAGGAAAATTACACAAATCTAAGCTATGGTGTAGGCTTAGATTAATTAATAAACTGTTTGTTCATATTTGAGTGGGCTGTTTGCTTTCATTTTGTTGATTTTTGATTCCAGTTCTTTGTTCTCAGTGTACTTTGAAATAGTTTCCCCAGGTTAGGCTTTGTCTTTTCATTCTATTCTATTAATATTTTCATCTTTAAAATTCTTTTTATTTTTAAACACTAAGTAAATACTAACTGAACTGATATTGTTATTTGGATATGTGCAGTAGAGATGGAAAGATCACAAATTTTCCCATATTAAAAGAACATTTGTGTATTTTTTGTCTTTGTAACTTCTACCACAAAACACATGCAAATACTGTCCTTTGGAGTTAAAGCATATTGGACTAAAATATAAGGAAGAGGAAATTTAGTCTTGAACAGCTTCTCTGTTTTAACCAATAAGCACTCTAATACAGAAGACATTATCCAATAGCCAAAAATTTAGTAAATATGTATGTGAATTATTTTTAAGTATTAAGAAAATAGTGTGTTTGACATTTTGAAATTAAACCTAACCGTGAAGTTATTTCAAAAACTTACCTGTTTTCTTCACCAGTGTTGGATGAGAAGTACTTTGTCTGTGTTCCATCTTTCTATTTTCCTTTCCTTCTTTCCCTTCCTTCCCTTTTTTCCTTCCTTCCTTACGTGTATTCACTTAAACAAAGTCATCTTTTATGTTCAGGTCACAGTTTAGTGACTTCATGTAAAAAGTCAGCACTTTTTTTTGAAATACTTAACTTGAATTATTTAATTAGTAATCAATTTGAATTAATAAATCAAGAATATTTTGTTGGAACAAGAGACCATGAAATTAATTTTATGTATTCCTAATTTACTTTTTTCCCTAAATTTATTTGCTCATTAAAAATTGCTTGTTTTAAAGGCAGTAGTACCAAATAAGAAGGCTAGACCAGTCTCATTCTAAATATTAGTGTATGCTTAAGCCTAGTACTTGTAATATAACTGCAGGTATGTGGAGTGTGTGGAAGGAAGGGGGCACTGAGCGCACCATCTAGTATCTTTTCACACAGATCCACAGCACTGTTTGAAAAAGCATTGAAAATTAGTCTAAATTATAATTTTTAACTTGCAGTAACAGCTAAACCAAATAGTCATTGCTGAGTATTTATCCTGGAGTTCTAGGTGTCTAATTTATAAGGTTTTGAATTGGACTTCAGGGCCTATGTTACATTTTATTACAGTCTACAACATAAGTGTAGACTGGCAAGAATTAAACCTAAAAGCCTGTTTCACAGCTGTTATGCATCTGGGAGTTTGGTTAAAAGGGACTAGCTTAGCTGAGCCTGGGTTGTGATAAAAAGCAGGGTCTGGAGGCCTTTTAACTAAAGTCCTGTGCTCTGATCAGAGTTGGATTTAATACTAGCCCACAAGCCCACATAATTATAATTTGTAAGTGTCTTTAGGACATCAGTAACTTTTAGATCTTGCCATATGAAAAATGATCGTGTCACCTGTGGACTTTAAAAGTCATTAGCAAATTGGGAGAAAGGTGATGATCAGACCAAATATTTTTGAAACTTACCCTGTCCAAGTTTTGCACTTAAAATGTTCCAGCTCTTTTTTTATAGTATACTACTGGTTTTACTAGGCTTCCATGAGGAATTTTAATTCTGAAAAATGAGCACTGCATATCAGGTTTGTTATGCCACTGGGAAGGATGGTTTACTTCTCCGTGACAACCTGATCACACTCCTGGCTTTCTCTCAGCCTTGCAGATGGGTCAAGGACTCTGGCGAGTGGCCAGAAACCAGCAGCTACAGCAGGAGGGCTACAGTGAACCAGGCTTCCTCACCAGAGAGCAGAGCAGGAGAATGGCTGCGAGCACCATTCCCAACAGCAGCCACCGCAAACAAGTCCAAGGGGGCATTGATCTATATCATCTCTTGAAGGCAAGGAGGTCCAAAGAGCAGGAAGGATTCATTAATCTGGAAATGCTGCCTCCCGAGCTGAGCTTCACCATCTTGTCCTACCTGAATGCAACTGACCTCTGCTTGGCTTCCTGTGTTTGGCAGGACCTTGCTAATGATGAACTTCTCTGGCAAGGGTAAGTTAAACCCACTGGTATTTGACTTCAGTCACATCCCTTTAGACTCAGTCATGTGTAATGCTCTCTTTATAGTATTAATGTATTAGGGAATGACTTCTTTTAACATAGACTTATACTGTGAGCTGCTCTCCTTTTGAACTCTTGATCCTCCTGCCTCAGCCTCACAGCACCCTGGTTACATGCTCAGTCTAGATAATCTTTTTCTAATGGTATTTTTTTCTTTTTAAATTTAGAATTTGGCTAAGTTTTTATTTTAACTTTGAGTGTATTGAGTACTCAATAACATTGGAAGATTCTGTTCTTTCACATAGCTTGGTAATAGAATTCATAAACATTACTAGTAAAGACTGCTAGAATATCGATAATTTTCTGAACAATTTATTATATATATATGATTGATTTATTTTATTTTGTTGGTTAAAAAATTAACTACAAAGACTATAGTCTTTTTTGATTACTTAACTCACTTATCCTCAGAGTTTTTAACTGAGGCAGTGAATTTTTTTCTCATTTTCCTAGGCTGGTGTGTGTGTCTGTCTGTGTGTCTGTCTGTGTCTGTGTGTGTGAAACTTGAGGCAGAACCAGTATTGAATATCAGAGGTCAAACTTTTATTAATTTCAAAGAGTCTCAGGTATATTAAGTTGAGTACCTAGATAAAAGTTCACATAATGATGAGTTGTATTTATGTTTCAGGCTCTTCAATATATATACAAAATTTATAAGACAAAACTCTAGCAATTCAAGTGATTATTAGCTTTTTAGAGTTGAAAACCAACATCCTACCTATAAAAATTGGGTGTTTTGAGATATAGTTATTATTTAAGTTTATGCAGATTTTTAAAAATAATTATGTGATAGTAAAGAGCCAGTGGTTTGAAACAATATTTAAATATCCTTAATATGCCAGTGTTTGTTGTATTTACTATGTTGTGGAATTACTCTTATTAATTTACATTTATTTAGTGTGTGTGTGTGTGTGCGCGTGTGTGTGTGTGCACGTGCATGTTATGTCATGTGTAGAGCTGTGAGGACAGCTTACAGGAGTCAGTCCTCTCTTCCCATCATGAGTCCTAGGGATCAAACTCAGGTCATCAGACATGGCTACAAGTACCCTTAGCTATTCAGCCGTTTCCCATGTCCTGGAATTAAGTTCCATGTTTAGTTTGTTGTTCATCAATGCAGTGTTGTCAAGCAAGACATTGTCCTTCTGCCCCCAAATCTAACCCTTCATTTGGTGCCAGTTCCCAGTAAGACATAGGCTGCTTAGAAGATTCTATGTAGCTATGTAGCTTGATTAACAACATCACAAGTTCTGAAATAAGGCCCATGCTGAGTTATTTCAAAGGCTGCCTCTATATATATCAGCTATGTGGCTTTTGGGAACTTTTTCTTAAATATTGTTCCAATATCAAAGAAAAAATGTCAAGGCTCCCTTTCCCCTCATGGGACTCCATGTCTAGAGTCTATGAGTTCTGGTTTTCTTGCCCCTCATGGATTCCATGTCTGGAGTCCATGAGGTTTGAGCTCTCATGGATTCATATCTCTCCTTTAATAAACTCTGCCTTAAAGCCTAAAAAAATTGCTGAGTAGATTAAATAAACTAATACAATTTAAAAATTTAAAATAGTGCCTGGCATCTAGTAATCACATTAAATTTATTGCTATAAATATATTTGTTTAGCTTCAGAGGGTATTTGTGATTAATCTTTGTAACTGAAATTCTTAGGTACTATCAGAATTGTTAATTTACTGCATCTGTCATTTTTACTTTTGCTAAAAGTAAAAAATTTAAAAGTGTAAAGTTTGTAACTATAAAATCCAATTCTATATCACTTAATTTTATGATTTTATTGTGAATGCATATTTAGGAAATGCAGCAACTTTCTGTTTTATTCTCTGTCTCTCTCACTCTCTCTTTCTTTTTCTCTCTCTTTCATTTTTACAGGTTGTGTAAATCCACTTGGGGTCACTGTTCCATATATAATAAGAACCCGCCTCTAGGATTTTCTTTCAGAAAACTGTATATGCAACTGGATGAAGGCAGCCTCACTTTTAATGCCAACCCTGAGGAGGTAAGCAAAAGACATAATTGTTGGATGAACGTTCACTGTCTTGCTGCTGTGTTCTAACATTGTAAACTTTCAGGTGAAATAGGAAGTCACTGAATGTGTCTTTTCAATCACTGAAAAAGCCCAGTTTTTAGGTTACTGTTATGTGCCACAATTACATTTCTCTGCCACCTGGTCATACTCTGTTCACACTGTATAGTAGCATCCTTGAGACACACACAGTACCATGCTGAGAGGAATGCTAGGGATCATGAGAACCCAGAATATATTCGTGATTTCTGTTTAGTAGTGAGGTACTTTTATCAGAGATAATGGTAGAGAACATCATTCTGCATCATGGTGTTGTAAATCTACAATAACTTTATAATTATAATTTTATGTTGACACAAAAAGGTCTTATTGATCCTGTTATAAAATTGACTAAATTTGTAATTGTGTGTAATCCTTCCCATTATATGACAATAATAAAAATAAAATCCTTTCACTAATCTTTAACATTCTCATTTAATGTTTCCTGGAAGAATTCAGATTCCCATAAATGTTTAGTATATACTGAACTTATTCTGTAAAATCTAAAGGGTAATCATGTGAAACTCAAGAGTTGCTGCTGCTTCATACATTTTCTTTGGGAAAATTTAGCTACCATTTTAACTTAATTTGTAAAACCTATTTATTTGATATAAAAGTATTAAGAACTTTAAATTATGCAGTCAAATACTTCCTAAAATTATATATATTTTCTTTCTCTCATATAAACTTTTAATCTTAAACCTAAATATACAGTTTATAAATATGAATAAAATAGTTAATTAAGTGGCATTTTTAAATAAATTGATTTTCACATATGATCCCTTTGTTGAATTTTTTCTATATATGTATAAAACCTCCAAAAGTTATTGCAAAGGTCTACTCTCATGCCCACTTATCACTTACAAATGCAGCAAGTATGTATGTAATAAAGTCCATATTGAAATTCAGATATCCAATCTCTTCCTTATTACTCTTTAAGTAAAATGAGTAAAAACTGATATTTTTTTGGCTTAAATTTTTTGAGATGCAGTCTAATGTAGCCTAAGTTCACCTTGAACTCCTGATTCTTCTGTCTCAGTCTGAGTGCAAGAATTACCGTGTGCTACCTTGATAATCAAAAACTGATTTCTAACCAAAATAGAGCAATTTATTACAAGTTAAGGTTCAAACTGCATAATTGAAACTAATATAACTTTTATATTATCATTTAGGAACATAAGTAGAGAAAATAATAATAATCATAAATTAGGATTTGTTTCTTATCTTTCATTACAATTTTTCTAATGATTTTCATTGTAAAAATATAGTTACTTTGTGTTTTTTGTCAGATATGGGTAAATATGTAGCAACATAAATAAGCTTATCTTTTTAGATCTTGTGGTATACTTGTTATGTAGGAGAAACTGCTATAGTTAGAAAGAGGCATGGTGTCAACTTCATTATATATAATTCTTTATTGCAATTAGTTATTACTTGTTACAGATTTAACTAGTTCAGATGATGAGACATCTAATAAAATGTACATTTGTATCAGTCTACTTGCCAATTGAATGATGATGATTTTAGGAGAACTGAAGCAGAATAGTACAATGTTCTGCTTTATAATGAGTAAGAGACAGCTTTGCAAATCCCCATCTTACTTTGCCCAACTTTTCATCTTACTGAATTTCATCGGAAATTATTTTCATGTTGAATAAAACTGTCTTCTTTAATTAATATGAGTTGTAAATGTTGCACTATAAGTAAAATGTACCTTTATAGTACTAAGTTGTATACTTAGAAAATTAGAAAAAAATGGAATTTTTCTGATACTGACTATATGGTAAGTAGTTATCCTTGGTGAAAGCATTTTGATTTTTAAAACAAATTGCAAATAATAAATTATGAAAATTATATATATACATATATGTGTATGTATGTATATATATGTATATCCTCAGACAATAAGATATTGGCTAGATAGTTTTGAATTTCTAAATTGGAAAAGTTAGATATAAAAGTATGTTTCCATCTTTAAGTATATTAAACTGTACAGTCATGTTAGTGACTCTTGTAGAACATTTGGAGGGGAAGCAGAAAAAGAGGTAAGATTCAAGTCCTTTTTTAATGAGATAAGAATTTTTAGATTTTAATTGGAACATTTCCTAAAGGAGTTGCAATTATTAATCAAATTAATATTTTTAGATCATAGTTTACTTTTCCATCCTACCTTCCATTATTATTGAGAGTTGGCTGTATTTTCTTTTTCTTTACTTGCTGGCCTGATTTAAAGAAAAAAATACCCTACAGTGTTTCTGAATTAATTTATTTACCCTTCAGAAAGGGCTCGATACTGCTACCAAGAGACTGAGAGCAGAGCTACTCAGAATGTCTGTGGTCCCACATTCTGATTCCATGACTTTATGAATGTCAGTACTTTAGCAGTTGTTGCCTATAGCAAGTAGTATTCTGTCTTTACTAGAAGGATAAAAAGGACATTAAATGCTGAGAAACATTTAGTGTATTCAGAAAAATGAAGGGAAGAATCTGAATAACTATATTCTAACTTTCATTGCTGATATAAATATCTACTTGTTAAATTGTTTGCCAAGTCAAAACTTCAAAATTAAAATTATTTAAGAAGAGTTGTCAGAAAAGATTAATCTTAGAATTTATCATATTAGTCATGTGTTAGTCAGTTCATTAGAATGATTCTTTCAGAGTTTTGAGTGCTGGAAATTAGAGTCCTTTTTAGAGGTTGATTTTTTCCCCCCCACTCACTGGAGCACTGTCATCAGACATATTATTTTGGTTTCATCTAAGTGAGTAGTAAATTTCTTTTGATGATATGTTCAGATAACAAGTGGTGTTTCTTGCAGATGCCTAAGATATAAGATGTATGTAATTGTTGAGTATTATAAAAAGTGTACTTTTCCATAATTTCTAGTTTTGTACTTAACATTTTCATAGCAAGCATCATTAAAATATAAAAATAAGAATACTTACAGCCACAGGGAACAAGATTCTCCAAAGGACATCGTTCATGTCACGGATATGGGTAACCAAACTCCATAGCAACTGCTGGCAGTGGCTCATGGGGTGGGGGAGAACATCTGCACAATTTGTGGTATGATTATTTAGCACGCTGTTGTTATGTGCATGACATTGTGAAATCCAATATTTGTAATGTCTTGATCTTGTGCATGAGCTTGTGTACTTTGTGGAATATGACCACCTTCTCGCAAAGTAATGTGCTAAAAACTTGTTATGTTAAATTGTATTTCCTCTGCATGTTTAAGTTCTGTGTGTCACTTTTATTTTACTAGCAATGTTTCAATAAATAATTAGTTACCAACTAGTAAGCTATATTTCTTGTGGACCATTTTGGATTAAAGCATTTCTTGATATGATTCTTTTAAGGTTAGGATCTGAAAAGCTGGTAGAAACCATTGTGTGATATATTATTGTCAATTATATAAGCATGTTTTAAACAGTCAATTTAAATGTCATTGGAATCAGGTTTCAATAAAAGTAATTTGTCTATGTAAGGATATCTCCTGCATTCATACAGAAATATAAAAATGCATACAATTGTATGCATTTTTTCTTAGATTGATTGTAGATAAAATATATTATGAAAAATATTTTGATTGACCTATATACATGTTTTAGATGAGAATGAACATATATAATTTATTGTTTAAGCTTCATTCTTTTGCTTTTGGAATTTTTATGAGCTGTCCATTATAGGAAAGACCTCAGAAGTTCGTACTCTATTGTTATTAAAATCTGACTGATACTTTGTTTCAATATGCAACAACAAAATGTTTACTGTCATTGCTTCATAGTAATGAACAGTGGTGAAGAAAAACTTTAACTTTTGACTCTAAAGATATTTAACTCCTAACTGGTTTTACCAGAATATACAGCCAAACATTATTAAAGTGCATTTTTTGGAGATTCATAAGGGAAAAAAGTTCCAATTCTAATAAGTTTGAATACAATGTAGTTGTAATTAGTTCGTTTATTTGCAGTGTAACTTTTTAAAACCTTTAACACATGCAGCAAATTATAAATATTTAACAAACAGATGCAGCATTATTGAAATGAGTTTTTGTTTTCTGAGGAATACACTTTGAGATCATCTATAGTGTGACTGTATAGTAAATATAAGAATGGTTGAGATTGCATTTATAGCTATATGATGTGATTTCTCTGATCTATAATTACTTTTTTAATAATTTAGGCTCCATTATTAAATCTACTTACAATTATTTGTTTTTCATAGTTTGATAGTACTTACTATTTAAAAAAAGAAAATAGTTTTGTTGGGTCTTGACAAAGTGAACTAATTTTTTTTTTCTCCTTTTACAAACATAGTGAGTGGTTGACCCATTCCTCCCTTCTTTCCCCCTTCTTCTCCCACTTTCCCCTCCCTCACCAATTCATGTCTTCCTGTCACCCTCCTGCCTGTTACCAAGGTTCCCTTTGGATTATCTGTATTAGTATGGACTAAAGTCTCTGTGGCAAATTAAGTGACCCTTCCTGGGTAGACCCACTGATAGGGGCACTGTCCTTTACCAATGTAGCCTTAGCCTGTAAGGTTCCTTCTACATGTAATTATTTCTCCTGAGTTCCTTGCAAGTCTATGGGGGAATATTGATATGTCAGTCACACCGCAGGTCTGGTGAGAATAAGTTTCATCCTAGTAAGTTCTTGGATGCAGCAGCCCTGTTTTATGTGGAATGTTCTGGCCAGCAGTGGACCTCCTCACCGTTTGTCATAGTAAAGCACAGG
This sequence comes from Typhlomys cinereus, assembly GCA_023101885.1. Lineage (NCBI taxonomy): Eukaryota > Metazoa > Chordata > Mammalia > Rodentia > Platacanthomyidae > Typhlomys > Typhlomys cinereus. Next base: position 4,576,626 of record JALPQD010000148.1, on the reverse strand, counting down.
TGTCAACTTGACTGTTGCGGGTTTGAGCTCTGGGCACATTTGTAGAGAATTAGTAGTTGAGTTAAGCTCAGAGCATCTAGCTAAAGGAGACTGTCTAGCTGATAGGGAAGGCCCAGCCTGTGTTGGGTGGGATTAGGCCCTGGAATAAATCACAGAAAGCTTTGTTGAGAAAGTTGGCATCCTTCTGTTCATTTGGCCAGACATGCTGGTCTGGCAAGTAAAGATTGTTCATCTCTCAGCTGTTACGTGGTGATGGTGTGGCCAATTCTCTCAGCCCTGGTGTTGGTGCATGCTCTCCCATCAAGCTGGACTGAGATTTGTAACCAGGAATCATAAAAGAGAATAAATACTTGTTCTGTTAAGCCCTTTGATGGTCATTTATCAGCAACCATGCAGACTGACTGCAACACCGTTAGACTCTTAAAATCTCACTGTCCTCTAGTCCAAGGGGAAAGGTTTTTGATTGGACTGCTTCCATCTGAGCATTTTAGGGTTTCCTGTACTCTGCACTCTGGTTAGTTAGTGTGTTCTATTTTACTGCTCTTCCTATTGTAATGGTGTTTAGGTGTTGAGATCTTTTCTAGTCTAAAGATAAAATGAGAGACATTTAGATCAGTGTTTGTGTAGTACTGAGATATTTCATCCTGACTACTGTCAGTTTTCTCCCCATCCACTGTTGTTTAGACTAATTAGACTGATTTAAACTGCTGTGCTTGTGTTCCCTGTCATTGAGGGCAGGGGGTTAGGCGTTAATTAGTAGGTGGTTAGTACCTACTTTATTCTGTTCTTCCCTCCTGTTTAAGACTTTTCTTGTGTAAAACCGTTTTAAATTGTTTACCCCCGTTCCTTTGTTTCTGTTCTTTTGGGGTCTTCTTCCACCACCACAACCACTCCCTCCATTCCACCCCCCACCCCTCCCTACACCTGTGTGTTTCTTTGCATTTGTGAGTGCTGTAAGAGTTCTGTTTGATTACATCAAACTGAATGTTTAATGTTAGGATCTACTTATAAGAGAAAACATACAAAAAAAAAAAAAAAAAAAAAACCTATAGGCCAATTTCATTGGTAAACACCAATGCAAAAATCCTCAGCAAAATTCTAGCAAACCGCATTCAGAAACATCAAAAAAATAATCTACTGTGACCAAGTTGGGTTTATTCCAGAAACATAAGGTTGGTTTAATATACATAATTCTATAAATATAATTCACCATGTAAACTAAACAAAAATCATATGATCCTCTCAATTGATGCTGAAAAAGCTTTTGAAAAATCCACTAATCCTTGATGATAAATACCTTGGAGGGGAATAGGATTGGAAGGAACATTTATTAACATAATAAAGGCCATTTATAACAGTCTTATGGTGAAAACCATCCTAAATGTTGAAAAACTGGAAGCATTCCCACTCTAGATCAAGAATTAGACAAGGCTATCTATTCTCACCACTTCTATCCAACATTGTACTTAAAGTCTTAGCTAGAGCCATAAGACAGGAGAGGGAGATAAAAGGGATACAACTTGGAAAAGAAGTAATCAAATTATTCCTATTCACAGATGACATGTTCTTATAACTCCAAGACCCTAAAGATTCTGCCAGAAAATTCCTGGACCTAATAAATACGTTCAGTAGAATGGCAGAATATAAAATTAATGTTGAAGAATCAGTGGCTTTTCTATACACAAGGATAAACAGAGAAGGCATACCATTTACCATTGCCTCTAAATAATGAAATACCTTGGAATAAACATAACCAAGAATGTGAAAAGTCTATACAAAAAACTTTAAAACGCTAAAAAAAAAAAAAAAAAAAAAAGATATTACAGGACTGAAAAAAGTGGCTCAGGGCTTAAACCTCTTCCTTACAAGCAGAAGGTCCTGAGTTCAGATCTCAGGTTCCAAAGACAGACAGAGAGAGAGAGAGAGAGAGAGAATACAGAAGACACTAGAAGGTAGAAAGACATCCTGTGCTCCTGAATCAACACATTGTTAAAATGACTTTTCTATCAAAACAATATATAGATTTGATGTAATACCAATCAAAATTCCAACCTAATTCTTCACAGGAATTGGTAAAGTAATCTCAAATTTTATATGGAAATATACCCAAGATAACAAAAACTGTACTGAGTAAAAAAAAAAAAAACAGACCTTAAACTATACATAAAACCATAGTAATAAAAACAGCATGGTATTGGCTCCAAAAAAGACATATAGACCAATGGATTAGAACTGAAGACTCAAACACAAGTGCACTCACTTATAGTTGACCTGTAGTCAACTGATATTTGACAGGTGCCAAAAAAAATTGGAAAAAGGACAGCTTCTTCAACAAATGGTACTGGCAAAACTGGATATCTACATGCAGAAGAATGAAACTGGACCCTTATTTGTCTCCATGCATTGAAATCACCTCCAAATGGATCAAAGACCCCAATGTTAGACCAGATACTACAAAACTCTTAGAAAAAAAAAAGTAGGGAATATCCTCAAGTTGGTTGGCCTTGGGCAGCATTTCTTCAATAGGAACCTCAAAGCAAAAGAGACTGTTGGAGCAGAAAGCAACCCACCGAATAGGAGAGCATCTCTAAGCACACATTTGATAAAGATCTAATAGCCAGAGTACACAAAGAACTTGAAAAGTTGAACAACCCCATTAGAAATGGACTATAGAACTGAAAAGAAACTTCTCACAAAATGAAATTCAAATGTCTAAAAAAATCTTAAAAGATGTTTTACCTCCCTGGTCATTAGGGAAATGCAAGTTAAAACCACCCTGAGATATCATCTCACTCCAGTCAGAATGACCAAGATCCAAAACACAAACACCAGCAAACACTGGTGTGGATGCCAGGAGAAGAGAACCATCATATATTGCTGGTGGAATTTTAAACTCATACAATTCGGAGGTTCCTAAAATGGAACCTCCTAAAAAGGAGATTCCATGTAATCCAGCTATACCACTCCTGCATCCTGCAGCAGAGTTACATGACAGTCATGTTCATAACAACTCTTTTAACAATTGCAAAAAAAAAGAACCAACCTAGATATAAATAGTTGACGAATGGTTAATGAAAATGTAGTACATATGCAATGAAATATTATTCAGCTGTCAGGAAAGATGAACTAATGAAATCCGACAGTAAATGGATGGAACTGGAAGAAATTATACTGATTGAAATATCCCAGATGCAGAAAAAGTGTTTTTTCATATTTGATATTTAATTAGTTAATGAAAATATTAATTAGGAAAATCCCTAAAGTATACTAGATTAGAAGACTGTTTATAGACTTTGATACAAATATCTATGTGAAGTAATTTGTAGTGATGCAGCATTAATGAATAAATTCACTCATTCATAATTTAAATTGTCTGTACTAGTTATATTAAATGTAAGTATTCTATATCTCCACAAAAGGGTAAGAAGCTATTAAGATGTTTTTTGTCTTGGAAAAATTGTATCATCTTCAGAGTTTTAGTCAATACAGTCTAGAAAGGCTCTCAATAATGATTATGTGTTGTAGACAGAAGTTGATGAAATAGATTAGCAGGAAGATATGTGTACTGTGGGCAGGATAAAAGCAGAAGTCTATCTTGATGTGACTGAGTCCTTGTTATCCATTTCAGCCAGTCTCACATAGTGATGATATACTTGTAGCAGTTGTACTTCCTGTATACATAAGGTAAAATATTTTGGCATGCTGACTTCTCATAATACTATAAGTGAAGTGGTTAAACTTCATTAACAGAGGGAAGTAGCTACTGCCTCACAATGAAGAAAAACGAAACAGTATAAGTGGAATTCAAATGTTGTACACTAAATGTAAAGACTGACTTTGATACATTTGTTGGCACGAGTATCAAGGAGACAACCAATGCTTTCTGATTGGATTCAAGACCCACTTGTTAGAAGGGCACACATCCCTATTACTATAAACTAGAACAAGAACCTATTTAAAAAAAAGGAAGGAAGGAAAAAAGTCAGGGAAGACAGACAATAAATGTACAGTTTGGAAGACAGTACATCAAAGGTAGCTGTTATTATACCCATAGAATGGGCACTTACAGTGGAAACCTTTGGGTCTAAAGCTGGATTCATGAATGGAAATGCACATATCAGTGGTGTGGCCTGGAGAGAGGTAACTTGATATACATATGGAGGCCTGAGCACCCACAGGAGTAGACTGATCAGAATGAATCATGGGGTCCTTAGAAGCACACAGGCAGAAGGGTGGGAGAGAATGATGAAGGGAAGGGAGAGGATGGAGGGGAGAGGAGAGAGGGGGAAGCTGGGATGAATATTCGATATATTTGCAAAAGTAGAAAAAAATGTGCATTTGTATCAAGCATAAAACTGTTTTTTTAATTTGTTAAATTTAAAGTAAATTTAAATTTTTTTGATCACACAAAATTATCATTTAATAAATCAAATCTGATATGTCACCATCATTTATAAAACCAGACTCAGGCAAAGAACTCTAGGTCTGGGGGACACATGCATGGTTCTCAATGAATTTAAACTTTTAAAAATTATGGTCTTACAGTTCAGCCTATGGAATCCCATCTTTTGACTCTTCACTTGAGAAAAAAAACATCTCTGTCAGATGAGTGGCAGACTGCATTCTCAATCTCTGTTATTGAACATAAATTATTCTAAAATAATCAATTTATTCCATCCTCTTAGGCTTCCTCAGCATGCATGTTGTTCTCCAGTTCTGGCTCATGCTTATATACAAAGCTAGTCCTTATGTGCATGCATATGACAACTCTGGACATAATTATTTGCTCATATAACAAGCCCAACTGAAGCCATCACATAGCCATGTGCAGCACTATTAACTACAGAGAACAGAGTGTTGAAAAGACAAAATTAGGTTTTAAGTTTCCACTGTGAGCCTGAACATCTTTTTATTGTAATTTTTTCCCTTCACTTTGTTTGAATCAAGTTCCTGCCTATTATCGGCAACCCATGGGAGCTTGATAGTAATTATTTTAAAATATTGTTAATTAGCAAATTGGTTAAATTATATCCACATTTGCTGGTGAGAATTTAATTAGAGCAGAAGGAGTGTGAGGAAAATCCTTAACTGGCTGCTTCTTCTAGAAAAGTAAATATTTGCAGTCAACCAATTAGTTATAATGTGGAGTCCAGTCATTTTTTTGAGAGTAATGTGTTATAAGTGTGTATGAATATATGTGTATATGTATCTCTAGTCTGATTTATAAGACAATTTTTTGGTTAAGAAACCAACTTTAGGAGCTAGTAAAATGGCTCAGTGGGTAAAGGCATCAAGCACACAACCATGATGACCCAAGTTCAATCCCTGAGACCGATGAAAGAATATAAGAAAATTGACTCCTTAATTGTTCTCTGACCGCCACATGCATTCTGTAGCATGGACACTAACAGATACAATGAATGAATGAATGAATGAATGAATGAATGAATGAATGAATGAATGAATGAATGAATATGGAGAAATAAGTAATAGGTCATTATTTTCTACCTTGGTTGCCTTCCCCCTTTTGTATCCTGCAGTCATCCCAAAATAAGTTGAGAATCAGTTTACTCAGATCAGAGAAAAACTTTTAAAAGCTGGATATTTTTTTCTATTTTTCTTATTGATGGAGTTCTTTGACAAGTTCATTTTGTATATAATACATTCCAGCTGATTTCTTCTCTACCTTTTCTTATTTCCCACCTGACACCCCCTGCCCCACTCCCACACACTGCCCAGCAAGATTTTATCACTGTTATATTTTTTAATTGAATCTATCAATTCAATTAGGAGAACAATTATATGAATTGGAAGCTTAAAGATCATTCGTAAAATAGGTTTTTTTTTTCCCGCTGAAGAACAACTTTAGTCTTTAAAGCAAACCAGCAATAGGTAGCTTAGCAGGAAAAAATATACAAATTTATTACATGCAAAACAAAGGAGCCATATACAAATTATGAAATTCAAGCAAGAAGCCAGCTGGATGAAGCTTAAACCTCACTGTGAAGAAACAGAACAAACAGACTAGAAATAGGGAGGGGAGAATGAGAAAATGTACTCAGCAGGAATTGTCTTCCTATGTTTCCCAAGAAACAGTCATCAAAAGACCACCTGTAGTAACCTGTCTAAGCCAGGTTTCAGATAAATAATCTTTTTTTCCCAGGTTTTTCCTAGACAGATGGGGGATATCAGATAAATTAAAACCTGTCTGCATCCAACTATTAAAATGGATAGCTATAAATTTGTTTTACAAAAGAACAGCTTTCAGAGTTATTCTTAAACTTCTAAACCCTCTGAAAAGCCATTTGGAAATATCTAAAAAAGTAATTTCATAGAAGTAGTAGGACACACATTTCTGAAGTGTGTGTTAATGAATATTAAGCAGAAGGGAGAAAAATACTGCAAAACAATGTTAACATGAAATGATGAGATTGTAATACTCTTAAATTTTCTCATTAATTTATCTCCTGCATCTGTTTTGCTGCAGGTTAAAAAAAAAGTGCTTTTCCTTTTTTATTTGTAAAGAAATATCCTTAGATAAATTAGTCTTGACTATTAAGTTCTATTTGTTTGTTTGTTTTAATCCTAAATTAAATGTGGAGAAGGAAAACTGCTATTCTGAACAAAGTTGATATTATGTTTGTTAGCCATTTTAGAACTTATTTAAAAGATGCAACAGTGCTCCACAGTAGTCTTCATTACCATTGCTTTATTTTTCAATAAAGATACATTCCAGTTTGACCCACAAAGGGCCGTCTTCAGATATGTTAGTAATTTGTTAACTCTCCAGAAAAATGTGACTTTTGAAATGTAGTTTATCTCTCCATTTTTATGTTACTTTTTCTATGAAAAATATCACATCTCAATTCAAATTTCATGTTTCACTGTGATTAAAGTATGTGTACAGAAATTGTCAGCTTTCATCCAAACATTAGAAATCTAAATTTAGCTATTTTTATTTGTTACAAAAATTTAAATATTGTTCACTTCAAATTGTCCTTTAAAGATGAAAATCAAATATAATTTTCTATTTATTTAATGTTCTATTTATTTAATGTTCAGGGTATAGGATTTATCAATGTTTAAAAGGACAATTTTGAATAAGTAAGACCAGCTAAATCCATTTTTTCTTCTCCTCTCTCCTGTCTCCCTCCTCTCTCTTATAAGGCAGGCTTAGGCTCATACTAGTCTGGAGCTCCCTGCATAGCCCCTGCTGACCCATCTCCTGCCCCTGCCCCTACCCCCACCCCCACCCTCCACCCCCACCTAGCTGCTGTATCATCATACCCACCTCAATTTCTTTTTCTAAATTTCTTTACTAAACTGCTCTTTAGGAAAACAAATTAAGAATACATTTACTGTGTGTGATGGCTTTTTTATATTTATTTCTTCTGACATCAACTGTAATGCAATAAACAGGTATTTCCAGGTGTCTTTTCCAACAGACACTATGTTCAGTATCAGTAATCAATACTTTTTCATTAGCTTTATATACTGGACATGAACATACAGATAGCAGACTTCACAATGATTTTCCTGTATTGATGTAGTGGGGCAGAGTCAACTGATGCCGTCATGTGTTCTGTACATGGTGGACAAGCATTGTACCACTCTCCTGAACCCCATCCCATCCTAGCCCTCTTCATGTATGTCCTCGCTGCTATTCCTCTGTCCTGAACCCCACCCAAAAGTACAAAAAAAAAAAAATCTACACTATTGACTTTCAAGCAATTTAGTTATAGTTGCTGGCTAGCCTATACTTACCTAGACTTGACCTGACATTTTGAGGTGACCTTCAGGCACTTAATTTCTTTTGAAATATATATGAAAAAGTAAAATTATTAAAATACTACCTACAAACATGCTTGGGAAGAGTTCTAAAGAGTTTTCATCATAGAGGGATCTGTGACCTTAAAAAGAGCTTAGAATCTTCACTAAAGTTGTAGGCAGTATCTACTCCTTACCACTTACACTACGGTTTCAATGTTTTAAAGTCTAACCTTTTTTTCCTAAATATTTTCTTCTTTGATTTAATACTCTTCCTTTTATGAAATGGGTTAAAACCTTAGGCAATCTTATGTCCTATTTTTCTCCTCTTAGTTTGTGAGTTAGTATAATAACTTCAAGATTATATACTTTAGAGTATAATCATGAATTCTAGACCAAGTCACACCATCTTTCACTATAAAATAAATCTAACATAAATGCTCCCTGCTTCTTTTATGAGAGAGCATATAGATGTATGTAAGCATAGATGCTTATGTCTGTCATACACATGCATAAGAGCATATATTACTTGTATTATGTCACTTTATTAAAACCCCAAAATACCTAAACTGATTGTTAAATCATGTATTGAACACTGATGTTTTTTATTTCATTGTTACATAAGGTGATAGCCTGTTTATAGATGATTATAATCTGGCTCAGGACTTTTTTATATGTTATCCTCTTCAGGTTCACTTTGATAGTGCTGATAAAGTAATCTTCTACTGCACAGAAATCTCAGGCTCAAAACTAATAAAAACTTACTTCATAAAAGCAAGTTGTGGGGCAGGAGAGGTGGCTCAGGGGTTAAGCCTCTGCCTTGCAGGCAGAAGGTCCTGAGTTCAGATCCCAGATCCCACATATAGACACCCGGCGGAAGCGGGGGCGGCCTGCGCTTCTGGTCCTGGTAGGGCGGAGCCTGTGAATCCCGGGGCAGAAGGAGATGGAAGCGTCCATGGTGGTTCGCGAATTTGTCCGTGGTTCTACACACACATACACAGACACACACACACACACACACACAGACACACACACACGCGCACATACACACGCACATGCGCACAGTTGAATAAATAATAATAAAAAAAAGCAAGTTGTATTGCTTTAGGACATTTCAGGATCTGTTTAAAACTCTACTGTGTATGTGCTTATTCTTTGTACTCATTGATTTTTTTTTGAGAACTTAAGTTAGATTTGATATATAGGTTCTTCAAATGTACATTTCATAAAAAAGGAAAACAATGATGGTATTTTTATGAAGTATATTTCTAAGATTTCTTCGTTATTAGCATTGATCAAGAGATAATAAAAAGCAGTTCATGGGGCCGGAGAGGTGGCTCAGGGGTTAAGCCTCTGCCTTGAAGGCGGAAGGTCCTGAATTCGGATCCTAGACCCCAGGAATAGACACCCGGCGGAAGCGAGGACGGCCTGCCTTTCTGGTCCTGATGGGCGGAGCCTGTGAATCCCGAGACAGAGTAAACGAGGAGCAGGTGGAGGCGGTCCATGGTGATTCCCGAATTCGCCCGTGGTTCTACACACACACACACACACACACACACACACACACACACACAAGCGCACACACGCACAATTAAATAAATAATAAAAAAATTTTTAAAAATGCAATTCATCATAGCTGAGAATTTTGTTCCACTTTGCCAGTCACATTAATGAGCTTATTTCTACATAATTTTAGGAAGTAGACTAGAATTAATTTTGCATCTCTCAAATAGTGATTTAGGTATGCATAAAATACCCAATACTAAATTGATTCTTGTCCTTAGGTCACTTCAATTAAAATTAAACACTAAAATAGTTCTAAAATGTTGTTCTTTTACACAAAAGAAATTTTGGAAGCCAGGTAAATCAAGTGAATATGCAGTCAACTCTCAATTATTCAGACTAATGGAGGAAAGAATGGAACAAACGATAACTTTTCTTTAGTTCCTGCCTATCAGACATCTGATACATCTCATAATCCTTGCTTCTAGGAGTCAGTGAAATATGGCTTGCAATCAAGTTGACAAGAAAGTCTCATATGATAGTCTTTATGTGTACTTTAAAAGCCACTGCTTTAGCATTGTTTTGTAGTATTAAAATTCACATGAAAAATTGGTAACACTGCTCTTAAGATTATGATGGTCCATAAAATTGGTTTTATAAAAAATGACTTACCTTTGAATTGAAATTTGAAGACAATTATAAATTTTCAAGAGCATTTCTTGATGGTACCAAATGCTTTTTGCATTTTAATATAAAAGTTTTATGAGAAAGTTTTTATCTTTGAGAGTCTTTCATAGAAATTCCTCCAATGGTTTAAATTCTTTTGTGTACAATATTTCTGAATACTGTGTCAATGTCTGTATGATGAAATGCTGAAGGAATTTATGTGTGAAAACAGTATGCTGCATGTATATGATGCATCATTTTCTCTGTCAGCTAACTGCACATATTGTGCTCATATTCAGACATAAGCATTCATGGGAATGCATGTATCTGGATACCTGGAAGTTGAAATAAATACAACTGCCTTTTATTTCAATAAGTGCACATTCAAATCCATGTGACATTTATTTGAATGTGACTTTCATATATGTGAGAAAACCCTGGTTTCAGTACTTGATTTTTCTTGTTGTTGTCATCTGTTTTTTATGTTGATTTAGGCCAAAAAACAGATACAAGCCTATGGGTAATGCTTCTCTGAAAAACTGCATGCAGATAAAAGGAAATTCAAAGATGAAAAGCTATCAAAGCAATTGAGATTGTCTTGTCTTATTGGCCTTGTCTAAATATATATTTTATATACTTATTTTAGATAATGGGCTTAGTCCACTTTACTGTAAATTAAATAATTTGATACCTGTCTTTCTAGAGCAATGTTGTTAGTCTTTCATAAGAATTTTTTCCTCAAGAAGCTGTTTCATTAAAAAGAGCATAACAATATGTATCGAATGTTAAGAAATCAGGTTTTCTATCAGACAGGAAGAGTGTTAAGAAACTTATTTTGTAGTCCAAAATTAAGTCTCTATAGGTAGATTTTCCTGTCATGAGCCAGAAAATGAAGACCTTTTTTTAGGGATCTTAACTTTGAATTTCCCGCTTTTCACTGCATGTAAACTATTAACTAAAAATAATAGTTTTACTTCAGGTTTTAGTTTGTATTTTGCATGATAAAGCTATAAAAAGTCTAGTGATGCTGGAAAGAATTTTAGCTATGGTTCTGTGATTGCCTAATTGTTAAAATATATAAACAAATGCTTATTTTTTTATGTAGATTTGTTTTTCTCTGTCTTAGGGAGTGAACTACTTTATGTCCAAGGGTATCTTAGATGATTCGCCAAAAGAAATAGCAAAGTTTATCTTTTGTACAAGAACACTAAATTGGAAAAAACTGAGAATCTACCTTGATGAAAGGTAAAAAAAAAAAAAAAATCAAGTGATCATTAAAAATTAGTTAAGTAATGCTTGGTCAAGTTTTGCTTTCAAATTGTACTGCTTGGTAATAATATAGTGTATAATTGAGTTAAAACAGCAAAATAAAATATTTAGCTGTGAATTTATATTTAACTTGCTGATGACGTTGCCATTATAAAAGTAAGGAATTGGCCTTGTGTTGTCTGGCGTGGTGGTGGTGCAGAGCTGTAATTACAATACTCTGAGTCTGAGGAAGACAGGTTTCAAATTTCTCACCAGCCTGAGCCACATACAAAGACTGCCTGAAAACTAAAATTTAAAATGAGATAAAATATAAATGGACAGACACAAAGTGATAACCCAACATGTTGGGAATAACATATTGGAATAAGATTGTGGAAACTGTTATCCTGATTTTTCTTAATACCCACAACCTAAGTGTTTAGATAACTTGAAGTTTTAATTCTGTCTATTTACACCATCTATTATAAAAACAAATTGTAGCTATAACTCCTTAGGCCCTTACGCTATAAAGATATGTGTATATTTGTATGTCAGTATTTCACATAAGTATCATGTACATGTTGGAAAATTCTGAAATATAACATTTAATAATCTGTTTTACACAGATAGAGATGATGTATAGCCTGCTATTTACCAATCTCCAAATGTTCATTATATCCCAGATAATTTGCTAGAGAATAGAACTGTATAGATGATAAATATAGAACCCTTATAAACTTAATTGTTTTTCCATTGTTTTTAAATTCATTTGCTATTAAGTACTATGTACCTAGGGATCAACAGTTTTTCTTCATATCTTTCTATATTTATTTTTAACTTTTGCTCACTGTATGGCCGCTAGTAAAGCTGCTTGCAATTCTTCAGACACAAAGCTTTTCTTCTAACAAAGCTTTTTACAAATATAGACAGCCAGGTTAAAAAATTGAAGATTGTGATCATATAATCATATTCATTTCAGTAATAATTGAAGCATGTTTTACTAAATGTCATTGTCCGTTAGCATGCTTTTGACTAAAAATATATGTGCTTATTTTACATATTATATAAATACCAAAATATATATCTATAGGGTTATTGCATCCAGAGCATGGGATGTTGGGGAGCCATTAAAAAAAAAGGTGGATCTGTGTTTAAAGATGAAGTATTTACAATAGACTGTATCAAAAAGTAAAAGCAGGGGGCTAAAGAGTTGGCTCAGGGTTTAGGTCTCTGCCTCCCAAGCAGAAGAACTTAAGTTTGGATCCCAGATCCCACTTAAAAATGCCAGTCCTGGAAGGCAGAGCCAGGGAAACTCCAGAGCAAAAGCAAAGAGGAGGTAGAAGCAATCCAGGGTACATCATGAAATCACCCTTAGGCCTCCACAGGCAATCACAATACTCTCTGATACACATAGACACACACATGCAAAAAATGTTTTTTAATTTTTTTAAAAAGTAAAAGCAAATGATACAATTTGTATTCTCTAAAGTCTTCCTAAGTAACTGTTTTCTCTATAAATATGGGATTAATATGGTAGAGGAAAACTTACCATAATTTAAAAAAATTATTCTAGTGCAATTTGAACTTAGATAAGAAAACACTTGGAAAGCAGTCCCATTGGTTTCTATGTGTTCTCTGAAACAGGGCCTCACTAAATGTAGCCTAGGTTAGACTTGAAGTTATGATCCTCCTATCTCAGTCTTCTGAACACTGAGTTTACAGGTATGTGTAGTCATACACAACTCAGCAGCCTTGTTAAATACTGAAAAATTTTCTTAACTTTGTAAGTAGGATTTGTTACTGTACTTTGTTTTTAACCTATTAATGAAAGAGTTAAAAATGTTTCAACTTCATAAATAATCATTCTTTTTTAAAAGTTTAAAAATAGTGATGTTTCATAGGATTATACAATCTATTAGCCAATAATCAAATATTTTTATGAAAAAATGGTGTATAACTATTTGTCTCTTTATAAACATTAAACTTGCATCTTTTATTTCTGTAGGAGAGATGTTTTGGATGACCTTGTAACATTGCATAATTTTAGAAATCAGTTCTTGCCAAATGCACTGAGAGAATTTTTTCGTCACATCCATGCTCCTGAAGAACGCGGGGAGTATCTTGAAACTCTTATAACAAAGTTCTCACACAGGTTCTGTGCTTGCAATCCTGATTTAATGCGAGAACTTGGCCTTAGTCCTGGTAAGAATGTATATAGATTGTAAATTATTTCCCCCATCCCTACTAGCTTCAGTTAAAATCACTCTTATTATGAAACTTTTTTTTCACTGTAGAGAAAAATGCTTCTGCAAAAAGCAAATGATTTGTTTCACTGTTGTAGCAGTGTCTGTTTCTATGGGGAAATTTTGTATGAACTTAGTTAATCGTAGCCTTGTAGTCATATACATTTAATAGCTTTATAAAGAAATTGAAATTTAGTTAAATAAATTCTTTATTCTTTAAAGTTACTCTCTGAGTGTTATATATTTGTATTAGTCTAAAATTAAAATCTTATATTATTTTTAAATAATTTAATAAGCTGCCACACATAAGTATTTCCCACTCAAATTTATTTTAACACAACTAATTTTCACTGTGTATATATAATTGATAATGTGTATATGTGTGTGATATAGCCTAAGTCTCATACATATATTTTCGTTTGATATAGTTGCTCATCTCTATGTCAAAAATTGTGCTTTTGATCAAAGATTATAAAACATTTACTTATTATATGAAATTATCTTGCCATGTTTTTTTTTTATTCAGTTGTGTATGTCTGTGTGTGTGTGTGTGTGTGTGTGTGTGTGTAGAACCACGGGCGAATTCAGGAATCACCATGGACTGCCTCCACCTCCTCCTTGTGTACTCTGCCCCGGGATTCACAGGCTCTGCCCTACCGGACCAGAAACGCAGGCCGCCCCCGCTTCCGCCCAGCGTCTATACGTGGGGTCTAGGATTTGAACTCAGGACCTTCTACCTGCAAGGCAGAGGCTTAACCCCTGAGCCACCTCTCCAGCTCTTTGCCATGTTTTTATAAGACATAATATTTAAGTTAGCTTTCTTAAGAATACAGGGTTCTAAATTATAAGTACATACTACTATAAACTAATAGTAGAAAGGATCATTACATTTGTTACTATTGTCATATTAAGCATCGAGTATGGCTCTATGGTTATATGAAAATTTTATTTTGTTGTATGTACTCATATACAGTAGTCTTTTCCCTAAAGATTTCTTTAGAAGTTAATGTACAAATTCCATGAATTTTTAAAATACACATCTCAACATTAATAATCTTGCACGTTCTTTAAATTTTTGGAGTTAGGATATTGTGTTCCATGTATTAAAAATGCTTTGTAATAAATTTGGATTTCTGTAAAAGTATGGAAATATCTTGGCTTTTAATGGAGAAAAAAAAAGCTGGTAGTAAATTTTATTTATCCATTTATTCAAATACCCATTTGAAAACCAAAATTAAATATTCTGAAATGTTTAAGTCTAGAATGAGTTCCCACTATACACTCCTAAGCCATTCTAAAGTTCTTTTAAGGAAAAGGCTATTCATTATGTTGGTAAGTTTGGATTGGATAACATCTGCCTCAGTTTGCTCAATAAGGAAATGCATGAATTTGTATTCCAAACAGAAAAAATCTAGAGAAACTGGGTTCATGTGGTCATACTACATTTAGTTGTTATTTAATCTGACCTTTTGAAATACCCTTTGATACATTAAACTTGCTAATCATTTGAAATGTTTCCTTCTTCCAGATGCTGTCTATGTGCTGTGCTACTCTCTGATTCTACTCTCCATTGACCTCACTAGCCCTCATGTGAAGAATAAAATGTCAAAAAGAGAATTTATTCGAAATACCCGTCGTGCTGCTCAAAACATTAGTGAAGATTTTGTAGGGCACCTCTATGACAACATCTACCTTATTGGCCATGTGGCTGCATAAAAGCACAGTTGCTAGGACTTCAACTTTTTACTTCAGACTAATGCCACCCAAGGACTCATTTAGCACACATGGATTCCATCAGTGCTGGTCAGTCAGGCTTGAGTGTACAGCCTCTCTGGTTCACTTTTCTTTTGTAGTAGTTTCCTTGGGATACTAAATAATTTTACAGAAAGTTTCTTAATTTTGCTCATCATGTTTGCACAAAGCAGAGCCATTGTTGATACAGCTGTTAAAGAATGTTAAACTGACATACTCCACAAGATGATGTGTTCATGCTCTAGATTTGCCGGAAAACAATCCATTTCCATTCTTTTGAAAATACCATGTAATGTGTACATATTTAACTGAAGAGATTTATAATCCTAATTATTTTATTGTAAAGATTTTAACTAAAGTTTTTCCTTTTCTCTCAAACTGAGTTTGTAGATTTATTTGACTCTGATCTGAGAACACTGTTGTCTGTATAAGTGGGATCTGATCTCAGAGATCATACCAATTTTGCATTTCTTTGAACTTTGAAAAGAGTGTTGATTTGCTACTCTATTACTATGCAAAATTATACTTATTTGCATAATATATCTCATCCAACTCTACATTTTTAAAACTTCTGGGCTAGCCCACATTTCAATAAGTATTATAGTTTAAACATTTAATATATAAAAATGTGTCTGAAGTTTGAAGTTACACTTATATCCAGAATAAAATATTATTAGCACTCTGGGAAATATTTGCTTGCTTATATCTGAAATACTCAGTCTTGATTATTTTCCTGATCTTGATCTCTGTGAAGCCAAATGATAAAGGGATGTGATGAGTGGTAGTATGCACTCTTCACTCACTGGACATTTACCAAGGGCCTTCCATGTGCTATGCACTGTGCTGGTATTACCTAGACAAGATTTTATACTCTTACGATGTTACATGATGGGGTAGTGAGGAAAAGTAAAATTTTACTCTCTACCTAATAGAGAACAAATATATTAAATACATCTTAATACTTGAATAACACAACATTGGATAGATTAATAGAGAACATGTATTTAGGTAATACTCCAATATTCTTTTTTTAATTTTTTTATTATTTTTATTTTTTTATTATTAATCAATTGTGCGTGTGTGCACGTGTGTATGCGTGTGTGTGTGTGTGTGTGTGTGTGTATGTGTGTGTGTAGAGCCACAGGCAAATTCAGGAAGCACCATGGACGCCTCCACCTCCTCCTTGTTTACTCTGCCCCAGGATTGACAGGCTCCGCCCAACCAGGACCAGCAACCCAGGCAGCCCCTGCTTCTGCCGGGCTTCTATATGTGGTGTCTAGGATCCGAACTCAGGACCTTCCGCCTGCAAGGCAGAGACTTAACCCCTCAGTCACCTCTCCAGCCCCTCCAATATTCTTTCTAAGTATAAAAATCAAAGCTTTGAGTGATGGGTAGAGGTCTTGGCTTCAAGGAAGGGAGTAGAGCAAAAATTCCTTGCTGGCGGTATGGAATGCTGGTTCCCTGCCAGATCTGGCCTGGAATCAATTGAAGTTAATGTCATGGCTGTGATAGTATATTACAGATTTTTCAAGGATAGCATTTAAGGTGATAAACTACTTTTTATGTGTTCTTAATTTCCAATTCCATTCCAAAGTAATTTCTAGCTTTTTTTAATCTAGAGAGATTTAATTCCTAATTTTTAAGCTTCAAGTTATTAAATATTAAAAGACAAAGGATAGTAATAAATTTTTTCCTTTGCTCACATTTATTTTGTTTGTGTGAGGGAGGCATATGTGTGCACAGTATAAATGTGGAAATCAGAAGACAGCTTGTAGGAGTAGGATCTCTCCTACCATGTGGGTTTTAGGGATCAAAATCAATTCATCAGACTGGGCAGCAAGCACCTGTACCTCCTGAGCCACCTTAAGGACCCTGTTGTTATTTTCTAGTGAAATATGTCTTGATTTTCCACTGCATCTCTCTCCTCTTCCCTTGTGTGTGTGTGCACGTGTGCGCACGCGCATCCGTACCCGCACACACGTGCCTAGGGAGGCCCAAAGGTGACTTCAGGAATCATCCTGGATTGCTTCACCTCCTGCAAAAAGGATTCTACTTCATTTTTCCCCATTTCTTCTCAGCTTTCTCAAGTCTATCTTTTCCACCTAGTGCTGAATTCTTTGAGACTAGAAAGTCACAGCACTGCTAATGGCTTTTTTAGTGTCATTAAACAAATATTCCCTTTCCCAATATGTAATTTGATCTCTGCTGAAACCCACAAGAGTGCTTAGGTCTGCCTACAGTTTCCTTCCCCAATAATAATGGCTGGATTGTTTCAAATCTAAAATGTACCATGCCTAGTGGGGCCTTCTAGGGAAGTCTTCCTATGTCAGCAGTTGTTTTCTGAGACAGGTTGAAAAACAGAAGGAAAAAGGGGAAAAAATAGAAGGGAAGGGAAGGGGACAGGACAGAGAAAGGAAAGGGGAAAGGAAGAGGAAGAAAGGAAAAGGGAGGGGAAAAGAAAAGATGAGAAAAAGGAGAAGGAAGAAAAGGAGAAGCAAAGGAAAAGTAAAAAAGGAAAGAGGGAGGGGGGAAAAGAGGGAGGGAAGAAGAAAGCATTTTAAATCTCCTGGGCCCTCCCTGGGAATTCATCATCAATTACTTTTTCTCTGAGTACATTCTGTGAAAATTAATACTGTGGTCATTTTTGTTGTTTTTGTTCTGTTAGCTGCCAAGGGTTCTGTTAGCTGCCAAGGAACGAGCTTGACATTTCCACACATTTGTGTCAAGTTCATAGTTGTCCTGATCTTCCCCAAACTTCCTCCCTTTCCTTCCCTTGAACAGTAAATAAATGTAAATCAGAAAGAATCTCCATGGTATGGTGATGGAGAATAGAGAGCCTAGAAGTAAATCCACGCAGTTGCACAATGACCAACATATCATTGACCCCTCAAAGTCTAGCATGGATCACAGGCACTAGGATCCTGCAAGGGATTAACTGCACAATAGTGTTCCTATACTAAAGGGGAACACAAAAAAGAGCTCTAGGGGGGCTGGAGAGGTGGCTCAGGGGTTAAGCCTCTGCCTTGCAGGCAAAGGTCCTGAGTTCGGATCCTAGACCCCACATATATACGCTGGGCAGAAGCAGGGGCGGCCTGCATTTCCGGTCCTGGTAGGGCGGAGTCTGTGAATCCGGGTGTAGAGTAAACAAGGAGGAGGTGGAGGCGGTCCATGGTGGTTCCGAATTCGCCCGTGGTTCTATACACACACACACACACACACACACATACACACACACACACACAAGTGCACACACGCACAATTGAATAAATAAATAAACTTTAAACAAATAAAAATAAATTTAAAAAAGAGTTCTAGGCAATGCTACTGAGTCATTACACCTCATCAGAAAGAAGGACCCAGAAGGAAGTTTGACATGCACACTAAAGGATGCTCCAGGAATGGGGAGGGTGGCCCCCACTGGGAGAAAAGGGGGGGGAGAAAGAAGGGAAAAAGGAGGAAGGGAGCAAGGTGATCCAGGGAGGGGTGGAGGGAGGGAAGGGAATGAGGTACTTATCAACTTTGTATGAGTGGAAGAAATAAAAAAAGAAAGAAAGAAATCCACGCAGTTGTAATCAACTAATTTTTGATAAAAGGGTCAAAAACAGACAGTGGAAATGCAAGGCCTCTTCAACAGATATTAATGGGGAAAACTGATTCTCCACATTCTCATTCTGAACAAAAAAATCAGCTAAAAATACATAAAAGACCTTAACCTAAGGCTGAAAACTGCTAGAGAAAACCAAAGGCTAAACAATTCAAGATGCAATATGAGCAAGAACTTTCTAAAAAGCAAATTATGATATTAACAAATGGTATTATATACAATTTAGAACTTCTGCAGAGGCTGGGGAGGAAGCTCAGTGGTTAAAGTCTTTGCCTTAAAAACAAAAGGATCTGAATTCAAATTCCTAGAGCCCCATAAAAATACCAGGTAGATATAGCCCTGAAAGCTGATCATAGAGACCCCAGAGCAAAGCAATAAGGTGGAAGAGCAATACGGGATGATTCCCAGTGTCGCTCTTGGACTTCCACAGGCATGTGCCTTGCTCAAGTTACTTCCTGTACAGATATATACATGCACTCAACATGCAAAATACATGCATGCTTGCAAAAAAAATGTTTCTGCACAGTAAAAGAGAAATGGGTGAAGAAACATCCTATGGAATGGGAATATATCTTTGCCAACTATTTATTGGATAAGGGACTAATGTCTGAAATGTATAAAGGACTCCAAATTAAACACCAAAATAAAGGACATCCAATGAATAAGTTGGATTTTTTAATATCTTTCAACACCAAGAAAATACAAATTAAAACTGTCTTGATTTTCTACTTTGGCTAACATAAGAAAACATGCTGGTTGAGCTATGGGGAGAGAGGAACCCTGTTCTCCATTGGTGGGGCCATACCATGTGCAGTCATTATGAAATCAGTATGGAGGCCTCGCAAAAGGTTAAAAAGTGAGAAAGAAAAAACCCACCTGCCACAGATTTAGGTACACCACTCTGGCATCCATATAAAGTTAACATTCAGGGTTCCTAAGAAAACCTGACTCTTCTTTCCTCCACTCTGATTTTTCTCGTAGAGAGCTAACTCCCCCATCACATTAACTCCTCCATACTACAACAGGTAACTGTTAGAATGATTTTTGTCCTTGAAATCCTCAAAGCCATTTTTCTGCAGGACAATATCACATTCATGTGACTCCCACAAACATAGTCCCAGAACAGCTTCTTCGTGCATTCAACTGAATTATGTTGAAGTTTCTTTCAGCTCTGTAATGCATACAAACATAGAGAAATGACTTCACTACTTTCATGCTCATAAAATACATCCAAATACAACTTTTTAGAAATATTAAGATGTAGTCAACTTATGCATTGATCTTGATAAAAATTCATTTCTCCAGGACTTCCTATTTTAAATATCTGGATGAATCATGGCTTTAATAATCTAGTTTTAACTCAATAATTAAGTCCTTGAAAGTCTTACTCCTTGCTGCTCTTAATTATTCTTTTAGATTCTGAGAAATTGTATAATTACCATTTAATATGATGATCAGGGAGAATAAGCTTAGTCAAAAGTTATTATTTAAAGTAACTATTTTATTCTAATTGAAAGCTGTGAATTTTTTCTAAATACAATTATGGGTAGAACAGGGTAGAGTGTGGTGAATCTCCTCTCTTCCAAGAAGTCATTCAAAAAAGTAAATAGAGAAGAGGATGCAAGTCTTTGACAATGTCATTGTTTGTGAAGAAAAGAAAATAAAGCAACTGGATTCTTCTAAATTGGGCTAATTCTAATAAATAAAGTTGATCAAAATAAATTCTTATGATAATTTTCTTATGTTTTTATATTTATACTGTGTATGTGGAGGTCGAGGACAACTTGTGGGTCCTATCCCTCTTCTATGTGAGTGCCTGGATTTAAACTCAGATTATCAGGGTTGGTGTCAAGTGCCCTTACCCACCTTTCCTTCTTGTTGACTTTTATGCTGTTTATTAATAACATGGAAAAACATGGTCAATATTACAATATATGAAATCTATATGTATATATAATTATATATATATATATATACACATAAAATTATCATACAAGAGCAAAATCTATGAAGGGAAAGAATAAACAGAAAAAAATTTTAAAAGATTCATTATTCTTTGAAAATGTTATTAAGGATAATATATTTTAGTAATAAGTAACATTATTAAGGATAATATATTTAATATGAATTCATTTGAAAGAGTTAGCAAACAAAAGATAAATACTATTTTTGATTTACTGGCACAGTTTATTCTCAGGACATTTGCATGTATTTTTACTCAGAATTTGTTATATTTTTAAGACACTTGGTTGATCTGTTAAATCACATCTAGATAAATGTTTTGTTTTCACGTGTAGAAAAGTAGATTGTTTTATTTTATTTTTGTCAATTGTGTTAAAGAGAAACAGGAGATTCCAAATCTTTACTGAGGAAATTTTCAGGTTAAAGGGGGTGAAGGCAGGCTTTCTTCTTGGCATGGTAGGACAGGATGGTTGGATTTAATTTAAAATGATTAATGAGATTTTGTCAGGCTCCTTGACTTTACCACCACTGCAGTTTGTCAGAGCAACAACCTGGGAAACCAGGACGCCACTCTGTCGCCCAAAACCACTCTCTAGGGGAGAAATTAACTGGAGGGACCAGTGCCAGGTACGAGTCAATGGCATTGTCTCTCTAGTATTGACAGTTTAAAAGTCTAACTCAGAAATATGCACTTTAGGGACACAAACCTAAGATATTGTTTTCGGTCTCTTTGCAAGTAGTTAATCACTTTTTAAGTTTTTAAGCTGTTGACATTTTGTAAGGAAAGCATTTGAAGGGGAAATTCTTACTAATGTCTTCCCCTCTCTAATTTTTTTAAATTAAAATAAACAAGGAATTTTAGGATCTTAGATTACCTTCTGTTTGCCTTTTTCTTTCTGGCTTTTGTTTTGGCTTGGGATTGGAGCTCTTGAACAGTAAAACCATTTTTTCTTACTTGTAAAAACATACTCATGACCTGATTTTTAGTTCAGATTTTAAATTGAACTATGTTATTACAATTTAAGTCAACATTTTGTTACTTATATATTTATGTTGAAAACTAATTCCATGATTAGCTAAAACCAAAATGCTGTATTTGTCTAGTTATTGCATAGCAAATACAAAATAAAGTTTTTATCTAATATCTGTATTACAAAATTGTTATTATAAAATTATACCATCCAGTGTTTGCATTTAACTGAGAATTAAATTAAGCAATATATGCCTATTTATTAAATAGTAACAGCAAGCACAATATCAGTATTAAGTAACAATAACATTATATGTATTATTATTTGTATCATTTACCAATACTAAGTATAATATTTAATATTTTTTTAAAAATTCTGTCCAAAATATTTTAGGTAAAAGGAAATCCTCCATACAAAAGCACTGAAGGAAAGACTTGAAGATGTGATAAACATCTAAAAATTCATCTGCATAATGCACATTTTGGCAATTTTTATCAAAAGTTAAGCGAAAAAAATGAACAGAGTGCCTTAATCCTGAATAATTTCAAAATAATTATGTGTTCACTGAGAAGAAAGAACTGCCACAGCCAGATTTACAGTGGAAATACAATAGTGTAACTTAGAAAACTTTGTCAAAGTTGCTGGTTTTATTGAACAGACAATAAAAAAGCAAAGGGAATTGTATATATTAGCAATCAGTCAACTATTACATGGCTCTTCCAAAGCAGTATCACTATTAATTCTGACACCCTCAAATCATTTATCATATTTATTTCTGAAATCCTCAAAAATCCCATTCTCTACTTTCAATATGTGTGAAAATTAGCATTCACAATCCAATTCTGGAACTACATGTTATATTCTTAAAGATGACTTGCAAGATCCAATCAAGTAATCACAGTTACTCATCTCACTCATCATTGGAGATTGTTCTTATTTCTTATTTTTCCCTTTCTCTTAGTTATCTTGGAACAAGGGAAATACACAATGTTTTCTGGAATAACTGTTCAATATGACCTGTGATCAGCAATAAACTAGATAATCTGCTTAGTCCTTGAATGAGAACATCTCACACTGGAGCAGATAAAATCCTGTGGTTGTCCCAGGGGAGCACTTATGACCATGATGCATTGATGTTATATTCTACTCCTGGTTCTCGGCCTTAGAAATCTTGATTTGTCAACACATCTCAGGCAAATGTATTTTTCATGACATTGATTTTAACCCAGAAGAAAAGAAAAGGTTATAGTGATAACCTACTGCTCATACATTCTGTCTCTTCACTAATCTACATATAGGAAGTTGATGAGTGGTCACAAATCAGTGGCAACTTACTGATCATACATTTTTGAGTCTCCCCTAATCTACATATAGAGATTGCTGCTCATGGACTCAGAGCAAAAAGAACTTCCAAATTCAAAGGCTTCATATTGCATGCCAAACAAAATAGTCAAATGCATTTCTGATTGAGATGATTTTATACATTTAATGACTTATATTACATTCTACTAGGTATTACCAACATTTGCTTCTGTTTATTTACCACAAAATGGATTTTTAATGAAAAATAAATTTTAATATCAGCATATTTAAGTGAAAATTTGCTACACAACAACCAAAGGAGAAAAGAAATGCTTATTAGAATTGTGCACAAGCAAGAAAAAAATGATTGAAAAGGAAGAACAACACAATAAAGAAATTGGCATAACTTGAAAATTGTTAGAAAACAAAATAGAGACTGCAACACCAAAATGAAACATGATTCAAGTAAATTAACCTTTATTAAAACTTCATTTTTCTAACTTCATTTCATCAGTCCTAATGTGTTTCTTTTTATTTTGTTTCTGGAAGGGAAAATAGATGTTTAAAAACCCACTAACAAAAGCATATGGAAATCTTGGAGCAGTGAATAATCCATTGTAGATGTGGATGGGGAAAGATGTGGTTGGAAGGTGAACAAACTAGTAGAAAAGAGGGGGAAAGAAAATACAAGTGAGGCAAAGAGAAAGCTAAAGTAGAGTATAGGCAAAAATGTAGTTATTTTGGAGTTATTTGGAGCTTTCCAAGAAAAAAGTGCATCATTTCTGAAATTTCAAGTTCTTCCTAATGTCAATCCAAACATAAATTAGAAATGCAATGGAGTATATTCAAAGAAAATCACTGAAGATTTGTAATCATGTACCTGTAATTATGCAAGTGAAATAAGATGAAAATCTAACCTTCAGCAGAGCAGGTGGAGAGAAGTGAGAGAAGAAAAGTTTGAGAAACACTTCTGAATTAGCCACTTGGTGCTCTACTGGCTGTTGGATGCAAAGATGAAGACACTAGTACCTACTCAAATGAATTGGAGGAGTTGCTATCAGAAAGTGAATGCTCTAAATGTCATGCTTTCATGGGATAGAAAGAAAGTAATGATGGGGGTGAGAGGGCATATGTACAATAGAGAATGGATCCATTTTCAGTTAGTTAAAGTGCAACTAAGATAGAAAATGACATATCCTTATGTATTTAAAGGATCTTTCACATAAAAATATTTAAAAGTAAACAAGTTACTCCTTTCACGAAAAGTTTACTCTTGCCACTCTACATCTTCACCAATAAATTAAAAGGTACTATTCGCAACATTTTTATTAGGTTAACATAGATATTAAAAGGTAACCCAATGAAAGAATGCATAAGCATGCATAAAAACATCACAGGATATGTCATTAATATGTTCAATTGGCACATTTTCATCCCTGAATTATAGCATCCAGAAGGTAGGTCAGGAAGCGAGAAGTTCAAGTTCATTATCAGCTACAGAGCCAGTTTGAGACCAGCCTGGACTACATGAGATTCTCTCCCACTTTCAACAACAAGATCACTTGGTGAGTCAGAATAAGGCCATAGGTCTAGTGACAAGTTCCAAAACACATTTTAAAAATTTAATAAAACCAAACAGGCAAGCTGGACACGGTGACACATGCCAACAATCCAAACTTAAGAAATAGAAGCACAAGAATCAGAAGGTCAAGATCATCTTCAGTTTCACAAAGTTCCAAGCCAGTGTGGACTGTATAAGGTAAGACCCTATGAAAGAAAAGAAAAGAAAGAAAGAAAGAAAGAAAGGAGGGAGGGAGGGAGGGAGAGAGAGAGGGAGGGAGAGAGAGAGGGGAAGGGAGGGAGGGAGGAAAAGAAAGAAGAAATAGAAAAAGACCCCACCTTTTTAGTAGCTGGTTACTAATCCAGTTAAACAGAGTACTCAGAACAAATTATAGTGACCCAAACCAAATCTTATGCTGATGATTAAGACATAAGTGACACACTTTCCTGCCGCCACCTCACTTCCCTGAATAGGTCTGAGTTATTGGAATCCTGAGTTAGTTGTTTCCTCATCTCCCTGAGATTTAGAGTTGTATATCATCTTCTGGAATATGTTTGTTTGTCTTTAATTTCTTCACCTAATTACACTTACAATGACTTAAAATGGTGCGTGACATGGTAGTATAGACACAGCTATAAATCCCACACTAGGAAGCTGAGGTAGGAGAATCAGGAATTGGATGCTAGTCTGGGCTACATGGTGAGACCATGTTTTAAAACAATGAATGTGCTCTCTGAAGTCCTTAGGGTCTTAAAATATGTTGTGTTCTTAATACAAATGGGACTAGGCAGCATTTTTCAGGTGACTTATCTGCCAAGTCCCTCTTGATCTGCCTCTAATCACTGCTTCTGCTTTTAGGCCTTAGCTCTCAGTTTCTCCTCAAAAGCGTGCTTTTTCCCTTTCCCTCTCCCTCTCCTTCTCCCTCTTCTTACCCCTCTCTCTGTCCCTCTCTCTTTTTCTCTCCCTCTCCCTCTCTCTCTCTCCATACAAATCAGCCAGACATCTTTGGGTCACTGGCATCACTAATTTGTCAAACAGACCCACTCTCAGTTTAGGACCACCCCAGTGCTCCTTAGCCTCTCCACCAGGCACCTGCCTCGTAATTGGGGGACTATGGAGTTTATTGTCTAAACCAGGACACTTTCGAGAGCATTAAAATGTTAAACCAGATGGTCCTTCAGTGCAGCAGGCATAAACTAAGGATGTATGGTCACCCTACGCATGACTGTAATACAATGTGATAAATGCAATAATAAAAATTTAAACACTTGTGGTGGAGGCATGTTGAAGGTAATGCACCAACCGGACAAAATTTGTTTCCAATCAAAAACATCTCTAACTTGTTTTCCAGTTGGCATCCATGATAAAAACCATCCTCTTTAGCTGGAAATGATTGTATCGTGCTTCAGAGCAGAGCTCTGGTTTGGGGAAGAAAAGCTCACTTGTCATATTGGAAATGTACTTTTTTAAGTCTGGTGCATTCTGTAATTTGGTCATTACTATAAGAATCTCAGAAATCTTATATTTAATGAATAGCAATAATAAAGAAATCACAGATAGCGTAGATAGCGTAACCTTTATTGTGCATAATATATTTTGGCAGTGTATTGGTGTTTCATGAGTAAAGAGAGATATGTGATATGGTGAGATTGTTCACCAGCACTTAAAAACAAAAATGCAAGCACAAGTTTTTGGCTATAAATAAGTAAAGTCTATGAAGTCCTCAGAAACAGAGTACACTGATTCGAAGGTGATACCTTCCAGAGCAGCATATCACCATCTAATTAGAGAAACACTCACCTAGAGACAACTCTTGGCCCACAAGGCTGATTAACCAGAAAATCTCACTATAAAATCTTAAGTTCTACATTTAAGTGAATGCAAGTATGTCTCTGAATTCTGTGTAAGCCATTTATCAAAGAAGAGTATTTTTTTTAAATTTCTTTGAGTGCTAGAAGGATGAATAAAAGTCCCATTTTATTTGGGGAAATTATCTCTATTCTGTTCAAATTAGGGGCCTGATTAACTAAAGTGATTTTAGTTCCCTGATGTAGGAGTAAAGCCTCATTTATGAAACTTATGTAAAAGAAATCTTTGAGTTACTATATGTATGTATCTACTGGTACTGGTGTTTGACTAATTTTTGCACAGGCACTATTTTTAAAAGTGAGCTTTGAACAAGGTCAACAAGTCAATGTATGATAGCTAAATGTATGTACTAAAATTGCTTCAAAGTTTGGCGGTCCATATGCAAAGCCAGATGTTCAGACCTTACTATAATCTGCACATCAGGGGTTCTGAGAAATATGGGAGCAAAAGAGATAAATTTCTTAGCATAAGCTTGAGGATCTTGTAGACAAGCTGCAGAGGAACACAGCTGCTCCTTTTCCTTTAAAAGACATGAATACTTAGTAAGGAATTCTTTGAAAATTTTAGTACCTGATATTTTTCTGATCACTGACTCTTAACTGTAGTTCTCAAAAGGTACATACATAGCAAAATATGCTGGAAATTTTTCTTAGAAAAATCTACTCTTGCAACCAAATAGTGCTCTATGGGAGCTCTGTTTTACACAGTTGCCACCTAGTGGAGAATTTGAAAGGTACAAGATTTTCTCTCTAGTGATTAATTTTCTTATTCCCCAGAAAAAGTTGCTTTAACTCCATGGCGGGCAGGTGCTTTGTTTATTCCACTCATGCACCCCTACCTAGAACGGTGCTTGTAAGTGAGCAGTCAGGCAATGAACATTTCCATGAACAATGGATGTTCACTATAGTATATTCCATTTAAACACCATCGTGATAGGGAGTGATTGAAGGTACAGTCTCAACATGATGTTGACAAAATGTTTCCTAACTGAAAACAAACTGATTTTCCTAAAATGTAAGTAGTGGAGTCTACAGTCCCTGTCAGAGATGAAGTAGCATAGAGGTCACTATTGTTCAATCTAGATAGGAAATCTGGATCATTTAACTTAGAATGTACCTTTCTTTCATCCCAACTGCCCCATGAACTACATAAAGCTGTCCTGCAAAACATCTTCAACTTTATTCTTTGAATATGATCTTACTGTGTATCCTAGGCTGACCTCGAGCTCATGATCACAATCCTTCTGCCTCAGCTCACAGCGTACTGGATTTAACCTCCTTTTTAAAGAGCACATGTTGGAGCTGAACAGATGGCTTAGAGGTTAATACTCTACCTCGCAAGCAGAAGGGCCTAAGTTCAGATTTTAAGTCCCACATAAAAAGCAAAAAGGAAGTAGAAACAATTTAGGATGATTCCCCAAGTCATCCTTGGTCCGCCACAAGAACACACACACAGACACACACACACACACACACACACACACACACACTCAATAAATAAGTTTTTATAAAAGGGCACATATTTTATGTGTATTTTTTCTTCCTTGTAGAAAATAACATCTGTGCTTTATCAATGAGTTCTTAAAGTCTGAATGACTCTTGAACAAATTTCTTCTGTCATGAAAATTAGTGATCAAAAAGCAAATAGCATCAGGATTTCTGAAGGCATGCCTATAATTTCAACATTCAGAAGGCAGAGCTCAAGGCAGAAGTACAATTTATATGTCAGCCTGGATTATATAGAGGGGAGGTTCAGACCAGCCTTGTAGCAATAGAGAGACCCTATCTCAAAACAACAACAATAAAAAAATCAAAGAAACAAGCATTAAAATTGTGAACATTCACAAATCTTTTGATCTTTAAGATTTCCTTTTGAAAATTATATTTTTAAAAAGTGAAAAATAATGATTATATTTCAAAGCCTTATAATTTAGATTGAAAACAATTACTAGGTAATTCACCTTGAATTTCTTTTATAAAATTATTTCCATTTTAAAATCAGCAAAAAATGAATATGTGTGGCAAGTATACAAATATTTCCCCGAAAAAGCATTCTTTCTGTTTTCAAATCTACCTAAAATTAAATTTATGATGAAGTAACTTTTCATTTTTGCATTATTTATTTACTTATTTTGGTTGGGGAGAAGGCTCTGTGAGCCACAAGATGAGAGTGGAGGTCAGAAAACTTGCAGAAGTCAGTTCTCTCTTCCTCCATGCAGGCTCTGAAGGCCCAACTCAGTCCATTTGACTTTTCAGTGACCATCTCTACCTGCTGAGCCATGCAATTTTATTTGCATTAACTAACACATCTTGGTAAAAAAAAAAAATCAGTAAGATTGCAAAGAATTCAAACTCTTTCCAGAGCTCACGGTTTGAGCAAATAGACATACATTTTAAAATGATATTTAATCAACAGGAATTGATTTTGATAGACTCAAAGTAAAATGCATTCTTACATGTGTGGCCAACAAAGCAAAATGTTTAAATGTCAGCTGGGAAAAGGCCAGAGAGAAATAAAGAAACAGAAATAGACAGAGATAGATACAGAGAGAGGCTGAAGGAGACATATATATATATATATATATATATATATACACACATATATATATGTATATATATATTTATATATATGTATGTATGTATTTATGTATATGTATATGTATTTGGGGGAATCAGGTTCCTTATATTTATGCAGTACTCCTGCCTCAGCCTTCCAAGTGCTTGAGTTACAAACATTCACCATAGCTCTGATCCTAAAACATATTACTAATGAAAATACTCAGCCTTCACAGTTTTTGAAAATGCAAGCTGTGTTGCAATTGCACTCCAAGTCAACTTTTTACACCACTGAAGAGAGTCAAGAAACAATTTTCATAAATACTATAATTTTATACCTAATACACTTTTGTGATCTGATCAACTATAATTATTAATATGCACATATAAAACAGTCTACACACACAAAAGTTTAAAGAAACATTTTAATTACTTTTTAGCATCTGTGCAATAATGCACTTTCTCAATTGGCTTCCCAGATCAATGTCGACACCATGTATTTGAGTCAGCTACACATATCTCATTTTCATAAAGGTCCCAGGAGGCAATCGTCACATGCTGTTACCGCAGCCTTCACAAAAGAAACGCAGTACAGAACACTGGACTGTAACAGACAACACAGAACAGTCACAATTTCAGTTCCTGTTTCATTGGCAAGGCTCCTTCAGGTAAGGGATTGAAGTATTGCTGTCTTTTACAAGGTTAGTGACTATTGCAGTGAAATAAGAGGCTTAATCCTGCTGCCCTGGGAACAGGAAGTTTGGGTGTGAGCATGTGAAATAAGTGTCTATGATATGCTATTTAGAGGATTTCTTAATAGGAGTAACACCATCAATGCATGTTAATACTGCAAAAGCTAGTGAGGGCACACATTATATGGATTATCTCATGAAAACATTCAACTCACATTTTAAAAAATCAGCAGAAAGTAGGCACTGCTTCATATTTATTTTCAATCTTAACTGTGAAAGCAGAACTTATATTTGCTGTTTTAGCGACTAAAACCATGTATTAATTGTTTTACCAAAAACACTACAGCAGCATCTTCATCACCATGTTTAATTTTTTACAAGTATGCATGTATTGCATTCTCACTTATGTCTGAGAATTAAGAAAAAAAAGTTGTTCAACTCAGCTTTTCTTTCTCGCCTTCATCGGAGTGAATTCTTAGATCACAGAATGAATTATAAGTTTATAATATAAATTAATTTTACTGTTCTGTATATGCTGTTGAATGGTTCATTTGGAAATAACAGTGTGTCTAAAAGGCAAACATTCTACATATTGGAATATTTCGGACCTTCATAAGGAAGCAATATTTTTCTGCAAAGTAAAATCGAATAGCAAGTGACACCAATTTTTTAAAAAATGTGAAAAACTAAGAGAACGAAGTCGTATCACATTAAAAATGCATTTTTTTAATTGCCAGCAACTTGATAAAACTTTGGATGTAATTGTGTCAAACTGTGTGAGTCTTTAGTCCTTTTTTTCTTTCTTTTATGTTAGCCATATTCTGACACGTGGCTAGAAGTCATACATGAAATCTAAGTCTCTCTCAGAGATGAAGAGATAATTAAGCATTCAAACAACTAAAATCAGCTTGGCGTTAACGACCGTAATGCTTATGAATACGAGAGGATGCTCTCTTCCCAAACTGTTTTCACCTGCCCTGGGAGGGTTTTTTCATTAGCATATCTCCTGGCGTTCACTCGACCAAGCCCTTGGGGGTAGGGGATGATGCGTCTTATCCAACTGCCTCCAGACCACTTTTTCCTCCCAGGTGAGTGGGCCGGGAGGTGATTCCAACCAGAGGCAGCTAGGTGATGTAGGGGAGTCTCTCCCTCACATTCCACCGCCGCTCCCCCCCCGCCCCCCCCCCGCCGCTCCACGCGGCCAGATTCCTCCAGGATTCCAGGACCTTATCTCCTCAGGCACTTAGGGCGCTGCTCTCCTCTCAGCCTTTATCTCCCTCCTCCTAGGGCACGACTTGGTACCCCGAATCTGGCAGCTTCAGTGTCCGGGCAGAGGCAACGCGGGGGAGTGAGGAGGGGGTTGGGGGAATTTATCCCTGTGTGGGACTGAAACAGGAGGTTCAGCTCCAATGGATCCTAAAGTCAGGAATTGGGAGGGGGTTGCGGTGGGGGATACGGACCACACCTGTGGAAGCAAAGAAGGCTGACACCGTTTAGGTCTCCATCCTTTCCCAGTTCTGAAAAGTTTGCAATCGAGTGTCTCTCTGTTTGAAGATTGTTTGTTGTAAAGCAGACTTTTTGTTTTGATGATGGATCAGAAAAGGAGACCAATGGAACCTAGAAGCCGCGCGTTAGCTTCCACCCACAATCTCCTTTCGGTGGCAGAAGGCGGCCTGCATACCACCCTTCCCGCAGGCGGCCGGCGCGGACCCGGCGTTGTTTTTGCAGAATGGTTGGTAGTTGCTGGGAGCTTGCTGGGGGTAGCTTCCCTGCAACTGCGAAGGCGAGGGGTGTAGGGCGGGGCGGGGTGATGCGCTTCAGGATGATCTGATTGCTGGAAAAATAAAAGTATTTGCAACCAGACGGGATCAGACTAGCTTTTTCGTTGGGAGAGTTAGTTTGGCGGCCTGCCTTGTGCAGGGTTCTGGCCACCGCCCCAGCTGGACTCCGCAGGAGCGCGCGTCTTAAACGACGGGGGTAATGCAACCTGTCCCTCCTCCCTTTCCCTTTGCCAAGCCAATTCGTGTGCAACAGGGTTGTTCTCACCGTCTCTTTGCGAGCACTGGGCGCCAGACTTCGGCGACTTGGCAGTAACCTGCACCTGGAGTTATGGTAGGAGGGACGCCAGGACGGACCCACACCAGATTCTCCCAAAGACTCCTAGAGGTCCGCCCGATAGAAGTGGATGTGATTTCAGTTAACCGAGGAGTTGGAAACTGAGTCCAACCAAGCAGGAAGACCGGATGTTCCCCCTCCCCCTCTGTCCAAGTCTAGGAGCTGCAGTGCACGGGATGTGGGGCTGGGTTCAGAGGGCTGGCCTTCAACCCAGCACTTTTCTCCAACCGTCTAACAGCCCCTTTACAGTCAATGCCTGTCGCACAAGCACTACAGCCCCTGTCAGTGTGGAAGGTAGATAAGGAGCCCTGTCTGGGGTTGGCTTTGGCCACGTTGCTGTCGTTATATTCGGTTAACTGCAGGGAACTCAGGGAGAAAATAGGATCACCAGGACAGGTCCATAGACGCGTGTTCCACAGATAGGCAAAGGGCACAGAGAGGAAAAGCCTCAAGCAATTTGCCAGGTCTGCTCTTGATGGTTTAATTATTGCCCTAAATCAAAGGATCCAGGATTACTCATTAGCCAATCTACCTTGCATGAGGAGAAACCCGAGCCGCTCAAGGTTACATGGAATTCTGATGGGACTATTTAACACTAAATCTCTTGATGTCCCTTCTCCCTGCCTGATTCCTTCCACTGTCCTGTTTGGGAGACGTGAAAACCGGAGTGGAACGCTAAGGACTCGCTATTTGCTGCTGGTTATCAGTGTGGCTTCTGTAGGAAAGTGCTTTCTTTCTCTTTGAGCCCCACAAATTCAGATAGTAGGAATCTCAGACGGAATGAAGTGGGGAGAATCACTCTGGGCCAGGCTGGAGGTCTGGGAGGCATCTGGAGTAACGGTCAGGCAGTGGATTTTGACCTTCCCAGAAGCCATTAACAAAGGGACTGGTTTTTGTCCATCTCCCCACCCACCCCCCGGGGTGGTCAGAGCTTGATGTAATTGTGATTATTTCTCACTATTACATCACTTGTTCTAGGACATCACACACACACACACACACACACACACACACACACACATCTTCACACATTGAGCCAGTGCAAAACCTTCAGCCATTTCAGATTCTGTTATTCTGTGTTTTCCTGTATGTCTCTTACCTAGAAAAGAAAGTCAGTAGCTTTCAAATAATTTATTTTTCCAAGGCTCCATGTTGTAATGTCCTCTTTTCCTCTCTCCCTCCCTCTTCACCCACTTCTCTCCCTTCCTAGAAAATAGAGAAACCTCAACCTTCAACTGTCAACTATTTTCCAAACACCAGATAATATTCTCCAGGACTCAGTGGTAATGTGACCTTTCTGTTTTCAGATGTGTTTCCCAACATGTAATAGCTTGTTTGTTATATCGTCTCTCAGTGTGGAGTAAGGAGTGTGTGGAAGGAAGGGAGTATGAATGAGGAGGCTGTTTTTTGTTCTCTATTCAGATACTCAAAGCATTTTATTTTCTTTAAGATAATGGACCAGAGGATCTACATTACTGGTATTAAAAAAAGAAGTCCAGTCCTGGGGCAACTTTATTTAAATATCAACTTCTCCACAAATAAGAATATTATAAATGGGTTTTCAGAAACTCTGTCTCAGAATGGGATTTCAGGAGATGCAGATAACCTTTGCTTTGATCTTTAGGCAATTATACAAGAAGTATCATCCTTTATATTGTATCATGCTTTTCACTAATAAATTATGCCCCTGTTTTGGACCATTCAGTTCAACAAGTCTTCAACATTTAAGAAATTAAAAAAAAATCTGATATGTATCACTGTCTTCTAACATTGCTATATCTAAAATTTCAAACCAATATACTTTATTAAATTTCACTAATGAATTTTCCAATAATTTGAGTAAGAGATTCTGAGCCAAAAAAGAATACTTAGTTATTTCCAAACCAGCATAAAAACTGCATCTTTATTTTCAAGGTAAGATGTCAAACAAGCAGGAAAAGTTTAAATCATGCTTCAAAAAGCTCATAATAGATACAAAATAACTACTTGATACCATATAAAATATTAAACATAACATGTATAACATATAAAGGTTTTTTTTTCTTTTTTTGAGGTTAACCTTTATTTTCATCGTTTGGTGCCGAATGGAAACTTTAAAATGTCACACTGGAGAGTGACTATCTATCATCAAAAAGACGCCGGGTTTGAATTTTTTCCCCTCCATAAAATATTCTTAGACTGCCTTTAAGATTATTAAATATTTCACCGGGAAACTGAAGACTAAGTGGCCCCTCGCTAGTGACTCACTGGGGCCCTCCAAATCTTCTTTGGTACTCTCTCTCTCTCTCTCTCTCTCTCTCTCTCTCTCCCTCCCTCCCTCCCTCCCTCTCTCTCTCTCTCTCTCTCTCTCTCTCTCTCTCTCTCTCTCTCTCTCTCTTGTTACCTTCTTCCGACCCTCCCAGACTGTTTTTCTACCCCGTCCCACTGAGAGCAGACGATTCCCACTCGTGGTCCAGGAGGAGCAGCTTCCACTCTGCTCTCCGCCCTCCTTCCCTCTCCCGCAGACACTTTGTCTCTGCAGGTCCGCACCGCTGCGGCCTCTTTCCTTTCTAGGTTTCAGGATAGGTGGCCGCTGCTGGCGTGGTCATAGATACTAGACAACGAATCCATTTCTCTCCTAATGAACTGCCCCTGCGGCGCACGGGTTTCAGGCCTGTCACTAGCTCCAGCCCCCGCCCGGACGGCGGGCCAAGGTGAATGGGTGGGGCGCAGAGCTCTCCAGAAGACACCCCCCCCCCCGCCGCCACCCGCGGAACCCCCCCAACTGGAAACCCACTCCCGGGCCAAACTCCCTCTCTCGGAGCTTTTCCCTAGTGTCCCTCCAGCCTGCACTTCCATCCCATCGGGGGTTAAGCCCACCGCCGGCGCTCCCCTCCCCCCCCCCCCCCCGCACTTCCAGGGATGGAAGTGCTGTTTGCTCTGGGAGTGTGCAATGAAGAGAGGGCCCTCCTTGAACTGGGGTGCTCAGCCCCAAGCAACCCTCAAGCCTGTAGGAACGTGGCACTTGCGGGGCCAGACTGGAGCTGGGGGGCGGCCGCACTTTGTGCTTGGGTCCTGCCACCAGGTCACTCCTCCGTCAGAACATACACACCCTGGGCGGGTTAGAGCCCACTGGTTCCTGTGACGTTTGCTGGGGCAACTGTCCTGCGCCTACTGGGCAGCAGTTAGATTATTGGTTGGGAGGTCGGGTTGGTAGTGGGAAACACACCTTCCAGTCAACCTGTCTGGAGGAAGGGAGGGAGGGAAGGAGGGAGGAAGGGAAGGAGGGAGGGAGGAAGGAGGGAGGGAGGGAATGGAGGGAGGGAGGGAAGGAGGGAGGGAGGGAAGGAGGGAGGGAGGGAAGGAGGGAGGGAGGGAAGGAGGGAGGGAGGGAAGGAGGGAGGAAAGAGAGAGAGAGAGAGAGAGAGAGAGAGAGAGAAAGAGAGAAAGAAAGAAAGAAAGAAAGAAAGAAAGAAAGAAAGAAAGAAAGAAAGAAAGAAAGAAAGAAAGAAAGAAAGAAAGATTTTCGAACTCCCCAGAGACCCAGGAAACGCAGAGAATCTGCTAAGCATTCGGAGAAGCCAACGCCTCTGAGATCCTTTTATACACATTATAGCCTGGCACATGGCCTCTGTCAGTCTGTAGGGGACACAGAGACCCGATGCCAGGCATCTTCAGGGCAGAGCACTACAGGAGGTCAAGGCCACTGTGTGAGCAACCTGAGAGCTAGGGTATTCGTCCTGGGCTTTCCTTTCCCTAGGCAGTCGGACTGTACAGCATTGGAATCTATGGGGTCTCAGATGAACAATTAATTCTCTTACTGAAGTCCCTCCCAAACCGAGACAACAGATGAGCCTTACAGCTCTGGAGAGACCTTCTTTCCTTAGTAGTTTGGAAGTTCTGCAGTTGTGCTTGCATAAATTTAATTATTGGAAAAATCATATGCATACAACGCCTTCCCGCTGAGCTCCCTGTTCCAAGTTCTGGAACTCCTTGCCACCTGTATTCCAGCCATGGGTCCTTTGCTTGTGTACTGACAAGAGAAGTTGAAAAGTTTGGGGCAGTTTTCTGTCCAGTTGCCTCCCCCACCAAATGTGGTTTATGTGCACTTTAAATTTGTTCTTTTCTTTTTACAGTACATCTCATTTTGTTTGTGTGTGTGTGTGTGTGTTGGATTCTAATATCCTTTTTTTTTCCATTTGCACACACACACACACACACACACCTTCTAGAGCTGCTGCTTCAGGTGGACTTACCAGGTTTATATTAGGACTCATTTAGGGCTGGCACTGAGAGGATGTGATTTTTATTTTGATTTGATTTTCTGTGGTGAAACTGAGGATTGAAGCCCCAGGCCTTGCACATGACAGGCAAACATCCTACCTGCGAGGTTTCCCCTCAGCTAAGGAGTTTTTACACAGATGCGTAAGACATAGTACCAGACTTTTTCTCCCGGTCTCCTGAGAGTATTCTTCATTTGTTTAGTTTAAATGACCTGCCTCTCCCTGGCCTTTCCACAACATAGTTGACTTGCTGAAGAGCACAGCAGTTAGAAGTACCCTCTACTGTTTGCTTCCCAGAATCCCTTTTCAGTCCTCTCTCAAAGGGTAGCGCTCATTAATCAACCCAAGGAGTCTCTAATTCCATACTTTCACTCTCTGTTAAGGAATTTTGACTTTCACACAAAACCAGCTTCATCACACAAAACAGGAGGAAGAACACCTGGAAAGTTGGCCAAGTAAAATCATCACGTCCTGAGTCGTGGTTAACAGCGACTCTGATATATTTTGTTGGAAGAGTTTTGTCTCCCATCTTCAAGTCTCATCAGGAAAAAAAAAAAGGGAGGGGGTTTCTTTGGGTCATAGGACAAGGATGCTTGCAGAGCCTGGGAGGTCTTCTTTTGACTTTCTTGTTGCTTGCCTTTCTTCCCATTGAGCTGAACATGAAGATACCGGTTTAATTATCCCTTGATGAGAAGGAGAATTAAAAATGTCCCACAAAGGAATAGTCAAATAAAAACAAAGACAAAAAAATCTCACTGCACGCTGTTTATTTTCTCTGACTCCATTGTTTGATTTGAATCTGCTTCATCAGAAATAAAAACAAACAAGAACACAAAACGTTGACATGTTCTTCAGCATTGAAAGTGTGCATGGTTGATACAGAGAGCAAAGAAAATAAATCCTGGTTGCTTAATCAAAGGGAGAAGAAAATAATTTATATAAATAGAGCTTTAGAAAACAGATCACAGAGCTCTCAGCTGGAGACCTGGGTACCTTAGCATAGGTATGCAGGAGCTGGGGACCCTGGTGTAGGGAGTCACTGCCTACTATTTGCAGGGGGGAGGGGGTGGGTTAGAGAAACAGGGTCATACAGCCAGGACAGCTGGGTTCCATTTTATTTGATCATCCACAACTCAGCCAGGCATCCATCCTTGCTTGCCTCCTAGGAAGCTCTGAGCAGCTTGGAAGATATTTGCACTTTTGGCTGATTTCTTCTGAATGTGCTGGACACAAGAGAAAGAAACTTAGCACACATAGCATTCAGTAGATCTGTAGCATACACTGGTCCAGGATCTTGTAGAACCGTGGGCTTGCCACCCAATTATTTGCCATAGAGTTGGTACCTGCAGAAATAGTTTTCTTCAGCTACATTGACATCTCGCATAGCCCTTACCTTGTTCTGGACATTTGTAGAGCTCATAGCCTGCCAAAAAGGAAAAATGTACATCCCAGCAGACTGTCAATGGCAAAGGATTAGATAAAACATTACTATGCATAATAATTTTCGTATGCAGGTGTGAGGGCTTTGCTAAGAAAATGTGAGGTCAACTTCTGGTTTGTTTCATTAAGTTTCTTTCCCACCTGGTCAGTTCCCATTCTCACCTGAAGCTGGCATTTTATTGAAACTATTTATTACATGCATGGCCTTGCTCTTTGGATTTTGTGAAAGTTAGGTTGCCAGCAAGTTTGACTTTAGAATTAAGGTGGGGTCGCTCTCAATTCAGAAGCACAAGACAGCCTCCTGTGGAGAGGTGTTGCTTTGGATAGTGGAAACAACAAAGGACGTCCAGAATTTAAGTCAGTTAAGACAGAAACATTTATTGTTAATCAAAATAACATCATATTCAAAAAAGAAAGAGCTCTTCTGCATTGGAAGTAGAAGCACCATCAACCAAGGCCAGGGAGACATGAAGACAGTGCTTCTCCACCATTTCCCGGAGAGGAATCTGCTTTCTGCTCTTTCAGCCCATAACTTCCATCGTCAGAACCTGGGTTTCCTACCACTATCCTCTACTGATCAAGGCTATATCACTCTGTGGCCCCAGAGTACTTTGTAGTTCTCCAAATTGATGACATGGGAAACATTTCTCTATTCCTCCTCTCCTGTCAGAAATTCCTAGACTTTCTCAAGACCTTACTAGGTCTCATGAACTAAAGTTATATTTAATCCTACAGAGGTAGTAATGGATGACTTATGAGTTCTCTGGCTCAAGCTACTATAATGCCCTGAAATCAATGTTAGCTTTTGTTTGTTTGCTTGTTTGTTTGTTTCCACTCACACAAACTTGATAGGTACCCCATTCCCCTCCCTCCCTCCACCCCTCCCTAGATCCCCTTGCTCCCTCCCCCTTTTCCTCTTCCTTCCCCCCTCCCTTTCTCCCAGTGCCCCCTTCCCCCCCAATTCCTGAAACATCCTTTACTTGTTTTTAAAGGAAAGATTATAGTAAACATCTCATTCATAAAATAAAAAGTAGAAAGGTTAGATAGTTTTGCTACAAGGAAATCTATGAAGAGGGAAAGTATTGCTTTTTTAAAAAGGACTCTCCTTACTATATAATGTTACCTTGTTTATATGCTGAACTGACCTGAATCTATCTCTTATAGTAGGTAAACTCAGTTATTGCCTAAAATAGTAGTGAAATCCTCTCCCCCCATACCTACTTTTTTTAAACAAGATCTTGCTGACTTCAAAATCAAGATCTTTAGCCCTTCAAATGCTGGGATTATAAGTATATGCCAGCTAACATTGAAAAATTTGAATAAAATATTAATAAGCCAAACATGGTGGTTTTGGCTTGTAGTTGAGATACTGTGGGAGACTGAGGTAGTGGAATCCCATGAGCCATGATGTTTTTGAGAAGCCTGAGCAATGTGGAGAGAAGCCATTCAAAAAAAATAGAGAGAAAAAAGTATAAATGGAATTATACTTGGAAGTCCAATGCAGGAAACCAAACAGACAGACAGACAGACAGACAGAAAGATAGATAGATAGATAGATAGATAGATAGATAGATAGATAGATAGATAGATAGATAGATAGATAGATAGATAGATTGATAGATAGATACCCCAGTTATGGTAGTTAAAACGAGAGAAATGAAACTACAACCTTGAAAATGAGGCCAGTGACTGTCCATTGCTCCCATCTCTTTCCCTTTTGGACCCCTAGAAGTATATAATTTGAGAATCATAAGAAACAACTTGCTAGAAGAGGAAAGAAATCCCATGATCAGAAAAAACTTTTAGTGACCATTAATGAAAACAAAAATACATGATGCATGTAATGAACAGATCTCACAGTCATAATTCATAAAAGAACAATTATTCCTGAGGAAAGCTCACTTTATGCCTTCCTTAAACCAAGGTCCAGCCATGTCACCATCTGTGTTGAGGAATGCACACTAGAAAAATCACAATGAGAGGTCTGGGAAGAGAGCCACAGTAACTAAATGCTCTGAAAGTTTTGGAGAAATTTCCCTCTGTTATCCCCATTCAAAGCAGGTCAGGCTGTACTGATAACAGCTGCAGAAACCATTGGCGATCTTATTCATAAAATCAAAGGCAGCACGCCAGATGGCAGTGAACCAAAGGAATTGAGGATGGAGAGGATTACCAAATGCTGGTAGAATAGGAAACAAATCCTTTGAGAATAAACATCTTTGTACCTTTGTTAAATTGTAAAATTTAGATTTTTTTCACCCTATTAATCAATGGAGTATTACATGAAAATAGTAAGAATTTGTTAAGTATAAAATTTATGTATAAAAGAAAAATAATCTTTTTCCCCCTCTCATTGAATGCCTCAAATATAAGTTTCTCAATTAAAATTTGAGAGGCTTTTTAAGTTGCTCTGTCGTTTTTCTTGTCTGTCTTTATGATTTCTATATAATTCAGAAATGGGGGGGGATCTTTCCCCTTTAATTACTTCCTATGAACTTGACAATGTTACCTCATTCTCATTGGCTGATCTACTTAGAATTATGTTCCTCTTTCAAAGACAGCATAATTATTTGAGGATATTCACTTCCTCAGCTATATATCACGCCAATCCAAACAGAAGTGTTTCCAACTTGTATTTATTAATATCTTGACATCTTTCTGGAGCAACATGTTTAACCTTAATGCTTTGTTGGTAAATATTCAGAGCATCTATAATGATATGTATCCAAAGTCTGAAGTAAAACTCCAAACAAAATTTATCAAAATCGAAAATAAGAAATAAACTCAAGAATCAGAATTGTTGATTTATACTTAAATCACTCTAATGAGAACATTTTGTAATACTGAAATCTAATTTATGAGACTTTCTGGGTGAACTTACGAGAATTAATTCTGCTTATGTTTAGTTTGGGAGAAAACAATCATCAAGGAAAATAAATACCAATTGGAGCCGTGTTAAATCTGATGATTTAATGAGTGACTAGAATTCAAACCTAAAACACTAGCAGTTCCTGTAGTCTTTTGAGATAAATATGTTCTAGATTTAAAAAGCAGACAAAACAGTATCTTAAGGCTAAGGTTTCTTGGAATATTTTTTTTCAGAAAAAGATGGGCTTTTAAAATTATCATTTAGACCTTGAACATTTATTTAAGTATAAGATTAACCAGCTGAGGATGATATTGCATACATTTCAGTTTTGTTCTGTACAACAAACATTTTAGATGACAGGGAATATTTGGTATCTATTAAAGTTTGCTTCATCTATTAAAAGCAACCAATTTAATAGTTAGCAACTCTTAAATGAATTTTGAGGAATTCTAACTTACCTTATTTGATTCTCCATTAGACAAATAAATCATTTGGTGCTGTGCATCTATATTATTATATAGTATATAATATTTTACATCAGAATTACCAAGCACAATGTTAAATGATGAATACCTTTTATTTCTTCCAAGGCTTGATTGTTAAGTATTATTTTTTATGTTAAAAAAGCATTACTTTGGACTCTCATCGCTTTACAATTTAGTGTACACATTTAAAGTAACCATAGAAAATTAACTATATGGCATTTAGGAAGCAGTAACAAGGTGGGTGGGCTGTCATGTCATTTCTAATATGTCCAATGTGAAATGGAAGATGGATGCAATTATGAGAAAAATCTCAATGCAAACATACTTTCAGTGAACTCAGAATGCTTTAGAAATGGACTATTTCTAAAATGAAAAGGAATTGTCCACTACCAATCAGTGTTTTTGTTAATCTTTGTATCAGCATTTGTATCAGAACCAAAGGAAATATGGTCATGGGTGTTTGGATCTGGAACCTATCAAGCTATCACAGTAGAACAATGCACATCTGCATATATTAGTCATGCCTTAATTTCCCCTAAATGGCTACAGACAGGAAGTGTTTGAAAACCTACTGCTTACTTTTTAAATTTTCGCTTGAGAATGAAAACAATAGAAGCCCCCTCCTTTGTATTGAACAGCTTATTCCAAACCTAAAGAAAGAACTGAACAACCAATCAACAACAAATATCTCTGTTATTCAAGTGTCCTACTACAAAGCCTCTTCCAGAAGCTTTTAGTGTGGCCAGCCTTCAGTAATGCAGATGTGCATACTTTATAATGAGAAAATGAAATGTAGGTACACAAGGTTGTTACATGGTTATAAAGACAAACTTAAATGATCCTCCTTCCTGAGCTCATGTAACAGTCACATAAAAACACACCAGGTTATCAATGGATTTTTTTGAATGCCAAAGAGTGGGCTCTGAGAAAATACAATTGCTTTAAAAAATAAGCATTATTAAACTTAAATTATCCATTTTCATTCAATTTTTTCAATGTCTGAATAGCATTAGAATCAGAGTAATTAGAATCGCCCACTAGGAGAGACATAATCTCATTCTTTTATATAGTTGATCTATAATTGGTAATCAGTGAATTATTTGTCACTGGCCTTGAACTCAGATCCTCCTGAAATTTACAGCAACAAAAATATATAGGGATATGAAAAAATAGCTGGAGCAATGTGTGAGAACACATGAACTTATTCTGTTTCTAAAGTTAGACCAAGTGTCTTTGAAAGCATGTGGAGGGAGCCCTTGGCAGGGGCAAGAACTGATGATTCAGTGTTTTCTAGAAGGCATAGGAAAACAGAACAAAGCACAGGTGGAAAGATTCATTGTGGACAAGAGCCCTGCGTTTTTGAGGCAGCAGGAAGAAAACAAGCTACATTGTGGATAAATGCTTTTTAGAGGTCAAGAGAAAGAAAACAGAGTATTTGAGTCTAGGTCCTCCACTTTCATATTAATAATATGATCTGAGAGCTATGGGCTTGGAAGAGCCAATGGGAAGGGAGAGGGATAATGACATGAACTGGCTTC
Organism: Typhlomys cinereus; assembly: GCA_023101885.1. Taxonomy (NCBI): domain Eukaryota; kingdom Metazoa; phylum Chordata; class Mammalia; order Rodentia; family Platacanthomyidae; genus Typhlomys; species Typhlomys cinereus. The sequence goes on along the minus strand of JALPQD010000148.1, from coordinate 4,534,222 downwards.
CTTCTATCTTAAGGTTGCAGACTGCCCTTGTATCAATCCTCATGATCAGTGCTGTGTGATCAAATGATATTGCTACACAATTCCTGGTGTAACTGAACAGTGTGCTGTGTAGCAACAAAAACACACTGCTACTAAACTGAGACCCATCATACCATAGTGAAAACTTTTAAAATACATTTTGTTTTTCTTTCGCATGACATTAAAATATGATACATTATCTATTACTGTTTATAAACTCTCTCATATTAAGCCGTCTTTCTGTTCTAAAGATAACAATGACTTAAAAGAAGCTAGGTTGAAAAGTAATTTTTTCGGTTATTTTAAAATCATGCAAGATAGTCATTAGATTTTGGTGCCCACAAAGCTGCCTATAAAAGGAGGTATTTAGAAGAAAGATTCCTTTCTGTGGCTACTTTCCCAGAGTAACCCTACAGAAGATGGAGTGATTTGGGAACTGAAAGAAGAATCAATCCCAAATTTATTTTCCCAATGCTGTTTTCATGTTAAAAGTAATGCAAATGGAAAAAAGCTGCGTGACTGAGTTTCCTTTGCGATGAACAAGAAGCATGCATCTGGCAGGCGGCTCTGGTGCAGTCAGGAAAGGAAAGGGGCAGGTTAGTGACTAGGCTGCCACTGTTGTCTGCTGCCCTACATGCACCCCATTCATAGAGTCCCCCGTTTCTTTACCAGGGAGACCCAAACGAGAGAACCCATCTCTCAACAGCCCAGGGAGGGGGACGTGTACAAATCCAAGACTGCATAGATGATTATGAAGATTTATACTAGAGCATTTAACACGTGTAATAGTTCTGGAAGTGTGATCCAGATTTGAATGTCCACAAAGAGACAGCTTCTAGGGGGAGACTTGGCAGTGCACATCAAGCTGTTTGCTGGAAACCTGATGCTGATAGGCTATTGTGATTTCTAATAGATATTTTAATGCGAAAAAGCTACATACTGTGTTGTTGTAGTACACTCCCTGAAGGAACATTTCTTTGTCTTTTAGTCGTGAATACATTTCTATTTTATTGAGCAGTGTTGTCCACTGTTTTATGTCACCTGATAAATTACAGTTAAGTACAAGGAGATATTACAATTTAAAAATAGATATAATTGCCACATTTTAAAGGATGTCAGAAATCAGTCTGTCCTCATTGTTATTTTTTAATTAAATCTGTCTATTAGATAACCTAAGACTTTAAAGTCATATATTCTATTTTAATTAAAAAAAATTCTGGTTGTGGTCACAGAATAGAATTAAACTACCATGTAAAATATGGGAAGCAAAGAGGTAAGAGGAGGTCATATAGTGTTACCTGATAAAAGGAGACAGTAATATTTAAAATGAGGTAAGTGTTGCACCGATTTATGATGTATTTTATCTGCAGGAGAAGCCATAGTTTATCTTGGTGTCTTTCAGCTTGAATCGTCAGCTGTATATCTTTGACTTTTGAATGTAACTGTTGAAAGGAAAAGACTTTGAGAGATGTGAGCTAGAAGACAGATCAAAAGCTTAAGGCAATTTCGCTTTGCTAGTTCAAATATATCTTTATTGAAACATATTTTGTTGTCATGCATGCATAAATATTGGATAGTATCAGTTGAGAAGGTGAAGGTCCCAGAGTTGCTGGTTGTTGTTCACAGAAAGGCAAGAATTCGAATCTTCCTGCACATTCTATAATATCAAACTCTACTTACAGTTTTCTTTGAAACTGATTTCTGTGTTTTCTATTTTGCAGTAGCAATTCTTTTCCATGGGTAGTGTTCAGTGTAGAAGACAGAAATTTTTAAATTAAGCATTAAACTTAAGGAACATAATCTGTATGATAGGAAGCACAAATTAGAGTGTCAGAAAGCTAATCAAAGTTTTGTATCTTTTATAACTTAATGTACTTAGTCTGTATTGTTTTTAAATTTATCTCTCCTGCCACTGTGTTTGTATTTATGTTATATTTTCTTTAAGTTGGCAATACAGCAAATAATCATGAAATACCTAGAATTCACTATTTTTCTTAGATTAAAGCTTGCTATTAAACTTTGATAATATTTTATTGAGTTAGAACTATTTCTTATTTCAATTTCAGATTTTTCTTAGTGTTGATATCTCCTTTTTAAATGTTTCTTTTTGTATTTGGAATAGATGCAAATTGAAGTTATTGGAAAAAATTTATAACTTTTAGTACTTCCTTTTTCAGGAATTGGTTTTAGAAATAATAGTATGCTGTTAGAAAGAATTATTAGTATTATTAGGAATAAGGGTGAATTAGCAATAGACAGGAAGACAGGAAGTTATGTTCCTTAAACAGGAAAGATTAAGTATTTAGATCCCTAAGTATTTGAATAATTCAGTTTAACAATAGTCAGTAGAAAAGACAGGTGAGAAAGAAAAGATTTTCTAGAGTTTGCAATCTCCCCATTGTATTTTTTAAAAGCTAGAGATTACTTTGGTACAGTAATTGGCTAATTGGACTTTTTGTGTTCCTTTAGACAATCTTCTGAGAATAAAAGTCTAGAATGTGTTCTTGCTCATGTCGCCTATGGTACCCTCAGTGCAGATAATGATGGAGGTTTCACTAAGGGGACAAAAAGAATTAGGGCTCATAAACTAAGCACACAGATCCCTTTCTCCAAAAAGCACAGGCGTCTCCTAAAATGACCGATTCTTCATTCTGCATCCTCATCTTCTGGCGAAGTGTAAGGACACTGGTCTTAAAAGCATTTGATATAGTGAAGCAGCCTGGGGCTTTGAGTTGGTGTAGAAGTTTATAAAAGAAACTTGAAAACCCATATATTCTTCCTATTATTTAAAAAAACAGCAGCTTGAAGAGATCTGATCCTTTGTGTATCTTCTCCTGGCTTTACCAGAATGATTGCAGAAGGAATCTCTTCATACCTCACATCCCTTCTTAAAGCTCTGACTATAACAGGCCAAACACATCACACGCATGTGTCTCTGTGTCTTTCTGCCTTGTTTAAACCTCGTAGAAATGTTTACAAGTTTGCTTAGGAAAGTCGTTATTGGAAGATCATTTCACGTTAACACATATTCTTTCTTTTGTATTCCTTTTCAAAGCTTGCTTAAATGCTGTATTTTCATTAGCCCCATTGGAGAAAATATTATACAAGTTGCTGTATTTAATTTAGCCACTCCCTGCCAAAGTTACATTTACAGCAGATTGTGACAGTAAATGCCTTAAACCATTTTCACCATATTTTTATATTTTGATATTTCAAAGGCTCATCTCTAAAAAATCTCTTTTCTTCATTACTTCAGTAAAGATGAATGCTTTATTGAACAGAGGTTTAAAAACTAAAGAACACATGTCAAAATTTAAAAAGTTTTAAAAAATGCTTTACTTTTTTTACTATAAAAGAACTATGTATATATAGAGAGAATATATAAATAATTGTTTAAAAGCATTCATCTCTCCAATGATTACATCCAATGAATATGATGCTGCTTTACCACTTATTATTTTAGGGATACATGTTAGAATATGCATCAAAGTTATTTAACCTTTATTATAAGGATGAAATTTAGAATAAAAAAAGTAAAAAGGGCTTTCTCAGGAAAAAATAAGTTTAAGAACCTAAGCAGATAATTCTTATAATTAATATAAGTATCCAGTATATATATATATATATATTATATATATATATATATATATATAATAAAAACAACATATGAAGGAAGGATCAGTATAAAACAATTGCAAAATACTACACTTTCTAAACAAAAACTTAAAGTAAACTTACTCATATTTCTTTAAACAGTCTTATATAGTAAAATCTGCATGGAGTATTTTAATTTAAAACTCCAAAACAATTATTTTGAATTATTTTGATTTGTTGTCTTTTGCAAAGGAGCCTAATGATCCCGTAGTTAATGATTTTTGGTAATGATCCCCTAGTTAATGTTTTACTCATTTACCCAATAATTTAAATAGCAATCAACTTGTTTCAGTTGATTAACTGTATTAGCAGAATTAGTAAAATCCTAGAATAAATTAATTTATTAGAATGACTAAGATAATACTAAAAATAACTCATTCTGTGAAATATTTGAGTCTTAATTTCAAAAAGGGGATGAGAAATTAAAAAGAAAACCATGTTTCTATACTGTGTTTTCAATGATGGCTTTTTTTTCTGAGTATAAGCTTTCTGTTAATTAAATTGGTTGCATGTCAAGTTCTAACATATGCTATATTGTGTGATAGTGTAAATATTAATGTAATAATATTTCATTAGGCATTTCAATGTTCCATATTCTTAACATGGTAAAAATTCATATGTTCTGTATTTTGGTTCATAATCATTTCTTAAAACGTGGTACAGCTTTGAGGAGAATTTCTACTTTGCTGTCCTCCTCTATCACCCAAGTTTCTCCCTTTTATCTGGTCACTCTCTGTTTTCATAAAATGTAAGCTTCTTGTTTTTCTTGTTATTTCACTGATAGGCTTTCACTTTTCAGTCATTTTTAAAGGTTTTACCATCAAAGTTTCTATGGAATCACAAAATGTATTAGCTTGAATTCTATACTGCAAGCTGCTTAGTGGTTGACAAAGGATATTTTTCTAAAATTTCCAAATAAGGTTATTCAGTACCCTTTGGTTCGGTTTTCCAGATTGTTTTTCTTCCAGATTTTTGATAATTTAGTTTAAGAGGAATCATACATACTTTTAAATAGTAAATTGGACAGTAAAAATAAAGATGTAGTCATAAGATTTTGATAATCACATTATCTAATTACTGGTTTATAATCTTTTGAACATTTTTTATTAGAAATCTCAGTTTCAGTTATTTAAAAGTCATAGCAGTTAAACTATTTGTACCAATCAGCTTATTTTCTGGCATTTATTAAAATTTAAAATTCTCAGCAAAAGTGGTATCCATTTAGTCTGGTAGATGCATTGTTGACAAACATAATTTAAACAGAAAGCATGCTAATATTATTAAACTGAATCAAAATGATAAATCTTTAAAATGGCTAAAAGATCACTTATTCTGAAGTATCTAATAAAATAATATACTATGTTATTATGTATACTATGATGAAATATTTTCTAATACTTCTGTTTAATAGTTTAAATTTTAAAGTTGCTATATTTAAAGAAAAATCAAAATTAAGTAACTGCTCCCATCTTTATCTGTGTATCTCTATGCAACTATCCATCCATCTATAACCTACTTCTCCGTTTATCAAAAATATAGCTTCATGACTCATCTTCAGAAGCTGACTTTATTATTTGAAATACAGCGCTACATTTAAGAGATATACCATATTATAATTTGTCATTCAAACTTTTCAGTAGCTAGTATAAAGTACAGCAACATAGAAAAGTTAATACATGTCAAAATTAAAATAGGTTTAAATGCCACAAAAGAAAAAGCTATTGAAACCAACCAATTGATTATTATGGGACTTATTTTCATTTTCTAGACACCAAAGACTATCATATTGATTGTGTTATTTTATTTGTATGTATAGTTTTCTAGTCACTAGATATAGATATGTTACAAAGATATATTATAAATTGAAAGAAACCATTACTAACAGGCAAAAGACATCACCAATATTAAGTGTATTCAACAGGGAATCAATGGCAAAATGTATCATCATTTTGAATACCAATCATGCATGTTTTCATCACGGAACACTAAACCTTTCTCCTGTTATATTGCTGCAATTCTTCCATTAGTAGACTGGACTGTGCAAATCTGCAATAGCTTTCAATGTGACTTGATGAATAGCAAGAGAGCTTAGTGGAAATGCTGAACTCCTTCATGATTAAAAAGCAAACCTTTAATGTAGTTTTTGTTTACCATGTCATAAGTGCAGCGTTGGAAGTTACTGCCAAAGAGTCATTGGAACAGGCATCAGTACGGCAATGTCAGCCAGCCAAAGCTTTGAAAATGATTCAGTTCCTCTACCCTTATGACTAAAATAATATCCAGTGGCTCCAGCCCCAAGCCTGGTTAATGCATCTGTCCAGAACACATAATTACTCGGTCATAACATTCCCCCGGCCACCAGCCAACAAACCAATCAGCATTTTTTCCTAACTCACTAGAATTTTTGCTGTGTCAAACTGTTTGATCTCTAGGTAGTAAAAATGCAAAAAATGGAAGGACACTGCACTGGAAGGTTTTAATTTAGAAGAGTTTCTCATGGAAATTAAGTTTGAAGAGAAACATGTTTTTGTTGTCATGACTGAAGTTGAAATTTTAATTTGGTATCCCTTGTATATTGTATAGTTTGTTTTTACTTCACGAGCTCACATTTAAGCCATTTTAGTAAGGAAATATTCTAAGAGTTAAAAAAAATGGTGAATGTGTCTCCTATTGTGATTTGTTTCCAGAATGTTAACAAATATGGTGACAGAAACATTTCTCTTTGGTCAACACAAGCATACTGGATATGCAGATCTTAATGTGCATGCATGTTATATGGAATTTCTCATATCACTTTCTGAGCAAATTAAGAGCATTATACAGACACATGTGTGTGTGTACAGAGCAGACTTTTACACAAGGTTATTACATTTGAATAATTGGTAATAAGATCCTTAAAATTATCCTAGATTACATTATTTTGACTTCTTTTCCATAGACTTGTCCAACTTGTTTTAAAGATGGATTTTGGAAATTTTTTTGTGTGTGTATGATGTGAAGTTTCACAGAATATGTGAAATTTGAGTCTGCTGTAAAGAATAAATAGATTGAAGTCACCAGAGGAAATGCAGGCAGAAGAAGGAACACAGACAGGAAGAAGTGCGAGTGTGAAAGCAAAAGGCAAATGAAACAAAGCTGGGCCCTTGGAACTGAAAAAGGCTTATGTGAGTCATGAGATGAGGTTAACCCAGTGGTGTGGTTCAGAATGTAAATCACCTTTATGCGCAAGACAGAAACTAGATATTTGACCTGAATAGTTGAAGAACATTAATTTATGGCACGTGAAAATATTTTCCCTTTTATAAAAGAAATTATATATATATAGTCATTATATATTTGTATATATAGCTTATAGTTCTTTTACACACAAGTTCAATTCTTTCCAACTTTTTGAAATTCAAAAATATATACTATGTCTTTCTCTCTCAGGGCTAGAATTACAGACAGACCATTACACCTGCCCCTCAGGAGATCTTTGACTCTGATCTCAGGTACCTTTGCTTATAAGACAAGGGCTGAGAAATCTTCCCAGCCTATGTTTATCTCCAATGAGTACAAATGATGTTGTGTTATTATATTTTTTATTTTAAGGATGCATAATAATATAGATAGTAAAGTTAACTTTCATTTTAAGGATGACAATATAAAACGATAATAAAGAAATACAAAAAAGAACGCTTTTTTAGCTTTTTACTTCTCATCAAATTTTGTTTTTAGTCTTTGTCAGGTTTAGATTCCAGTGCAGTCACTGAATTGTATGTGTTGCATGAACAGAAAAAATATAGGACTAATTTGTTCCCATAAACATTTTGTGAAGTTTATTCATGTAGCTGAACTTACTCATTTTATAAAGATTGAAAGATGGTGCCACAAGACAGTTTATCTTATAAACACCTAGTTTCAGAACACTCATGAGGAGAAGCAACACTAATTCTTCCTTTTTTTGCTCAGGGGGAGAATTCTTCTGTTATTTAACTTTGACATGTTCCCACAGGTCCCTGTGTCTGAACACATGGTCCCCACATGGTGGCACTGTCTCAGATGTTGCGAAATCTTTGGGGCAGGAGGTGTGGCTGGCAGAGGCTGATTGCTGGGGTTGCCTCTGAGGAACATACACCAGCCCTGCTTCCTTTCTGAACTCTCTTTTTCCTATCTGCCATAATCGCATGACCAGCCACCTCGTGTTTTCTTCACCTTGGGCAAGAGCCACTCTCCTATAAAGCCGCCTTCACTGCGAAGGACTACACTTTGTCAACAGTGATGCAGGGGAAAAATCGTTCCTCCTTTAAATTGCTCTTTTGAGGTATTTGGTCACAGGAACAAGAAAAGTAATTAATATTTATCATTAGAACCAGCCAGTGTGAACATTCATATGTATATACAAACAATACTTTCTGCTTATTTCCTCTCAAAACTATATCATCATGCATGCTTTTTTCATGTGCTCAGTTTTACAGTTTACGGAATGGTCTTTATGTCTCATTTCATTTCCTATGGTAGTACATTCACATGTCAAAAATCTTTGTTTTGTTTTCTTTTTTATTTTGAGACAAGGTCTCATTTAACCCATAATGCCCTCAAACTTGCTATGTGTTGGAGAATGACCTTGAAAGTCTGATCCTCCTGCCTCTTATCTCCAGCACTGGGATTCCAAGCAGGCTCACCTTGCCTGGCAGAAATCTTGGCTCTTTTTTTTTTCTTTTTAACCAGGGCACTATGATAAATAATATACCCAAACCAAAAAAAGACAGGAATAACTTCTCTCTTTCTTTCTTTCTTTCTTTCTTTCTTTCTTTCTTTCTTTCTTTCTTTCTTTCTTTCTTTTCTTTCTTTCTTTCTTTCTCTCTTTCTTTCTTTCTTTCTTTCTTTCTTTCTTTTTCTTTTTCTTTCTTTCTTTCTTTCTTTTTCTTTTTCTTTCTTTCTTTCCTTTCTTTCTTTCTTTCTTTCTTTCTTTTATTTCTTCCACTCATATAAAGTTGATAGGTACCCCATTCCCCTCCCTCCCTCCCTCCACCCCTCCTTGAATCCCGTTACTCCCTCCCCCTCTTTCCTTTTCCCTTTCCCTCCTCCCTCTCTCAGTGCCCCCTTCCTGAAGCATCCTGTTGTGTGCATGTCACAACAACTTCTCTCTTTTAGAGACTAGATATTTTTACAATGCCAAAGGCAACGTGAACTTCTGTAAATGCTGACGTGGTTAAAAGGCAAAACTGACTTTTGAATGAGAGATCCGAGCTGCTTCTATGGTTATAAATGTGCATTTTTATGTCTATGCACATTCCTAACAAGTAGATCTAGCTTGCAGTGAAAATGTGGTTACTGACAGTGAGAAATGAATTTAAGAAATTGTTTTCTTCAAGAGAAAAAGGCATAGTGCCCATGAATTATCACTCTGGCTATCAGTAAATTCTACAGAGTGATTTCTGAGAATTAAATCAAATAATGGTACTTTTCATGAGAAGTAATGGAATCCATTGTGAAAGGTAGTACTCACGAATAATTACAGAGTGAGAGACATCCAGATACTTTGAGATATTTAAGGAGTTAATATCTGCCTCAGAATGAACAAAGTAGATGAAATTCTGCTATAATTTTAATAATGTTTTATTTAACCTATGTTGTCTGACGTGAAATTTTAAACTTCATATTAAAGAAAATAAAACCAAATAGGAGTTCTGGAATTAGATACCAGTTTTGACATTGCCTTGATCCTAAATGAGCTTCAGACATTCACAGCTTCGTTTTCCCATACATAAAATTGGATTAAGAACAGTATCAACCAACTGGACTACTGGGAAAATAAAAGAGATAACCCCACAAAGAATTCACTGCAGCATCTGGCAGACAGCAAGTTCTCACCAGTCACTGCTGTTGCTTATGCCTTGAACTTCAGTGACCTAATTGTCTTTATCAAAATATCTTTTGGTAAACATAAGCTTTTATTTAGGATTGCACATGTGTTGACCAAGGCTTACAAAGTTAACAATATCACAGCCATAAATACTTATTATGTTGCTGATATATTCTATCTTACTAGCTCCCTAGAAACAAAGCTGTAGGCAAAAGCAGATGTGCTAACAACACATGCTGTGTAATCCAGAAGTGCAAGCGCAAGGAAAAAGGTGGGAGAGATTAGAGCATGATCTTAGGCTTCACTGAGCTCTATGATGGACTGGTAACTTATTTTCACAGGATATCTTCAGCCTACATTTATAAAGATACATAGTCACTAAATTAGGAACAAGAGAGGAAAACTATTACTAGCCTTTCAACTGTTCCACATTGTCCCCCAGGGATTTAAGAACTTCACATACATGGGCTCCCATTGGATGCTTTACAATCTTGCTTCTCACAAGGAAGCCATTGAAACAGGCCATGAAGTTCTCATTGAGGAAAGATGCTTTGGGGCAATTCCCATGAACAACATGGAAAACTGGAATAGCTGTCCTAGGAGTGTCCCCTTTCATCTAGAGAAGAGGTGAACTCCCTGTCAAAAAGTTTAGGAAATGGACAGCCATGTAGTAATGGTAATCTCTCTCTCTCTCTCTCTCTCTCTCTCTCTCTCATCTATCTCTGTCTCTCTCTGTTTCTCTCTCTCTCTCTGATACACACACACACACACACACACACACAACATACACACACATGCACACCCACATGCGTAGGTGATAAGGGATCTCAGAGTTAAGGGGAACAAGCAAAGATTCCTAGAAATAAGCAAATCATAACTCATCCTCTTGTACAGTAGCTATGCCTGGAACATCTCAAGTTTCTCTGAAATCTGAGGAATCCACGACACATTCTCTGTGAATGTCTCCATTACCTGCTAAAAAAATCTACTGCTGTTATCAAACTTCAGTTCATTCTCTGACAAGTGAATGAACAAAATGAGAAATGATGAAACACAATCGGCCAAAACAAGTGATCCTGGTCCACTAACATGAAGCTCATGAATGAGAGACTTGTCAATTATCATTTTCTCCTGAATTCTACTGAAATATCTGCTTATGATAAATAATATTTAAACAAAAGTACCTAGAGTTTCTGTGCAAGTTGGAATTTGACATATATTGTACTGAAACGCATGATCCACTGACACAAGCCAGAGCTGCTTTGGGGTATATCATATTACTGAAAAATTACTACTTTATCTCACAGAAAGTGTAAAATAGTTTTTAGAAACTTTTCAGGTGTGCTTCAATTAAGATGAATGAGAAGAGGATGGAAAACATGGTGATTTTTAAAAGAGGATTCTGAACCCAAAAAATTCTGCTTTATTCTGTTAGATGAGTTTCAAAGGAAAGTGCATAATGGTCATTGAAATAAAGCAAATTTGACCAGAAAATGGACAAAAGCAGTATAAATTTTAGGAATTAAAAAAAAAATTAAAAGACAAAGGTGGACCAGATATTCCACAGGAGTTGTCTACTCTGTACTTGACAAAAGCTTTAAGATATGTGTTTTACAGCATAGGACAGTTTCCACGTTAATGAAAAAATAATAGATCGGGATGTTTGCATGCAGAATAAGTAATATCTCATTTAGTTGCCCAGGCAGTCCTTAAACTTGTGATCCTCCTAGAGTACCCGGAACTACAGACCTTCAAAAAAGTGTTTCCCTGCAGAGCAAAGGAATCATTCCCAGTATAATGAACATCATGCCTTCCTCTGGTGAAAAAGTCAGGCCAGCTCATCGGCTGCTGTAAAGAATTTGGTTCCTGGATTTCAGAGCTCATCTCCTACAATGATCACTCTATGTACTATGTGACCTACTTATCACCTTGTAAGAATTCAGCCCTGAGGAAAAGCACACCCCAATATTCTGCTAATGCCTGCTTTAAACAATAAAGAACTTGACTTTGACTTTGAAATGTATTATGTTGACAGATATTAAACCACTCTAGGTTAATTTCTCAGTTCGAACAAGCACTAAATTCTCAGCCTTTCAGAGTTCTTGACGTTGTTACCTTTACCATCTTCCTCCCTTCCTCCTTTTTTTATTTTAATAACAAATTTTTTCTGCCTTGCTCACTGCTTAGTCCCAGTGTTCAGAACAGTGGGTAATCCATAGTCAAAAGCTTACAAGAATGACTTTATTTACTGTTTGTTATTTTTATTGAGATCAGGTCTCTCTATATAACTGTAACTGGTCTCCAGTTTGAGATCCATTTGCTTCAGTTTGCAGAGCGCTGGGATCATGGCATGAACCACCATACATAATTCTCAAATATTTTTTTATTTATTCAATTGTGCGTGTGTGCGTGTGTGTGTGTGTGTGTGTGTGTGTGTGTGTGTGTGTGTAGAACCACGGGTGAATTTGGGAACCACCATGGACCGCCTGCACCTTGTCCTTATTTACTCTGCAGCGGGGATTCACAGGCTCCGCCCTATCAGGACCAGAAACGCAGGCTGCCCCCGCTTCCGCTTCCGCTTCCGCCTGGCGTCTATACGTGAGGTCTAGGATCTGAACTCCGGACGTTCCGCCTGCAAGGCAGAGGCTTAACCCCTGAGCCACCTCTCCAGCCCCCGCATTTCTCAAATATTTTTGCCCAAATGAATTTTTGAAATATTTTTTAACATCCATACAGGTGGCAAGTAACTGAATGGATGTGGATGCAGACTCAGGAATAATGTTGATAATATAACACGTGGACAAAGTGGCATGTGTGGGGACAACCAGCTATAATTTTGGTCTAGATGCAAAATACTCGTTCAATATGATGAGCTCCCTATATCCTGTCCTCCTAAGCAATCTTTCTGTATAGCACTTGCTATCCTGTTTGAATAGAGAAAAGGGTTTGAAAACTCACAGAAAATATTGAATTTATTACTAGTCTCTTATCACCCTTTGGCTACCTCCGTTAGGATTTCTCCCGATCTATTATATTTTTATCATCTCATCCTTTCTAGTATTTTTTCCTGCATCCCCAAAATGGATGTCTGACTCTTGTTTTAGAGCCACCTGTAATTTTCTTCCTCCTGACTACTGTCTCAAGTTTCTTTTTTATTCTAATTTGTTTTGCCAGTAAACTTTTAAGAACAGTGGTCTGTGTTAGATTCCATTAAGGCTCAACATGCACTTCCCTTTTACCTACTGCTGCTGATTCCCTCATTTGTTAACATACACAGTTTGCTGCTGTTATCAGTAATCATTTGATCACTAAATTCACAAGTTTCTTCTCAGGTTCCACCCATGCAGTTTATAAATATATCAGTTCTTATCTACCTACTAATTGTTGTTCTTTTTTCAAACTTCTGTGATTGTGGTTTTATTTTCCTATCTTATGACAATTTATAATGTTTCTTCTCTTATTCAATATGTGAAATACACATTGTTGTTTACTAACTCAAAAGTATCAAGTTTTTTATTGTATTCTAAGTGTGCTACTTTTGTGAACAGAACATTTAATCATACCATTTTGCACAAACTTGCATTATGACCAAGCGATTTTAGGAATAATAAATTTAATAAATAAGTAAAAACTATAATATGTTAAAAGCCCATAGAAAAGAAGATTCAGACATGAGGGGCATGCTGGGCTGGAAGAAGTTTTAAAAAGGTAGAAGAAGCAGTAGGCAATTTAATGCCAAGTAGTCATTGTTAGACATATTTAGTGAGAACACAGTCCAAAGAGGATCCATGTCTTTTTTTTTTTTCTGTGCCATATTCCTTGGGGGAAATTGTCTACTCTAAATTCTTCACTAGTACCAAATATGACTTATCCTCTGGCATGTAATCCTGTTTAGATCTTGGCCTTGTTCATTAATTCAACCAAATTTGAGTATTGACTCTGTGCTAGGGTTGCAAAGGCAATGGAAAAGCAGAGAACACCCTGAACTTCAATGCACTTACATTGTAGGAGATGCTGAATTTTAGGGCCACCAGTTAGAGCCACCATAAAAAGGATTGAAAGGTTAGGAATGACTACAAGGCTCTGTTTTGGGGATGGAGTCACAGAAAGATTCCTAGAGAAGAGGACACTTCATTTAGATTTAGTAATAGTATGAGTGGCACAGGTAAGGAAGCTATATTCTAAAAGCTTATTCTGAATGGCTTGATTTTAAACATTCCATCCCCACTAAATGTGTTCTGTGATTCTTATTGTTTACACAATGCATGCTTATATTTTCTTTCATCTCATACAAGACACATTTCATACTATAATGTCTTGTACTCAGTGTCGTCATTACCTTATCAGATTATAAGGCAAGTTAATGACATATATATGTGTGTGTGTGTGTGTGTGTGTGTGAGGGGGGGGGGAGGTGTCAGAGGACACTGTGTGTTTCTGTTCTGTGCCAAAGGTAACTTCGTGAATCATCCTGGATTTCCTGGATTGCTTTACCACCTTTTTGCTTTGTCCTGGATTTTCCCAGACTCTGTCTTTCAGGACCTGAAGTTCAGACCCCCCCCTCTCCCATTTCTGCCTGGTGTACTTGTACGGAATCTGGGCAATAGGCTCAACCCCTGAGAATGCACAGTGTTTGTAAACATGTATGGAATTGAATCCTATAAAGTAGTCTAATGACTGAATGGAACATCAAAAATCACCATTCATTTTTGATGCGTTTATGTAGAGATCCAAATATGCCAGAAGGGACAGAATCTTCTGTGATATAGACAAAGATACAAATTTAAACTTAGGAAGTCAAAGTGCAGAACTTGGAATTGTTCTTGCTCCCTGTCCAGCCTGTTCAGAATTCCATCATCTTGAGTCTAGGGAAATCACTCTTTCTGCTGCACACTCAGCCATGCCAAGTTCTGTGCCAATGTCCACAGTTGCCAGGTTTGGATTCTGCAGATCAGAATAATGCCTAGGAAAATTTGCACATGAATAGATGTGTTGGATAGCTCTGTTTCAGCTGAGGAATTCCATGACATATAATGGTTGTGTTTATTCATGTAAGTTGTTCATGAAACTTATTCCTTGCTGGCTTTATAAGCAGTAGAGTGACATAATAGCTTACCCAAGAGAAAAATAATTATTTTAAAAGCTCTATTTTGTCACTATGTCTATATGTCACTTTTCCCTAGCCAGGGGCTGTGTAATGTTGTGGAGACATCTTAAATGAGAGGGAGCAGTAATTCCTGAGACTAACTCTCATCTTGACCAGCCTTTCACCTGGGCTATCTGGCCTTATGTCAGGGTTGGCTGTAATTCTCCATAAGACTACTATTTCAGGGTACAGTCAAAGCAGGATTTATTACTGTAGGGCTGGTGTCCAAGTATGTAAACCATAGTTTTGAAGAACTAAAAATGGCAGAAAGAGGCACATAACAATTTCTTTTTTTTATTCAATTGTGCATGTGTGCACATGTGTGTGTGTATGTGTGTGTGTGTGTGTGTGTGTGTGTGTAGAACCACAGACAAATTCAGGATCCACCATGGACGTCTCCACCTCCTCCTTGTTTACTCTGTCCCTGGATTCACAGGCTCTGCCTTATCAGGACCAGAAACACAGGCAGCCCCTGCTTCTGCCTGGCGTCTATGTGTGGGGTCTAGGATCCGAACTCAGGACCTTCTGCCTGCAAGGCAGAGGCTTAACTCCTGAGCCACCTCTCCAGCCCCAACATAATTTATATGACTACCTGAGTTATGAGAAATTCATATCATGAAGTACCCTGAGTAAAGCTCCTGTTCTTCAAGTATTTGTAGACCTCTAGTATTCATTATCATGTAGAACTCATCAATATTGAGATGCTACATGTCAGAAAATCCATCAAGAGAGCACAACTGCTACAAATTAGCATGTAAAGGTCATGTTAGGACCTTCCCAGTTTCACTGAAGTACACAGGTAGAGCTGTGATTGTGTTGCCAATAGATAGTGATAACTTTTTCTGGGTACTTGAACAAGATGCTTTAGGTACCTAAGTTGTGGTTTTCTCTTGTGGGAAATGGGGTGGTGCCAACTTTAATAAGGTTGCTTCATGCGTATCAAACAATGCTTTACAGAAAGTCATCCTGACCTTCTGGACACTGTATTCTGAACTTCGTGTGATAAAATCATAGGAGGATTAGGACTGCTTCAAAATAACAAGAAATAGATGTGGGCACAAAAACAATTAGGTTGGCCTTGAAGTCTCAATTACACAGGGTGGGTCATCAAATCACAAGAAGGAATTATATGCTCAATTTCATATTTTTAAAGATTCCCATAAGAAAAGGTAAATGATAATATAAGCAAAGCTCTTAGCACTGTGTCTGTTGTATAGTATGTGTTTAATTAGTGAACTCCATTATAACCTGTTCAAAGTAACAATTAACATCATGAAAGTGGTGAGATTCAATATTGTAAAAAATCATAAATACCTCATTTTAAAGATGATGGATCTTAGCTTTCCTGTTGTTGTTTTTTTTTTTTTTTTTTTTTTTTTTTTGACAGGATTACAACCAGGTATATCCCTCTTGTACTTCAGCTATTGCTTTGCTCTGGAGTTTCCCAGACTCCGTTTTTTCAGAGTCAGTTTACAGATTGCCACTTCTGCCTGGCATTTTTACATGGCATCTGGGGATCTGAACTCACGTCTTTTATGCTTGTAAGTCAAAGGCTTTAATCCATGAGCCATTTCCCCAGCCCCTGGTGTTTGTTTCTTCTAATCCATCCTTTCTTGTTCATATGGAAGCATATGTGCAATTCTTTGCCAAAGCTAGAAGCCAATTACCATTAGGGACTTCTCAGTATTTTGGGACAATTTTGCCTGCTCTTTTCATATATTCATGAGGCTCTTGAAATCGCTGGGATTTTACCATCGAACAGCAGGCTTTCACCTACCCTTGTTGGATTTTCTGACATGTAGCTGAGTTCTTATTCTTTAAGACAAAAATTGAACTGTAAAACATATATTTCCTGTAGAACCTCACAAATCCTTCTTTTGGGAGATTTTCACATTTTCTCCTTGCCTGCAAGTCAAGAAAATCTCTAACAACACACATCCTCCAATAGCTGAGCTCCTTTCTGTTGGCTTCTGGAAATCATTATCTTTGTACTTCAGAGATGAAAGCTTAGTTAAATATGTGAGAGACCAAGCAGATGTGGCAGAACATATTATGCTGTACATTGTCTCATGTCACAGCTGTACAGCGGATGAAGAGCTGCCTGGGAGGGTGTCATTCAGAGATGCTGGGAAAGATAGCTCTTTAAAAGAAGAAAATTAGCATCACTGCGCTTCCATGGTCCAATCCTGAAGTCTCAGATATATGGATCCAAATGACATGAATCTAGGTTTGATGCATTTAGCTGAGACACTGATGAAGAGTAAAGCAAAGAAAACAAGTGTTTTAAAAATGTTTTGTTAATATCCTTCATGCATCAAGTAATTATTTAATAAACATTTGCACATTCAGTTCCTTGAAGAGTATTACATGATGATACTCTGCACATTAACTTTTTGTCATCATTTTTTTCTTTTTCCTTTTGTGCAGTGTGTGTGTGTGTGTGTGTGTGTGTGTGTGTGTGTGTTACCTCCTCTTTGCTTTGCTTTGGAGTTTTCCGGGCTCTGTCTTCCAGGGTTGGAGTACAGGCTACGGCCATTTCCACCCGGCGTTTTTACATGGGATCCAAGATCCAATCCCAGGACTTTCTGTTTGTGAGGCAGAGGTTTAACCCATGAGCTAGCTCTCCAGCCCTCAAGTCATTTTTTTAAAAATCAAAGCCTGTGATAACATTTTTAGTGTTTGTGTTGTTAGAGTTATTTATGCTTATTCAGTGTGTTTGTGTGCGTGTGTGCATGTATGTGTGCATGCACGCATGTACACGCACACATGCCACAGCATGCATATAGGGAGGTCAGAAGACAAACTGTAGGAAATGATTTTCTCCTTGCACTACACGTTCAGGGAATTGAATTTCAGTTATCAGGCTTGGCAACAAGCACCTTTACTTGCTGAACCAACTTTCTAACTCCTGTTTGGTTTTTATTTTTGTCTGTATGTTTGTAACAGGGTCTCATATACTGTCCATGCTGGCCTTGAATTTGAGATTGTCTTGCCTCCAGAGTGCTGAGACTATAGTGTATGTTGTTATACCTGGTTTGTAATCTAGTGCTATCTTTTATTTTTCCAATAAGATTGCTTTATCCTTGAAGATAATGTATAAGTTAAGGAGTTTTATTCTTCATGGTTCATTTCACAAAAATATAATATATGAAATAAATAAGACCACATTTCAACTGAAAACAAAACAAAAAGATTGCTTTATCCTTTGCAAAAAAAAAAAACCTGTGCAAGTTAGAATAGTAATAGTACTTTATTCAAATAATTTTATGAAATATGAATTAAAAATATTTTTAATATTTTTAAATGGATTATCTATTTACCCCTGTTATGTCCTCTAATATACTCTGGTTCAATTCATCCAATTATTATTGCTAAAACAAATCCTCTCCTTTTCTAAGGCTTGGAAAAATGAAGTAAATGACCAACAAAGCCTTTCGTCATGCCATTTTGTGCAGAATAGTAATAGTACTTTATTCAAATAATTTTATGAAATATGAATTAAAAATATTATAAAATATTTTTAAATGGATTATTTATTTACCTGTCATATCCTCTAATATACTCTAGTTCAATTCATCCAATTATTGCTAAAACAAATCCTCTCCTTTTCTAAGGCTTGGAAAATGAAGTAAATGACCAACAAAGCCTTTTGTGTCATTTTTTTTGATGGACTCAATGTATTACCCAACATGTGCTTGAACGTATGAATTACATGCCTCAGCCTCCTCAGTGCACCACTGTACCTGACTTGTGAAGTTAGTTATATTGTGTTCTGAAGTCTTGTGTGACTTGGGAATCTAGTTGCCACCACTAGAAGGCATCCGAATTGATTAAAATGGCCAATTAAGAATTCTGGAAGATATTATACTGGGTGTTCAGAATTTTGATGGATGGGTGACAGAAACCCATATCCATTTTGACTGAAGATCAGTTGTGGGAGACATCCTGGGGTCATGAGAAGGAAGGTCCCTTTAACATGACCAGACACATGATCCTTGTTTACACAAGGGAGGGAGGGAGGGGAAGGAAGAAGGAAGCAAGGAAGAAGGAAGCAAGGAAAAAGGAAGGAAGGAAGAAAGAAGAAGAAGGAAGAAGGAAGGAAGGAAGGAAGGAAGGAAGGAAGGAAGGAAGGAAGGAAGGAAGGAAGGAAGGAAGGATGAAGGGAGGGAGGGGGAAGAGAGGGAGGGAGGGAGGGAGGGAGGGAGGGAGGAAAGGAAGAGAGGAAAGGGAGGGAGGAAAAGAAGGGAGGGAGGGAGGAAAAGAAGGGAGGGAGGGAGGAAAAGAAGGGAGGGAATGAAGGAAGGAAGGAAGGAAGGAAGGAAGGAAGGAAGGAAGGAAGGAAGGAAGGAAGGAAGGAAGGAAGGAAGGAAGGAAGGAAGGAAATTTTGAAAATGGTGTTTCCTTTTGAAATTTTGGTTTCTGTAACAATTCCCAACGACCTTGGAAAGACAGAGTAAATAATATTATCTCTACTCTCTGGATGAGACTAAGACTCAAGTGCCTTTCCTGAATCACATGGAAAGCACAAATAATGTCACCCAAGGGTCTGTTGAACCTAGTCTTATTTATGGTACTCATATTAAAATAAGTGCTAATTACTTCCCATATTTGATGATTAACCAAGACATTTAGAAAAGTTTGTGGTTTATTTATGTAGCTAATTTGCATTTTTTAATTTTTTAATTTGCATTTAAAGGAGACGCTGCCTTACTTCAATAATTCTGCAGCATTTGTGAGCAAGTGAGGGTTTTGCATTTAGGACATTGTGAATTTTCTGTCTAAATATTTTCACATTTGTGTTTTCTCCTTTTCAGTTCTTTTTGTTTGATGTGGTCCACTCTGTCCACTTGGTCACATTACAACTATCCTGTAAGTTTCACTGAACTGGCTATACCTACAATTAGAAAATAATCCTATGTTCTTCTAACAGAAGTTACATGTTCCTCTTTGAGATTATGAAAAACTATGTCTTGACATGATAAAACCTTTTATTTCATTTCTCTCTTATAAGATACTCATGTTACTGGAATCTAAGTATGTGATCAATACATGTTGTTGTTTAGATTAAGTAGAAGGATAATTGTCCAATGTAAGTAAAGAATGCAGAAAAAGGAAACTTATTTTTGCTGCTAGTTTCAAAAGTTAGGAGAATCAATCATGCATAACAAGATTATAATATAGAGAACAAGAAAAATAGTATAAGGCAATTAAAAACAGTCTTTGGAAGATTTGAATTATCTATTTTTCGCAAGTTCAAAGGACAAACTAAGCAAGACAATGTAAGTTTCTTTACTGGAATAGTAAACTACATCTGTTGTGGAATGTTCTTAGTACGAGACATTTAATCTATGCCACAAATAAACATTACATTCTTGGCAAATCTTTTTCTGTTTTACTATAAAGAACACTCATTTGAGCTTGTTTCTTTGGCTTATAGGCCATCAGTAGTTTACATCTTTGTGGAATCCTAGTGTGTCTCTCCCTTTCTTTCTCTCCTTGTCTTTCTGTGTTTCTCTCTCTCCCTCTCTCTTTCTCTCTTCCCCCTCTTGGGGTGCATGTGTGTGTGTATATATGCATGAAAAAGAAGAAAAAATTCATGGTCATATATCTATTGATCACAAATAGCGTTCTGTGGCTTTTTTTTTTCCAATTTAGCGTGGGATACACAGCCAGAATCTGAACACCGTAAGTGTTTGCATCGTGATAGTCTTTCTTCCTTAAATTTCTTTTTGTCATCAATTTGGAAATTCCTCCAAATGGTGAAGACTTTTCCATGGAATAAAAATGAAATGACCTTATTTTCCTTATTTTCCAGTAAATGTACTAAAATGTTGTGGTGGGAAATGTTTTAAGTGCCAGGAGCAGAATGTTGAGATAGCATTATTCATATTTACTTTTCTACATGAAGACGAAAATTTCTGAACAAGGTCTATAATGGCAGGGTGATTATTTAATATGTTCGTATCCCTGGGTTCAATACCCACTACTACAAAAAACATAAAAAATTACTAACTTCTAGAATTAATCTATAAATTGCTATAGTTGTATTGATTAGTAGTTGGATATAAGATCATCAAGGGATAAAACTATTTGCATATAAAAATGTTTTCAATGCCAAAGCACAAGCAATTTATTCAAGATCTGAAGACATTCTATTATATCGATAATTTTCAGAGCAGTTAGTACACATGAGATCAATTTTTAATGTTAAGGATAATAGTTATAAAATCCAACCAGGACACCACAAACACATTTCCTTTAACAACACATTTTTTTTAAATTTATTTTTCTAGTTTTACAAGTATATTGAGTATTCATCCCTCTCTCCCCCTCCCTTAACTTCATCAATACCTTCTACTCCCTCCCACCCTCCCCCTCGAATGCTTCTATCAATCCCAGGGTTCACTCTGGTTTGTCTACTCCTGTGGGGCTTAGGCCGCTGTGGTACATCAAGCTACTTCTCTTCAGGCCACCCCACTGCCCCGGGCATTTCTCTTCACTCATCCAGCTTTAGACCCAAAGGTTTCCACTGTGAGTTCCCATCTTTCTTGAGTTCCTAGGTAGTCTATGGGGGCATGTTGGTATGTCAATATTATGCATATGTGGGAAGGACAAAGTCCCACTGCAGTGAGTTCCCAGATGCAGCAGTCTTCCCTTGAGTGGAATGTCTTACCTAACAATGAAACGTCCCACCTTTACATTCTTACAATTTCACCACCTCTTCCCTGAGAGGCCCCTAAAGCTTTGGGATGGGGAGAGATTGGATTGGCCTGACCTGGGTGGTCCTGCTGACATTTTTTAAAAATTTTTTTATTATTTATTCAATTGTGTATGTGTGTGTGTGCGTGCGTGTGTGTATGTATGTGTGTGTGTGTAGAACCACAGACAAATTCGGAAACCACCGTGGACCTACTCCATCTCCTCCTTGTTTACTCTGCCCGGGGGATTCACAGGCTCCGCCCTACCAGGACCAGAAACGCAGGCCGCCCTGCTTCCGCCCGGCGTCTATACATGGGGTCTAGGATCCGAACTCAGGACCTTCTGTCTGCAAAGGCAGAGGCTTAACCCCTGAGCCACCTCTCCAGCCCATCCTGCTGACATTTTAATCATTATAGTAGAAAAAACTAGTTTTACTAATATCATGTAGTGAAAATAGTATTTTAAAATGAATAATAATAATAATACAGAACAAGGTTTTTTTTTGATGGATAGATCCATAAAGCTATTTTATTTAGCACTATTAATAATGTTCACAATGGTTTGTTCCATTCATATGCCTCTTTAATCTTTTTTTAACATTTTTTATTATTTCTGCTCATATAAACTTAATAGGTACACCACTTCCCTCCCTCCCTTCTTCTCCCCCCCCCTCCCGAACCCCCTGCTCCCCCTCCCCTCCCCCTTCCTCCCCATCCCTCAGTGCCCCCCCCAATCCCCAGAGAGTCCTTTAATGTGCATACCAGACTCTCCTCTGGGCCCTCCTCTCCGATGACGTATGAGGACCCAGTTGTATTTCCCTGAACCCTTTCCTGTGCTCCCCTTAAGCATAGGAACACTACTGTGACTGTCAATCCCTAGAACAAGGTCTTTTTAAAAAATTGAAAAAAGCAATAGAATGATCTGATAGAAAGTTACTTTGTCATTTCTTGACAACACAGATAAAGACAAACAGATTTGGAAAATAATGAACAATAAAATTCCTATTTTAATCACAAAATGTGCAAAAGATTTGCTTTTGCACTTATTTGGCTCTTGATCTTTTTAACTTAAGTCCATTACAGTTTTGAATTATATTTAACTTTACTTTTTATTTAGAGAGAGAAATAGAGAGAGAGAGTGTGTGTGTGTGTGTGTGTGTGTGTGTGTATCAGAGAGCACTGTGTGTCCCTGTGGACGACCAAGAGTGATTTTGGAATTCATCCTGGATTGCTTCTACCTCTTTTTTACTTCGCTTTTTCCCAAGACTTTGCCTACCAGAGCCAGAAGTACAGGCCCCAAGCCACCATTTCTACCTTGTGTTTTTATGTGGGACTTGGGTTCTGAATTCAGGAACTTTTGCTTGTGAGACAGAGTCTTAACCCTTGAGCCACCTCTCCAGCCTTCGAATTATGTTTTAGAAAGTTGGAAATTAGAATAGGATACTGAATTCTGGGCTGTTTTTTTAGAGACACAATCTCCATGTGACCCAGATGCATTCCAAGCATGTGCCACTGCTTCGGTAAAGGTCTAGTTTTAAAACCTTCTCCAAACTCATATTCCCAATGTCATTAATGTTGCCATTTAAAACTTGGATGGATCTTAAAGACCCTTAATTTTTGTTATTGTGCCAACTGACAATATTTCTAGCTGCATCTGGAAGATGTAAGAATGGCTCAACCATTTGATTTATGAACTCTACAAGTGGAGTGTCTTAAGTGGGAACTTTTAATTTCCAGCAAAGTCTTTGAATTCATAAACATCCTACAAAATCCTATTCCCATGCACAGAAAATGTATTTAATCAACATCAATTTGCAAGAACCAAAGGAGAGCAAACATAGTCATTGAACAGCTAGCACACAAATACTTGGAAGTGAAAAGTAGTATAAGATTCTGCTCTATGATCATCATTTTCTTATCTAAATAATTGTCTTTTGTTTAAATTTGACTCTTCCAACACACACACACACACACACACACACACTACACACACACTTCGTT
Source organism: Typhlomys cinereus (assembly GCA_023101885.1). Classification (NCBI taxonomy): domain Eukaryota; kingdom Metazoa; phylum Chordata; class Mammalia; order Rodentia; family Platacanthomyidae; genus Typhlomys; species Typhlomys cinereus. The sequence goes on along the minus strand of JALPQD010000148.1, from coordinate 4,510,857 downwards.
AAGAGTGTGAAAAAAAATTCTATGATCTTAATGACCCCTAACACAACTGCAGAGCTTAACTTGCCATAATTTTTGTGTTTTCTGAGGGAACTTTTTTTTTTTGGCCTGGTGAAATATTCCCTTGCCATTGGGTGCCAGATAGATCTTGGTGTCAAAAATGTGTCTATGAATAAGCATTTTGTTTAAGTTGACAGTTGGCTTATGAGGGGGGAATGGTGAGGTCAGTAGGTGTCTGGTTAGTGAAAATGTTTCTGAAACTTGTTAAATACAAAGTTGGGTAGGTATATAGAATTGTCTTGGGAGACAGCTAGGATTGAAGAAATAAAATCATTTAATGGTTAAAAATCAAGATGTTCACTTGTGTGTGGAATGTAATCTAAATCATACATTCAGGTGAAGAACAAGAGAAGACAGGATTGGGGGCTGGAGAGGTGGCTCAGGGGTTAAGCCTCTGCCTTGCAGGCGGAAAGTCCTGAGTTCGGATCCTAGACCCCCACGTATAGACGCCAGGCGGAAGCAGGGGCGGCCTGCATTTCTGGTCTTGGTAGGGCGGAGCCTGTGAATCCTGGGGCAGATTAAACAAGGAGGAGGTGGAGGCATCCATGGTGGTTCCCGAGTTCGTCCATGGTTCTACACACACACACATACATACACATACATACACACACATACATACACATGTGCACACACGCACAATTGAATAAATAATAAAAAAATTAAATTTATTTAAAAAAAAAAGAGAAGACAGGATTGAAATGGTTTGTGTGAGTTTTTATACCTGATTAAACTGATGGGCAGTTTAATCTTACCACCTTCTGTCATTATCCGTTCCCCTTTTCCCTCTTGCCAGATATTCTTGTCTCTCTCTGGATAAGTAGACACTCCAGAGTAGGGTAATAATTCTCTATTTTATTGATCAGACATTTCACTTCCCTGACTGATAAGTCTTAGAGCCTTGAGGTAGAGAGAATCTTGAAGTAGACAAATCAGTGCTGATATATGCTTTAATCACTCTTGTTCCTTGAGACCTTGAGCAAGTTACCTATCTTGACTGAACTTGTTTCACATCAGTAAATTAAGAACAATTATAATAGGTTTCCTCTAAGGTTTTACATGTCATGAAGTGTGCAAAAATCCACATTATACAGAACACACACCAAAAAAAAAAAAAAAGAGGCAAATCAGTAATACTTTTTTCCCCATTTTTTTTTTCATTCTCAGGAAAAAACACCTCTTTATCTCTCAAGCATGGTCTATCTCATTGTCCTCTCTGGCCAAGGAGAGATTTTTCCAGGATGGATATTCTTCCTAGCACTTCTCTCCTATTCTTACCTCAGTCCATCTCTTGTCGGACAGCTTCATAGACCTGATCACTTTCTACCTTTGCCATGGCAACTGACACTCAATGGAGTTGAGTTATTAGGGGAGGACTTCCAGTGAGACACTGGTACAATAGACCTTGGCTATTTTGGGTGACTGAAGAGAGGAAGAGAGAGGTTGAAACTTAAAAAGATTGGAACAAAAGACAGCTGATATTAATGAGCTGACTTAATCTGCAAGGGCTTCCATGACAAATTATCATGGGTTAGGTGGCTTTGACAATGGAAATTAATTTTCTCATGGCTCTAGAGGTCAAGGTTTAAAGTGCCAGCAGGTTGTTTGGCTAGTAGATGGCTATTTATTGCACATTTTTTCTCATGGTCTTTCTCCTCTGTGTGTCTATGATGTAAGACTCACTTCTTTTAACCTAATTAGGTCGCTCCAGAGCCATTCCCTAGCTACAATCACATTCCAACATGTCTGAGGTTAAAGATTTCAGCTTTTGGGTTTTGGAACAACATAGTTAATAGATACATATCAGAACATGTAGTAACGAGGAGGTAGAATGAGGGTAGACCTTGGAAGAGGGAAAAGGTTCTAGTTGAAGAATGGCCAAACAAACTTAACTGGGAGAATAGGTTGTACCAGCAAGAAGAAATGAAGGAGGAGGAAAGTGAGGATAAATTGAAATCCAGCAGGCCAAGTAAATGAAATGACAAGCTTCTCAACACATTTTCAGTGTGGGTTATAATGTTCAAAATATATTTCAAATTCTTTCCCACCTCTCAAACTCCTGCATGGAAAGTAATTTCCTTCCTATTTTCCTCTTTCCCTCTGTAAATTCTACCAGCCCTGACCCAAGATGATCAATGCTTTTACCATAATCTATTATTATTATACACTAGTTGCACATGCTATAATATACTCACATTACTATAATATGATAACAATTATATTAAAAAGACACTTTCTATTTCTTTTTCCTCAGTTTCCCCTCTAATACTGCTGATTTCATTTCTTCCTCTGATTACCTATCTCCACACAATCAATCTTTTGTCCAGGTTTCTCTTGATTTGCATAAGAAATAAACTCAGAAAGTGAACTAGTAAATGCATGTTGGGAAAGACAGAAGACTTAAAATCTTTTGTCCTGACTTCTATTATTGTACGGGTCTTAACAGATGCTATTCTACATTATTAACAAACAACTCTTTCAGCAACTGTTTGGGAATATTTGTACTTGACATTGACTTGGTTGATAAATCATCCCTTGGGAGAGTCTGTCTCTGGATATAATCAAACTTATAACTACTGTAAAAGCCATTCCCATGTTCAAAGAAAACACAGCTGTACTTGCTCCTCATCTGACTTCTTAGAAGAGGAAAATCTTAACATTAAGTGAAAACAATTTAAAGAATAAAAGAATGCTTTCAGTTCAAACTGTAGTTTCTTTTATTTTTTTATTAATGTTCCTACTATTTTGCCACCAAATATAAATGAAAATATTAAATGTTACTTTTCTCATATTGTTTGGGTTTCTTTCCAACTAAAAATTAGATTAAGTACTAGATTGCCATCAGTACTTCAAAGGTTCCATGAGGTGTTTTTGACTAAATTACTATGCATCTGATTTTTAGGTGGACATATCTATTCACTTAGAATATTTTCTGCTAAGTCTTGCATCTGGTCTTGTATTTTGCACTCTATTTAGTGATCATTTTATTATATCACAGAATCTTGGTCAAAACAGTTAAATGCAATTAAATTATTGAGATAATCATTGAGTGATCAATGTATGATATTTTGATACTGATTGAAAGCATTATATTATCTTAATGTGGCTGGTACAAGGTTTCATGCTTATAAATTGATATATGTAGGTTATGGTCTAAATTGAACACACTGTTTCGGTTGTTTATGAATGAATATATAATGTGTTTATATTAATCTGAAGATACATTTATTTTTAGATAGCATTATTAGGTAGCATTTTATAAGCTGAATTTTTCTCACATCAACAGACATCATTATCCTTTAGTTTGAGAGTGTATGGGCATATTTATTTTCATTTATTATTACTAGTGTGGATGAATGTGTGTGTGTGCACACGTGTGCATGCATCCTAGCACTTGGGGTGTTAAAATAGGAGGGAAAGGCATTCAAGACCAGCCTGGCTTGGATGATGAAAGACCCCATCCCAAAAGAAACAAAAAAGGAAGAGAGAAAGGCTAATCCACAGATTTTCATTAGCTTCTTGTTTTCTCTTTGTTAAAACCCAGAAAAGAAAAACACTTAGGTACTCATCCATTGGGCAAGATTCACTGTGCAAGGGTCAAGAAATTTTCCAGGCATTTAGGAATATTTTCAGATGCTAGGTTTCCTAGTTTGTTCTATGGGGTGGAAAATAAAACAATGCAGATCATGAGATAAAAATGTATTGCAGAAATACCACCTCTATATTACTTGGACTACGGTAACTTACTGAAAGCTCCAAAATCTTTGAGGCTCCTTTTGACCCTTCCAGAGAAACTCATGGTAATTGTATCCAGAATACCTTTTATATGCAAATAGAAAACTATATTAATACTTTGTAACCTTTAATTTTTTTCCTTTTTAAAAATGTATTTATTTTTTCCACTCATACAAACTTAATAGGTACCAGTCCCTTCCCTCCCTCTACCCCTCTCCGGAACCCCTTGGTCCCTTCTCCTTTCCTCTTCCTTTCCCCCTCCCTTCTCCCTTTCTCCCAGTGCTCCCCCCCCACCTCCCTGCAGCATCCTTTAGTGTGAATGCCAAACTTCCCTCTGGTCCTCCTCACGGATGAGGTATAAGCACTCAGTAGCAATGACTAGAGCCCTTTCTTGTGTTCCCCTTTAGTATAGGAACACTATTGTGGCTGTTAATTCCTTGCTTCTAAGGATCCTAATTCCTGTGATTCATGCTAGACTTTGGGGGTGAATGTTATACTGGTCATTGCGCAGGTCATGCAAGTCCTATTATGGTTACTTTGGCCCTAACTTGTGTGAGTATCTTGTATATAGTTGCTCCTCCCCATCTTTAAGCTCTTAACAATCTTACCGCCCCTCTTCTGCAAATTTCCCTGAGCTTTAGGATGGGAGAGATTAGGCTGGCCTGGTTTGGATCTAGGGATCCAAATTCAGGTTCTTCTGCTTGTGAAGCAAAGCTTTATCCCCCAAGTAATCTCCCCAGTCCATATCAAAGTTACTTAATCCATGTATGAATGAAAGTTTAAAATAACAATAAAGCATAATAAATAAATATAAATTGTAGAGTTACTCATTGAAAACTACTCACTGGGAAGGCAACAGTTATGGATTTCTTATTTGTATATAGCTTAAGAAAACTTCAAACTAACTTTAAAATATAAAGGTTCAGAGAGCTAATAGAACCAATAGAGGTATGTTTCAAAAAGTGTGCTGTATATGTTACCCAAATTTATCTGTCTGAAATACAATGCTTTCATCCATGTGTTTGTCTTATTGTAGGATCTTAGAAAAGTTGAATATGTTCAGGGGTGAATCTTTCTCCTGAGTGTAACAGTCCCAGATGAATCAAAAGAGGGAAACAGTGAAGCCAGACTGCAGGTTGACTGGCTTTTACTTTTAAAAGGATCAAAAACCCTTCCTTATAAAAAGAAATTAAAAGGCACCCTTCACATTGTAGACCTCCCACATGGAAGCTCTGACTGACAGGTCTGACAATCCCTGATATTACCACAGCATTCCAGATAATCACTTGGAGACAGATAAGCCCACCCAAGGCCAACCAGTAAGTGGGAACGTATGGGAAGAATGATCTCATCTTCGGATTCTCCAGAAGACAATACAGATGGGAAAATAAGAAAAAAGGAAAATGAGAGAGACAGCAGTAACGGATGGCTTTTGTTCCACCCATCTTCCTTCTTCCTTTCCCCCTCTGTTTTGATCTTTGATGTTTCACAGAAAATATACTCTCTGCAAAGCCATTAGAATATGCTAACCACAAGGGTACTTGAATTCACTGAATTTCTGAGGCCTATCGGAAACCATGGCGTTGCAACTTTATAATAGACATCATCTTGGAATGATATGCTTACTATTGAGGATGTCTATGGAAAACTAAAAAACCTTAATTGTGGGAAGTTGGTTAGGGAAAGAATTTCTAACAGCACTGACACATTCAAGACATTAAAATCTAGTTAAGTAGGACTTATGATGGCAAATTTCTCATTTAAAATTTACTAATTTTAAATATACAGCTCAAATAGTTTCTACATGCATATGTTTACAAGCCACTACTACTATAGTGTGACACTTTCCCATTTCAAGTAGCTCCTTGTACACTTTTAAGACAATTTGGAAACTCAGACCCGTGCAACTACTGATTTTTAGAACTTAATTTTTTGCTGTTTCATGTGAATATAAGTACCTATTTTTTTTAGTCAACTTCTTTGACTTGGCTAATGTTTTTGAAATTTACTTATACTGTACATATCATTAAATCATTGGATATCATTTTGCTGTGTTAGCATATCAGTAATGGCTTATCCATTCACATTTGATTTTGAGGTGAATAACGTTATTTTAAACAATATTTAAATACAAAAAGTGCACATATGAGTACTGTTGATATATCAAGACATATATTGTAAAACCACATTAAACATTCTACTTCTTTCTTACTGGTGTATATTTATTGCCCATCATGATGACTTCATGAAGACACTTTCCTTTCAAAACATTTTAACATAATAATTAACAAGAAACTACCAGTCTTTTGCATGTGTGTTGGAAAGTCTCATCTGAAGTTCTCATCTTGTAGCACTGTGCTCAGTGATTTGTTATACCAAGGCTATGTGTCATACATGACACTACCATGTAAGTATGGCTACAATTCAATTTCTGAGAACTCTATGTTGTCATTTGCATACCTGGAGTCAGACAATCACTTCAAGACTCCCTTACTAGTGGGATCTGTTGGATTATGGAGGTTTTTATGATTTTCCTAATGGAAAAAATGTCAAGTTTAGATACTTGGGTATTGTGTTCACAGCCCAAGTTGTGGTAGTGAACCTGATACAGCTGATTCTAACCTCCATGTCATGGAAAAACCTATTCTTTTGTTTGCTTTTTTGCACAGAACCTCATGATGGAATACTAGATAGTCTTCAGATTGTTATCCTCCTGCTTCTGCCTTCTAAGAAATGGGATTGAAGGCATGTGGCACCATGTCAAGCTAAGGTGTGCCTTTTAAGAGGCCATGAAAACCTTTGTTCAACATTAACCCCAGAATTATGCAGGGAACTTCAGTGTTTTTTTCAGAATGTTCCACTGACTTGTTGGACTTGGTCATAAATATTTCAGATATTTTCTTTACCAAGTATATTTTGATTGCTCTATTTCCTTAAAGAATATATTGTATATCTATTTTTATCTTTGTTTTTATTTTTCAATATATGTTTCTGTCTTAAGTATGCAATGTCCTTACTTTAGGACATAAAAATGAATTTACTATAGTCTCACTTGTCAGATCAGAATTTACATCTCGGATTATAGCTTTCACTTAAATATTCTGGCTTATAGATTGAACAAGGTAAAAATTGTACCACTGGAAATATATATACTCATTAAAATATAACTATTCCTTCGTCAGGGGATAAAATACAACTTTATTTAAGAAATTATATATAGTCATTATATATGTATATATAGATATGTATGCTTTTAGATCTTCTGCATACAAGTGCAATTCTTTGCAACTTTTAAATATTTGCCAGTATGTACTATGTTTTTCTTCAAAGAATACATATAATGCTACTTTGGTACATTTTTTTACTTAGAATATGTATTAAAGTTATTTAACCTTTATCATACATATGGAAATATAAAATGATAATAACAATGAAACAAAAAATATTTAAATATTTCAAGCATTCGGCTTTAGTTAATTTCACATTGACATGCATTTGTCAAACTTTACAAACTACGTGCTTTTAAAGGTTGTGTAATAATTGTCTTTTTGTTACATAGAGGGAAAGGGGTTGAGTGGTTCACTGCTAAATACATTTGCCAATATCTATAAATATGGCATGATTCATACAAAAATTTGAGAAAATAATATGATCATAACCTTTGGCTTCTTTGGATCTATTTATTAAGTTATTTAAGGATTTGAGATATTATGTCTCTCATGTTGTTTGAGGCACAGTTGTTTATTATTTGTAGATACTGGTTTCCTGTCTCTAAAGCAGTGAACTTGTAGGACTCTTATGGTAATTAAATGATTTTCTTTCATTTTTTGGGTCTGAGCCCAGGGCTTTTGGCAGGCATGTGTTCTGCTATATTCCTGTGTCTCTCATTTAAATATTCTAAATATTAACCTCCCCAGTGTTTTTGCTTTGAAAACAGAGTTTCATTCTTGTGGTCATGGATACCATATCTTGTAGAAGAGTTGGATCAAACTGATCTAGCACCAGCTATGTATCCAGGTTAGTTTCAGATTCAGAGCAATCCTCCTCCCTTGCCTTCTGGGTGCTATATTTACAGGTGTGCCAGTTAAAAACAATTGTCTAAACTTGGGATTTGAGGGCTAAATCTTTAGGTACATCTGTGAAAAGTTATTTTTGTTAAAGAAGTCCCTGAGCAAGCCTAAGGGAGATTATTTGTTTGATACGCAAATGTAACAGTTACTCAACTATTGCTGTGAGAGAACACTCAAAGTCAATCAACTTAAGGGAGAAAGGGAGGTTTATTCAGCTTATGGTTTCAGAGGGTAGGCAGTTTCTCAAAGCAGAGGCGGCATGGCTGGCTGGCCAAAGCTGGAGGAGGCTAAGTCACGGCAGACATCTTGGAAGCTGAGAGCTGCAGACTCCTTGCAGCAAAGGCAGACTTCTCCTGGAGGTAGGGTGGGACTAATCCACCTCAAGGCCCACCCCTTGTGACTGCTTCCTCCAGCAAAGCTCTCCACCTCTCAAGGTGCAAACCACATGAGACTGTGGGGGACACATTTAAAACCATGACATTCCACCCCTCGCCCCCACAGGCTCATTGCCATCTCATTATGCAAACCATACTCAGTCCAACTTTAAAAGTCTTCATAGACTACAATGGTAATCCCAACAGTCCAAAAGTCCAAAGTCCAAAGCCTCATGTAAAATCAAAATACAAGTTACATACTTCTAACATACAATGGCACAGAATAAACATTCCCATTCCAAAAGGAAGGAATGGGGGCATATCCAGGAGAGATCAGTCCATAACAAGACTGAAAACCAGCAGGACAAACCCCAAATCTTGTAGCTCCAAGTCCAACAGGTGAGCCTCTCCTTGAAATCATCTCTGTTCCAAAGGGCTTTGATTCCACCCCTCCAATGCAGCTGCCCCATGCGAAGATTTCCCTTCTCCAGTATCCTTTAGGGTTGTTGCAGAAAGGGGTTGCAGTGCTGCAGCTGTACACTTCTGGGTGGCACCAGAATAGTGAGTAGAACCATCTGTGAACCAGGCTCTAGTCTTCTCTTCTTCAGTTAGCTGATCATAGGGCACACCCCAGGAGGCCATAGGTGCATGCTTGGGAACAAGATTGCAACAGGCTGAGGAACCATAGGAATTTGGGGAATTTCTTCACACAGCTTACTTGTGCCTTCAAGACCTGCTTGTCTCACATGTACCATTTCCATTTGATAATAGATTGCTGCTGTGCCCGTCCTACTTTATGGCTTGCTGGGTCAGATAACACCCAACTCATGATGGGTAACTCAGGTCACATGGCAACTTGGTGACCCATTGTCAGACGTTCAGTTTCCACTAAGGCCCAATAACAAGCTAAGAGTTGTTTTTCAAAAGGAAAGTAATTGTCTGTGGATGATGGCAGGGCCTTGGTCCAAAATCCCAAGGGTCTCCTCTGTGATTCACTTATTGGAGCCTGCCAGAGACTCCTAACAGCATCTCTATCTGTGACAGATACTTCCAATACCATTGGGTCTGCTGGATCATATGGTCCAAGTGGCAAGGCAGCCTATACAGCAGCTTGAACCTGCTGAAGAGCCTTCTCTTGTTCTGGGCCCCACTCAAAGTTACTTGGTATATGGGCCTAAGTAACACACCCAAGTGAGGAATGTGCTGCCTCCAAAATCCAAACAGGTCCACCAAACGTTGTGCTTCTTTCTTAGTGGTGGGAAGGGCCAGGTGCAACAATTTATCCTTTATCTTAGAGGGGATATGTCTACATGCCCCACACCACTGAACTCCTAAAAATTTTACTGAAGTGGAAGGTCCTTGGATTTTGGTTGGATCTATTTCCCATCCTCTGTTGTGCATATGCCTTACCAACAAATCCAAAATACTTGCTACTTCCTGCTCACTTGATCCAATCAGCATAATATCATCTATATAATTGACTAGTGTGATACCTTATGGAAGAGACAAGTGATCAAGATCTCTGAGAACCAAGTTATGGCATAGGGCTGGAGAATTAATATATCCTTGAGGTTAGAGTACGTTGGTCTCTTGAGTTGACTCCTCCCAGGGCATACAGCTCTCCTTGGCAGGTGTCCCACGTTGTGTCTGCAATCTCTGACATCTTTACTTCTCAATGGCAAACCAAGCTTTAATTCCAGCACAAACTGCCCTTCTTGGGCCTCTAAACTGCAGGCTTCTTGCCTCATGATGCCTGGATTCTGCCAATTTTTGAAATCTTAGATTCATGATCTCCTCCCTCTTGCATCACTGATGCCTCTAAAACCAGAATCATGTGGACGACTTTGCCAAGACTGGCCACTTTGAATCACAGCTGATTCTGCTTCTCTATGTTGACCATCTCTTTCACTCCTGGGCAATTGCTTGGCAAGAGAAACCAACTCTTGCTTTGGAACTCCACCCTTTAGCTCCAATCTTCTGAAAGGATTTGCATTCTTATGAGTGGGAGCCTTCCCTGAGGATCTTGCCCTCAAGCTACGGCCTCTCTTATTATTCAAATTAAGAGCAGGCTTTGATTTACAAATGGAGTTTATCTCTTTAACAGCCATTTTGTTCTCTGCTTCTTCCTGGTTCAACTCTTTAAGTTTGCTATTATATTTTTCATCATTGGATCTTACAGTTTTTACTTCCTCCTGCCTGATTCTTTGCTCTTTTTCATAACTCTGAAGACAACTAAAAAGTAGTCATATCACATTGTCAAGACTACATTGTTTTGAAATTTCCCCCGCCAAGCACTCCAGCTTAATTTCAGGCAAACTTTCAGGATGAGGGCAAAACTTCACTAAACTCTCAGCCAACACATGGCTCCATGTGTCACTCGTCCAGTTGCAAACACAGTCTCTGTTCCCCTCTGGACTATCACAAGCTGGGCTTCCACTGTCTGCGTCTCTCACAGCATTGCTCTCCTCTGAGCTCTCACAAGAAAGGTCCTTTGGCTCAACCACCAAGACACAAAGACTTTCCCAGCACAAAGTCCCAAAGTTCTCCATATTTCTCCCAACAAAGAGTTCCAAAGGCACACTAGCCACATCACAGCATTGGCCATACTTCTGGGTACCAACTTTTCTCAGCTTCACAAACAACTTCACTTTGTGGTACCAGCTGTTCTTAATCTCACAGCAATACCCCACTATCCAGTACCAATTTCTGTAACGGTTACTCTTAACTATTGTTGTGAGAGAACACTCAAAGTCAAGCAACTTAAGGGAGAAAGGGAGGTTTATTCAGTTTAAGGTTCCAGAGGAAAGGTACAGTCTCTCAAAGCAGAGGCGGCATGGCTGGCTGGCCAAAGCTGGAGGAGGCTAAGTCACGGCAGACATCTTGGAAGCTGAGAGCTGCAGATTGCTTGCAGCAAAGGCTGACTTCTCCTGGAGGTAGAGTGGAACTAATCCACTTCAAGGCTCACCCCTTGTGACTGCCTTCCTCCAGCGAGACTCCACCACTCAAGGTGCCATGACTGTGGGGGACACATTTCAAACCATGACAGCAAAGAACCAGCCCATCAATGGGACTATTCCTTGGTCAGGTGGATAAGGTGAGACAGCTGCCTCAGTATTTGGGCAAACTGGTAGACTGGCAAGGTAGAAAGGATGCTCCTCTCTCAGTGATTCCTGTGACTATGCTGTGGCCAGATCCCTCCATCCCTATGTCGGTATGAACTTCCCTTCCATGCTAACATATGTAATCAGGAATTGTGAATTGGAATAGGTCCTGCATTCATTCAGTGATGTGAAGATAAAACTAACACAACAGAAATCCAAGCTTTAAATTATTTTATAGATGAAGAATTCAATGGTACCAGAATTGACATGTAACAGGTGGTTAAAATGGAAGACATTAGTAGTTATAGTATTATAGTTTCTCATTTTGTTGAAAAAGATTGTAATTTGATACATTATATATTTTCACTATTTCAGGATGCATGCTTACCAATTTTATTTCTACAATTAAATATTGCAAATTATGAAACCTTAGCATTTCAGTGTTTTCTATTCGTATTTGACATACTGCATTATTTGAACTGCTAATCAGGATGCTGAGTTTAAAACAAAGGACATAAAAATTATCTTGTGGAATGACTTGACCTTTTAACAACTAAAAGATTTCTTGGAATGTTAAGAACATGGTGAGTTGAAAGAGGAAGCTTGCAGATGGACTATATTTGCTCTGTCCTGATTCCTGATCATTTAGTGAGCTCATAAAATAATATTAATTTTTGTAAAATACTCAGTGCTCTATGGAGAAAGAGACTGATTCATGATTGATCCATACTCTTCTGGAATACTAAACAATAATACCACACTTGATTGTGTGGAAGGCAGGAATGAGACTCTCACCAGGAATAGCTTAAGACCTCAGAGAATTCTCTCCATGAAGGAGAGCTCATATCATTTTATAGGTTTGAAGAAGGGGAGAAGATAAACTTCATCAAAGACAATTTTCTTCTTGAAACTAAGGATGATTGTGGAGAGTTCTTAGAATTTTAAGTAAATGACTTTTTTTGGTAAAGAGAATGGAATGATGGAGGCATCTCAGGTGTTGTAGCATAAATCTAGAGTAAGTCTATAAACTAGAGTTTGTAGAAAATGAGAATAAACTTAATTTAGCATTCAATATCATCTCTAGAGACTTGATCATTTTGTCTTTCAGTAGCATCTTCTACTATACTATTAGATCACTGTATATAATGGAAAGTTTCCAATGGGAAGATCAGAGAGAAAAAGAAGCAAATAACTTCTGTAGCAGACACAAAAAGATTCAAGTAAAGTTTTATGTTATTCATCTCTGCTCCGAAAAGGAAAATACTAACAAAACATGAAATAGAAAAGAACACATTTAAGGGTAAAATTGTGCAGAAAAGAATCAAGCGCTTATTAATATCAAAGCCTTAAGAGCTTGAAAATAATTAGATTGCCATAAAAATATGATAGAAAATACAGCAAAAGAAAAATGTAAAAGAATTCTGTGTAATCTCTGAAGGAAACAAATGGTTAGGTGCCATAGAAGAATGTGATTGAAGGACTGGAAAGGAAGCTCAGTGGATAAAACTTTTGCTTAGCAAGAAAAAGACCTGAGTTCAAATCCCCAGATTTAAAAAAAAAAAATTGGTGCCAATATGGCAGTGGCTGGTAATTCTGATTGTAGAAGGCAAAATCTGAGAAACCCCAGAGTAAAGCAATAAGGAGGAAGAGCAATCAAAAATGATTCCCAGTGTCATCCTAGGGCCTCCACAGGCACACAAATTCAAAGTTCTCACATTCCTGCATACACACACACACACACACATACACACACACACACACACACACACACACACACACACAACCAAAAGGTGTAATTTGGTTAGCTTATTCTATTACATTGGGCAGAGTGTCCATCAGCACAAAGGCTGGTGGACTTTCTTATGTTTAGCTGTTTCAGGATGACATTTGCATCAGTCAGTCTTATGTCAAAATAGCAGCTTAATAACAAATATAGTATGAGGAATGGCATTTTATGTGCTTATTATCTAAAGAATGAAGCTGTGAATATGACATTTAGAACTTCATGATTTATCCTGAATAATTATCATATCATTTAAAGTTTGTTGCTATCAATTTAGTTTCAAGCATTTAATGAAGCATTTGTGTTACTGGAAAAAAGAACTGAAATAGCACTGGAAGAGACTCTGAATCAAGTCTGAATCTGATTAGAACTCACCTAAAACGACAAGAGAAAGCTATGCTGAAAGAAATAGTAAGTAGCTTCCTTCTTTGTTGTGTGATTCTTACTTTCCATTTTCTGTTGTGTCATCTAGAAAGAACCTCAACATGTTGAACATGTAGTTTGACTCAACCCTATCTCTAAGAAACACTGAGAAAAACCAAAAGCATAGTTTTCATAGAGGGAAAAGGAAGTAGAGAGAGAGAGAGAGAGAAAGAGAAAGAGTGAGTGAAAGAGAGAGAAATTTTGTAGCAAAGACAAAAATATTCAAATATAAGATTTATAAGTTACCCTGAAACATAGGAAAATGCAAACTGAAGGACAACACTGAATGGAGAAAATCAGTTCCTTGTCTATCGCAAAGGCTGAAGGGTTAACAATAACTAGAACAACTGCTGCAAACATATGGTTGGAAATGAAGCAAGAGAAAGCATGGGGAGAAAAAGGGTAAAAGAGTTATGAGCAATGACTGAAGGAAAGAAATAACCAGATGTCATCAATTGTAATAAATGCTCAGTGTCCTCAGTGCATACCAAATAAATTCCCTTTTTTTGGTTCTTAGAAACATAGCAAATTAAAATAAGTCTCTTTTTCCAGTCTGGACAGCTTCTAATCCATTTAGAAGAAAACTAACCATTGCTTCTTCCTTTAATATTTTTACTGAAGATATTGGCAAGCAAACTTTTCATTGTTGACCTCTACAAGTGTCTTTGATGCAGGTTTTTTTTTTTAATGAGAAAAGTCATATTGTTGGACATGCACAAGCCACTCTCTAATGTTCTTTTAATGCAGTGCCATTAGCGTTGCCTCTCCAAACAGATGCATTTCAGTAAGTGGCCCATTAACATTGCATAGAGGAAAAGCCTTTTTTTTTTCCTCCAGTGACTGCTGAGGCCTTTGTTAGTCACCCCTGGAGCTTGTACTGATAGAGCGACCATAATACTCTTGAGCAAATGGTAAGTCCAAACCAGTGCCAGTTCCAAAGCTCAATCACCCAGTCTCAGCAGACGTTGTTTACACAAGTATAATCAACAGAGTAAATTTAGAATACCCTAGAATAAATTAGGATAAATTTCCTGCTTCAGGATAACTTAATGGATGAGACATGACTATCTCCCAGAGAGTGGACTGAAGATTCTTTTCAGTGAGCCATTACAGTGAACTTTTGTACCATTTGAGAAAGGAAAGTTTCAACGTGTTTTTGTCTTTAATTTAGATCTTGTGTTTTTAGAGTGGAGAATAATCATAGTCTTTAGTAGGTCAGGGAATAAACTGTTTATAAGGAGAGAGTGGCAAAGTCTTGCCAGAAAGATGATGTCTCGTGTTCTTCCTCCCACCAGAGCGACCTATTGATCTACAGAAGGAATCCTGCAATGTGTGCCAGAAACACAGCTTCTAAAGCCCCAGCTCTTTAGAGTTAGGGTGACTGGCTAATATCTTTGCAAATCTATCAAAGCCATCTTTTCTAGCCTCATTCTTGGAATTTTACTTCCACATGTGAGACAGAGTCGTCTGTGTGGAATTCGCAGATCACCTTTGACTTCAAAAATCTGTACCAGCAGCCTTGCAGAAAGCGCCAGCTCATGTCCACTTCCATGTGTCTCTGACCCTTCTCATTTCCCATCACTTCAGTTTAACCATTTCCCTTTTCACTTTAGTGCCTTTACCCATTTGATCAGGATTATGTTTCTGAAAGTGTACATTTTCCACAGATGATTTTAAAAAAAAATAGCTTGAGGTCACAGAGCAATTCTTTTTCTTATTTTTGATTCCTAGTGCCCCCAAGTCATGGTGGATGGAACAGAAACTACAGTCAATATCAATTAAGCATATCATATTGTTGTGATAACATGTAGCTTTCGTGGGATTTGGAAATAAAGGCCTTTGCTGCTGCTCTCTGCATGAGATGTTTGTTTTTATGACCGGAGCAGCCATTTAACATACCTGCTAAACGAGTTGGCTCTGGACTTTGGCAAAACTGACTTTCTTTCATCCTAAGTGAGCCCTTACTGATCTTGGTTGAGTTACTGTGTGATCTTGATGCTCTTTGGTGAATTCCTTCTCATCTCTGACCTAAATCTGTAGAATGAAATTAATAGCAGTGACGTTGAGAGAATGCTCCAAGTGTAAATGGGAATAATAAGTCTAAAGAATTTGGTGGTTAGTGAACACTCAGAAAGTATTAAATCTAATGATTACTTTGCTGCTTTTAATCCACAATAACCACATCCTTCTGTTATTCATGTCCTCTTGAACTGTTTCCAATAATCGTTAGTTGGTTATAAGAAAAACTCTGGTGTTGAGAAGAAAAGTACAACACAGGAGTTCTTAATGTGAGAGTGCTGTGTAAAGTAAAAATTACTACATAAATATCATAAAAGTGAGAAAGCAAGTTTTCTCACCCCATGTTAATGATTACAGCCCAAACTGAAATATACATCATAAAATGTGCCAACACAGGTAATCGGAAGAGTGTTAACAGTTTTGTCAGAATGGAAGTGTCAGTGGACTCAGAGGTAAAATGAATTTAGAATAAAAGATAGATTTGCTCATTTGATTACAGGTAACAGAAATCTAACTCTCAGAGGCTATGGGACACTCTGATTTACCAGGACTGGCTTAGACACTTTTGGTATAGAGAGTATCTGCCTTCTTAGAATTACATTCTGAGGAGAATTGAGACAATCTGAGAAAGAAGAGGATGCAAGCTCCAAGGAATTCTTCCATCTCACAGAGGACTTTCAGCACCTACAGCAGTATCATTCAACAGCAAAACTAACCACCAAATTCTTCAGATTTATTATTCTCATTCAAACTCCAAGCATTGGCTCATTGCTATACCTCCCACTCTACCAATGTGTTGAAAGATGTGAAAGGTCTTACCCAAGATCAGGATCACACAGTAACTCAATCAAGAACATTAAGGGTGCAGTTATAATGAAAACCTAGCTTTTCCTCAGCCCAGAACATTATTCTATAAAATAGTATGGCACTATGTTCAAAGTCTGGCAAGTTCATTTGCCACACTAATAATATTTCATTTATATAGTAAGTAGTGATTATGAAAAGTTTTGAGGGTGAGAAGACCATTGTTCAGAAATAAGTAAATTAATAAAATAACATTTAAGAGTTACTAATAAGGCAAATGAGGACTGAATTTCACATTTACACAAAAATAAGGGACAATTTGTAGGCAGAAAATGATCTCACAGATGAAATAGAGACTTCCTTCTTTAATACAAAGTACAATTGAATTTTTCAGGTCATAAAACTTATAAAATGCACTTGTAATGTACTCCTTTTTTATTTCATACTTAATAAATTTACTTTAAAACAAAAACTCTACAAAGTGCTAGTAATTTTAGATAAAGCATTTCAATGACAGTAATAACTTGGAATGCAATGTACTCTTGTTATTAATATTTACTAAAAGTCATTAGTCTATCATTTTATATGATCTTATCATGTTTATATAAATTACACTCATCACTGAGCTTACTTTTCAATAAGAAAAAAAATTACTTGATTGAATTGCAGCTACTTATTCCCAATGAATTTCAATACATGCTTTGAATTTATTTTACAATTTATCCTTGCTCTTTGGAAATATATTCAATTTTTTTTCTGGAATTAAATAACTATCCAGATCCACCCTCTGTCCAGGTGCTGCT
This sequence comes from Typhlomys cinereus, assembly GCA_023101885.1. Taxonomy (NCBI): domain Eukaryota; kingdom Metazoa; phylum Chordata; class Mammalia; order Rodentia; family Platacanthomyidae; genus Typhlomys; species Typhlomys cinereus. The sequence goes on along the minus strand of JALPQD010000148.1, from coordinate 4,493,691 downwards.
CCTGTCTGTTCTGGCTTCCTTACTCCAACCAGGCCATGTCTTAATAGCTCCTCAAGGCTACTCTAATCCCAGCCCTGTACATCCCTGTGAGTAGTCCCATACCACTTCCCCCTCCTCTGATATCTGCCAGCCTAAATGAGCTATTTTAATAAGCTGGCACTTACCCTGCATTACCTGTGCTCTTTTTAAATTTTCATTTGTCCAGTTCTCCAGCCCAGGGCAAGAGACTTTTTTTCTGGGTTCATGCACTTTTCAATATATCTTTCACATGAAGCATTAGTCAATCTTAACTAATTTAGTATATTTTGATAATACATTTGAGATTTAGAAACAAATTGCTATTGCTTTTGGTTTCCTGTAGTACTTATTAAAGCTTCTTAGGTGATAGACCACAGTATTTTAATCTCATCGGCCTTCTCAATATGGTTGAAACTGTATAGCTATCCATTAGAGTGCAGGGCACTGGAATGCAAATGCAAATATGGGTTACCATTGCTGGGGCTTTATTCTCATTGCCTTTCCATAGGGATAGCTTACTGGAATCTCCTTGAAATGCAGAGAAGAGATAGGTTAATTTCATTTATAGAAACATGGAGAAATTTAACATTTATTTACTATACTATGTGAGTGAGTGTGTGTGTGTGCATGCATGCGTGTGTGTGTATGTGTGTGTGTGTGTGTACGCACATGCATCATGATACTACAAGGAAGTCTGAGGACAAATTGGAGGGTCTGTCATTTTCTCCTTCTGCCATGTGGATTCAAGGAATTGAACTCAGGTCTTCAGGCTAGGCAAGAATCATTTTTACCTACTGAGCCATCTTGACAATCTAGAAATATAGAGAATTTTATTGCTATAAGCCATAAAATATGGAATAGGCATTTTTACCTACTTACAATATCCTTTGAATTCTGTTTCCTTCAATGAGTGGAATGATCAAAATTATTAAGAGGAATATAGCTTCTCTAGTCACTATCACTCAGGTACAAGATATGATTTGCCTTGAAAGTAGGAGTTTTTAATGGAGTGAATATTTATGCCCCCCCTCCAACTCCAGTATTGACTACCCCAATGTTCCATGACCTCCTGGAATTAGTAGAAGGACCTACAAGAGAAATTAGATCATGAGGTTAGATCCCTATGAATGGACTTAGTACCAGAGGTAGTTTTCTTCTCTTTTCACAATGTGAGGACCCAATCAAAAATAAGCCTTTTGTGGGCTGGAAGAAGACCTTCGTCAAACCCAGCCTACACTAGCATCCTTATCCTAGACTTCAAACAGACAAAACTGTAAGAAAACAGAATTCTGTTTCTTACATCTCTAGTGTATAGAAACTGGTTACAGTCATCCAAACTGATAATGACAGTCTTTGCCCCCTTTATGGGATTTAAGGTCTTAAAATGCTGACTTTGAGAGAAACGATAAAAGGAAAATACTTTCCTACATAGTGTGGGATACTAAGTCTGTTATTTCAGGGGAATGTGTGCGCTTGGAGTAGTTGGAAGAAGATTAAGAAAAATTGGTAAAAGAGATATTCATAATCAAATAGAAATGAGAAAACACAATTTTTTAGGAATGTTTTCATTGTTTAATAATGAGCAAAATATCCTTGTCTGATTAACACTTGTGTTTCTTTGTAATAATAATGTGAAAAATGATATGACTTAAATAATTGAAAGCTCATATCAAGAAAATAAATGCCATCATACACATATATATAAATGTGTAAGTGTGTATGCCTGTGGAGGCCCAAGGATGACATCAGTTATCATCCTTGATTACCTCCTTTTTGCAGTTGCTCTGGAGTTTCCCAGGCTTTGCCTTCCAGGGCTAGAACTGCAAACCACTGCCATGTCTGCCCCTCATTTTTCACATGGGATTTGGGGATCTGAAATCAGATCCTTTTGTTTGAGAGGTAAGACTTTAACCACTGAGCCAGATCTGCAGCCCCTCCAACTAGATTTTTATATGAAATAAATTTAGGAAGTGAACAAAAAATCAGTGTTAATATTTTAAATAAGTGATGGTGCCAGTTTGACAGATATGAACATTTTTTGTCTTACTGAGGTTTTATAAATCTTTTATACTAATTCAAAATAACAAACAACTAATTTTAAGGGACAAGGAATATAACTGAATTGATAACATGTTTACCTTGTAAACATGATTTGCTAAACAAACAAACAAACAAATCCAGGCAAACTCAAGCTTATGATCCAAGTGCCTGGAGGCCAAGACAAGCAGGTCCCCAGTACTCATGGACCAGGTATTTTACATTCCTGGAGGAGTTCTAAGCCAGCAACAGACACTATCTCCAAATGACAACAACAACAGCAAACAAACAAGAAGATACTATATGATAAATAACAGCCAAGATTGTTCTCTCTGCATGCACACCCAAAAACTAACACACACAACCTCACATACAAGTGTACCTGCTCACATTGAGCACACACGCACACACACAAAGAAATTCATTTCAAAGCACATTGTACATTCTCATAAATTTACAAATCATTATCTTCGATTTTCCTTTTATATGTTTTTTATATTTTCGTACATTTACTAGTTTATAAAGCAATTGTGTATTACTTTCTAAAACTGCACTAAATAATTTTTTATCAAAAGCTGTCATAATTACCTTTTTCCTTTTAAAGAATCAGTTCTAGATCACAGGATTGCTGTAGAAATGTACAAAAATAAGTTCATTACAAAATCAGACACTAGGTGGCAATAGAAACCCCCCAAAGAGGACATACTGTTAGCCTTTATCCATTACTCTTTAATGTGAAATACATGTTATCTCTGATTAACTTTTGAGTTTCTAACAAAAAATTAAAAGCAGAAAACTGTCAAATTCCATTAGTTTTTCCTTAGCATGGTTGTCTCTTTCCTTTTGAAATTACATTTTAGGTGAACCAAATATTTCATGTGTCCGACACAAAATTCAGAAAATAACTTCAGTAGATTCAGTCTATTTACTTGAAATATATGTATGATAATAAAAGGTATTAGCACATTTGTTCATAAAATGTTAATTAGTGCATCAATATTTTATCTACAAAGTTAGGATGTATACTTTAACACGTGTCCATACTTAAAATACACAACTAAGTTGATAAGATATAGCATTGATAATTCGGATATTGCTTTAGCAGTACATTTCTAATAAAGTGAAGATTTTTCTGAAGATGGAATAGCAAGTATGTGAAGATGCACATTTCTTAAAATATGACACCTGAGGAGAGGTAATATTCTGAGAAGGAATATCAATATAATACAATAATACTCACTAGTACTATCTATAAAGCTGATGCTGGAATGCGCTTAAATTTTTTGTGAATGGCACTAAAGATTATACAGACAAAGAAGGCAAAGTATTTTTTAGAGAAGAAACAATCAAAATAGTTATTATTTGGTTGACTGGCTCGTCTGTATCAATAGCCTTAATATTATCTTTGTGCCTTACACACAGGGAGTGACCAACATTTCATTTGGGGATGAATTTACAGTGAAAAATTTGATGTGTCTATATGACTTAAGCCCCTGGTTACTTTCAAATTTGCCACTTACATTTTTTTTATTTCATCTCAACTGAGTTCAGTTGGGCTTAAAGGAATTTTCATGATGAAATTATTACAGATTTTGGGGTAGTGGAGGTAAGCAGCTTTAAATGGTGGATTTCATGATGATCTGTTTTCATATTAAATAATGATACTCTCTAAACTACTTTTGAATATTTGCATTCCCATTTTAATCAAACTAGAAACTCATTTCAGATTAAATTTGTCTAAAAATATAGCTAAATATAGTGCATAATTCCTGATTGAAATCTGAATAAAAAAGCTTCATTATTAAATTGTGAATTATTAAATTATTAAATTAACATTAAATTGTGAATTCTCAAGGTACATTATAGTATGATGGTTTGTAACAGAATATTCTTGTTCTTGGATACATATGCTCAACATTCAGAATTGAAGTGTCACATTGAGTGCAAAAGACTTTCCAATGGATTATATAAAAGATACATATAGATATAATGAGAGGAAAAAGGCATGGCAACTGAAATCATTTTTCTTTAAAAAGAATGATCCTAATGTATGTTGATTAATCATATTATCAACATGACTGTAGATTTGGTCTTTCTTCATTGAAAGTCAAGGAAAAGAAAAATCAGGAAATAAACAATGTTACTAGTTTTTCTTCTGACCCCAGAAGAATCTATTCTGTTCTCTAGATACATTGTCCTCCAGGTCTTTATTTACCTGTGTTCTTATAACTTAATGATTACTTTTATCCTGCAGATAAGAATACTTGTTTCTTTAATAGATTGTAGGAGTGTGCACTAAACAATCTCAATATTTTAATAAGAAAGTCAGTCCCTTCAACTCAATTGCAGCTGTGCTGAGCTGAATCACTAAGAGTCTGATAAAAGATCAGCCATGGAAGTCTGAGTCATCACCCATCTATTCATTCCTGCTGAAAATCGAAACTGTGATTCTAGGACAGATCTAATCCAAACCAGGACTTCACCCTCTTTTTTTTTTTTCCCCGGTGCTGGGGACCGAACCCAGGGCCTCTCGCTTGCTAGGCAAGCGCTCTACCACTGAGCTAAATCCCCAACCCCGACTTCACCCTCTTAAGTGGTGTAATTTTTATTGTTGTCAGATAAAAATACTATTTCTGATAGAATGTGTGCCTATATTAATTTATTTTTATTTTCATTTTTTCAAGATTTAATTCTTAACATGTGGAACATATAGTATAAAGATTTCACACTGAATAAATGATATTCATTAAGCCAAAAAAGTAAAAAGAGCTTATAATTTAAATGCTAGTAAATAAACAGTTTAAAATCAAAGGATTTTGGAAACATAGATTACAGATGTTGTATTTTGCTATTGAAATCAAAACTATGAAATGTCTTTTCGTAGTGCCTGAGAAAGAATAAAGCTGCTAAGTTCGTTATGTTTTTATTCAGCAAAATAGCACAAATTCCATTTGCTTGTGGTTATTTCACCTTGCTCAAAAAGAAAGTGGAGGCAAACACACAAGTGAAAGATAATATTTAATATATGTACTGCTTGAAAAGTGAAATTATATTTATTCTTTATATTAATAATTTATATTATTATTGTTAATTATATATTTATATTATTAATAGAGTGTTGGAGCATAAACAAGATCACAATCCAAGTTTCAAAGGTTCAACAAATAATTACAGAGTTAATTTCAGTATCTACTACCTGTCTCCTGGACTGAATCATGAAAATCAAAATATACTTTGCAGAAACAGAATTCTAAATACATGCCTAAATTTTATTTTCACTGCTCATTTTATTGTCATATATCTACAAGTTTAAAAATTAGTTTGACTTATGAACCTAATACTATTTGGAGCCTTTTAAAAATGGTATGCAAACATATCAACATTCAGAGCCATTTTAAAAATATGAGACTTTATTTTAGATTAAAAACAAAAACAAAACAGCAGCACCACCAACAACAAAATACAGGCTTCTTAGAGAGAACTTGCTAAGTGGCCTGTCTCAGACTCTGGTACTTTTTCATATTAAATGACTTCATTAATTTTTATTATTTTTCTTAAAAATTGAAGTACATTTCAAAGTATTGCCATATGACTGACTGGGTTCTGAATTTGGACAGGATGTGTCTGCTTAGTCACAGATCTCAGGGAGGAAAGCATTGATTGGAATCTCAGGTTGTATCTCTATTTTGCATATCAGGTACACAGATCATCACGTTCCTAGGACGTGAACAATGAGTTCAAGAGGAGAATACAACTTAATACACAGCTTTAAATGATTTGAATAGCGTGCTTTCAGACATAATGAAAATCTGACATAAAAGCAGTTGAGCAAAATGCTTCTATATTTCAGAACTTTAAGGTCCACCTCACATCATAATGTTTACTCTTTAAGACAGTTCCATCATGTGCAAGAGCAGATGGGAAAAGGAAGAAAACACCACATTACTTTTAAGGAGGGGAGAAAACCCTGGTTTCTAGTTAGATGTTTGCTAAGCAAAGAGGAGCTTGTAATTTACCCTTTCCAATGAAAAGACAAACCTAAATTTCCAAGAGATTGAAGCTTAATGTTTGATTCTTTTAGGTCTTAAAACCGTGTGTTAGAGAAGGTACCATGGATTGTGGGGGGGGGGAGGATTGGTTTCTTCTGTTTTTAAGCTGGTGTACAGTCTGTCTTCAGTGGTCAAATAAGCGCCTGAACCTTGCCCCACCCCAACACCCCCTTTGTCCAATGACTACTTCCTGAAGAGTTTACTGCAAAACCAAGTGTTGCTCCTCGCCTGAGGTGCATGCAGAGCAGGAGTGGAACACTCCCTTTATGTGGGTTTCTCTGACACTGTATTCTGGGAGATTTCCTGTAGAACACTGTCAGTTTTAGAAGCATGTAGGGATCTGGCTTAGTTCTGACCTGTTTTGATAATCGGATTTGTTATCAGACTTCAGAACTCAGTTGAGTGGATTAGAGCTTCAGTGTAAATGCTGAATTCTGATAAGTTTTTCAATTTTTCAGTAGCATTGTCCTGGGTCTCCTCGCACAGGCTACACTGCTCCTCCCTCGGCACTACATTTTCCAGCCTTCTGTGCAGAAGGAAACTTTCCTCCATTCAGAGCAAATATAGAAACAGGAAGACCTTGAAAACAGAGTTTGACTTGCTCATTAGCAGTCTGAAGTCTTTGCTAACCGTCCATTTTGAAATGCTCATGTAGATGAAAGACAGTGATTACAGATAAGAAAACGGAAAGCAGAAATTGTAGCTTGGGGGACGGCTCTGAGGAGTGTGGTTTTGGGTTGACTTTGCCATTCTTGGCATTTCAGTTTTCTCTTGGTTTCCAGGCATTCTTCTTCTGCCAGTCAATAAATACAGTACATTTACATGCACGTTTGTGATATGCCAGGCACAAGCAGCAATTGGACTTTCCCCTAATCCACTATGCTACTAAAGTGATTTTCATGTCAAATGCCTCCTCTCCACGGAACAAACATATTTCAACAACTACTATTATTTTGGTTAGGACCATGGTACTTCAGGGCAAAGGAAGTAAAGACACTATGCCATGGCACACTGTAGAGGACAAAAAGGACAACCTTCTGTAGTCATTTCTTTCTTTCCACCATATTGGTTTCAGGGACTAGACTCAGGTTTTTAGGATTGCCTTACTGAGCTACCTTGCCTGTCCAGTGATGACTAATTTTATTCAGGTAAAAGGCATAAACCTCTAAGAAAATATTAGAAACTTAGAAAACATTTTATTAAGGCTCTCTGAACCTTTTAATTTTTCCCAAGGAAAGTATAAATTATTAATTTATCAATGTTCCCATGAGTCTTCCATATGTCTAATTGGTGCTTAGTTGTTCTTTTCTCTTCTGCCATTATATTGAATAGGGAGGGAAGTTGTTTTTAAATAATATGTCTCTATATTAATTGTGATACCGATGCTTCTCCAGCTCATTGCTGGAATCTCATTGCTCTTTCTAGAACATCACAGTTTCTCATACAAAATATGAACTTTCCTCCTATGAATTATTTATTTATGACATGTACAGTGAGAGTCATGAACTTACGAATCAATAGAAACAAGCACTGTCATTAAATTTTTCAGTCAATGGCTTTGCACTGTTGGATTATTTTGTTCTTGTGGCAGCAGTAGCTAGAAAGACAGTTAACTTGCTCCACAAATTTAAGAAAAAGTTACAAGAGCAAAACTGAAAACGGAAGCATTACTCACCCACTGATAATAAAATTTTGATAAGAAACAGAAAAAGATAGCAGCCCTTAGCAGTAGTGCCCTCAGGGTGCTGTTGGTCTGGCATTGGGTTTTGCTCTTCCAGCTGTTGGGACAAGGAGAAATACAACAGAGGAGAAAGCTGAAGCTTGATTTCGGTTTATGTTGCATTAATTATTTTTTAACTGCTTTGTTTTGACTGTTAAAAGAAATCAGTAATTCATCTTTTATGGTTTATCTCTCTCATTTAATTAAAATCATTTTGTTTTAGTTATATCTTTGCTATCTCACAAGGCATTAAAAATTAAATATATGAACAGTATATCTCATAGATATTTGGAAATTTTTTTCTTTTCTTGCCAGTCAGCTTACTTCCAATTCAAAATCTTATACGTATTTATCTTACTTTTCTATTTATATTATTCTCAGTTTCGTCCTAGTAAATCATACTACTTTTTTTCAGTGGAACTAGTTATGGCAAGTTACTGCAGTTAAGAGCATTTCTGTATATAACTCCCTTTTATCTACTTATCTGAACCAATAGTAGTTGGTTCCCATTCTTCTATCTCTAGTTACTGTCCATTTTAGGCTCTTTTTTTTTTTTAAGAGACAGAAAGAATTTCAGCAAACAGCATTAAAATCCTGACATATTCGGGGGATGGTCAAGTTCAAATCTTAGCTTTTGCTTCTTATTCAGGAAATACTGGTACTTGTAGGGACCAGTTTAGACTCCAAACAAAGTGCAAAACCCCATAGTGCCTGTCTGCAGAAGTTCTTTGGATATCAGTGTCTGGGCTGCTGCCAGTGTAGAGCTCTGATCAGATGATTTGAGAAGGTTTCAGAAAATGAGTTTTAGGTTTGACGATAATGAAAGTAGTAAAATGGGAGGTCGTGGGATGAGAGAGGGAATGCACAAGAAAAGAAATGCCTATGGCTTTTATGTCTTGCTTTATGATCATTACATCAGTACTAGAAAGGCAAGAAAGCTAGTATATTTTTTCCATATTTTCTCTTTTTATTTTTACTGGGAACCTTCTGCGGTTTCATGTTGAAAACATTTACAGTAAAGCACACTCAGCATGTAATTTTAAGTGAGAATGGAGTTAAAATAAGAGTGGAATCTAATGTGTATCTTAGGCAAATTTACTTGTTTGTTTCTAGCTTATTTTTTTATTCCATCTTTTCTATCTTATTTGGCTATATTTTTAGTGATTTCTCCTTTTTCTTCCTTCTTTCTTTTTCCTTCTTTTCTTCCTTTCTTTTCCTTCCTCTTTCTTTTCTTCCTCTTTTTTCCTTCCTTCCTTCCTTCCTTCCTTCCTTCCTTCCTTCCTTCCTTCCTTCCTTCCTTCCTTCCTTTCTACCTCCTTTTCCTCTGTGTTTCAAATAGATTTTTTTCAGATTATATTTACATAAACTAAGAGCATTCAACTAAAATCAGCTACTATCAAATAAGTTTCATAAACTTTAAACTTGACTTTTGCCTGAGGGAGGAGGGGAAGACATAGAAGAGAAAGCAAGAGAAAAAAATAGAATAAATTGTATTAATTAATACACTTGCAAGTTGTCACACTTATGTTAAAGAAAAGCAGTTTTAGTTGTCATTACAATCTTTAAAGAATTTCATTTCCTGTCATTGAAAATGTTACTTATGTTTTGGGTCTAGAAATTTCCAGCAGTAATTGGCATCTTAACCATCCCTGAGCAAAGAGTACTGCATGCTCATTTCCATAATGTGTCCATGAAGAGGATTACACTTTTTCTCGTGATCCTTTCTAAGATCTGAAATTTTACCACTCCACATAATGCCAAGAGAACATAAAAATAGCAAATTCTACATAAGGTTTGTATCATGAAATAATTGCCTAAAGAAGAGAACAATAGGAATAACAGCTCCAATTTTTTTTAATGTGGATCTATGATTATTCGAGTTAGAAACAATCTAGTTGGACTTTCTTTGAGTGAACTTTCCAGACTTCACTCTGAGAACAAGATTATGAATTAGTACTTGAATGGAACATATTTACTGCTTGAGTTTTACATTACAATTTATTTCCCACTCAACTAGGATGACATTCAATTCAAATATTAATTTCCAGTGCTCAAGTCATGATGAATTTTACTTATTTTTCTAGCACAGATTGATTGGAACTTAACAAGTTAGTAGTAATTATTTACTGTCCCTAAAGAATGTGATATTTCCCTTTTTTGAAATCTTTACTAATTTAAGAATTCCAAAGGGTCATGAAAGTATTGGTAAATCTCCCACAAAAGTTCGAAACATGTATGTGGAGGATCTCAGGTACTCAGGTTACTTTCAATCATTTTCTGAATTACTTTTTGTCCTGCTTTCTCTTCAATTTATAAAATCTACACTGATATCATGCTTCTGTGATGCAGTTATTGACTGTGATAACACATTAAATTAATTGTCTTAAATGGTAATATTTGTCAACCTGAAATGTGAGTTTTATTTCTGTTTTAAAAAATAGAATAGCTAGAATAAGAACATCAGAACATTATAGAGCTTTCTTTGAGAGGTAGTATCTTTGGATGAGACCAATCTGGTTTTGATATTTGTCTCTGGGACTTTCCCTAAGATGTGATTTGCCCCAAAACTCTATGGATGGGTGGCATAAGTTTACTTATTTTTTTGCTTAACATAAAAAATGAAAACCAGCAGCACAGATGTTAGAATAAGATGGTTTTAAAATCCTCATTCAAATTTATTATCAATATTTTAATGTTAAAGCTGCAAAATGAGAGTATAACTGGATTCACGAAGCCTATCTGTGCCTAATCACTTCTAAAGACAAATGCAACATTGAACTGAACCCATTATTATCAACTAAGTGTGCATGTGAGGGAAGGATTGATTGATAGTATTCAAATGTTTTAATTAATGAAAAAATGCTTATGACTTATTGTTTTAGAATGAAAGTGAAGGATATGGAGAGATGACTCAAGGGTTAAGACTCTGCCTTGCAAGCAGAGGTTCTGAGTTCAGATGCTGAGTCCCATATAAAAGCACCAGGCAGAAAGAGTGTTGGCCTGCATTTCTCACCCTAATGGGAGGAGTCAGGGAAAACCCAGAGTGAAGCAAAAAGGAGGTAGAAGCAATCCAGGATAATTCCTGAAGTCACCCTTGGACCTCCACAATGACACACAATGCCCACTCACACACACACACACACACACACACACACACACACACACACACACACACACACTCATGCTAAGTAAATAAATAAATTTAAAAAAAAAGAATGCAAGTGACCAAAGTAAGCAAAGAAGCTCTTAAAAAAAATGCTAGATGGACTAAAGGCACTAGGATCCTTAGAAGCTAAGGATTAACAGCCACCACAGTGTTTCTATACTTAAGGGGAAAACAAGAAAGAGTTCTAGGAAATGCCACTGAATCCTTACACCTCATCAGAGAGGAGGACCCAGAGGAAAATTTGACATACACATTAAAGGATGCTCCAGGGATGAGGGGGAGGAAGCACTGGGAGATAGGGAGGGAGGGGGGAAAGGAAAGGGAAAAGGGGGAGGGAGCAAGGAGGTCCAGGAAGGGGTGGAGGGAGGGGGGGGACCAGGGTATCTATTAAGTTTGTATAAGCAGAAATAAAAAATAAAAAATAAAAAAAAGAAAATGCTAGAAGTATTCCGTAAAAACTCACAGTAAAAGCTGACATTTCATTTCAAAAGCAAGTTACATTTGGCAAGAACCTGGGTCCCATAATGTGTTAGCTATGTTTAACCTTTTTTTTTTTTTTTGGGTAACAAATGACTAGAACCTGGTCTCTGGATTTTGGGGCCAAAGTATCATCTTTTATGACACATTTCTGTACAAACATACTCCCACCAAGGCGATCACTCACCTTGAACACCAAGGAGCACAAGCCAACATTTTGATTTACAGAGTAAATTTACACAGGAGAAAAAAGATATGATGCTTCCCACCACTGCACAATGGGAACATATGGAGCAGCTCAAGGCAGCTTGGAAATTCTTTTATATTTTGCCCATGTATTTTCTCACATTCTCACTCTCTCTTAACCTCTCTCTTCCCAGTGATCGTAACCAGTGCCAGCATTCTGTTCGAGTGGTTCAATAGGTGCTGAGTTGGAACAGAGAATCCTTGAAGATGCAGCAAAAAGGGAGCATTGTACACGAGGCATAGATGCAGACCCACCAGTTTCACTTGATGCAATTCACCAAGAGTAGCTGAAACCACATGCCAATGTGTGGGCCTCAGAAATTAGAAAGAAGCTAACATCAAATAGCAGTTGGTTGACAAAGTTCCATGACCCAAGAATATTGTTAGGAGTGCCTTCATACAGCGTTATTTTTCAGTTCTAGTGTTCATCTGAAAATCTTTCACCCGTAATACTTTTGATCCATTTCTGATTTGATTTTCCTCTCTCCACCCTCCTGCCCATGCTTCCTTCTCCTCCTATTCCTTTCTTCTTTCTTGTTCCTCATTTTTAACCACTACAATTAAGAGCATCTTAGTAAGAAAAGGAACGGCAATTTAAAAGCTTACCAAAATAGGTCATGGGGAAAACAGTAGGGAATAGAAAACAAAAGGTTTGTTGAAGAATGAAAGGAGAGAAAGAGAGAGAGAGAGAGAGGGAGAGGGAGAGAGAGGCAGGCACATTCAGGCATGTCCCTACACATATACATATGTGGTTATTCTTGAGGGTCTGTATCCTTGGCTCTGTTCCAGTGTCTTTTAACCACACATTCCTTCTTCCTCTTGCTCTGAGATCATCTGAATTTATTCCTTCATCATTTATTAAATAAATGGGTATAAGATTCATTTTCTTTCAGGGCTGGGGCTCCATCTCAGGGCCTGTTGCTTGATGGGAAAGTGTTTTGCCACCAAGCTATGACCCAGCTTCAAAAACTTTTTTGTCACATAAATTCTATAGAAAGGTAAGATTCCACCACTTCTTTATTTTTGTAAAACTTTTATTTAATATAGAACGAGAGACAAGTAGTAACAGAAGGTTCATATCCACTCATTGATTTACTACTTAGCATATTTATAGCCTGCTATTTCTGTTCACTTGCTTTCAATTTTTACATGCTTTTCCTTTATGTCAGTTTTATTTTATTTATTATTTTTATACCATATCTGAGATGCTAATGGGTGTCAATTCTATAATAAATACATTGAGCATGTATATGCTATTAATATCTCAAGAGCTATAAGACAATACTGAGAGATATTCAAAGTTCTAAGAAGTCATGCAGCAATCTGGCCAATTTGATATTGTCTAATCTAGTGTTTCACAGTACATAAGTACTGACTGCTAGAGAACATCTATATAGGTAGAAATCTAGTTTCTGAAATACCATTCTAAAGCCTTTGGCTCAGTGCCACTGGGTAACACTAGGCAAAATTCAAAGTGTGATGATTGTCTCATCTGAGGCACACAGCAAGCAGTGAGCAAAGACTTGTGAGCCTTGGACCCAGAGGTTCAAGGCCCTTCGATCCTGGGCACCCGGGCTGTTGTCCAGTGTACACATCTTGCATCTATGTCCTATCTCCATGAGGAGGCCTAACTCTGGTGTCCTCAAAGGAAACCAAGGGCAAAAAGATGGTGAATTTACTGTCTTTCCATTGTGTGGGTTTCAGTCCCAGGAAAGATGAAGGGCACTCAAAGCAGAGTTGTTGTAGTTCAAATGAGAGGACATGATGTCCTGGTTTGGCAAGAGATATTACTTGAGGAGCACTGGAGAGCTTTCTCTTTTGCTCTTCAATCTCTATCTTTGATTTTATTTCTGTCCCCAGAATTTCCTCTGGTTTCTCATAGTAGTTTTTCCATTGACCAAGATTGTTTATTGGTAGACATTATTGTCCACAATCCCCCAGCTGCGAGGGGAAGTCAGGACAGTTCTGTGAGGCAACACAATTAAAAAGAGAGCTGGGCAAATCACCATCCTCCCTGACACATGATCTCCTTCTTTTAGCCCCACCTTCCACCCAACTCCTCTCACTTGCTTCCCCCCATGTCAGAGCAGTAGAACGCCAGTGTGACAGTTTTTAAATAGGAAGAGGCATTGGATGTCAGTTTCTTATTTTCCTCCTCTGTTGGAAAAGACATAGACGTGATAGAGGTAGATCATTTTTCTATTCCAGGTGGTTTTGTAATGTTGTGAGCTTCAGATTAATTAATATTAAAGTAAATAGTAATATATTTCTAAAACATAGTCTAAACATCATAGAATGATTGGTAGACATATATATACTACATTTTTAAAAGCCAGAAAAGCTACTTAATTAACTTCAAATTATGACCTCCAGTTTTTTAATAGTTCTTAGAGTCTAGATCTGGTATCTGCACCTCACAGAACTCAAATGCTCCTCCAACAGATTGTTTTGGTCTATTTTGATAGCGAGCTATGAGACCCTTTTGAACCATGTTCAGAGCAGACAGCTAGAACTGTAATTACAATAATATACATGATAAAACCCCTATAAACAAGTAATCTCTTGACAGGTCATCATATGTTTAGTTTGTCAGCTGTTCCTACTCATAACAATATGGCAGACTTCTTTTCTGACTTTACTTTCTTAATCAAAGCATCAACCATATTGAGAGAAGGTTGTCTATAATTCCAGGAAACCTAGCTGCACAAATTAAATTTATTCAGTTCAATGTTTTGGAAAAACACTTAAGTAAAATGCAAAGTTTTTGAGGATTTTTTAATTTTATTTTTTATTCAATTGTGTGTGTGTGTGTGTGTGTGTGTGTAGAACCACGGGCAAATTCGGGAACCACCATGAACCACTTCCACCTCCTCCTTGTTTACTCTGCCCCGGGAATCACAGGCTCCGCCCTACCAGGACCAGAAATGCAGGCAGTCCAGCTTCCCCTGGCGTCTATGCGTGGGGTCTAGGATCCTAACTCAGGACCTTCCTCCTGCAAGGCAGCAGCTTAACCCCTGAATCACCTCTCCAGCCCCAAAGTTTTTGAGTTTCAAGTGGTTTTTGAACACCTGACTTCAATGTGAAGACTTGTTGAAATTCATATGCCAGAATCACCCACTCAAGTGTCCTTGAGAAGGATAAGTAGAAATGAAAGTATACATGGCATGCTCACATGACATGGCAGATATCATGATCACAAAGGTGATTTTCTCAGGATGAGGCTTATCTATTGTACTCTTGATATGTTGACCCCTGCAATTTCCCCCAATGTGGAAGACTCTGTCGAACTTAGTGGAAGACTATGCTCACTCACACTCCTTACTACTTGTTCAGATACTTTATGATGCTAGTTTGCAAATGTATCACTTGCTTAATGAGGACACTGGCATCATACATAACCTTTCTTCTTTCATCAGTAGGGTATTTAATGTTCTAATCACACATGAGAACAAATGCAAATGAACTCTTCACATATTTTCTTTTAAATATCCTTCAATATTTATTCTTATTGTTCATTTCCTTATGACATTTTGCTTAGATTCAAATAAAACTCTAAATTTATCATCAATTTAAAGAAAAACTTATATTTACATCCTGACTCCAGTAACTATGAGCTGCACTATCTTGGCTCAGTTATTTATCCTCTCAGATTTGGTGTTTTTATTATTGGAATAGGAAGTTTAAGCTAGACTTTCCTGATAGAGCTGTGAGGATGGAGAGAACAATAAGTGGTTTCCTGCGTGATTTCTTTGATTTAGTTTTCCACGAATATAAATTTAGACTTCAGAGAAGAGAAAAGGGAAATAGTTGAGGCCAAATAAAGCATGCAATAGCTGGATAAGTACCATATGCCTTGAAAAAACTTGTCATAGTTAGATACATGACAACTGAAGGTTGTGAGAAATTAGTAGGTGGTTTAAGCCTGACCAAGCATTCAGGAGATTGTCTAATTGATAGGGAAGGTCCAGCCCATGGTGGGTGGAGTTATTCTCTGCCCAGGTGAATAAGATGGAGGGACTGGTTAGTGAAATTGGCATTGTTTGGTAGAGTTGACATGTTAATCTGGCAGGTGAGTATTGCTATTTTCAGAAGTCTTGTGGATATGGCGTCCTCAGCTTTTAGTATTGGTATGTATTCTCCTGCTAAGCTGGACAAGAAACTGCAACAAGACAATCATAAGCCAAAACAAAATCCCTTGTTCCCTTGAGCCATTTGTTTATGAATTTATTGGCAGCTATGCAGGTGAACTGCAACAAACTATGTAGCCCTATTAATTCTCAGGAGCATCCACAATGGCATGCTAGTGCATGCCCATTCCAATGCATAAACTGAAAGGTCAAGGTCAGTAGTAATAATGGAAATTCTCATAGATTGCTAGGGAAGATGACAAAGAAACTATTCCATATTAGCTATTCATCTTGAAGATGCACATCCTTTATGAGTCTAGGTAAAAAAGTAGCATCGTGTATTCATGAAAACATGTTCCAAAAGATAAACACAATTATACATTTAGGACAATATTATCTGTAATCTCAGTTGGTGTCACCCCCTTTATCACTCAGCAGTGGGATAGATTATACATATCATACAAAACTATGTAGCAAAGAAAAGGAATGATGATCTTTGCCCCGTGGCAACTAAGAACAATTTTATAAATGTAATGTTGAACAAAGATATCCATCTAAGAATTATATCATTCTAATTTTGAAATCTTCCCAGAGAATGTAAATCATTAGATGTTAGACTGTTACTTATTCTATAAAATGAGGGTATGATTAGGATTGGAAGGAGTCATGAAGGCATCTTCTAAGATGCATAGTGACTAATGTATTGACCTCAGTGTGATACCTTAGATGCCTTAAATCATAGAAATTAAACTGTATATGTATCACTTGTATGCTTTTTATATTATGCTTCCTTAAAGTCTAACCTAAAAAAAAACTATAAACCATCCAGTTCTATCAAGCAGAGTTACTAATAATGTCTCAGTGTACCAGTGTTCTACATAATATCTGTATTAGCTCCATTCCTCTAATTGTTTAATTTCTCTGTAAAAGAGTACTTTTTCTTTTTCTTGTTTTTGTAAGACCCTTTTGTGATGTTGCAAAAATGTTGCTATGCTAAACTACCTTATGTAACACTCCCAAAGCCTCTACATTTCTTTCTTTTTTTCTCTGAAATGATCTTTTGGGAGTAGGGAACACTGAAGATTGGACCAGAGCTATGGGCTTGTGCCCCATCACTGAGCTTCAGTCTGAATCCTCACTTTTGTCAGTCTAATCAAAGGCAACACAACTAGCTTTCTGTGGTGGGACTATCATTTGTATCTAGGAAGAGTTTAGATGTTTTAGAAGCAAAGTCTGCTGTACCGTGTGATTTACAGGCCAGGATTTTGGAAAGCGGTTAGTTTTATTCTTTATATCACTCTCTTATTTATATATGGCTTCAGAACAAGTGAAACATATAGTCTGGTTATTGTCAGGATATAGAGGAAGCCAAAACAGTGTGGAAATGTAGCTTTGTGAATTCTTTCATGTGACAGTTGTAAGATGACTTTTCAGATTGTGTACACAGTCTGCTTGGATATCCTGTCTTAGAGAAGAGGCACTGTCACTTTCTAAAAAGAAGACAAAATAAAACCAGCCCTGAAGGGAGGCCAAATTATGTGACAGCTGCCTCTTGGCAAAACCCGTTTGCTTAGTTTCCAGTCTCTAGTAATGCTTATGCTGAGGTGTATGAAAAAGTTGATCTTGGTGTGAAAGATAAACCTACAGAAATACCAATTCTTTCCCACTCTTTGTGAGGTGCCCTTTCATGGTATAGCAGAAAATAGATTTACAGGTTAGCTTGCTACTGTGGTAGTCAGCGATATAATGAATTCTAACATAATTCAAGTTCAGAGCCAGCAAAATAGTTAAGCAGGTAAAGGCTTTTGCTCAGAAAGTCTGATGATCTTCTGAGTTTGAGCCCTAGTATCTATTGGAGAAAATTAATGCCTCAAAGTTGTTCCCTGACCCTCACATGTGTACACTCTGCATACACATCTGCACTCAAACAACATGCATGTGCACATGCACAATAACGAATTTAATCAAAATTCAAAAATGTCTTTAGAGATTGGCATTCTTTCCTGTTATTATTATTATTACTATTATTGTTATTTTGCTGTACTTACAATTGAACCTAGTGTCTTGTACATGCTTGGCAAGAACTCTACCACTGAGCCACATACCCAATCAGATTATCATTCTTTTTAATAAAGCATTTTATTTATTAGAGAGAGAAGGGATATATTTCTTTCTATCTATCTATCTATCTATCTATCTATCTATCTATCTATCTATCTATCTATCTATCATCTATCTATCTATCCATCTGTAAAACAGGTGCATGCAAGCTATAGTTGTGTATAGAGGCCAGAGGACATCTTTTAGAAACTGATTTTCTTATTCTACCATGTATACTCAAATTTGAGTTGCTGGGCTCATGCACAGGCACATCTGCCCACTAAGCCATCTCATGTCCCCAGAGCCTGACATTTTTAATTGGCACACAGTAGTGACTAAGTTTAAACTATTATTTGCCAAATTTGTGCTTTGTGATCAACTTATAGCTAATATGTTTATTCTTATTAAAATCCCTTACTGCATTCGAAACAGTCATCTCCACTAAAAACATTTTTTTTCCAGTTCTTCATGACAGTGACCTACAGAACATAAAACCAGCTAGGCCCATGGTTTGCACATTGACTTGGGCTTCAAGTCCTGTACAAGGATAAAAACAAGCTTGGAGGCACCAAAGCTGAAAAGAGAAAACTACCACCAGATAGTCAGGCATTAGTGCACATTCCTATTGTCCCTGCGGCTTGATGTAAACATGCGGTTTCCCTAGGAAACTCTTTCATCCCTGGGCTCCCAATGGATGCAACACGTTTGCATTGCCCTGGGAATCCTACATAATGAGCACAGGTAAACCTTTGAGGTTCAGCTTGGTTTGAACCAGGATCCACATGATTAAATGCTCACTCAAAACTCTTTCATCTGGAAGTCTTATAAGGCTTGTTTTTGTTTTACTGCTTTTCTTAAAGTGTTTCAGTATTTCCAGTTTGTCTCCCCTCTCATTTCAGGGAGTGAAAAGACATCAGGGTTGGTGATACTCTCTGTGGATTTCAAAAGAGGCTCTGGGTTTGATTTTGAGTAAATATTTGGCTTTGTTTTTAATTTTCCAACTTGGAATCCAAAAGCTTTTTGAGGTATCTTTATAATAGATAGAATTTGATCATTCTGATAGTCAGTATATTTACAAAATGAGTTGAAGAACTGAACCAATTGTTCAGATTGTTCAAGCTGGAAAGTCATTTTGTCTTAATTATATGGATATTTCATGAAAATGAATATTTGGGAGAAAATGCCTAATAATTGCCCAAATTCTTCACTTTACATGTAAGTAATTTTTCCAGTAAATTGCTTAATAGAGTTTTAATTATATTTTCAAATATATGAATAGAAACACAATATATGAAAACTCTCAAAGGTCTCAAGTAATTAATCATTCTGCTTAAATAATATTTAAATCTTGAAGAAGGCAAGTTGTCTTTACCTTCTTGCTTTATTTTAGAAGGCTTGATGCAACATAGCTTCTTTTACATATTCTAAACATATTCTAAGGAATGATATATATGCTGTTGATATATGTTGTATTTTAGCAAATATGGCATCTTAGAAGATCAACTAAACAGAGCTACATGCAAACAATCTTCTGCAACAAGTCTTTGAGAGTGTCAACCAGCAATTAGTTTCAATATGTATTATTAACTTGGAATTACTAGTTATTTAAAAGGACACTTTAATTCTTACAAGATATTTGAAAACACAGACTCACAACACTTTTAAACTAGTACTTATCTTTACCATTTCATCAATTAATAACATTATTCATAAAGTAGACTATCTAATATTTTCCCAGGTATCTGAGCAATTCATAGTAGAAATATCCAGAGGTCTGTACTTTAATGAAAGGAGTTCTGCCTTGAGAAGACTGATTTCAGGCAAAAGATGCAGGGTCACAGGGGCAATAAGAAGGTACCACAAAACAGTGAAAGCTCAACTAGAAATAAAGAGGAGAGGGACCAGAAGAAGTGATAATCAACTTTCCTACTAGACTCTTGTTTGCTCGCTCTTCCTCAGGAGTAGAAATCAAGACTTTATTTAAGAAGTTCAGCCGTCTAAAATAAAGCTATCTCAAGGGAATTTCCCATCAATATCTTTATATGTTGCCATAAACTTCACTGACATATTATTGCTAATTTGGGTGATGTCACACAATCTTATTAATATGCTTTTCAGTGTAATTACTTCCTTTAAAAGACATACAATATAACTTCTTTTACATTATTTCAGAGTACATTTTCCCCCATTTTGATTATTTCCTTTTGCTTCCTTTAAATATCTTTGTCAGTTATTTTCATACACAAAATCTTTGTGTGGTATACACAAAGATTTTAATTTTCAGGTTTAAATAATCCATTGTTAAGATTTCAGTTGTCTCTAATTTCAAGAATCCAGTGTTTCAGTATTTCAGATATTATTGTCAATGCTGTCTGACTTTGGTTATATAAAACATAAAGTGTTGTAACTTAATTTCTAAAAATGAAAAATATTAGATACTAGTCATAAAAGCAGATAGTTAAGAGAAATGGTATTGCTTAATGTTCTAAAGTAAAGACAAAGAATAAATGCTTGTACACAGCATTTAAAATGGAATTCTCATTCCAGTGATGTCATGAAATGCTTGGATATATTTCTTCTATGTTGAAACTCAAGTATCTCACACTGATGGGAAAAATTCCACTGGTGATATGGATTCTTGAACTTAATGATAAACTATTAGCTATAAAAACTCTGGAGAAGATGAGTCTGTTAGGCCTTCGGATCAAGTAAACACTTTACTGAAGGTCTGTGGAATGTAGTAACCAAAGAATTTCACTGCTTTGCTTGGAAACTGCGTTTGTCTTTAAGAATTTCAAAGCCAGCCTACTAGCCATCATATAAATCAACCTAAGAAGTAAATTCCTCCTCTTTTCTTAGCTTAGCTGTAGTGGTCACCTGCAATTTTGGAATCATTTTTGCTAATGGAGGCTGCGAGAACTGTCTTTTTGTGGTATGTTGCCACTACTCACATGAGCATAGCAATGCCATCATGCACCTAATAGTGAAAGTTCTTTCAGAGATTTTGTGCTGTATGCGCAGAGGTGATAGTGATAATATGATGTCCTCTGAGCACTTACTCTGTACCAAGATGTATGCTGTGCACTTGCTGCATGTTTTTTCATTTCACTCTCCTAGTAATCAGGAAAGTAATCACTCAAGTACTAATTGAGGGTGGAACACCATATGAACTGGAACTCTTACAATATGTTTGTGACTCTAGTCTTGTTCTCCAGGTTACACCTCCTCCCATCCTTACCATTTACAGATAATTGATAATCTTTTAATCTAATGGAAAAGTTTAAGAATTAGATCAGGAAAGCTGAAGTCTTGGGAAAAAGGAAAGGAGAGAACCCTAAAGGGAAAATGGGATTCTTCAGATATTCTAAACAATGTTAGAGACTTTTATTCACCCATTTACTGAGCTGTAGCAGAATGAACTATTAATTAATTAGTCAATATCTTGCTATACAGGTCAGGCTGGCCTCTTCAGAGAAGTCATCCTGCCTCAGTCTCCATGTGCTGGGATTATAGGTATGAGCTGTTCTAGCCAGCTAGTATGGTCTTGATGCCTGAATCCTTTTGGACTTGTCTTAAAGCACTTGTGATCTGTATCAGCACCTGAAGTATGGACAGAGGCAGAAGGTTTCTCCTGCCTTGGAGAATGTGAAGGTGGCAGAATATGTTTTGTAATCATCTTGTCTGAATCTCTTCAAGATTAAGTCATGGCCGGAATGAAAAACCAGGCCCAGTGTCCATGTGCTTTTAGAAGGAGGCTCAGTGGCGCTATGCTCTACAGGCAACTGAAATGTTTTTCAATATCAGCATAGGAAAAGTATATCCCTGTCTTCTTTGCTTTCTTCTGTGAGCATTCATCTCATTTTAGGTTTTCTTTGGCTAGCTCCAGTGTATGATGAAAAACAACAGGTTTTAAACGGACCACTCCCAAGAATAATGAATGTTGATAGAAAACTGATGCTAATACTTAAATCCCATTACTTAGGAGGCTGGGGGCAGGAGGAATAACCTGAGTTTGTGGCCACCTTAGACAAGAGTGAGTTTCAGATCCTGGGTTACAGAGTGAGACCATGACTTAATACAAAAATAAAAATAAAGCAAATAGATAAGAATCTTGATGGCAAAAGTTGTTGTATTCATAGGATCAGAAGAAGTATTCATTAGTTCCCACCAAATGTTGTAGCAAAATAAGAGATCCAATTTCAAAACAACTACTCTGCTTTTTCTTTCAGCAATCAGTGGAGAGTAGGTAATAACTAATATTAAATAATCAGTAAATAACTCAAAAAGCCAATAAAATATTTCCTATCTTGAGCATCCTCTGTTACATGCTCATGTTGTTAATGATTTCTTTAAAGCATGGTTTCACTATTTACTACAGGCTGCCCATTACTTCCTCATCCTCCCCCCTCAGCTTCCCTGTGCTTGGGCTTGTGTTGCCTATCTAGCTAATGATATTGCTCTGAATTAATTTAGTTAAGAAATGACTTTGTATTAGTCAATTATATCTGGTTAATATGCATTATAGCTACTTAACTGTACCAATATCTTATGCATCATCTTGATGTGATAATCATTAATTAAACTTATATATTATTATAGCTAATATTCTTTGGTGTTTAACTGAAGTGATGAACTGGGGTTGAAGTTTATGGTCCTTGACTACTGCCATTTTTTAAAATCATTTTCTAAAATTGGATAATGAAAAATCCGTGCAATTTTCCTAGTTTTATTGATAATTTTTGGAATAAGGAGGATGAAAACTACCAATGTCATGGCATCAAAATAAGAGAAAAAGATATGGATCCATGGATTGATAATTTAAAGAAGAAAGAAGAGAACAGAATTGTATATCAGGTGTTTATCACTACAAAAGGTCATTTCGGTTGTCTGCATGTATCTCTGGCAAATCAGAGTGTCAGAAATTGTGAATTTTTTAGCCTGAATTATTCAAATGATTTATATAAAAAAGTTTTACTTTTGTCCATTTAATCTCATTGCTTGATTTATCTGGGTACCTAGTGAAATTATGAGCTTTTATTCCCATAAAGATGAAGTCTATAAGGTGAGAGAGTCATGATTAAGTGGAACATGAAATTAGCAATATAAGTTCCAGGTTAAAACATAGGAAGGCTCAGGCAACATTATGAGGTTTATACTTTGGCAAAAAGACCTGGCTGTAATCTGTTTTCAAATAAATAGATTGTGTACAGCTGTCTTTAGATCCCTGGCAAAAATGATGATTTAATGTTGATTAAGAGAGAAGGCCTTTGAAGTGAGCTAGGCAGCAGCCCCTAGGATGTCTTTAGCGATCATTATCAGTCTCTCCCTGAAGGATGACTTGGTGCCAAAAGCTCTTTGCTCCAAGCTGGTTAAGGTGGATTCAGGAGCAAAGGCTTTGTAAGTCTGAAAAGGCCTTCTCATTCACAGACCTCTGGTGTCTTATTCCTTTAGGATCGTGAATGTCTGAGAATAAACAGATGCAGCCCTTTTCACAGAAGGGCAAGATCCGCAACTCCACAGCATTGTGGCATTATTTATTCATCATGAAAACAGCGAATGAGCACGTACTCTGCAGAAAAATCAAATCAATGTTCATTTTGTTGAGCAGCTGCATTTAGCAGAGAAAAAGCATTTGGGTCTAACTTTGGAAACTGGACAATTATAGACATTATTAGATTGGAGATGCAAATGAGTACTACTTTCTCTTCCAACTTGTTGCTTTTTGTTTGTGATGCTTAAATTAAAACCAGCTTAGAATCAGAAAAAGTAGATTCCTGAAAGCTTAGAGAAGTTCTAGGCTTGTCCATGTACCAGTAGTTTTAAAAATACATATATTTATATATCAGTTAACCTCAAAAGACCAAATCTGCATTTCCTTATGTTTCAAGGTTAAATGGATTCAGTGCCATTCACTGGGTCTTTGGATGCTGCACAATTACAGTTTTCCCAAGTGAAGATTCAAATTAAAAAAATGTACATGATTTTAGGTGGTGTATAATCTAAATAGCTTGTGTGTACAGTATCTGACTTGCAAAATGGTCAATATTACATGAAATTTTGAGGTTTCTTTTTCCATATTTGGTACTGTTGGAAACTGAATCCTGGAGCCTTGGACACAATTGGTCTCTCTCCATGCCCCTTCTTCAGTCCCCTGAGAACTTTTCCTAACTGCTTGGTTTTTAATCTCAGGCTCTGCATTTACATGCTCTGAGACCTTGGGTAGATTCACTTACCTCAATCTTCCCACTATAAAATGAGAACATTAATAATTCATGCTTTATAAATTGCTGAGAAGATTAAATAAATACATGTCAGATGCTCAGATTAATACATGACATGTGTGTGTATGTATGTAACTGAATACAGTTTTAAAAAAGGTTAACTGATATGGACTAACAATTTCTATCTTTCTACTACCTACCTGTGCATCCATCTTTCTACCTGCCTACCTGGAAAATTATACTCTTGAGAATCTTTTATTTACATTAAAATTTACAATATTTATTAATTTGTGCTTATGCAGCAGGGTAGTATGACTATTGATAACATACACCACTCCAAAAATCAAAGCTTGAAATCTTTCCAATTCTTTAACCAAGCACGCTCCTCATTTGAGGTTCGCAACAATGCATTAAAAAAATTAAAGAAAGGAATTATTGTATGAAACTGAAATTATAGCAAAATAAAACTACTAAGCCAGAATCAGGAAAACAACTCCGGGATTCCTCTCCTCTTCTCGTGATCTTCCATTGCCACAGTCGCCTTCAACCAGCTTCCCAAAATAAACCTTCACTAAATGTATTGAAGTCATTGGATCCTTCAGTTCAGGCTCTAGTCTGAGGCATAAATCTCTCCAATAGACTTAAAAGTATTTTCATCGACTTTCTTTTTCCATGGCTTCTTTCTTATTCACTGCAACTATTTCCATGTGCAACATTTTTTGGTCTGCTCTCTATATCTGCATGTCTATATTTACTTTCACTTTGAGATTAACCTGGAAGTTTATCAGTATGTGGAATTCCTATTAAAATGCCCAGATAGTGTATATTCTAGAGCCAACAAAAAGATCCGCTTAATTGTGGAATGCAAAACATTCGTTTATATATAAATGGGAAAACTTTGGAATTGTACACAAACTAAGATATTAGAACATCTGCATTCCTTTTATGTAGGCCAGTTAAGAGAGGCTAAAATCTGTGTGTGGCTGAGTTTGGTAATAGTTGTGATATTGTGTATACATATCATTTTAAATTACTGTGAGTAATATCTACATTTTGTATGATCCCTGGATTTCTCTAGGATATACTTATTTGTTTGTATTTTCACATCTTCTATCCATTAAATTTGAGTTCATCTTATTTCTCTTTGAATTTTCAAATCAAATTAATTTTAGAAATAAATTTAAAATGTAAACAATTTTATACTCTCCTTTTATTTATTTTTATATGTTCTAATGAAAACCTAAATTATTTTTTGAAAGTCCCATATATATAATATGGAGTCAAGTTTTATTACTTAGATAAACTTTATTTAAGAGGTGTGTGCTGGAAGATGATTCAGACCTTTTCTCAAAAATCTAAATCTAAAAGATAAATGATTTTTTTATCTGTCCAGCAACTAAAAAAAAAGTTCAGCAATACAAATTCCACATGTGCTTCAACTGCAGACATATAAAACTAGTGTGACAAAAAAGCATCATTAAACAATGTGATTTTCTTGTTGGGAGGGTTTCATGCTGTTGGGTATAGTATTAAAATGTAGAATTTGATAGCATGTCTTAAACTTTTAATGATGTGTTCATGAATATAAAGCATGCTTCTCCAAGTAACTTTATGACTTCTCCTCTGCATAATTAGTGGTATCTGTTTTATGAGCTTACTGTTGTTTCCTTGAGCCCATGAAAATGTGAAACCACTGTAATGATTTACACCATCCCAGAGCTTTAAAGATACGAGCTGTTTCTTAAAACAAATAACAAAAAAAATCCCAATTATAATTCTAGAATTGAAGTACTAGAGGACCCTTTGAAGGTCAAAAGCAAATGGAACTTTTACAATAATATGTTTTCCATATTTTGTTCTGTAATATTTGATTTTAATATACAGTAATGCTGAATGTATTTATCTTTCATTAGGTATGGAAAACTCCCTCTATATATTCATATTTTCCTTCCTTATAGTCAGAATGCTTGAAGAAATTCACTTCCAAAACAATTTTTTGATTGCGTGTAATCTTAAGATTATGAATTGAAGTAACAAAGAGATAATTACCATCAAACACTGAATAGTCATAAAATCTAAGCAAATGGCCTGATGCATTCTTTTTTAAGTTGTCATAGCAATGCACAAAAGTGCCTCTGTATCATTGAATTTTAGGTTGCAATTAAATCTTTCCCACCATATACTGTATATCAGTTGAACACAATTTCATGCTGGCTTAGTAACTGGTATAACCTTCACTTATTTTGCTTATTTTCATTGATTGGTATTCATAACTGGAATTTTTTCAGAGATCCTTAATGGTGGTTTTTGTTTGATTACTGGTAGGTAAATTCTAAAAGTAAATAAATTACACTTTATAGAGTCATATGATAATTCTTATCTAAAAAGAGAAAATAATAAATCTGCACAAACTACATACGGTGTTTCCATGCTGCTAAGGTTTACCTGTTACTGAACTGAAACAGTGTGCATGGCTCAGGAGAATGTAGGATCAAAAATCTTTTCCATTCTAAAACAAACTGAAGACTACCTTATCAATTACACTGCCACTTTAAAAATTAATACTCAATTAATTGATTCCTTGTGCAATCTACTTAAGCAATAAAATGTTTTGTAGTCATTTGTAGGGTAGTATTTCTTGAGTAAATTGTTTTCTAGAGAATGGACACATCTTTAAGAAATCCATTAAATAAATACAGCATTCTAATTCTAAAATTAAAAAGTTGAGATTATTGCAGTTACATTGAGTCATATAATTGAGGGGTTTTCAATACTTTCTCTCACATATTTTTAGTAAATAATTTGTTTTAACATTATCTTAAAACCTTATGTGGAACAATTATAATTAAATGAAATAGGTTATTATTGCTTCAAACAATATATATATGAATGTAGAGCACATATCAGAATATGAATCCATTTTTTTACTTGCTCTCCATTAAAGATAATTTCCATTGAAAGACATAACTACCAAAATGCTGATTCAAAAACTTTTTGATGTCAATATATTTAAGATTCAGTCATAATCTATATATACTATTCTTGGAAATATTTTAAACACTTTTAGTAGGATTTCTCTGGTTTTTACTCCTCTTCATCAAAGGCAATGTCTAGTGCTTAAAACAAAGGGACCCTCAGCTTTTTATACTAACAACTTGGTTTCCAACCAACCTTTATCTGGGGTTTCACTGTAATAACACATATTTACTATTTACCCATCTGAAACATTCCCCTTCCTGACTTAAAGAGATTAGTACCCTATGTTCATTTAAAGGACGTATAATCCAAATTTGGGGACATTAGACCCAACAGAGTTGTGTAAGCTTTTATTTTCTGGCTCCAACATGCAATAATTTGTTTTATTGCTACTCAGCCTTTTTCTACAGGAACATTTAATAGCCATTGCTCATGTTCACTAGTTTCAATCTATTCAGTTCCTGAAGTTCTTGAAGTCCACAGTTCCTTTAGCTGTGATTTGAAAATTAGCATGAAGAAAGAAAAAGTCTGTGGAATTCGGAACTTCTGAATGACCTGTAACTCTGATGAAGAATTCTACAGTAGACAAATCACCCATTGATCATTCACATTTTTGTTTCAAAATACAAAGTTATATGATATAAATGACAAATTATTTCTTCTATTTGTTTTAGTTTTAGAAAACCTTCTTGGATTTTATGGTTGCACATTTTCTAATACCTATTTTCCTTCATACAAAGTTAACATATATTAAAAATGCATTATTCCGGTAAACACATGTTTTTTGGTTTTCCCAATAGAACAATTACTTTTGGAGTATTTCCTACATTCAGATTTCTGGGAAGTGAAAATATAAAGCCAGAGTTGCAAAACTAACATTCTTGTCAGCAATGATGGGGCCATAAAACAGGTTAGACTCCCCACTCCCTAGATTCCACTCTAGAAATCTGAATTTGCCAGGAATAAGCAAAAGAAATGGAGCCATCTCTTTGTTTATATTCTACTTCAGGGATTTTTTGGTGGGGGGGAAGAGAGGGGAGAAAATAAAGGAGAGAGAAAGAGAGAAAGAGAGGGGAAGAGAGGGAAGAAAAGGAAAGGAGAAGAGAGGGGAGGGGAGGGGAGGGGAGGGAAAACTATGGTATGTACCACAACTTGAATGTGGAGGTCAGAAAACAACTTTCAGAAACTATTTCTCTCCTACCAAGTGGGTTCAGAGGTTCAAACTCAGGTATCCAGGTTTGCAGGCAAGTTTCTTTACCGACTGAACCATCTCACCAACCCTCATTATTTTGATTTTATAATCATTTCAAAAATTGTTGGATATCCTAATTCGAAGCCAAAATTCACTTAAGATTTTCAGTGAAACTCATGAGCAACTGAAGCATCAATTTATAAAATAAACCTTAGGAGCACAAAACAATTGAAAGATGTATTAATTCAACATTTACATGTTGAAGAATGATGATAGGAAAATATTGCAAGTCTTTGTTTTCTGTGAGGAGAAATCATGCTTGTATAAGAGCAAATCAACAAGGACAATGAAAATACTGCATTTCATAGCACACAATAATCTAGATCTGTGTCAGTGCCGTGGACAGCACTTGCTGTGGCTTAATGCACAGTGCTTATGTTGTTCAAACCAAGGCTAAGGTGAAGTTTCATTATGCAACATCACTGTGTGCTGCCAGAAACACTTGATTCTCTTCACATTTGAATTGAAATCATTTTTTGTCATTTTATAAATTCTGTTTCAGTTACTCTGCATGTTGCTGGTAAAATCATGACAAAACTGTTTAGGGAAACAAGGGGTTTATTCTCTTATGATAGTCTAGTTACAGTTCTTAGTCCAGCTTAGCAGAAGAGCACACACTGACACGAGGGCTGAGGGAACTGGTCACACCATCTTCAATAACTGCCAAGAGAGAGAAACGATCCTTACTTGTCGGACCAGCATGTCTGGCCAAGTATACCCAAGGATGTCGCTTTCTTGAACAACTCCCTCCTTTTATTCACCTGCCAGGGGTCACAGTCACCATGGTCTGGGCCTTTTATATCTGCTAGACAATCTCTTGCAGGTTTTTTTTCTGGGCTTCACTCAACTACTAATTATCTCCAAATGTACCCAGAGCTCAAACCCTCAACCATCAAATTGACACCTGTATCTAACTATGACAGCATATTTACAAAACTTTATTGTTGCTAAATTTTTTGAAACCTCACTTTCAGATATGCTATCCCACGAGGGGTTGAAATCGTCAGTTTAAGAAGATGAGCTTCAGAGTAGTGTCTGGATAATTTGTATATTTTTTCTCCTTTATTGGTGAATGACCTAATTTGTTCATCTTCGTATTCTCTAAACTAAGTTTAATGTACATAAAGCCTCACAATAAAGAACATGCTGTGCACAGACGCACAGGACTAGAACTATATGCAGTCCTCTTAGAACTTGAGCTCTCTCACCTGGATGCCATTAATTCTCTTTTCCCTGAAGAAAGCACTGTCTTTTACTACCTTAACTTCTAAATATAAGTCATCTGATTCATTCCACCCAGAATCACTTCAGAATTTGCATTATATGTAAAGTGGGTTCCTGTAAACAATTAACATTAATTCCATAAGTAGAGTATAAATCAAGAAAGAGCTCACAGTACCTAGAATCCATGCGCATCTGGATTTGCCATCTAGGAGACTCAAGTGACCTTACAATGGATCTATCATTAGTGGTATTTTCCTTTTACTAATATGACCTTTATTTTCTAATTGGGTAACATGTGTGACAGGAATTATTCATACTTCAGTATATTTAGTTGGTGCCTACCTGGGCCCATGGCATACCTCATGCCTATAAGCTTTGAGGTAAGAAAGCAAAGTAGGAGGGTATTTTCCCTGAGGCAGGAGATAAAGTCTAAGAACATCACTGGGGAATCAGCGATGATGCTCAATGTTCAGCACTATTAATGATAAGTCTGTGTTCAGTTACGACCTATAGTATCCACAGCTTGATAGTTTGTGTTTTTCACTATTGATGCTATCACAGAATTTTTTGTAGTACTCAAATTGTCCTAATTTTGGACAATGCAAGTAATGTTTACTTGCTTATTTATTTATTGTACTGTTTTTTTGAGATAGTCTTGAATTTTACCATGTAACCCAAAATAACCTTGAATTAGTCAGTCTCCTTTTTCAGCCTCCTTGCAAGCTGAGATTATTTATCACCAAACCCAACTAATAGATCCCATTGCATTATAATTTAATAAACATAGTTTATGCTAATATAAAGTGTATAATATTGCAAACAACTATCATAGAACTCAGTTAATGAAAGACAGTAACCTGTTAAAATATATAATCTACCATATTATGAAATCATTTGACTTTTAAAACCTTGTTAATTAGAACATGGGCCATGGAACTTAAAAGAAATTTTTCCCAGGAAGAGATTTAAATGTCTGGCAAATAACCTTAAAAAATGTTCCAACTCCTTAGTCATCATGGAAATGCAAATCAAAAGTACCCTGAGATATCATCTCATGCTGGTCAGAATGACAAAACATGCAACAACACATGCTGGAGAGGAAATGAACCCTCATACACTGCTGGTGGGAATGTAGACTTGAAGATCAATATGTCATTTTCTAAAAAAGTTAAAAATTGAAATGCCATATGACTTTGCTGTATCATTGCTGGGAATATTCCCAAAATTGCTTCATCATACTATAGTGACACATACAAACACATGTTTATTGCACCACTATTCATAATAGCAAAGTCATGGACCAACCTAGATGTCTGACAGTTGACGAATTGATAATAAAAATTTGGCACATATCCATGATGGAATACTACACAGCCATCAAAAAATGAATTAATGAAATTTGCTTCTAAGTGGATGGAGCTGGAAGAAATCATACTGAGTGAAGCATCCCAAGCACAGAAAACCAGATGCTGCATGTTCTCCATTATAAGTGGAAAATAATCCTAAACCCTCATAATGACATATTCAAGGGAAAAATCTTATTACCCTTTACCACCATGAGTGATTCCAAATAGGAAGGTAGGGCAAAGAAGACTAAAGAGAATGAAGACAAAGGAGTAAAGTTCAATAGAGAAATAAGGCCACTGTCAAGAAAGACCTGGAATTGATAAGATATTTGATCCAATCCATGGTCACCTTCCTGATCTCTGATGCTTGAAGCATCATGTGTTCCCCACCATGGGAGAGAGGATTAGTGATTAGTAGACAGCTGGATGATGTCCTAGAGGTTGACCCCACACACACTGTATCCTACTCTTGATCCTCCCCTTAAAGCCCTCTCTTATTAAAAGACCTCTCTTTAACAGTTTCTGTATTGTTAGAAAAAAGAGGATCTAAACACCCAGATAGGATGCAGCCTTGTGCAGTCCAAGAATAGCAAAATGGACAATAAACACCCCGAGTACAAAACACCAGCAACCCTACAATGTTCACCTGGAACCAGGACAGCCAAATCTCTCCCCATCCAGAAGCTCAGGGAACTTTGCGGAAGAGAGGGCAGTAAAACTGTAATAGCCTAAAGACCGAGAGTTCTGTTGTTGGACAGGTCACCCCACTCAAGATAGAGCAGCTGCAACTAAGAACTCACAGCAATGGGACTTGAACTCATCAGATCTGCTCATTGGTGGACAGGTCAACATGCCCTCAAGGACTGACAGGGATTTCAGGAGAAATACTTTTAGGAGTAGGATCCTTAGGGATGAAGGGTCAGAGAGAAGTAAGGGAGTACCCGTATCAGTGGGCCACCCAAGAAAAGGCCTCCTGATCTGCCACAGAGGCCAGAACCCCCATGAGAACAGATGATATAGAGGGAATCCCATGACCTATAGAACTGAAGGACAGAAGAATAGGAATGGGCCCATGTAAGAAGTGAAGGACTGTGTGATGTGATGAGACTGGGAGGGAGGAGGAAGGAAGAGTGTGGAATGAGGGATGCAAGGAGCATGTATATAAAAATGTAAATTAAGTAAATTTATTAAAAACTTTCTAAAATTGTGATACAACATTAATCATTGGCATAGATAAAATAACCAACTTGAAATACTTTGGAATATTGTTATATTGGATAGATTTAAATGTTGTTACTTCCTCCAACATTTGATGTTTAGTCATTTTCCTTAATAAAATGATCAGTTTTCATTTGTCAATTCATGTTAGAAGCTTGAAATTACCTTCATCTTTATTTCAAACTTACAAGTCTAGATACTCTAAATTTTAAACAATCATTATTTGATAAATACCTGAAAAGTAGAATTTTGTGAAAAAAATGAAACACAAGTACCTTTTTTTGTTGTTCTTTTTCTTTGTGTCAGTGAAGGAGTGTATATGTAGCTGTGTGTGTAGAACAGAGCATTTGAGTATGTGTGCACAAGGGTGACATTGGGAATCATCTTGGATTACTCTATCTCTTTTATTATGTGCTCTAGGATTTCTTAGGTTCAGCCATCTCTCCAACCCCCACAAGCATCTTTTTAATTGAAACTGTGCGTCTCATTCTAAATGCAGTATTTCCTAATTCCAATCCATTTTCATAATGCGAATAGTTGAGATCACACTTTCTGGTAAAACAAATAATAGAAGGTTCAACGTCCAATCAAATCCCCATCTTAAATTCCAAATCTTCCTGGTCACCTGCCTAGCTCCATCTCATTCTAAATCATACTGAAGACAGTGGAGGGCAATGTGACCAATTGGAGGCTTGTCTAAAGTATGGGGCTAGATGTGGCCCCAGTTTACCACATTCCACAGCCCCATTGCTTCCTGTAGAAACTAATCTTCAGGAGGCAAGATATTCATTTCCTCAAGTACCATTCTGTGAAGAATATCTGAATTATAATGTTGGTTTGCTTAGTGCAAAGGTTTATCAGTTTCCTCCTCTCACATTGGCAAGGATTTTGATGGGTAGGCCAGTGGCCACAGGTATTAAACATTTTTTGTGCAAAACCTTCCACTTTGAAATATGGATTTCTTCAAAGGAAGATGAATCTCTTTAGAATTAGATAAGGCCTATGCAGATATGGAAGAATCCCAGAGAGAAGAGTAGCACTTTCTTTGGAGAATGGATGTGAAACGTTTGGAAGTCAGCGTTGAAGGTAACTTTCATCCAAGGCATCTGCCTCTGTTGGAACTATGATGGCCTCATTTGCAAATCTTCTAGCTATTTCATTAGTTGTAAGTCCAGGTGTTGATTCATGTCATATACATGTCAACTTGACAGTTAAGGGTTCAAACTCTGGGCACACTTGTAGAGATTTAGTAGTTGACCTAAGACTAGATTGAACCTAAAGGAGATTGTCGAATTGATGAGGATGGGCTAGTCTTTGGGCAGGTGAATAAGATGGAGGAGCTTGTTGAAAAATTTGGCATCCTTTGGTATACTTGGCCAGATATGGATATGGTGTAGTTAGTTCCTTTGGCCCTCAGCATTGGTGTGAGCTCCCTGCAAAATTGGACAAGGAACTATAACAGGAAAGTCGTAAGCAATAATAAAATACCCCGTTTCCCCTGTAAGCCATTTGGTCATGAATTTATTGGGAACCATGCTGAGTAACTGAGACACCTCAGTTCTGAAGCTTGACCCCCAAATGTTCTATATCCTGGTGATCAGAAAGTTCATGCCTATATTCCAGGCCAAAAAGTGAAGCCATAACCCAGCTCCCTGTCATCTGTCCGCAGACATAAAATCAATTCCCATAATGTCTCCTCGATGATCACCTTACATAGTAAAGAAATTTTATTTCAATTTGGCGAAATACAGTATCTTCATTCAAATTTTTTAAGTGTATTGCCAGATATCTGTTGTTCTAAGGGAGATGAAGCTACATAGTTCCCAAATGGAAAAATAAAATCAATAGCAAGTTGAAGGAAGAACATTATTATATATCTTTTTTAAAAATCATTTTATCGAATCATCAAGTCTAAAAGTTAGAAGTTTTCCAGGTTGTTTAGCATTTAAAAGTGATATTTGCTCATTTTTTCTCTAGATCACACATGAGCACACACACATCTATACACACACACACATACAAACAAGCAAGCACACATTCACACACACATGTGCACACATGCACACACACACACACACACACACACACACACACACACACACACTCCTTATTTATTCAATGATAAAACACAGCTTTTCTCCTAAATGAGGTAGCTGAGGAATACCAGATTGCCGTTTTCTTAAGAATAAAAATAGCTAAACTTTCATACTGTTCAGCCACATATGGATACCATATTCCCTTATTAGAATAAAAGTTGTGAAAACATATTTTGATGAAATAGTTTCCCTGAAGAAGTTTACATGGATATATTTAATTATATAAAAATAAAATAAATAAGAGTTTATTAATAGATTTCATTATGTGAAAATAAAAGGAAAATTGTCTGAAATATATCACCTGTGACTTATTTGTTACTGAAAATGATGGTCTGTTGTGCTGTTTTTCATTACTTTTGAAGATTTAGCTTCTCCATAAAGCTCTATTCTTTTCAATTTCAAATATCTCTAGGCACATCTCTGAAGAACTGATTTTTATGGTTTTATCAGGCCTTGGTGACTTTTTGACCCTTTCCTTTATCCCTGATGATAAAATTAATGAGTAACTGCTTTTGATCACTGGATACTTACTTGACACTGAAAAGAAAAAAAAAGTGTGTGTGTTTCTTTATATTTGAAATATTGATTTTTCTCCCTCAACATTCGTTAATTATATTTTTCTGATCCTGATGTTCTCCTGTATACAGTGAGTTAGAGGGAGAGGCAGGAAAAGCATTTCTTCAAAGGATCCTCACATAGTAAAGTCACTTAAAGAGACCCTTTGTAACCCTTCTCCCAAACATCCCAATCAACAGAGTTTTCAGTCAGGGACTGTGGTAATATAGGTACTAAGATTGTTGGGGCTGAAGGAATTTGAAGCCAGTATGGCTATCTATCAAGTTTAAGAAGCCAGTCTGGCTATCTACGAAATTCTGTCTCAAAATAAAAAGAAGCAGAAGTGGAAGAAGGAAGGGGAGTAGCTACAGTTACAGGTAAAGTGAAGTTCTCAAGGTGAAATAGTCACTGTTCCTAGCACAACACAGAGTGTAGGTGAATGTGTGTATACATACATATATGTATACATATGTACATGTGTATGCATAGCCTGATGTTGAGAATCATCCTGGATTGCTCTTCTGCTCCTCTAATTAATTAGGCTCATTTCTCTCAAATCAGGAGAGTCTGGCTAGCCAGCTTGCTTTGGGGAGATTTCCAGGCTCCTCATTCTTGACTGGAATTATAAACTTGCTGCCACACCTATCAACATGTTTTATTGTTGTTGTTGTTTGTTTTGTTTTGTTTTTTTTAGCATGGGATTTGGGAATTTGAACTCTGGTCGTTTGCTTAGGTAGCAAGCTTCTTAATTGCTGAGTCATCTTCCCGGTTCCCCTCCCTTTTGCGCACATGCAATCCTTTGCTCTGGCTTCTGTTCAGAAGCATTTTGGTCAAAGCCCCACACTTTCATTCCTGGATCCATTTAACAAGCAAATATCTTTCCTAGGAACAAACTCAGGTCGCGTTTTGATCTTTTTCCTGAGTG
Organism: Typhlomys cinereus; assembly: GCA_023101885.1. Classification (NCBI taxonomy): domain Eukaryota; kingdom Metazoa; phylum Chordata; class Mammalia; order Rodentia; family Platacanthomyidae; genus Typhlomys; species Typhlomys cinereus. The sequence continues at coordinate 4,457,938 of JALPQD010000148.1, read as the reverse complement.
GACTACTCACAGAATAAAAACATCAAAAACAACACAGTGTGTTCCCACCCTAAATATTACCATGTCAAGTAGTTTAACATTGTGCAAAAAAAGATCTCCTTTGTATATGAAAGAGGAAGAAAGCATTGAAGGAAACTTGAATGTTGTTTTATTCTGCTATAGGATATAGAGGGAAAAGAGGGCAAAACAACTGATTCTGGTCTCAGACTTATGGAAGGCAAGTTCCTGGTAACTTCCCAACTACTCGAAGTGCTCAACAGCAGCAGCTGACAGAAGAATTTGCTATTTGTTTTTAATTTTAAAAGAGCATTGAGGAAAGCAATATTTTCTACTGGCTCTTTATGGAATTACTAGAACCTCTGCTATCAAGAATCAATGTCCCTTAACAGAGGATTGGGATCATCTTGTTCCAGTATTCAGAATACTCTATTTTGATCACCTGTACACTCAATTCTATTCAGTTCACCAAAGGTTTTGTAAATACATGTTACATGCCTGCTATAATAATCTCTAGGTTTAAAACAAGGTCTCTGACTCCTGTAATTAACAATTTAATGAGATACAAAGAAAAGTATACATAAGGAGTTGAAGGCTTACACAGTCATTATAAGATGCTAGCAGATAAAAAGATGTCTTCAGATAGTCTTATGAATGTCTAAGGTGGAGGTTTATAGCTTCAAGAATACCTGTGGAAGATAAAGTTGAATGAAGATATAAATATGATGAACATTTGCTAAAATATTCTATCTTTACTCACAAGTTTTTATTGGAAGAATGTCAACAATGTCTAACTACCAACTCTGTACATTCTTACAGAGCATTAAAGTATACACCTCATTCCCAGGACTTTCCCATTTGTTTTCTATTGTCTAGTTTCGGGAACATGCACTGGCTTTTTGTGTGTAGTGTTTCATCTGTGATGTGCTGTGTTGCCAGCAGTGGAAACAGTAAGACTAGCTCCAAGACCAGCTTGTCACAACAGACAAATATGTCCTTGGACCAACCCCTTGTGCCCCTGGGAAAGCTATGTGCCATGGTCAGGTGTGTGGAAAAGGCAAAGGGCAAGGCTGGGCAGATAAAGCTACATATTGGACTGAAAGCTTTTCTACAGAGTATGTTGACATTTTTTAAGTAGGTGCTTTGTAGACATGTTGCTTCTTTTCCATCACAGAAACATAATGAAATGTTTTCATTAATTCTTTCTCTATTCTTTGGCAGTTTTGTATAAATATATAATGAGTTTGGTCATTTTTATCCCTCTGTTATTCTGTCACTCTATATAGTTCTCCCACAAGCACACCCTCCTACTTTGTGTGTATGTGTGTGTGTGTGTGTGTTTGGTGTATGTGTGTGGAATAGGAGTGTGTGACTCAATGAGTTTATTAAGGGTTACCTGCCATAGCCTGTGTGGCAGGTTATTTACTGAATCATGGGTGTCTCTTCCTCTAGTGCACATAACTGTCAAAAGTCCCCAAGAGACATGTGTGACTTCATGAACCCTCACCCTTCCATGATGAAATACTGACAGCTCGATCTTGTGCAGGTCTTGCGTAGGTAACCACAGGTGCAGTGAGTTGTGAGTGCAGAGTGGAATGTCCACAAGATGCTATTTAACACCCCTTCTCACCAACATCCCCCCTTCTGTGAGAAAGGATTATATTGCTAATTTAATCTTTCCTTTAGAAGTCATCTTAATCTTTTGTCTTGGTTCTATATTTAGACTACTATTTGAAGGTTAAAAAGTCTGAACATCCCGAATTAATTGCTGATATTAGTGTCTATCTTAAATCTAATCAAGTAGGGTCACCTTTGGGTGCATATTAATGAGAACAGGAGGAGAAATTGTATTTCATGAAGTGCAAAATAATTGGTACCTAGCCCTAAGCAACTACTTCTTTTGCTGCTTGAAAAATAGTTTACTCAGTTTCAAAGGAAAAAGAATATGTTGACACTTGAGTTAGAAAAATTACATTACAAGTGTGGACAATTGAGGTTCACAGAAGTTAATAATGAGTCTAAATAATAGATTGTAGATATCCAGTTATACAACAAAACACCAATAATGAAGGGCTTGCCACATAGGATGGAATCTTCTTTGGATAAAAGGCGACTTATAGAGACAATTGGTAGAAAAAGAAGCAAGCTCTTGAAATATCACTGTTTTTCTTAATGCAATAGATGGGTGAAAAGCCAAATCATACTGTGGAATTTTCCAAACCAATATTCCAACTATGCGAATGACTTTGTCATATGTTTCTAATGGGAGGCCAAATTATTTTGAGTTGAAAAAATAAGCTTATTTATTTTTACCACTAGGTGGCATAGTATGTTGTTTTCCCTCTGATAATTAAAAGATTGTGCATGCTGCCCCCATTCTTCCCTTCCCCCCCTTCCCTTCCTGTTTTTCCCTTCACACACACACACGTACATTTTTGTTGAGTTCCATCATTTCTGTTGCTATGAATCCTGTTGCTATGCAATTTGGCATGGGGCCTCTGTTTGCAAAATACCAACAAAACAAATGTTTGTTCATCACCTTTTTCCACTGGTGGTCCCTATATCAGTGACATGAATCTATTTTTGATACTTCTGTATGGAAGAAGAAATGGTTTACTTTCCATTGTCGTTTAATGTTTAGTTCAACAAATGATGGACAGAGTCTTTTTTCTCCTTTGAAAAGAAGAAAAACCCAGCTAGCTCTCAAGTAACAAATTATTCATTCGTTTATCCAGCATCTGTGGAACTAATTGATTAGAAGTAATTACTGCTGTTGCTTTGGCTAATTACATTATCACTTTTATTCCTTCTCAGAGAACAATGAAGGAAAAACTGAGTTCAGAGCCATTAGGAGGCAGAATGTGAGTGGAAGGTCAAGAAAATGAGGGAGAATGCAGAGGGCTGAGAGGTAGGGGACTAAGACTGAGAATTAGGGATACAGAAGTGACAGGTCAGTTACTCCAACGTCATGCCTACAATCTTTCAAGCTTCCTTCTTTAAAATATTTATTTACTTTGTGTGTGTGTGTGTGTGTGTGTGTGTGTGTGTGTGTGTGTGCACTGTGTGTCCCTGTGGAGGACCAAGGGTGATTTAGGGAATCATCCTGGATTACTTCTATCACCTTTTTGCTGTGCTCTGGAATTTCCCAGGCTCCATCCAACAGGGCTAGAAGTGCAGGTTGCCGCTACTTTTTCTTCCTAGCATTTTTTATATGAGACCTGGGATCTGAACTCAGGACCTTCTGCTTTGAGGCAGAATCTTAACGCTGAGCCATCTTTCCAGAGGCTTTGGGCTCAGAATCAGAGATGAAGAAGAAACTGACTACCAACGTTGTATAATGCGTAGTGCTTTTACCCATTTTCATGCCAACTCCTACCATTTTGCTCATTGCCTACTTTATGTCATTAAATATCAGAGTTTTCAAGTTTTCTGCAGGTTATTTTAAGTGTAAATGTATTTCCGAATGTAAACAAGCCAGTGTTTCTGGTCAGGACTAGGTACTTCAGAGACATTTATTCTCTGTTCCTTTGGCACATTAAAACCAATGAAGGATATTGGATCTTTTTTTTAAATTCTTAATACATGAAATTCACTCTTGATCAATGGAATCAGTATCTGGGGAGAAATCACCCTGAAGCTTTGTAAAGCACTTCAATATACATTGACAGCAAAGCTTTCCTGAATTATAGAACTATGACATGAAGCATTTTTTTTTCCTTAAATGAACATTCTATACTGTACCAATTTGCCTGCTGATTCACGTTCAGGACGCAGCCACCCCTGGCTGATGTGCCTGAGTGTGAGTAGTCCCTAGCCTATGGTCTTTTATGTCACTAACAGCTTATCTTTTTGCTTTAGCTCATCATCAATGTCATCATCCCAGAAGGTCCCTACCAATTCTCTTTCCAAAACATCAACATGTGACTTAATTTTCTCATAATTCCTTATTTAACTTTTCTTTTATCCATCTTTTAATTTTTCTATTTTTGAAAGTCTTTTTCTTGTTAGTTTTTCCTTTTTAAGTTTATTTCTAAAAATCTCTTCATCAATTTGTTCAAAGTGTATAAATACTTTAAATATCCACCCATATAATTTAGGATGAATAACTTTGATACATATATTAGTATTCATCCATTAATAAATAATCAGCATCATATTTTTTATTGTGCTAGTGCACATTATCAAGTTTTAAAAAGTTAAAAAGAATTAACTTTACTCTTTTATACAGGGGAACTGTGTCATTTAAGTATACATATTTTTAATTATTTATTCAGTTGTGCGTGTGTGTGTGTGTGTGTGTGTGTGTGTGTGTGTGTGTAGAACCACAGGCGAATTCGGGAACCACCATGGACTGCTTCCACTTCCTCCTTGTTTACTCTGCCCCTGGATTCACAGGCTCTGCCCTACACCCCAAAAAGTGCTTATTTTAATTTTCTTGCTTGTTCCATAGCTCTTTGGACTTGTCAAATCAAGGAAACCTTATGCACTACTAGTTGTTCTCCAGTCAAATTCTAGTTATGCCCTAAGATTATTATGATCTTTCCTAACCATCTTCTTGAGGATGTAATCTAATTGACCAGACTTTAGTGAATCACCTCTGGCCAAGTCAGCCACCAGCTTGTGAACTGGGGCCAGGGCTCTTGGTTTCTTCACCTGCTTCCTATGGATGAGGAACGTTAGCTTGAGCTGGATAGTACTTCAAAGTTACCTACTGCACTGAATGAAGGAGTGAGACAATTGGCAATTTTAAATAAGAAAAAAAAGAGTGACTACATGAACTAAAAGACTCTTGTGTAAATTGAAGGCAGTTTAATTTAACTCAGATTAACAGGTATGGGTCGTTTATTAAACATCTAATTTTTTTGAGACAAGATTTCACTGTGTAACCTGATTGTCCTCACACTTACAATACTCCTGCCTCCTCCTCAATGCTGGAGCACAGTACACTGCATGATGTTCAACTTATTACTCTGGAATAAAGAGAGAGAGAAGAAAAGACGATTCTGACATTGGAGAGGAAGATGAAAGTCAGAGATCAACCAACCTCATGTGCTATTCTCAGGAACTACTTACCTTGATTGGTTTGTGACAGGGTCTCTTACTAGAACCTGGAGTTCTTTGGTGAGGCTGACCTGGCTGGTCAATGAGCCCCAAAGATCTGACCATCTTTGTTCTCTCAGTACTGGAATTACGAACATACTACATCACACTGGATATAAGTGTTAGGACTAGAACTCTAGTTCTCATGCATGTGTAGTATGGACTTTTTGGAACACACTATCTCCCCAGTCTAGAGAACTATCTTCCATGTATAAGAAAAAAGAAAAAACAGAGATAAGAAAAATACAAAGTATTATGGATAGTCACTAGAGAGGCAGAAATCTTGATGGATAAACACAATAGACATTTTGGAATCAAGACCTTATGCATAGTTAGCTAAGGACTCTTCCTTCAAAATATATCCCTAGTGTTCTTTCTATTTCTCATTTTGAGGTAAAGATTCCCTAAGTTGTCAGCATTGGCATTCCAAGTGGTGGAGATGACAGGCCTATTCCACCAAGCACAGCATAATGGATATTTCTTGCTGCATAAGGTTCAATTGGTGGTAGGGCAAAAGGTGGGGAACGAATGAAGAGTAAAACACATGTTATACTGCATGGTCTTCAGGAACCCTGCACTCACCCACAGATGTGGATTTTACTATAACTGTACCAGCAATCAAATAGGGCTGAAGGGAGGAGAGGAAAGAGAAAAGCTTACACAGTAGCTATCACTGCTGCAGACAATGGGCTGATCAGTGTTGAGAGGGAAAGGCAAAAATATTTGAGAACTGCTTGCCTGTGCAACTTCAGCATTATTATAGTCACTGAAGTGGGGCTGAGCAATAGTCAAAAAAATTTATGACAGGAAAATTATGTGAGATAATTTCGAAGCATAGATCCTAGCTGTTGGAAAGAGAATAGCAACCCTTGGAAGAAGCAAAAATAACATGGGCAGAATGTGGAGTTAAGGAATAACTGTGTTTGAGGAATGGTGGATACGGAGTCTCTGAATTAGAAGTGTAATAAAATTGGGTGAGATACAGTGGCCTTCATTTCTTTTTTTCTTGAACTGCCATTCTGTCCACCTGACAGCATCAATGTATTTGCCCAGACAGTGGTTAAAAATTACGCTGGTAAATAGAAAGAACTAAAGTTTGAAGTGACAAAAAATAAAAGAACTTTAATTTAAATATCTGTCTTTATTATATTTTATATTCCCCTTCAGACCTGCACTTTCGATAGCACATGTCATTTTTATTGTAAGATATAAAATAAGCTGGACAATTGTACAGCCAAAATTTACTTACCAAGATGAGAACTTAAAACAATCAAGGTCACTATAACATTTTTTTGGTTTTATTTACTTAAATCAACTATAGCCATATAATTGTTTTTTCTATAACCGTGACTTTTTTCTTGGATGGCATTCATTTCTAATAAATATCTTAAGAGAATAATGAGAGGGTTGGTTTCATTTTTTTCTTTTTTTGTCCAGAATTTCTTTTAAATCAGACATCTGGTGTTTGGCACTTGACTTTTATTAGACCAATTGAGCACTTTTAAAGGAGAATAAATCATATGACTTTCATTTTAATTTTTACTGTAATGGTTTAATGTAGCCAACATATGCAGAGCAATAGTATTAAAATAAAATCAATAAATGGTGGATTAAAATCTGCCTGTTTTCAGTTTTTCAAAGACACTAATTAGAGAAAGATTTCTTTCAGATCAGATTTGGGTAAGCCAGCAACTTTTTAAAAATTCTAATAGTATAATTAGAAATGCTTGAATCTTTCAAATGCTGTTATTAAGAAAGGAAAATTATAAGGAAATTAGCACTTCTCTCCAATCTATGCTCTGGGGAGAATAAACTGGAGAATACTTTCATGTGCCTCTTTCCACTATGAGAAAACATTCAGATAAAATTTTAAGCCATTTCACACAATCTGTTTTAAACAGAGAAGTTAAATTGAAAATTGGAATTCTACAACCTCATACAAGGCTGTTGGTGATTTCTTGACATTTCAATGATTATTCATCTAAGATTTTTCATTTCATTAAGTTAACTTTAGGAAAGTCTTTCTGTACCACTGTTAATTTTTTGGCAATTAGCTTGCTATTTTCTATGACTGTAGTTATTGAAATATAGTTTAATTTTTAAATTAAGTTATAATTTTGTTTATAACTTTGGTATGCCTAGCTAAGTGTTTTAAAATATGGTACTTCTTCATAGACTGGTATGAAACCTCAATCCTTCCTACATGAGCAAATTTACCTAGTTATAAATAAAATAAATAAAACAAACTGATCAATCTTGCCATGGAGAGCTCAATTCTGAATATTTCAGTTTCCTATATGTGATCAGTAATCCAGAGGAGGTTCAAATGACAGACCTGAAGCATGCCAAATCATATAGAGGAGACGGTTTTCCAGCCTGCAAGATAATTTGGAAAGGTACTAATTTGATTAAATAAATAAGTGGCTTCTTTGTTCAAGGAGGTACAAAATAAAATCCTCTCACTATCAGGTGGAAAAGAACTCACCTGCATTTTTCCATAACTAAAAACATGACTGATTCATGGTGTTATTTTTCAAGTATTCACTGTTTATAATTTCTTTGCTACAAAGGTCTAGAACAAATATACCCAATCATTGTGCCTATGATATGCTCAATTAGCACATCAAACACTTGGAGAATTCATGGAAAATGCTTTTCACAAATGCAAATATATATATCCTTGTTTCTCTGTAGTTCCTCAAACCAATTTCACATTTATTTCCAAATGCCTTAAATTTTCAAGTCAACTTTGATTTTTTTTCTCTTGTTATATACAAATCCTGGGTAATGTAGGGAACATTTCAGGCAATGCTACCAAGTAAAACTCATCTGGGGGTTTCTTCCTGCATTAGTCCTCTTCATTTCTCTTCTAAAGTGGACCATATTTCCCACTATTCATTCCGGCCTCAGTTAGGGACTAATGTAATACTGGTTATTGCTAACTGGATATTATAAAATATAAAAATGAGCAACAGGGGCCAAAACAAAATTTTATTGATAATACACTGTTTAGATTGCATTAAAGAATCATAAAGTAAATTTGTAGGACTTACAGAAACAAAAAGAAATCAGGCATAAAGCCAAGAAAATAATTTTAAAAGATTTAAAAAAATTAGAAACGAGTGATTAAGGCTTGCATCTTTCTTCCATCTTTCTGGTTTTGTGGGGTTTTTAAATATGTTGTTTTTAACAGAACAAAAAAGATATAAAATATGTATTATTAACTTTCAAGGAGTTCATCATGAAGTACTTTAAAATACTGAAATAATCTATGAGCCATTAAATGATGCTGTTCAGCAAGTTAGAAATTAAACATAACCATTTCAAATATGTGATATAGATAAAAGCCAAGATAAGAGTTTCTGGGGACTTTGTGAACATGTTGACATTATTTGAGTTGGGTATTGAATTATTATGGTAAGGAAGAATGGATGTCCTGGATTGCCACTAGATGCCTATAATAGAGATGGCAGAGATAACTTGGGGACATATGTGTGGTTTTGAAATGTTCTCCTAAGGTTCATTCATTGAGAGCTTGAGCAGCAATGCAGCAGTGTTCAGAGTGGGAGTGTAGAGAGCATTCTAAACTCATACTGAATCAATCCATTGGTGCATTATAGCTGAAGTTAAAAGCCTAGTTGGAGACAGTGGGTCCCTGGTAACATGCCTGCTAAGATCTTGTTCCTGTTCCCTCTCCCTCTCTTCTTGGTTGTTAGAAGCTGAGCAACTGTTTTCTCCTGGATTCCTTCTGACATAATGTTCTATTTTGCCACAGGCTCAAAGCTATGGAGCTAGTTAATTGTGGGATGGAACCAAAAGCCCAAATAATTCTTTCTTTTTTATTTTCTCAGGTATTTTACCACAGTGACAGAAAACCAATTAGTATGTCAGAGTTTGAAGCATGTTAAATGTGCACATATCAGGCATGCCATGTCATTAAAAAGGATGCTTAAATTTTCAGGAATCCCACATAAGCAGGATTTGTAAAGTCATGTGGCTACAATCAAAGGAAGAAAATCTGAGATCAATGTTGATTGCTTTAAAATTTTGACTTATTCTAGCTTGGTTCCAAATATATTTAGACTGTTGTTCTTTTCATTTCACAGTTTTCAGACAATTTGATGAGGCAAAATTAAGTCTATGTTCTTTAAGGACTCCTGACATTATACTTTATTAATCATACTTAAGTAGGGATGTCCACAGACAAAATCCATCTTCAGCTGCCCAAGTTGGTATCCTTACTGACCAAGGTTCCTTTAACCTTAACCATACTCAAACCTAGCAAAGGTTTGGAACATGTGGCAGGGTTTTAGTTTAAAACTTCAATCAGTATTGGTCTCCCAATAGTTTTCTCAAATGTAGGTTTATTATACACCATTTAGAATATTTTAGCTATTATTTGTATTCAGATTCATGTTTTACTTCATAGACTCTAGTCTCCACATTTTGTAGTCATTTTCCATATTATTAGTTTATTCTTTTAATTTTATTCTTGGCCTTTTCTAAAAAAAATAATTCTGGGGGGAAAATCTTGAGTGTACATACCAATGAGAGGAAGTATTTGATACCATGAAGACATAGAAATTCCTAACTGTTGGGATCCATATAATCTAATGAACCATATATCTAAATGAATTAGATAAATCTAGCTCAGGATAATTTCAGTAAAAGGCTTTCATTTCCAGGTGTGTTTGCCTAACCTTGACATTCCTTCATCACATCAGTGGTCAAATCCTTAATGAGACACAAAGCCTTAAAAATGGCTAATGTCCCTAAAAATGCACCTTATTTCTTGTATCAGTTTCCAGGCTTTCTTTCCTAGTCAACACTTATTAATTCAGCATGTCTACATTGGTGCTGCATAGAGGAAAGATAAAACTCCAAACACTGAAATCAAGATGTCACACACTGAATAAAACAATTCATTCTTTTTGGATGATGTTCAACCAATAAATTTATCATGAAATAATATATTATTTTGTATTCAAATGAATTACCATATATAACTTGACTTCTGGTGGGACAATAAGGACTTGGAATTTTCTAACTTTGAATTTTGTTACCATGCTCTTACCTACATAATTTAGCAAAAACCAGAGCAAACACCAAATCATTGAGTCTCCCATGTAGTTCTGGGCTGCTATTTCCCTTTCCAAGGCTAAAGGAACCTGAGTATTTGCTAGGAGCAATCGCAATTAGAATTTTTCATAGACTTTCCTAAAAACCCAATAAAAAGAAATAGAAAGGAGAGGCTGAGCCTATTACATTTATTATAGGCTCATAGCCTGGTTTCTATTAAGCTTGACAGTAACTTATTTTTTAAGCTAGGATAATACTCTAAAGTACAGCTGTAAATGTTTTTTTTTCCAAAATAGTCAATTCTCAATATGTCAAAATGAAGTAATGAAATGGGTGAAAACATGGCAAAACAAAGTCTCAGTTGCTCACTCTCAAAATTCTACTGAGTGGACACATGCTGCCTCTTCCTGCCTAGTTATTAAATGGTTTGTTTGTTTGTTTGTTTATTTGTTTTGCTGCTTAGTTTTAGCTGTCCATTTTTAGTCTTTGTAGGCTCATTGCATCTAATGAGTATGTTATTGTTTTGACAATACTACTCCATGTTATTGCCTTTCAAGAAAAATATAGAAAATTCATGTGAGTTTTTCCCATAGTAATTTTCATGACATTTTCAGTTCAATGTGAACATGTCACAGGGGGAGGGGTGGGTTCTAGAGTGTAAGAAGCCTAGAAATTTGGATGTCACAGTAAACAATCATGAGATTGTTGAAGGACAAATTCAATAAGTGTTAAAAGCAGAACAATATAAAAAGTTGTCACTCATAAAATCATTTTCCAATATCACATACTCAGATCCTAGATCCTGTCCAAAACATAACTATTCTACAATTTTTCCTTTGGTCATGTGGGAAAAGTGTTGTATTTTATGTTATACTTCTCAAAGAGGATTTTTCCATGAATAAAACATTAATTCAATGGTTTGTTTTGTTTTGTTTTAAAGAATCTGAAAAGTAATCTTGGTAAGTTGTAGAACTTCAAGTTCTCTTATGGGAAGAATTCCCTCATAAATGTAGAAAAATTGTTGGTCATGTGTTTCAGCTTTTCTCTTTTTATAATGGAATATTTGAAATTATACAAACTGACTTTTTTTCTTATCCATTCCATTAATTATGATATGTCCTGAAGAACTTTAAACTTTGTTCTTGTGAAACCAGCTATTATTTCTGATATTACCTTTGAAGCAAGTGGTATTCATTTAAATTGTGTTCTGTGAATTTGTGATTTTATAAGCACACTATGGCTTTGGAAGGAAAATGAGAACATCTCTGGGCTCTCTTTTCCCCTTTTAACTGTGGGCTCAGTGTACTTTCCACAGAAGTGAGCACTGTCAACTAGTTAACACAATCTATCAGAAAAAAAAAAAATCTCTGAACTTTGTATGAGCAGAGTAATTGCACACAAATGCATTTGGGAAGCCTATGGAAAATATAGTGTTGTTAACAGGCATGGTTACAGCACAATTTAGCAAGTATGTTAGAACAAATTACCCCTTTTAACCGTAAGCCATTTTGTTTCACGCTTTTTAATGAAGGCCTGTGCCACACACTAGAATACTTCTCACCTCATTACTACTCATAAAAAGCAATGATCCATTCAAAGGCTCCTCATCTCTCCCACATGAGCAGCAGAGGGCTTTGCCTCTCATTCAGGAGGCTTCTTCTCAGTCTGCCTTTGAAGTAGCGATTATAATGTTTACTAGATAAAAGAAAGAGAATATATCTGTGCAATCTCACTGCTGTCCTGTGTTAATGTTCTATCCTTTCTTGGAAAGCAAAACAAAAGAGAGTAAACAAAACAAAACACAACCCAAAGACATTTCTGTCCTTTTTTGGAAAATACGGGAGATTTGTAGAACCCTTAGTGCTGGCTTTTTTCCTCCTAGGTTGGTATTCACAACATATTTTCAAAGACACACTGAAAAAGCAGGAAGAATTTAATGGACTACTAAAATTCAAAGTATGGATTCAATAAAGAAAAAAGGCAGGAAGAAAGCAGGCTGATGAGAAGCAAAACAGATAGGCCACTTTAGGAGAAACAGCCCAACCATGGAATGAAATGGCATTTTCTCTCTATGGAGTAACATTGAAAGAAAAAAATGAAAGTTGTCTTTGGAAATAACATTATATATGCTTCTGGTGAATACAAATAATTTTCTTCTAGAATAGAATACTTTTCCCTATTCATTTTAGAATAATATATTAATATAATGTTGTATATGAATGTTATAGATGAAGAGATGTATTTCAGTGGTAGAGAGCTTAATGAGCATGTGCACAGCCCTGAATTCAATCCGTGGCATGGACACACACACACACACACACACACACACACACACACACACACACACAATAAAATCTTAGATAAACACCTGCTTTTTAGAAGGGGATAGTAACAACTTATTTCATGATTTTGTGTGTGGGTATGATAGTTAATCCTGGGTGTCAACTTGATCACTTGGCATTAACTAAAATCAGCTGTGAGACCACCTGAAGAGATTAACTGGATCAATACATTTACAATACAAAGACCAGCTCTAGATCTGATTGGAATTTTTCAGTAGCTGACCAGATAAAAGGAACCACAGAATAGAAGACTGGAAAGAAGAGAGACTCTCCCAAGGATGTTTGCAGTGACTTAACCTGCCTCTAGCTTCGGCCACCAGCCATGTCCCATGTTGCCTCTGCCACGAAAGACTGTTTCTTCCCTCTAGAACTGTAAGCTGAATAAGTCTCCCTTTCTCCCTTGAGTTGTTTGACTTGGTGTGTTCTCTCACAGCAACAGTTAAGAGTAACTGTTATAGTGGGTTCATATTATAGGATTAATGCAGCTATAAGATTGCATATATGTATGTGTGCAAGTATTTTGAGACCTGACCATGTAATCAGAGGAAAAAAGTCTAAGAAAAAGAAAGGATATCAGAAATATTGTTTTGATACCATTATAGTATTTTCTCCAGCAGGAGAAACACTTGCTTAATTCCATGACATAAGAATTTCCAGTTGCACCACCATGTGTCACAGAATAGCAAGACTCGCAATTCAAGAAAAAGTCCAAAGCAGGTATTTAAAATAGTCGCTGGGAAGCAGGACGCTTAACATATAAATTAATGTAATGTTACAAAACACTGCAACCTGACATATACTCTAGATTGAAATGATGCTTGAAGTCAATTCCTGTGTAAAAAAAAGTCCATTTAATGTAAACTCTTTGGCGACAGCAACATTTCTCTGAGAATGAATCTGGTCATCTGATGCCATGCTGTCAAACCCTACCAAACACTTACGCTGGGAAACATTGAAATTAAATTGGTATTCTCCAGGCACTTTCTCAGAAACACAAGCTCATGCTGGATCACACAAAGCTGCAAGAGGAACATGTCAGTGCTATACTTTAACAGACTCGAGGAAGCATGTGATCTAGGAGACCAGTTGATCCCCCAAAATAATAACTGCACAGCTTTGTTTCATTTGAAAACATAAATCTGTACACACATACTTACTGAGACATATATCCATGTACATAGAAAAAGTTCAGCTAATATCGAAAGAAAGGATGAACATTGGCACTGTAGATGTTGACAGTATTATGCAAACGTTTCAATATTCCCTCGCATGCTCCATGTTAACTTTTGTTTATAAATTCCACTTAAACATAATTTACAACTTCTGTTAACTTAAGCTGGGTTCTGTAAAATCTGTCCAAAAAAATCAGCAAGTAGAGCACTGAGATGTCACAAATATATCTAGATAGCTAATGTTGGGCTCTCTAAATTACATCCACCTTGGAAACTCTGAGTTTGCATTTATGTGCACCATATATTTTAGTTCTGATGTTTTAAAAGGATGAAACAAGTCTTGCTCCTTCCCAACCCCTACACGCCTTTTCCAATCATCTCTGTAGAATCTATGAAAGAGACATAGAGTTCAAAACAAATAAAATGAGAGGTTCTGGATGTTGTCACCATTTAACAACATTTTGTAAAATGGTTTGAAGGAAATAAAATAAAAAGGTCAAGCAAGACTTCTTGCAAATCACCGGAAGTGTGTCATTTTATTCTAGGATAGTTTAAAGACTTAACAGCTGGAAAAAGAATAAGACTTATCTGCTATATTGTCTGTTTATGGAGATCTGACTTTGCACTCCTAAAGGTACAGTTAGATATGTCAGTCAATCTGGATTAAAACAGACAAACAAAAAAAAAAAGGCAAATCCCACCTCTTTATTTACTCACTGTATCTAGCTTGCTTTTCTAGATCAAATATAGAAATTGAGGTCTCTTTGGTATCTGGATTTTAAGTAGCAGAAGAGCAAAATGCTCAGCTTTATTTTCCTTCCTTGCAAGAAACTGTACATTCTGAAGCAATGTGAAGACTGAAGAATCCTGACCTGTGGCCTTTCAGAGTAAACTTTGTTAGGCCCGCCCAGGATTTGCCCCAGAGCATGGCCGAGCACATGGGACTAAAGATGGCCCTGAGGGGAAGGGTCTTGGGTGTGCCCTGATCACTTCACAGAGAGCCCTAATTGGCCTCCTGTGCTGAGTGGCATTGAATTTGACCATCAGCACCTGTAGGATGTGTTGACCTGTGACACAATTGGATGCCCATTTTGTGCCTTGGTGGCCTTTGTCTATGAAAGTTCCTTTTCTCCCCCCAATAAACTGAGATCTGCTGAAGACCAGACAGACTCCCCGATCTGCGACTGAGTCTCTGGGGAATGGAGCGGAAGTGGGAACCGCCTTTTTGTCAACGCAGCCAGCAGCTGTGTAATACAGCGTGTGAATGAGTGTGTGAGTGGGCTGAAACACGCCACGCAGTGGGTGAGTGGACACTGCACCCTTGGCAAGTGGCCACATTCACAGTAGGCTGTGGTCATAGTGAAATCTCTGTGTGTGTCTCTCGTCTCTCTCTCTCTCTCCCTCTCCCCTCCACTCTCTTGGTTTCTTGTATCTCAAGCAGGTCTTGAACTTGTATAATAAGGGAAAACTTTGAGTATCTGATCCTCTTCTACCTCCCAAGTGTTGTCATCATAAATGTGTGCCATTATACCCAGAACTTTGTGCCAGTTAGACAAGCATTCTACCAGCAGAGCCCCATCCCCAGTTCTCTTAGTTTTCTTTCCAGATGTGATTTCACTCTGTAGTGCAAAATGGTCTTGAACTAGTAGTAATCTTTTGCCTCAGTCATAAACCACTAAACCAACTCAAAGTGAAATATTTGTAATTTGAGATGGAAATGGATGTTATTAAATGAAAGATAAATATTGGAGAATAAAATAAGTTTAGTAATATTTTTGAAATACATTTGAAGTTTGATGATATTTTTGGTATGGTGTCAATTTTAATATAAAAGGAATGTGAGGGCAGGGATATTTCCACATCACAATGCGTTCACAAGAGAATAACAGATAGTTTGCATTTTCTACTGCCAAAGGATGGTGATTAGCAAAAAACTACAAACTGGCAGTTTATTCATCAGCAGTTTCCAATTCTATCAAGTCTAAATGACTTCATTGAAACAAAATCTGGTTGGCTTGGCTGCTTCCTTTTCTCCTGCTATCATGTCCATGAAATTGATTAGGTTCCAGTGACATTTCAGCTCATAACTGAGAAGCATTTAAATGGGACTGAATTAAGAATATCTAGCTGGGGGCTGGAGAGGTGGCTCAGGGATTAAGCCTCCGCCTTGCAGGCGGAAGGTCTTGAGTTTGGATCTGAGATCCCACGTATAGACGCCAGGCGGAAGCAGGGGCGGCCTGCGTTTCTGGCCCTGGTAGGGCGGAGCCTGTGAATCCCTGGGCAGAAGGAGGTGGAGGCGTCCATGGTGGTTCACGAATTCGTCCGTGGTTCTACACAGACACACAGACACACAGACAGACACACAGACACACAGACACGCACGCGCGCGCGCACGTGCGTGCGCATACACACGCACATGCGCACAGTTGAATAAAAAAAAAAAAAAAAGAATATCTAGCTGGACTGTTGATTCCGCATCGACTTCATGGGCACAGTTGCCTCGCAGCTCTTCTGACGCCAGTCCACACCCACCTCCCAGCTAGCTCACCGTAGATGATGATATTGCTGCACTCATTGATGACAATGGCTCCAGCATACGCAAGGCCAATTTTGCCAGACATGATGCTCTGGGGGCTGTCTTCCCCTCCAATCTTCATTGCGGGGTGCCCTCTGCACAAGAGTGTGATGGTAGTCATGGGCTAGAAGGACTCCTACATGGGCCATGAAGCCCATAGCAAGAGAGGCATCCTGACCCGCTGCTGACTGAGGCCCCTTTGAGCACCAAGTGAAAAGATGACCTGAATCATGTTTGAGACTCTCAATACCTCTGCCATGTACATAGCCATCCAGACTGTGCTGTCCCTGTAAGCCTCTGTAATACCCCTGGCATTGTGATGGACTCTGGTGATGGGGTCACCCACACTGTGCCCATCCACGAGGGCTATGCTTTCTCCCATGCCATCCTGTGTCTGGACCTGGCTGGCCAGGACCTGACAGAACTTCATGAAGATCCTGATGGAGTGGGGATACAGCTTGACCACCACAGCTGAGTGGGAAATCATGGGGGGACATAAGGAGATACTGTGCTATGTCACCCTTGACTTCGAGCAGGATATGCCCACTGCTGTATCCTGCTCCCTGGAAAAGAGTTATGAGCTGCCTGAAGGGCAGGTCATCACATAAGCAACAAGCCATTCCACTGCTCTGAAGCTCTCTTCCAGCCTTCTTTCTTGTGCCTGGAATCCTGTGGTATCTGAAACCAACTCTATCATGAAGCGTGAGGTCGACATCCAAAAGGACCTCTATGCTAACACAGTGCTGTCTGGTGGTACCACCATGTACCCTGGCATTACAAACAGAATGCAGAAGGAGATCACAGCCCTAGCTCCCAGCACAATGAGGATCAAGACCATTGCTCCCCCTTAGCTCAAGCACTCTGTGTGGATCCGCGGCTCCATCTTGGCCTCGCCGTCCACCTTCCAGCAGATGTGGAATAGCAAGCAAGAGTATGATGAATCCTCCACTGTCCACCACAAATGCTTCTAGGTGGACTGTTAATCTAGCTACATTGCACCCTTCTTAACAAAAATTAACTTTTTTGCAGAAAACGAGACAACACTGGCATGGCTTTGTTTTAAAGCAAAAAAATTTTTTTTGCCGTTTTGGTTCTTTTGACTCAGGATTTCAAAACTGGAACCATAAAGGTGGTAACTATCTGTTAGAGCAAACACCCCCAAATTCTGAAGTATGGCTGAGGACTCTACATTCACTGTTTTTTCTTTTTCTTTTTTTTCTTTTCATTTCATTTCCTTCTTTCTTTTTTCCTTCTTTCTTTTTTCCTTCTTTTTCCTTCTTTCTTTTTTCCTTCTTTCTTTTTTCCTTCTTCCTTCCTTCCTTCCTTCCTCCTTCCTTCCTTCCTTCCTCCCTCCCTCCCTCCCTCCCTCCCTCCCTCCTTCCTTCCCTCTCTCTTTCTTTCTTTCTTTCTTTCTTTCTTTCTTTCTTTCTTTCTTTCTTTCTTTCTCTTTCTTTCTTTCTTTCTTTCTTTCTTTCTTTCTTTCTTTCTTTCTTTCTTTCTTTCTTTCTTTCTTTCTTTCTTTCTTTCTTTCTTTCTTTCTTTCCCTTTTTTCACAGTCATTCCAAGTGTCCAGTGAGATACATAGTTATAGGAAGTCTCTCACCCTCACAAAAGCTGCCTTCACTCCCAAGAGGAGGATGACCCAGTGCACATCGCAGTCCACACAAGGGAGGTGACAGGTAGGCGTTGCTTTTGTGTAAATTATGTACTGCAAAAAAAACACCCCTTTTTAAATCTTCATCTTAATACTTTTTTATTTAATTTTTTTTAAAGATCAGCCATCATGGTCCTTTCCTCTTTTTCCCTCTCTCCTGTTTTTGCCCTCCCAACCCCCAACTTGATTCATGAAGGCTTTTGGTCTCCCTGGGAGTGGGTCAAGGTAAGGAGGCACCAGGGCTTGCCTGTACACTGACTTGACTAGTTTAATGAAAGTGCACACCCGGAAAAAAAAATCTCAAACTGGCCATACTGGAACACAACCACAATCCTATAATTTGGGAAGTAGACAGGAAGATCATGTGTTCAAAGTCAGCCTGGACCGCATAGTGAGTCTTTGTCTCAAAAATAAATAAGCAAATAACAGCCCAACTCAAGTCTATATATTATACAACACCTTTCAAATGTTGCTCCAATATTTATTTAACTCTGGTTTCCTCTATGACCCTTACACTGTCCTAGGATTGCCACCCCGCATGACACCTGTGATTTCCAAATTGATTTTAGGTCACTTATGATGCTCAAGAATCCCACTTCCTGCCTCACATTTTAATTACTTAGAGGTACTTTCAATCAGTGTGTGCTGAATAAATTCATTCACTCTCTTTGCTTATGCAGATTAACAGCCCCATCTCGACACACTTGCTTGAGGGAAATCTGTGAATTGGTGAGTTGTCCTTGTTCTTTTCTTTCTTTCTGTTTCAATGTAATCTATCATGCTGGTGTATGGTACTCCAACTTGCACCACTATCTCGTCTCATTTAGCCTAGGACAGCAATCTCCCGGTGTGCATGAGCTGTTCCTAGCCACACTGGGTAGGGTGATGGCAGGCCAAGACTGCACTACTAAAATAGTGCAGTGTCTCCTCAGTAACCTCCTCAACCTGAACCCACAATGGGAGTGGTAGTTCTTCTGTTCCTGTGAGAAAATACTCTGACCCATGCAACTTAAGGGAGAAAAATTATTATTTAGTTTATGGTTCCAGAGGGGATGCAGTTCATTTTGGTGGAGAATATATGGTGGAAAACATGGAAGCCAATCAGGAGGGTCATGTCTCAGCAGCCATCAGAAGGGGGGAGGGGGGAGAGAGAAAGAGAGAGAGAGAGAGAGAGAGAGAGAAAGAGAGAGAGAGAGCCCACCTACCTAATCTCAGTGATGTTCTTCTTCCAGCAAGGCTCCACTTCCTAAAGGCTCCATTCATTACCTTCTCAAACAGCGCCACCAGCTGGAGACTAAGTGTTCAAACACACAGCCTATGAAGATAATTCACATTCAACCCAAGGCAATGGGTTGATTCTCTGCGTATCCCATGGAATCCTCTTTCAGACACAATCAGAGCCTTCTGGACAGAGCTGTTCTTCCAGTCAGAGGTCCAGTCCTGGATTCTTCTTAAAGCTTTTAAATTCAGAGCACTCTGTCTCCAGCACATTGTTTTTAGTCTTAGAGGTTCCTGCCTCTTGTTATCAAACGCTCATGAAACATTTCCTGATTTTTCCATGTAAGAATCATGAGGTTCCTTTCAGATTCTGACCGATGTACCCTCTTTCCCTTAGAAGACTTCAAGTTTCTCTGACTCCCACGATACTACTTCTTGAATTTTTTACATGCAGCTCTTTCTTGTTGTTTTTTTTTTTTTTTTTCATTTTGTTCTCTGCTGCTGGGAATTGAACTAAAGTTCTTATGCATGCCAGGCAAGCCCCACTGAACTACAGCACCAGTCCTTTTTCTGACAGAGGGCCTCCCTAAATTGCCCAGGCTGACCTTGAACATACTCTGTGGACCAGGTGGTCTTTGACTTTTTGGTTTGTCCTGTCTCAGCCTCTTGAGTAGCTGAGACACTTTTGCCATTAATATGTCTTGACCCTGTTCTCCCTCTTTTCTCTCATATGTCATCTCCTATCTTATTATCTGGCTAGGATTATACTTTTTCAGGAACCTTGTCTGATTCTCTTCACGAGGTTCCTTGTTCCTCAATCTGAAAACCACTTACATTGCCTTTGTCCCCTGACCTTTTAGCTTTCTGACTTTAGGAGGAAAATGAGTGGAGAACTGTTCCTTCCCAGTACCAGTTTCTGCATTGTAGACAATTATCTCCATTTCATATCTCTGTTGTAATGAATACATAACCCAAGCAAGTTAGAGGAATGAGGGCTTTTAATCATGCTCGCAGTTTCAGATTATAATCCACTATGAAGGTAGGTGTCATGTTTGCATGTGACTTGTCTCCCACAGGCTCATGTTTCTGCATCCTTAGCTGCTGTTAATGTTTGGGAAGGTTGTGACACCTTTGAAAGGTGGAGCCTTGCTGGAGGAAGGCATGTCATAGGGGAGATTCCTTGAGGATGTGTAACCCGGCCCTGCTGTCTGGTTAGTAGTCTTGTTCTTGCCACGTGCAAGAACTACCACCACAATCAGGAAGGATTGATTATCAACTGAGTTTTGCTTCTAATCCCCAAAAACTGTTGGGTGGAATCTTCATATAAGTATCCACTTTGAATTTTCATTCTTTACTAATTTTAATGATCGTACATGTTGAATAAAGAAATACTAAGTGACTTTTTTCTTTTCTTTTTGGTCCTGTAGGACTCAGTCCCCTATTAATCTCCTTCAAGTCTCCCTGTAACTCCTGATTCCAGGTTGTTCTAAGTAAATACATCCTCTAAGCAAAACTATGTGCTTGGTAAGCATCTGTCTCATTAAGGAAAATCGTCTAGCTTGTTCTTTAATGAACAACTCCTCTGTCTGCCCTCAGTGTAAACATCAGGAATTGCTGTTGCTTTTGACTTTAGTTTCCCACCTGACTGCTATTCTTACATTTTTATCCTCCAGACTTGAAACTCAGTGGACACATGCTTTCTTGTGGGTCACCACGGAAAATGTTAATCTTTCTATATTAATAAATTATTCAAGAAAATACTTTTTTACACATCAAAAGAGTGGTTTTATAACTTCTTTTCACACAGGGCTATGGCCGAGCCAATTGTCTTTTGCAGCTTCTTTCTTTGGTCCTATATGGCTGTGTACTGTGTGGATTCTGTCCAAAGCCATCCTTCCCTCAGCATAATGTGACCGTACTCCTGTCCACTGTTTTCCCTTCATTCAAATGTTATCTCTTCTTTGTCTCATTTTCTTCCTTTTAAAAAGTAAATGAAAAATAATGTATCCTGATGAATCAATGGATGTTGAAATGTAAGTTGAGAATGTAAACTTTGGGAAAAATACACTTTTGAATGAAAATTTTCCAGCATTGCTCTGCTTTGATTATATTTTCTGAATAGAATGAACAAGGCTATCTTTTAGTAGTAAATCATAAATGTTTTTGCACATCTGTTTTCTTTAAATATTATATTATAAAAGACTGGGAATTAGCACTTGATGGTTGTAAGAATGATCTTGGTGTCTGAGGACTAAATGGACCCTAGAACTAAAAGAAATTTTCACAAGATGAAATTTGAATGTCTATCAAATATTTTAAAATGTTCCACCTCCCTAGCCATTAAGGAAATGCAAATGAAAACCACCCTGGGATATCATCTCACTCCAATCAGAATGGCTAAGAGCCAAAAGACAAACAACAACAAAAGCCTGGGTAGATGCAAGAAGAAAGGAACCTTTATACATTGGTGGTAGGAATGTAAACTTACACTATTCCTTTGGAGATCGGTTTGGAGGTTCCTAACAAAAGTGTTAAATTGAAATACCATATGACCAAGCTGTATCACTCCTGAGAAATTTTCCAAAGAGCACTATATCCTGCTACAGAGTCCCATGTACATCCTTGTTTTAAGCAGCTCTACTCACAATAAAACAAAAATGGGTGGCTCAGGGGTTACGATTCTGCCTCACAAGCAGAAGGTCCTGAGTTCAGATCCCAGGTCTCAAGTAAAAACCCCAGGCAGAAATGCAATGCCCTGCACTTCAACTCTGGTAGGAGAAGCCTGGGAACTCCTTAAGCAAAGCCAAAAAGGAGTTAGAACCAATCCAGGATGATTCCTGAAGTCATCCTTGGTTCTCCACAGGAACATAAAGTGCCTTCTGATACACACACACACACACACACACACACACACACACACGCACACACACACACGCAAAATAAAGATTTTTTTTTAAAAAAAAGAAATGAAATCTATCTATGTCCAACAGTAGACTACTAGTTAATGAAAATGTAGTACATGTACACAATAGAATACTCTTCAGCTATCAGGAAAAATTATTATCATTCTCTAATTTATCTTTGAGGAAATTAAGGATTAAGTTTTCCCAAAGTTACCTGAGTTGAGTGGAATGGGGACCCAGACTGCATTGGAACTCAGACATTTTTCTCTCTACTGTTGAAACATACAGTTTGATTCACAAGAAAACATAGGACTTATTTTTGGATAGCTCTCACGTAGTTTTTTAATATAACTCTATCATCATTTAATGAATTTTGGCCGAACACTTTGACCTGTAAATTCAAGTGTCCATTCAAGTGTCATTTCTTTTTGACATGATCTCAAGATGTAATCCAGACTGACCTGAACTAATGATCTTCCTGCTTCAGCCTCCCAAATGCTGGCATTGCAAGTGTTTAGCATCATGTTTGACTTTGATGCTCACAAAAAGGGGATTTTGGTCATTTTTGATGCCTGGTGTTTTATACTTTTCTTTATTTGTTTTTCTGAATGGTTACAATGAGAATAAACAGATGCTCTCCTGTTACTTCTGATCAGTTGAAATCTCTCATAAAAACAAAGAAATGAAAATCTTATAGTAAGTCCTAAAGCATTCTGTAAATCTTTTTTTTTTTTTTTTTGCTCTGTGGTGTGTAAATAATGCTAGTAGAATGTAATTCAAAACTCGGTTTTGAAAGCATTTCCCAGATTTAGGATTTATTTACTAATTTTTAGTGTATGATGACATTAAATAAAGTTCTGTTAAATCTGGCAACTTTATTTGAACATAATGGAAACTCATAAAATTATTTAAAAATGCCAAGAATTGAAGCCTATAGTAAAATTTACACAGAACATAGTTACTTACATGTTAGAGCTATTATGTAGTGGCTTACTAGAACAGACTGGAGAAGATACAAAAATCCTGTTAACTTGTTTTATTTATTTAAAGTCCCTATAATATAAATTTATAATTAAATGTTATATAAAAAGGACAGGTACTGCTCAAAATTGGTTATCTCTAATTTATTTTCCCATATCATGCTCTTATCTGTGCCTTCGAGAGACTGTTTAGTGGAAAAGACTTTATTATGGCATACTCTTGAGTATCTCTTCCACATTTTATTTAAGAATGTTGCTACTTTGAATTCTGTTGTAAAATAGGAGCCTATAAACCATGAAAAATTGGCAAATGCTAAATATTGGAATATGGGACTGAGAAATGGCTCAGGGGTTAAATCCTGCCTCACAAGCAGAAAGACCTGAGCTCTGATTCTGGATCCCATGTGAAAACAGCCTGCACTTCTGGCTCAAGAAGGCAAAGCTTGGAAAATTCCAGAATAAAGCAAAAAGGAATAGAAGCAACCTAGGATGATTCCTGAAGTCACCTTGGGCCTCCATAGGCACAGTGCTCTCTCTCTCTCTCTCTCACACACACACATAAATAAATAAATAATAAATAAATAAATAAATAAATAAATAAATAAATAAATAAATAAATAAATAAATAAATAAACGAATGAATAAATAAATAAATACATACATACATACATAAATAAATAAATTGGAGTTTGGTTGTACTATCTTTTTCATATCCTTGACATAAGAAAATAGTGAATGAAACATAAATAATGGGGTTCAAAATTAGTAGCACATTGTATCTTTAGCTATTCCATTGCAATGTATTTAGCTATTCCAATGTTAGTTATCCCTTTATCCACTGAACCACCTCAGAAGCTCCATACACACATACATTGTTAAGTAGAGCATACCTAGAATTTCTTCACATGTGTATGGCTGCAAGTTCACTTCATAGAAAATATCCATGTGCTATCTCTAACTAGTAGTGACCTTTAAGCTTTCCGGCTTATTCTGAGATTCTATAAGGTAAGAACAAAGCACAACTCTTGATTTTTCCTTTCTGCTTGAGTCTTATTTCAGCAGAAGTATGATTGCCCTTACTTCAAGGCTTCTATATAATTCTTCCAGACTGAAATCAACCCCAGTTTTATTTCACTGGAAAAAGAATATACAAACCAGAGACTTTTTTCATTTTTTTTCTAACTAACCTATCAAGGCAAGCGAAGGTAGCAGAACCTTCCTTTGATTACTGATGTGGGTCTACTGTGGTCATCGACCATTGTACAATAAATGTTTACATAGCAGTCCTTTTTACAGGTTTTAAATCTTCCCAAGCTGCCAGTGTCTGAAGCTGAGTCTGCCAGCTGTCAGACAGAGAGGTGCTTGTGTTCTATTTGATGGAGGTAATTAACAGCCTAAACTGTCAGGAGGTGACAGCAGGCAAAAAGTTCTTGCCCTGGGGTCACAGCTGGACTCCAACAACTTGCTTCTGATTTGCCAGTAAAACTAATAATGTTTTTAATATTGGTATTAAATGTGACAAAATTCTAGTCTGCACCACATATTCACTGGCAACAAACTATTGGCAATGTCTTGTAGAAACTCTGTTCTGTTATACAACTACCCTGGAGGGACAAGAATCAACACATGACTATTTTGCCAACAACGTGTGTGAATCTGGCTACCTTAAGAGAATCAAGTAGTGTCTTTCAGTTCATGTCCCTCAATTACTGTTGTTATGAATAGTATAAATGTTTTTTATCTGTTTAAGAAAACACAAATTTCTTGACATTAACAGGTCATGTTTATGTGATAACTTTGCAGTATATGAATGATCAGCCTGTTTCGCTCACAGTTCTGTATTTTCCCACAGTGAGCTGAGGGCAGAACACTAGATGGGTAGATAGATAAGTTTAGACGTGCACACGAATTATTACCATCCTAACCATGCTCTTTATTTAAGTAGATCTTTATTTTACGGTAAAATTATTTTCAGATTTGGAGAAGATTACAGGGGACTTGCTAATTTAAATTGGATCTTAGTTTCCCTAGTTTTTTGTTATGCTTTTCTATATCAAAGATCTCACCTAAGATTCCCAATAATCAACACTGACCATCTTACATTGAAATTGTTTTTCACATACTCTTCAAATTTCCAGGGACTCTGCACCATCATGAACCTATGGATTATCTAACAAATACTAGATTTGTTCACTATGTATGAAAATATATAAATATTATTTTTCAGATTTACCAGGGAAATTACAAGAATATGAACATAAGACTTTTCTGATAATGGAAATCCAGTGCTTGACTCTCTGAGCCTGTGAAGACGGCAATGCTTGGCCTGAGATCATGAGAAATGTCCTGGGTTGGTGTGCCAAGTCAGTACCAGGCTGGACTCAGAACATCCCAATGCTTTTTTTCAAAGGCAGTTTTTCCCCTGATCAAGGACTGTCTCAGATAAGCACACTTTAGTTCACTAAATGATGTCTGTAGGGTAGGAAAGTTTCTTCCTGTTTAAATCACTGTTTCAGGTACTTAGCACTAGCACTGAAATTAAAGAGAGCAGTAAAAACCAGAAGGTGACATTTAGTTTGCAGATAAAATTTTTCATAAAAGAAATCAAGGTTGAAGATACATTTAGAATTTAATGTAAACTCTACTCAAGCTGAGAATCTGGCCTAAGACAGGTCTTCTAAGGCCTCATGGTCAGGTAACTGTCAGAACATCCTGCTGTGTGTGACATCATCATGGTTGAACTCGTTCATGTTTACCTTGTCCTAGCTGAGATTTAGGGAATGCTACTCCTGCTGCACATCTTTAGTCATTTTTCCATGTGACTTCCAGAGTTGCCATATTCAGCATTCAGGGCACAGAGATAAATAGTAGTTTTGTTTCCTGCCACCCAATGTTGTAATTAGACAATTCTTTTAAGGCATGTGGCTCTTATGTAGTGTAAAGGAGGTACTGCCTGTCACTACTGTCACTACAGACAGTATCTCAATCACATGAGATAAGTAAGGCAAAGCTTCCAAGAGACAATTCCATCTCATTGATCAGAAAAGGATAAAAGTGGGAGTCAATGACAGAAAGTGGAATAAGACAGGATTCTATTAGAAGGAGACAACACAAACAAAGGCAAAACACAGAGGTGAAATGATACCTTCAGAGAAGTGCGATCTTTTTATTTTTTTTTGAAGGTATCAAACACAGCAGTGGACAAAGCTCACTTTTTCTGGAGTATTCACTGGTCTAAGTTTTTTTATCAGTAACACCTCTTTCAATCTTACCCATATTAATGCAATTACTTTAACTACTTTCCAGAAGAAGAAATTGAGAACTGGAGTTATGCGTCTGAGGAATATAGTGGTTCATCAAAGGGTTCCCAGGGGAGAAGGATACAGTCTGAGCTCCTCTGAATTCAAGGTTGAGCATCCACTAAAGAAGCATCAGTGGTGTATGGTGTTCATTTAGTGACTCCGTGGAACCTGGATGAGCAATGAAACTTTTAAAGTTGATTTAAATGGTGGCAACGAGTATAGAAATACATGGAAGGAGACTTTAAGTAGTTAAAACTCACTCTTCCCTTGGATACAGAAAGGAAGACTGGAAAACCAACAACAAGATGTCCAGATAATAATCCATTACTTACTAACTACATCAAATGAGTATAAAGCATAGAAAATCCATAAGATAAAATATTTGGTATCTTAATAAAATAATCTCTCTGTTAAGTGGTCTATATGTGATCATTTGTCAATGGGAACATAGCTTAGCTATTATTACATGATAGTATTTAGTGTATCCATCTGTTCTACAATAATGTTTATTTTGACCTAAGATTATTTTACTCAACTGTTACTTAATAATAGGATTTTTTTAGAATTAGATTAGAACTCCAAAGTTTGCCAAACTTTTTAGGTCTAATCTTTTAAAGCTCTTGAAATTTATAGCCCCAAATAATACCTTTCTCACAAAGATATCTGTGAAAGTTTGCCAGGGATTATTTTTTGCAGAATAAAGTTTAGCCACTATTTTGCTAATTTACTGTTTGACATACATGTCAAATATTAGCTTTTATAATTAGGTTAAAGAAGTAGTTTTCTGTTTTAAACGCCAGGCTTTTTATTTCTGTCCATTTACATTTACCAAATATGGTATTTGTTTAGAACATTTCGTGTGCACATTAGGCCATTGTGACTCAATGGAAACTGTGGCAGTGTGTTCCTTTTCAGGTTTCTTGGTAAAATGTGGCTGGTAAAAAGATCAGGTCTTTAGCCATTAAATGTGTTTTCATACATAACTGTTTCTCAACCTTTCCATAATGACATTTCTTTACATTAATTTTTTGTGTCTATGTGTGAGCTCTAGGGCTTTGCCTATCTCTAGCCCTCAGTTCTAAGATTAGTTCTAAGAACTAAGCTCTCAATTCTAAGATAAGCTACCATATTCAGCTTATATTTTTAAATATATTGAATTACATAAGGCATGTTCATGCATGCTTAATGAGTTTTGAGCATATCCTTGCCATACCTCATTACCCTCCATTTAGTTCACGTTTGTTATCAATGAAAGTTTCACTTCTCTTCCATCCTTTCTTCTAGTATTTTTAACTCTTTAAGAGTTTGATACATGTATCTAATGAAATTTTAGTTTTAACCACTGATTTCATATCTTTCTCAGATCCCTTTCCTCTCTCTCTCTAAAATTCTTCTTCCTAGCAAGTCCTCTTATTTTCATGTCTTCTTTTATGTGTGTGATCCAACAAGTTTCATTGCAGTTGCTTGTATGAACATGGGGAATGGTGTAATTTATTGCAACATGGGCAACTTATCAGTGGCTACATCACTCAAGGAAATGATCCCCCTTCATAGCAATTGTTTACAGTCAATAGTCTCCTAAGAAGATATGGATCCTTGTGGGCCTCTGCCACATCCATGATGAAGAATTGAGAGGCCCAGTCTTGTACCGATCCTGAAAAGATAACCACAGCTGCAGTGCTGTGAGTACAATGGCTACATCATATCCTCTAGCTCTTATGTTCTTTTCTTCCCCTCTTCCATGATGTTCCCTGGACTTTGAGTGGGTAATTTCAATGCCTCATTTAAGGCCTAACACTCTGCCATCACCTATTCTCAGCAATTCCCTCAATTAAGGATTTCTCATACCTGTTTTTTTTAGATGGGACTAGGGGCATGAATTCAAGTCCTCATGGTTGTGTGGCAAGCAAGCATTTTATCAAACAAGTAATACTCCTTAGGCTCAGTTCTTTACATTGATGTTTTATATTTGTTAGGCACTTAAAATAAAAACAGCTTCAAAATGTTTTGAACCAGAATTATTTTATCACCATGAACTAATCAATGCTACCCAAAGAACCAATAAAATTATGAAGTACAGAACTAGAAGCACAACTTTAGGATTAGTTTGCACAGTTTGAACTAAATAATTGTTAGTTCAATTAAAAATAATTGATAATGATTTACCAGCTTTTATTAGCTAGCATTAAATTTGATCAAATGCAACAAAATTCAAAATAATAGTTTAAAAAGGGTTTATTTCTATTTCAGTTAGAATCATGAAGTAGAATTTCAAGGATGACATAACAGCACTGACTCATAAGGTATAAGGAAGCAATTCATTCTGCTATCACTCTAAGATGTGGCACAGAGTGGTTCCAAAGGCTGCCAGTCCTCAATATACCAATGCATCTGAAAGTGTGTTAGTATGTTTGACTCTTGGCTCTTTCTAAACTGGAGTATTTGCATTTTGCTACCAAGTTGCTTGAATTCATTATAGACTCTGAATATAATCAGTAGTCCAATATGTAGTTACATGCAAATCTTTTCTCCAACATATAGGATGCTTCATTTGTTTTCAGAATAACAGAGTCCATTATGATGGGTTCAAGAAAATAGTAGGAAAGTCAAGTGAGAAATGATTTCATAGGCTTTACAGGAAAACTTTCAGCTCTTCAAATGGCCAAGCTGAAAAGACTGTGCTGAGAAGTGGCATGATGAACATGTTGATTAGCAGTACAGATTTGAGAGGATTTCTTTAGAAATAATTCAAACGATTCAGAAAGAAGTGTACAGATGTATCATGGTGGAGCAACAAAGAAAAGAGCAATGAGGGAGTAGGGTTAAATAAAGATTAATTGTGCAAATTGGCTTGTAAGTTTGAAGTATGCATAAAATTAAAATATATGATAACAGTTTCACCAATAAGTTTGATAATTTGGGTTATGTGCTCAGGTCCCTACCATTTTGGAAAATTATATAGGTAGAAGTTTATACTAAAATTTAAGAAGTCAGGGGTCGTGACACAATCTCTGGACTAATCCCTGAAAATGCTAATGTAATAGTAATAGAATGAGCAATAAAGAAATAAAAATATTTTATTAAACATAGAAAAATACAGAGGGAAGGAAAAAGGAATGTAAGAGGTAGGATGAGAGAATCAAAGCATGAAACAATGTAAATCACTGTACACAAGGAATCATATTGAACATAAATATGGCAAGGGCTAATTAAAGACTACAACCTCCAAACTCCTTAAAACTCAGTTACGTAAGACAAAATACATGCCTAAATAAAAAATATTGGGGTGTTTAAGCTAAAGGACAAAAAAAGTCATTTGTAATGCAAAGCAGTCCAAGAAAGCTGGTATATCCAAATTGATTGAGTTTATTTTGGCCATGACAAAATGTTTACTATAGCAAGGGTGTTTAAGAATTCTAAAATTCTATGATCTTAATGAATATCTTGAAAATACATAAAGAAAAAACTGACATAACTGAAAGGCCAAACATAGTGCATGTAATATAATTGGGAGTTTCAACACATATCACACAAACCTGATATGCTATGCCTGAAGTAAAAAGGTCATATAAGACCAGAAGGTGAGGTCCAGCCGGGCCTCACCGCGCCGCGACCCAGGTAAGCTCGGTCCCTGCCCACCCCCAGAGCCCCAGGCCAAATAATTCAGTTTAGTGAAAAACACACAGAAATTAAAAGATCTTAAGAGTTAAAACGACAATGCCAAAGTCTAAGTGCAAATCCATGAGAAACAACACTCAAGTAAACAAATCTCCCACTGAAGGAATTAATCCCATAATGTTAGACTGCAACCAGAACAAACCCATGGAAAATGGCCAAGAAAGCCTGAACCAGGATAACGACCTTCAAAATATGATCATTACCATGTTCAATACTATGAAAGAGGAAATCAGGGAGGAATTAAACAATCGAATCAATCCCTTTGAGGAGGAACACAACAGACACATGGAGGAGTTGAGAAAAACAGTGCAAGAATCAAAAACTGGCATAGAGCAGTTAAAGCAGACTCAAGCAGAGTTTAAAACTGAGCTAAAAGACAAGTTATCTTCAACCCAGAACTCCACAGAGAGTCTTATCAGCAGAACTAATGAAGCAGAAAACAGAATTTCAGATCGTGAAGATAAAGTGGGAGTATTAACCAGCTCAATGGAAGAGATTGTTAAAGCCAAAAAGGATACTTGAGAGAAATATCCAGGAGATATGGGACACCCTGAAGAAGCCCAACATGCGTATTCATGGAATACCAGAGCAAGAATCTCAAAATACCACCCCTGAGGAAATTTTTCAAACCATCATCAAGGAAAGCTTTCCTCATCTAAAAAAAGAGAGGCCCATCCATATACAAGAGGCATTCTCCACCCCAAATAGATATGACCAAAACAGAAGCTTGCCACGGCAAATAATAGTCAAAACACTCCACATTCAAGATAAAGAACTAGTGCTGAGAGCTTCAAGGGAGAAAAAACAAGTCACTTTTAAAGGTAAACCTATTAAAATAACAAATGACTTCTCAATGGAAACACTAAAAGCAAGAAGACCTTGGAGAGACATACTTCAAGTATTGAATAAGCAAAAATATCAACCCAGGCTGATTTACCCTGCAAAACTATCAGTCATGATCGAGGGAGAAAGAAAAATCTTCCAGCACAAAGACAACTTGAAGGGATACATGTCCACCAAACCAGGCATTCAAAAAATGCTAGAAATGATACTCAAGCATGAAGAAAAAGACAGGCATATCCAGGAGAGCAGAAGGCAAGTATAACACCACTAAAAGCGAAGCAATATACTTATAAAAACTACTAAACATAATAAATGTCTGGAATCAAAAATAGTTTCACCATTATAACACTAAATGTTAATGGAATTAACTCACCGATCAAGAGACACAGATTACAAACTTGGATTAAAAATCACAATCCATCAATCTGCTGCCTGCAGGAAACCCATCTCACCACAAAAGATAGGCACGCTCTAAAAATAAAAGGCTGGTCAACAATTCTACAAGCAAATGGAAGCAGAAAACAGGCAGGGGTAGCCATTATGCTATCAGACAAAGTGGACTTCAAACCAAAGAAAATTATAAGAGACACGGATGGATACTACATTTTAGTCACAGGTACAATTCACCAGGAAGACTTCACAATACTGAACATACATGCACCCAATACGGGCCCCTCCACATTCACTAAGAAAACCCTACAGCGTCTAAAGCAAGAAATCAACCCCCAAACGATAATTCCTGGGGACTTCAACACCGCCCTCTCAACATGGGATAGATCAACAGGTCAAAAGCTTAACAGAGACACTTTGGAC
The DNA here is from genome assembly GCA_023101885.1 of Typhlomys cinereus. NCBI lineage: Eukaryota > Metazoa > Chordata > Mammalia > Rodentia > Platacanthomyidae > Typhlomys > Typhlomys cinereus. The sequence goes on along the minus strand of JALPQD010000148.1, from coordinate 4,426,282 downwards.
CTTAATCAAACCCTTAAAAAATGGACCTTACAGATCTCTATCGAACTTTTCACCCACATACCAAAGAATACACATTTTTCTCAGCAGCACACGGAACTTTCTCCAAAATAGATCACATACTGGGCCACAAAACGAATCTACACATGTACAAAAAAGTTGAAATTCTAACCTGTGCCCTATCAGACCACCATGGCCTAAAGCTGGACATCCACAACACAACAAACAAGAGAAAATACACTAACTCCTGGAAACTTAACACTATGATGCTGAACGAGAACTGGATTCAGGAAGAAATTAAAAAGGAAATTCAAGATTTCCTGAAAGTGAATGATAACGAAAATACAACTTACCAAAATCTCTGGGACACAATGAAAGCTGTTCTAAGAGGTAAGTTCATAGCTCTTAATGCCTACGTCAAAAAAATGGAAACATCAGAAATAAACAACTTAACAATGCAGCTTAAAGCTTTAGAGAAACTGGAGCAATCTGATCCCAAAAGTAGTAGAAGAGAGGAGATTAGCAAAATAAGGGGAGAAATATCTGAAATCGAGATTAAGAAAACGATAGAAAAAAATCAACCAGTCAAAAAGCTGGTTCTTTGAAAGAATCAATAAGATTGATACACCCCTAGCTAAATTAACCAAAAACAAGAGAGAGAAAACCCAAATTAACAAAATCAGAAATGAACATGGAGTTATCACTACTGATACCCAAGAAATCCAGAGAATTATTACATCATATTTCAAAAATGTATACTCTGTGAAGATTGACAACACAAAAGAGATGGATGAATTTCTAAGTAAACACAACTTACCTAAATTGAATCAGGAAGTTGTGAATTATTTAAATAGTCCTATAACATATAAGGAAATTGAAGAAGTAATCTCAAATCTTCCCACCAAAAAATGTCCTAGACCAGATGGATTCAGTACAGAGTTCTACCAGACATTTAAGGAGTTAATAACACCAATACTCCTTATACTGTTCCATCAAATAGCAAAGGAAGGAACACTACCAAATTCCTTCTATGAAGCTAATATCATTTTAATCCCAAAACCTAATAAAGATTCACTTAAAAAAGAAAACTATAGGCCGATCTCCCTGATGAACACAGACACAAAGATTCTCAAGAAAGTCTTAGCAAATCGGATTCAAAAACATATTAAAAAGATCATTCACGGGGACCAAGTAGGCTTCATTCCTGGCACACAAGGTTGGTTCAACATACGCAAATCAATAAATGTAATTCATCATGTAAACCAGTCCAAAGTCCAAGACCACATGATACTCTCGAATGATGCAGAAAAAGCTTTTGACAAGATCCAACAGCCTTTTATGATCAAAACGCTGGAGACAGTAGGAATGGAAGGAACCTTTATCAATATAATAAAAGCTGTATACAACAAGCCCACAGCAAGGATTATGCTCAATGGGGAACAATTGGAAGCATTCCCACTTCGATCAGGAACTAGACAAGGCTGTCCACTCTCACCACTTCTTTTTTTTTTTTTTAAATTTTTTTATAATTGTTTTTATTTATTCAATTGTGCATGTATACATGTGTGTGTGTGCGTGTGTGTAGAACCACGGACGAATTCGGGAACCACCATGGACGCCTCCACCAACTCCTTGTTTCTGCCCCGGGATTCATAGGCTCCGCCCTACCAGAACCAGAAACGCAGGCCGCCCCTGCTTCCGCTGGCGTCTATACGTGGGGTCTAGGATCCGAACTCAGAACCTTCCGCCTGCAAGGCAGAGGCTTAAACCCTGAGCCACCTCTCCAGCCCCACTCTCACCACTTCTATTCAATATTGTACTTGAAGTCTTAGCTGAAGCCATAAGACAAGAAAGGGACATCAGAGGGATTCAAATCGGCAAGGAAGAAGTCAAGCTATTCCTATTTGCAGATGACATGATCTTATACCTGAGTGATCCCAAAAACTCCACCAGGAAGCTTCTGGAACTAATTGAGAAGTTCAGCAGGATGGCAGGATACAAAACAAATGTCCAAAAATCGGAGGCCTTCCTATATGCCCAGAATGAAAGAAGTGAAAAAGCCTTGAGAGAAACAATCCCATTTACTATAGCCCCTAAAACAATGAAATACCTTGGTATAAATCTAACCAAGGAGGTAAAAGACCTTTACAACGAAAACTTTAAAACCCTAAAGAAAGAAATAGCGGAAGACAACAGAAGGTGGAAAGACCTCCCTTGTTCCTGGATTGGCAGAATCAACATCGTAAAAATGACCATCCTAACAAAGGCAATATATAGATTCAATGCTATACCAATCAAAATCCCAAAGCAATTCTTCAAAGAAGTTGACCAAACAATCTCAAAGTTCATATGGACCCAGGATAGCAAAGACAATCCTGAGTAACAAAAACACTGCTGGAGGTATTACCAAACCAAACCTAAGTCTATACTACAAATCCATAGTTATAAAGACAGCCTGGTACTGGCTCCAAAATAGACACACAGATCAATGGATAAGGATTGAAGACCCAGATATAAGCCCACAAAATTACAGCCATTTGGTCTTTGACAAAGGGGCCCAAAGAATCCAATGGAAAAAGAACAGCATTTTAAACAAATGGTGCTGGCAAAACTGGATCTCCACATGCAGAAGATTAAAGCTGGACCCGTACTTGTCACCATGTACAAGACTTAATTCCAAATGGATCAAGGACCTTGAGATAAGGCCAGAGACTATAAAAACCATTGTTGAAAGGATAGGGAACTCCCTCGAGCTGATTGGGCTAGGCCAACATTTCCTAAACAGACATCCAATGGCACAGTCACTGCTACCAACTCTCAACAGTTGGGATCTTGTGAAATTAAAGAGCTTCTGTTCAGATAAAGAGATTGTAAAACGAGCTCAAAGGCAACCCACAGAATGGGAGAAAATCTTCACTAACCATATATCTGACAGAGCTCTACTGTCCAGAGTGCACAAAGAACTTAGAAAACTAAACTCCAAGGAAACCAATGGCCCAATTAAAAAATGGGCCCTGGAACTTAAAAGAAACTTTACCAGGGATGAAATTAAAATGTCTAACAAATATCTTAAAAACTGCTCCACTTCCTTAGCAAGGAAATGCAAACCAAAACTTCCCTGAGATATCATCTCACCCTGGTCAGGATGGCAAAAATCCACAATACAAACAACAACAAATGCTGGAGAGGATGTGGAAAGAGGGGAACTCTCCTACATTGCTGGTGGGAATGCAGGCTCATACAGCCACTCTGGCGAGCCATCTGGAGATTCTTAAAGAAATTCAAGGTTGAAATGCCATATGACCCTGCGATTCCACTTTTGGGAATAACCCCCCATGCAGCAGAGGTTCGCCTCGATAGCACATGCACGACCATGTTCATAGCAGCACTGTTTACAATAGCAAAGTCATGGAATCAGCCCAAATGTCCAACAGTTGACGAGTGGATAAGGAAACGGTGGTACATCTATACAATGGAGTACTACTCAGCCATCAAAAATGATGAACTACTGGAATTTGCCGGGAAATGGATGTCATTAGAAACAATTATATTAAGTGAAGTATCCCAGACCCAGAAAATTAAGTGCCGTATGTACTCCCTAATAGGTGGCTCCTAGTACCAAACCCACCCAGCCCACCTAGAGACAGTAATTCCAAGGATTATGAACAGGAGGGATGGGGTAGGAGGGCCACACCAGAAACAAGGAGAAAAGGGACCATGTTACAGCAGGGAAAATAGGCCTCCATCAAGGCCCCAAATAAGTAATGAGACATCTGATTAAGTTCACAGACTTTTGTTCCTGATCATTTACTACTGAGGGGGTGTGATCGCACCAGAAGAGGAGGGCATATAGTCTGGCAGATAAAAAGTAACCATTTTGCAAATGGGTGATAGACCCCTCCCTCACTGTGGTTTCTTTTATTCATCTACCTTTGAATGTGCTTTTATCACAAGATTCTAGTTTAACAGCTTTTTGTCTCTGGCTAGGGGGTAACATACAATGCCCACCAGGATGGAGTGAAGGGCATTGCAGGAGCAGCAAAACTGCAAAAGAAAATCAACAAACCACAATTCTGAACTTCAGAGACTCTATATCAACCACCTAGAACTAGGCCAGCTTAATCTCTCCCCATCTTGAAGCTCAGGGAAATTTGCGGAAGAGGGGGCGGTAAGAGTGTAAGAGCAAAAGGATGGGAGGAGCAATGATATGTAAGATACTCCATACTAGTTAGGGCTGAAGCAATCATAATTGGACTTTGCATGCCCTGCGCATTGTCCAACACACTGTTGACCTCACAAAGTCTAGCATCTGCTAAAGGCACCAAGATCCTTGGAAGCAAAGGATTGGCAGCCACAGCAGTGTTCCTACACCTAAGGGGAACACGGGAAAGGGTTCAGGGAAAGGCCACCGGGTCCTTGTATGTCATTGGAGAGGAGGGCCCAGAGGAAAATCAGACATGCACAAGAAAGGACTCTCTGGGAATTGGGGCGGGAGGCACTGGGGGATGGGGAGGGAGGGGTGTGGGGAGGGGGAGCAGGGGGTACCGGTGGAGGAGGAGGGAGGGAGGGAACTGGTGTACCTAATAAGTTTGTATGAGCTGAAATAATAATAAAAATGTATTAAGAAAAACCAGTAAACAAAACACATTATCAAAAATAAGTTAACTTATCAATAAATTCATCAATGATTTAAAAAAAAAAAGACCAGAAGGTATGTTGATTGTTCTTTTCCTCTATTTTTTCCTATCTAATCACAGACCAAGTTCTGCCATCTGCAGTCTATTTCATATTAGTCCTCATTACTCCATTTCTGCTACCAATACCCCAGTCCAACACAAAATAACTGCCAAACACAAGCAACATAACAATGCATTTTAAACAAAAATGCAAAAACCCATAAGGTTCTGCTAAACAACATAAGATGCTTTAGTGTCTAAATATTCAATTATATTTGCAGTAATAATAATTCCATTAGAATGTTTGTAAACAAGAGCTGGAGAGATAACTCAAGGTTTAAGCCTGTGCCTCGCAAGCAGAAGGTCCTGAGTTTAGATCCCAAATCCCATGTAAAAATGCCAGGTGGAAATGGCAGAGGCATGTACTTTCAGTCTTGGCAGGCAGCATCTGGGAAACTCCAGAGCAAAACAAAGAGAAGTTAGCTCAATCCAAGGTGATTCCCAAAGTCATCCTGGGGCCCTCTGATACACACACACACACACACACACACACACACACACAATGTTCTTATTTTAGTTTATGTGCTGCTGAAGCGAGCACACACACAAAATGTTCTTAAGCAATTCTAAGCAAACAACATAGATTCAATTGTTAAGTAGTAACTGGCCAACTACTGTGTTCTCAAGTCATGATTCTCTTCTGTAGAAGAACATAGACATTCAAAATAAACCTACCTCTTCAAAGAATTACATAATCCAGTTGAGTACAATCCATATTAAATGTTCATAATGAAATTTGAGGCATATGTAACAACATAAAGGGATTTCAACTATCTGAGCAGTGAGGAAACATTTTGTGAATGAGATACATGAAATTAAATAGGAATCAGAGGAAAAAAAAGAGCTTTATTGACAAAGCAAATGACAGCAAAGTATCTAATAAGGAAGTAACAGAGATAACAATATTTTAAGATATCTAATACTCAGGATAGAGATAGAAGAGAGGTGTGTGTGTGTGTGTGTGTGTGTGTGTGTGTGTGTGTGTGGTGTGTGTGTGCCATAACAAGCATGTATAGGTCAAAGAGTAAAGAAAAATTTCCAGAGCTTTATGCAACTAATTATGTGAATATTGGTGTCATTTATAAAAAGAACATTTAGCATTATTAATACAGTCTTGTTGAATTTTTTAGAGGAACCATTTTGACATGCATATGATATGACACATGCCAACCTGTCATATTTATTCCACAAAGTATTGCCAAGCATCAAATCAGCATTGATATAAACATTAAGAACACAGAGCTGGGAAGATGACTCAATGCCTACCATTAGCCTAAATACTTGTGCTCAGATCCCCAGAACTGATGTGCAAAAGCCAAGTGTGTGTGCATTCTCTCTCTCTCTCTCTCTGTTTGTCTCTCTCTCTCAAAAACAAAAAAGAATGTGATGATCCTACCATATATGGACAGAAAAATGCTTTTCTTTAAAGCAATCAAGGGAATTGTCCAAGGTTAATAGCTAATGAAGAAATGACCTTGGGAATATCCATATCTATTGACAATTAAATGTCTTCTAATTCCTTTATTGCATTGTACTTTAGCTACATCTGAAAATTTCCCTGAAAGTCTTGGGATTATATGCTATTTTATCTTAGCATGTCCTTTTTGAACCAATGACTAAAGTTTTATTTGATTTACCCCGACCATGAGTTATGGCAATCTTTTCAGAGAAGTTTGCATCATTTAGAATGGAGCGGTAGTTTTATTGTATATTACTCTGCTAGTTATTTCAGGACTTTTTATGAAATTCTTATTTAAATTTAAAATAACTCATATCCTTTCAAAATCTCAAAATAGATCATATGTGTAATTTTATAAAATATTTTCTTCAAAAATGAAAGGAGCAGCTAACCCAAATTTTTGGTTCTATGATAGGAAGCAAAAACAAATTCTCCTTCAATTAGAATTTCCAAGGGGAATATCTGCAATAGCCTTTTAGCAGAACTTTGAAAATAAAATACTGCTGTATATCAGGAGGATAGTTCTTATATTTTTGTGGACATTCCAGTATAACAGTAATGATTTATTCAGCTCATTTAGAATCATAGATCTTTCTAGAGTAAAAGGAAATACCCTAGAGGGAGAATTAAATCAATGTCTATGCCTGTGTAAGAATTAAATCTCCTATTTTTCTTCTAGACCTTCCTTCCTTCCTTCCTTCCTTCCTTCCTTCCTTCCTTCCTTCCTTCCTTCCTTCCTTCCTTTCTTCCTTCCTTCCTTCCTTCCTTCCTTCCTTCCTGTCTTCCTTCCTTCCTTCCTTCCTTCCTTCCTTCTTCCTTCCTTCTTCCTTCCTTCCTTCCTTCCTTCCTTCCTTCCTTCCTTCCTTCCTTCCTTCCTTCCTTCCTTCCTTCCTTCCTGTCTTCCTTCCTTCTTTCCTTTCTTCCTTCTCCTTCTTTTCTTTTTTTCCTTCTTTGCTTCTTCTTTCTTTCTAAATATTGCATAAATGAGGACATAATGCCAAGGGCCTATTAGTAATAGTCATTTCCTAATTGCAGGGGGAAGCATCCTGCATGTTTAAATAAATATTGTTAACTCTGACCTCTTGCTTTGCTAGAACTGATAAGTCAATTGTTTGACCTATATGAAGTACATACAGTATACGCAGAGTAGAGTGCAGCAGGAAAACAGGAAACAATAAATCAGAAATTAAAGCACTGATTGTTGTAGCTAATTACATCAGGCTTCTGCTTAATTTCTCACTCTGTCATTCTAACCTGATTTTCTTGCCAACAGACTTTGCAAATTGCTGGTGTCACGTACATTCAGCAAATAATAATCCTTCGTTACTGTGACTGACAAATGAATGAGCAGGAGAAGATGGTTTATTATGCAAGGATGAACTGAGACATTCACCAGACACCTGCCTGGATGCTGTTTTAATTCACTTACCTAGATGTGCTGCATGATGCTTTTCTCCAGAAGCAGGGATTTTGGCATCAAGGCCATATAATGAGATTTGGGTTGGTTTGATAATGTTAGCAAAAAGAAGGTACTGTCCTAGGAAGAGAGGGGAAGGCATTGTTCTGGACAAAGAAAGAGATAAAATAGTAACTTAGTTCTTTTGATCAAATCTGAAAACAATGTATTTATCGTGAATAAGATTAGTCTGCACATTTCTTGTCCTTATCATGTCTACATATAGACTCTGTGAGCTAACAATCTTTTCATCTCACTGTGGTTTGAGTGCCAAAACTCAAAACCACACATAATAAGAAATAATGATTTAAAAAGTTATGTTTTATTCGAAATCAATTGTTTAATTGTTCCCAGGTCCTATTATTGCATGTAGATAACGTATGCCATTTCGTCTTTCCATGATGCAAATATTGGTATGGTTCATATGACCCCAAATTAATTTTCCTTTGCCTTATTATTTTGTAAAACATGTTCTCCATACTTTAAACAAATTTATTATGACTTCTGAAAATCAAATATAGAAAATTTAATTGAAGAGAATCTTTACACTTGTGTTACTTGATATGCTCTCATCTTCTGGGTTCAACATGTGTTGTGTTGTTCAATAATTAAATATAATGTACAATAAATAGATGCCAATAAAGAATAATTAGATTGTACAATGACAGAGTAGTTCAAGAGGTAGCTGTAGGTTCTATGGTGTTTGATTTAAAAAAAATTAGTGGCTGGAGAGAGAGCTCAGGAGTTAAGAATCTGCCTTAAAAGCAAGTTCAGATCACAGGTCCCACTTAAAAATGCTAGGCAGAAATGGTGATGGCTTGTACTTCTGGCCCTTGCAGGCTGGGAAATCCCAGAGGGAAGCTGAAAGGAGGTAGAAGCAATCCAGGATGATTCCCTCTACAGGGATATACAGTGTTCTCTCTCTCGCTCTCTCTCTCTCTCTCTCACATATACACACACACACACATACACACAGCAAAATAAGTGAATAAATAATAAAGTTAAAAAAATAGTCTGTTCGATGGAAGGCAAGATCTACGCAAGTTGTTGACTCTAAAAGGTATTTCTTGGTATAAACTAAATTCTCATCTTCTCATGTCCCAATGTCTCTGGTTTTTGCTCCTTCCTTTCTTTGGTGTCTTTTTCAGGGAACTGCATACACTCTGCAAATGAAGTGTTAGACTCTGTTTTTGCAACCCACTGTTTCATCTGCTAAAACAAGAGGTAAAATTTAACTGTTTCTCTAAATGTATAGATGAAGTCTTACATTCCAATAATGAAATTCAAACACACGCCAATGTGGTGGTCCAGAACATACAGTCAAAGAGTCAAAACATACAGTTAAATTCTCCCAGCCCTGCTGCAAACACATGGCTTAGAGGAAGCAGAATATTTCATTTCTGAGTTTTAAAAAATTAATTCCTATGTATAAACTGTGCATAAACTTCTTAAAACCCCCAGCTAACTTTCCAGAAATCCTTTTCAATGGATTTTTTTTCTTACACACATGTTTTCAAGTAAATTTTACAATTAAGTATTAAGTATTCACTGTTTACTTCTTGTGCTATCATGTGTACACTGAGAGGAAAAAACTTAATAGAGGAGCAGTGGTATCAGTAGAACATTGTTTTCAAAAGTTAAAGAGGATTTTTGTATTTATGAAATCAGAACATAATCTTCTAGGTACCTTCTACAGCATTATCCTCAATTGAAAGGAACTAAGAGTCAAAAGTACTAGGTTTTAGATTCTTCCCCTTTCTCACAGTTCCTGGGTACCCAAATCATTCCAGCATGGGACATGGAAAGAAGACTCTTTTCTCTGTACCCAGTTCATCTCCATGTTAATTGACTTGGAAGCAGAATTCAGAGTGAAAGCACCCTTCTAGGTTTTTCACATCATAACGTCGGAGCTAATTTTAAATTTTTGTGAGGAAGAATATATAACTGTGTATTGTGTGTCTTCATTATTCTGTTTGAACTAAATAGGGAACTTATGGCAGCCCACACATTGTTTTTGGTTAAGGGAAGATCCTAGCTACCACTTTGACCATAATGAGAATGACCTTCCAAAATGGAACCAAGCTAAAATTTGAGGTTGATTTTGCAAAATGAGCCAATTAGAGTTTCCAAAGCATGATTTATATGTGATACTTGAAATACTTGAGATAAGTCATGAATCTCCTTTCATGTTGGGCTTTACTTAAATTCTTCTGAAAGCCAGTGGAATTTAACACAACTGAAGTGCAAATCAATACATCTTTGGATTCAGGTTAGTCAAGACTGGCACAGACTAGACAAATGTAATATGAATACTTCCCTTTTCTAAAGAAAAGAAAATCCATATAATTTATTTACTTTAATGGAGTTGGTTACACTATTTTAAAGTTTTCATTTTAATCCAATTTTCAGGACTTAATTTTAAAAGAGTGCCATTTCATGTTGTTCTTTTTCACTTAAGCATGTAATTTTTCTTGTTTTCTTGGACCCTGATGATCCCACAAATAAGAATGTAAGTAAAAGCATCTGCTGCTCATTAGCACAATCCTAACACACCTGTGGGGTACCATGTCTATAAAAGACTGCCTTAGTAAGCACCATATAAAAGAGAATGCTTCAGGCAAGATCTCTCTTAGGAGGACTATCATTTTCTATTTTAAAAAATTAGTCCTAACAGTTCATTTTTCTATAAGACTGCAAGAAATGAAAGAAAGATGCTAAAAGGCGAAAAGTACAATGTGGTTAGAATTCTGTTCATTTCTACCTTAAAAAAAGCATTACTAACAATATCTGCAAATTTCGTACTCCATTGATTTATTGTGAGAATTCAGAGAACTTGTTTTTCAGAGTTTGTGTGTGTGTGTGAAGATGTTGAAAGTGTAATCATTGGACACGTCACTTCAGATATAAGTTCTTTAACCATCAGATCCATCTACTTCCTGTCCCCCAAGTCTCCTCATGTGCATGCTGTGTAAGTAAAAGCTGTGCACTGGTTTTGCACACAGCTTTCAAGATAATCTTTTCCATTTATTTCCACCCAGGTTGGTATCTGCAAATCATTCTAAGGCAGAACCTAGCATCACAGATACAAAAACAAAAAGCACCAATCCCTGCAGCTCTCCTTACTGACTCCAAACTAATTATTCACCCTATCTTCCTTACTACCAGAGCTTTGCTTTTATTCCATAGGTACATCCACCTACAAGGTTGACTTCCCAGCCTTCTCTGGCTATGACAAATGCTATGTGATACAGTTCTAGATGAGATTCAATTAGAAAACCCACTGTGTGGCATCTTGGGAAACCATTTAAAAGAAGGCAGCCAAATTTTCTTCTTTTATTTTTCATACCTGGAGCAAAGGTAGACCGAGTAGCTTGTGTATTTTATTTATTTACTATAATGGAGTTCATTACAATATCTCAAACAAGTTTTCATTTTAACCCAATTTCCAGGATTTAATTTTAAAAGAGCTTTGGCATCAATCCATGTTATTCTAGTATCCTGTGGCTGAAGATTTGGAGTATGACAGATAAAACCACATGCTGAAAGTGTCCTGGAAAGAAAGCAGAAAGTTTGGAGCTATAGATCGCTGGTAGAATGCTTGCCTAGCAATCAGGAGGCCAAAGGTTCAATTCCCAGTGCTGCTAGTTTTTTTTTAACCCAAAAGGTGAACCCAAAAGGTATTGCCGTGAGAGAGAATTCAAAGTCAATCAATTTGAGGGAGAAGGAGAGTTTTATTTAGCTTACAGTTCCAGATGGGAGAAACAGCTTTTCATGGTGGAGGCCACATGGCTGGTGGCTGAAACTGGAGGCAGGCTATCACATAGACATCCTTGGAGAGTCTCTCTCCTTCAAAGTCTTCTGTTCTGTGCTTCCTTTTATCTAGTCTACTACTGGGAGGTTCCAATCAGATCTAGGGGTGGTCTTTGTATTGTAAATGTATTGATCCAGATAATTTCTTCAGGTGGCCTCAGCTGATCTTAATTAATGCCAGATGTAATTAAGTTGACCCCCAGGATTAACTATCAGAGGACTCCTTTGATTATATTTTGGGCTAGGAAGATGACTCAGCACTAAAGTGCTTGCCTTGTAAACAACCAGACTAAAGTTTGGACCACCAGATCCCACATAAAACAACAGGTAGGTGTGGTGACCAGTCTGTAATTATAGCCACAGAAGACAGAGACAGTGACTGCCTAAACCATGAAGATTAACTATACTAGTCCTACGAGTGAGGCCTGGGTTTGATTAGAGATCTCGTTTAATAATAATGATAGTAGTAATAATAATAGACACTGGAGGATGACTCCTTCTATTAACCTCAGATTTCCACATGCACACATGTACACATGTCCCAGCACACACACACACACACACACACACACACACACACACACACGCACATATACCCCCCATGCAAAAAATACATGAAAATGGGGAAAAAAGAGGGAGAAAAAGTTCAGATCTCAGAAGGCATTGTAGACTAAGATAGCACATCTTGTATAGTCAAACATTCTTCAGATGAATATTGTCCCAGAAACGAATCTTTCAGTAGTTCTATCAGCCATGATAGAAAACACTGTGCACCTGCTGATACTGAAGTAATAATTCTCTTCTGAGACTAAAAAGATATTGTGTATTTGTTAGATATCAGACACTTTTATGGCAAATGAATTAATCTTTATACCAACACCAGCTGGCAAATGTTATCACCTGCCATCATACAAAACACGAATCTGCTATTCTGAGAAGCTAGAAAAAACACAGCTGGCATATCTGATCCCAAAGTCATTGACTTCTACTGTACTAATTCAAACATATTCACTGTTACTGTGATTCATAAAAGAACTTCATTTCTAAAACATCTTTAACATGAAAGGCTTCAAAGTTAAACAAAATTATGTAGGAATATGTAATCAACATTGTGCTTTTGTTTTTAAGTTTAAAAATGTACAAATTTGACAAAAATTTATTTTACAAAACTTTTAGGACAATAAGATGTTGCAGATCTACTGCTTCCTCCTTTTCCTACTTTCTGTGGTCATATTCCCTTCCCTTTCTCCTGCCTGCTACTCAGAACTAAATTCATTCTTTTTTAAACTTTATTTATTTATTTATTTATTTATTTATTTATTTATTTATTTATTTATTTATTTATTTAATTTGTGTGTGTGTGTGTGTGTGTGTTTGTATCAGAGGGCACTGTGAGTCCCCGTGTAGGACCATGGGTGACTTCAGGAATCATCCTGGATTTCTTCTACAGCCTTTTTTGTTTCTCTCTAGGATTTCCCAGGCTCTACCCATAAAGGCGGGAAGTTCAGGTCACTGCCTTTTCTGCCTGGCACTTTTTTATGTGGGACCTGTGATCCAAACTTAGGATCTTCTGTTTGGGAGGCAGAGCTTTAACCCCTGTGTCATCTCTCAAGCCCTAAATTCACTCTTGAGGATGATAACCCATGCTATATTTTATATCATTGTGCCAGCAGCAGCAAGAGACACAGACTTCAGCTGCCACCTGTTAGCAGTCTGAGGATTTCTCAGAAGCTTCTAGTAAGGTGAAGCTGGGGTTATTAACTATTCCATAGCAAAGACTTTCAGGTTGAGTCAGTATGACACAAAGTTGGAGTTTTCTTAAGAAGATTCTAGATACTAACATCTTAGATAGATCTATAGCAAACAACTTAGCTATGGGCCATTGCTCATACACAAATGCCTCTCCCTAGCAAATCTTTAGCTTAGCTAGATACTGTTAAATGTCTATACAAACAAAATCACTCCAGATTCCTGCAAATACTTACTTTTGTGTGGGGTTTTCAGTCTCCCACATTTAATGGGTAGTGATGCTTTATGTTATTGTGGTTGTTTTTAGAATGTCCTTAATTACTATCAAAGCTGAATTGTTAATATTAGCCATTCGAGTTTACACTTTGTTCAGTCCTTTTCTATATTTTTTCCCACTGGGACTTTTTCTTTAAACATTTAGAGCTCTAAATCAGAGTGTTTGAATGTTTCAGACCTAAGCCTTTCTTATTTCACATTTGCATTTCATTTTGACTTGCCACTTTACTTTATTTATAGTGTCCTTTTCTAAAAAGAATCTAAACTTTTACTGGAGATAGATATATTGCCTCTCCTGGCCAGTACCCTCGAGTAGAGAGTGATGGTGCTCCTTATTCTCATAGTCTGCCTTTTCCCATGGGCACCAACTTTGTGTCACAGCACTGGAATTCTGGCCAAGAGAATGATCCACATCTCCCAGAGTCAGACTCCTGGTCTATAAACAGGACCGTGTGTGGAAAGAGTGGACAATGGTCTACTCAATCTACACCCCACAAACTAGACTCTCCACACTGAAAATAAAGTCTCAAAGAAAGAAGCATTTAAGGCCCTTAAAGTAGAGCTCCTCTTTTTAGTGAAAGCCAAGTAAAAGATCCTTCAGCTCAGAATAGGATCTGGTGTATGGATGAGGGATAGGGAAGAGAAGCATGGTGGTGTGCCCCTTCCAAAGTGGAGTCACAATCAGAGAGCAGGTAGAACCTTCTCAGAGGCACAGGCCAACGGAGAGCTTCCCTGAGCTGAGCTGTACTGAGCTGGAGGAAGGAAGTGTGACTGGACACTGCCTAAGAGATTTTTGGTGATCATAACACATTTTAGTAGATGATTTGCTTGAACAGGTGGTAACTCATTTGCCATAAACTTCAATATGTGAATATTTTTATTTTCCTTCAGGAAAGTTTCTGTGATATACATTTGTCACACCACGTTAGTTATGAATCTTGTTATGGTTTTCAAATAGACTATTTCTATCAGGTTAGAAATTTTGCTGCTATGGATTTGGTATGAACTTGGCATATATGGGTGGAGGTTGATACTAGTTCCTATAGCAATATGGAGTAGCTTTCCTTCTATTTTTCTATTTTTCCTGAAATAGATTAAGGTGAGATTTATCTATTTATTGAAACATTGATTAAAACTAAGTTGGTGTTTAAATATGCATTATCTTTGATTTATAACATGTTTGGCTATCTGTTAAGATGACTGATCATCAGCTATCTGTTAGTAAGAAACTATTTTTCCACACTTCTTTCTTATTTTCCATCTTGTTTTGCTCTAAATTACTCAAGGTGAATACTTCATTCATTTGTTTAAATAAAATTTGCTTTCCTGTCAGATTCTTTTGAGGCCATATATTTATACATAATACATATTTGTCTATAAATACTGATTTAGCTAAACCCTGTAAATGTTTAATTTTTCTCTTTATTCTTTGAAATTTTCATATAGAAACAGAATAAGTATATCTTTTCCCCCATCCCCTCCTTTCCAGTGCCCCTTCTATCACCAATCCAGCCATATTCCCTCCCCCAGGCTCCCATTCCCATGTTTCTCTGTATGTGTGGGGATGGCTATAGTAGTAAGGGTGCAGGCATCTACAGTAGCACAAGTGGTCCTCTAGAAAGCAAACCTACAGGTGGGGAAGCTTCCCTTCTCTTATCTGGCAGCTTTCTCAAAGATTTTCTGAGTGCAGTTGTGTCTCCTAAATCCTTACTGGTCCATTGGGAAATGTCAATGCCATTGTGTAGATTGCAGTGTGCTGCTGTATCCAGGCAAGAAGTACACCTCCCCATCCTTAGGCTCTTGTGGTCTTACCACACACATCTTTCACTAGACTCCTTGAGTCTTGGGAGGGGAGAGATTTTGATGATCTGATTAAGGTTAAGCACGAGTATAGGGTTGCCTATACTCTGTTCTCTAGCCAGCTGTGGTTCTCTGCATCACAAATCTTCCATTGCAACAGGATGCATCTTGGTTGACTGCTGAGTACTTTTCTTATGCATGGGTATAATCAGAAGTGTTTAGATGGTAGTTTGCTATCAAGTATTTATAGTTAATGCTAAGATATCTGTTCCTGTCTAGGGTCCATGTTCTCTCTTTCCACTGTTATTTGGATAGGTTTGCAATACCAGGCTTGGGCTCCCTCCCTGACAACAAGGAAAGAGTAATTGGTTACCTTGGATTTTTGTTTATCTAAGACAGTTGTCATTACAATCTCATTACACACCATTGATGTGTTTTGTCCACATCTGTTTTTAAATCACCTTTGTTCAATGTTGGTAGATGATATGTTTTCAGAAACTTGTCTATTTTTTCATACTTTCCAGCATTAAGGAATGTGTTTTTTTGTAAATTATTTCCTAATGGTAATTTACAATTTAGTAATCTATGGAATAGCTTTCTTTTTAAAAAAATCTATTGGAGAGAGAGAGAGGAAGAGAGAGGGAACAAGTGTATTAAATTGCACATAGTAGGAGACAACTCCTACATTTTTTCTACATGCTTGAATTACAGATATATACTATCAAGTCAGGTTCTCAGTTTTCATTTTAAAGAACCAATTATTTGTTTCTTGATGCTTTGGATTCTTTTGTCTTATTTTCATTAATTTGTTTTACTGATTTTTACTGTTTCTTTCTATTAATTTTGATTTTGTCTTTTTCTTGAGGTGTATTATTAAACTATTTGAATGAATATATAATTTCCCCCAGTAGTACCTTCATTTTGTCCTACAGATTCCAGCAAGTAATGTTTTCATTTTCACTTGATTCCTCTAATTTCCTCAATGACCCACTCAAAAATTATGACTCATTCTTGAGCTGGAGAGATGGTCCAGAGGTTAAGATTCTGCATTGCAAGCAGAAGGTCCTGAGTTCAGATTCCAGGTCCCAAGTAAAAGGCCAAACATAATTAGCAGCAGTTTGTACTTCCTGCCCTAATGAGAGGAGCCTGGGAAATCCTAGAGGGAAACTAAAAGGCTGTAGAAGCAATCCAGGATGATTACTGAAGTCACTCGTAGTCTTCCACACAGTTCCTTTTAATACGCATACGTGCGCGCACGCACACACACACACATTTATTTAAAAATAAAGTGTTCAAAAATATGATTTGGTAATGCTTGATTTATGGTCTACAATGTTATCTAAAGTACCACGGAGATATAAAAGAAGTATTTCTGTTAGATCCACTTAATCCATGGTACAGTTAAACTCTGAATTTTTGTTACTTTTCATTTGATGTTCTATATATTGATAAGAATGGAATATGCAAATCATCCACTGTTATATCTGGATCTCTCTGTGCATTTATGAACAGTAGTTTCTAATTGAACAATGAATGCTATGAATTCCATTTTATCATTTTCATACATGCAGAATGCACACTAATTACATCCATCTACTCTGTTATTTTTTACTGCCTCTTTCCTTCTGCATCCTCAATAATCCCTCTTACATTCATGCTTTTTTAACCCATAGATTCCATATACAACAAAAAGCATGTAATATTTGTCCTCTTGAAACCAGTTTATTTCACTTGTAATAGCATAATGATCTCCAGTTCTGCTCATTTTTTTGAAACTGTCATAATTTCATTCCTCTTTATGGTTCAGTGAAACTCTGGTATGTACGTGTATATATGCATGCGTGCATGTGTGTGGTGTGTGTGTGTATGTGTGTGTGTGTGTGTGTGTGTAACCAGGTATCTCTATAGCAAACTATTTTGATTCTTTTGAGTATATACCAAGAAATTATGTAAGTGCAGTTCTATTTCTTTAAAAAATCTTAAATTGAGGCTGGAGAGGTGGCTCAGGGGTTATGTCTCTGCCTTGCAGTCAGAAGGTCCTGAGTTCAGATCCCAGATCCCATGTATAGACGCTGGGCGGAAGCGGGGGCGGCCTGCGTTTCGGGTCCTGGTAGGGTGGAGCCTGTGAATCCCGGGGCAGAGTAAACAAGGAGGAGGTGGAGGCAGTCCATGGTGGTTCCCGAATTCGTCCGTTGTTCTACACACACACACATACATACATACACATACATACATACACACACATACATACACACGTGCACACACACACACAATTGAATAACAATTTAAAAAAATCTTAAATTGGCTCATTTTTTGGTTTTAAATTGAGAAGCACTTCATTCTATAAAGTAAACAATCTCAATGAACCAAGCCAAAAAAAGATGGGATTCATGTAAAGGACTTGAAAAGATGGCTAAATGTCCCATTTCCTTAGTGACATAGTGGCTGGTCTATAATTTTTTTTGGTCTATGTATTATAAGAAAAATTGGATGTTTCAGTGTTTGGTGTAGCTGTGTTTATAACTGTCGTATCTTTGTGTGTGTGTGTGTGTGTGTGTGTGTGTGTGAATGCAGACATTTGAGTGTGTATGCCTTGGGAGGCCCAAGGGTAACTTCTGGAATCATGCAGGATTGCTTCACAGTCTTACTGCTTTGCTCTGAGTTTTCTCAGCCTCCTCTTTCCAAGACCAGAAGTACAGGCCACTGTCATTTCTGCCTAGCATTTTTTTTTTCATATAAATAACGTTTTTTTAAATTTTTTTATTATTATTATTATTTATTCAACTGTGCACATGTGCGTGTGTATGTGCGTGCACGTGTGTGTCTGTGTGTGTGTGTGTCTGTGTATATGTAGAACCACGGACGAATTCGCGAACCACCATGGACGCCTCCACCTCCTTCTGCCCCGGGATTCACAGGCTCCGCCCTACCAGGACCAGAAGCGCAGGCCGCCCCCGCTTCTGCCTGGCGTCTATACGTGGGATCTGGGATCCGAACTCGGGACCTTCCGCCTGCAAGGCGGAGGCTTAACCCCTGAGCCACCTCTCCAGCCCATAAATAATGTTTATTGCTGGATTTCTGCCATTACCATTATATACCAAATATACCATATATATTTTTAAAACACTGAAATTTCACAAGTTGAAAGTGTAACGATTAACCATACTTTATAAAAAAGAAAGTATAAAAATGACTTAAAAATTTTTCTGAGAAAAACTATACCATGTAAAACTAGCAAAGAAAGAAATATGAACCAGACTGTAAATGGCACAAACGCAGCATTGAAGTTCTCGTCACTGTCCAGAAATCATTGTCCGAGTTGTAAAGTACACTCTATTTTAAAAGTAATACATTCACTTTGCTTCTGACTAGCTTGTCTTGCCCCTGTCTCCCTGTTGTAAGAACAAGGAGGTCATCCTTTAGCCAGTACCTGAATGCACATGTTTCTTACCAGCAACAGTTGGTAAGAAATGGCTTTGGCACTTGGACCCTTGAACATTGTCCTAGACTTTACTTGAATGTTGGTAGCTTCCCATGATTCACAATTATCACCTCCATAATTTTTTGTACATTATATATATACAATAGTAAAATTCCTCCATTCTGAAATGAGGCCCACTAAGCCTGTGCCCACATCTTCTTATGCAGTTTTCTTCTTGACTCTTGGGCCATACAGTTAATTTGTTGTTCTATAATCAACCTGGGATTGGCTGGGATTGGCCAGGATTGGCTAAGTTTTAGACCAGTAGTTTAGTTATATTAGGAATCTCTTGATAGAAATCACACACCAATGATTCTCTCTTTTGAAGTTATTTCTCCTTGCTGGATAGATATAGTGTCTTGTCTGGGTAATCCATAGAGATATATGGAAATGCATACAAGAAGGGTTCCCAATGCAAAGGTAAGTGTTATCTGTAATCCAAACAGTATCACTGAGGCAATGGTGGAAAGGACAATGGCGGCAGCAGCAGAAAATCCTTTCATGATATTGTCTGTATACTTGACCACCACAGAGGTATACAGGCCTCCAACACTTGCAAGGAAGATGACGAAACAGACATAATATGTGTAACCATAGAGAAATCCTTTTTCTTTAATCTCTGCTCCATCTGACGAGTAGGCACCAACTAATGTCACAACAATCCCTGACAGATACATTTGAATGTTTCTCACCCAAAGGGATGTGTCTGAACTCTTTAAAACTTTTTCAAAGTAAACTCCTGCAAATCCTGAGCACAGCACAGCAACAGCTATGGCACCAAACCCTAACAGTGGGTTCTGTTCCACCACAACTTTCGTAGCTTGGGCTGGTTTCCACTGCACAAGTGTGTGACCCCACCACACAGCATAAAGACTGAAAAACCACTGTAATTTGCTGAGTGTCCGATTTAACATTAAAACAGCACATAAAGCAGTGTAGGGAATCTTCAACTGATAGGTTACCTGGTACACTGCTGCATCCAGATTATTAAGTGCTAGGAAAGCCATGTTGTTCTGTATAGCATACACCAGAGACCACACACTTAACTTCATCAACTCCTTGGGGCTCCTGAAGACATTTTCACTTAATGATGTCTTGAATCTACCCAAGCTACCAGTTTCTCTTGCAGTGCACCTTCAGCTAATGTGATTCTTCTATAGTATCCTGCACTGAACAAGGCACTTGCTTAGCTAAAAGTCCAACACTTAGCACTAACTTTATAACTTCTGTGATACACACAGCTGTTGTTGAAAAGTAGAGTTCTTTGTCTGTCGTTCTTGTGTACCGTAATGCTATGGTGTAGGCTGCAGCCACCAGGGTCATCACTGCCAGACAGTATAGTTTGAAGAGTAAACTGACATTTTCTCGCGGGGCCGCCATGCTGGCCATGGTCCCTCACAGGCCGGAAGCGCGCCTGCCCCCCCCCCACAACCCAGCATTTTTAAAAAACCATTTTATTTACTTATTATGTGTGTGCACAAAAGTGTACACGTGCACGCGCATATGTGTGTGTGTGTGTATCAGAAGACACTGTGTGTCCCCGTGGAAGACCAAAGGCTACTTTGGAAATCATCCTGGATTGCTTCTATCTCCTTCTTGCTTTGCTCTGGGATTCCCCAGGCTCTGCCCACCCACCAGGGCCGGAAGTGTAGGCCAACGCCATTTCCACCTGATATTTTTATGAGGGATCTGGATTGGAACTCAGAACCTTCTGCTTGCCAGGCAGAGTCCTAACCCCTGAGCCATCTTTCTAACCCTCTGCCTAGCATTTTTAGATGTGATCTGGAGATTTGAAGTCCTTTTGCTTTCAAGGCAAAGACTTTAACCCCTGAGCCATCTCCCTAGTCCCAGCACCAGAAATTTTAAATTAATGACATTAACATTTATGACAGAACAGTTGTAGGCAAAGCCTAAACAAATCAATAATTTTTGAGAAATCCCTTGCCATGTATTTCATGAGCTTAAACACACATTGATATTCTGTTGCCAATATCCTTCCAATCGCAGGGTTTTACATGTTTGGGATTTTTAAAAGGCAAATTTCTGTTTTGCTCTGGTTCTCAAATATTATTTTCTCTCACTGTAGAGTTAGGTGATTATGTCATTTAGTATAGAATCTTGCTTTCCATTGTTTAGTTTTGTTTCTTTTCCAGTTTGTATTATCAGGGGTATAATAGATCACTTATGTGGAGGGTGGGTGGGAAGTCATGGCTTCTCTCTGATCTACTGTCAAAGCTGCACCAATCCTAATCTTTTAATTCTGCCCCTTTCCCCCAAGGAAGCTTGCCCTAAACTTATCTTCAAATACATTTTAGACTTTGGTTGTTCCCAGTTGCTAGTACTGGCTTTTTGGATACTGAAGTCCAGCACATGTCCTGGTACATAGTTTTGGGTTTTGGTCATAATTTGAATTGAAGATAGCTACAGTATAGATGTTCTTTCCTTAAAACTGCATGTTGAAACCTGAAGTCCATGATATTATGATAGGAGCTTTGGGGGTTATTGATCAAATCATGACAATGTCACCTTTAGGAAAAGGATCCGTTTCCCAAGAAAAGAAATTTGGGGGCATTCAATTGCCCTTTCTAACATATCAGGCCACCTAAGATGCAGTATCTATGAGGAATATCCACAGGCACTAATCAGCTGACACCTTGGTCTTGGATTTCTCAGTCTCCAATCTACAAGCAAACAATAAAAGCTATTTGAAAGAACCAAATGTAAAGTATGTTTTATAGCATTTTAAGTGAACGAAGACAATTGCACATGTTTTGATTCTTTCTTCTAGGTTCTAAGACCTCATTTCAATATCTTCTATTATTACTATGTGTACATTAAGCAGAAGAAGCCATAGAAGGTGAACTTTTCATGCAGCCTTGACTAGTAGCCTTGTTGGACCTTTTTATCAAGAAAAGGATTATATTGACTTATAGTCTATACACTAGTAAATTTACTCTAATATATTAGATGTTTGCAAATGGGGTCATCCAACTATTACAGACTTAAGAAATCTATATATAAAGATGGCTGCAGGGAGAAAGACATTTCTCTAACTCAGTACTAAGGACTAAGCTTACGATGATAGCACTACATAATGTGCCTTTCTATCTGGATTGGTAAAGAAAAACAAGTGAGAAAAAACATTTGTATAACATCTATTCAATATGAAGTACAGAGGGAATTCCCCTTTTGATGGACATATGTTTTTCTTATATTAATGCATACTCTATATAAAATTTCTCAGTAGTATGAACTGTGATTTGCTTTGATATATAATTATGCTGAATGGTTACTAGTATAAAATATGTGCATACTAATACATAAAATTATTATGAAGATGATAACACTTCCACTCTATTGGTCAGTTAAGTTCATATTATGAATTAAATTTATTTTTGTATGAATTGGTACAAATTGAGTTTTATTGAGCACATCTACATGTCAAGTACCATTTAGTTCTTTGAACATATTTTCTCCATCTTAATAGGTAAGTACAGGAGCAAATGCAGGAAGATAGTTTGTTTAAGTTCACCAAGGTAAAATGTGAAATTATGCCAGAACACAACTCAAGACATTTTGACTCTAGAACCACCTTCTAAAACATTAAATGTTGCAATTACACTTGGAGATTTGGCTCACAGGTGCAGATATGTTAATGTTTGATATATATGATTTAGACAAGCATATTTTTGAATAGATAAAAATAAAGGCAAAAGCAATATTTTCATTGCTCCTTTTAAGATTGAATAGCTACCAAATTAGCAGACTATGTCCTCTGAGACAAAGGCAAGACAGATGAAAGAATAATAAGAACTTACAAAATGGGAAATAAAAATAAAAAGCCAAAGTAGGAAAGGAACAAAAATAAACACTTGTTAAATGGAAAGATTTGGAGCATGTAATGTTAATAAGAAAAGACTTCTTGATGGATGTAGAAGAGTTCAAGATTAAAGGAAACAAATTACAGTGTGTTCAATAGGATGGAAGCGCCCATTACATGTGTGAGTGGAAATCTAAGGAATGTTCAGGAAGAATTCTGCCAAGCCTTTAGAGACCAACAAATTGGACCATGATTGGAGAAAAAGGCACACCCTAAATTGTTTCAGGGAACATATAAATGTGATGTTTAAAGAATGAATGTCATGGTTTACTTAGCTCACTTTAGAAAGCACTAGCTATGATAGCCACACAAAAGTTGTTTTTTCTCCCCCAGAGAAGATGCTGTCTATAATGATGGACACTGTGGAAATTATGTTGGTGGTGGTGTGGGGACAGCATCCAAAAGATGAAGCTGATAAAAAGATTTCTAAGGAAGTAGGGAATGTGAGTAAAGTAATGTTTTATGAAAAGAAATGGATGTTGTGCCTCCCATCCAAGACTCAGAGGTGATAAGAATGTTAAAGCCAGAAGATAGGGAGAGGTAATGTAGGAATATAGCCTCTGGTCATATCAGGGCTATAGTACCTTAGAGCTCAATGCAATGCTTCTACTACTAGACCTCTACAATAACTGTCTAGGTAACATTTTGCCATGGAACAGAGAAGATTCCACGAGACACAACTCTGCCCTAAAAGATTATATGGGACTGGTGTCAGACAAAAAAGAAAGACAGCCTCTATATTCTACAGTTTACCCACTCAGACCCTGATAGTTACCCAGACACTAAATAATGCAAGTATCCTAGATGGGACCCAGTGAATCACACATATGAAGAAAGAGATGTGGAGGAAGGAGAGAAATGGTCTGGAGAGGAGACCAAGTGGGATGGGTTGCAAAGTGGGGTGGGAATATGTAGGGGGTGGTAAAAACACAAACCCATTGTTAGTGCAAATTAAAATAAGTAAATTTAATTAAATTAAAAAATAAATGTGTGCTGTGAATTGCAATGATACACACAGAGTAATGTTATTGATGGAGATGTAATCAAAGTAAAAGTGAAATACAGAACTAAGTTGTCAAACTAGACCATTGCTAGCAAGTAATGTGTCTAGATTAAAAAAAATTTGTGTAAGCAACAGGAGGTTGATAGCAACAAAAGTCTGAAGTATATCTTGGGGCAAGGTACAAGTTGCATGTAAAATGGATACAGTATGATTACTGCTGTTTAAGGAAGGGGCAAAGAAAACTAATTAGTAGGAATCCACAGGATGTTAAAGATGAGAAAGAAAAGAGGAAAACTAGAGAAGACTAAATCCTCTGACCTTATCTCTTCTTATTATTAAGTCAGATGCCAAATATTTAGGTTTCCATTAAATATCTTAATTTCATAAATCTCCACCAGAAATTCAACTTCATTTGCCTGAAAAAAATTAGCGCATGTGTATCTAAAAGACAATAGATGAAGTACCTCAACAAAACTTCAAATCGAATAGCTTTAATCTAATATTTTGTTGTTTAAAGTATAGTTATATTAGGTTTTAAATTGTGTTAAAACTGAAATGCATAGAAATAATGGGCAACTCATTTTACAAAGATTGAATAAGAATAGATTCATTATATTAAATACATTAATATTTTGGGCAATTAGGAAGCTTACTTATTTATAATCCTATCCCCATCTTCTTCTCACAAAGTGTTCAGATGTTAAGTAGAAGCACCATTGCTAGGGCTAATAAATTTCATCTTTGAGAATAGTTCCCAGATAATAACATCATGCCCTAGAGACCTGGGAAAAGAAAACACCCATAAAATGAGTTCTAATGGCAGTTCAGTCTGTCATTCGTTCACATTCTGATTGCCTGTGTAAGTCATTCAACCTATCTCCAGGGCTTGCATAACATAGGGAGAAAACTGCCTACTTTAGGACATTGTGGTAAGTATTAACAATTTCACCATTGTAAAATGTCTTGAAAATACAAAGCTAGTCTATATAAACCAAGGGCAAGAAAGAATGCAGAAAACAAAGAAACAAACCCAGGAATATGTTAAAAATCATTTTGGGAAAGGTCCCTTGAGAGACCAGGGTTCTCTGCAGGGGTTTGTTTTGCATAACAGCTAAGTCAATGGACCACCCTTCTAGGTAAGAGAGCAGAGAGTCACTAGAGAAGCAAAAATTAATGCCCTGCAGGTGCTTATTTTATATGCTTAGGGAGAACATTCATAGGGTCCTGTCGCCTTCCTACTCCTGAGGTGGTCTGGGCGAAGGAAACACTAGGTGGTCATCTAAAGTCTGTGAGAGCTGGAGGAAATGGCCAGAACCCAGAGCTGACTTCTTTCAGGTGTCCTGACTACACAAAGAAGATGTAAATTACCCAAGGAAAATTACAGAAGGAATGGAAGCTTGTGCCTATGGGTTCTTTGTGCTTAGATTCATTGCCTCATGGGCTTTAAAGTTTGAATATTGGAGTTATACACAAGTACATATAGACCTGCATATTATATATAATATCAAAGTTGGGGGTGGAAAGATGCCTTAGGGGCTAAGCCTCTACTTTGCAAACAGAAGGACCAGAATTTAGATCATGCCAGAAGGAAATGGCGGTGGCCTGCACTTTCAGCCCTGGAAGACTGAGCTTGGAAAATTCCATATTTCATCAAAAAGAAAAGGAGGTAGAAACAATCCAAGATAACTCCTGAAGTCACCCTTGGTCTTCTGCAGGCAAACACAAAGTGCTCTCTATCACTTTCTCTTATTTATCCTCTCTCTCTCTCTCTCTCTCTCTCTCTCTCTCTCTCTCCTCTCTCTTTCTTTCTCTCTCTCACACACACATACACACATACACACACTTATTGCACAAAAAGCAATAAAAAATAAAAATTAATACTCAGGTACTGCCAGAAAAATCCAATACATGATATCTGTAAAACATTATATGCTACAAAAAATGAGTGAAACAAAGAACAAAATACTTGCTTCATATTAATACTTCAGGTAAAATTTAACTAGTAAATTATTTTTCACAATATTGCTTTCCATCTGTAGATATTTAGTTATTGCACAGAAAGAAGATTTTATATCTGTTTAAAAAAATTACAATTTGGGGATGAAACTAGAAACAGTTTTATATAGGGCAGAGTTCTGTGTAGGCTAGATTACATCATTTTAGAAGCAAAACCAATATACTTAGGTGCAAATGATCATTATGATTTAATGACATTTATTTGGCTAACCATAAAATAATATTTATTTTGAATACATGTGTGTGTCATGTGTATATGTATATACATAGGGGTGGGGTGTGTGTATGTTACAACATGCATGTGGTATTGGTTTTTCTCCCTTGTTTAGGGGAGGATTTTTGCTCTTTACTGCTGATCTGCATATGCCAGCTGGCAAAATATGCAGGGTATTCTCCTGTCTGTCTCCCATCTCACTGTAGGAGACTGGGATGGCAGATGTGCACCACCACACCTGACTTTCCAGCATTGTGGGGGCTTGAGCTCAGGTATGATTCTTGCAGAGCAAACACTTTACCCAAGCCTGTAATTTTTTTAACTTGAAATCTATGGTCTCCATGAATAAGCTCCAAAGAGATTAGGGACTCAAATGGTTCCTTGAATGCTACTGTGCACATTTCTGCTTATACGCATTTTCCCAAGGAAAATAATAGAAAGCTTTGAGGTTTTTTCCCCCACTTCTTCCCAGATCTGTGAGCAACCAGAGAATCAAAGAAGTTCATTAAACTCTGTTTTAGATAATTAGATGTTAATGGCAATGATCTAAAAGGTAGGTTTACATTAGTACTTCATGCTCTTGTCCAACAGTAAGATGGTCTATGACCCAGTGCCTTCCTCAGACATTCCGCAGCTGCTGACTGTAGCCACAACAGCTGTCCTCAGCAAGCTTAACTTAGCTGCAGTTTCCTACTACTTACTTGCTTGGCCTGAAATCTTTCCACAGGTAGATCTTCTGTCATTTAACTATCAGCTCAAATGCCACCTCTTTACAGAGCTTTCCTGACTATTCTAAAACCACTCTGCATGCCATCATCCCGCTATATTTTCCTCACAATATTCAATCACAACTTAAAGGCTAGGCATGACATGACAGCCTCCATGGTATTCATCTATCCACATAATCTAATTTTACATTTAATTATTTGTCATCCTTTAACCTGGGATGTGAATGCATTAAGATTCTTTGTCCCTAGCAGTGGCCTTCAGAGAATATTTGTGAATCAATAAATGAATTGATTATATTCAATATAATAGTAATGATATCTATAGCTAAAAAGAAAAAGATAGAAAGAATTGTTAAGTGAAAGCTAGTTAAAAATTACTGCGTAAACCAGGTGAATTACTTAATCTCTTTTAGGTTGTTTTCTTCCAGTTTACAAGGACAGTAGTATTCTCCATATAAGTATCCTGTGAAATTAAATGAGCTACCACATTTAAGACACATGGCACCTTAGAATTTTTTTACTAGGCATTGTGTTCATTATTTTTGCCATTATACAAAAATCAAAAAGTTTGTGACAAAAGTCATTCTAAACAAAATGAAAGCAAGTATCTTCAAAAGATGTCAGATTCTACAATTTATTGTGCTAGCTTATGAGTAAAACTGCTGAATTATATAGACGAAATAGTTAAGTTAGCATTAAAATGGATTCATGAATATGTATTGAAATGAAAAAAAAAATCTTAAGGATTTTGGATTTAGACAACTGTTATGAGTATTTTAGCTTTTAAAAATTACTTTGGGGCTGGAGAGGTGGCTCAGGGGTTAAGCCTCCGCCTTGCAGGCGGAAGCTCCTGAGTTCGGATTTCAGATCCCATGTATAGACGCCAGGCGGAAGCGGGGGCGGCCTGCGCTTCTGGTCCTGGTAGGGCGGAGCCTGTGAATCCCGGGGCAGAAGGAGGTGGAGGCGTCCATGGTGGTTCGCGAATTCGTCCGTGGTTCTACACACACACACACACACACACAGACGCGCGCGCACATACACACTCATATGCACACAGTTGAATAAATAATAATAATAAAAAATTTAAAAAAATTACTTTGGATTCTACTTTTCACTTTTAATATTTTAGACATTTATTTGTCATGGGGAGGGATATGTGCTACAGTGCACCTATGAAGGTCAGAGGACAGCTTTCAGGAGAGTTCATTTTCCTTCTACCGTACGTGTCTCACAGACTAAACTCAGTTTCCAGGTTTAGGAGTGAGTACTTCTACCCACTGAATCATCTTACCATTTTTTAAGAGAAGATAAGGTTTTGAAACTCAGTGAGTGCTTTAAACATTTATTTTGTGCTGACACCATATGTAAACAAAATACCAAATAGTCAGTCATTATAATATCTAAAACTCTCCAGAATTCCAACCTGTCTGCATCATTAATTCCCTAGAGAATTTGGGTATCTTGAGTATTCATTTGTCTTCATAAAAAAAGGAACACTCTGAATTCGCTGACTCACTAGATTAATGGGAATGCAATTTGAGGAATGTGCTCCCAGAAACTAATTCATTTGGGGGAATTTTATTATTATCATGTACTAGTAAGCAAAGGATATTTTTCAAGTATTTACCTTGAGCTACATCTTAATTTTGTATAACACTATGCTGAAAAAAAAAAGTGTACAAGCCAACTTCTTAAAATTATTGTGTGTATCTTAATTCAGTTAAAGATTACATCTCACCTATTTGCCTTCTGTTCTTTTCAAGCAATTTATGCATCAAGCTTCTTTTTAAAAAGAAAGCTTAACTAAATAAGCCATATTACAGATTTACAAAATTTTACAAGTGCAAAAATCCCAAAGGATAATCTAGTCCATTTAAAAGAAGAAAGAAAGAAAGAAAGAAAGAGAGAAAGAAAGAGAGAAAGAGAGAGAAAGAAAGAAAGAAAGAAAGAAAGAAAGAAAGAAAGAAAGAAAGAAAAAAGAAAGAAAGAAAGAGAGAAAAGAAAGAGAAGAAAAAAGATGGAAGGAAAAAAGAAGAGAAAAAAGAAAAGGAAGGAAGGAAGGAAGAGAGGAAGGGAGGAAGGGAGGAAGAAACTAAGTAAGTTAACATTCAGAAAGATAAGTGCAAGATCACCCAATGAATTAAGGGAAGTTGAATAGGACTTCTAGCTGACTTTTCTTTCTTCAGGTCTCTAACACCTAATTATGGAGTGGAAATCTCCAACCCCACCCCCACCCCCAACCCCACCCCCACCCCCAACCCCATCCCCACCCCAACTAGACTTGGCAACACTCTGGGCTGGGATTCCCTTTTAAAAAATGATAATTACAATTATTCTTATTCTTAGTTTATCAGCTTTAAAAATAATAAAGAAAGATTGCCTTAGAAAAGGAGGGAGTGATGAAGGGAAAAATGTCTTAGGTTGTAGATAAATTCTCCAAAGTCATTCTTTCTATCATTATTCTCACAATATTTCTTTGCTGCATGAGCTCTGGGTTAGACTAACACTAGTGATTCTATTTCCTTGTTTTAATGCTATTTCTTTTCCTTCTGTCTGTGAAATATTTTGTCATCTTTGGCTAGTATCATGCAAAGCAGCAAAAAGGTTTAAAATTAACATTAATAAGTCAATTATTTGGATCAGAAGTATAAAGAAAAGGCCAGAAACTTGTCTCCTAAAATAGTCAGAAAATTAAAACAAGAGATGCCTTTTTACATGACTTGTGCAGTCACTTCTCCACTTCATTTGTAATTCATCCACCAGACTGATTCTACCGTTTGCCTTTTTCTGCTTTTCTTTTCCTTTCCTTTCTTCTTTCTCTATTTTCCTTTCTCTTTCTTGTATTGCCTTCTCTTTTCTCTAGAAAGTATCTTTCTGTATGTATGCACTTGTAGAGCAACTAAGAAAGGTATTGAAATACACTCCTGCTTTTATGTAAATCTTCTATTTTCTCCCTTGGGATTTATGCGTCTTTTCAACCAAGTGTTGTAACTCTTAGTTTGGTCACTCTGGAGCCAAGATAAGATTCCCAAGCATTTCTAAAATAGTTGGTATAATTTATTGTCATCACAGCATAGCCAGTTTAAACCCTTACAGACCTGATGCCACGAAACAACTATTGGGAGTTCAAAGGGGTAGGCCTCTACACATGCGATTAAGTTATCACTAATGGAGTCACTGTGACCTTTGAGGTGCCCTGGCTGCTCCCGGTGTTCCAAAATTCATGTGTTACTCCAAAGCTTCCAAATACCTATTGTGCATATTTTATTGCATAAATCACAGGTGTCAAGAGGAAAGTGCATTCAATGAATTGCTTCCTACCACTAACATGAAGATTATTTTCAAAATCAAAAATCATGTTTCCTCCAGAATACAAACTCCCCCTGACAAACCTCCATTGCCAAATGTGGTTTCCATTTGCTCTTTTTGGATTTATATGACTGTGCCAAAGTTCAGGTGTGCCAGCTCTTTGTAATAAGCCATTTGGATGAAAGCTTGGCCAGCTCAAAGGATCCTGATGTATTTTATTGCTGCCTTTTAAGATTATTGTTCAGAAATACCAAGTCTAATTTTGAAATCAATTAGCCATTGGAGCTGATGAGGTGTTGGCCCAGCTCAGGTTCACACCCGCTGTCCACAGATTATTGTTCACTTGAGTCCCGTCCTTAGCATCGGGCTGTTCCCAGCATCTGGTGGACATATGTTTGATGTTCTCTTCGAGTGAGCTGATGGTTCAAATAGCAAACCCTAACGAAGAAGAAAGCTTTGTGCTGCAGCTGCTGTTAGCCAGGAAAACAAACTGTCCTTTCCTTTTTCCATTTTTAAGTAATACTTGGAGAGTGAGAAGAGAGAGAATGAGAGAAAGAAACATAGAGAGAGAGAGAGAGAGAGAGAGGAGATATGGAGGAATTTTGTAGCGTTCATATTTTCTTATATTTTTATGATCTTAAGCCTTCAAAATATACGATGAATTGAAGAACTATAATAAGCAAGGAATCAAGTTGTCTGTTGCTCACTAGCACCAGACAAGTATATCTCATTCCTTAGGCTCTCTCTGCAGCCAGAATGGAGGAGTAATGTCTTCCCCAGAAAGCTGTTTGCAGCGGGGAGTGTATTACTCTCTCACACTCAATCAGCACTTGTGAAGGTGCACATTCTGCATGGCAGGAGCAGTGCTTCTGGGAACAGTGCCAGAGGCCCTAAGCGCCACCCATGCTGTTCAAAAGAAGTGGCAGATAGTAAAATATCAAGCTAAACTACCCCTTGCTCAGGTTTCCCACTCGCTGGTCGCCTAGTATTTTGGTAGAACAAGGAGATCACACTGGTCCCTTCATATACACCCCGACTTTCCCATGGGCTCCAGGCAGAAGTCCGAGGTGAAATTAAACATTAGCAGGAGACATATCATTGGGAGCATTTTCTGTGAGTTCTTTTTGTAGAAAAGAACATCCTCTCTTCTTTTTTCATCTCTAACAAAAATATTTGTCAAGGCAAATTTAAAACTGCTTAATATATGGATTGTACCTGAGTCAATAAGGATTCAGAGGGCTGATTACTGATATGGAGACTAGATGCTTCTAGCTCTCTTTTTCTAAGGAACTGTCGGCGATGCTGGAGGGCGAGTGAGTGGGGCATTGCATCCACCATTCACTCTCTCCTACAGATGTATTTATCTTCTTTTATTCAACCGACAAGTTTTATTGAGTGGTCTTGGTTAGACACCAGGAGAACAACTACGTATTTCTAAGTAGTTATTTATTTAGGAAAATATTAAGGGTCCAAGTAGTAAAGTAACACGTACTTGATCTCAGAGATTAAGAGCTGAGATCAAATAAGTGAAAACTAACTACAAGATTTCTGCTATTTCTCACATTATTGATTGTCTCTCAGCAGCAAGGCTCTTTTTCGTGTGTGTGTGTGTATGTGTGTGTGTGTGTGTGTGTGTGTGTGTGTGTAGAAAAGGGCAATTGAGTGTGTGTGCCTGTGGAGGTCCAAGGGAGGTTCAGGAAACTATCCTGGATTACTCTACCTTCTTATTGCTTTGTTCTGGGGTTTCCCAGGCTTTGCTTTCCAGGGTGGAAATTACAGTCCACTGCCATTTCTGCCTGGCACTTTTATGTTGTATACAGGGATCAAAACTTAGTTTCTTTTTGTTTACAAGAACCCTGAGCCATCTCCTGAACCTAGCAACAAAACTCTTACTATAGTTATCCAAAGCTCCTTTCTATTCCCCCTAGGTGTGCTGATAAATACCACACAGATCCACTGCTCTTGAACTTGCCACAATGTGCTACCATGTCTCTAAGCACATCCAACTCTGACTAGAAGATGGGTTTGAAGGTCTCTATTACCTTCAGGAGTAAACTCTGAGAATAGGTTTGCTTTCACTTAGAAAATGGAGAAAGAGCAATTGAGAAGATATTTTAGGAATAGGAAGAGTTAAGGAAGACTCTGCTGCTTTTGTTTAAAATGCATTGTTTCACCACATTGTTTCTCTTCTCGCTTTGGTCTCTGCCTGGGGGGAGCTTTGCTCTTAACTTTCCAAAAGAAATTGAAGAAAGATAGTGATTTACATGAGAGAAGATTACTATAGAAAACCACAGAAAGAAGGAATACTGCTCCTTCAGATTTCTCCATCAAAGAAACAAACTTTGAGGTTGACTTATAGTAATAAAGCATTCCTTGCTTAATCTTTTTTAAAAACAACGATGACCAACTTGTACCAGAGCACCAGAGTAGGATTAAGGTTGTAACTACCACTATAAGTTACTGCCATTAGAAATTACTGCCGGCTTGAGTTTCTGGCTGAATAATGGACTACCACAGCACAGGGCAAAATGAAAAGGGCTTATTCTTTCTTCCAACATTAGAAACAACCCATTCTTATTGGAGCAAGAGTGGAATGAGAAACTTCACAGTTTGTTTCTATAACTACATATAAAAAAGAGAGAGAAGAAGACATCAGAAGATCAATGATTTCAGTTTTGTTTTTTTTTTTTTTGGAAATTCTAACATCAAGTATAAATGGATTCTTGGTTCATTTTAAAAAAGGCAATTCTGATTAAACTCAATGGGCCACTCAAAAAAAAAAATCAAGAAGGGAGACCATCAGGGAAGAACACTAGTAAGAAGAGGAGGGAAAATGGAATTGGGGATTAAGGTGTGAACTCATTATATTCGTGTATAAAACACTAAAAGAATAAAAATAATTTAAAAATAAAAATAACCTGTTTAATAAAATAAATGAATGAATAGATGCAAAAGTATGACTACTGAGGCTGTCACTTTGCCATAAACATGAGCAAAGACATATTTGAGGCATATATTAAATATATATCAAAGGGGTCCATTTTATAGTTCTCAGAATAGATTCCTTATCACAAAGGTACATGAGATATAACAGAGTTGAGTACACTGCTTATTTGTAATGTTGTTATCCCAGTTTTTTGAAATTCAGCCATCCTCTTTTCCTTTCTCATTTCCCCTTGTCACATTTATCCAATATGAACACTTACCTGTCTTGCCTTGTCTTTTTATGCTTATAATAAATAAGCACAATAATTTTAATTTTCATTCTGGTTGGATGCTGGCAAATAGCAATAAAAAACTATGAAATAACAAAAGCTACTGTAGCAACCTTTAAGCGACAAAAGTATGTCAATTCATAGCAGAGAAATACTATCAGCATGATTCAATTATACTTCAGTGTGAGCAGTAGGTAAAAATCTATTTGGACTCCTCTTTTATAAGATACTCAAAGTTCACATATAATAAAAAATTGTAAAAAATAATTTCCTATCTTTCATACTGACACCCTAATTTTTTTTCATTTTGGCTTTATTTTATATATAAATGATGGTAGGATTTTTTTATTTTTACAAGCATATTGAGTATTGATCCCTGCTTCCTTCTGCCCCTCCTCTTACCATCTACCATAGTGTGGAAAGGC
This sequence comes from Typhlomys cinereus, assembly GCA_023101885.1. Classification (NCBI taxonomy): domain Eukaryota; kingdom Metazoa; phylum Chordata; class Mammalia; order Rodentia; family Platacanthomyidae; genus Typhlomys; species Typhlomys cinereus. The sequence continues at coordinate 4,392,728 of JALPQD010000148.1, read as the reverse complement.
AATTATATATGTCTTCCATAATAATTCTATTAACAAAAAGTCTGTAATTCCATTGACTAAAAGTCTAAACCACTTTTGAAATTTTGTCTCTAATTTTCAGGAAAGCAGAAGTTACTAATAACTTCCCTCTTAGTTGTAGAAAATTGAAAATGTCCTTTAAGCACTTAGGATCCTTTTCCTTATCTTAAAACCATTAACCACATTGCATGTCTCTGAAAAGTATAGATGGGATACTTGAGATTCTTGCAAGCAAAGATCTAAAAAGAAAGAAGAGTTATGTAGCTGGTTTCACATTGCAGGTAAGACTATAGTCAAAAACCGAATTTGATTAAATTCATGATTATAAATTATAAAATGATGCATATTCACTATAGAAATCTTGTAGAAAAATGAAAGGAAGAAAGTTTAAATTAACTAAAATAAAAAATTGATACTTAAAGCCTATATATTAGCATTGTAATATATATAGTTCGGTATAGTATTTTTGTTTGTTTTTATATTTGTGTGTATTTAGAAAACTTGAATCAAAGTTTAAATAACATTTTTGTCCCAATTTTCTTCTATTTAGTAAATCAATAAATACTCTGTGAAGATAAAATTTATAATGGCTGTAGAATATCATAATTGATATAAATACTATAGTTCATCCAGTTTGCTTTTTCTTATTGGGTTTTAGTTATTTTCCTTTATTTACACTATTAATAAAACTGTGATGAAGATCCTTCTGTGTAAATCTTAGTGTACAGATCCAAATCAACTCCATATGATTAACCCAGAGGCATAGAACTGCTGGACTATGGTGTACAGGTAAGTTAAGTTTTGATTTATATTGAGATTATTCCAAAAATGTACATTACATCCTCATCTGCAGAACATGAAAATCTCTGTTGTACTCAAACAACACTAGGTACCATCATTCTTTGTTTTTAAATTTTCCAAATGGAATGAAGAAAATGATATTTCATTTTAACTTTCATTTCTTATATTTACTCTAGAACTAAAACTGAACCTTATTTGTTCATTGATTGATTACATTTTCTTTTTATGAATGTTCTGTTCTGGTTTATGTGCAATTTAGTGATGTTTGTCTTTTTATTTATTTGTAGAACTTCCTCATAAATGAGACTTCTGTCCACTAATCTACTATGTGAATTCTAATGCCTTCCTGGCTTGTAATTTTCTCTTAATGTTCTTTCTAGTTTTGGTTTTTGATTCAAATGTTTCTGTGTTGTTTTGTTAAAATAATGAATTTCCTTTATACACTTCCTTCCAATCTATGCCCAAGTTCTTCTCTACTTTCAGAACAGAAAAACATCCATTTGTAGCTTCTTCTTGGCCCAGAATGTTTTCTTTTTTCTTTCTTAAATAATCATGTTGCTCAAACATCTAATCATTTTAGGAATGCCCAGTTTATGATCCATAGGGCACATGTTGCAAAGAGTAGTTGTGGATGTGGGCAAATACAAATTTTTTAACTTATTTAAAATATTATAGATTACTTTGCAAAATTATTTTGTAACTTGATTCTGAGTTTCCGGAGCACAAATTTTGTAGATAACGACATTGTGTAATAATGTTAAAAGATTGAATACTCCATGGTTTAATTTTGGTACTTCTTGTTATTGGTGGAATTAGAATTTCATTACCCTTTTTGAGAGAATCAAAGACATCTAGTTGTTGAGTCCTTTTCAAACTGTTTTTAAGTGCCACCATTATCATATATGGTGATTTTATTTTCTATTTCTTGAAAGTCTAATTCCTTTTACGTCACATTTTTTAACTATGGAATTTTATGATATATTTTTGTAACACATTGAAAGTCTTCAGCTGATCTTTTATTGTCTTTTTAACTTGTCTTGGACTGCCACACAATTCACTTAATTAGTTACTTAAAAAACCATTTTGAGATTTTTGATTCAAAACATACAGTTTTGACTTTCTTCATTCTTCTTGTATTGTTAACAGTTTGAAATTGGAAGACTCAATTTTTTTGTACTTTTTCAAAATTTTAATTGTTATGCTTTCTCCATCAGTTCAGTAAATCAGTGTGAAAAGGACATTTAAATCACAGGATTCCTGTGCAATAGAGACCTGAGAAAGTTGTGTAATGCTTTGCTTCCCTTCCCCCCAATCATTTTTATATTCAACTCAATTTTTCACCCTGAATGAGGACAAAGTTCACTTGGCCACTTGTTCCAAGTTGTTTCTGATATGAAAATGAGAGATTTTAAAATATCAAATGGACAAGATGATCTATTTCCCTGGTTTGTTTTTGTCTATAGATCTCTTTTTGAATTTTGGAAACTGTATAAAGCAATAAGACAGCCACATTTCTGAGAAAACTTGTGCATAAATACAGTTTATTTCACTTGAAGCCTGCCCCAATGACTGATGGAAATTGTAGTAAAACTTCCACCTGGGTTGTCAACTAAGGGAAACTTTCTTATTTATTTTTATTTGTCACAGCAGGTTAAGCTCACAAAGTCCAGGTGTTACATGGCTTTAAATCTGGACACAGGCATAGGAATAGTCTGTTGAAGGTAGTTTATTTAGGATTCCTAAGCATGAAGGGACCTAACAAATGGATTTTATTCAGCTCCCTGAGTTAGGGCACAAATGTCATGTACTTGAATGACCAGAAATCAAAGAACACAAAAATAGTACCCATAGAACAAAACTGCACAAGTCCCTGTACTTCTATGCATTTGCTTAAGATGTAAGAAGGAAGGGAACAGGAAAGAGAAGCAGTAATTCAACCAACTATTCACAACTTAGCTAAAAATGACAATCTCTCAGCACTCTTTCCAAGTTGATATAAGCATAATTGTTACTAGACAAGAGATTTATGCCCCCTACTTAAAACAAAATTTTAGAGATTATTGTTTGTCATTTTATTTTCATTCCACTCTGTTGTTTAACCTCCATATATCTCTCTGATACATGTTTCCATTTAGAAAACACATTGTCTTCCTGATTTTTAGCTGTTTGTTTTCCAATCATTTTGCCCAATTTAACAAGGTAATTAATTCTTTAATTAGCATGATCATTCATTGTACACTATCTGTAATTATATAATTTATTTAGTTAGCCTGTCATCTTGATTATATTTTTTCTGTTTCCTTTCTAGAACAACCAATAATAAAATTATCATCTTTTTGTATTTATATCCAGGGGCTATTAATACTAAACATCTCAATGCTTCTACTTATGTGTATACAACTAATTTGGATCTAATTAATGTGCAAGTAATTAAAGTTGATTTTTGTGTGTTATTCTAATTTTCATCACATTGTGCTTATGTTTTGATACCTTGATATTTCATAAGCTGTCAACTTGTGATACATTCCAGTTATAAGAGACTTTAGTTGACTATCGTAAGATGTATATAAGTGCATGTATCAAGTTGACCCATCTGGATAGCACAAAAGTCTCAGACAGGCCTGTTTGAACTGAGCCATTTGCATGGTCTGTTGTCATAGTTTATTCTGCCCTATTTCACATTTCTCTTTGACATTTGCTTTCTACTTCCTACACATCAGCGTGAGAATCCAAGAATCTTTTTTTTTCCAAATTACCCCTTATGTTATACAGATATTCAGCAATCTATGTCCATGCAGTATTAGCAAGGTTTGAAGCTGATAAAATTTTTTTCCTAATCAAATAGCCAAAAAGAAGCTATCTTTTAAACTTCTGCTATTTTACATGACGCCCAACAAAGAGCTGTTATATTTCGAATGAAACCACTGATATTGAGATAAGGCCTGCTAGAAAGTTCTTCTATCAGGAAACGTTGGCAGTCAAAATACAGTTTTGGTTCATAGTTCTCCTCTCAGATACTTGCAGAAAAATGTTTGAAAGGAAAAGCAAGAATAAATTCTATAGCTCCATAAATGATAAAGAAGCAGAAGCTATTAGAAAAAAAAATTCATCAAGCTAGTTACCCGGTTTAAAAAAAAATCTATGACCGACAAGTTTGTTCTTTGAAAGCTTTGTTTTTCTTTTTATTATATTCACTAGTTCATAATACATAATGTAACAGATAAAAATACAAAATCATTTTACATGAGTGAATATTACCTTGAACATTATAAAATACTTATTTTCCCAGAAATTTCTTAGCAATAGCTGGTGATCAGCAGAGAACAGATGACTGTGGACCACACAGTGTTAGGTGGGATATTCAACCCTCTCCTCTCAATGATCAGGAAATTAAATTAAAAGAAAAATGAAAACACTAAAATAGTACAAAAATGTGACATGGTGAATGAAAATTTCCAAGGCTTTGAAGTACCTTTTCAGCTTCTACCTGAAAAACCCATGAATAATCCTATCTGTAATATATTCCTAAGAAATTGTATAAGTATATTCATTTCATATATATATATATATATATATTGCATACAAGAGTAGAGTTAAAGCAGAGATTCTTTGCAACATTTTAAATTTTGAGAACATGTTGTGAGTATCTCTACATGTACCTTTACAATGCATATATGTGTTGCTGCATTTACTATTTTTTATTTTAAGGATATATGCTAGAATATATATCAGAGTTGCATAACTTTCATTGTGTGGGGAGAAGTATAAAATGAAAATAAAAGTTAAAAATAAAATACCTACCTTGTCAGCTCTACCATCCATCCCTATCTTTATTTTAATTATTAGTGAAATACACAGTAGAAAGTTGGAATGATTAGGGGTATCTATTTTCTTCTGCCACTATGTGTGTAGCCTTGACTGTATTGCTTACTCTTTTTATTCTTACCAGTATTATTTCTGATAGCACTGATAAGGACTTTTCCTTTTTTCATTCACTTGTGCCATTTGTAAAGTCAATGAAAGCACTTTAGACATGAAGACAATATAGCTTTAAGATAACAGTACTTAAACACGAATTCATTTTGTTATTGCCTTGGTACTTGTGGTATTTTGATTGCAATAAAGTAACTTAAACTATAAAGTGTTTCAATTACTTTCATCACACATGTATTTTGTGTTTCATACCTCTTTGGTATATGTCACTTCCTAAAGGTGCTCTGCAATATGAATAATTAAAAGAGAATTTAATTGAAAACATTTAACTTTGAAGATGTTGAGGATACTTTATGATACCTTCTTGGAGAAAATGTTACTAACCTGAGTGTTTCATAAAAGCCATGGTTAAAATTAATGCTCTCTACTCCCAACTACTATGTTGCTTCCACCCCAACTCTTCTGTGGCTGGAACATAAAGTCACATTGCCCACTACTTTGTCAAACCATCTATCATTCCTGTGGCAAGTTAAATTGAACAATGCACACAATGAGTTGAAGCTAAAACAGTTGCTTCTCTTTGAGGCTCCAGGCATTTGTTTTTGAATAACCTGACCAAGTTAGTGAGTCCCCATGTAATTTATGATTTTTCATTTACTTGACTTATTTCCATGATGATTGGAGATTAGTTCATTTTAAAGAAGACAAGAGAAATTGGATTTAAGTGACATTAAAACTAGACCAAGAAAGCATACCAAGATCAAGTAGTTCAAAGTTATGGTGACAGATTGTGCTTAACTCATGACCCACTCAAGAAAGAGAAAGATACTTTTTTTAAACACATGTGCATGAAGAAATTTTATTTTAATATTATGTTCATAGGAATTAAAAATCTGAGTTTTATGTAAGTTTTAAAGAAGTGGCTAAATTCTTGGTTGATAACTTAAAATGTGGAAAAAAAAATCTTCATGCTTCCAGTTGGAATTGTGCCTGTTTAGGGATTAAGGTCTCAAGGATGTAGTGATGTCACTGGATTAAAGTTAGGAAGACACATTTTGGTTAGACTGAAACAAATGCCAAACTCATGACTCCAAAATTTATGGTTGAACTCCAGGCTGCCTGCAAATTCGTAGCTTCCAAATTTATGATTGAACTCACGACTTTCCAGCCTACATTTTTAAGTTCGTACAATAATAAATAAAGGAAAGTTCAGTAAGTATCCATGTGCAGTTACCATTTAAAAAGTGGATCCAACAATAGACAATGCAGTGACATCGTGTCTTGGTTATATGAGGGGGAGGGGATGGAGGAAGGTTCTGATACTGTCCTGAACTTTACCCAAGGATTTTGCTTCCTTGGTTATTTTTATCTTAAAATATCAAGCCCAATGTTGGGATGTTGCCGAATATCTGAAGTTAGAAGATCAGTCATCCAGATGTTTAATCTACAAAATCACAAGTAGCTCAAGACTAGCCTTTGAGGCCCTTCATTGTTCGAACCAGCTTTGTATCTTTATTTTCTTCAATAATAACCTTACAGCCTAACAACTCTGGAAACTCTTTCATCTTGTCTCTTCCATCCTTCAGTTCTGCTTCCTTTGTAACAAGCTGCCTTTACTATCTTGCCCGCCAACAGGATTGACTTCTGCCTTTACTCTCAGACTTACTCCCTGACATTCCGGAGGCATTCATTGCATTCTTCTTCAGAGAATGAGTGTGTGCTTATCATAGTCATTTCCTGAAGAGAAGAGCAGGGACCACTGTGTCTTCTGCAAGTTTGGAGTCCCACACCTAGTAAATAGAGAATGTCCAATAATATTCATGAAAAATGTTCCATTTAGTGAATGAAAAACAAAATACTGTTTAGATATACCAGTGTTTTATCTGTGTATTTCTATAAGCTATTATAAGGCCATTTAACATGCATATTTGAGTTATAAGATGTAAATAAATTTTGTATTTGGAAAATTTGAAAAGTGAAAGGTCACTTGACAATGTGAAAAATTTGTTTACTAAAATTGCAAATATAATTGTCATATTGTTTTAATAATTTAATAATTTATCATCGTAATTGATTTCATAAAATTAGTGTTTTAGTCTGTTTGGACTATTATAGCAAAGTAAACAAACATAACTTTGTTTCATAAATAATTAAGAAATGCATTCAATTATAGAGGCCGAGGAATCCAAATTAAGCATCAATTATCTCCAAATCTAGTGAGGGCCACTTCCTACTTTCTTCCCTGTGTACTTACATGGAGGGAAGAGTGAGAGGTCCCCCTTGGGACCTTTTCATAAGGATAATACTCTATTTCAGAGAGCTCATTAACCTGATCACCTCCAAACGACCCACATTCTAACCTTATCACCTTAGGAAAAGCTGGTAGAATGTCCACATATGAATTTAGGGAGATCACAAATACCCAGGCCATTGCAATAAAGTAGGGATCAATTTTAAAAATTGTAACATGAGAAATAGATGGCTATTTCATTTTGGTTGTTTTTTACTGATATTAGAAATACATATTTTGAAGACAACCAATCAAAGGAACTATGTGTGCCACATAAAAGTACAATATTAGAGGTTTGCTTTGGGGTAGATTTCTTATATTCAGAGTCCTGTCTCCCCTATCCACTTCCACTGATTTCACTCCTCTCCCCAAATAGTTCCCCTTCTATTTTCTTGTCACATCTAGGTTCTACATAGAGAGAAAATAAGTGAATTACACTTTGGTATACCCTATATTTTCTTTATACATTTATCCGTTGATAGACACCTAGGTCAGATCCATAACTTTAGTCTTACAAGTAATGCCACAGTAAACATGAATGTGCAGGCATTTGTGTGACATGTTGACTTAGATTCCTTTGGGAATATTTCCAGGAGTAGAGGATCAATTCTTAGAGCAATTAATTAGGCTAACATGATATAATCATTCTTAACTAAGTTAGCATTAGGCCACATGAACTGAGTGTAACCGTCATTCTTTAGTGAACAGGGAAGGAAACATTATATTAACATGTGGTCACTTTTTATTTCTTCATTTTTGGTTCAACTTGTCTGGTCAGTCTTATGCCTTAACTTTGGCTATGAAAGTGGAGATTCTTGTTTCATAAATTTGAAATTTTATCTTAATATAATGCTTCATAGGTTTTTTCCAGAGTTGATCTTTATGAAAAACATGGAAAATAAACAAAGTGGGGATTATTTCTCTGAAGTAATAATCCACAGAAATACTTAAGCCACATTTTATTAAAGATTCCTTCTATGCTATTTGTGTCTCAGTAAATAATTTATCATCATAATTGATTAATATCTTAACTTTGTGAAATGTATTCTATTACAGTGTGTATTTTTTGACAAAGTTTAATAAAGTTTATCGATTACCCTTGGATCACTGTCATATATCTTTTTAAAAATTATTTTATATATTTATAGACTATTTGTTAGGTTATTTTACATTTTTATTTGAGGATAGAGGGAAATAAGGTGAGCATGGGGGAGGTCAGAAGACAATTTTAGGAAGTCAGCTCTTTTCTTCCACTATGTAGGTGCACAGGTGCCTTTACCAGCTGAGCCATTTCTCCAAGGGTATCATAGAGCCTTGGTCATATTCATTTATTCATTTTGATAGAACATTAGAAGTTAATGTGTACTCATATTGGCTACCTTTAAAGTCAATATACTCTTGAATAATTTGTCTCAGGAAGTTCTTGTAAAGTTATTATTGTCTGTGGACTTACTCTTTTCAAACTACTTTCATTTTATGTTAATGTAACCAGTTTTGATCTTATTCCCTTATTTTCAGATTCTCATTCCTTGATAACCAATGGTAAGTCCTCTCTGAGACCTGAGAGTGCTTGAGAGAACCATAACTAATTGGGTCTCCTCTTCTCCTTTCCTATTCTCATTAATCTCTCTCCCCATTGTCTTTCCTTTTGCCTTTTCCACCACGTGCTCTTCCTCTTCTGTGTTTTTTTTTTCTGTTAGTCCCCTTATGGTTGAGTAAATACCTATGTTCCTGACAGACTATAGAGTATTTTAATTTAACTTTTTTATTTAATTTTCATACTTTAACACCACTTTGTGGGCATGCTGCCTTTTCATGAGATCAGTCATGTCCAAAGTATTATGACCTTTCTTCATAGGATAAAAAAATCCTGAGGTCATTAAAGATGAATAATGAATAATGCTTTTGAATATGTAAACATCAAGAACTTCTATATGTGACTTTATCATAGCAAACTCAAAAAGATAAATAAAAATTAGTGACAATGGATGTAATTCAGACAATCATTAACAAAGGAGAATTCCCTAATATTGAAATTCCTTGCAAGTTGAGATAAAACAGAACAACAATTTCCCCTAATACAGTAAGATTATTTACAGATCATTACACAAATGACCCACAGATGTAGCATGTGAGGCATGTGAATTGAATCTCAATTGAGATATCATTTTTATAATGTTTTGAAAAAAATTCCAAAGTTAATATAATTCTTCTGACTAAACAATGTGGAAATTAGAAGCTTCATGCAGTATCCTCCAACACTGAAGGGAGGCTCTTCAGTATTTTTTACCTAAATGCATTTCAGTTTTTGTTAATAACTCATAATTAGACAGCAGCATATAGACATTTAGGAAATAAAATGTATGATATTAGTAATTATATATACATATTATATATACATAGTATAAAATTGGAAACATCATATATTTAAAAGCAACCAAGTAGATATGAAAATTCTTCTGTCCCACACCTTAAAAAGAAAGGATATGAAACTGAGAGGGATTCTATTGGGGAAGCAGGGCTTGAATGGATGGAAAGAAGAAGACAAAAGCACATGAGCAAAATGCATGCATACATATTCAAATAATGAATATAGAATTATTTTTAAAGGAATCTGCTCCCAGAAATTTGAAGGAGTGACAAAGATCATTGATACTCAAGTGCTGAGCTCTCTAACAATATTTTATGCTAAATGAAGAAATTAAACATAAAAATGATAGTTGAATACATTCAGTAAAAAGAAGGAAGATAGGATATATTCATATTTGTTTATATATTAATAAATGTTTAAAACATATGTAAACAAATTGATTATAAGTGATAGGTAAAAATGGAGATAGGAGTTTTCTTGAGCAAGTGAGCATATTTTGTCCAAAATAAAATTGCAGACTTGTCCTCCTGCCCCTAGACCCCAGACCAGACTGGACCCACTCCCTGCTCAGGTAAGGCTCCTAGACCAAGACCCAGGCCCCAGGTCACCAGCTCCTCCCATTAGCTAGCCAGAGCAGCAGCCAGTCTGCTCTGGTGCTGGGGAAGGCCTCTAGGCCATGCTCCAGGTCCCAGATGATCTGCACACTACACTAGACACCCTCTCCTCCTGCCCTGTGACTGGATCAGGGAAGACTCCCTGCTCCTCAGAATTCAACAGAGTCCAGAGAAAACCCAAGCAAAGCTCTAGGGGACAAACTCCGTACGTCTGAAGTCTCCTAAAATCATCCCGTCACATGGGAGAAAATCTTCACATCCAGCTCAGAGATAAGTAAACCCCCTTTTTACTATCTTGTTCACCTCAATTATAAGTCACTGAAGTCTAACTTTACCATATAGCCACCCCAAATTGCAACAACTTCAGGGGTGATACCATTCACCATCACATGTCACTAAGGACGTAACCAAAACAGTGAACAACCATACTAATCTTCACTCCCTGTCTACTAACTCCGACTTAGTTGATGTACTAACAGTCAACAGCCTCATCTAGGAATTAACAATACCAGAGAAGCATACACAACTCCAAGGCAAACATTAGTAATAACTGCTCAAGAGTAGTAATACCATCTAGTTCAGTTTATCCAAAACCCACAGAAACTTTAAGAAGGTCTTAAAAGATAAAACCACAATTCCATAGTCACAGCACAAATCCACGAGAAACAAAAACCAAGATAACAGATCTACCGGAAGAATTAACCCCATAATGATAGATTCCAACCAGAACAAACTCACAGAAAATAGTCAAGAAAGTTATACCCAAGACAATGATCTTTACTATGATCAATAGTATGAAAGGAAGTCTGGAAGGAGTTAAATAACCACATCAACCACTTTGAACAGGAACACAACAGACACTTGGAGGAGATGAGAAAAACAGTTGAAGAAACAAAAATAGTCATAGAGCAGTTAAAACAATCTCAAACAGAGTTTAAAATTGAACTAAAAGACAAGTTATCTTCAATCCAGAACTCAACAGGACTAATGAAGCAGAAAATAGAATATCAGAGGTGACAACAAAGTGGAAGGACTAACCAGTTCAGTGGCACAGGTTGTGAAAGCCAAAAAGATACTTGAGTGGAATATTCAAGAGATATGGGACACCTTGAAGAAGCCTAACATGCACATTCATGAAACACCAGAACAAGAATCCCAAAATACCACACACCTGAGGAAATTTTTCAAATTATCATAAAGGAAAACTTTCCTCATCTAAAGAAAGAGAGGCCCATCCAAATACAAGAGACATTCCATACCCCAAACAGATATGACCAAAATAGAAACTCGCCAAGGCAAATAATACTCAAAACACTCCACATACAAGACAAATAAAAGGTGTTGAGAGCTTCACGGAGAAAAAGAAACAAGTCACTTTTAAAGGTGAACCTATTAAAATAATAAATGATTTTTCAATGGAAACAGTAAAAGCAAGAAGAGCTTGGAGAAACGTACTTCAAGTATTGAATGAGCAAAAATGTCAACCCAGGCTGATATACCTGGCAAAATTATCAGTCATGATCAAGGGTGAAAGAAAAATTTTCCAGCACAAAGACAACTTGAAGGCTTACATGTCTCCAAACCAGGCCTTCAAAAATGCTAGAAAAGATACTCAAGCTTGAGGAAAAGAACAAATGTATCCTGGTAGACAGAAGGGAAGTATAATACCACCAAAACCTACAAGCCAAATAATACACTCATGAAAGCCACTAAACACAAAAAGTGTCAGGAATTAAAAGTAATTTCTCCATTGTAACACAAATGTCAATGAAATTAACTGACAAATCAAAAGACACAGATTACAAAGTTGGATTAGAAATCACAAGCCATCCATCTGCTGCCTTCAGGAAATACATCTCACCACAAAAAATAAGCATATTCTAAAAGTAAAAGGCTAGTCAAAAATTCTGCAAACTGATGGAACCAGAAAACAGGCAAGGGTAGCAAGTATGCTATCAGACAAAGTGACTTTAAACCAAAAAAAAAAAAAAAAATCGTAAGAGACACAGAAGGATGCTACAGTTTAGTCACAGGTACAATTCACAATACTGAACATATACGCACCTAATATGGGCTCCTCCACATTCATTAAGCAAATGCTACAACGTCTAAAGTAAGAGATCAACTCCAAAACAATAATTCTTAGGGATTTCAATACTGCCCTCTCAATGTGGAATAGATCAACAGGTCAAAAACTTAACAGAGACACATTGGAACTTAATCAAATTCTTACTGAAATGGACCTGACAGATCTTTATCGAACTTTCCATCCATGCACCAAAGAATACACATTTTTCTCAGCAGCCCATGGAACTTTCTCCAAAATAGATCACATATTGGGCCACAAAATGAATCCCCACATATACAGGAAAGCTGAAATTCTAGCCTCTCAGACCACCATGGTCTAAAGCTTGACATCCATGACATAACAAACAGCAGAAAATACACTAACTCCTGGAAATTAAACACTATGATGCTAAATGAGAATTGGGTTCAGGAAGAAATCATAAAGGAAATTCTAGATTTTCTAGAAGTGAATGATAATGAAAATACAACTTATCAAAATCTTAGGACACAATGAAAGTCGTCCTAAGAGTAAGTTTATAACTCTTAATGCCTGTATTAAAAAAATAGAAACATCAAAAATGAACAACTTAACAATGTAGTTTAAAGCTTTAGAGACACAAGAGCAATCCAATCCCAAAACCAGTAGAAGAGAGGAGATCAGGAAAATCAAGGGAGAAATATCTGAAATTGAGATAAGGAAAACAACACAAAAAATCAACCAGTCTAAAAGTTGGTTCTTTGAAAAAAATCAATAAGATTGATACACCTCTAGCTAAATTAACCAAAATCAAGAGAGAGAAAACCCAAATTAGAAATGAAAATCAAGTTATTACAACTGATACCCAAGAAATTAAGAGAATTATAAAGTCATATTTCAAAAACTTATACTCCGTGAAATTTGATAACACCAAAGGAATTAATGAATTCCTAAGTAAGCACAATTTACCTAAATTGAATCAGGAAGCTTTGAATTATTTAAATAGTCCTATAACATATGAAGAAATTGATGAAGTAGTCTCGAATCTTCCCACACAAAAAAAAAATGTCCTGGACCAGATAGATTCAGCACAGAATTTTACCAGACATTTAAAGAACAATTAACACCAATACTCCTTAAACTGTTCCATGAAACTGCGAATGAAGGAACACTGCCAAATTCTTTCTATGAAGCTAATATCATACTAATCCCAAAACCTGAAAAAGATACACTTAATAAAGAAAACTATAGGCCAATCTCTTTGATGAACACAGATGCAAAGATTTTCAACAAAATTTTAGCAAATTGGATTCAAAAACATATCAAAATATCATTCGATGTGATCAAGTAGGCTTTATCCCAGTTACACAAAGTTTGTTCAACATACCAATCAAAATCCCCAAGCAATTCTTTAAAGAAATTGATCAAACAATTTCAAAATTCATATGGAAGCACAAAAGACAATCCTGAGCAATAAAAACACTGCTGGAGGTATCATCATACCAAACCTTAATCTATTACAAATGGATAAGGATTGAAGACCCAGATATAAGCCCACACAATTACAGCCATTTGATCATTGACAAAGGGGCCCAAAAAATTCGGTGGAAAAAGAGCAGCATCTTCAATAAATGGTGCTGGCAAAACTGGATGTCCACATACAGAAGATTAAAACTGGACTCATACTTGTCACCATGCACAAAAATCAGTTCCAAATGGATCAAGGACCTCAATATTAGGCCAGAGACTATAAAAACCCTAGTTGAAAGGGTAGGGAACTCCAAGCTAATTGGACTAGGCCAACAGTTCCTAAACATTAATCCAGTTGCACAATCATTAGAACCAACACTCAACAAATGAGATCTTATGAAATTAAAGAGCTTCTGTTCAGATAAGGAGATTGTAAACCAAGCAAAAAGGCAACCCACAGAATGGGAGAAAATCTTCACTAACTACATATCTGATAGAGTTCTATTATCCAGAGTGCACAAAGGACTTAGAAAACAAAACACCAAGGAGATAAATGGCCCAATTAAAAAATGGGCCTTGGAACTCGAAAGAAACTTTTCCAGGGATGAAATTGAAATGTCTAATATATATCTTTAAAAATGCTCCACATCCTTAGCCATCAGGGAAATGCAAATCAAAACTTCCCTGAGATATCATCTTACCCTAGTCAGGATGGCAAAAATCCACAATACAAACACCATCAAATGCTGGAGAGGATGTGGTGAGAAGGGAATTCTCCTACAATGCTTATACAAGCACTCTGGCAAGCAGTCTGGCGACTTTTTAAAAAGTTAAAGATTGAAATGACATATGACCCTGCTATTCCACTCTGGGAATACTTGTCCATAAAGCAAAAATTCACCTCAGTGACACAAGCACAACCATGTTTATAGCAGCATTGTTTACAATGCAATGTCGTGGAATCAACCCAAATGCCTAACAGTTAAGTGGATAAGGAAATTGTGGTACACTTATACAATGGAATACTACTCAGCCATCAAAAAAGCTGAATTAATGAAATTTGCCAGGCAATGGATGGAATTAGAAAAAATTTTATTGAGTGAAGTATCCTAGACACAGAAAATCCAATGCTGTATAGGTGGATCCTAGTACCAAACCCACTTAGTGACATATTCAGAGATAAATCTCTGTAATACATACAGTAATTGCAAAGATTATAAATAGGAGGGAAGTACCACTCCCCAGAAATAAGGAGAGCCGGGTCATGCTTCAGTAGAGAAAATAGATTACCATCCAGTATTGCAAGTAAGTAGTGAGACACCCACTCTCACTTTCCTTCCTGATCACTTGAGACTGAGGGGGTTTGATCTCACCAATCAGGGAAGGTATAATGACTGGTAGATAGGCAAAGGGGAGATTGATACCCCCACACTGTGGTCTGTTACTCATATTCCATGCACCTTTGAATCTCCTCTTATACTAAGATTTCATTTAAACAGCCTGGTATCTTTGGCTAGGAAGTGACCTCCAATACCAATCAGGATGGAGCCAAGGGTGGTGCTGGAACAGCAAAACTGAAAATAACAACAAACCTTAATCCAGAACACCAGAGACCCTACATTAATCACCTGGAAGCAGACCAGCCAAATCTCTCCCCATCCTAAAGTTCAGGGAAACTTGTGGAAGAGGGAGCAGTAAGATTGTAAGAGCCTAAAGATGGGGAGGACCAATGATATGCAAGATACTCCACACAAGTTTGGGCCACAGTAGCCTTAATCGGACTTTGCTTGACCTGTGAAATGACTGACATGTCAACAACTCCCTCCCCCTCCCCCCGGCCCCCAAGTCTAATATGGATCACAAGCACTAGGATCCTTAAAGGCAAGGAATGAACAGTCATAAGAGTGTCCCCATACCAAAGGGGAACCCAAGAAAAGGCTCTGGGAAATGCCAATGAGTCCCTACACCTCACTGGAATGGAGAACTCAGAGGGAAGTTTGGCATTCACACAAAAGGATGCTCCAGGGAATGTGAGGTGGGAAGGGGGAGACACTAGGAAAAGAGGAGGGTGAGGGGTGAAAGGAATTACTGTATGTATTACAGAGGTTTATCTCTGAATATGTCACTAAGTGGGTTTGGCACTAGGATCCACCTATACAGCATTGAATTTTCTGTGTCTAGGATACTTCACTCAATAAAATTTTTTCTAATTCCATCCATTGCCTGGCAAATTTTATTAATTCACCTGGAATAACTGTATTAAAAAAAAAACACTCCATTTTCTTTAAGCATGTGACTAATAAAAATCTAATGCTTGTACATCATCGGAGAGGAGGACCTAGAGGAGAGTTAGGCATACACAATTAAGGACTCTCTGGGAATTGGGGGGGAGGCACTGGAGGATGGGGAGGGAGGCGAGGGGGAGCAGGGGGCTCGGGGGGAGGAGGAGGGAGGGAGGGAAGTGGTCTACCTATTAAGTTTGTATGAGCGGAAATGATAAAAAATGTATTAAAAAATCTAATGCAATCTGATTCCTATTTTTGTTGCTGTTGTAGGTTTTCCCTCTCTTTCCTTTCCTCCCTCTTTCTTTTTACCTGTCTCTTTTTAGAGGCTCATGGTTTTTCTCCTTATTTCTTACTAACATGATAAATTTCAGACTTGAAAACAGGATAAAATGGTCAGTAAATTGGTATTCCTTATATTGTTTTTAAAATAATTTTTTAAAAAATGTTTTATTATTTTATGATTGAGAGAGAGGGAGCATGAAGGAGGGCGAGTAGGAAGAAGAGAGTGAGAGAGAGAGAGAAAGAGAGAGAACAGAAAGACTGAATGCATGCTTTTCATAGTGTAATGGTGTAAGTCAAAAGACGACTTTCAGATGTCGGTTCTCTCCTTCCACCATGTAGATGTCTAGGAATTGAACTCAGGTCTCCAGGTTTGCCTACAGGTGCCTTTACCTGTTGAACTATCTTTCCAGGGCCCCCTATATATTTTAATTATAAAATTCATCAAATTGACTGTGCTTAGTATTTTATGCCTCAATATGGATCTGGAGTGAATATTTCATAATTATTTTCTAATTATTTGATCCTTTTTCTTCTTTACACTCTCAGGGATTCCCATGTCTTCCACACCTATTTCACAAAAACATTATTCTGACATATAAATACTGCCTAAATATGTGAACAGTTCCTAAATGCACTGGACATTGGTGGGAGAAAAAAAAATGAAGAGATCTAAACAAAGGGGACTGTATCCATATTATGGAATTTATAGCCAAGATGTATGTTCTTTTAAGCTTCACACTCCTCACTATTTATCATCTTCTCCTCAAAAACCCCAAAGATCTCTCTCATTAAAAGGCAATAAAAATGTAAGAAAAGCTCCTAAAAATAGCTCTCACATCTTTCTTTTCATTGGCTTTCTCAAAGATGTATAAACTAAGAACAGTGTAAGACAAATGCTTTCTACTGAAACTTCACATACAAAATCCAGCTCATTTATCAAAAATAGGAGTGGGAGGAATCTTTAAATAGGAATGTGTATAAGCAATGACAGTTTTAAACCATCTCCTATGCAACTCCTTTTCTAGCATTTTTGAAGGAAATATTGGAAACTATTTTATCTAATGACCTATATGATAACAAAATTACAGAAGTAATTTTTAATTACATGATTCATTTTAGGTTTAAAAATTAACATGATTCATTTTAGATTTAAAAATTAACATGATTAATTTCAGGTTTGAGGCCAAGATAAAACACAGGGATTCTGTAGACCCCACCCAGTGCTGCCTTACCCTCATGCTTGTTTTTAAGCAAGTCTATCAAATTTATTACACAACACAGATAGTTTTCTTTCAGTGAATATATAAAGAAATTTCAATTTTTACTAGTGTTGTTCTTCTATTATGCTTACATTAGATTCTTTCAGATTGACTTAAGCTTCTATAAATGAACAAATCACCAAAGAGTTGATCAACCACTTTTTCATATTGTAAATTAATGGTCTACACAGTGTTGAATGATTCATTGCACTGGTTAATTTTATCTTTTCCTTTGTGTGTTATGAAGAAGCTTCCAATGGTAGGTACTCACCTGAAGGTACTTGACTTCAGACTCTTCTGTCTTGGGTCTAAACTTGCTCAGTTCAGCCCTCAACCAAAAAGCTTCTCTTTGGAATGGAACATGTAATATAGAGAATCATAACTGATCAAAGTACAGAGAATAAGTGACTGTGGATGACTGGGCCAGAAACAAGGTATCTGAATCATCCTTACATCCCAAGGCTCAGGGAATCTCAAGGTCTAAACATTTCTTAAAGATTTTAAAACTTTATTTTTATTTTGGCAAGTTTTGAAAAGGTTGCTGACTCAATGGTGTGGCCCTTTTTGTAACACTGGGGTTTTCAGTCATGTTAGTATAGCATAATGCTATCTTTATTCTTTTTTCTGAATTGAAAGGTATTTACTACCCACCTGATCCCCAGTCCTGTTCTATTGAGATTGCTTCAATTCCTGCCCCTTATCCTTGCTGTGAGCAAACTGAGGCTGCTCATTTTCTTCCACCATGTCCTTCTTCTAGAAAATACTCTCTCTTCTCTCCATATATATTACTTTTCTGTAAAAACTTGTCCAACCTTCCTTGGGTCTTCAATCTCTCATTTTTTAAAATTTCTTTGAGTAATAATAATATTGCTCTTTATTATGTGATTGTATATTCAAAACTTATGAGACTTTTCTGCTAAAGTATCCCTTACATCAGAGAAGAACAGATACTATTTTAAGGTTAGATAGGAATAGGAAGAGGTCTTATATTCTTAAAAATTACACTATGTTTCAAAATGGACTTTTGCATTTATTCCCATCGGAGTTGATTTCAGAAGCAGGTTATTGAGGCATTTGTTAGAAAAATAGCTATCAGACAACCTAAATATCTATAGGAGGCATTAGAAATATTCTACTAGATACTCAGTTTCTTCACATACTGTTTTGCACAATGAGCAAGATGTGAGCTAGAGTCACTCTGTTTAAAGAGCAAGAGGATCTTTATTTTAAAAGAGAAAACAAACTGAAGAGAGAAGTGGAAGGGAGATGGAGAAATTGAGGAAAGGAAGAAGGGTAGAAGATAACATTTTTTTCAATCTCCCAATCATTCTATTATGGAGGACTTTCTCATACATAGCAATTTCCTCAACTCAACTATGAGATCCGAAAAAAGTGCAATTTTTAAAATCAAAACTTAAGACCTTTTAGTTATGTGCCATTGAAAAAATGAATTAATACATCACATCACAAATAAAAACATGTAAAGAATATAAAAAATGAAGAAAACATTTTTTTTGCAAATGTAAAATCAGGAACAAACACATTTAAAATGACAGTTTGCATCAGTGATGCATAATTTACCTATAGGTGACTGTTTGAGTGCTGATAACCTCTGATTATGTTCTACTTTGTGTCGGCTTTAAAACTTCCATTCTATTTCTAATTTCAACTTTTGTGCTTTTACTACTCCCAAATTGAGTTTTTGTTCTTTCTCACTTTTAATCAGGATTGGAATCTAATTGCATGGGTCTTGTTTATTCCTAGTTCTCAGAGAATTTTAAATATGTATGTCTGTTTTTGGAGTTCTTTCTTCTATTTCCTCCATTTAAGTTGATCCTCTGGATTTTTTTTTTGTCTATTTTATATTTATTTCCTTAGAACTTTTTCTCCCATCTGAGAATCTTTCTTTAAATAGTTGGTAATCCTGGGCTATGCCTAAAAATGAGGTTCTGATAACTCACTATTCACTATCTAGTCAATACTGATAGAATGCCCACTGTCTTGGGTGCATTGTTCTGGGTGCTTAAAGTTCATTAGGAAAAAAGTATGAACAAATTTGATGCACTTGGCTGAAAAATAATTGAGATTTCCATGCCCTTAAATGTCAATCTCTTTCTTGGACTAAATGGCATCTTTAAAGAACCCACTTATCTCTTTCCTGGATGATGGACATTGGCTGCTTCTTCCTAAAAGTGAGGCAGAAGATTGCATTATGAAGTCCTGCTTTTTAACGACCAGACTTCCGTTTAACCCCAGTATTTCTTCCCAACACACCCATTATATTTATCTAGACTGAATAAATAAATAAATTTTAAAAAGCACTATTTCCTGCTTCTGAGCAGGTTTTTGCTGTCTGCACAGGATGGGGGAAGTAGGTGAGTTGAGATATGTCATAGTTTGAATGTAAGTTTCCCCCTTCCCCCATACACACATGTGTTTGCATCCTTAGCTGATATTAATATTTGGGAACATTGGGCACCTTCAGGAGGTGGAGCCTTACTGGAGGAAGACACCTCACAAAGGGATGGGTCTTAAGTTTGGTGGGCCCATCCCTGCTTCCTCCAAGCTTGCTCTTGCACACTCTGCCTTCCTGATGGCTATGCTGACCTAAACTATCTGCTATGAGATTCCTGTCACAATGGACTATCTCCTTGCTGGAACTGTAAGTCAAATAAAGAATAATAACTGCAACAAGGTCTGATTGTTCTTAGTACCTGTCTGTGAAGCCAGTTTCCAAATCTGAGACCTTCCCTTCTCAGTTTTTCGAATATCCAAGTTCAGGGGGTTTGAGTAGCAAATTACATCATTTTTCATGTGTGAAAAATGTCTTCTGTCTAAGTCAATTAACATTATTGGAATCTTTCCTTAGAAATTTTTCACTTCCTTATTTCTTTGTTCTCATAAGCTAGCTTTCTAAATTAATTTCAGCTGAAATTTTATTAATTTTAGTCATAATTTAAAGGTATTTCTAGAGGAAGAGAAAGATACATATAGCTTAACCACTGTTTTTAACTGAAAGCTTATCTTTTGAATTAAACGTACTGTGATATACAATTGTATAGTTATTGTGAACACCCCAAATTTGCTTCATCCTTCATGAATGTACTCATAATCTTGGTTAATTCATTAACCTACTTACTGTAGGTGTGGCCAATGGAACAACTGCAGAGGAGAAACAGATCTGAATAGTGACTGGACATGCAGCACATGAACAAGCCTGGACTAACTGTGTAGGATGAGAAGGCATGTGTGGAGGAATCACAGCCATTGCTGCTCAGATTCATTGTAGGCTGCTCAGATAACACGAACTCCTACCTGTCCCACACTAACTATAGACTTGTCATTGAGCTCAGATGATTTCAGGTTTGCTTTACTTAGCCCAGCCAGTGTCAATATGGTGGATCATAAGAAGTGGTGTATTATGTAGCAGAAGGAATCTAGTATAATTCCTATAAATTAATAACATTAGCATTTATTTTCTATTTGCTATATGCTAAAAGTTTGACAAAAACTGTTTCAAAAGCCTAGATAAAAGGAATG
Organism: Typhlomys cinereus; assembly: GCA_023101885.1. Classification (NCBI taxonomy): domain Eukaryota; kingdom Metazoa; phylum Chordata; class Mammalia; order Rodentia; family Platacanthomyidae; genus Typhlomys; species Typhlomys cinereus. The sequence goes on along the minus strand of JALPQD010000148.1, from coordinate 4,371,821 downwards.
AATATGAAAATAAAATTAAATGGGTGAGGAAATGAAGTATTTCAAAGGAAAAAAAATGTTTCAAGTAATTAACTCTAACTGAGCCCAGTGAAATCTCTGAGTTGTATAATGCTCAACTTATAGATGAAAAAACTAAAATCACAATAAAATAGTACATATAATAAAAGTATTACTACTCAGTATTCTACTCAGGCTTTGGTATCATTTATTTAAAGAGCAAAGATTCAAAGTATGCGTATGTTGACCATGAAAAAACTTCTCTTCTTTATAATTATGTAAGCATTTATGTAACCTTATTTTTATTGGACCAAATTACAAGTGTTTTTTTTTTCATACTATCTTGATGTATACTAACATATATACATTATATGTGCTATTTTTTGAGCTCTCTCTTTACCAGTGGTGTCAAAGAGGCGGACTTTGAACTCAAGGGATTCTAACCCCAGAATCCTTGATCTCGTCACTTTGCAGTAGTGTTATCAAATATCTGTGCTCTGATGTTGGTGCACTATATATCCCTGTCTCGCATCCTTCCTACAACCAAATGCTGCTCATTTTCAAACCTGCCACCCTAGTAATACTAGTCCATACATAATGATTCATGTTCACAGTGATTTATTTATCAAACAGTACACGCAAACAACTTACATATCATTTTTAACAAGCACAGATATCCAGGGAAAGGAACTTCTCAAGAATTCTTATCAAAATGGTAAATACATAAGAGTTACTTTATAAACATCTGCTGACCAAAGTCCACCAGCAGCATGTACTGGATTAATCCCATGGCTCAATATCTGGAGCATTCCAAACTTCCAAGGCTTACTGGAAGAAAGTGTCTTGTGATACAGGCCCTCCTGCAATGGATTTGTCGTCTTCTCACACTGTTCATAGTCTTACAATAATGGAAGATAGTTAGCTTTTGATTTTGAGCTTGAAATAAAGCAAAGATAGCCTGAATGACCATGTACCATTTCATAACCTATCTCTTTTGAGTGAAGAGAAGGTAATTCTCCATTGTTCCAACTTGTTCAAGAAATGGACAGTAGGATTATTGGACCCATTTATACCTTTACACTTTCATTACAGTTTTTTCTGGATCAGTTTTCTGGATGCTCTAAGCATATCTTCATTATTATGATTACTGCAAACTGAACACTTGTGGGCCATGCATAAAATTCTATCTTGGGAGCACATTTGAAACATTGTCAGTCAACACTTCAATGGAAACATTTATTAAATATCCATTTGGGGGGCTCAGGGATTAAGCCTCGCCTTGAAAGCAGAAGGTCCTGAGTTTGATCCCAGATCCCATGTAAAAACATCAGACAGAAATAACAGTTCTGTACTTCCATCTCTGGAAGGTGGAGCCTGGAAACTCCAGAGCAAAGCGAAAAGGAGGTAGAGCAATCCATCATGATTCCTGAAGTCACTCTTGGACCTCCACAGAGACACATAGTACCCTCTGATATACATGGAAAGCACAGAGACACAAAGACACACAGAGCCTTCTAATATACAGAAACAGAGCACACACACACACACAAATTAATAAAATCCATTTTGGATTTTACCAATGTGCTAAAATTTTGGCAAAATAATGCAAAAAAAAGGATACAATCTTTTCATTCAAAGATCAAACAGTTGAATCTATTTGTATTTTATATGTTTTTAAACTATTAACTACTTTGGGAGTAGTTAATAGAAAACACCTTAGTTTAGTTCAACAGCTATGGGGCTGACAAGATAACTAAGTGAATAAGGTACCTGCTTGGAAAAAAAATCTAGTGATCTTGAGTTTGACCCCCAGAAACCCCACATGGAAGGAGAAAACTGACTTGTAAAAGATGTCTTTCTGACCTCCAACCTTGTGCATGGTGTACATGAGTGTTCTTTCCTTGCTATCAGATGAATTATTAACAAGAACTATTAGGGCAAAATAGAAAGACTGGTCACTGAGCAAATTGTGTAATTATCTTCATATTTTAAGACATGTATGTACATAGATGTGTTCAATTGCCTGTCTTTCTGACTACAAACATGAAGAAAAACATAACATGTACCAACTCACATGGATCAATGATGCATGCCTATGACTTTTGAAATATTATTAAACGCATGTATTTAAAAACTAGGGAAGATTTGAAACAGCCAGTTTGTTTCCTCCAGTAAATATTTTATGATTTATGGTTTTCCATTTATGGTATTATTTGGATTTGTAAACTAGATGATGGAATGATCAATGGTATGATTACTCCAAAGGGAAGAGTTAGATAACACACTTCTGATTGGGCCTTTCAATATGGCTGGCTTGCCTAAATCTATACAGCATAAATCTTTTATTTTAGATGAGTTATAAAGCATAAAGTATTTCCCATATATGACCTCATTTTGATTTGGGGCCAGACACAAAGAAATATATATCTTATCATTCATGTACTAAATACGGGCATTCATATCAACTTGAGTTGAAATAGAATATACTCAGTTACAACTTAGTATATTCTTATATGCTTATATGAGAGTATGTATGTCTCATATAATAAAAGAATTTTTTGTTTTCCCTCTCTGGCATTATAAGGTTGAGGCATCATCATTAGTACCACCAAGATGTTTAGTTAATATTTGAGGGTTCTGAGAAATTGTTTTATTTTTTCAACTGAGAAAAACCATGTGGTTTTTTGCCTTATGATTTGAAACAGGCATCCTCCCTCTCTTATCTAGAATGAGGCTGCCTGGCCTACATGCTACATCAACATAAGGACCTGATGATCCCAAACAGGAGGCATAAACAAAGTTGGGCTCTTAGTCATCCATAAACACTTCAGAAAACCCTTTCTAGGCTGTGTATAACTGTGGGGAAGAGCACAAAAATTACTTTCAAATCACTGCAATTGTCAATAATAATGATTAAGATAGTTTCAGAAATGAGTTTTTAAAAAAGTGAGGAAAGCACAAAAGTAGCATTTAAACATTCAAACTCTAATATCAAATGTCAAAGGCATACATTTTGAAAAAAATTCTTTTTTTGAGCACTAAAGAACACTAAAAATTAAGGGCTGGAGAGGTGGCTCAGGGGTTAAGCCTCCGCCTTGCAGGCGGAAGGTCCTGAGTTCGGATCCCAGATCCCACGTATAGATGCCAGGCGGAAGAGGGGGCGGCCTGCGCTTCTGGTCCTGGTAGGGCGGAGCCTGTGAATCCCGGGGCAGAAGGAGGTGGAGGCGTCCATGGTGGTTCGCGAATTCGTCCGTGGTTCTACACACACACACATACATACACACACACAGACACACACACAGACACACGCGCGCACACATACACATGCATATGCACACAGTTGAATAAATAATAATAATAAAAAAAATTTAAAAAAAAAAGAACACTAAAAATTAAAAGGAAAGACTTCCCATATCATGCAGAAGCTTGTATAAACTAAGATGTTAAAGCCATTCATGATTCCTCATGAGCCATTTAAAAGAGACAGGAAGTACAAGCATTTATAATTCTAGCTCTGTTATCCTGGAATTTCAGGCTTGAATGATATGTTTTTAAGCTTTGTTGTTAATGTTGGTCTATAAAGCAAGACTTTTACCAACAGTTTCTTTGTAGCTTACTCATATGCCTTTGCACAAATCTTCAGGGAAAGTCTAAATAGAAGCAGACACAGTTGATCCAGCTGTAAATTTGTGTGCATGAGTTACTTTTTTTCTGATTCTGTTGTGTTCTCTGCATTCTATGTTCCAGCAAACAGGTCTTCATGGAGGTGTGGTTTTCCTTCAGGACCATATGCTGTGTGAACTAGTGTACATTCACAGCACAGTAGAGAGAATAGTAGGGAACTAAATGCTACAGTTTTCTTTTTGTCTTGTCTGATGACCCCTTTTGTCATTATTTAAGGGAAACGAAGACCATTAGAGAAAGCTAATTGCCTTCACAGTCCTCAGATTGTACTGATAGTACTGATATGGGAGTTAAGCCAAATTGCTTTCTCAGAACAATTCTGGGAATACACCACTTCCAGTAATAGTCCTATCAACCAGGCCTAAAAGCAAGAGGGCAAGGATGCACTTAAAGGCAATTATCCACCAACACTGGAAAATATGGTTCCTAGATTAAGAGACTCGAGTATGTGCAATATATCTTGATTGCAACAAAGCAGTTGATATAGCATTATTCAATTTACTAGATAAATTAATTTAAATTGGTTAGGTAGATGTATAGTCAAATGAACTACCAGCTATCAAAAGGGCCATAAATAATAGATAACAATAAACACATTAGTTTTGCATGCTTCTAATTTAGTTATTTCTCTCCAGAGCTCTCCTTCAGATTAGAATATGACAGTTAATATATATATGCCACCCTCCAGCTATCTTTTTAAAGATCTTTTAAGGATCCCATCTGTTCCATAAAGTTGCAAGGATCAATTATAGTACCATCAACAACTCCCATGATTCAGAGCTGATTTTATTTATCCATAGTAAACTCTTAGCTCCTCCTTACATTTCTATTTGATGTCTGAACTTTCTCTCAATGTAGCATGCATGGCAATTCCTGGCAGTGGAAGTAATTTTTGCCTCCTCACATGCCTAATACTACATTAGTTACTGACTTTGACTTCTTTTAGCACGTTGGTGGAGATGACAGACACGTGGTTCAAGCAAAACTTTCCTTTTTGTTCAGGTATTACCCAACTTGATACTTTTCTAATGTGTCTGACTTAGCAAAAGTTGAATAGCCTAGTCAAGTTTGCACTTGGCAATTTCACCCTTGAAATTCCAAAACATAGCAAAGACACACATTTGAAGACAATGCAGCCTTATTCAACAAAGTAAAAAAATGTAAGGTCTGTAAAACATTTTCTTCCCAACTACTTGTCTGTTTTGTGATATACCTACTTATATGCTATATATCTGTTTCTATCACTATATTGCTCTATATTGTATATAGACATACATAGCTATCTATCCATCTACCTATCTACCTATCACCTATTTACTTATCTATCATTTGTCATCTATTTGTCTATATCGAGGCAAGGTATGCCTATATAGCACAGCTTGAAACTCGTGGGCTTCTGTCTTGGCTTACCAAGTATTCAAGCTTCTCCCGTTCCTTCATCTGAAGACATAGACCATTGAGATCTATACAAATAGTCTTTATGCTATTTTCCAGGTCCATATTTCTCATCATGGTGATGGAAGCTGTGAATACCCAACTAAGCGCCAGAAGAGGATTTAAGATAATTTTTTTACACCTTTGGGACATTCTTGGGGGATGGAACATTTATAATAATATCAGATCAATATTTACTGGATGGAAGAAAGACTTTTTATATAACTTTGTATAAGCTATAGAAACTGAACAGGAAAAGCACCCATTGTTGAAAATACAGAAAAATATAGTGGTGCACATCCAAGATGAGCTTCTCACAGTGGGGTAGGTTATAGGGTAAAGGAATTCTGGGTGAAACATTAAGGATCTCTAGATATTGGGAGTGGGATGCACATGACAGTGGGAAACAGTTGTAGGTCCTAATACTACAATTCCTTCAGTGGCTGTAAGGCAGATACATACATGATACAACCCATTTTACACACCCAATTTCTCATTTATGTTTAGTTGCACAACTGATCATCTCAGGAAAGTAATATTCTCTATAATTGCACAATTTTATATCACATATTTATATATTATGCATTTATTGTATTTTATATATCCACACAAGAAGGTTAGCTTCCAAATGCACCTATGTGTGGAATTCATGTGACATAACAGTGAAAATAAGGAACAAAAGGTTGCCTGATTCTTCTGAGAGAGAGAGAATTGTTCATTCTTTTCTTTTAATGCAATAGAAGCTTCAGAGAGAGAGAAACTATTGCAATTGCATCAAATGTAGCCTAGAAAGAGCATTAAGCAAAGATTTGATTTTCTCACTATTGATATGGTAGTGGACAAATTATTTAATCATATGAACATCTCCCCTCATCTGTAACATAGAGAAAATAAGACCTACTTTTCAGAATTATGAATATCAAGTGAAATAACATATAAACTGCTTGATTTAATAACTGAATACAATAAGTATTCCATAAATGGAACTATTATTTTTATTAGATCTTACATTATTGGAGTCAAGACAAACAATAAGAACAGGGTAAATTACCTAAATTTTTATTTTCCAATCATAGGAAGAATACTAGAAAATAAAAATACATATTGCTGATAGGCAGTAAACCTTAAAAAGAATTTATTGTATAAAACTTTTTAGAACCACAGTAATGATGAATAGCATTAAAAATAGCAGCTTTCAAAACATATGTCAAAATTATCTCCATAAATCATCCTATTTTATTTTTCTTCTTTGTGTTTCTCTTTTTTTATTAAATATTTTTTTTATTTTTTACCCACTCATACAAACTTAATAGGTACCTCAGTCCCCTCCCTCCCTCCACCCCTTCCCAGTCCCCCTTGCTCCCTCCCCCCTTTGCCCCATTCTTTCACTCCCTCCCTCCGTTTCTCCCAGTATCCCCCAATTTTCCCCCTCAGTCCCTGGGGCATCCTTTAGTGCTGCGTCCTCCACTGTAACAGACTCAGTAGCATTGCCTAGAGCCCTTTCTTGTGGTCCCCTTTAGTATGGGAACTCCACTGTGACTGTTAATCTCTTGCCTCTAAGGATCCTAGTGCCTGTGATCCATGCTAAACTTTGGGGAGTCATTGATATGCATAAGGATATTTTAAAAAATTATGCAGCAAAGATCTGAAGTAAAAATAAGTGCACTGCTTTCTAATAATGTGCCATTGTGTACAAAGAAAGCCTAGAATATCTTCAGGAAAGAATGATAAATATTTTAATTGTGGCATATATTTGAATATTGAATGGCTCACTTATCTGTGTCTTTGTTTGTCTTATTTTTAGATTATTTTTCCTTTTCACTATAGAAATAAGACATATTTCCTTTTTAAATTTGAAAATTAATAAATATAAAAATAGTAACATAAATTAGAATACTATTCAGCTAGCTTACTGTTCAGTGCATATTATTATCTTGATAATAGTATGTTACTTGGTTGGCATTTCATATGATTACTTGAAATTTCATCCCTCAAGTCTTGTTATTAATTGTCAACCCTACTAGTATTTTGTTTTTTTTATTTATTGTTCTTCTATAATTTTCCCTCTTTCCATTGTTTATATTATTTGCATAATACAATATAGTATCAATGACAAATAGTATGATCACATGTAATACATAAATAGAATTGTCCACACACATCTGCAGATATAACCCAGAACTATGGTGTATAATGTTGAGAGAAAAACTGTTTTAAGAATAAAGAATAGGGCTGATGAGATAGCTCAGAGGGTAAGGAGCCTGCTTGCAAACCTGGAGACCTGAGACCAAAAGCTCATATGGTACATATGCTGTTTATCTCTCATTCTCATATTATTTCTCTCTCTTTCAAATAAATAAATAAATAAATTTCAAAAAGAAAACAGAGAAAAAAGTAGGACTGACCACTGAAAAGAATCGGAAGTAGTGCTTCATGAACACACTTAATTGTTTACAGATGAATTAATTTTATTTACTATTTTAAATTTATAACTTTTGCTTCCTTCAGCACATTGTCTATTTTTTTTCATTTTCTAACCTTAAGGTGCATTTACTTCAAATTGGCATGAGAGAGTCCCCTTTTACATGATTATGTTATTTCTTTAGCTAAAAAACCCCTCATATCCCTTTTACATGACTGTTTCCCTAATTGGTTCTGTCACAACAGTTTTGATAAGATCTCCCTCTTTCAAATCAAGTGACCACAGTTTCCCACATTTTACATGTCCATCTGGGTTGAAAATTTTGTCCAAAACTCTGTGAACGGACCCTCTTGAAAATGGTCATGTAATTTCAGAGATTTCATGTTGAGGCAATGATAAAGATAATCAATCTTTGATTCACTCACTTTTTAAAAAAGGGTTCGAAGTTTTCTGTTTTTTTGGCTTCATAGTTAAATTCCTTTTTTGCATATCATTTACTCCTTTAAACGATGGTAAGCCTTGACATTTTACCTTTATTATATTTTAATTAATTCTCTTTTAGCAAGATATTTAATCCTTTTTTATATTTTAATTAATTCTCTTTTAGCAACTTTAATTTTTTAATTCTTTCATATTGTGCTTTTAATTTGGAATTTTTAGTGACATGGAAAAATTCAGGACCACAGAGACATTGTAAAGAACCCACACCATGAACAGAACTACGGAGGGAACACTTCTATATGGCTCTCTATAACCTTCTATCCAGCCTCTTCAATCTCCAATTAGTTTAAAAATAATTTCTCATAATAAAAAAAAAATTAGGGGCTGGAGAGGTGGCTCAGGGGTTAAGCCTCTGCATTGCAGGTGGAAGGTCCTGAGTTCGGATCCTAGACCCCACATATAGATGCTGGGTAGAAGGGGGGCTGGCCTGCGCTTCTGGTCCTGGTAAGGCGGAGCCTGTGAATCCCGGGCAGAGAAAACAAGGAGGAAGTGGAGGCGTCCATGGTGGTTCCCGAATTTGCCAGTGGTTCTACACCTCCCCCCACACACACACGTGCGCGCACACACACGCACAATTGAATAAATAATAATAATAATAAAATAATTTCTGTAGGGGCTGTGGTGATAGTTCAGCCTAAGTTCAGATCCATAGCATCCACATTAAAAACTAGGCAAGTTTATAATCTCAGTCCTGGGATACTGGAGACAGGAGGATCTCTAGGGTTTGCTGACCAGACAGTCTAGCTGAATCTATGAGCTCCAGGTTCCGGTAACAGATCTTGTCTCCAAAAATTAAGGTTGACAGATCTATGCCATGGCTGACGTATCAACAGTCTCCCAAGGACTGGCAAGGATCTCAGGTGAATCAACTGCATTCGGAAAATGTCTCTGGGGCAGGTACTGGGGAAGGAAAGAGGAACCTTCCCACTTATGACTGTGTCCAAAGAAGAGTTGCATATACAATAGAAGTTTCCCTTACCAGCACAGGCTCCCTTTGGGGTGATCCACATCCACAGAGAGACAAGAGTGTGTGTGGGGGGGGCATGGTGGGGCTGAAGAGAGAAGGAGAGGGTGGGAAAGGAGGGGGAGTGGCTGGAGAGGGTAGAAGAGGACGGGGTTGGGCAGGGAGGGGTTGAGGCAATAATGTAAACTCATTTTTGTTTGCATATGAAAAATTCTCAGTTAAAAAAAAGATAGGGTTGAGACTGATTGAGGAAGACACGATGTCAACTTCTGGCCTCCACATGGACATATATGTGCATATGCATCTACACACAGAAATATGAACATGTAGACATATATACTCAATACAAAATAAGACTCTAGGAAAAAAAACTAACCTTAGCATATAAAGGAACCCAGAGGTTAATAAATATCTTGCAGGGTGATTTATTTTCTTGAGTTTCCACATTCTATACTTTTCTCACACTGTATTTTCTATAACAAACAACCTTCTGCAACTATTTATTTTAATATCTTGTCTCTGGCACAAGAAATCAGTGGTATTTACAGGCCTTATCAGTATCTTCTAAACAAGCACATCCTGACATGAATCTTTATCCTCTAGGACTGGTCTCTGGTAATGCATCTCAGTAGGAGGCAGCCTGGGCAGGGAGTGGCACTCGACATTCCAAGATAGGAAATCAGTTGTTGGAACAGCTGAACCTGGGAGAGCTCATAAAGGGATTATGTCCTTTCTGTTTTGTCTGTTCTGGTTAGAGACAAGGAGGCCTGTTTCAGAACAACTGGAAATGAACTCCCCCTCACGTGAGATGGAGTCATGGAGAAAGAGTGGGAGCCTTCAGATAGATTAAGAGATGTAGACAACAAACACCACTGACAGTTAAAAGTATCAAAGGGAATCCACCCACAGCTAGATGCACTTCTTCAAGGATGAATTGTAGTAAAAATTTAAAAATTCCTTGAATATATGTATTTTTTTTTCATTGCTGGGATCATAATCAATGACTTGTGCATGCTAGGTAAGCATTCTACCACTGAGCCTTCTATTTTAGAAAGATGGAGAATATGCTAATCAAATCTTGGAGAAACCTCACTTATGGGAAATTCCGTGTAAAAGAAACAGACCTGAATTCACTGTGTTCTCCACAGTCAATGAAAGCGTCACTGGAAAGAGGAAACTAAAATTGTCAGAGGAGCTATGTTTTAATTCTAATTAGCCAAAGCAGAGTTAATAGGAATGATGTTGGGGATTCTCAGTGATAGTTTGGAGTGGAACTGAATGGTCAGGGTAGCCGCGCCTGACACTTCCCTTAAGTCTGTCTTGCTCCGTGTGTCCATCCCAGTGTGCATTGTCTGTACAAGGCCCCTTGGCACAGAAAGGCTATGGGAAACTCTCTAATATAGGCTCTATAGTTTACAAGTCCACATATCCCAGAGATTTTTCTCCCTTAAGATTCCTATCTTGGAATGTCAACAACCAGGAATCACTGACAGAAAATGGTGGCTCACTGGAGAAGAGAAAATCTCAAGAGATATGTTACCCCCCAGAAAGACTTATTGGAACTGTGTCAAAGAAGAAAGAAGGAGTTTTTTTTATTAGATGGTCTGTCTCCTGATAGACTGGTCATGCCCTACTGGGAGCCAAGCATTTACCAATGAATACATCCTGGAAGGATCCCAATGGATCACACATGCTAAAGGACTAATGAGAGAACTAGTGGTGTGGAATGGGAAGGGGCAGAGGTATGGGTAGTAGAAGATGAAACATATAAATTAGCTGTATTTATAATCTGCATACAAAACCTTCAAAGAATTTTAAAAAAGAAATGATGATTCATATTTTGGAAGGGAACACTCACGGTCCCACAATACAAATGTACTAAGAAAGGACTCAAAATGGGAGACAGGTTACACATTTCAAAATACCTGAAAGTAATCAGGACGAAGCATTGAAGCAATGATTTCATTACATTCCATTTTAGAAAACTGCAGTAGAGACTGAGGAAAAAATGCAATTGTGATTCCAACTTGGATTCATTTAGAACGCATTTGAACAGGAAAAAGGAATAAAATCCAAGAGTGAAATGTTTAACAATCTTTTAATTCTCTTTTAATAAATTAAATAAATTTGTTCCATAAGTCTTTCCTTGTGAACTTCCTGTGAATCTTTGTGCATCAAATTCTTGAATCAATCCATTAGTTCATTTATTCCCATTTCTTTTGGTTTAATATTTTGAATATTCAGGCTCATTTTATAAATTTAACTTCATCCTTAAATTTTGACAAGAGAAGTACTCTTTTGAAATTTCCTCATACTATACCATTTCATATAAGAAAATATTATAAATTTCAAGATTTTTCTGTTTGAAAACATTTCTAATACCTCAGTAGATTAAATTCTAAAGCAGATAGTAGCATGTATATAGTTCTGCTTTTTTGACCTCCTTTTCACTAAACTTAATCTAGTTTAAGATATACACTGGATTTATTAACTCTGGATATGTCATTTTGTTATAAGAAAAATATAAATATTTTTTATTTTTTATTTCTGTATATTTGTGTGCTGAATATGTTGTATTTATTGTACACGTATATATTTAATGTTATTATGTAATTTCTCTGAGCTTGATTTTGTATTTTTATAGTTCTTCAAGAGTCACCTTCTTTTCATATAATTCAGGGCAGTTATTTGGCTCAAAAAGACACATGGCTGTTATTTTTCATGATGAGTATTATCTTGTCGAGTTATTATGAAGATTAAACATACGCTTGGAAAGCTCTCATTCTGCAGTTGGTAAATGCTCTGTAAAAGTTAACCATCACTGTTCTCTCAAGCAGTAATTTTTGTTTTCATCTTTATTAATTTCCAGCTCCTGCATTTTTCCTCATTCTCAAATTGAATGGCTATTCCATTTGTTTTATTTCATTCTTATTTAACAGTGAAATATTTTCAAGCCTTGGATTTTCTGTTGTTTCCCTTAGTTTTGACTGACAATATTCTACATTTTATCATTGCCTAAATAATACAGTCATATTTATTATTTCATTCATTCAGTTTTATTTTTCAGTTCAGAGATGGACCCATGAAAGATGTATTATTGGAATTTAGTAACATTTTCTCTATGATCAACAATACATCAATTTCTAAAAAAAAATTAAATGATATAAGAAAAGTGTTCTCATTTTTACCTTGCATATAGTTAAAGATCCACTTATATTCTTAAATTTTCTTCCTATGCTTTAGTATTTTTCCTATATAATTAATTTCTGTGTGCTTAGTTTTGAATTCTGTCTCTCATCCATGAATTGTTATCTGGCTGTCTGTGGAATCCTTGGCCTCTTTAGAAAGACTATAAATGTTATCTTCCTCTGTCCTGGTTTTCCAAGTTGCTGAGAAAAATCTCTCTATTCTCATTGTGATTGGTTACTATCGTCCCTGTTTAGAACTTGGGAGCTTTGCCTGTTTCCTTGGAGCTCAGGGTTTTCTCCAGGTTATATAGTGTGACATTTGTTGTTGTTAATCTGGTCTGGCAATTAAAACCCTTTGATCTGAAAACTCAAGTCAGAGAAATACACTTTGCTCTTTGATTATTTCTCTTTCTCCATCTGTTTCTTTGTTTCTGAAACTTGCATTATTGGAATATTTGATATGAATTTATCTTCTATTATACTAATCTTTTTTCCCTAATTCATATTCTTTTTCACTGTCAATTTAGGTTTATTCCCAATTTATTTTTCCATGATGTTGCTGTTTTCACCAGCATCTACGCTTTTTCTTACTGTCTACATTTAATGTTTAAATTAAACATAACTAATTTTCTGGAAAAAATCTTTTGTGAAAGTTTTCTTTTGGATCTCTTTGAGTTATTTTATTTTTTTTCTTTTCTTCATTGTATTTCCACTATAAAGGCCTCTGTATCCTAATGATTTCAGTTTTAATTCTTTCAACTTCATCTAGGCTTTAAATTATACATCAATCTTGAAGAGGCAGTAAATTTCATTTTCTATTTATCATTGCTACACTGGGTCTTTGAGGAACCTCAAAGTGTTTTTCTCTGAACTCATTTATCTTTGTCTGCAAGGAAAGCTGGTGGGGAGCATGGTGGACTGAGGAACAAAGTGACAGATCTGCTTCCCAGAGGGGCGTAGCATCAAGGAGGTCTGCTGTGTCTTTTCTCTGGAGGCGTCTGTATTACAGTGTGATTTTTCCTCTTTTTGATTTTATAATAGCATAACAACTCAGATATAGATATGTTGTTCAAAAGTAGCCAGCATCAGTAGTAAGTTAATTTTGCTTCTTTTTGATGCAAGTGAGAAAGAAATCAGAAGTAATATTTGTGAATCTTTGCTTAAAATAACTCACAAATCCATCAGGTTGGTTAACTTGCACCCAAGTTTTACCAAAAAAATAAAATCATACTATTACCTCACTCTGAAATCTGAGGTGTATGACAAGAGATTAGATGTATCTGTGTCCTATATCACTACAGCACAAGCCTATAGAATTTATTGTTCAATCATACTTTGTCCTTTATAGTAGCCATTAGCCAAACATACCCATCACCTAAATAGATTGACTATGTCAAGAGCTGGTACTACACAAATTATTTTTTCCTTCATAACATTCACTTACTCTGAACAATATAATGATGCTGTTTTTACAATATAATAATGCTGTCTTTTATTGAATTAAACTAACAGCCTCAAAAGATGCATGGTTCTGTAAAAAATAATTCCCTGCATCAGTTCTTTCGAATTAGAGTTGTTACTTTTTTGTGTAGTTCCTGACTTTTGACTTCTGTGTTATCTGGCTTTCTGTTAATGTAAGCATTATCAGAAGTAATCAGCTTGTAAGGAGCAAGGTTCTGTGAGACTCACACTTTTAAACTTTCTAATCCATGATAGAATAGCCTCTTCATCATGACTTCTGATGAGGTGACACATCATGGCAAGAAACTCATGTTGGGGCAAAGCTGCTCATCCTCTATTCATGGACAAAGAATGGATTTGAGTTCCACTCTACCCTTGCAATACTTGCTTTCAATGACCTAAAGACGTTCAACTGGGCCTTGCCGCTGAAGATTCTACCACCTCCTAATAGTACTGAGGCCTAAGCCTTAACACATGGGCATCTGGGGACATTTAAGTTTCAAACTTCAACACTGGCCTATTGTAGCATGTCTAAGAAATATCTAACATACATTACTGAAGGTTTTGCCGAAGAATATAACATAGCTTTAGAATAAAGGAAGATAGCCTAGAGAGGTATTTAACAGGAATCTTTTACTTTATGATCTAGTGGTATATTTTATAATCATCCCATTTTAAAACAATAAAATTATTGTTCAATAAATGCTCTTTGAGTAATTTCTTGAGAAAAAATATACTCACAGTGAAACCAGATCTTAGTGTCTTGCCTATGGATTCTTTACAGAATTTGGATGTTTACAGCAAATATCTCCCAAGGATTTAGAGTTTCCTGATAACAGGGAGGATTTACTGATTACCATACCAGAACTAAATAAACAACCATGACACATTTTACTGACCTTTCTGGGCAAGGATGTGAGGTTGGTATGATGCATTGCGAAAATAGTTGTCTCCAAAACAAAAACTCTGTTATCTTAAAACTATGCATACTGTCCTAGTCTGTTGAAGCTACTACAACAAAATACCAAGAGCTTTGATTGCTTATAAAAAACAGAAATTCATTTCTCACTGTTCTGGAGTCTGGGAAATCCACAACAATGAATCTTGTGCTCTGATGAGAATATTTCTACCTCTACTGTATCCATGATTAAGCATGTATAATTTACTCAATTAATAACTTGACTTAGTTCTCTACCTGCATTCAATGTGACTGCATGATTCATCTAAATTTGTTTGTAATTGCTTCAACAATGCTTGCTAATTTAATTTTGCTTTTTTGATTATAAGGAAACATTGATGTTTTTCAACAAAGTCAAGATTACTCACTTACATGAAAATCTACACAGAGAATTGTTGCCCCTGAAGATTCTGAAGCCTCTTAGTCTCCCTTCTTCATACTTTATGTGGACTGCACTGTGGTTTCTCTGTTTACTCTTCTGATATGTATGTGCTATCATTGTTTTACAGATAATCTTTTCTTTCTTTCTAAACAAAGGCTATCACATTATATATGCAAATCTATACTTCGTATTTTACATTTAACATCTAGAAATTACAAGTCCATGATGATCTTTTGCTTTGCAACTATATAAAACTTTTTTTATGGCTAAGAGGATCAACCCCTTTGCTTGGATATTAAAGTTATTTTTAACAATTTACAATTTTACTTGTGATACTGACAAATTATGCATATATTTTATATAGATTATCTTTATGAAATTTATAAAATGTTGAATTAGTAATTTTGAAATTTATGAAATTTATAAAATGTTGAATTAGTAATTTTGTATATCCTCCTTTATAAAATGAAACATTTTGAGTTCATACCAGCAAATAAAAGAATTTGTTTCCTGAAATCATTATCAAGAGTTTAGGAACAGACTGACATTTTGGCAATATAGTAGATATGTGTGATTGACCTTCTCTATTGGCTTCTCTATGTATGTGATAAAACATGTACAAAACATAATTTTAAATTTCATCTATTGAACATGCATGGACTTTTTCTTCTTACTATTTCCTAAGCAATGTAGCACAACATGTAAAACATTCATATTGTGTTAGGAATTATAGACAGTCTAAAGATGCCTGAATAGTTTATATCCAAGTACTATACATTTTATATAAAGGATCAGTCCTCTGCAGATACCAGTTCAATTCAAATTCTCTAGTCTGAATGAAGGTATACATCTTTTAACAAGACTTAATATTATCATTTCTTTCTCAGATTTTTGTACTTGAAAATTTTCCCTTATTGGATTGTTTTCCTTCAATTTTTGAAAGCACTGTGTATATGTACAATATTAGCCCTGTCTCTTATATACATAGCAATCACTTTTTCCAAATATTCAATTTTTAAAAAATCATTTATGGCACTTGTATTGCACTTGTATTTTTTCATGATTTCATGTATATGTGTTTGGTGAGCATGCATATATGTATGTATGTTCACATATATATGTGCATGGTGGAAGCCTGAGTTTGATGTTGAAAACCATCTTCCATAGCGCTTCCATTTTATTGTTTGTACCTGGGTCTTTCAAATCAACCTAGAACTTAACTATGGGGCTAATCTAGTTAGCCAGCTTTCTCGGGGTATTCCCAGTCTCTGCACTCTGAGGCTGGACATACAGGCAGGCTACCATATTCACTGGATGTTTATGTAGGTTCTGAGTTCACTTGCTTCTTAAGCAAGGACTCAGTGAAAAATCTCTTAAGTTCAGGTTTTTGATTTTTTGGATTTTTTACCATGCATTTAAAATATTATAGGGCCTCCCTTATTCCTTTTTTGTTGAATCTGGATTTTTATTCACAGTTAGACTTTTATATAGTCAGAGAGGACTTTTTTACAGCTCTTCATTAGTGTCATATAATTTGCATTGATTTTCAGATCTCTGGTGTATTTGATTTGAGAAATGGGACTAAGTTTATTGTTTTTCCAAATGTCTATCCATTTTCCCTAATAGACAGCATAAACATAAAACAAATACTCTTGACTGTAGTAATTTGAGAGTCATCTATATTAAACTCGACTCAGGTTGAGCTTTGGATTTCGATCCCATTATGAGGCTCTGCTTGCTATTTGTCCAGTGGTAACATGACATTTTAATAATATACATGTTCTATTTTATTGTGTACTCTCTTTTTGCTTTACAGTAATTTTCATAGCCAGACTTCTTTTACATAAAAAAGATACCAAATTGTCTAGTTCTGTTTAATAGAATCCATAGCTGTTTTCTTCAGGCACATTTAAATTTATAGATTAATAAGTAGGAAGCTGGCATAATGATATTGAGGCATCCAAGTTAAGGAATTTTTTTGTGTCATGAGGAACAGCTTTGCAGGATCTGACTCTCAGAGGAGAAGCTGGGGAGTAGGGAAGAAGAACTGGTAGAGTAGGAGGCAGGAGACAAGAAAAGGTAGAGAACAAGGTCAGCAGAGTATGTTATGTATGACATTGTCAAAAGACAAAATCCACGAATAATGAGAAATGGAAAGAAAATATACTCATGATTTAAAATGGAATTAGAACAACAATTCACATCTTTAGGATCATCAAGAGAACTTAATGTGTAAAGGGCATTTTGCGTGCAAACCTAGTGACGAACTTCAATTTCAAGAACCCTCATGGTGGAAGGAGAGAACTTACTTCTGAAGGTGCTCCTCTGACCTCCACATTCTCTTTCTCTTTTTCTCTCTCATAAGTAAAATATTTTTAAAAACAATAGTTTGTTGTTTTTAGCAGCACAATTTCCCTTGACTATTCCTCATTAAATGTTTTCCTATGGATTTTTTGTCATTGCTATAACAATCTAGTTTTCATATCCATTGTAAAGAATTCAAGTTAAGAACTTGGAAACTGTCTTTTATTTACATTTTTCCATCTATCACTACACAAAACTACAGTTTGAATCTATATGACTAAAGTTTAGTTCAGAGCAACAACAGTGTTTGTTTCATGCTTATAAAATCTTCCCACTTACTTGTATTTTTTTATTGTTTGACTTGTATTTGCAGTGTTTGATGGTAGACAATTGTGTAGGTAGTATATTGAATAATTTAAAATTGGAAGCATTATTTCAATAACATAAAAGTCACTTGTTCAGTAAAGTCTTCTACTTATTTCTAAATTTTAGTCAATTGTCATGGAATACAATTTAATTTAAGTGTTCTGCAGAAAACTCAGTGTTTCACATTACATTTATGGTTAGTCCAGAGTTGTAAATAGTTCAGCTTCATAGGAAGATTGTCTAATTTACCTCTGTCTTAAACTAATCCTTTTCTAATGCTGATTTGATATGTTGTAGTCATACAGTGACTGTGTTATGCTTATAATTAGGTTGCAATAGTAAGTATTATTGTCATTAATGAAGTTCCTTCTAAAGTTTTGTGACAAAAATTAGCCTATTAAGGATCTAGGCAAAGCATTTTTACAGTTATTTTTGTTAATATGCAAAGCAATGCATTTTAGTGTCCACTTTCATATATATATATATATATATATATATATATATATATATATATGCACATACATGCATATGATTATACTTTGTTGTCACTTGCCTCCCTTCACTATTCTACATCCCACATCCCTCTTCTCCCTCTAGCTGGTTCTCTTCTTCCACTCAAAGTTCACTCTGCTTTCAAGTCACATACCTTAAATTTTTCTCTCTTATTTCCCCTGAATCTCTCCTTAGATCGCTTCATCACTTCTCATAGTCTTTTTTTCTACTCTCAAGTCATATAGACAGACAGACAGACAGACAGACAGACAGACAGACAGACAGACAGATAGATAGATAGATAGATAGATAGATAGATAGATAGATAGATAGATAGATAGATGATAGACGGAATCTGCATATGAGAGAAAACATGCACTATTAATATTTCTGAATCTGGCTTATTTTACTTGACATGAAGAACTCTAAAAACTAACGAACAAAAACAAGTAATTATCCAACGCCCCCCCAAAAAAACAAACTACTGAATTAAATGAAAAACTCTTAAAGAAATAAATACAAAAAAACTAATACAAATGTATTACACATCCTTAGCTATCAGGAGAATACGTGTTAAAATCACACCAGGATCTTAACACACCAAGTCAGAGTGGTTATCTTAAAAAAAAAAAGAGGGGGTGAAGATATGGAGAAAAGGGATCTCTTATACACTGATGACATAGTGTAGCAACTGGAATTCAGATTCTAAAAACAAAACAACAAAACAAAAACCTAACAATGTAACTACCATAAGATCCAGTCAAAGTACTCTAGGATGTAGGATCCTTTGGGTAAAGGATTCTAAGGAAGCATACCATTAGGATACTTGCACATCCATGTTTGCTGCTTCATTGGCCACATGGCTAAGATACAGAACCAGTCCAGATGTCCATAAACAAATGAATAAAGAATATGTGTTAAATATATGCATGGAAAACTGAAACTGTGACATTTTCAAGAAAATAGAAAAAATTAGAGATCATTATGCTAAGTAAAATAGTCAAATCATTTTAATGAAAATGGATAACTAGCATATTTTAATGTATTGATATATATAGAGAGAACAAATTCAACAAATAATTTAATTTTAATGTAGTAAAGTCAGTAAAGTAATGTAGTAGAGTCTATTTCAATTGGCACACAAGCAACACATTTTGTGGGGATGAAGCCTCAATTGTGGAGTCTGATAATATGCCATTCAATAAAGTAACTATATCCATAATTAAACATGTCTATCAATATTGTTTGTACGAACCATACATGATACAGCTCTCTACTACTACTCTCACATACTCCCAAGTAAATAACATATACTCTTCTGAAAAGAGATTTTTATTAATATACTGAAATAATGACTACTATAACCCTCACAATAGCTATAGCCTTCATTCAACTCTAGATGTATAAGCTAAGTTAATAGATCTGTGTGCAAACTCAACTGAAAAAATAGATTGGCTTTCGCCAAGCATAGCCCTGTCACAGGAAAGAATCATCTCTGATCACTGTCTGATCTTATTTCAGAACCCCAGGCATTGCAGATTACCGGAAAGAGTTGTGTGCGACCTATCTACCCACCTCCCAACACACACACACACACACGTGCACAGCATAAGTCACATTGTCAGAATTGTTAGTGCAAGTTGAATTATTAGACCATTACAGCAAAATCTAGGCACTTTGAAAGGAAAAAAAAAAACAGAAATTAAAATGCAACTGGATGGGTATTGCTCTCAATTTGCATAAACATATATGAAACATTGATTTAGATTCCCACTTTAGAATACAAAAGATGTGAGTCACAATTACAGTCCTAAAAAATAATTTGTAAATTGTTGTTGGATCACCAAGGTGAAAAGTGTCACTCTGCCCTGGCTTGAGAGTTTTGATTTAGGCTGTGTGCCAACAATATCCGTCCCAGATGACATACCTACAAACAGGGACATTCACGTACACACTGTACAAGCAAGCTGTCTTTGAATATTTGGCTCTGTGGCAGCCAAATTTGCAAATAAAGAAATAAATCATTCAATGTTTGTTTAACTGGCTATCCATCGCTGTTTATTTTTCATAGCTTCTTGTAGCGTAAGAAAATTTAAAAAATTGACTGAAATTTGAAAGTTTTTCCCCCTTAGGGTAAAACTTTCCCCCTTAGGGTAAGGATGCTGTGGGATTTCCATTTTGGTTCTTTTCTAGTGTGTGTGTGTGTGTGTGTGTGTGTGTGTGTGTGTGTGTGTGTATGTGGAAACAGGAAATTTTTCCGGGAAGAGAAGTATTTGGCTGGGAGAATTTGTCTTTTGCTGTCACAATCTTCAGCTACCATTCCGCTAAATGTTGTTTGGAATAATATGGCCCCAATGCCCTATCAGGAGAATTGCTCAGACGGGGAGGAGATTAGGGTGGAGAGAGGTGCCGGTATTATCTGCGCGAGTGGCCAGGGGTCAGGCTACACTAACAAGGCCGCCTCAGCCGGTGACAGAACCCAGCTGCCGGCCTCGGGCCTTCACGTCAGAAGGTTCCACTTACTGCAGAACTCTGTCTCCAGAGATTGTGGCTCCTAACCAGGGCTTTTCCACCTCTAAGAAAATCACCGGTTCATCGCTGTTGTTACCATTTTTTTTTAGGAAGAGACTACACGTGAAACCATTTACCTGTTTAACCTATGAACTGAAAACAAAACAAAACAAAACAAAAAACCTGTACCAACCTAATGAACCATTTTTCAGAAGGTAAAATATTAAGTTGCATTTTATTTTTACACCGAACGTGCTCACATTCTCCACTATGGGGTTTTGTGAGGCCTGCTTTTCCCAGCTGTCTAGTTCTTCTACCTCCATATTGAGAAACCTGACATTCTGCACATGAGAAACTGCACTTGCATTGAAAATCCTCAAGTACAGTCGTGGTCATTTTTATGACTGTTAAGGGAAATATTTACCCTTTTCTAAATTGAATTCTCTTTATTATCATTATTTTTAAAGTGAAAGGAAAATTCCTCTCCAGTTTTGTGCATTGGACTAACTCTGCCTGAGGCTTTGTCTTTCATTTCTAGGGTTGACAGTTTTTAGGTTACTATAACTTCTGGACTTGGGATGGTTGTTTAGCCAGCAGAGGGAGATAGAGCTATCTAACAGTTTTAACAGGGCTAACAGGGCTTTTTTTTTTTTTTTTTTTTTTAACTGTTTCTTAAGACTGCACCACTAATAAGTTTTTGAACATTGCTTTCCCCCCAAAAAAGGCAAAGCGATAAAGGACGTTTACCTTGGAAGCAGATGGCTCAGGAGAACCCTACTGATTTTCTAAGTAACCATGCAAGAGCAAATTAGTAAAAGACAAATAAATTTTAAAATTGCATTTCTACAGTTATCATAATTTAAAAATATCATTAGAGTAAACTTACATTCACTCAGTGCCAAAGGGCTGGGGTAAACATTCACCATGAATCCAAGCTCAAAGGACAGCTCAGAATGGATTCATTCTTATATGACTGGTGTTTAAAAGGTCTTGCTAAGTAAATGCATGGCATAGTTTATTTGAATGCACTTGTACTGGAGCTGGGGTGGGAGTGGAGGTGGGGGCTATGAAAGCATTTTCGGTGCCCTATTTTTTTTTCATGTATCAACATTTGTAATTATAGTTAAATGCTTCCAAAACAGAGTCTCCTGTAAGAAAGGCTTTGCTTTTATATGATGCTTTTAACTTTTCAAAGTATTTTTATGTGTACTATCTCATTTTAAAGTAGATCTGACACAGCCCCAATCTATTAAGGAAGTGACCCTTTAAACCTGAGAATGCTCTGGAACTTTTTTAAGCTATACTTATCTTAGTTGCCATTATAAAACTTAATGAAAGTAATGGTGATATGAAAACTTCCACAATCGGTATAAAATGTATCTAGGTAGAATATTTTCAAGGAGTCACTGAATTATCTTTTAACATTCAGAAGGCTTTTACATTTTTAATGAATTGGAGTTATATGTAGTTTCTGTTAAAAGGAATACTGTCATGGATTTATAATGGCCACCATTGTTGAGAATTTTGTAGGCATGTTTTGTAGTGTGATTAAACTTGTCCATAAGTTAGTAAGATATTTGAGCTGTGATTTTTTTAATTTTCTATATTCTCTAAGAATTATGTCATGACCTCTATAAATATGTGCTTCTTCTGTGTATAAACAAATAGTATACTTTCAAATACTGATTTTGATCATTTAAATTTCTCTAGCTAGGTAACTAGGATGTCTATTCTTCTTATCCATCCTCTCAAGTAACAAGATCACTTCATTACAGAACAACAAAGATACTGTGAAGTCTCTCAAAGCTCTTGTTTCAATTCTGAATCATCTGAGTCTATGACTGAGTTCATTAAGGGTGCCGAGCGCAGTCAGTAAAAATCAATTGCTTCAGCTGAGCTAGAATTTTCTGGGAAATATTTTTGCCTCAACTCTGAATCAGACCTGAAATTTATAAAGAAACCTGGGTCATGCCCTAAATTCAAACCAAAGAATCTGGGCTGTTTGATGATTCCAAACTTTGCTGTTTTATCCACAATTTGTTTTTGCTTTTTTTTTTCTATTTGTTATTCCTACAACTTACATGCAAGAAGTTATTAATGGAGCATGTGTAGTTAACATGCAGGGATATTCATACTCTTTATTTCTTTGCTGACAGTTAAATATTATATTAATGGCATTCCCCATGCACCTTTATCATGACATCAAAGAGGAAATTGTTTTGAAGGGTCTTGTTTGTCATATTTTATATCTCTTTATGACATCCTTTAATAACTGGTCTTAAGAAAACAAGAGATTATGGGATAAAAGTGATGTAGTGTTTACTGTAAGGGTAATCACTTGTTTCAGGAAAATATTGTTTGTCCGGTATTTTGTTAATTGCACTTTGTCTCAATATTAAAATATTTTTAGATTATTAAGCTACTTTTATTGTCATTGTGATTTTTGAATCTGCTGCCATTGTATCTCATGTCCCCATAAGGGCTTACCTTTTATACATGAAAATACTTAAATTGCACATAGGAAATTCTTTGTTATCATTGCTATTAGCTTTTGATTGAACATATTCAAGACACCTTTGCAGTTCACCATGATCTTCAGAATCAAAATTGAAGTGTAATATAGAAAATTTGCTTTGTACAAGTGACTCAGAAAACCTGTTTGAACCTGGAAGATTCTGTGACAATTTTATCTTAGTAAGTGTTATAAATTTAAAGATAAATCATGTATAATCACTTTCAAGCACAACATTGCATTTTTCACACAGTGAAGTCCTTCAATCCCTATGAAACCAAAAAAGACATTTCTATTTCACTTAATTAAAAAGGAAAAAACCTCCAAATAAGGAGGAAATTAGTCATTCAACTTCGTGAAGTGGATGATAATGTCAAAATGGAGATTGAACAAAAATTTTATCAGTTTCATGTCTCATATTCTTTATTGTAAGTCAAATAATCCTTTGTCACGTGGCTTAACATTAATTGTTATTATCAGATCCATTAGTGTTGCCTAAGTATTTATACCATGGTAGTGTTTTAAACGAAAACAGGATGACTAATGTACATCATTCTTTCTGTATCTTACTAAAAGTGTGAGCTGAGCAGCTTTTTATGAGATCAGTTACTGTGAAAGTCACTGAAAACAAAACAGATATTTTTAAAATATCTGTTAGCTTGGAAATTATCTTCTGGAACTGAGGGCTAAGAGCCTTTGCAGGCATAAAAAACAATGTAAAGAAATAAAATATATAATATAGTAGATGATGATTAGAGGAAAGATACAATAGGTAAAATATATCAAGATGGGCAAAGAAACCCAGTAAATAGGGTGACCCATTTTATGTGAGCCTGGAAACCAAGTCTGAAGAGAAAAGTTGAGCCTTGCAGAAGAACAAAAGGTTAGAAGACCAGTTGGTATAGATACAAATTTCCTTGATGGTATATTTGGAAACAGACACCCACTGCATAAGAAAGATGTGTGAATAAGAAGTAGCAGAGGCTAGACGCTGAACTTTTACTGAAGGTCCAACAGGAAATTCCTGTAAAATTCAGGGAATAAAACACAATTTTCTGATGTAATACTAACATCACCACTAACAATTAGTTGCATTGTGAATAAAATCAGAGTCATAGAAGCAAAAATAAATACCATTTCAGAGTATTTCAGGTGATGAACAGGAGAAGTTCCAGGTAGTATAACTATAGAGGAAATATAAACTTGTAACACAGGCCATTGGTTGTCCTCACAAATCTGTTCCTCTATCCTTCCTGGGCATAGGGATGTGAGTTAGAAACTACATGTCCATGCTCCCTTTACATCACAGTGTTGGGTGAGGTTGTGTGTGGTATCTGTTTTCCTGAAGATCCTATATAGAAAGGATGATAGATACAGTACTTTGGAATGGACTGAAGATGCCACATCTTCTCCATTGTTCTATAATAACTATTGTATTATCTTCTCTAAACTCTTACATGAAAAACCTAAACTCTTACATGAGTAAGAATTAACTTCTACAGCTTTTCAACTTCCACCTAATGATCTTCTTATTTATTTATAAGAGCAACCAGCTAACCTTCTGTTCTCACCAGCAGAGATCATACTATTTGCTGGTGGGCCAAGTGTTGATGTGAGAGAAACAAAAGTGTCAAAGCCAATTCAAGAACCTTGAATTGCAAAGTGGAGAACTTATTCCTTGATTGCATACTGTATGCCATGACTTCATCTGAAACAGTTCTGCCTTTTTGTTTCTTATGAAATATTGATCCATTTGAATATTAGAATAAATGCTTTTTTCTGAATAAAAGAAGAACTTTGTAAAATAGTCATGTCTTAAGATTCTGAAGTCTATGGAAGGAGCAGGATTAGAAAGAAGATGAAGAACATAATTTTTGTTTTCTATTTAAAATTAACATTATTAATTATGTAACTAGCAGAATTCATGTATAATATTTCAACAAATTAGCATTTTCCTCTTTTTACCATGTTCTTATATTTTTAAACTTTTTTATTTATTTTATATGTGTGTGCATGTGCGTGTGTGTGTGCATGCGTGCGTGTGTGTGTTTGTGTGTATCAGAGGGCACTGTGTGTCCCTGTGGAGGAAAGGCCAAGGGTGACTTCCAGAATCATCCTAGATTACGTCTACCTCTCTCTCTAGGGTTTCCCAGGCTCTGTCAACCAGGCCTGAATGTGCAGACCGCTACCATTTTGTATTTTACATGGGACTTGGAATCCCAACTCAGGATCATCTGCTTACATGACAAAGCCTTAACCCCTGAGCCATCGCTCCAGCCCATGTTTTTATTTTTCAAGGGCTTTGAATTACTCCCTTCTAAATATTCATAAAATATAGAATAGCTTATTATAAATTACAAGTCATCCCACTATGCCATGGAGGAACACTAGGTCTTATTTCTTCTATCTATATCATGGAACTTATGAAATGTTGTATGTTGTATGTTATTCCTTATTTCCTTTGATTTTTAGAAATAATTATTTTTATATGACCCCAATTGTCTGTATTTTTATAGAGGTCATATGCAAAATAACATTGTTTATAGTGATATTCCCTTTCAGGCATACACTATTGGAGATATTTCTTAAATATTTTTCTTTAAAAAGACTAATTTTAAAATGCTGTAAACATGGCACAAAACTAAAGGGAGTCATTCTTTTCTTTCAAGGGATTCACGGTACTATGGAAATTGTATATTTTAAATATCTTCATTGTGTCCTGAAGAAATGATATTGCTGCTTGTTGTTTTCTCCAACTCCCACGCAATTGATAAGAGGGCCAAGGTTGTATGTTAAGGCTATATGCACATATTAAGGAAAATATTTTTGATCCCCTTCTGTGTCTAACCATCTTCTTCCAGTACATACCTTTCACTCCTTAACGATACAATATCATCTCAAAGTACAAGACCACCACCCAAGCTCTAGTTCACCTTTCAGTGATTCTAATTTGAGTCTGTCTCTAGAACTTGTGGGTATTGACTCTTTTGTCCATCCCTTTCTCATGGACATTTAAATCATATGCTTTATCCTTTTTGTATATTGTCTTGTTTATTCCAGGGACATACAATTTGGTTAATAAATCACTAACATAAAAAATGCTAGAAAACAAACTCTATTCACCTCCCCTATTTAGCTTGGATATTTTAGCAGTGATGTTCTAATACTTGTCAACAATAATAATTAACAATAATGTAGATATTTTGGATATGATTAATTATAGAAATAAATTTCTAATTTGGTACCAAATTAGACAATATAGCATGCTGGTTAATAGCATGCTGTGTGTACACAGGAAACAGGAAATAATGAGCATAATAATTTGCTGATATCTTAGCAAATATTTCACTTCTCTCTTTTAATGTTTTCTGATCTGATAAAAAGGAAAAATAATGGTATTTGTGTGCTGTATATATATGATTTGAAGGATTATCATGGGGATTCACACCTTAACACAAATTTATGCATTTAGCACATAAACTTACATGAAGTAAATGAATTTCAATGAACATGATAAAGGATAATTTTTCATGTCATCATATTTTGTAATGTCTCTAAACTTACAAATGAGAGTAGGTAGTACATCTATGTTGATATTCAAGAAACAGACATGAAGAGAATGTTTGTTGCTGTTCACAACAGTGTTGAATGGAAACTTAAGCTAGTATTTAGGTTCTTCCTCCATCATCAATAATAACTGCAGAAGGGTGGATCTACTGTGTCTCCATAATACACATATGACAGGTGGCAGCCTACCCCTTCCTATTGCACAAGCAATATTTTATCTCATATATTTTCTCCATACTATATATCACCTTATTTGGATTTAGAGCTTTTTATGAAGGAAATAACATATTTTAGATTTGTGTTACTTTATGATCTTTAAACAAGGTTTAAACACATATTTGGCACTCAACAGATTGGCTGAATGTCCATCATGCAACCATTAAACCTTTGAATACTTTTCCTAACCTAATCAACTTTAAAAAAATTCTCAGGATTGGCCAAAGCAGAAAAAAGAAAAAATATGAAACCATTAAAAATATGCTAATACAATTCTTACTCTGTGCTTAGCATTTAATGTAAGACCTAAAATATCTGTTAAGATAAAAATAAACTTGAGAACATTGCAAATTCAGTGTGACTTTCATTTATCCAGGCATGAATACTAGAAAGGAATGCCATGCTGTATATTCCAACAGTGCACAAGGCACTTTTTGAACTACGTTAATATTCCAGATTTCCACTGGTACCTTCGTTGGCTAATGAATTTTTGCAGAATGAAGTCCTCATGTATGCGAGCACTGTTTTCCTGTGCCTTGATCAAGAGATTTTTGTCCTATGGGCTGAATACAAAATTCTAAGTTGCTTGGAAATCAGCATAAAATGAAAATAGAGTAGGATTTAACTCACATGTGTTAAATCGAAGAGTCTCTTTAGAAATAATAGTCTAATATCCTGGCATAATGGTTCTCAATAGAAGGAACATAGAGACAAAAGGTCCCTCTATCTTATCCCCTTTCCCTCAATCATCTGCATCTTATGAGGTTTGTTGTTATTATTGATTTCAACTCAAGAAAGAACTAGATTTATTGCTTCCTGTGGGTAGCTGTTGGTTATAGTGTCTTATTTTTCAATCTTATTCCAATCAAGCTGCCACGCTGTCTGTAACACTGTGCTTCCATTTGTCTAACAAACATAAATAAGCATTACCATTTTCTATGAACTGGTATTGGAGTTTGGAAAAGAATCTGCCATGCACAATCAGCCTGGAAACATTGTTTCTTTGCGTTAGTATCATATAATTTTACTAGGTTTAGTAGAAATAACTATTCATACTTAGGGAGATTTCATACTTAAAAAACATTTTAGTAGAAAAAACAAGCAAGGCATCAAATGGCAATTATATGCATATATATTTTAGGTAATGTTTTTGTTTATTCTTTGACAATCTCATACATGTATTCAATGCATTTTTGACCCTATCAACCCCTCCTCTCTCCCACTCTAGATGCCCCCTTCAAATGACATTTTAAAATAATAACATAAGAAGTCCAGGATCCAAAACTGAGATATACAGGTTGCTAAACAAAGAGGACATGGTAGCCATGAATTGTAGCCACATGTGCCCTGCTCAGTCTCTTTGTTTACTTCTCCCTGCATATTATTCTCTCTCCAATCATTGCATTCCCTTCTTCTCTCATCTCCTAGTTGACAGTATACAGAATATTAATAACTGACCTCATACTCACCATCAGTATTTCCAGGAGTCTTGTTAAGATAGCTCCTGAATTTAACAAGCACAAGTGAAGTAAATCATTTGTACTCAGAATTTGAGCAGGAATAGGGTATCATTACTGAAGTATTCAGCAGTATGCTTGTGAGGAGTACTGAGTTAACATTTTTTTCAAGTGTTCTGTACACATATCAATCAAAACCGCCAGAAAAAGAGACATTAATGTGAACAAATGCATAAATATGTATCTGCATTTGATTATATTGTATATGGATGGCTTTGTCTATGTGTCTCTCTCTATATATATTCTGTAATAACAAAAAATTATACAATCAATCACTCTCAAGTATAGTGTAGCCAGGATAGAAATCTTATGAACAGAATATTAAAAATGTTTGCAAAATGGGAGTGTATGTCAAATTTTAGTGTGACATTCCAGTGCAGAGGAAATGAAGCAACTGGATCAAAGCAGAATTGCTTGTGTCATGTTTTGAATCTTACAGCTGGAAGTTAGTTTGGAATGGTCAATTCCATTTGAATGAATATCACATAGAAAAGGATTAGGAGAATTGCACTTACAGTTACATAACAGCTGTCCTATTTCCTGGGTTCCGTGTACTGATATTTTCAAACCTATTCTATTATAAAACTGTCATGACAGATTCTATTAAAAAAACCAGAAAATTTACACATTTATTCCCAATTTCTAGTCTCAGAATTATTCAGTCAAAAGGTTCCAGAATGAATACATCTTGTTTTCAGGAAGATTTTCCTAAGTACTTCTCATGTACTGACTTGGACCACTGCTGAAGATGTTTAGGGAGCATTTATGGTTTTTTTTTCTTCATCATTCTTCTTGTACTTTATTTCTCTTCTTTTTCATAACATTTTCACAATATGACTGGAATTTTTTATTTTTCTAGAATTTATCTCTCTATTATTTATATAGTCCCCAAAATAAAGATGATTCTATCATCTAGAAAGGCATTTAGTAAAATAAATTGAATTTTGGTCACAATGCATTTTAAAACATTTTTGTATTCTGTGCTCATTTATCAATTGACATCAAATCAAACATTGATAAAAATAATAGTTTAAAAGAGACACTAACAGGGTAAAGGTAAGGGTAAAATGAGTTGTTTGCCAAAAAGCTACTTAGAGAACTGTTTCAGGTGACACCAAGAAAGCCTCATTTGAAGAGGCTTTTCTATTGGGATGTTTAATCTATTTATTTATTTGAATCCAAACTAGAGGGAGTGGTATGCTGCATGTACTTATGGGAACACAACACTTGGAATTAAATGTTTTGGAAAGTATTGGATGTGTGATCACTAGGCACAAAGCATAAGTGGTTAATGTCATTTTTTATATACTCACGCTGAAAGAAGGTCACAGTCTTAAAGATTTTTTTGAAATAGATTGATACAATCCCCGATACAACAAAGTCTGTGACTGTCAATACAGATATTCTGTAATCAAATTCATTTTATTACACTTTCAGTATCTGCATAGCATTCACCCAAATGCAGTAAAGTTGTATTATAATTCCAAAATTACTTTTAAAAGTTTTAATAAATTTCTAATAAAGTCTAATAATTTCTTATAGATGTACAATACTAAAATTAAGAAAAGTTCAAAGGAAGTACACTTCACTTTAATGTGTAAACTATTTGCTTAGAAAATCTTCCAGGTAAATAAAATTAAGAACTATTAACATTCTTGAAGAAAATTACAAATGTCTATAATCATAGCTACAAATTTGTTTGAATGATTATGTAATTTCAGTAAAAACAGAAAAGCGTTTTAAAAATTAAACTTGCCAACTCTAATAGAATTTTGAAATTTTAATACTTGAGTCATACTTCAATACTAGCATGAGACTATATTAATTTTACAAAACACAAGCGAGAGGTAGCATAATCATGAGAATAAATCAAGCAACCATTCCTACATTGCTTCCAACATGAAACACTAAACAATTTGGAGGGAAAGGAAAGGGTAGTGGGAAAAGGCATCATTTAAACACACAGCTCAAGTCTTGTTTAGGAAATGTAGTATTTCTTTGATTTTTAATTGTTCCTGCATTACTTGTGAATGTGACCATAGTTTATGCTATTATGTTGTCAGGCTTCTGATAATGGGAAGGAATGTTTGTTTAGACTGTGTAGCTCTTCACTTTAATTCACTCTGGCTCCAGTGTGACATGTTGAAACTGCTATCAATGGAAAATCCAAATTTCCCAGAAAGACTTAAAACAACAGCCACCACTGTGAACCAAAATTATCTCCTGTTGAGGCTAATTACCTTAGTTCTCCTAGAAAAGCTTCCATTAACGTGGATATTCTAAAGAGCCTTTGGTGAATATGAAGATATATATTTGTTGGTGACCGTACTGCATTCTTCCATACTGGTGTAGATGCATAAAAAACTAAAATGGCATATAGTGCCATAAACAAAGTATTAAATAGAATATTTGACCATCTATCATTATGAAACCTGTATTTAGAGAGTTTTCTTAGGAGAATGTGATTTTGAAAGTTAAAAAGGTAGAAGATCTAGGGCATAATGAATTAATAAATAAAATGACATTAATCTGAAGATGAATATAGTCAATGATGTACATGATAATAGATAATAATACTGGTATTCTCTTTTCCTGTTGCTTAGAGCTCATGCAACTTAGTCTTAAAAAGGTCAGTTAAAAGGCCCATGGCTTCCTGTATAAAATGATAGTTACAAATGAAAGTGCAACCAGCACAAAAAGCATCGCTCTCACATGCCAATTTTAACAAAGTTGTTCTTTAGCTAGCTAATAGTTTACTTCAGTTGAAATTGAATGTTAATGAAATAAGCATGAAGTGGAGATCTAATTATTTCTGAAACCCAGAGACATCTTTCAGTCTTCATTCACTACTCTCATGTAGCAAGTGAGTTACTGAAAACTAGGAGATAGAATCTGTATAATACAGCTATTCACAATGATGTCAAAACATAAGGCTTTGATTGTTGACTTGTCAGTTTGACTTGCTAATTTTTCTATCTACTCTATAATTGCAATTATTTAATAATTTACAAAGTATTTAATGTCATCAATTTTCTACATTCAAAATATTGTTAGTTATTCATTGGCAGATCACATTGCAACCACTGGCTATCATTTATTACATAGCTGAGAAACAACTCTCTACATCTATTTGTACATGAAGGCTACCCCAAGCTCATCAGTTAAAACATGAAGCATATCTAATACTATAGAATTTCTGTTGGGTTTGAATTCTAAGAATGGTTTAACTGAGTATTACTTGTAATTTGCCTCAGTACTTCTCAGGATATTGTGGTCAAGGTTTCAGCTGAAGTTAAAGTTATCTGGAGGCTTGATTTGGCATGGACAATTTATTTTCAACCCAGCTGCCAATGAAGCTGACAGTGAAGGCCACTTGCCATGAATTCTTCTCTATAAGGCAGTTTCAATGTTCCGACTAAAGTAGTTGATCCAAGAGGGAGGAAACAGAAGCCTCAATGTCAATTATGACTTATGACCTAGCCAAGTTAGAAGTTTTCAGTCATTTTCATAATATTCTATTAGTTACACAAGTCAGATCTATTCTAAAGGAAAGATGACTAAACGGTTGAATAACAAAAGGAGAAAATCACTAGGGACTGTCTCACTCCACTAGATAGGCAAATTCTCTTTTGGATGGAGCCTCTAAAACATCAATTTTTGGAGAAGAGAATTAAAAAAATGAATCTTAACTGTGGTCACCAATTTATCTACATTAGTAATTTAGCTAATACTTAGGTTATTCATTTTTTTCATATTCCTAAAACAGTTCGTATCAGAAAAGGTCAGTATGTAATTCAACTTCCACAGTTGGTCCCAGTAAACAAACTATGTAGAAACCACAGATCTTTTATTAGCCATGACTGACAACCTCAACAATCTTTCAATACCATTTCTGATATGTTCTATTGTTCAATATAACCTTAATATATACAGAGAAACTGAAGGAAAGGAGAATTAAATCCACCTCCCAATGAAATGTGAAGCTAAGATTTCAGTCATCTTTAGTCTCTCGTGATTGCAAAGCATAAAAGTTTTAGATAAGGACTTGAAAAATTGTCTTATTAAATAGATGATACAAATTTTTCCTCTTTGTTACTGTTTTAGAATTTCATTTATGAATGCAACGAATTTATGTCAATTTTACCCCTGTATTACCCAATCCCATCCCTGCTCCTTCTCCCACTGCAAATGTTCTCCACCAGCCTTACTCCTACTTTCCCACCCTTTTGGATGTGCAGCCCTTTGAGTTTCATCTGGTCAGCTTACACTAACATATACCTGGTACTTGCTAGAGCATGGAACGCATCAGTAGGTACACCATTGAAGAAAGTACTGACCTACCATCACCCCACCTAATTTGATTCTACATATACTAGAGAATATTTGCCATTTTTTTGTTGTCCTCCTCCTTCTCCCCTTCTCATTCCTCTTCTTATTTTCTCCCCATTTTATTATTTATTTATTTATTTATTTATTATTATTATTTATTCATTGTGCGTGTGTGTGTGTGTGCATATATATGTATGTGTGTAGAATCACGGGCGAATTCGGGAACCGCCATGGACCACCTCCACCTCCTCCTTGTTTACTCTGCCCGGGGATTCACAGGACCAGAAACGCAGGCCGTTCCCGCTTCTGCCCGGCGTCTATATGTGGGGTCTAGGATCTGAACTCAGGACCTTCCGCCTGGAAGGCATAGGCTTAACCCCTGAGCCACCTCTCCAGCCCCTCTCCCCATTTTATTATTTTTTGTTGTTGTTGTAAGACACTATGTAGCTCATGCCATACTCAAACTTGTATCCTTTTGCTTTGGTTTCCTGGAGTACCATGACTGTAGACATGCACTATTTACCAGACTTCTTTCTTCATTCTTTTTCCTAATCATTCCTTTGTTTTACATATTGATTGACCTTTCCAAAATATCGAATTCTTCAGGCTTTTTTTTAGGATCCCCCAAGCCTACCGGATAGAAAATTGTTTCAGTAGCTGTGACTAGAATGTAGAAATCATCAAGCTTTTAGTCCTAGAAATCCTATCAACCCAATTTCCTTCCCTTCTTCCTTCCAATCAGTCTCCTAGACATTTTCATTAGTTGAACAAATCAGTGCTTTATTCTAACTCTCTCGACAACTACTTAATATACAGTTATTAAGATAACTGTAGAATTTTTTAAAAAATTAGAAAAAATCTGATTTTGTATGTTAAAATAATAAAAATAAGTTTCTCGCAACTCAGCAATTGTCCTTTCTCAGTTGCTTAGTTCTTAGATATTTAAACCTACAAATTCTTTACTACTTCTGAGTTTTCTCTTGGCATCTTTTTCATTTTACTAATTAGGATATCTTTGTATCTTCCTTATCTACAATGATTTTTCCCTGGAGGCTACAATATAGTCCTTTTCTGAAATTTCAATATGCCATTTTCTCAACAACTGGTTTTAATCTTGAATTGTTATATAAACATTGTCTATGGTAACATAAGATATCTTTGCTATCAAATTATATTGATCTGAATAATAGATCTGCATTTTGAGCAATTACTAATTTGTAGTAGAACAAATATTAAATTGAATGTATACTGGTTCTTTGTGACTTCTTTTATACCCAACTCTAGTATCAACATGTATATTAATATAAGAATGACAGATATCTTTTATAGTGTATTAATTTAATTCATAAATTAAAATCTCAAATCAAAACTGCTGAAATATTTTATGTTGATTCAGTGGTGATTCATGAGTAGAATAATCCAATATTGGTTAATTATTTTCAGAGCTATGTCAAGCTATTCACAGCTTCTATTCCTACTTTAAATGTATCCAAAAGCAATATGAATGCATATTTTCCATTGCTATTAAGTAAACAAAGCTGACTCTTATAATTTATGTTTACTTAGAAGCCTGGTGATCTAGTTAATTTGAGAGTGTTGTAGAAAGGTTTACATAATTCTGTGATGGAAAACTGAAATAAGGTAAAACATGTACAAAATGCAACTAAAAAGAAAGAAATTTAAAGAATTTTTTAAAAATTTAGAAAATAATCTGATTTAAAATATGCTAAAATAAGAAAAATAAGTTTCTCACAACTCAGTAATTGTCCTTTCTCGGTTGCTTAGTTCTTAGGTATTTAAACCTACAAATTCTTTACCAAGCAATCCTGTCTCAACACTTCTATACAAGTCAAAAAATGTTTTGATAAATATTACTGCAAAATTATTTTTATAATAAAATAGTTAACTTTTTTCTCCCAGAAACCAGCAATGACCCTTGTTAAGCAAACTTCAATGTGGGAGCATGATTTTGTACTTGACACATCATAAATATCTTTGCTAGCTGCCAGATTTCCCCCCACTGATTGAGTTTATGCTAATTTAGCAATCTGTTTTAGTTAACGAAACCACAACGTTGAGTCATCATTCTTCTGAGAGGAGACAGAAACTGTATTGAAGGAAATGAATGATGTACCACAATATTTTTTGAGTGATGTCATCCATTTTTAATGTTAGTATCTAATTTCTTAGGTTGCAAATACACAAATTCTAACTGTAAGAGATTTTATTTCTATGGGGATAGCTACTTTGAAACTATAGTCATGTTAAAAAATATAGAGTGAGTCAAAAATAGGTTTCAAGACAAATGGTAACTGTCATATCTATAAATGCACACATCATCTGAAAGAACATTTTAGATTACATTTATACGTACATGAAAAGCTAAGCTGCAAAATCTTTTTTATGAGCTTCAGAATTCATCAAATGAATTATTAACTCCTTACATTTATTTCTCTGCTTATGTGGTTTCAGCAACTAATATTATCAGGAATTTATGCACAAGTCACTTTAGATTTTTAAGTTCATTTCTGCTATGTCCTTAAAGCTATTCAAAGAGATTGCAGTGCCATCAAAACTCATCCAGTTAGGACATGGTTCTCAAATTAATAGTGATTTTACTTATAGGTATTCCTTTTGAAGAAAAAATAAATTTTTAGTAAAGATGAAATATAACTATTTAAATTAACCTTTAAAGAGTTAAGCAGTAATTCTCAAAATGGTTGCTTTTACAGCAACCCCATTTCCCAAGCATTTACATTAAAAGGTTAACAACTCCCTTGACATTATTCACAATCAACAGCAGAAAAAAAGTGTGGGAGGGCAGGATTAAGCCTCAAACTCTTTTATACAGTATGTTTTTCAACTTAAACCCAAGGTATGATATCATATTTTTGGGAAAAGAATAGTTTTTCTTCATTGAAAGCTGAGTGTGAAAATAAAAATCTTTCAATCATGGCTGGAAGAGCTGACCTTGAACTTGTGATCATCTTTCCTCTACCTCCCTGATTGGCTATTATAACTGGTTCAAGTCTGTCTTGTCTTATGAGTTCCAACAGTGGGTAACATGGAGAAGTTTATGGAACATCAGCATAGAAATCTAGCATCTTGCATAGTGTGTTGGCTGCCAGCAGGTGTCATTAGGGCATGAGTGCAGTGGAGCACCTGGACATTGACCAATGCAAGTACTCCCTGCCACGATGCACATGGACAGCATTTCCATATCTCAGCTCTTCCTCTTTCACTTATTAAAGAACAGAGCTAGTGACTGAATTGATTAAATAAAAATGAAAGCCATACTTAGCAATACAAGCATCCCAGATGCTACCCAGTGACCACACACACAATGAGACTTGAAAACAGGAAGGAAGATGCTGTAAAGAAGAAAATATGAAGTTGGAAAAGAAAGTGGGACAGGATCTGGAAGTAAGGTGTAAAAATGGCATAAATTCATTGTACTTATGTATGAAAGATTCCAAGAATAAAAGTTTAAAATGTTTTAAAAAGTTAGACACAGAAAAGGTTAAACTTTGGGAACTTATAAGGAGCTACCCCTTTTTTAAAATTTTTTTTATTATTATTTATTCAACTGTGCGCATGTGCGTGTGTATGTGTGCGTGTGTGTGTGTATGTGTGTCTGTAGAACCACGGACGAATTCGCGAACCACCATGGACGCCTCCACATCCTTCAGCCCTGGGATTCACAGGCTCCGCCCTACCAGGACCAGAAGCGCAGGCCGCCCACGCTTCCGCCTGGCATTGATACGTGGGATCTGGGATCCGAACTCAGGACCTTCCGCCTTCAAGGCGGAGGCTTAACCCCTGAGCCACCTCTCCAGCCCCAAGGAGCTACCCCTTTATGTCTTTTTTTTTTTTAATGTCCTTTGTAATTGAAGATGACCTTGAACTTGTGATCATCTTTCCTCTACCTCCCTATGGCTAGGTTTATAGACCCATGTGACCATGTACAGCACACTGTTTGTATTGTTCTTGTTTTGTTTTCTTTCGTTTAAGACAGGATTTCGTGTAGCCCAGGCTGGTCTCAAACTTGCTATATAGCCAATGACGGCCTTTGAAATTTTGATATCCTGCCTCTAGCTCCAAAGTATTATAATTACAAGCTTGAGTCACCACACTCAGTTTTATGCTATAGTGAAGCTCCAACTAAGGGAATCTGTGCATGCTAGGCAAGCACTCTACCAACTATATTATATCCCCACTCATCCTCTCTTCTACTCTAGTTTTTAATTATATTGTGGGAAGAAAAGGCACATGCATACTATGGCTCATGTGTGAAGGTCAGAGAACAATTTTTGGAGATGAGTTCTTTTCTTCCACTTTGTTAAGAAAGGGTCTCTTTTATTGTTTCTTCTCCAGTATATTCCAGGCAAGCTAATCTGTGAGCTTCAGGTTACATCTCCTATCCTACTATAGGAGTGCTGTTATTACAGATGTGTGCCACTGCATCTGGCTTTTTATGTGGGTACAGGGAATGACATTCAGGTCATCATGTTTGTACAGCATATGTTTTGCTTGTTGAGCCACCTCCCTGACCCAATCCCTTCACTTTTTTAAAAATAAATTTCTCTCTACTATTGTCCCATATGTCAATCATATCAGATTCAAATCATGACCACTCAAGTAGTAAGCAGGTTAACTATTTAACTCTTAGATAATAGTGCTGGATGCAATAGATTTGTACAAGAAAGCTGCTATTCTCAACTTAGAAACAACAGAGAAACGATACATGAGTTTTGTACCAGAATAATGCAGCTCTCCTCCATAAAGACCATAGTGTATAGTCTAAATATCAGTGATATAGAAATGGACAAAACTCATGAAAAAGTTTGCAAGCATGTCTGCTCTTTAGTACTTCAAATTCCAGAGTTTTCTCTAGCACAGAGTTAATAAATGTTAAATGAGGAAAAAAAATCTTTGTGAGTATCATAAAAATCAACTAAATAGGTAAATATTGGCTAAAACAAAATGAAAAAGTTTTTCTTAAACCACAGTAAACCCAGACAAATAGGCTGCTTGAATTTGCCAACAGATTAGCTGGATCAGAAATTCTATAAACTGGTTCTCAGGGTTCTGACCTTGGGACAGTTAAAAGATTTAACTTCACCTCACAATTACAGTTAATCTAAAGGGCATAAAAGTTTAAAGAATTTCAACTCACATATAATTTACATTTTTTAAAAAATGATGGGAAAAAAAGACCTAGGAGGTCTAAATAATTAGACTTTTGAAAGCAGAGATGACTCCCTTTACCACTTATTTACGGCACATTTAGACAGAAATGCCTTGAGATTTGCTTGTGAAAATGTTTAAAGCCCTAGGCTGTGAATTGATGGGGTGTGGTGGTACAGAAGAAAAGACTATGTGAATAAATTATGAGCCTTTTCTAGCCCAAGTACCACTGATTAAGAGTTTATGATCTGCCCACCAAGTGGCCAGATATGGTCTTGGTGACCTTCACCACACACTTGGCATTTTGACACCTTTTTTGCACAGTGGGGTGGGCATTCCTGACTCTATCAGGAATTTTAGATTACAAACATTACTCATTAATCTCAAG
The DNA here is from genome assembly GCA_023101885.1 of Typhlomys cinereus. Lineage (NCBI taxonomy): Eukaryota > Metazoa > Chordata > Mammalia > Rodentia > Platacanthomyidae > Typhlomys > Typhlomys cinereus. The sequence goes on along the minus strand of JALPQD010000148.1, from coordinate 4,333,441 downwards.
GCAGAAATTTTTAACACAATCAAATATACTTTCATCACTTAATTCAAATCACCAGGGGTTGGATGCATAAGAAGCAAGGGTAGTGGAATTATTTCTGTTTTCTGGTAGGTCTTTTCTGATCACAATCTACAGCCTAGTTATTTAGCAAGCAATGTGCTAAAAGGAGTTCAAAATATGACTACTATGTTTTGGGGTAAACATGCTCTTTAGCAATTCCTTTCTCTAGTCTTTTCTATGATGGAAAAATGTTAATTGTCTCAAAGCTGGCATCAAGGTTCAGGAAATAAATGCCCCTTTTCATGTCACCTACCTGACATGCTCTCTTACCTCCCACAATCAATTCAGAGCATAGTAATGACTGACATGCAGTTCTTCTTTCTAAAACCTGTATCATCTTTGTTTACATTTGTCACACAACTAGATTTTACAGTAAGTACCTGCAAACTTTGAACAGATAGAGCCATTGTATAGCTTATCAGGCTTCTTGATAATCAGGTTTAGGCCACACTCCTTCACCATGGAACTTTTTACCCTGTTCTGTTGATAGCCAGATGCTAATTTGTCCTAAGCAGTCATACTGTGTTATGTCATCATACTTTAAAGATTAAGGAGAAAATGACAAGAATTATAGATTTCAACTGTAGATTTTAAAATTCTAAAACACAATGGCACCCTTCTATGGTTCCAAATGATACCTCTTTTCTCAGATACAATGGGAAAAAAAGTGGAATTTAACACTTTTACAAGCTTGTCCCCATGATGTTTATGAAACCCCACCCCCCACCACACCCCTTCCCCCCACCCCCCCCACGTGTGTGCGCACACACATTCACACACTCTCTCTCTCTCTCTCTCTCTCTCTCTCTCTCTCTCTCTCTCTCAAGGAATTTGCCACTGCTCTCCTAAAACTGATCTTGAGTTTGGAGGCACTCTCTGACTTTACCTAGTCAACAAACAAGGAGTTATCTTGGTTACTTTGAATTTCTGTGTGAGTTTTCCTGCTCCTCTGAAGGTCTGCTAGGAAGTTCCTCCTGTCAGCAGGAGGAATACCTGAATTTTTCAGTCTGATCATTACTTCCAAAATCCTCTTGGCTAATGTCTCAGTGAACTCATTTGGCTGTCATGAAATCTGGGCACCTGCTTTTTTTTCTTCTTTTGTTTTTTGCTGTTTTATTTAGTTTTGCAGTGCTGCGGATCCAGCCAGGGCCTTGCAAACATGAAGCAAGTAAACTGTATCCCTAAACTATCCACTATATTTTAAAAACATAACTTTATGTTGCACAGCTCTAGCTATAACTATCAAACAATTGTATGAAATGTTTGGAATTTTATCTTTAAACTAAAAAGATTTTTAGGTCAAAATATAAGGCAAACATAGAAGAACATCCAGAATAATTTATAACACCACAAAATTGATGCAAGACACATGAATAAATTCTCCAACAGGGAATACTAGATATCTTTAATAGAATCTGAAAATATTTGTCCTTATAGAAATTGGAGTAATGACTCCAAGAACCTCATTGGTTCTGCTCAAAATTGCTTTCAATTTACCAGTGTTTCATAATTATTGAGCTAATGCTGCTGTTACTGCTCTCTAAGCATATCTTATCCATTCAACTTGGGAAACACTATGAAACCAATGAAGGGTGAAATGTACCTGTCATCTCCATCTTCCTGAATTATCAAATGATAGTAGTATAAAAGATATAGCAAAATAGGTTTTACGTAAGGAACCAGAGACATCTACAACTGAGACCTGAGAAGTAAAAACTGAGTGTTTTATCAGCTATAGTGCTCAGCAAGGAGCCTTCTTGCTTCTTAAGTACAGGAACTTCTAAGTGATATATTACTGGTTTTAGTGTTACATGGTATGCCATCTCTGCTGTCATAATTAAAAATCTCAAAGAAACCTAAAAGCTGTTAATGGCTATCCAAATGTTTGATTAAAGAAATATACTCAACAAAGTGGATTCTTGAGAATCATTCAATTTATGAAAGACTAAAGGTTATTACATATAGGGGTTTAAAGATGAAATACTAGAGATAATCTTCATGATTAATGTACTTGAATTTTCTTCCAGTTTTTAGATAATTCAGTTTGTTAGGTATGGTTATACTTTAAAACTTAAATAAAGTTATACTTTAAATATTCATATGCATGTCCTTTACCCTTAAAATTATTTATTTAAACATACAAGAGTATGATTTCATTTCTGACTGTAATGCATAATTATAATAGTCTATGACTTTAATTTTACTTGGGAAATTACTAACTTATGAGATCTTGTAGAGTAAGAAAATGACTAAACCACTGTATCACATTTCTAAGAAGCCAGCAGGTGACCAAGAAACTGCCTCCAGAGGTATTCAGGAATAATTTGAATTTTGTAAAGTGAGATGTCATAACAAAGTATGAGATCTGAGATCAGTAGAAAAGTATGATACTAGATCATGAGCTTTGGTGCTAAATATTATTATTCACATGATTATAGTCTTTGCTTTTGTAGACACTTAGAGTAGCTTCAAGGAAATACATGATAACTTTTTGGTTCAACTTCTTTTGCTATTATAATTGAAAATATGCACAGATTTTGTGTACTTACAAGTTTTAAAATGCTTCTTAAAGTGTTTTAATATTTTGTTGTTTTATATTCACTAAAATTATCTTTGAAAGATGATGAAATAAATTAATAAAATCATGGCTTACATATACTTCTTTTTTATTAATGTGTTTATTTATTTTTTCCCAATCATACAAGCTTAATAGGTACCCGGGTACCCTCCCTCCCTCCACCCCTCCCCAACCCCCTTGCTCCCGCCTCCTCTTTTCCACTTCCTTTCACTCCCCTCTCTCCCTTTCTCCCAGTGTCCCCCTCTCCCCATTCCCTGGAGCATCCTTAAGTGTGACAAACTTCCCTCTGTGTCCTCCACTCTAGTGAGGTGTAAGGACCCAGTGGCATTGCCCAGAGCCCTTTCTTGAGCTTACATATACTTCTTGAAGTCTTTACGCTATCCAGTGCTAATGAATTCTTTTAAAAAAACATCCTACAAAGTAACATGTTTCTATATGACAATTTCATACACACTTAATTTTGATTGATTGTCTGCTTTCCCAGTATGCTTTTTCCACTAGTATTTCCTTTTCCACTTTGTTATACTGTTTTCCCCACAACACTCCATTAAAATCTTTTCCCTTTCCCCAAGAGTTATGGATCTCTTTATAGTTTCCTTTCTAGTTTACTCACATTTATTCTCCCTGGATATATACAGTTAACAGAAACTATGGTTTGGTTTACATACAATAGAGAACACACAGTATTTCTTTTTGTAAAGATTGGATATTTTGCTTAATATAATATAATGCTTTCTGGTACCATCCATTTTCCTGAAAATTTTGTTTAAAGTTGAATGTATTTCCATTGTACAAATGTAGCACATGTTAATTATCCACTCATCTGTCAGTGGAAATCTAGGCTCATTCCACTTCCTTGCTATTGTGAAAAGATGAATGACACACATGTATATTAAAGTATCTGTGCAGTAGAATGTAGAGTTCTTTGGGCTTATGCACAAATGGTAGCCCTGAGTCCTATGGAAATTCCATTTTTAGTATTTTTAAAGGTTTCGCACCATTTTTCACAGTAGCTGCATAAGTTTATACTCTCATCAATATTAAATAAGTACTTACTCTTTTCCCACATCCTTACCAATTTTTGTTGTCATTAACTTTCTTCATTGAGACAATTCAGATTGAGTTAGATGGAATCTCAAAGTAGTTTTAGTTTGGATTTCTTTGATGGCTAGAGATTTTGAACTCTTCCTGAACTATTTATTGACACTTTGAATTTCCACTTTTAAAAATCATTTGCTCAGATCATTGTCTCAATTATTGATTGGAAATTTAGGTTTTATGGGTTTTAAAAATTTCCAGTTCTTCCCTTTCCCCACCCAGCCGGGACTCACTGTGACCTAGGAAAGCTCCGTCCCCGCCCACCCCCAAAACCCCAGGCAACCCACTGGACTCAGCTCCTCCCACCATCCAGCCAGAGCCCAGAGCTGCACCCGCCGGTGGAGGACCCCCTGGGGCACGCCCCAGCTCCCCAAGTTTAACAGCGCCCCGCCACCACCACATCCTCCCTTTCCCCACCCGCCCAGGACATGCAGAGTTCAGCTAGGACGCACAGGGACCTAGGTAAGCTTCGACCCTGCCCACCTCCAAACCCCAGGCAGCCTACAGGACCCAGCTCCTCCCACCAGCCAGTTGGAGAAGGAGCTGCCCAAGCCAAATAATTCAGTTTAGTGAAAAAGGCACAGAAATTGACAGAAGGTCTTAAGAGTTAAAAGGACAATGCCCAAGTCAAAGTGCAAATTCATGAGAAACAACACCCAAGTAAACAAATCTCCCACTGAAGGAATTAATCCCATAATGATAGACTCCAACCAGAACAAACCCACGGAAAATAGCCAAGAAAGCCTGACCAAGGATAATGACTTTCTTTTTTTTTAAATTTTTTTTATTGTTTATTCAGTTGTGCATGTGTGTGTGTGTGTGCGTGTGTGTGTGTGTGTGTGAAGAACCACAGGTGAATTCAGGAACCACCATGGAACTCTTCCACCTCCTTCTTGTTTACTCTGCCCGGGATTCACAAGCTCCGCCCACCAGGACCAGACGCGCAGGCCACCTCCGCTTCCACTGGCGTCTATACGTGGGGTCTAGGATCTGAACTCAGGATCTTCTGCCTGCAAGGCAGAGGCTTAACCCCTGAGCCACCTCTCCAGCCCCCAGGATAACGACTTTCAAAACATGATCATTACCATGTTCAATACTATAAACAGGAAATCTGGAAGGAGTTAAATAACTACATCAATTGCTTTGAAGAGGAATACAACAGACACTTAGAGGAGTTGAGAAAAACAGTTCAAGAAACAAAAACAGGCATAGAACAGCTAAAATAGACTTAAGCAGAGTTTAAAACTGAACTAAAAGACAAGCTATCTTGTCTCATGTTTAGTGGCTTTTGTAAGTGTATTTTAGTGGTATTATATTTCCCTTCTGTTCTCCTGGATATGCTTGTTTTTTCTTCAAGCTTGAGTATCATTTCTAGCATTTTTTGAAGGCCTGGTTTGGTGGACATGTATCCCTTCAAGTTGTGTTTGTGCTGGAAAACTTTTCTTTCTTCCTCAATCATTTTGCGGGGTATATCAGCCTGGGTTGACATTTTTGTTCATTCAGTACTTGAAGTATGTCAACAGAGAGTCTTATCAGCAGAACGAATAAAGCAGAAAACAGAATTTCAGACCTTGAAGATAAAGTGGGAGTATTAACCAGCTCAATGAAAGAGGTTGTTAAAGCCAAAAAGATACTCGAGAGAAATATTCAAGAGTTATGGGACACCCTGAAAAAGGCTAACATGCGTATTCATAGAATATCAGAGCAAGAATCTCAAAATACCACACCTGAGGAAATTTTTCGAACTATCATCAAGGAAAACTTTCTTCATCTAAAAAAATAGATGCCCATCTATATACAAGAGGCATTCCGCACCCCAAATAGATATGACCAAAATAGAAACGCATCACAGCAAACAATAGTTAAAACACTCCACATTCAAGATAAAGAAATGGTGCTGAGAGCTTCAAGGGGAAAAAAAACAAGTCACTTTTAAAGGTAAACCTATTAAACTAACAAATGACTTCTCAATGGAAACAGTAAAAGCAAGACAGCTTGGAGAGACGTACTTCAAGTATTAAATGAGCAAAAATGTCAACCAAGGCTGATATACCCTGCAAAATGATTGAGGAAGAAAGAAAAGTTTTCCAGCACAAACACAACTTGAAGGGATACATGTCCACCAAACCAGACCTTCAAAAAATGCTAGAAATGATACTCAAGCTTGAAGAAAAAACAAGCATATCCAGGAGAACAGAAGGGAAGTATAATACCACTAAAAGTGAAACAATACACTTACAAAAGCCACTAAACATGATAAATGGAATTGAAAATAGTTTCTCCATTATAACATTAAATGTTAATGGAATTAACTCACTGATCAAGAGGCACAGATTACAAACTTGGATTAAAAATCACAATCCATCAATCTGCTGCCTGCAGGAAACCCATCTCACCACAACAGATAGGCATAGGCACATCCTAAAAATATAAATAGTGTTCCTATGCTTAAGGGATACAAAGGAAAGTGTTCAGGGAAATGCCACTGGTCCTTGTACGTCATTGGAGAGGAGGACCCAGAGGAGAGTTTGGCATGCACATTAAAGGATTCTCTGGAGATTGGGGGAGGGGAGGCACTGGGGGTGGGGAGAGAGGAGTGAGGGGAGGGTGAGCAGAAGGGTCGGGGGGAGGAGGAGGAAGGAAGGGAACTGGTGTACCTATTAAGTTGTATGAGCGGAGATAAAAAAATGTTAAAAAAAAAAGACTGATCAAAAATTCTACAAGCTAATGGAACCAGAAAACAGGCAGGGGTAGACATTATGCTATCGGACAAAGTGGACTTCAAGCCAAAAAAAATCATAAGAGACACGGATGGATACTACATTTTAGTCACAGGTACAATTCACCAGGAAGACTTCACAATACTGAACATATATGCACCCAATACGGGCACCCCCACATTCATTAAGCAAACCCTACAACATCTAAAGTGAGAAATTAATCCCAAAACGATAATTCTTGGGCATTTCAATACCACCCTCTCAACATGGGATAGATCAACAAGTAAAAAACTTAACAGAGACACTTTGGAGCTTAATCAAACCCTTACTGAATTGGACCTTACAGATCTCTATTGAACTTTTAATCCATGCACCAAAGAATACACATTTTTTTCAGCCGAACATGGAACATTCCCAAAATAGATCACATATTGGGCCACAAAATGAATCTCCACATATACAGGAAAGTTGAAGTTCTAGCCTGTACCTTATCAGACCACCACGGCCTAAAGCTTGACATCCACAACACAACAAGCAACAGAAAATACACTAACTCCTGGAAACTTAAAACTATGATGCTGAATGAGATTTGGATTCAGGAAGAAATTACAAAGGAAATTCAAGATTTCCTGAAAGTGACCAATAATGAAAATGCAACTTACCAAAATCTCTGGGACACAATGAAAGCTGTCCTAAGAGGTAAGTTCATAGCTCTTAATGCCTACATCAAAAAAAGGGAAATATCAGAAATAAATAACTTAACAATGCAGCTTAAAGCTTTAGAGAAACTAGTAGTAGAAGAGAGGAGATTAGCAAAATAAGGGGAGAAATATCTGAAATCGAGATTAGGAAAATGATAGAGAAAATCAACCAGTCAAAAAGCTGGTTCTTTGAAAAAATCGATAAGATTGATACACCCCTAGCTAAATTAACCAAAAACAAGAGAGAGAAAACCCAAATTAACAAAATTATAAATGAAAATGGAGTTATCACTACTGATACCCAAGAAATCCAGAGAATTATAACATCATATTTTAAAAACTTATATTCTGCGATATTTGACAACACAAAAGAGATGGATGAATCACAAAAGAGATGGATGAATTCCTAAATAAATACAACTTAAATAAATTGAATCAGGAAGTTGTGAATTATTTAAATAGTCCTATAACATATGAGGAAATTGAGGAAGTAATCTCGAATCTTCCCACCAAAAAATGTCCTGGACCTGATGGATTCAGCACAGAGTTCTACCAGACATTTAAGGAGCTAATAACACCAATACTCCTTAAACTGTTCCATCAAATAGCAAAGGAAGGAACACTACCAAATTCCTTCTATGAAGCTAATAGCGTCTTAATCCTCAAACTAATAAAGATACACTTACAAAAGAAAACTATAGGCCAATGTCTTTGATGAACACAGATGCAAAGATTCTCAATAAAGTCTTAGGAGATCGTATTCAAAAACATATCAAAAAGATCATTCACAGGGATCAAGTAGGCTTTATCCCCGGCACACAAGGTTGGTTCAACATATGAAAATCAATAAATGTAATCCACCATATAAACCATTCCAAAATTCAAGACCACATTCTACTCTCGATAGATGCAGAAAAAGATTTTGACAAGATCCAACAGCACTTTATGATCAAAACCTAGAGAAGGTTGGAACGGAAGGAACCTTTATCAATATAATAAAAGCTGTATACAACAAGCCCACAGCAAGGATTATACTCAATGGGGAAAAACTTGAAGCATTCCCACTTTGATCAGGAACTAGACAAGGCTGTCCAATCTCACCACTTCTATTCAATATTGTTCTTGAAGTCTTAGCTGAAGCCATAAGACAAAGGGACATAAAAGGGATTCAAATTGGCAAGGTAGAAGTCAAGCTATCCCTATTTGCAGATGACATGATCTTATACCTGAGGGATCCCAAAAACTCCACCAGGAAGCTCCTGAAACTAATACAGAAGTTCAGCAGGGTGGCAGGATACACAATAAATGTACAAAAATCAGTGGCCTTCCTATATGCCCAGAATGAAAGAAGTGAAAAGGCCCTGAGAGAAACAATCCCATTTAGTATAGCCCCTAAATAAATGAAATACCTTGGCATAAACCTAACCAAGGAAGTAAGAGACCTCTATAATGAAAACTTTAAAACCCTAAAGAAAGAAATTGCAGAAGATACCAGACGGTGGAAAGACCTCCTATGTTCCTGGATTGGCAGAATCAACATCATAAAAATGACCATCCTACCAAAGGCAATATACAGATTCAATGCTATAACAATGAAAACCCCAAAGCAATTCTTTAATTAAGTTGACCAAACAATCTCAAAATTCATATGGAGGCACAAAAGACCCAGGATAGCAAAAACAATCCCAAGTAACAAAAACACGGCTGGAGGTATCACCATACCAAACCTTTGTCTATACTACAAATCCATATTTGTAAAAACAGCCTGGTATTGGCTCCAAAACAGACACACAGATCAATGGATAAGGATTGAAGACCCAGATATAAGCTCATACAACTACAGCCATTTGATCTTTGACAAAAGGGCCCAAAAAATCCAATGGAAAAAGAACAGCACCTTCAACAATGGTGCTGGCAAAACTGGATATCCACATGTAGAAGATTAAAACTTGTCACCATGTACAAGAATTAATTCCAAATGGATCAAGGATCTCAATATAAGGCCAGAGACTATAAAAACCATGGTTGAAAGGGTAGGGAACTCTCTCGAGCTCATTGGGGTAGGCCAGCAGTTCCTAAACGGACATCCAATAGCACAGTCACTACAACCAACACTCAACAGATGGGATCTTGTGAAATTAAAGAGCTTCTGTTCAGATAAGGAGATTGTAAACCAAGCAAAAAGGCAACCCAAAGAATGGGAGAAAATCTTCACAAACCACATATCTGATAGAGTTCTATTATCCAGAGTGCACAAAGAACTTAGAAAACTAAACACCAAGGAAACAAAGGGGCCAATTAAAAAATGGGCCTTGGGGGCTGGAGAGGTGGCTCAGGGGTTAAGCTTCTGCCTTGCAGACGGAAGGTCCTGAGTTCGGATCCAGATCCCACGTATCGACGCTAGGCGGAAGCGGGGCGGCCTGCGCTTCTGGTCCTGGTAAGGCGGAGCCTGTGAATCCCAGGGCAGAAGGAGGTGGAGGCGTCCATGGTGGTTTGCGAATTTGTCCGTGGTTCTACACACACACGCACACACACACACACACGTGCGCACACACATACACACATGCACACAGTTGAATAATCAATAATAATAATAAAAAATTAAAAAAATGGGCCTTGGAACTTAAAAGAAACTTTACCAAAGATGAAATTAAAATGTCTAACAAATATCTTAAAAAAATGCTCCACATCCTTAGCCATCAGGGAAATGCAAATCAAAACTTCCCTGAGATATCATCTCACCCCTGTCAGGATGGCAAAAATCCACAATACAAACAACACTAAATGCTGGAGAGGATGTGGAGAGAGGGGAATTCTCCTACATTGCTGGTGGGAAGCAGGCTCATACAACCACTCTAGCACCCCGTCTGGCGATTCTTAAAGAAGTTAAAGATTGAAATGCCATATGAACCTGCTATACGACTTTTGGGAATAACCCCCCATACAGCAAAAATTCACCTCAATAGCAAAAGCATGACCACATTCACAACTGCACTGTTTACAATAGCAAAGTCATGGAATCAGCCCAAATGTCCAATAGTTGACGAATGGATAAGGAAAATGTGGTACATTTATACAATGGAATACTACTCAGCCATCAAAAATGATGAATTAATGCAATTTGCTGGGAAATGGATGGAATTAGAAACAATTATATTGAGTAAAATATCCCAGACATGGAAAATTAAGTGCCTTATGTATTCCCTAATAGGTGGATCATAGTACCAAACCCACGTAGAGACACTCAAAGACAAATCTTTGTAATATCTACAGTAATTGTAAAGATTATAAACAGGAGGGATGGGGAAGGAGGGCCCCACCAGAAACAGAGGGGACCATGCTACAGCAGAGAAAATAGGACTGCAAGTAAGTAATGAGTCATCTGGTTAAGTTCGCAGACTTTTCTTCCTGATCATTTGCAACTGATGAGGTACGATCCCACCATAAGGGGAGGACATATAGGCTGCCAGATAGAAGATAACCATTTTGCAAATGAGTGATTGATCCCTCTCTCACCATGGTCTCCTACTTTTATTCCATCTACCTTTGAATATACTCTTATAACAAGACCCTAATTTAACAGGTTTTTATCTCTGGCTAGGGGGTGACATCCAATACCCATCAGGATGGAGCCAAGGGCATTGCAGGAACAGCAAAACTGAAAAAAAAAATCAACAAACCATAATTCAGAACATCAGAGACTCTCTATCAACCACCTGGAATCAGGCCTGCCTAATCTCTCCCCATCCTGAAGCTCAGGGAAATTCGCGGAAAAGGGGGCAGTAAGATTGTAAGAGCACAAGGATGGGAGGAGTCATGATATACAAGATACTCCACACAAGTTAGGGCCGAAGCAATTATAATAGGACTCTGCATGATCTGCGCAATGACCAAAATATCATTGACCCCTCAAATTCTAGCATGGTCTAAAGGCACTAGGATCCTTAGAAACAAGGGATTAGCAGTCACAATAATGTTCATATACTTAAGGGGAACACAAGAAAGAGTTCTAGGAATCGCTACTAAGTCCTTACACCTCATCAGAGAGGAAGAACCAGAGGAACATTGGATATACACGTTAAAGGATTCTTCAGAGATAGGGGAGGGGGCACTGGGAGAAAGGGAGGGAGGGGGGAAAGGAAGGAACAAAGCTGGGAGGGAACAGAGAGGTCCAGGGAGGGGTGGAGGTAGGGGGAGACAGGGGTTCCTATTACGTTTGTATGAGCAGAAAAATAAATTAAAAATTACTTAGTGTACATACTAGTCCCTATCTGAAGTATGGTTGACAAAGATTTTTGCCATTGTTGTATGCTATCTGTTCATTTTGTTGATCATTTCTTTACTATGCTGACTTTTTAAAAATTTTTATTTAATCCCATTTATCAATTCTTGGTGTTTTTTATGCTATCCTGGGCTATTCTGAAATTTGTTGCCTATATCTATGTCTTGTAGTGATTTCCTTTGGCATTTCTGGTCTTAATTAATCTACTTGCTATTTTAATTTAATTATAAGTTTAAAAATTGCTATATTTGTTATTTAATCTGTTTTAAACTGATAATTCCCTTAAAAGAAAACATTGAAGCTCCTCTTTTACTATAAATTAAGAACTTCATATCAAGTTCTATTTCAATGTACACGGTACCTAAGATAAATGTCCATTGCCATTTAGCCACACATTCTACAGCAATGTATTCTGTGTGCACAATAAATGAACTTCATAAATATGAGTGTTACTGACTATTGAGTTCACTTATGATTTCAGTCTATGAATATAGCACAAGGCTACTAAGGTACTACTAACTGTTCTCACCCAACTAAAAGCTTCTGCTCAGCGGCCCCTTGCCCTCTGAGGCTAACAATTGAATTATATGTACTCTAAAAATATGCTTTGTTACTTTTGATGCCGGTTGTATTCAATGTTCAAGTAAGTTACTTAGATATTGTATATGCATGCAATTTAGTTATGTATTATATAAATCAATGAATCATTAGCTAAAAAAAGAGGTTTTACCATTATTTAAAAAAATTAAAGTTACTTTTTAGTAGTAACACCAGGCACAGAACTGATATCTATTTAATGTCATATAGTTTAGAACAGAATAAGTAAATGTGAATATGATACTATTTAACTTTGAATGATTGTGAAAAAAAATCTTCAAACCTGCAAATCAAGGTAATAGCACTCAGTGATGATGAAGAATTCAGAATTAACTACCAAAAATGCTAATTAAAGAGCTATTGTTTCTTTCTATCTTGCTTTATTACTCTAGTTAATACTTCTGCCTTGTTTTTCTCTGAACACCTCCACAACACTGCTGTTTCATTTCAAAATGCCAATATTACAGCACGACATGTTCAAAGTACATCATAATTATAGAGAAAGAACCTGAAACAAAAATCAAAGCTATTGCACTGCTCTTTTGAGCTGAAAAGGACTGTAATTTATAAAAACGAAATCATTCAGGGGGCTGGAGAGGTGGCTCAGGGGTTAAGCCTCTGCCTTGCAGGTAGAAGGTCCTGAGTTGGAGTCCTAGACCCAACGTATAGATCCTGGGCAGAAGCAGGGGCGGCCTGAGTTTCTGGTCCAGGTAGGGCAGAGCCTGTGAATCCCGGGGCAGAGTAAACAAGGAGAAGGTGGAGGCAGTCCATGGTGGTTCCCGAATTCGTCCATGGTTCTACACACACACATACATACATACATACGCACGCACACACGCACAATTGAATAAATAAAAAAAATCATTCAATCATGCCCACACTTTCAGTATGAAGAAAATAGAGCAATACTAAGCAGAATGAAAGTGTATAGCATCGCCAAAGGAAACAGATATTGAACAGAGCTTATTTCATTGAAAGTTTTTTGGTCCTATCCAACCTTCCAAATTTCTGAGAAAGCATATCATTACTTACCATTAGACTCTTGAGTAAAGGCCAAAAGCCAACTTTGAGAAGTTTAGAAGTTGCTGGAGAGTCTATAGGCTCTCATCTCCCAAGGAGCTTGACCCCAATATATCCATTTCGCCCAAATGATGCTGGAATATTCTCTTTGGGGATACCAGAAAGTGTGAAATGGACTAAATTTCGCCATCCATGTGCATTATTAAGATAACCAAATCCACTAACATTTCTGCTAATTTACATAAAATGTATTTCATTCTGCACTTCAGACTGTGTTCAAGACCATGTTAGTAGAGAAAACTTCCTTCCAAGTATTGTATTTCTGTCCTTAATGTATGAATACCAAATTAATGTGCAGCACTTATACAATGCCACAAGTTGTTCTAATTTATTAATGTAATTCTAACAGAACATTTGTGAATGGAAACCATTATTATTTCTGCTTTACAAATGAGGAAACAGGGTGTCATAATTGATAAAGGTGTCAACCTGACAGTTAAGGGTTTGAGCTCTGGGCACATTTGTAGAGAATTGGTAGTTGAGTTAAGCTCAGAGCAAACCTGCAGAAGATTGTCTAGTTGATGGGGAAGGCCTATCCCATGGTGGGTGAGATTAGTCCCTGGGCAGATGAATAAAATGGAGGGAACTGCTTGAGAAAGCTGACATTCTTCTGTGTACTTGGCCAGACATGTTCTTCTGGAAACTAGGATTGTCCCTCTCTCAGCTGCTAGGTGGATATGGTATGGCCAGTTCCCTCGACTCTGGTGTTGATGCGATGTTTTCCTTTAAGCTGAACAAGCAATTGTTGCCAGAAATCATAAAAATTAAAACCCCTTGTTTCCTTAAACCGTTCAATAGTGATTTTATCAGCAACTATGCAGAGCGACTATAATTCAAGAGCAACTATGGTCAATAATTTAGTCCCTGGTCATAGCTACTACATATTGGAGACAGTCTTCTAGTCTCATGTTAATACTGTTGCCCATTGTATTGTGAAAAAAAGACTTCCTATAATACACAAAAGATACAAAATAAAATGTCCTTACTGAGGATCATGAAAGGATGCTTGAATTTAGCTGTAACTGCCAACAATATTTAGCCTAAGAATTTCTGCAAGAATTTTAATGTTATAAGGTATAGATCAAATACCCATACATTTGAGTCTATATATGTGGACATGTATACAAAGAAGCATGTAAATCACAAGAAGTGGGCCTTGAAGGTGATTAATCCTACCCTGCTCCAATTAGTTTGCTCTGGAAGTTTGCAGTGAATTCTCAGCCTTCATGATGGATATGACCTTAGCTACCTCCAACTTTGTCAGTCTGTCATATCTTTTCCTCCATGAAGGTCTCTAGAACCATAAGCTGAATAAACCTCTTTTTCTGCCCTCCCCCTTCAGCACGAAAGATTACATCTAGCATGGGCATACATGTGTAATTGTGCACCTTTGTTAAAAACACATATGAATATTTGAGTTGTACATGTATATATGCAGCAGACCCAGGATTCAAGATCATATCTGCATGGCACATTTTTACTCTACATTTTCTCAAACAAACGAGGAGGAAATTGTAATTGATGTTTCTGCTGAGTTTGGAGCAAACAGAATTCTTTTGTGTGTTCATTAATTGTATGAAGAAAAAATGCACAAGAGCATCTTCCATCCACAGGATCCATAGTTTGTCTACACAGAGAAAGTTACAATTGCAAGTTATGATAGGTTTGGTGTATATAGCCAGACTATGAGAATGAGAGGAGAGAAAAATGACAGAAGTTATACCTTTATGTGTATATCATCATTTTATCAAAATTCTTAGAGCACACAATGCTTACTTTCTACACAATTCTATTCATCAGTGGAGGATAATATTTCTCTACTTGTTTCTAAGGGAAATAAATTAACATTAGGTCATAGACATTCCAGAATAAAATCAATGATGTAATCAAGATGAATATTTAGTCTTTAGGGATATGGCTAGTTTGTTATCTCAAGAGATTCCTTGGCAACTTTTTAACATTACAAATATTTTGCCACAATTCCATATAGATGCCACATACATACTGAGTCTTCTGTTGAGTAGCTCGTCTTTACCTATTACCCACTTCCATCAATAACTTCAGAAGGCAAGCTTGGAAAGAACAGAGGCAGTTCTAGATGAAGCTCTTCAAAGGAAACTTGAAGCAGACAGTCTCACCTTCTGGGAACTCTGACACACATTAATTTCCCTCAGCTGCCTCCCCGAAAGTAGTAAGTCTGGCACCACAGTGGCGGGAGCCTTAATCAGATACCAAATCAGTGTGACTTCGTCAGAAATGATGTCATGAATGGCAGTGCTGGACCACTGCCTCATTTGGAGCAAACACTGAAACACTTGTTTTGGAGGCTACTTTATAACTTGCTTGAAAAATTACTTGCTTGAAAAATTTTGGTCATTAATGCATGAGGTGTTACCCAGTATTTTATCACTTCTGCTATATGCACAGCATTCTTTTTATATGCATAGCTACACAAACAGTGGAGGTATCCTTGAACTAGTTATATCATCAATACCACACATAAGAAAGAGACTATATGGCCAAAGCTGTGTTAATACTTTCCTGTGTACAAAATCTGGTAAGAAAGCCAGATTACCAAAAATATAGAGAGAACTGTTGATATTTTATGCCATATGCTTTGGCTTATGGCGGATTTACACAGTTGGGGTTTCTTATTTATTTTTATGGTAGTCTTTTGCCTTAGCTACATGAATACGGTTATCACCTCTTCTCTTTGTGGTTAGTGCCTGCTTAGGATTCCTGCAAATGGGTTCACAGACTCTTCTCTTGCTCTTATCTCCTCACTGCAAGCCTCTGTCATCTGAGGAGCAGCAAGGTGAACAGCCAGAGCCACATCTACCAGTGGCTGGAAACTGGGGAACCATGACTTTCTTCACTGACACTGGTGTGATGCTCACCATCAGTCACCACAAAGCTACTGCATAGAGAAAATCCACTCCTGAAACTCTCTTCCTTTCTGTCCTGCTACTGGATAATCAGGCCCGAGCCTGGTCTCCTTCTGGAAATTATTTGGTAATAAGAACCAGACTTTAGGCAGTGTTGTGAGGTGAGGCTGTGACCTCCACCTTCCGAGACCTGGGTGCCAAGACTTTGTGGAGGTTGGTGGTCTCCGCTTAGTTCCCAGAGAGTATTTCTCAGTGCCACAGAATCACATGGCATTTGGATTCAATAGAAGAACCTTGATCACAAGGTACAATTTGCAGCAGGATACTTTACACAGGATGGTGGGGGGATCACATTATTCATCATTTTCTCTCATCACTGCTATTTATGATGTTCTTATTTTGATTTCAGTGTTTCCTAGCTCTTCAGAAAATAATTTGTAGTAGATCCACTGTTTTATGTAGGTCATGGCAGTTTCACATTCATTGTTTAGATGAGTATATTTTTGCATGTTGTACTTGCCCAGCTTCTAATCCATACTTAGTAGTCATCATTTCTTCAGTTCATACCTTTTGTTCCTTATCTTACCTCAAAAATGGTATTCCAGAAACTTTAGCTGGTGTGAAACACCAACATATAATTGTAATTCATGACTTTACACTCTCTTTACCTTCAAGTACAACCTAGAATATCAACTTCATTTATCAAAAACCTATCAATGCTGCTCTGATTACTCTAGAGAGATGCACATCCCATTATAGCAACTGAAAATGGCCTCAACATTTTCACAGCTCCAATATTAAACTGAAGACCTTGAAAGACAAAGATTCAGAGCTTTTAAAATACTTTAAAGCTCTAACTCCCAGAAGCTAATTACAGATCTAGTTTTGAATGGCTCTAAAACTAGCAGAAGTCACAATGATTGAGTTTGAATCATAGTACTGTCTCTAATGGTTTGTGTGACTCTGGGCAAGGTAATTAGCCTCTAGATACCTCAATATTCTTATCTATCAAATAAGGCTGACATTAGTATCCTTGTCACAGGATTGTTTTTATTGTATCTGATGCACAAAGTATCATTATAAAGGCTCAGATATTATCTCATAAAGAAAAACAACCACAAACTTCCTCTAATTTGACAAGTGTTTCCAGAAGGCTATTTGTTCATGGAAACATTTTCAGGGAAAAGTTAAAAGCAACTAAACTGCAAAAGTCCTTTACAAAGGGTGTTGAGAAGAAAGCACAAGCATGATACTCCATTTATGGAGTCTTCATTTCAGAACTGCTTTGGGCCAGCTAGCATCACAGACACCTACATGCATGCAGAGAAATAGATTGCTGCCTCTTCTCTGTGGAGACTCAGTTTTTATCCAACTTCAGTGTTTCACATTAGACATGCTCAAGACATTCTGTGTCTGCTTTATTCCAAAGTAACATTCCCTCAATTCCCAAGGTCTTGAATAGCAATAATAATACTTGGAATTTATCTATTGATATTAGGGGTTTTGGAGGATTCTGATCACATTGTTTCCTGTAAACATCTTGTTTAAGGAAGTAGGTTCTTCAGTGGCATGTACTCTTAAGAGGCATGTGCAGAGTACAGCTGTTTACAGGCCAGGCCTAAGGGATTTTCTGACAACTGGCAACCTAGCCAAATATATCCCATGACACAAACCCTTATCTTTCAAGTCTTAACAGTAGACTAAAACCAACAAATGGATGAACTATATCCTTCCTCAGGTATAACCCTTCCTTTAGCACCCTATGTCATTGTCTTTCAAGAGAACAAAGATATATTCATTGTCACAGTGTGATAGAGATATGTCCTATATACTGCATTCTGATAGTTGGCAATAAACATGGATTCCAATGCATTTTTCTTTGTAAAAATGTGCTTGATATATCTAACTTGAAATTAAAATGTCACTTTGAACTTAACACTTCATATTTCTTCACTAAATAATATCCAACGATAGACACACTAATCTGAGAAAAGTAAGTTTGTAAATTATTTCATAAATATTGAAAATGGGACTGGGAGATGACTTAGAGTAAGAGCTGCTGTACAAGCATGAAGACTTCAATTTACATCCTCAGCAGCCATGTTAAAAAAAGTAAGTCAGTCATAGTGTCTTATGCCTGTAATGCCAGCACTGTGGGGAACAAAGACAAGAAGATGGAAGATCTCAAACTTGCTGGCCAGCCAGTTTAGGTGAAAATCTGTGAATCTTAAGTCTAGTTGAGAGACCCTATTTCAAGTAAATAAAGTAGATAGTTATGGAACAAGATATCCCCACGTCCTCCTCTGGCCTCCATACATATACAGGAGCACATACCTGTACACACATATACACATATGCTGCACATACATCACACTCCCACAGAAAAATTCTAATATAAAGAGAACCAGTATGTGATTAAAGCTATTGTTCCTTATTATGTTAAGTTTACATTTTAAAATTGTTAATTAATGATAGTGTCCATGTCTCCTGTTTCTGAAAACAAATTGTTTCTAATAATACAATTTATAAAGATGTAAGATAAAAACATGCATACTACCCACGAGGTTTCTTAAATTTCTTTCAGTTGTTATAAAAGAAACAGCCTCTGAGATATTTTCAAATACTTTGGGCAATCTGAGAAAATGATTCATGGATGCAAATATTATACCATGTGTAATATTTGCATCCATTCAAGGGCAGCATATCCTATGAAAGTTAAGTTTTGTTGTTGAGTATCCCACTAACAATAATCATGAAATGACTGTCCCATGAAGTCTTAGTGTGCCAGAAAGCAACAAATCTATATAAAAGAGATTGTATCATGTCAAGGAGACATAGGATACAACATGAAAATGAAACAATTCACTAATGATTCAATACTTTCAATGAGTGAAGAAACATCATGAATATATGAATTCATAATGAAGCAGAACTCCTTCTTCAAAAGTACCCAGCTTTGGGTGCATTTGGAATTGCCTGAAGTTTCAATAAATAAAAGGAAGTATCATGAGTTTCATATGAACTACATATGAGGTTAGCTAAGTAAACCAGCTGTGCCATCTCATTCAATAAACACTAAAAAATAAGTGAAAGTTGTGTCATTACAATGGCGAGTCAAGCTGACCTCTTTACCTACTGATAAGCTTTGCAATTGTGGAATCAGAGTAACCAGTCAGGTGTTTTATGTAGGACTCCAGTAAAAACAAGTCAATGATACATAAATAACTGGACTTAAGGGTAATCAACATCCAGCAATTTATTGGAAAAATCTAAAGGAGCAAGATGACAACAAGAAGAATCAACTGGATAAGTTCAGAATGCAGGACTGCTCTATCAAACCAATGGCACAAATTCCCTGTGGCAAAGGACATGAAGTATCATAATGCTATTTGAATACTAATTGCAAAAAACAGATGCAGAATGATAATTTTAAGCCCTCAAGGATAATTTGATACAGATTGGAAACATGAAAACAAATTATACCTGATAATTAATTAATTTTGTAGACATGGGGTATGGTAGTTAATTGAAAAAAAAGAAAAGAACCCTTAGTATATAGTGTCTGGAGGTGAAATGACATGATGTTTGACATTTTTGAATATTCTTGGGGAAAGATGTCTAAAGGAAAGAAGTATTGTATAATGTTAATCACCATTACAGTTCTGTGAAGGGTATATGTGGTGCTTTGCACACATTTCCACTCTTGTTTAGTCTTTAAAATCATTTTATAATTGATAACTAGGCTTTGGATATTTGTATTAGACTCAATAGTGGTTTGAAAATGTAGTATAGTGGGTATAGAAATCTTTAAAAGAGTGAGTATGAGGGCTAAAAAAGATACTCTTTTAGTTCAGGAGACCTGAATTCAAATCCCAGATCCCTTTTTAAAATGTTGGGCAGAAATGGAGGTGGTCTATACTTTCAGTCTTGGAAGGTAGAGCCTGATAAACCCCAAAACAATGCAAAAAGGAGGTAGATCAATCCAAGATGAATCCTGAAGTCATCCTTGCATCTCGATAGATACATCTCTCTCTCTCTCTCTCTTTCACACACACACACACACACACACACACACACACACACACACATATACATGGGTGTAGTGATGGCTCAGTAGATAAGGCATTGATCTCACAAGTATGAGCATCAAAATTGGGTCTCCAGAATCCACATGAAACTCACACTGGCATGGTAGCTCTTGTAATCCCATCACTAGGGAGGCAAAGACACAGAGTCCCCAGAACAAGTTGACTTAGTTAAAGAAGCCCACTGAAGGTCACTGGGTTCAACTGGCATGTCCTGCTTTAGTCATAAAAGTGAAGAGCTATCTTAGAAGTCACCAGATTTCAATTTTAGGCCTCCACACCCAAATGTATATATGTGCATACAAACACACACACATGTAAATACACACACACATGCAACATAAAAAAGTGAGAAATGAAGTAAAGTGAAAATGTTTGTGAGAATAATATGGACTCTTTGCTTCAGAAACTGAGGTTGAGAAGCCTCTCCAGTTGCTAACCTGAGTCTGTCAGTCATTTTACCATAAATAGAGTTAGCACACTAAAGAATTCAGAACCCACAGACTGGGTCTTATTGAAGTCATCGAAAGTGGAGAAGCTAATTTAAAATCAACCATGATTTAAACAGGGCCTGAAAGCAGTTGCTTATGGGGCAGCATTACAAGTTCATGAGAAGCTGGAGCCAATGAAAGTATTATTTATAAAGGCATATAATTTAATTTAAAAGAAACATTTAAATGATGCATTAAAAACTAGAGCATGAATTGAGTTAGGTTGCATATTGCCCTCTCAAAAGAAGGAGTAAAAAACTCTACAGCTTTTATTAAGGGAAAGGATATGTGTTGAGGTAAATAATGACCCTATTCAACTATGTAATTGGCTATATAGAAAGAACATACAGCAAATATATATACAATAAATATATTATATGTTTATAAATACATATATGTATTCAATAGCATTTATTAAGTAAATACATATGCATTGTCCACTGTTTCTCAGGCCTCATTGCAAGAACTTAAGACACTCTAATAAAACTTGTGTTCAGGTGAAGACTATTAACACAGTGAATCTACGGCACATTTTGTTATATGTTAGACGGTAAATGTATATAACTAAATGGACCAGAAATGATAGGGTAGATGCTGTTGATGTTTGAGGATGGAGAGCAATGTAGTTTTCTCTAAGTAGTAGTCATTTGAATAAAGACAGAAAAAGGACTATAGGTATAGCTGGAAGGGGGATGATCCAGGTAGAAGCAACCAAGGGAAGAAGGACTAAGACTTGCACTGTATACACAACTAGGGAGGCTGTGCAACTAGATCACAGTGAGAGGGTGGCAGAAGTAAAACACAACTTTTAAAACAATCCTGGCCCTGAAGGGATTCATCGTCTGCTGGTATAAGTAGAAAACACTGACCTCCTGCAATATGTTCTAAAATATCCTGTGAAGCTGATCATTTTCCAAGACAGAAGGAAGAAGAGGCCTCCCCAAAGTACTACAATAATTTAAAAATCTAAGTGAAAATTTGGGCAGAGGCAGAAAGGAGGCTTATCCTCCTCAACAGAGTAATATGTGCACATTACTAATTTTCAAGCTACCATTTATTTCTTATTCCATTCTACCACATCTTTGAAGGATGCAATAATAATGTACACTGATATTCTTTTTTAATCCTTAATATTTGACACAATAATGAAATAGTTTAGAAATTCCATGTACTTTACTATGACCTACATAGAATGAGCCTACAGAAAGTATAGAGGAAATTGGATAAGGCTCCTAAAAATCTAGTTTTCATGCCAAGAAATTTTAGTTTTTATGGTAAAAAGAGGGCAGGTGGTAATGGAAGGATATTACTTCTGGGAAATACTTAGCCAATTGCTATGCATCCAGGTCAGATAACAAAAAGATTATGCAACTGAGAATAAAGAGGATAAGCTACCATTGTTTTCAAAAGATAGCTCCTTTGGCCTTTCACACCCTCCCTCCACATTACTTCTTATGATGTTTTGAAAGAAAATACTGCTGAGACAGGACATTAGAACATAACCTCATATGTATAAGAAGTTCAGGAGTGTTTACATTGTTTATGATTCATTGCTGCTCTCTATTCCATGGGAAAATTTCACTTGTGAAACACTCACATTCTTCCATTGTAAAATAAAGACTTAAAAATAATACCCATCCATCCTTGTAAAACGACAAGCCAATTTAAACTCAGAGGGAAACAACTTGAAATAAGTTGGGGAAGGGTACCAGGGGGCTTTCTTTTACTGACTCATGTTGCTTTACTAGATAAGGGCACACTCCTTTGCTTTTATGTTGACTAATCTCCCATTGACCCCCAGAGTCAAGCAGCAGCATCCATCACCAAGTAAACAGGAGGATTTTGCTTTCTGCCTGTATTCATTGTCACTCTTTTTCTTCCTGAAGACAGACTATCTTCACGGAGCCAAGGTATCTGAAGCCAATTTGTATTTCATTCAAAGTTTGAATTCATGCTTTTGATAGAAAGTCTCCACTGTAAGAAAGTTTGGGTTGAATGGTGTGTGGCATTTTCATATTACCACAGTTTTTTTTCCAGATATCTAAATATGTTTTTCTTTCATCTAAGCATCCTATAATTACAGCCTCAAGATTGGCTCTGTTTCTGCAAGACTAGCACTTAAATGAAGTGATACATGCAGTTAAGAATCAACTCAGGACTGGAGCCATGTAGACTGGTTTACAGCCCCCAAATTTACAGAGCCAGATGTGGGCTTTTCAAAGCACTATGGCCAAGCTAACTTTGGAGAGGTGAAATGAAGTTCTTTTGAAAAGCCCCCTAAGAATCTGCCTCACTTAAGAAACCAACGGCATCCGAGGTGATAACAGAACCCAGTCATTTCAGGCTGGCTGCCCAACTTGACTGAAAAGTTAGTGACAGATAAAGCATAAATCAGAGCCCTTATCATTCCCCTTCCTTGCTTGCCAAATGGGGGTTAGTTTATCAGCAACCAGGAGGCCGACTGACGGCTAGCTCCCTTAAGCTGGGCAGCAGGGTAGAGTTGGCTGGGAGTTAAATGGCTGTCCTAAAACGTGTTCATGTAAACAAGTTGGAGGAAGACTTCCTTGAACTGCCAGTAAGTAAAGTGTCATCCATCTCACTAAACTGTACATTCGATAGGGGCATATCATCTATATCTTGGAAAGAAAACAAATAAGAAGGCAGAAGCAGCCTGGTGTAGGCTGGGAACGTTAGTGGTGATAAAAGTACTAAGAATTAAATTGCCTGACCCAAGCAATGGAGAGTGGGGATGGGATGGGAATGTTTTTTGTTTGCTCGCTAGTTTTGTTTTTGATTTTTATATTTGGAAAACTCCTTGAGATCCTCTAAAAACAATGTGTGATATTTCCTTTAATTTTCATTAGACACTCTGCTTGGCAAAGTATGTTTTCAAACATTTAAATGCACATACACTTCCATGAACATGTTGGATAGATATTTTCAAATACACCTTCCTTCATCTTTTCATATAATCTGCACGTGGCATCAGCAGCATCCTTGCCATGGTTTAAAATTTCACAACCACATCCAAAATTTCTAACTGATCAAGAAATGTGCCAGTACTTGGAAAGTGTTAAGTCATTTTCTGAACAGGAACAAATAGTCTGGGGATGGGGGGGGGACGCTGAAAAAAAGTGTCAGTAATCTGAGTGGCTCTCTGTAAATTCCACATCAATGAAAAGCCCTCCTTTGGAAGAACGGGTGTGCAAGCTTTTAGAAATCGCAGGGTAGCCCTTCTGAGAAGGAAAATATGTGACCTGCAACAAAGGCCAAATAGTTGTGTGCTGGCACCGAAACTGAAGAGACTTTCCAGCCAGAGGTAGCAGTCACGACTGAAAATTGACTATTTGGGTATTGTTAAAGACATTCGGATATGAAACTGACAGCCCCAGAAGGAGAAAAAGAAACAGATTTCTTATAGGAAGCCCTGGTTAAAATTAAAGTTACCTAGGTAATAGAGTAAGAATAGAGTGATGAGCTCTTCTGTAAATCCCTCATGCAGCATATGCACACTATTTTTGTTATACCTAGATATTATACCATGTGTTGTGTGACTACTACTTCCTCTCTCAGGATTGGCTTATAGTCACTGAAAATTCAGATGCCTCCATTTAAAAAATCTATTCTTGTATATAATTACATTGATTAAAAAAAACAGTGATTCAGCCAAGACATTATCTTTTGAGGTAACTGAGTTCTAAAAACATGAAAAAAATTGTCTAAAAAGCCCATCTTGGAGCCAATAACCTTTTTAAAATCATGCTTTTAACTTGATCAAGGACTTTTATTTCACTAAAGCACTTTTATTTTTAAACTTCAGTGGTCTCTTTTGGTTGTCTTCTACTGACATAAGAATAACTATTTTTTTTTCACTGAGTAATACAAAGTCATGCCTACTGGAAGAACTTTTGACATTACATTTTTAGAGAATTTTTGTATACAGATAGCTAATGGAACACTACATTTCACTGGTAAAACATTTGAATTTACCCACAAACTTTGTTAGATAAACACAGGACCATTTCTGCAGAAAAGGGCCTGAGGAGAGATCCTGAGACTTTAGAACATTTGTCTACCCAAGTTATGAACAGGCAAACATTTGATATTTTTATTCAATATGTATTTATTTATTAGATAGCTTCCAATAGCTACTATGTCCTATAGTATTCATATATCTATATTCAATTATATAATATAGCTGCGTGTATACATAGAAAGTGATGTAAAACAGTTTAATGTTTTGAGGTTCTTTCAGATTTTGATGTGTTTCAAAATGCAAAGTTTCTAAGAGAATGATGATGTATCAGAGTTTAAGATGATTGCTGTGAACATCTAAGAGAGAGATCAAGGATGTCCCCAAGGGGAGGCTTACTGTGTCTGTAAAGGTTGATAATCTAGTCCCACATTGTCACCAGCTTTCAGAGGCACTCAGAGTATCTGAATAAGTATTGATATTGGGGTCACTATCTTCAATTGTCTTCTCCAATCTCATTCTTATCTGGAACTTCAGAAGAGACCCTGCCTTATTATCCTTGCCCTCCAGAGAAAGAAGAGCCACAGCCTGTCCCAAGTGTTAAACAACAGTGACTCTTGAGACATCATTTAGTTAACCTCCAGCCCCGGTGCTGCAGTCTTAGCTTGTCTCATTAAATCCCTTGCAGATGCCTTTTAAAGTTTATCTTACTGATTCTCTGCCTTGGGCTTTGTAATGCCAAATGTTGTCTTTCCAGAAGTAACACCTCAATTTTTCTAGTTTAAATCTTTATAAATTTTTCATGTTTATGTTAAACATATCCCCTCCACCCTCATGCTCTCTTGTCTCCACATTCCTGCTAGTCCTGTTTCCCTAGAGTTTCTGTTTTTACTTTCATGACACATATACCTATATTATTTCATATATTTAGTATAAAATCTAGCAACTACAAATGAGAGAAGATTTATGATATTTGTCTTACTGAGACTGGTTTCATTCATCTAATATGGGTCTATATTCCTGCAAATGACATAACTTAATTCTTTGTGACTGAAAAATTTCCATTGTGTATATATGTACACCACATTTTTTTTATCCATTCCTCTATTGGTTCCACAACTTAGCTATTGTGAATATAAACACATCAATTTTTAAGTGTACTATTGATATTATCATATTTATTTTTCATTCATAATTATGACAGTTCCATATCTTCAATTAAGAGCTAATGGTCTAGGGAATGAGGATAGGTTGAAAAAACCAAATCATATCTTCTCTAGGTTAGTAATAATACCAACACAAGGAACTCTTCATTAGTGCACCCTGTACTGTCTAATAAAAATACAGTGTCACTTACTAATAATTTTAAATGAACAAAATAGAAGTGTATGGGTAAAATTAATTTTAGGAACATTGCCATTTAACAGAATCATAAATTAACATTTCAGTATGAAATCAAGACATAGATTGGTACATGAGAAAATTAATAATAAATATAATAATATAATATAATAATAAATATTCTTTTAATATTTGGCCTTTGAAACCTGATATTATTTCACTCTTGTAGCACATCTCAGCACCAACTAGCTACATTCAAGTGTTCAAGTGGCCCATATAGCCTTTGGGCTTTCTCACAGTTCATGCAGAAAATGAGATGCAGTCTTGATAAGCCTTATTCAAAACATGAACATCTCTACTGAGTTCCATAGACTCAGAAAGTATAAGATTCTCTGTCCCTGTGTGATCATTCTTCCCAGTCTCTACACTGTTTATTCCAAGTCTCAACAGTTGCCATTATACTATTTTCCCAGGCTGAGTTTTCTATCTTGTGTCTACATGATGCCATTGTCCAGTACTCCTCAGTGAACAATGAACCTAGTCATGCCATGACTTGTCTCTGTAGGCTTTTCACCGCAGCTATGATTTCATCAGCCAGTAGGGCAATATTATTAAGGTGAAAAAGCTTAGGGACAAACCACATGAGACTAAGAAGCCCAAACTTTAAGGATAGCTATGCACCCTAGAGTCTGTGCAGGTAAATTATGACCACTTTTCACAAGTTTTTTTCTTATAAAGAGCTTACATGGATCTCTCAGACTGCTCCAACACTGCATCAAGCATTAAAAACATGTCTTCAACCATCTCCTTATTTATTTATTGTTTTCATGTACTTGTATATGTGCATGCTAGTGTCTACCCAGGCAAACATTGCATATATGCATGCTATGTGCGAAGGCCCGAGTTGACATTGGGTGTCTTCTTTGATTGTTATCAAGGCACTGTCTCCAGTTGAACTCAGAGCTCTCCAGCTGGCAAGGCTAAGCAGTCAGCTTGCTTGAGGGATCCCCTGGCTTTGCCTCCTGAGTGCTGAGATTATAGAAGGCTTCTATGCCTGCCTAATATTTACATAGCTTCTGGAGGTTCAAATTCCAGACCGCACACTTGTAAGGCAAGAGCCTTATCCTCTGATCCCAGGCATTTCTTTTTTTTTTTGCTTTATTTTGTGTTGTTCTGTAACATTCAATTTGGCAGGTTTTCTAGGAATCAATTCCCTTGCAAACAAGTGACCGAAGTCATTTCTTTATTAATACATAGTTTAAAACCAGCTGAGCAAAATGGAGCAACTTATTTAATCATTTACTGAACACTGTGTAATGTCTACCTTCTGTCCTTCTTAGAAGTAACAGCAAAAGATGAAAAATGCAAAATAAAGAATTCAAATAAAGACCGTGAATCTGAAGCATGAAGGACCAATCTCACGTATTCTGGGAGCAGGAGATTCCTGTTTACAAATAAGCTCGCTAAGGAATGAAAAGTGTAGACTGCTTTTGATTTAAGTGAACTAAACTGTGGGTTGCAGTTCAAAGACTGAGTCTCACTAGATACCCCACCAGCCTCTCCCAGAGCAAAGCACTCAGCTGGTCTCTAAGTACAGTAGGCTCTCTTCCTTGACTGTCAGATAAGCTGACTTTCATGTTCTCTTTTTTGACTTTTCATGCTTCTGTGACCTCCATATGACATTTTGATGGGATGATTAATCACTGTTAAATGACACTATGCTGATTAAGCTGGGGGGAGCTTGTTGGTATAATAGTCAGATACAATGCTGCGATTCAGCGTGATAAGCTTAAACACACACAATTAGATGGAGTAATATCCAATTTGTCAAGGGTCTCGTGGCTTAATTTTCTGCCACAAGGCTGGAGGGAACTGTGACTGAACAAAGCCTCAGATTTATTGCTTTAAGGACTTTCAGTAAATTGATCCTGCCCATCCTGTAATCTCATTTTGGACATTTTGGGAGACAGTAAAGGGCAACTAGACTAAAACCTCCTTAAAAATGGGCCTGAGGGTTCCTGATCAGGAACTTGAGAGCTGCGCAGCAAGATATGAGAGTCTCTTCAGAAGCAGACAGCAGTCAATTTGCCCCTGACACAGCTTTCCTTTCAGGATAATTGCATAAAAAGAATAAATGTCAGTAAAAGGATAAAAGATTCATGTAGGGAAATAAAAAGATAGACCAGGCCCTGTAGACATCATTCTGAAAGAAGCCACAACTCTCTTATGTGCAAGATAAAACAGAAGTGGCTGAAAGTTCTTTTAAACCAGTTACTGCCATCATAATTATCTTATCATAACAATAGTCAGCTTTCCTGGCATATGTTTTTCAAAGCTGGTGAATGCTTTCTAATTGGGGAAAAAAAAGAAAGATACAAGGTCTCCTGCCCTTGCGATCTGTAAAATAACAATTGCTCTTCTCTTTGATCAGTAGCAAAGCAGTGAGGGACCGTTTCCTGCAAATTGGATATGACAAATATTGATCTCAGCCTGATAAATCAATAAAGAATGAAACATATAATCAGTGAATGTCCTGCAAACATTTATAGTGTTACTGTGGTTCTGTTCTGTGCAAGACTTTGCTGTAGATGTCATAGAGACAGAAAAGTTAATAAGATGACAGTACCTGTTTTGAAGTCCCTAGCAGGACTTATAGACGTGTGCTAAATTACTATATATTCTATGGACAAAGCCCCGAATAGTACAGTATAGCCCCTGAAATAGTATATAAGGTGTCATAGTTAGGTACAGGTTGAGGGTTTGAGGGTTTGAGCTCTTGGCACATTTGTGGAGAATTAATGGTTGAGTTAAGCCCAGAGCAAACCTGCAAGAGATTGTCTAGCTGATGGCGAAGGCCCAGCCCATGGTGGGTGGGATTAGGCCCTGAACATGTGAATAAAATATTGAGAGCTGGTTGAGGAAGTGGGCGTCCTTCTGTACACTTGGCCAGACATGCTGGTCTGGCAAGTAAAGATTGTCTGTCTCTCAGCTGTTATGTGGTGATGGTGTGGCCAGTTCCCTCAGCCCTGGTGTTGGTGCGTGCTCTCCTGTCAAGCTGGACTGAGAACTGTAATCAGACTTTCATAAGGAAATAAACCTCTTGTTCCCTTAAGCCGTCTAATGGTCATTTATCAACAACTATGCAGGTGAACTGCAACAGAAGGCATACTGTCAACTGAAAGAGAACAAAATCAGTAAGAGCAACTAAATAGTGTTTGAACAAGTACTTGATGAAAAGGAGAATTCATGTCTGTGGGCATGAACATTTGACATAGGGGATAAAAGGGCAAAAATTAAATCTACTGCTCTGAAGAAAAATAGCCAGAGTTGTCATCTGGCTTCCACACGCATGCATACAGACACATGCGAATACATCTATAGGCACACACAAACACATACTCACTCACAATTGCACCATATGTATACACAAATATACATATACCCACATATACACACAAACATATACAAAAAAGGAAAAAAGTATGTGAAGTCTTTGAAGGCTATCTTTAGAATTAGAAACCTGGATTTAATTATTTCATGTCTTTCCAAGGAGCAAACTCATACCAAAATACCTACATGCTCATATGTAATTTAAAGCTTACCAAATTATAACTAAAGTGTCAAGGTAGTACTGGCTATGAATAATATAATCCCCCGATGTACTCTGCCTGGAACTGCAATAATGATTTTCTTCCCAAAATATTGATGCTGGGTTTGAAATAATCAAATAATAAAAAAATATATCTTCTTTTGATGAATTTCTGAACTCTTCCCTTATATGAGGCAGCCTTCTGTATGATGAAAATAAATGTATGAATAATTGGGATGGGATTCACTGATAGAATGCAAGCTTTGCATTTAAGAGACTCTGGCTTTGATTGCTGACACACCAAAAAGGAAGTAAAAATAAATTGATTATTTATTTATTTATAAAATAATTTATTATCTCATCTCTACATCTAGAGTTACTTCTAGACATCCATTTGTTGCCTGTTTTCTAGAATTCATTAGTTATATAGTATGAAGAAGAACATATATGAATGTTGGGACCAAACTTAATTACATTAACATTTTGTGCCCTATTAAATTCAAATCCACATTTTTTAGGTTCAAATTGTTCTGAACTCTGAGAGTGTGATAAATATTCTATCTTTATATGTGGATACCCATATACATAATTTGTTTACATATATCATTGCATATATACATATGCAATGTATACATAAACATATAAGAACTTGTTTACATATATCATTGTATTGATATATGTAAACAAGTTCTTATCATCTTTAAGAAAGATAGTATTTGGTAAACTTTACTTTATATATATATATGTATATTTTGATTTGAGCCTTTTCCTAAGAAACAGACATGAAATAACTCAAACTCAGCTTTTTGGTGTGGTTTGAAGAATGAAGTCTAATCACTGCTATTCTGGGTGAAGACACTCACCAGAAGCCTGGGCAAGACAAAGTCCATGAGATAAGCACTAGAGCTAGAGGGAACCATTGAGAACAACTGGCCAAGGAACTTAGTTGCCAGAATTGTTCAAGACCCACATCAGGAAGCGTTAGGGAGCTGTCAGATGACAAAAGGAAAAGCAGGATTGCAAAAGGTCTGGAGAGATTGAAATTTGTCTTCTTGCACCTTTCTTTTGACAATTCACATCCATCTTAAAAAGAATCATTGTTTATTCTTATTGTGCCAGGTTTCTTTTCCTGGTCTGTTGCTTCTCTGGGGCTTTATAAGCCACTAGTTTGAGTTTTTCAAATCTCAAATGCTCTGGGGATTCAAAAGCAGCAAAACATAAAGGATACCCAGCAGCACTGTTTACTTAAGAGATTCTTTTAACTTTGTTTATTTTTGTATTTTTTTCTATTTTTACAAGCATATTGAGTATTCATCCCAGCTTCCTTCCCTCTCCTCTCCCTCCTATTCTTTTCCTTCTCTTCACCATTCCTTCCTACTCCCTGTTACCCTTCTGCCTGTATGTTTCTATGAACCCAAAGGTTCACTCTAGCTTGTCTATCCTATGGGGGCTCAGGCCTCCATGATATTCCAAGTTACCATTCTTCAGGCCATCCCACTGATAAGTGCATTTCTCTTTACTCATCCAGATTTAGACCCAAAGATTTCCACTGTAAGTTCCCATTCTGTGGGTATTACCAAAGAGATTTTAATCATAATAATCTGCATAGTGTATTATGAGATTCCCTACTTCAACTGTGTCCCTTTTGGTCTCTTGTGTCTTCCTCAGATTTCAATGGCCTATAAAATTTTCAATGGAAGTATTTTGTTCCATTCTATCTTCTTGATTTTTCTGCTGTTATGAACCTAATTAACTTGTCAGAGCTACTACTGACAAATGTCATAAGCTCAATCACTGGTAGAAAAATCAAGTGCTGTCTTATAGGCTTGACTGTTATTATCCTGTGGAAACTGGCAAGTTCTCAGAATATTAGAACACATCTTGACTCTGCATTCTTTTGCAGTTTCTGAGGTTTCTAAGGTTAGCAACAGCTTTACTGAAGTTGAACTGCAAATGTTGATGCTGTTGAAGAGATGCCAAATAAAAGTGGTCAAAAAATGTGGATCAAAAGGTATTTCTTTGCAACATGCATAAAATAAGATCCAACTCCCATGATTCATTCCTAGCAAATAAATGATTGCAAAAGAGATGCAACATCATCAAGCCAGACACAAGTGACTTATTTCTCCCTGTCTCAATATAGTTCCTTCCCACTTGCTCATACAAGTTTCTATCCAATCTTAACTGCAAGCCCCTAGTTCTTATCAGTAGATCTGCTCTCTTTACCCCTGGAGCCAAATGGAGTACATATTTCTAATGCTAAAGGACTTACATCATGGTTATTTTATTGAAACAGCTGACATTTTATATTTCTTCATTCTCTTCTCCTTTAACATCACTCCTTTCCCTCACCCCGTGTCAGTCAAAAAATAAGACAAAAAACTTAGTTTGCAACAGTTAGTGAAAAGTGATTGTAAATATAGAATGTGAGATGCTACAATAAAACAGATTGCATCTTGCCACTTGCAGGCTGTCACAATGCCCTTGTGATCAGTGAGGTGATGTTCTGAAGAATAATCACACTGTCACACTGATACTTTCTAATTATCTGTGACTTTGTAGCATTTAGGAAAAATAAAGCTGGAAGTTTTCTTGAACACCCTGTCCAAATGAAAAAAAAGAATGGTTATCAACTTATGTTATATTC
Organism: Typhlomys cinereus; assembly: GCA_023101885.1. Taxonomy (NCBI): domain Eukaryota; kingdom Metazoa; phylum Chordata; class Mammalia; order Rodentia; family Platacanthomyidae; genus Typhlomys; species Typhlomys cinereus. The sequence goes on along the minus strand of JALPQD010000148.1, from coordinate 4,301,317 downwards.
ATCAATAAAGTCATCAAATAATAAAAATAATCAATGAAAATATTGTAATGTTAATAGAAATAAAATTGTTTATATGGCTTATCAATAGTGACTATGCACATGATTTTGTTATATATAGAACTGTTTCATAATTAGTTCTCAGTGTTGTTTTTAATTTTTACAATGCTCCTTTTTAAATGCTGTACATTTATTCATGTTACTTGACTGTAGTATTTTTCAGATACTTCAAGCAGAGAAAACAAGCAAGTTACAGTTTCTTCAAGGGGATTTTTAAATTTTTTGATGCATTATTTTAAAAGATGATTTGGACACACACGTATATGCCCTAATTTGGAAGAACTGGCTTCCTGTTATAATCAAACAAGTTAATTTTAGACTTAAAAAAATCAGACAAATACTCTAAATTGTTGAACTTTCTGGATACATGTATCTTCTGCCTTAAGTTTATTTACTTCATATATTTCCCTTTTTTCTTACATTAGGGCCTGTTTAATATTACTGACTAAACAGTGAGAACTCTAAGAATCACCTAGCTAAGTCCTGATCACTGAAGCCAGAAAATGCTTGTTTAAAGAATCAGGATGGGTGGGTGACCTCCTCTCTCTTTGCATCACTCCATGACTGGAAAACATACCATTGCTTTTAATTACCAAATGTCATCACATATTTTGTATGTTTGCAACAATTTGAAAAATGTACATTCTAATAATTACTTACTTGTATTTTTTCTGTACACAATCTGAACCCTGCATCTTGCACAATGTGTCATTTTCACCATAACTTTGGTTCGTTTTACTCACATACCCAGAATGTGTTCTTTCATAGTCATACTGTGTTGTATCTGGTTGATATCTGTGTCCAATATAATGCTATCCTTCAGAGCAGACATTGCAGAGGGAATGAATTTACTACATTTTGTTCTAACTTGACAGTACTCATTAATGAATGCTTGTGTTTTAGTCCTTATGGGTTTTAGCACTTTAGTTAAAAAGAAAATCAAGATATTTGGTGATCAAAAGTGGCCTCAGAATTAGGAAGGTGGTTCAGCTATGAAGAGGCTTGCAGCACAAAGAAAAGGATTGAAGTTCAGATCTGAGATCCCTTGTCAAATGCCTGATATGTGTGGATGCCTCTAATTACAGCCCTAGAAGGAAACCACAGAGTAAGCTGGCTAGCCAGACTAGCCCTATACATGAGCTATGGGTTTAATTATAGACCCAGTCTCAATAGAATAAGGTGGGATAGTAATGGAGAATGATTCCTGATATCAACACAAATGGGCACCCAGATACAGAAAGAGAGAGAGGCCATATATATATATATATATATATATATATGAAGAATGAAAAAAAAAAAGGATTATGACAAGAGGTAGAAAACGGAGATAGGGTAAAATGAGAATATCTCCAAAGTCAAGTATGTCCACATTAAGTTTGTGTCCAAAGAAGAAGGAGGCAAATCTAGAGCATTGTGTATATTATGGAGAAGATAAGAGAAGACAGAGACCAGAGTTGAGCAAACAAATCACATTGTTTCTCAGTTCCACATAAAGCTTAAATGTCTATTTTTTTATTGGAAGCTAGTTTCCAAACATGAGTTGCTATAAATTTTTGTTATTTTGTTATGAAAAAAAAATCAGTGTATTTTCCTATGGGATGTCCCACCTCTTGTATTTTTGTTTCTGTATTGCTTATTAGATCTCAAAAAATAATAATGAAACTATTTCTTTGGCTGCTTTGAATAAATGAAAATTTTATTATCAAGTTATATTAGCCTCATCCATTAGATACAAAATAAAAAGTACATGAACCTACTATTCTATTATTTTATCAACTTCAAGGCACATGGAATTTAGTTTCCAAAGAACAGATCATTAAGAGCAGTATTCTCTAAAGTCAAGCATGTTGTGTGGTGTTTTCCACCATTATAAAAAGTTCCTGAGATAAATCAACTCATCAAGAGAAAAAGTTTATTTTGAATTACAGCTTTGAAAGTGCAGTTCATGATTGATTGGTCCTGTTGCTTTGAGTCTATGAAGGCTGGTACACTGCTGAAGAAACGTGTAGTATAGAAAAACCATTCACTTGATGACCAGAAAGTAAATGAGAGGAGGACGTCACTGGGATTTCTCAATGCCATTCAAGAACATGTCTTCAATGAATTTAGATCTCCCTGATTTAGTCCCACATTTCCATCATCTCCCAAGAGTGTCAAGCTGCTTACTGTGCTTTTAACACATGGGCCTTTTGAGAATACCCCCAATCCAAGAGAGTCTTTTGTTTCAAATAAGAAAAAGTATTAAAAGTTTCTGATTAAACTTCTAAAATTGAGTTTCTTTTTAAAAATTACCCTAAATTATTCCAGTTTCCTATAAATTTTATCATCCTTAAGATTGTGCTCTTTTTTAGTTTAGATTGTAAAGTGGAATAATAGGTTATTCATTCAGTATTTGGTGGATCTCACATCATTAAAGAAGCCAGTTTGATGATACAGATCTGTACAGACCTTTTCTGTCCATAGTAGCATCTGACTAAAATTTGGAGGCAGCTGTGGGTAACAAGACAAATGAGTAAGTCAGCGATTACAAAACAGGGAGCTAAATGCACAGCATAGACAATGCTAGGACTCATAATACTTTAAAATATGTGAAATTATTGTGCAGTAAGAAAAGAGCAACCACTTACGACATAGTGTGTAGCATTTATACATTAATCTCATAGTAACTACAAGAAGGAAATCTTTGTCCCTGTATTACTTGTCCATGGGGGGGAGGGGGTCATACACTATGACTTCACATTTCTATTCGTTGCTCTTGAGTGAAAGTAATATGAGCTAAAACATCATTTTATATCCAACTTGGATGTCACCTTCTGTAATGGTGGATTCTCTACAACTCAGTGTCAAAAGACTCTATTCATTTCAATAAAGCATGCCTGAGATGACTAGCTTTGTATTGGTTTAATATCTGGTTTATCTAACTTAGTGACAGTTTTATGTACTACATCACAAAAAGAGATAAACTCTAGCTGGGCATGATGCCACATGTCTGTGAACCCAGAACGTGGGAATCTAAGGCAGGCAGATTACTGTGTGCTCTAAGTCAGTCAGGGCTACATAGCAAGTAGCAGACCAGCCTGATTTACAGAGTAAGACTCGGTCTCAGAAAACAAGACAAAACTAAGGATAACAATTAGCAATAGGCTAGAATTTGAACACAGGTCCTCTAAGAGTCAGCATGGTGTGATTACATGAGAGTAATGAAGAGAAGACAGAAAAGAGACTCAAAGAAGGAAGACTGCATACTACCTTCACAGGACAGCTACAAACATAAAGTGGTTAAAGGACAAAGTTCCAGGAAAGATAGCAAGAAGTAATATGGGTGAGTCACCTAGGACAAGCCATGAGGCACACCCTACTTAGTTGTCTTTCTAACTCCACCACGTTGAACAGCTGAGGCACCAAGACAATGCCATTTGTTAAATTTCCAAGTATTGAGTTCTGAGTGAGGCAGTGATCCCCACCCCAACTCTTATTTCAGACTTTTTAAGCATGGTGCAATGGCATAGCTCATTTAGCAGATCAGATCAGATCAGAAAAAAAGAGTTTCAGCACAGTGAAGTGACTTGTTTACCATCACTAGTTAGAAAGGAAAGAACTCTATGTAGAATCCTGGTGTCATGTCTGAGAGACTTTTCATGCTACCATATATCTATCCTCTTGCGGAGTAAATGCAATAATGTTTATCAATAAAAATAAAGCTGCTTTTCTAAGACTCTTCTCAATGTAGGTGATAACAGATCCATATTCAAACCTAAAAGTACAAATTCAAACCTAAAGGACAATTTAAAATACGCTGATCCTTCATTTCTAGGTAATCATGCAATATTTGATTATGATCAATAAAATTAACAAAGTATTTTATATTGAGTTTGCTTTTTTAAACCTCATTTTGTGTATTATACTAATGAGTTCACTTATTTGAGAGACCTCACAATTCATTAATTAAGTTTTTAAAATGCACTTTCTTTCCCACCAAGTTGATATTTTGGGTTATGTGTAACACTGTCACAAATGTGCTTTTATCAGTGAGAACAAAGAATGCTCCAGAAAAAAAAAGAAAACAAAATCCTGCAATAGGTTCTTTAGTCTATTATTCCATATTTTCTTTCTGATAACCTTCACCATTTAACTCTTAGCTACCATTCATCTTATCTCCACAAATTTCCTTCACAAAGAGTCTGTGTACATTAAAGACACTGATTTTTGAAGAGAAAAAAAGGAATATATTATCTTCTTATAAAATATCTACAAATATTGGCTATCAAAAGGATAGTGTGAAAAAGAGACTATATAGATTTAAGTCTTTAAGAGTATTTCTATTTAACTCCTGCCTTACAATTTTTACATCCTGTCCTAGTTTATCATCCTCAAAATGAAGGTGTGAGAAGCTTTAGCTCCAGAGCCATGAGAAAGAAATGTTTGCTTTAGTGACCTGTGCAGCTCCGGAGCAGATGCAGGCTAAACATTGTAGAAGGTTCTGGAATCTAGGAACTCAGAGCAGTGCTCCCAAAATCACCCATCCCATCATCATTGGACATTGTGATTTCTAAAGCAGAAACCACATCCTCTGTGCCAGGCAGTAGATCCTCAAAGATAACTGTTTTGCTATCTTACCATAAAATCTGCAAAACTATGGTGTTTTCAGTGTGTGTGTGTCTGTCTGTCTGTCTGTGTCTGTGTCTATATCTGTGTGTGCATGCAGGTCTGCTTCTGTATATGTGTGTTTCCCTGTGTTTGCATGTGTATATGTCTGTCTATCTATCTGTCTGTGTCTGTGTGTGCATGCTTGTCTGCTTCTGTGTGTGTTTGTGTATATCTGTGTGTGTATGCCTGTTTCAGTGTATGTGCCCTACTACTGAATAATTTTACTTTCTTTCAAGGAATGCCAAAATGATCACAACAATGGGTTCTTCTCAATTCTCCTGGAGAAGGAGAAAACCACGTCCTTTCCTAGTTCCATTGCCATCTATGTTCAAAGGCTAACATTCACAAGGAGGCAGCCATTAAAAATGTAACACTAATCCTTAAAAATATCTTCTCTCTATATAGATGTTTTATATGCATGTGAAGTAAATATAACCAGACTTAAGGGATAACTAAAAAGGAAAAACCCATGATTATTTTTTCTTGAAACATTAATTTTCAGTATCACAGAATGCTGGAAGTCAAAGAATTGAAACTTGAAATAGTTCAACTTAAAAAGAGACTCATTCATTACTTTTCAAAGCAGAAAAATCTTCCTAAAACTCAAACATTCAATTCTTGGTTTCTGTCCAAAGGCTCTGTTCAGTTGTTTTGAAATTACAAGGGGAAAAAATGTACTTTTCCTATCATACCCATTGACATTTTTAAACAAAAATAATTCAAAGATATTTAAACAGTACAGCTTCAAATGTCTGTGGTTAATCCACTGTGGAGAAGAATCTGTAGAAGAAAAAGTTTTGAAAAATAAACTTGGAGCTTGATCATCCTTTCAAATAGTGCATTCGAACTAAAATTCTTCTAGGTTTATGATTGTCCTACCAAAGTTGAGTTTATTTTAAAATATATAAGAAGGCAGGTTCTTGTAATATCTTTTAAAATATTTTAGAAGAATTTTTTAAAATCCTCTTGTATTTAGAATCTCAGAAAAAAATGCTCACTTACCCATAGGCTCTCATTCATAAAGAATTAGCCAAATAATCATAGTATTTTAGACTAACTCTTGGTGGGAGAAAGTTTGGCAAGACTATACAAAGTGTAATCAACACATTATAATGAATACAAAGTTTTCTGTTGTTGCTTAAATGCAACTTAATTTTTTTGTAAAATTGCGTAGCTTAGAGAGAAGAATGCATGATATAGGAGTTCCGAGATAACATTCAGAGATGAATCAATGGTTACAGATGTAGTAGCATCACAATTTAGAGATATAGACAAGCTATGGATTTGGATGGTAGGTATGTGTGTGTACCATGTAAAAGAGTGGTATCAATATCATACATGTAATATACGCTAGTTATTATACATACTAGTTATTAGCTTCCTTTCCCTTTTCTTGAGGCAAAAATTACTTCATATACTTAATGTTATAAAATGCAAATATTACAAGACATAGATAACAATACAAAATTATACAATAAATTATTTTAATATTAATATTTTTCACATTGATGCAGATATATCATTAGTGGATATAAAAGCAACTTAGGTAAAAATCTTAGAGTACATCACACAGAATACTATTATTTCATTAAGCTCCTTTTCAATGTATATATAGGATGTATATGCATTAAGCCTCATTCACGACAGTAAATAATATTTTTTTCTAGGGACTGAAGTTTTATCTTAAAAAAACAAAAGGCATTGTTTTTCCTGTTCTCCCTGACATTATTTTCTATTTTGGGGCTTGTGAGTATGTATAAAGACCTTGCACATACGGTAGTACTCAGAAATCTACTAGTGTGTTTTCATCCATGGAACACATGTTACATATCCATGTGACATAAGATGATCTTATTGTGTTGTCTGGCCAAATACTGCCATTTCTCAAGGAATCATTTATTATGAGGCATGATATTCTATAAATACTTTGATTCAATTTTCAAAACTGTCTTTTGTGCTTATTGCCTCTTTTTTACATGGAGGAAATTGAGGCTCAGAAATATGAATCAAAGCCAGAGGGCGAGTTTAGTGTGGTTTCAGCCATACCTTTGCTTCTCCCCATCAAGCCGCAGACACATTCTCAGGTGGCCTGTGAGGATGCATGGGTAATGTGGAGAAATGGCTCCCTTAGCTAAAGCCCTCTGGTCAAAGGTTGTTGAGCACACAGTAAAATGATTTAGGAAGGAATGTACCCCACAAAGAAAATGGCTGGTGCCTGGTAAAGAACGCTTCTCTCATACAGCAAACTTCGTCTATCAGTGACTGATTTAGCCAAAACACTGCTTAGCCTTTTAAAGAGTCAGAATTGTATAAATACAGTACAGGAAGTTCAAAAAGTAATATTTTAGAAACCACATTCTTTTCTCCTGAACAGACAGCACAGAAGATTCCATTTCCCACATTAAAACACTCTGTCTTCTCCTTGGGACACAGTGAAACATTTACTAAGAAGTCTGAGCAGCCAGGAGCATGAACCCTGTTTTTTTCCCACTGTGCTCATAAGAGCAACAGAATCAATGGCTATCCAAGACTCTGAAATAGCCTGTTCCGATTTCTTTGCTCATGCTCCGCTAGTATGAATCACTTTGACTAAGTATCTCCCTGTTTTGCACAATGGTATTCTGACATTATTAATAGTTGGCTCAGTGGAGTTGACCACAATAAGAGCTTTTTTAAGCCTGAGATAGAGCCAGCAAGTCCTTGTGAATGTCAGCATTAAGCCCAGGGATGGATTCAGATCCAAATTTTAAAATAATGAACACTCTCCAGAGATATATTACAATAGACCAGCTACTAAAAGCCATCAAATTGTATAATTGTAGAATTCTAGTGAAACTTAAATTTGAATACATCAAATGACAGTATGTTATACAATGAAACTTTTTAAGGACATTTTTTTCTCCCATATTTTATTTTTTTCTTAATCATACAAGCTCAATATGTACCCCAGTCCTCTCCCTCCCTCCCCTTTCCAGTAGTTCCCCATTGCACTCTTCCCTTTTCCCCTTTCCTTTCACTCTCCTACCTCCCTCCCTCTCTCCAGGTGCCTCTCCTTTCTCCCTCCTATCTCCTGGAGCATCCCTTTATGTGAATGCCTAAGGGCATTTTAAATGATCTACTAAAGAATGTATCCATCTATTTCTCCTTATTTTCTGCTTGCTTGAAGATATTTAAGTCAAATATGAGATAATGTAGGATAGAAGATAACCTCAGAAACATCTTAGTGCTTTACATTTTCTAACAAATGGTTTGGATCCAGTGATAAGAACAAACAAGGAAGTAATAGTAATGTCTGTGGGTGTCACCAGGTGGCATGCTTGACTTGGGCCAAGTATAGCAGGGTCACCGTCACTGGAAATAAACTTAGAGTGGCTTCAGAAATCGACATTAATGCCCATGCATCTTGAACCATCACTCTTTCTCACCAGCAAAATGATTAGCTAGAATTCTGACCAAAAAGTTGCAAACCATCATAATTATAATAGGAAAATCCCTTAAATCATTTCATTTGTGCCCTGCTTTAAAAGGGGAGGCAGTCATTTAATAAAAAGCCTATAATTTATGTACTCTATTTGAGAAAAGAAATGAAAATTTTCAACAATAAACTTTTACATTATTAACAACTTTCCTTGCACTCCTCCCTATTTTTCCAAATTTCATTTAAAACTTTCAATACTGTGCTTTCAAGTACAATGCCATTTTCTATAACATAGCTGCTCACCTATGGATTTTAGTACCTATGGGGGTCTTGGATCCAGTCATCTGGCAGATTCCTGAAAATATGACTGTATTGTATCCAGGGAGACCGAAATAGAGCTTTGCCTACCTGCTCCTTTGCTTTCTGATCCTGTTGGATGTTGTCACTGCACGAGACAGCATTGATAATCATCTCCCATGAAGTGTTCTACACATAGTGACTTTCTGGGTGTTTTTTTTTTTCTGTCTCTTAGATCACTTGCACAGGGAAGTGAGGGAGAAGAAGCTGCCATGTTTTTAGGAGCCCTGTGAAGAGGTGTACAAAATCTGATAAACCACCGAAGCTCTAAATCTAACAATCAAAGAAATAATGAAGCTTTCTGGAAAATATGAAGAAGTTTGGAAGCAGCTTTAATCCATCTCAAGTTGGCCACAGCTTCATGAGAAACCTAGAGCCAGAACCACTCAGCAAAATTTCCCCATTCTATTATATTTCGGTTTATTTTATTTGTTTGTTTACTTGTCTTTTTTAGACAGTATCGCTTTATGCAGCACAATCTGACCTTGAAGTCATCATCTTTCCATAATCCAGCCTCTTTAGTACTGGATTATAGGCATGAGTCACAAATCTGAAGAACCATCACATTCTCAATGTACATAAGCTGTGAGAAAATGGTATTTTTAGCAGTTAAGTTTCGGAATGAGTGGATAAAGCACCCAACTCAATTATTTTTTTTTCACTTTTGTCAATTTTAACTTGAATGGCTTTATCTAATGGAAAGATTGGATATGCTTTTCAATGGTTTATGAGCCATCTGTAGTTCTTTTGTTGGGTGGTACCTGTCATTATATTTTTTTCTTTTTGTAATAATTCATGAATTCATTATCTGCAAAAGATACAACTTTACATTCCTTACACGTGTTGCAAATATTATTTTCTCATTTTTCATTTTGCTTATATTTCTCTAGATGCTGAATTTGTTTGATACAACAGCTTCAATATATTGAATATAGTCTATCCACATATTCTTTTACAGTTTCTTTTGTTTTACAAAGAAAAAAATTCCTTGTCTTAAATTAGAACTATATCCACCTATATTTTCTAATTATTTCAAATAACAAAGCTATTAACATAGAACAATTAACCTACTGATTTATTTGTTTACCTCTATGTAATGCATAGATTAGGCTAGGGCAGGAGGAACACTGGAACCTAGGAATCCTAAAAGGTACCATGGGTGATGAACAAAACCCCATCTCGAAAGAGTAAAAGGCCTTTGTATAATTTCAAGTATGAACATAACTCTTACATTCCAAATGGACTTCTGAAAGGTTATATTAACATTTATTTAGCAATTTCTTTCAGACTGACTTGAAGCTCTGACTTCATTCCAGAACAGATTCTTCAAATGGCACTTAAAAGAAAATGGCCTATGGACTCTGCAGATTAATTAGAAATTTTCACAGGTTCCTGAAACTTAAGGAGAAATTTTTACTTTGTTGGCATTGGCACTGATGGGGTAAAATGAATGATAGGTGGCACTATGGATGCCTTGGTGCAAATCAAACCTCTTTCTCCTAGGTACATCAGGCATCTTTATGTTCTTCATCTTCAGACCTGCATTTAACAGATAAAAATAAAATGTTGGCTTCACTTAGAAAATGACTTTGATGAAGAATTAAAAATTATTCATTCCATTAAACCTCAAGCTTGGAGTTCATACTTATCAATATGGCAAGAACACATAACCTAGGTTCTTTGCATAGTGGAAAACAATAGTTTCTTGAAGGGTAAAAGTGTGTGGAATAGTTGACATGATTCCTGAAACTTCATTTTTATGTGAATGAGTGATTGATGACTATGGTTAATCAAGTTGATACATGGGAGACATTTTCTTGAAAAATTGACACATGAAATTGTCACTTTATTTTTTTTACTATTAAAAATTTAATTATACATTTTAAAATTTTTTACCAGTTCCCTCCCTCCCCCCTCCTCCCCCCGAACTCCTTCCTCCCCCTCCTCTCCCTTCCCCATCCCCCAGTGCCTCCCCCCAAATTCCCAGAGAGTCCTTTATTGTGTACGCCTAACTCTCCACTGGGTCCTCCTCTCCGATGACATATAAGGACCCAGTGGCATTTCCATAATCCCTTTCTCTTGTTCCCCTTAAGCATAGGATCACTACTATGGCTGTCAATCCCTTGCCTCCAGGGGTCTCGGTGCCCTTAACAGATGCTAGACTTTATGAGGGCAACAGTGCACTGGACATTGCACAGGGCATGCAAAGTCCCATTATGATTGCTTTGGCCCCAACTATTGTTGAGAATCTTGCAAATCGTTGCTCCTCCCATCCTTTTGCTCTTACAATCTTACCGCCCCCTCTTCCGCAAATGTTCCTGAGCTCCAGGATGGGGAGAGATTAGGCTGGCCTAGTTCTATGTGATTGATATAGAGTCTCTGAAGTTCTGGATTGTGGTTTGTTGATTTTCTTTTGCAGTTTTGCTGCTCCTGCAATGCCCTTCACTCCATTCTGCTGGGCACTGTATGTCACCCCCTGGCCAGAGACAAAAAGCTGTTAAACTGGAGTCTTGTTATAATAGCACATTCAAGGGTAGATGTAATAAGAGTAGGAAACCTCAGTGAGGGAGGGGTCCATCACCCATTTGCAGAAATTGTCACTTTTAAGAAGACAACTGAGACTATTGATTGTCAATGCCAAAATTTGAGCTTTCAAGTGATTATTAGAATTTTGGTGTAACTTGAAATTACCAGCATAAACTCAACTGAGTTCTAATCCTTGAAAATTCTTTTGATGAGATCAGTGGTAATATTACCAACTGCAATTTTCTGACACCGCATAATAAAATCTAAATTTGCATAATGCAAGATTCAAAACAGAAGACAGACACAAGGACACATGGAACCCTCAATACCAAATCTGTTTGCTAGATTTCAGACCACAGTTCTCAGCATTAAGAGCCCACCCTATGGTTGAGTCTTAGCACTGTATCAAAGAAGTATCCTGACCCTCCCTCTTTCTCTCATCCAGCAACATGTCTGTGTGGGGCCAGGGCTTTTTTATACACATTAACTAGAACAACATATGGCCATGGATTGAGGACTGAGGAAAATATTAAAAATCCAGCTGTCTTTTATTATGGACAACATTAAAGAAATTTTAAAAGTGCAAAACAGTACCATTCTTACTACTAATTTATTTTCATTCAGGAAAGGACAGTTTTAAAATAAAGACCTTTGCCTGTGTTCAAATGCAACTGATTTATTTTGGCTAATTTGCATTCTGTTCATGAATGGTTATTTTAGTAATTTCTCAGTTCTGATTTCTCTTGAGTAATATTGATGCATGTTTAGAGGAATATTGGCATATATTCAACTCACATAGACAATACCAATTTGGGATCTCACTTTTTTTCTTGATTCATGACCTGTCGACTGTATTGTTCATGTCAGTTCAAGTCCTAAATACCATTCACCTTCCTTCCTTTCCTAATATGGCTCATTATCTCATCTTCAGAACCATCCATGCTCTTCTTAGATTCTCAATAAAAGCAAGTTATCCAAATTTCCTTCCTCAAAAGCTCTTATGCTCCATCAACTATATCACCACAGCACCCTTTATCCTGTTATTTCCAAAGTTTTGGAGTTACCCTGGACTCATTTCTAGGACTTCTTGTCATTCATGCTTTCATTTGCCAGTGACTTACAACATTTCTATACCTTCACAAATCTCATAAATATTTATTTGTCTTGTACTTCATTTCATATAACCACATGATTTTCAATAGCAGCTGCTGAAAGATATTCAAAGACTGCATCTGTCTTCTTCTCTGTGGATTTAGACAAGTACATGGGTTAGATCTAAAGTTCTGCCTATTGTTTTGCATTCTGGCATGCTTTCAATGGCTAGTCAGTGGTATACACAGGCACTTGTAGTCTATATAGAAGTCTTAAACAAACAGGATATGGTGGTACATTCCTGTAATTCCACCACTTGAGAAGTAGGCACAGGAGGATTATTAACTAGTTCAAGCCCAGCCTTGACTATATAGCAAATTTAAGGTCATTTTTGGCTACATGAGACCTCTCTTAAGAAAACAACAACAACTGGGGGAAGGGGAGAGGGAGGAGGGGGTTCGGGGGGAGGAGGGGGGAGGGAGGGAACTGGTAAAAAATTTTAAAATGTATAATTAAATTTTTAATAAAAAAAAATAAAAAAAAGAAAACAACAACAACTAACCCTACCAAACTTACTATATGAGTGAGTAAAATACCACACTATGAAGCTGTATACTTCCCTTGGAGAAGTTTATAAGCTGCTATTATCAATGGCATAAATTACTCAAATGATCACATCAACTTGCATAGACTGAATTGTATACATCAAAATAAGGATGCACCAGTTGAAGAGATGGCTCTGTGGGAGAGCCATTCATATATGAAATCGGCAACCTGAGTTCAATCCCCAGAGCTTACATGATGGAAGAAGAGAGCCAAATTGCCTCCAACCTCTTCTTGTGTGCTAAAGCATGGCATGTACATACTTAACTCCCATAAATAAATAACATATAGTTATTTATTAACTATATGTTATTTATTTATGGGACATTGTACCAGACATTGAACTCCATAAAAAATTAATTCATTAGGTCTGGGTTATCATACTTTATGTGTTCCTCAGCATAGTTTCTACATGACAATTTTTATTGTTATATTTCCTAGGACTAAGTTTCATCTAATTCCATTCCCGGTCAGTTGGACCAAATCTGAAGTTGGGATTTATCCCTCCTCACTTCTCTACCACCATAATTGGGAAATGAATCTTTACTCTTAGATTCCTACCACTGTACAGACCAATTAGTAAATAACATTCTGCAGTTGAAACTTGTTCAAAACTGTCCCTGTTACATTCAGATGTAACTGCATTCTTGGATGATTTCTTAACCTTTCACTTCAATTGTCTTCATAGCTAAGGTATAAGTCACTTGCCTCATAGGGATGCTGAGAAGAGCATATATCAAAGGGCCCTAATGAGTTCTTTGCACTTAGAAATATTTTTAGGGCGATCTCTCCTTTCCCACAGTGGTGTTTCCCAACAACTTCAAGAATATATGAAGTGTTTTCCAGATATTATTTCTAAAATGAACTCATTTTCCTTAAAGAACTCCTAAGTTTTAGTTCCACTCACAAAGAATACAATAAGTAATATATTATGTTGATCCAAACCTACTCAAGAAACTCTAAGCAACTGACTGAAATAATTTTTGTCAACTTTTTTTTTTAGAAAAAGATGTTTGAAAGAGTCAACCACTGCTCCTATGTTCCGAATGAGATTTTCATATTTCTTTCTGTGATATTAATAAAACAATGGTTCTACATTGCTTCCTTATATGTGCTGTTCTTACACACTTTATTCCTCATAGATCTTTAATAATACTATTCTGTAGGAGGAAGGGACCAGGCAGGCCTGTATTGTCTGTATGGACCACATGCACAAATGCAACTTCCCAAGCTAGAACCTGCTGCCCTACCTGGTGCTGAAGTCAGACCGCCTGACTGAGAGGACCAACCTGGACAGGACAACACAGCAAAAAACCTCACGCTGGGACTTACACGGGATGTTGGGTGGGGTATATAAGGAGCCCCATATTTACTGTAAACGAGCTTGCATGCCTGAGAGCCTACCTTGCCACTCGCCTGCTTCCAGAGTCTGTGCCATTTGACTCCGCGCCTACTATCTCCACCCCCAAGGGTCTCCGTGGGTCCCCGAGACTGCTACATCCTTCTTGAAAGAACAACACTAATGATTAATTCATTATTTCTATATTACAGTCTATGTGAACATACAAATGTTCATAAATATAGTTTGATGTGGATGTTAAAAATCTATTTCAGAGGACTCATATGTGAATATACAATACAAATGAGTATAACATATTCTACTATGAACACATTGTACTAGCTGTTGACTTCTCATATTAGTCATACCGATATTTTTTATAGAATAGCATTTTTCTTTCCCGCCTAATCCGAATTCTCTTTGGAAGAGGGCTTGGAAGTCTTCCTCTATTCTAATTCTCACAAGAAGCTTAAGATACCACTCAGGCATGTAAGAACTTACAAGTAGGGTCATTCTTGACCTCTTAAACTCTGCTTTCTGAAATTTTAAAATGTATTGTCAGTATGCTCCCCATATATTAAACTTCAAATGAATTAGTGGATATGAAAATAAATGTGAGGAAAACACTTTATCAGAAGTTAGCTAAAATAGATTCATGAATCCTCTATTAGTTCTTGTCGGTGCTTTTACATAAATTTTCTACTAAGGAATGCATTTTCTTTGAGGTGCGCCCTTTCTGAAGCAGAGTTGTTTGTCATTACCTTTAAGCAGCATGGTTTTTATTGAGTGGTTTGACAGGGAAGCAGAAAGCAGCATGGCCTTCAGGATTCATACATTTGCACATGAGAAACTGATAGCAGACCACCAACTCACTCCACATTGAGACCAAACAGCGGTCAGATGGAAACAATGACTTTTAGTCATTAACAGCCCGATTAGACAGAAACCATTGACCTGGAGGTGAAAGGCTCCAGTCCTCATCCTCTAGTCTTGGGCCTGGAGGCACCTACCCGTTTGCTTAGCTTAATTACTTCACTCATTAATGGCATGACAAACTTAACTGCAACATGTGTGTGACCCAAACTCACCAATGTATGTCTACCACCAAAGCAGATTTTATACTTCAGTTGTCCACTTTTTCATCAGTATTTTGGAGATAACCTGGGGGACTCTGTGGCTTTGCTTAAGCCACATGTATCACACAGAGAAATACCTGGAACACTGAAAGGATGCTTAAGAAGATCAGAGGAGATTATATTATAAATCAATATTTATACAACTCACATATACCAACACAGCCCTAAAATGATTAGGGCCATGTTTCAGGCTTCAGAGGGAGGCAATTCTGGCAGGGATGACTTATAGCGGCATTAAGAGGTACGTGGCTGTTGAAAGACTCCCAGCCCCTGATAGGTTTGTGAACTGATGAGGTCTTTTTTTTCCCTTTCTCCAGATGAGTGCTATCAAAAACATAGTGAGAACCTTAGAGTGTTGCTATATAGCACCAAGGGGAATATATTCACATGAAGTGATTATCCTTGATGTTTCTGGACAATCTAAAGATACATTGCATTTTCCTAATAATACTTACCTTCTTTTTAATATGTTTTAGAAGAACAGCTTGCACTCATAATCAGTACAATTTATCACCTATCCCCAAAGTACCCTGCCGCTGAAATGCCTGACATATATATTGGGTGTCATGGATTTAGCAAAAATTGAATTATAAATTGCCCTGCCAGTTTTTGCCTCTGGAAATAATGAAAAAGTAAGCTAAAGAAATGTTCTCCTGAAGGATTTACATCTAAAATGACTATAAAGAAAGAAACAAACAGTGTGAGTTGCCAAAATATTATCTCTAGGAGCAGAGATTATTTGGGCATCTAAGAAAATACAACAATTTAATTAAGATAAAGTGAAACCTACTTCCAGGAAAACAAAGCAGTGGCAAAAACTTGATGCCCACGAGGAATTTAATGTCTGACAAGCTTAGAGTCTACCTACATAAAACCAAATTTAATTGTGTACAAAATTCTTCTTAGAAACTGGAAATATTTTATTCTTATAAGTGAAATAATTGTTTATTGGATTTAATTGCTCTAATGAACAGCAGAAATTGGCTTGCTGGTCAGCATCATTCAATTTATTTGAATTTCAGATAATGTGTTTTGAACCATTTCATGAAGGCTTTTAATTAAATACCCATGTACAAAACAATGCAGAAAAGCTTACAAAAAACTATACTTTATACCTCTGTTACAATTTGCTGTGCACTTTCCTAATATTTTTGGTATTTTAAACAAATATATATATATATATATATACATATATATCATTTTCCTCTTTCTTTTCCAGCTTAATTATGAGCTATTCTTTTAGATATGCTGTAAAAATACATTATTTATCAACACATAAAAATAGGCACCCTAAAATTTTTCTTTGTATTTTTTTAAATTTTATTTATTATTTTGCGTGTGTGTGTGTGTGTGTGTGTGTGTATGTGTGTGTGTGTGTGTGTGTGTGCGTGTATGTCAGAGGGCACTGTGTGTCCCTGTGGAGGGCCAAGGATGATTTCGGGGATCATACTAGATTGTTTCTGCCCACTAGGGCTGGAAGTGCAGGCCGCCACCATTTCTGCCTGGCATTTTTATATGGGACTTGGGATCTGAACTCAGGATCTTCTACTTGCAAGCTATCCTCCAACCCCCTTTCTCTGTATTTGAACATAGTGTTTTTTAACTTTCAACCACAAGAAATCACAATAAAATGGCAACTTGTACTTACTCTATGCATACTTTCTGGCTTTTTCTTAGAATTACTGAACAAAAGCTATATGCTACTTTTTAAGTTGCTGATTATGGTTCCAAATATTTTTTAAAGATTCCACTAGCATTTGGTTTCCACCAATCCTAGAAAATTTTATCAGGCTTAAATTTTTGAACTTTTGGCCTTTGGATAATTAAAACATTTTATTTCTTTTTTATAATGTTTCATTAACTAGTTACAAGGGCATCTTTTCCCATAAGCTAATCAACTGCTAGAAACTTTTCCATGAATTATCTATGAGTGATCTAAATATTTATAGAGAAAAATAATTTGTTTAAACTCACTTTCATTGAATTGATATCGTAATTTTTTTACTCTTAAATTATGTCTTAGAATTAAAACCATAATTGATGGTCTGGTGTCCTCATAATATATATCTTTTGCTTTTCTTTTTTTTTTTCTTTGAGCCTGGAATGCAATTAACAAATGTACTTTTTTATTTTTATTTACTTATTTACAGCATGTGTACCTGTTTCGTGTGTGTGTGTGTGTGTGTGTGTGCACGTGCGTGTGTGTGTTGGAGTGAATGTGTTGTGTATATGTGAGTGTGTGCATCAGAGGGTACTGGGCGTGCCTGTGGAGGCCTAAAGATTGCTTCAGGAATTACCTTGGATTGTGCTACCTCCTTTTTGTTTTGCTCTGGAGTTAACCAAGCTCCACCTTCCAGGATCAGAAGTACAGGCCACCCCCAATTTCACCTACAGTTTTTACATGATATCAGATTCTGAACTGCTTTCTAAGAAGATGTTTAACCCTGGAGTTATCTTTCCAGCCCTGCTTTTCTTAAAAACATATTTTAATATCCTAAAGGACACATCATCACTGCTTTAAGCATGTTATTAGCTGTTTTATTTTCAATAGCTATATAGCTTGATCTTCTAAGAATAAATGAACTTTTCCATTTTAGAGTTTATTTCGGTCACATTTCTCTGGAGAAGAAGTTCTCTCAAGGTGACCAATCCTCTCCACTGGGAAGTCTTTCACATGATGACCTCGTTTTTCTCTGGCATTAGCCCAACCAATGCATTGACCAAGGTAGAAGTCTTCCATGACATTGATCAAGTTCTTTCAGAAAGGTGTAGAGCACATGCCATATGAAAGGATCTCATCACGCATTCTGTATATTTTGTATGCATAGCTGTTCACAAAGATATTGGAGATTTCAAAGAATCGTTCTCAATTACGCAAATGTCAAAAAAAATCCAAAAGAAATGGAGGCTATTTTCAATTGGTTTCTCTCAACTCCTAGAGCAAAAAAAAAAAAAAAAAAAAATGACATCATGAAGCCAGAAGTGTAATACTAATCTCTTCAGGTATGGAAACAATTACCAGAAAAAAAAATACAATACGGAAATATAGTTCAGGAGTTAAGTCTCTGCCTCTCAAGCAAAAGGACCTGAGTTCTGATCCCAGAACCCACTTAAAAATTCCATACAGAAATGGTGATGGACCTCACCTCTAGACCTGGAAGATGGAGCCTGGGAATCCAAAGAAAGCAAAAGGAAGTAGAGCAGCACAACATAATTCCAGAAGTGAGTACAGAATTACATGAAACCCTGGAGGCAAATATTACATCTAAGAAGAAGATTGAAAATTAAAAAATGTAAGTTTATTTATTCATTTATGTGTGTGTGTGTGTGTGTGTGTGTGTGTGTCTCAAAAGGCACTATGTGTCCCTGTGGAGGACCAAGGGCAACTTCAGAAATAGTCCTGAATTGCTTCTACCTCCTTTTTACTTTGTTCTGGGATTTCCAAGGCTCTACCCACCAGGGCTAAACATTTGCCACTTTTGACTGGTGGTTTATTTTTGTTTGTTTGTTTTTTTAGCATGGGACCAGAGATCCAAATTCAGGACCTTCTACTTGCAAGGCAGAGTCTTAACTCTGAGTCATCACTCCAGTCCTATTTTCCCCCATTTTATAAATGCAGAGACTTAGGTAAGTCTCAGAAACTCTAAGTTCCAGGACTAAAATGTGCATTTTTAGAACTTAAATTAGCCCTGTTTCCATGTCCAGCATCACAAATACTGTCATATTCTAGGAATGCAGAATTCAAATGAAGCTAAAGGCCTCCATTTTCTGTTTTCTTTTGCTATTCTATTCACCAAATAAATGGCATTTAGAGTTCTGGGATTAAGATTCATTTTTGGGGATGCTGGAGAGGTGCCTCAGGGGAGAGGAAGAAGGTCCTGAATTCGGATCCTAGACCCCTCGTATAGACGCCAGCTGAAGCAGGGGTGGTCTGGGTTTCTGGTCCTGTAGGGCGGAGCCTGTGGATCCCGGGGCAGAGTAAACAAGGAGGAGGTGGAGGCGTCCATGGGGGTTCCCGAATTCGCCCGTGGTTCTACACACACACACACACACACACACACACACACACACACACACGCACAATTGAATAAATAAAAAAAAGATTCATTTTTTTGAAGGTGAGCAACATAAACGAAGTTGATAAAAATACAAAAGCCATTGTGGCAAGTGTTGGTCATTAATGCCAATAGTTCAAAAAAAGATGACTGTTCTGAAGATGTCCTCATAGTTAGCTCTTACCCAGGTTTTATGGTATTTCTTTCTATTTATAACTAGTTTTAAATTTGACAATGTAAATACCATCATGCCTCTGAATAAAGAAGTCCATATCTGTATCATGAATGGCATAATAAAGTTGAATGCATATTTCAGTGTTTCAAAATTGTTTTCCAATAATTGTGAAATGGAAGAAATATTGGAATATTTTTAAGACTGAAATTTCCATTCTTAGTTGAGAATAAACCAGACTTTGAAACTCACAGAAACCCAACTCTACTTCTAATGTGATCATGGACCCTTGATCTCCCAGTAGGTGATATTTCACTCCAGGGAATTATGAATCGGTTATTTAAAGTAACATCGCAGACAAGGCAAACCATAAATCTGCTAACCCTTTTCTTCTGGGTTTATGTGTGGCACGATAGACGAGAACATCAGATCTACATAATAAAAGTAGCCAGTATATCCTTGCTAATAGTGGACTCTCCGCTACTGGAATTAGTGTCCTAAATAAATTCTATTTTAAAATATCTCCTGGGTTTCATTTTCCTTTGGCTGACTTCCTGACTTTCCAAAATACTAATAGAAGTGAAGACCCAAAAGGGAAAATAGAGCCAGAAGAGAAGGAGGATACATGTCACATAGACATAACACAGACTCACTAAAGCACCTTCAGTTAGCAAACACTAGAAGGCAGAAAACAGAAACATGGAATTTTACAGAAAGAGCCCATTCTGCTTCACTCATGCAACATATATGCCCATGTTATTCAATTTTTTGCTTGAAACTTTATAAAGAATAAAACTATAGAATTGCTTTGGATTTTGGCAAATATGAACTGATGATATGAAAAATATGTTTTCTCCACTCTTTTAGCTCAGGATTGGCTGAGGATCTTCAAATCTTCAAAGCAGATTCTTCTCAATTTTCTTAATAGCACTGAAGCAAACGAAATCACCATAAAATTAAAATGTAGTATTGAAATTTGCAGAAAAATGTCACAACTGGTGTGCAATTCATTTAACTTACTATTCATGATTCTAAATTATCGTCTTCTAATATGCCAGCACAGCAAGAAAATTGTTTTGTGCTAACATTTAGAGACCAGGATTTTTCTCTCTGGAGTCTAGAATTAGTAGAAATGCCCTTTTGGCTCACTGGTTTTATGTTAAGAAGTCATTAAGCTTGGAAAATACAAAAGTCATTCTGATTCTTTAATCTCTTCTGAATTAATAGAGTGTATAAAATCTTATATGTATAAATTCATATTTAATGAAGAGACTGATATTTTCAGAACTAATGTGAAATGTGAGGATATAAATAAAACCATGGAATGGGATTTTTGTTATACCTGTGAGGAGATAGGTCAAAAACAGTCTAACTCAGACCTCACAAATTCTAATTTTCACATGACTCCTTCCTCATGGGTACCCACCTATCATTTTTCTCTATATATCTTTAAATATTAGATTTATTTTGAGCTTGATCTAAGTTTGTCTTGCTAAGTTTCCCAAGTCTGTCTGAACACTTACTAAAAACACAATTTGCTCCTTCTCAACTCTGTAACTTCTTACTAGGTGGACTGAGGTAAACCCAGGGACAATATCACAGTCTAACAGTTTAGTTTTCACTAATACTGTACTTGGCCATCTGATCCATCCCTCTTATGTAAAAAACAAAAAAAACAAAACAAAAAAAAACTCGTGTTCTTGACATTTCTAAATTTATAGATACAGATGAGATATCTCTTCTATATCAATATTTGACTTATTCACTTGATTGTCTCATAGGTGTCCTAAACTTAACACACCATAAATCAATCTCTTCATCATCCATCACATATCTTCTCCTTTACGATTTCCTTTTCTTTACAAATGACACTAAAATACACTTAGTTATCTCCAAACCTGGCAGCAATCATGATATCACTCTCATCCTTAACTCTTACATCTGAACCATTACCAGGATCTGTGAAACAGACCTCCAAAACATATTGTACCCATCCACTGTCATCCTTTACACTTTCATCACCACCACCGGCTCTGGAAATGAACCAGCCATTTATTGCCTAAAGTACTGTGATAGCTCCAGTGTTTTTTTCTCCCAATGGCCAGATGATCTCAAAATGTAAACTGGATCACCTTTTGCTCCCAAATGAAAATTTTTCAGTACATGGCATAAATTCCTGTTGTCCCTCCGGCTTGCATAGTTGCCCCCATCTTCTCTGCCATATCCGAGAGCACTCTGCTATATTGCCTTCTCTCCAGCCAGTTCCCAGCCATCATCCAGCACTCACTTAAATACTATTGCCTTCCTTGGCTGCTGCCCTCAATCACATTACTGTCTTTCTTGGTGCTTTGCACATTTTTCCCTTCTTCCCATTGATATGTTTATTGTCCCTTTCTGCACTGTGTCAGTACACAAAGCATACATGCTTGAAATCAGGGGTCATTTGAGTTTACTAAACAAAGCTTGGCTTGCGAGACTGTCCTCACAGGTTCCATGATCAACTTTCCAACCAACAGCAAAAAGTTTCTATCTACATAGGACACTCTGCTTCTCCTGCCCTTGGGTTCTCAGAATCTGGGTGAGCATCTGCCCTGAGGACTGAGTGCTTTGTATACTAGGCTTTCAGCAAATGCCTTTTGAATAAATAAGGCTCTTTTGGGGGTGCCTGTGCTAGTAAGGAAATAGGTCTCTGTGGTAGTATTTGTTACCATTCAGTGCAAAATCACAAGTGAGGAGGATACTTTGAATGCACTGAGACCAGTCATAGCTGAGGGCCCTACTCATCTCTGCTCACCCAGCCACTGGAAAGCCACGGATAGGAGAATCAGAATATTCTATACAGCCTTTTGCTGGTGGGTTGAAAGCTGATCATGGTACTCCTGAGGACAGTCTGTCTCACAAGAGTGCTTTGGAGAAATGGTGAATTTGTCAAGAAAAACAGTTCTTCAGTAAACACAAAAGAAAACAAGAAAATTTGAAAGCATCCACCCTAACAATGGGGTGAATGATGAACATTAAAACTAAACTGTCACAATTCTCTAAGAAATTGCTTCATATCATATTAAAGCAGTATCAGAACCATTTTACCAAAGTTTGAGGAAAAGGTAAAGACTGTATGTCTTAGCTATGTAGTAAATTCAGGGTAATAACTCCAGGATTGTAGCAACATAAACCACACTATATTTGTAGCTAAACACCGAGTTAGAGGCGGGGGAGCTACCATGTGCTATTTCTTTACTGTAAACCAGAGAGTATAATCCATTTTAATTTGAGATCCTCCTCACTGCAAAAGGCAAACACTGTCCTGTTTTTCATTGCTTTGAAAGCACAGGCTCCTGCATAAAAATGTCAGCTTCAGATTTCTGAGTAAATGTTCCCTTTTACAATACGTCATAACTCCTTTGCCCTAGTTCTCCCTGTGAAGGGGGGAGTAAGACCCACTAACTACCAGCCACTCTCCTTTTTAAAATGCAGTAAAAAAGAAGTGAAATATGGTCACAACAAAACAAGGTGTCCAGAGCGAAGGTCTTGCCCTGAATTTATCATTTGTTTATATTTCTTCTAGTCTTTTAAAATTTCTCTAGGCATATCTTTGTTGAAAAAAAAAGATATCAGAAGTTACTTAGTAAAATCAATGTGTAAGTATTTTCTACAAATAAACCAGGGAAATTTGATCTATAATAAACAACTGCTGGACAAATTTTAATGTGTTCATTTCATCTCATGATTGGTACATACAAATCTTGAGTCTTAACACTTAGCTCAAATGTTTTTCAATGGATAAATTCTCGAACAAAGAGAGTTCTCAGTAGAAAGAGTTCCTTCATATATCCATGTATGTCTGGCTCTTCTCCTTTACTCCATGGAATCATTTTCATACTGAGCTATGCTGTACCAATTTTCAGATCACACCTATTTTTTTTCTAAAAATGCAAACCTTTGTAATTTGACTGTGAAATATTTAAATCCTTAACCAAGTAGCATGAATAATACTTCTGCAAAGAGCAGTCTGTCTTTCAGTTAACTTCAAGAGCCATGGGGAAACTATTTCATCTCCATTCCATTCCACTATCCCTGACACTGACTGAAAAAGGAAACATTTCTTAGCATAATATTATTATGCCTCCCATTCAGGATAGTGGCAACTTTCAGATAAGTGTGGATAATTACTGTGTCCCCAGAGGCCCTTGCTAACCCAGCAGATACTGACCTAGCTATGACATTTATAGCTCTTCATGGTTTACCTGAGTAGTGACACTAGGAAATTAAAAAAGGTCCCATCAATCATTTCTGCCATTCACCTAACCAAAAGCAAAGTACTGCAAACAACTGAAATTATGACTAGTGCCTGTGAATTGCAAAAATGAGTAGTAAACCCAAAAATGTATCTTATCATTAATAATATTATACTTTTTCTTTCCACTAAAATATTGCTGCAAAACCTACTACCTTCTGGTCTTGATTTTTCACTAAGATAACTAGATACTTTCACTTTGTAAAATGTTATTTAAAAAAAATTGTTCTTTACTTCTCCTCCAGAAGAAAGAACAGGAATCTACAAATGCGACTAAGTTTAGAGCAAACCAGATTCTCTAGAAATTATATAAAAATCTTGAAGATTCAAGAAATATCATTCATACTGCCTAAAACAACATGAAAATGTGAGTCAAATTAGAATCATTTCTGAAGAATGGGAAGAGTATTTACTTTTTTGTTTGCAAAAAAGGAAATGGTGAAATTTGTTTGACAAATGTAATGAGATCAGCATAGCTGGAGAGGGGTGCGTGTCCACCGACATTGCTGCCAAATCACCTGACATATTTTTGAGCCCAAACTATGTCAGGTGTTATTGTAATATAATTACTTTTATAATATTTACTCATTGTCATAACCAATAAAAATAGGTAAGGAAATTAGGACACAAATAACACTAAATCATTCTATAAAATGACATCAATATAATGAAACTTTTAAAATCACATATTTCAGATTAGCATTCATTGAGCAAGTTGAGCTGCTTGTTCATTCTTTTCTATTGTATTTATTATTTTTTGAGAGGGAGAGATGGTCAGAGGACATCTTTCCTTCTACTATGTGAGCTTCCAGTGATCAAACTCAAGTTTGCAAACATGCATCTTATCCGCTGAGCTTCTCTTGCTAGTCCTACTTCTTCATTGTTTACTGTAAATTTCCTGTGGCTGGGCCACCATACATATTATTTTTAAAACTCAAAGCTAAGATGCTGTCATTGTTTATTCTTCCATCACTAATAATAAAGAGGAAGCTCTTTTGGCATCCACACATTTTCATTCCACTGGAAGTTTCTTGAATCCCTCCTTTGTCATCTCTTTACTCTTCTACTCAGACACAAGCTGCACACCTGACCAGGATTGAATGCTGATATGTCTGTATGCAAAGCTGAACCACCGTGCTTCTGCCTCCCTGAAGAACCTTTTACAAGAACCTGGAAGTGAAGCTTTCAGAGCAGGCATGTAGGAAAACTCAGTCACATAACAATGTGGAATACAGCTTCACATCAAAAAGGGACTGCTGTAAGTTCCAGAAATGCTGAGAACCCAAACAGGGAAAAATGGACATGAGGGTGAATAGAAGACAGGAGCTGAGATCAGAGGTGATCTGAGAAATACATAAGAGGTAGATCAACAGTGCTGTAGGGATCCTTGGATGTCACCCTAAAAAGGGAAAATAACTAACCATGGATGATACTAGCAAAGGAAACAAAATGAGAAATAACTTTATTTTAGGAAAACACCTTTCTAACAAAATAGAGGGAAAAGAAATACTTTAAAATAATTAAAGATCCTATTGGGATGACCCTATTTATAACAAGAAAATATCTAGGAAAGAAAGCTTTTCTTTTTTCAACATAATTAATTAAAAATGCACAAAATGTATCTTGGAAAAAATATACAGAATTACAAAGAAAGAAGATATGCTTTCTGACCTCAGAGATTTAAAATGCCTTGTTGAAAGAAAAATGATAAATAGAAAAAGAAAAGGAAAATAAAAGGAACATGAAGCAAAACACAAAGCTCTTGAAAACAAATGTGTGCACGTACAACCTCCCTTGTGTCTGACAGGATTTATGGCATGTCCATGGTTACAATCAGAGAAGTAGTCTTTGAGCTGCTTCATATAGCAGCTTTTAGCAATTTTAGGGAGGAAAAGTTTACTTGTGAGACAGTAAGTTTGGTGATACTGAAAGTCTCAGGAAAAGTGGTAGAAAGTAAGCCTTTAGAAGGGAAAGATTATGAAGGATTCTAATGGTGGAATTTAAAGTTTAGGATATAGAAAATGAACATTCTTCAAAGAGTCTGAGGTAACCCTTTCAGAAGATGGATCTATGGATCCCATGAAGAACTATCTGGAAAAGATAGAGAATTGAAGCCAGCAGCTTTGATACAAGAGTAACTTAGGCACAGGGGAATTTGTATCTATTCCCATTGTATCACAAAATACAGTATACAGGACAGATCAGAGACATGTTTTAAAGAAATACTGAGGTTTTAGAATTGATCATATTTGTGGGTTGAGTGGTAGAAGGAGCTAAGAAGAATCTTGAAACTGTACATTGGCTATAAAATTGGAGATCATAGATGGTCAGTCCATTCCATATTCTTTCCCTCCTTTCCCTCTAGTCCCCTAGTAGATTCTTTTAGAAGTTTTGCCTCTCCCAATTGTCCATTGGCTCACCAATTGGTTTATCAATTATCCATGTTTGTGTTTATAGTATTATTTAAATGGAAGTCCACTTGCAACATGCAATTATGCTATTTGAAGAATTTTAAATTCTCTGGCTCTTATAACTTGAGAAAAATCTTTAACAATACAAAAACCAAGACATGAAAATTCTGCATTTTTCTCTTACATTCAAACAAATACTATTTCTCTATAGAAGAAAAATATCTTTAAAAATACTAGATGTTAGAGTATATATGTGAATTTATAAAACCGTCAGCATAAGTACATTTTAGTGTCAATGCATATAAACCTAT
Organism: Typhlomys cinereus; assembly: GCA_023101885.1. Lineage (NCBI taxonomy): Eukaryota > Metazoa > Chordata > Mammalia > Rodentia > Platacanthomyidae > Typhlomys > Typhlomys cinereus. The sequence continues at coordinate 4,274,899 of JALPQD010000148.1, read as the reverse complement.
AATAATTAAATCAAAAATTTTAGGTAAGATAATTGATTAAAGGTGAAAATGCACTCTAATTCCTTTCTTCTATGTGTATAAGGTTTCTTAGGAGAAAAATTATCTTCATAAGCACAGTCCATAAACAAAATTGAATTGTCTAATAAGTAGATTTAAGAAGAAGGCATAAGCTTGCTCCCTCAAATCCTGAGTCTCGTCCTGTCCTTTGAAATCAGCATAGCTTCAGAAAACATGAACTGTGGGTTATGCTGAGTCATCCGTGCATAGTTTGAGGGCTGTAGTCATGCACATGCAGTCAAACACGTGCCTACTGACCAAGCCAGGATACGGTACAAATAGTCCAAAAACATTCTCATCAAAATTTCACAAAGTAATTTGTGTGGTACTTGGTGTAAAGTTGTTTCTTCATTCAATTCTTCTTGATTTTTTTAATTGCCAGCCATAACTTCCTAGGTTGATTCAGAATCCATTGATAGACCATGTTGTGAAAGTCTCAAAGCATTTCACTAACTCCTCCTATTTTGTTTGCTTTATCGCCTAGGCAGAATCCTCCTAATTCCAGCTCTTCCCATCTAATTCCCTAGTATTCCCAGGATCTAGGCATTTCCTCTTCCTTACCTCTTCTAGAACATGTTGTAATCCTTTCTCATTTCTCACTGAGAATACTGCTATAGTACAAATAAGTGTAAATATGCTAGAATTTTGCTTTCAGAATGAGCTAAATAGACTGTTCTCAGAGTTTTGCCTGCAGTATCATTTATTTAATACCAACAATGGTGTTGACTCTTCTTTCCATATGAATCTCTTTACCTCTAGACAGCTTCATTCTTCCTTCCTCTATGCTAGGAATTGCTTCCAGGTTCAAGATACAAATTCAATCAAATCACCGTGATATGGCCCAATTGATAAGACAAAGTACTTCCCAAAAGTATAAATCCTGTCTGGAGTTGCCCTGGCCTGTCTAGTCCCCTTCCAGTGGTAACTTCTGTTCAGATGGCTCTCTCCTACAACTGCGGCATGTCCTGCTTTGATCTTGTGGGATCCTTCCTCCAGACTCAGTCTCTGTGCTGCCGAGCGATTCATATCATTGACCTATCTTCTCCTTTGTGTTTTTTTTCCTGCATGTCTCCACTGAGCTTCAAGGCCCTGGAGGGTCAGCATTGCAGCTTTGTCATCTCTAAACTGTTCTTTTCATTGCCAATAATCTGAAGGTCATGCTCACCACATCCTGCCTGAGCCATGTGACAGTCCTCCTGTTCCCCTAGTCTCTGTGTGTTACTTCAGTAACATTAAGCCTGCAATTGACAAGCATGTTTGTTACATTCTATTCCTGCTCAAACGGTACCTCCTTCCCACTCAGTACCTGGCCTTTCATGACCATTTTTTTTCCTTATTAGACTGTTCTGTCTCATCCTTTTTCTTTCTTCCTCTCTTTCTTCCTTCCTCCCTTTCTTTCTTTCTTTTTATTTTTCTCCTTTCTCTCTTTCTTTTTATCTTTCTCCTTTCTTTTCTTTCTTTTTCTTTCTTTCTTTCTTTCTTTCTCTCTCTTTTTTCTTTTTCTTTCTCTTTCTTTCTTTCTTTCTTTCTTTCTTTCTTTCTTTCTTTCTTTCTTTCTTTCTTTCTTCTAACAAAACTGTGCAATCCAAGCTGTATTTAATAATCTCGAATTTGCTATGCTTCTGAGTTCTAGAATTGCAAATGTAAAACCTATCATCCCACACTGGGTACATGTTAGTCCCTTTTGTAATTAGGCCACTCTCCACAAACATAAGCCTACTTTTATATGTGAGCACCCATAAATATTTTAGAACTTAACCTTCATGGATTTGGCTATCCTTAATGATAATAAACATCTCAGGATTTACATTCGTTTGTATGTCATTGAGGTAGAATATTTGGAGAAGAAAGTATTACTATTGAGTATACCTAACTAATCAGGAATATCCACATGATCTACTTTGATCAGTATCATGAAAAGAATAACTTTTATTTTGATATCATGGCACAAACAACAATGCAGTGATAGAATATTTTCCAATTATATTTCCAAATATATATATGTGTAGTATAAATAATATGCTTAGGAATATATATCCTACTGCTTAGAAATTTTGGGATTCTCAAACTTGTTGTTTGCATTACCTTCAGAAAGTCCTTCCATATAATTTTCTTTTTACATTTTCAATGAGAGGACAAGCTAGAACTAAACCCATTTAAACTGAAGAGTAGATGGTTTAAATAGCCAATCATCAATAAGGCAAAGTAATAGGGCTGGGTCTTCGCAAAAAGAAAAGTGAAGTCATTAGTGTATTAGATTAAGAGTCTGCAAACAGAATGAAAGGGATTCTTTTCTCATTTTATTTCTCAAGTAATAAGAACAAAAATAATTAAATTGTCATATAAGGAAAGTATTTCTTATTCTCAATAATGATTTTATGTAATATTGAAATCAGGCTTCTTGAATCACATCAATTCTACCTTTTTGCTGCTTGACATTCAAAATTGTATTTGATGTGGATCAACCTGATATTTTTCCAGGCTTATTTCCTATTCCAACTTAAAATCACTGACAGTCACTAGATGGATAAGATTTTATTCTAATCAAGGAGTACCCAAAGTATTTGTCAATATTATCTGTTTATTATTATTCCCTTTACAGGAAACAGAGTTATGCATTCCATGTTATAGCCATGGACTATCAAAGGAATTCAATAAATTGAAGTTCAACCAGCAAAAAAGGAAAAAAAAAACCCAAATAATTGAAAATCCGTAAAATTTGTCTAAAACTTGCTAAGTAAGGTTAAATATTCAAATATAAGCTACATAAAATCTTTCCTCAAGAAGTAAGTAATTTTCTTGCAGTAAAACTTATGACATTGCATAAATGTGTTAGAAAGTACCATCTAATGCTTTCACTACTCTAGTGATTCTTGGTTTCCTAGTAAATATGTAGTCCCTGATCTTTAATGCCTTTTATTCTTCAGGAACAATAATATAATTACTTTATACATCTGTCAGGGAGTCTGTATGTATACCTGTTTAAGTGAGTTACTACACACACAATAAACAACCAGCACATGCTGAATTAAACCATACGATGCAGACCAAGTATGCTACTACAAGGAATGGTGAAATCAATGTTGTGCTAGAGTTTGCAGAAAGTTCTGCTACCATGTTTGATTTCACATTAATCTATTTATGAGTATGCCAACAAGATTGATCAGTACAATAGGCATTGGCTTTGGCTTCAGAAAAATGTGCTTAAGAGCCAGTTCTACAAATTTCTGGTTGAATGGCCTTGCTCAAATCAACCTGAGTATCTGATTTCATATCTGATACTAAGCTAAAATCTCCTCTTTTCTTTCCATTTCACAGGATGGTGTAATCAACAAATTAAGTAATCTGAGGTGGAGAGAAGGTTTTGTAAAGCATAACTGTATATAGAAATATGTTATTATTTTATTAACTGTTTCTAAAACTCTTTTTTACAGGATGAATATACAAACTTGTTAGAAAAAAAGAAATTAAGTAAGTTTATTATCAGTAGTTGCTATATCAACTTAGAGGTCATGAATGCTTTTTCAAAGGAATCACCCTGGGCCAGAAATATTTAATAACATCTCTAATGACACAAATTAATTTGGGAGTAGCTTGTTATTAGTGACCACCAAGCTTAGCAGGGAGTTCAGCAAGTTGGAGAAAATAACGATACTTTAAAATATCCTTGAAAAATAAACAGACATAATTAGAATAAAAATGTAATCAGAACAAGCAGAAAGGAAAAAGCAAATTACAATAATGATAATAAAGACCTGGTTACAGGCAAATACAGCATAAACAAAAGACAGAATTACAGAGAATAATGTATGAGTCATTGATACTATGCAAGGTTTAAAAGTGTGTTGATAATAAAGTGAAATAAGTGGGTTTGAGCATGTAGAAGCTCCCAGACAAGCTTCCCACTCTCCTTGGGATTTTATCATTTTGAAACAGACTTATCAACCATCTACTGCATAAATGATACAGCTATGAAATAACGTGTCTGATTTGAGACTTTAAAAAATGAGCCGTGGACTTCTTGGATGGATCCCACAAGAAGCTGCAAAGTGATTCATGGTTTTCAAAGTAAGGACTCTGAGCAGAGTTAAAAGGATTAGGTTTATTTAGGACTGGGGAAGGAGTAATCAGGGATGCGGAGGTTGGTGAGATTAGTAAGTATGTGAAACTGTAGAAGGAATGTAGAGATAGAACAAGAGAAACTGCAGTATGTCTGTCACTGGAAGGATCTGTCCAAGACAGACCACACCAAGCAGTTAGAGAATGTCACCAAAGACGCCTTGGTGAGAACTGGCTTGCTGTCACGTCCTGGATAACTGTGTGACTAGCGAAGCACAAATCATGAGACTACAAGTGGAGTCTATACTTCCTGAAACTTTCTGTTGCACTTTCATTTTCCCCCCATTCATCATACTGCCTTTCATTTTTCCAATTTACTCCATTATGCAAGCTGGCAGCTTATAAGTCACCTTTGGTTTCTCTCTCCCAAATTTATCTATTCAATTTAGCACAAAACTTGTTATTAGCCTTTAAGATTTTGTCTTCTCTCCCTTGGCAACAACAGTCTTAACTTGGGTCTCACACTAGCTCATCTGTTTGTCTCCCAAGCGAAAGTCCTCCATTGCTCTCTTTCACTAACAAAATTGAATTCAGACTCTTTGATTGGCACTCCTCACCCACTTGCCTCTTGCTTTTGTCCTCCTCTCATTTCTGATACAGAAACATGTCTTTTTTGTCCTCTGCTGTTGTTCTTTCAGTCTGAAAGATTCTCTCTCCTTTTTTCAGATTAGTTTAAAAGGTTCCTTACAGTCTTTGCCTAGGCATCTTTTCTGACTTCCTGAGTTAAGGAGAACTATTGCTCACACAACTCTTACTATTAAATACCTAGTTATGTGATCTTCTCCCCAACATGAGTGAACAACCGAGACTAGATCTGGATTCTAGAATGCATTCTTTGAATCCCTTAAGACCCTCTTTATAGTTCCAGCTAAAAAGTAATGTCAGAGTACATTTTAACAGCTTTTAAAATGTAAATGAAGGAATGCATGAAGGAGAATATTATGTTTACATAACAACTCTTTATAATAATTTAAATTTGCTTATAAATATTTGAAATTTTAAGTTATTAAATTCCTTAGCTCAGAAGTAGAGTACTTGGTTAGCATATATAAGGCCCTAAGTTAAATTACTAGCACTACAAGGGAAAAAATAAAACTACAGTATGGCTTGAAGATTGCTTTTCCTTTTCGTTTTCTCTGTTTTCTCTTTGCTAAATCTACAACTTTAAGAAATTTTCAATGAAACTTTCTACATAGGGAGTTAATCAAAGAGTTGAGTTAGCTTGTCATGAATTTGTAACTTGTTATTTATACTTGATTTTGATTGGATTCCATCCTAAATCTTCTCTTTTTAGTATGGCTTAGGATTTAAAGATGACATAGAACCTTAATATTAGACCAGACACTATAAAAACCCTAGTTGAAAGAGTGGGGATGTCCATGGAGTGGACTAGGATAGGTCAATAGTTCCTAAAAAGAGACCCAATAGCACAGGCACTAGAACCAACACTCAAGAAATAGGATCTTATGAAATTAAAGAGCTTCTACTCAGCAAAAGAGATTGTAAACCCAGCAAAAAGACAACCCACAGAATGGGAGAAAAATCTTCACTACCACACATCTGATACAGCTCTATTATACAGAGTATGTGAAGAATTTAAAAAATTAAACACCAAGGAGATAAATAGCCCAATTAGAAAATGGGCCTCAGCAAGGGATTGACAACCACAGTAGTGTTCCTATGCTTAAGGGGAACACGAGAAAGGGTTCAGGGAAATACCACTGGGTCCTTGTACGTCATCGGAGAGGAGGACCCAGAGGAGAGTTAGGCATACACAATAAAGGACTCTCTGGGAATTGGGGGGGAGGTACTGGGGGATGGGGAGGAAGAGGAGGGGGAGCAGAGGGTTCGGGGAGAGGAGGAGGGAGGGAGGGAACTGGTCTACCTATTAAGTTTGTATGAGCAGAAATAATAAAAAATGTATTATAAAAAAAAAGAAAATGGGCCTCAGAACTTAAAAAGAAATTTTTCCAAGGACAAATTAAAATATCTAACAAATATCTTAAAAAATGCTCCACATTCCTAGCCATCAGGGAAATGCAAATCAAAACTACCCAGAGATATCATCTCATCCCTGTCAGGATGGCAAAAATCCACAATACAAACAACTCCAAATGCTGGAAAGGATGTGGAAAGAAGGGAACTCTCATACATTGCTGGTGGGAATGCAGGCTCATACAGCCACTCTAGAGATCAGTATGACGATTTCTTAAAAAGATAAGGATTAAAATGCCATATAACCCTGCTATACCACTACTGCTAATAACCCCCCCAAATGCAGCAATTCACTACAGTGACATGAGTGCAACCATGTTCATTGCATCACTATTTACAAAGTGAAGTCATGAAATCAACCCAAATGCCCAAGAGTTGATGAATGGATAATGAAAATGTGGTACATTTATATATTGGAATACTACTCAGCCATCAAAAAATGAATTAATGAAGTTTGCCAGGAAATGGATGGAATTAGAATTAATTATATTGAGTGAAGTATCCCAGACACAGAAATTTAGATGCCATATGTACTTCCTAATAAGTGGATCCTAGTCCCAAACTCACTTAATGACATACTCAAAGGTAAATCTCTGTAATACCCACTATAATCACAAAGGATTATAAAAAGAAGAAAGGGGAAGAAAGATCTCAAAAGAAAGGAGATAACACATTTCAATAGAGAAATTAGGCCACAGCCACATGCTACATGTTAGTGAGACATCTGATGCAGCTCACTCTCATATCCCTTCCTGTTTACTTGGGACTGAACAGGTCTGATCTCCCCAATCAGGGAGGATATAGGGACAGGCAGTTAGATGTAACCAACTGGCCAACAAAACACCGATCCCACTCACTGCTGCTTCTTACTCCTATTCTTCCATCTACCTTTGAGTCTCTTCTTTTATTAAGATCTTCATTTAAACAGTGTTTTATCTTTGGTTAGGAGATGACCCTGATAGCCAATCAGGATGCAGTCAAGGACAGTGAAGGCACAACAAAACTGAAAACCATAATTCATGACACTAAAGACCCTAAATGTTCACCTGGAACCAGACATCCAAATCTCTCCCCATCCTAAAGCTCAGGGAACCTTGCAGAAGAGAGGATGGTAAGATTGTTAAGAGTCTAAAGATGGGGAGGGCCAATGATATGCAAGATCCTCCACACAAGTCAGAGCTGCAGCAGCCAGGATATTGCCACAATGTGATTGGACCTTGCCTAACCCACACAGTGGCTGACATGTCAAAGTCTAGCACTGATCACAGGGAAGAAGGCATCAGGCAGTAAGATTCTTAGAGGCAAGGGGTTAAACCGTCATAATAGAGTTCTCATACTAGTGAGCAGCCCAACATGGGACCCCAAGTTATGTCACTGAGTCCTGAACCCTCACTAGTGTAGACGACTCAGAGGGAAATCTGGCGCCCACATAAACAGATGTTCTGGAAGAATGGGTAGTAAGAAGGCAGGAATCACCAAGAGGGATGAGAAAGAGGGGGGGAGTTGAAAGAGGAGGATAATGCAATGGGATAACAATAGGGAAGAAGGGAGTACATATTGAGCTTATATAACTAAGCAAAAAATGTAATAAAAAAGGTATCCTAGAATGTATGAACCATGCATTTACTATATATTAAAAGTAAGTTTACACATTATAAAATACTTAAGCTCAAAGGAATTTAAATTCCATTAGAACATAACATCTGTACAAAAATGTATTATGGAAAATGGGTAGATAGCTCATGGGATAAAGACTTTATCTTGATAGTAAAAGAACCTGTTCATATCCCTAGATCCCATGTAAAAATGCCAGGTGAATAGGGAGATTGCTTGCAATTCCAGCACTTGAACTCACAGCCTGGGAAACCCAAAACCAAAGAAATAAGGAGATAAAGCAATTCAGGATGATTCCCAATGTCAACCTTGAAACACCACAGGCACACACACTCAAGTGACCTCTTACACACACACACACACACACACACACACGGATGCAAAAAAGTATTATGAAATTTTTATTTGATTGCACATACATGTAAACCAAATAATTCTTTTTTAACATTTTTACTGAACCTAAATATTTAAACCAAGTAGGAACCCAAGAGATACTGTACTTGAGTGAGAATCAAAGCAAAACCAAACAGAATGACAGTTGCTAGGCATTTTATTCAAGATGGAATGAGAATGTCTCACTCCAGAGTTCTGTGTGAAAGGCTGTATAGAGTCAGAACTGGAAAAATATTAAGAACTACAAAACTTAAAGCTGTCAAAGAAAGTGGCTCATTGACCTTTAATAAACTTAATGGAAGATATTCTTTTTGTTTGCTGCAAAGTGGCATCACTTGGCTTCTACCTTCGTCTTCATTTTCTCTCACTCCACTTTCCTCAGAGATACCCTGGTTGTTATTATAGCTCATGCTTTGCTATGATGATCAGTCAAGAAGACTCTATATCTGAAATGCAACCCACAGCCTGCTAAGCAACCCATGTCTCGGTGCAGTGGATATGCACTTTGCAGAAAGGGGGTGAAAGCTCTGGGTAGGTTAGCTCAGTGGCAGGCTCACTTCACTTCCTATTCTCAGTGCCTTCTAGACCTCTCCGTCTCACTTCAGGGACTTTCATATTTGCCACCTCCATGTGGAAGTCTCCCTGTGCTCTTCAGGCTGGCCTTCATCTTTGAACTTGAGTTCCCTCTCACCAGCATACTTTCATCAATTCATAACCCTCTGTCACACTTACACACTTAGATTTGAGGAATCCCTCCCCATGGCTTTTAGTCTGTATTGCAGGTTCTATGAAGGGAAGATTAGAATCTATTTTGCTAGTAGTATATCCTCATAAAGCATTAAGAAGTTAATTTCTATAGATCATTAAAAAGGTACATAAGAATTTTTACTGTGTTTGAATTGCCATATTTTACAACCAAATGATTTAATTAATATTTTTATATTAAAATCAGGATTATAGGCTGGAGAGGTGGCTCAGGGGTTAAGCCTCAGCCTTGCAGGCGGAAGGTCCTGGGTTCGGATCCCAGATCCCACGTATAGACGCCAGGCGGAAGCGGGGGCGGCCTGCGTTTCCGGTCCTGGTAGGGCGGAGCCTGTGAATCCCTGAGCAGAAGGTGGAGGCGTCCATGGTAGTTCGCGAATTCGTCCGTGGTTCTACACATACACATACACAGACACACACACACACACACACACACACACACACACACACACACACACACATGCACACAGTTGAATAAATAAAAAAAAAAGTAAAAAAAAATCAGGATTATATTCTAGTTCCTCTGTATTGAACACGATGGATCCTTCATTTTCTTTGGTTCATTCAATAAAGTAATTTTGTTCATCCTCCAAGTTCAGTGCTAAAGGGTGACAGCCAGATGAAAGCTTGATTCTATCATTCTGAAAGTCAGAAACATGAAAGCCCCTTCATTCATGTACTCATCTGCCAATTCAGTTAAATTTTAGGACAAACTTTCCACGTGATTTTGAAGAGTTTTTAAAATGGTAATGCTTATTAAAATAATGAATCTAATATGAAATTTCAATAATGAAGGCAGATTGATTATAACTGTAAACCAAATGTAAACTAAATTCTTTGGATTTTTACAGCTTTTAATTTATCAGAGGAAATAATTAGCACACTTTGTGGCAGCAAGTGATGGGATTTATTCATTTGGAAGGCCTTGGGTTTCCTGTCATTAAAACTGAATCATGCCCTTCCTTTTCTATTAAAGTTCCACTAAGGGTAGTAAGAAGTCACTAAAAGGAAATGAAAAAGGTTTTTGGCAATGTTCTCGCAAGACTATTTAATACTCTTATAAGATAGCAAACCCATAATGTATGCCAACAAGTGGATTCTGCAACATGAGGAGCCCAAAAGCCACCATACTTTTTCTTTAACTTGATTCAATTTTCATAGTCGCATGGATTAAATCTAGCTGATTTTCTCAGATTAATGTATTTTTTGTTCTGATTTACTAGTAATACTTCACTACAGCCAAGGGACAGAGTTCATTAATCACTGAATAAAGATATTTGTGTGTGTGTTTACATTTCTACGTAGATAATTAGCAGCATCTAGTTAGGCATGGAATCATTGTAGTTAATGTCACACACATTTTTTTCCTCTCACTGAGATAGATTGTAAATTCTGATCTTTCTTCTGCTAAATAGGACTAGGGTTTGGTCTGACTGGGTTCTAAATCCCAGAACTGCAGTTTTTAATGAATGTGTCCTCATTTGGGAAGGTTTATGAAATGCTTGTTTTCCTAAATTCTGAAACAATCCTGACAGGGAAGCAGAATTAGCCTCTAGCCCCCTGAAGTGGGTGGTCCTTTGAAGCCATAATCAAGGGACACCACTGAAGAAGGTTTAAGGTCCTAGGTCTCCAGCAAAGCATGCACAGGTGAAAGGGAATTCACCTAATATGCAAAAAAGCTATTCAGTCTGTCTGCAAGCAAACAATTGGTGAAAATGCCTCACAACCCTTCTGCAGGATATACCCTAAGAAGCAAAAAAAAAGTCATTAAAATTTTAAAATATTACAACTCCACATCCTGAAAACTCAGATCTTAAGCTGAAATAAAGCATTTCAAAATCACTCCCAGTCTTTAAGCTATTGCAGCACAAACTTTTCAGAGCTTACAGTTACTATAGCATTTATCACATTAACTTAGATATTTCCTTATAAACTTGAGATGTTGGCATTGGATACATCAACTGTAGGCAATAATAATAATGGATTCTTATTTTTTTGAAATGGGGGAAGGAATTGCAATACAACAGACACTTCATGGAATTTCTATGGTTAAGTCGTCAGTTTCAAGATAGCCTTCTCTGAACCACTTAAACCAGGTACTGGGATTGCTGCTGAGTTTGCAAATTAAGATGTAAGATCAGAGCTTGGTGAGATTGTCATATTGTCTCCTTTAATTTGGAAAAGTAGAAGGAGTCTAGAGAGAGACTCATAAAGCAGACTTTACGACTCACTCTGAGACAGATATGGAAGCCCACGCTCCAAGCCCTTCGCCCAGGTTCTGCAATTACATTTCCGCAGGAAGAAAGAGAAGGAATTAGAAACAGGATAATGTAGCCTTAAATCACCATTCCTAGCCTTTACCTTCTTATGGGAGCCCTGAATTTTATAACAGGGCCCTCATATTGTATAGTGTGACACAACAAGAAACACAACATGCTTGACCCTTCCTCAATAAAAAATCATTTTGTCTGACATCCTATAAAATCCAAGCATGGATCTATAGTAAGCTCAGTGTCTCCTCCAATTGGCAAAAGAAAAGCATTGTAAACACATACCGTCACACTAAAGATCTATTTCAGCACAACTTATGAAGAGCTAAGAATTTTATGTTTCTGCACCACAATTCCCAAACCTGAGGCTGATTGTCAATTAGTACTGTGAAAACAAGTACAAATGTAAAAAGCAACAAAGCACTAAAGTCCTGAGTTGAGTTATCTCAGAATCTTTTCATGTGTTCTGGGAATTTGAATATGAGAATTTGATAATTAAAAGTGTTCTTCTTAGAATAAGAACAAAATGTGATCTGGTATCTAGGCCAAATTTGAATGGCACCAAGTAGTTAGCAGTGGAAAACTTATGTCTTGAGGCCATTAGAAGTAGATGGTGGGTGTAACACATTACAGTGTTTTGTGTTTTTTTTTTCCCCCTCAAAAAAGCACAGGACAGCCCAAGCTTCCCATCATCACTTATCTGGAGCATCAGCAGCGCCAAGAAAGCAGGGTCTGTGTGTCTGCATGCATTCAGGAGAGCCTCCCAATCTTTGCTTCCCACTGGTTTACGATAAGACAAGTCCAAATGAGATCAAGAGTTAGGAGAACCCATGACTCACAGCTGGTTTAGCACATACACAGTCCTTCTGATTTCTTCACTCTTTTGTTAGCAAATGAATGCAGAGCTAACATTAACAGGACTTACTGTGTGGCTGTCTTACAAAAAAATATTTCATAGCATTAAAGCATGCTTTACTTTATAGTAATGCTTTTATTACATTTACTTAGATCAAAGTTTACTAAGTTGCATATATAATAGTCACTACCTTATACAGTACCTTATAGAAGTTCCCTATAAACTTGAGATGTTGGCATTGAATACATCAAGTGTAGGCAATAATAATGGATTCTTTTTTTAATAGGGGAAGGGGTTGCAATACAACAGATATTTTATGGAATTTCTTTACCTTTTTAATGAAAGTTAAAAACAGCATTTCAAACTTGCCCCTCACTGTCTAGCCTTATTTCTAGATCACAAAAAGATCTTTTGATTTTTGCCCTCAAAAATGAAAAGAAAAATTATGCAACCTGTTTCATAATTTAATAGTATTTCTATTCAACTTGTGAATGTCTCTCTACTTCTAGCAAGTCACAAAATAAATGAAGAGTTTAAAATAAAGGAAAAGTGCTATCTCCTCATGAATTGCTTTAATTATATAATGAATACAGCATAGAAAATTGATTTTTTTCCTCCTGTTTCATGTGGTTTTACATGCTTTCTTAAATTTTCTGTGCCTCAGTTTCTCCCCTGATACAGCAGAAAATGGAGAGGGCCAAATGGTGGCAAGTCAAAGAAACTAACAGTAGTGATTTTACTAGCTGAAATTAAACCTCAATCTGCACCTTCAATAGGTACTGAAATTAAGATCAGGGCAAAAAAGAAAACAAGCAAAAAAAGAATTTCTTTATTTCTATAACAGCAAATACAAAATCAAATTAAGTTTGATTTATATATCGAAGTGTAAATTAATAAGAATCATTTCCTAAGGATATTAGTTTTATATAATTTAAAATACTGTAATAAACTACACAAACATAATAAAACTTAGTCTGTAACTAGGAAAATAATTTCTTTTCTAAATATGATAAAAATGGGTCAGCATCCTATAATACTTTAGGATAAAATGCTTACCCAAACTCTGAAATGCTGACATTTTCTTTCTTTTGTTTTTAATGCATGAATCCAAATGTTCTGAAAAAATCGTGAGCTAGTTCAGAGATGTCATTTACACATAGATTGTTGTGGTCCCTGGCTCCTAAAGTATGCTGTTTATCTGTTCTCAAAGAAAAAGAAAAACAATCCTTCATCAATTATGGCTAAGAATCCCAAACTGAAACACATGTGGACGAACACTGTTCAAGTCACCAATCCACCCTTGTCTGTGGGGGGAGGGAAGGAAAAGAGGAGATAGATGGCCTACATGATTGATTTCAACCAAGACCAAAGTCTTGGAGGACAATTATGGGATTTAGTCACTGTTTGTTTTTGCAACATTTCGGAAATTGGGGGAAAATAAAGTTTACAAAATTGAAAAGGTATATGACAGCTAAAAAAAGTTGATTTTCTATGTGAGATACTTTATTTCTGGAAATTTTTAAATCTGCTTTACCTATCACAAAGCATCAGCAATCATCCTTGGTGAAAGTATCAACCACAAAACTAAAAAATAAAATGAAGTTGGTTCTGAAATGAAGATGGTTCTGAAATACATGTATATAGTATATTTTAAAGTGTGAAAGAACTTTAAGCTTACATTTTCTTTTTTTGCCATCTGACTTTTGTAAAAGCTAATTCTTTCCATTTTGTAAAAAGGAGAGGTATTACATCTAATTAACATATCAGCATGTCTGCCTCTGTAACTGACAAAAGCTAAATACTTTATCAGTCTGGCACCAAAAATGATGTTGTCTCAGGGTTTTCCCAGACTGCCTTGTCTGCAAAGCTACATGAAAAGCTTTAATGATCATATATTAGGTGGGAACTTTAACCTTCTTTGTCCCAGGTCAATTGAGTAGGTAATTAGAAAAGTCAGTTCCACTTGTAATCCACTCAAAAGGAAGGTTAGATTTACAGAGAATTTGACTCTCAGTTATAGAAGTCCAACAGGTCCATGCAGAAAACAAGACAGGACAAAATGCCCCTGGATACAGGGGCATGCATTGATTTGTACAAAGATTAAAATACTAAAGAGGAATAAAAGTTATGTCAGGAAAAAAATTATAAAATTTCTATTTCTTCCCTCTGTACATAGAAAGAATTAAATAATTGCAAATTTCAGTATAAATAACAGTCATTGAGAGTCAATTATGTGCCTGGAAAAATACATACAAAGACATCTCCTATGACTCAAATCACAGAAAAGGCAGGTCTTATGAAAGGCAGAACTTCTACAATGATCACATGATAGCTAACACTTGCACAGTAGTCCATATCTGGTGCCAGCTGCCTTGCTACATCTACTATATATTAGCTATAGAACCTGAGGCAGGTTAATTTACTTCTTTCTGGGTCAGATTTTCCCATCCTTAAATGAGAGCCTACCTGGTCATGCTGCTGTGAGGAGCACACACATTGCCTCACACGTACATGTCCCTTGTAAGAATTTTGTGGTCATTATTTCACAATGACGCAGAATGTGTTAGAGGCTTTCAAACTTGCTCCCATTGCAGTGACGTGACAGGATAAACGTCTAGAGATGCCAGTCCACCAAGAGGCTGTAGATTACCATAACAGACAAGAACCACGATGTACCATACTCTGCTTTTGGAGCAGATCACAGGAACATTTAAGGATGCCCAATAGTCAAACAAGAAAGGGTCTTCCCATTCAGCAGGGCACTTCCTAGAGTGAGAGTGCGAGCTGCAGAGACTTATATCAGAGAGAGGTGGGCAGAGGTGGCTCACAGAAGCTATCCTTCAGGGCCACCATTGTCACTCTGATTGTGAGCATGCCAGTCACTGCAGAACTGATCCCATTTTCCTCAGTCTTAGGAAGGCTAAAGAAGGAAAGAAGGGACCTGCGAGATGCAATTCCTTTCCAAAATTTCAGCCTTCCAAGCACTTCCATTTGTCACTATGAACAAGCTCCTCCATGTGCAACGGATATCATTGTTTAAAACTTTATTACTCCCAGGATAAAGCAAATTTCTATGTATAACCACAGGAGGACTCACATGACTGGCCCCTTCTCAGCTTCTGAGGCCTCATTAAGCATCCATCCTTGTAGCCAGTCTTATCAGACTCCACTCACCTAGAGGTCTCTTCCAGCCACAGAGCTTTTAAACATGTTATTGTCTCTCTTCTACTACTTCCACTATCCTCTACTGAGCTTCAGATCTTGGTCCAAGTTTTGCTTTGTCAAAAAAGTGTTTTTTAACCCTCAGGCATAAAAGAGTCTTCTAAGGGACTGTTTAGATCAGAAAGTGGGCCAAGGACAATGATTGTGTATGATTGAATGGAAGTGTTGCAATGAAGCTCATTATTTTGTAAGATAAACATGATAATTAAAAAAATCTAAGTTTTCTCTTTTCCTTTTCTTTATCTTCTCTGACCTCTTTTTCTATTCTTTTTCCCCTTCCTCTTGAACTATGCTCTATTAGAGCTTACCCATTTCTCCATTATTCATTCAAAGACAGTAATATGCAATGGTTACTTAGCCCTTGGACTACAATAGCAGTTAAAATAAAAGAGCAATTCTTGGTTCCAAAATTTCCTTCCTTAATTTAACTCTCACTTCTGCCCATGCCCATGAGCCTGTAAATTCCAGGGCCTGTGGGCAGGGATAATCTTAGTGATACATCCAGAATTGTTTCCACAGAATTTATTACAGGATATGCTCATAGGAAGTAATAAAAAAGACGTTTACTGAAAAAAATGACAAATGGCAGCTGGTGAGATGGTTCAGTGGGTAGAAGCACTAGCTGCCAAGCCAGACAATTCCCTAACTCCACATGGTGGAAAGAAAGAAACAACACTCACAAGCTGTACTCTAACCTCCATATAGGTTCCATGGTACCATACACACACACACACACACACACATAGTAAATAAATAAATGTGGGGAAAATTACAAATGAAATCAGTAAGAATAAAATTGTAAGTTAAACTGTCTTGTGGTTTGGATATACAGGCTTCTGTGCTAAATACTTGGTTCCTCATTGGTAGCTGTATTAATTACTTTCCACTGCTCTGATGAATATATGATCCAAACAAGGAGAACAAGAGAATTCATGCTCATGATTCAAGGTTTCAGCTCATCATCACAATAAGAAGAGTTACCAACAAGGGACAAGGGAACTAGCCACAGGAAGAGCTAAGAGGGGGAAGTACTTTCTACCTTGCCAGTCTTCCAAATCCAAGCCAGCTCCCTCCATCTTACCCATCTGACTAGGAATGGTCCCACCTTCTGTGGGCTGAATCTTCCCACGCTAATTAGATAATGTCTTACCAGCTTTCTCAGAGGTTCACCTTAACTAAATAAGTCTTCACTGGTCTGCCTAAAGTATAAGCTCTAGATTATCAAGATAACATCTGTTGCTATAGTAGCAAGAGAAACTCTGAGAGGAGAGTCTAGATGGAGAGTATGAGTTACTGGAAGTTATGACTGGATCTTGGTTCTTTCTCTTATGAGCTTCCTGCTCGTCATGAGTTGAAGAGCCTCCTCTACATAGTCCCACAACCACGATATTCCACTCAAATGCATGGGGCCAGATAGTCATAGACAGAACACTTCTGAAACTGTGAATCAAAATAATTCTTTTGTCTCTTATGATACTAGTATCAGGTACTTGGCCACAAAAATGAAAGAGACACAGTCCACCTACTCAGAAACTAGTTCAAAAATATAAATCTCCAAACCCGCAAACCAAAGATAAAAAGGATAGAAGCTCACTTAATAAGATTCCTCCATAGCCAGACCTTGCATTCCCTGTCATGAGCCTGGAGAACTGCTCAACAAAAGGAAATTCTGAACATTCAAGATCATTAAAAAAAAATGGCTAAACTTTCCAAAAGGAAAGATTTGCACTGAAGTGGAAGTATAGTTGAAGAAAAGGAGGGAAATCTCTGAATTATGTTTACTGATAAACGTGTTCTGTTTTCACTAATGTTTTATGCTTTCATTATAAGCAGAAACATAATTATATTTCTCATATTTGTTTATTTCACTATGTGTACTCATTACTGTATCCAAAAATATAGAATGATTTTAAATTGTTAAGTGAAAAAATTTTCCAGGGGATATGTAAGAGTCCTGGTTCTAAAAACAATTGGAAGTGCTAGATTGTATCAATATTAATAGGTTAGGATGAAACCAACATGCCTGCAGAAAAATTGAATAGAATTGTAAATCATCAGTTGAAAATATTTAATCTGTATTACGGCTAAAGATCAGAGCTGATAAGAAATCTTTCCTCTAAGTGTTATGTTTGTTTATCATAGAGAAGGAATTACAGGTATTACTAAAATTAAATTAACCAACCCCACCCTCTTTAAAATCCCAAATATTACCCTGCAGTATGAACTCTAAATATAAAAGAAGTCTGGAGAGTTTGTGACTTGGTGATAAAGAATTTCCCTTGCATATATAAGGCCTTGAATTTGATCTTGGCATTGCAAAGTGAGAAATGGAAACATGAAATGAGATATAGGAAGAAACAGCTCAGGAGAGATTCATAGTTACATTTTAGTTGAAGCATGCAAAGTTATGACCATACAGAATCATAAATATCTGTGTAATGTGATTGGAATCCTAGTAGCTATTACATCAGAATGTTTCCATCAATATTAAGAATATAGTGCTGCCTATATTAATAAAAAAATTAAACAGTCTTCCTGTAACTTGATTTTTCCAGTATGATCTTCATTATTGCATGTGGGAGATAAGGAAAGAACTTACTTTTTATTTTATGCAATTTCTTTGGTTTCAATTTAAATGTATTCATTCAAAATTTTACCCAAAATGTAAATTTTTATTCTTTTATTTCCATGTGTATGTGGACATGGTATACACATATGTGTATATATGTTTGTGTGTATGTGAGCACATGTATGTGTTTATATACATGTATGTGGAGGTCCAGTAAATCGTCCTTGATATTCTACCATCTAACTTCTTGAGGCAGAGTCTCTCAATCAAACCCAGAATTCACTAATTTGACTATCCAGCTTACTTAATCTAAAGATTCCCCCATCTCTGCCTTCCAAAGTATTTACACAGATTTAGAGAATTTGAATTCTGGTTCTCTTGCTTGCATGGCAAGTATTTTAACTGTTGACCTATTTCCCCAGTTCCTGATTTTAAATTACATAAAGGTGATTTCTGAAATGAAGGTAAAAATATTCCTGATGATTCAGCAAAAATGCCACACACAAAGTCTTTCTTCTTTCTTCTCTGAACAGCTTCTTTAGCAAGGTTAGACTTTTCCTTTGTACTGTTTCACATGATGTATTGATACACTTAAAGATAAAATAGGCAAACTATAAATTAACTCTGTGCACTTTCTAATTTATAGTAACTGTAATTAAAACAGCCACATTTTTATCTTAATGTAGAGCCATTTTGTTTGAATAATGCATAGCACACACAGGTGTATTTAATACAAACACAAGTTAATTCATGTTTAAGACAAATATTCCACAAAATAAATTCCTGAGTATTTAATAGCTGTTGTAATTACTCTTTTCTATTTCTGTGACTTAAAGGGAGAAAGAGTTTTATCTGGCTTAAGTTTCCAGAGAGAATATTGTCTACTATGGTGCAAAGGGTGTAGTGGGCAGCAAAAACTGGAGGCGACTCAGGTCACAGCCATCATCATGGAGGAAAATAAACCAAGGGACAAACTGTTAGTAGGGCTAGGCTACCAAAACCTCAAGGTTTGCCCCTGTGATGTGCATTTTTCCAGCAAATCTCCATCTCCTAAAGTTGCCAGGACTTTCCCCAACATCCAGGTAAATTAGGATTCAACTACATGAGCCTGTGGGGAGACAAATCACAGTTAGACCATGACGATAGTTTAGAAATGCCACATTCGTTTTATTTAGTTGTTATATGAATATTTTTATTCCAAATATGCATTTAAAGACATTGTTGCTTCCTGTATATTTTGGCTTGACAGTTTCTTCTCTCTTTTGGTACTTTAAAGATGCTGCTATTGGATTCCCAGGTTCCAGTTGTTTATGAAAGAACCTTGAAAGTCACCAGTCTATCTTAATAATAAGTAGAAAGATAGACTATCAGAAAAATAAATAGCCTTGTTCTTGGATCTTTAGGAAAAGTAAGGACATGTAGCACTCTGTGGCCTGTGTGACAAAAACAGACAGGCAGATCCAGGAAGCCACAGATCACAGGAACACAGATTTGTGACTAGAAACTACTACAGAAACCAGAGCAGATATAGAAAAGCCTGTCATGATGAATTGTCAGATTCTCGTTTGGACAACTTTGAAACTGAAAGGTCCAGAGCATAGTTATAGAAGGTGTATTATGACAGACTACCTCCAGAATGGCTTAGTGAAGGAAGGATTTATTTGGACTCATGACTTCTGGGGAATTTCACTACAACACAGTGCCCCAAAGCAGGCAGTTCTATTACTGTGCACTGCTCTCTTAGACTTTACTCAATAAATGTGTCCTGTCTACTCAATTAAAAAAAAATGCCATGAGCTAGGGACCAAGCATTCAGATTATGAGCTTATGAAGGTTATTAGTCATCTTTCTTGTGGTGGGTGTGGTGACAAAATATCTGACAAAAGCAAATTCAAGAAAGAAGCTTTATTTTGGCTCATAGTTTGAAGATACTAAGTCATGGTTAGAATAGGAAATCATGGCAGCAGAAACTTGAGGCAGCTGTATGCAGCGGCCCACAGTTGGGAAGTAGAGAGAGATGAATGCTGGTGCTCTGCTTACTTTCTTAATTTTATTCAGACCAGGACCCCAGCCCATTGCATGGTACTATCCATATTCTTTCCTGTTGTCTTAACCCTTTTCAGTAACACTCATTGACACTGCCCAGTGGTGTGTTTCCATGGTGATTCAATTCCATCAAGTCAACAACGAAAATTAATCAACTACACTGAAGGTGGTGGGAGCCTAGCTTTGCATAATGGCAATATTGTAGCCAATGAGGTTTATCCGTGGCACAATTATTGCTAAACAGATTTAAGCCCTGACAGGAGCCCCCTTATTCCTATGATGTTATCTCCAGCGCTATGGAGTTTTAAATATATTGCATTGCTCATTTGAGAAAGAGAAGAGAGGAGGTAAAAAAGAAACTATTGTTGTTTGCCTTGAAACCCAGGAGCGAAATTGAAAAGAAAGAAAACTAATGGATACAGAGTTGAGGGGTAGAGATGAATAGGACAGAATGGGTTATGGTTCACAGAAGTACTTGTCTGGAATGTGCAAGAGTCAATCCCCAGCATACACACAAGAATGAGTCAAAGAGATTAGAGAAAGAAGGAAACATGAAAAAAAACCTGGAAACTAGAATTTGATCCCAGAGTTCATGTGGTTAAGGAGAGAACAGATTTCGAAAGTTGTCCTGTGACTTCAACATGTTTTGCAGTGGGACACGTATACTTGCTTTCTCACTTGCTCTGTCTAAATAGATAAATACTTTCTAAAAATGGAGATGAAGTGGCGATGAGCCTGGAGTTAGATCTTGGGTTAGGGGTAGAGGGTAAAATCCTGAACAAACACACTGATGCAGGTGGGCAAAAAGGAACACAAAGAACTCCCTGAAGTTTTTACTGAGCAAAACCTGGAAGGTCCATACCACTGTTTGTGGAAATCGCTTTTATTCTGTTCACAGAGTTAAACTTAATTGGCTCAAAGACCGTCACTGGTTCACCACATTCCTTCTCTGATGCTCAAAGACATTCTGATGTTTCAAATGTACTAACATTTTCTGTTAAAGTCTTCCATCTTTACTGATTGCAGTGCATTTTTGTCGAAGCATTGTATGCTCTGCGGGGTCTCACATTCTGCTTTAGTTAGTGAATCCATTAATTAAGGGGACACACTTAAACAGCTTAGAGGAAACGAGGGAGACCTACCACACAGGGCATGAAGCCCAGAGCACAGTCCAGCTTGCTGACCTGCTAAATATCTGGCCTCCGTTTTTGCTCAGATGTAATTTCTCAGAGTGCCTGATGTAGAGACACTGCCTGAATTGTCTTGACAATAATTGTCTCCCTGCCCTGAAAGAGGCCCGAAAATTGCTTCTATGTTTAGAAACATGATTGCCCTGTTGAGGCTGTTAGTCAGAGAGACTCACCTCTTTATAGATGCGATTTGACTGATGAACAGGCATTTGTTGGGCAAAAGATAACTAACTACATAGCAATCCTTAATAGTATGTGTTGCCTGAGGAGCTTACTATGGCTTTCATATGAGATCTTATTTGTAGGAGAAAGTTTATTAACTACTAACTACTTTGACTGAACATTATGAAAATTCAAGTTGCTGATTGGTTTTTATTGTTTTCATTTGTTTTATGAGTATTGGGTATCAATCTCATAGGCTGAGTATGCTAGAAAAGTGTGCTATCACTGAACATCTTAAGTCAAATATCTGATTAATTTTTTTCATCAGTTTGTATGTGTGAGATGTGTGCACGTATGTATGTATATATTTGCATGTGAGCAGGTACACATGTGTGTGCAGGTGTGTGTGTACATCTGTGTAATGAGTTTACATGTGTGTAGAGACCCAAGGCTGATATTTGTTTTCATCCTTGTTCTGCCTTATTCTTTTGAGTCTGGGTTTCTAAATAAACCAAGAGCTCAACTATAGGGCTGCATTGCTAGCTTTGGCGATTCCCAGCTCCATCCTCCCATGACCGGAATTGCAGACAGGCTATCATACCACACTAGCATTTTATTTAGAATCCATGGGTCCAAAATCCAATCCTTGTGATTCTGTGGCAAGTGCTTTATTTAGCTACATTGTCCATGTCCTCAGTCTCTTCAGATTGATTTGATTTAATAAGGACAATGCATTAGTTTGGAGTAAAAAAGGAATCTCGGTCTCATATGCAAAAAGTGAATGCACTCTTTCAAGAAACTCAGTCATACTGATGGAGAAGAAAACAGGGCCAGTTACACTTCATCTCCAAGCAGCTGAAAGAGCTTCTTGGCCATCATGACTGTCTTCTTTGTGTCTCCAGAAACGTTTGTGACCCACCATCACAGCCAGAGTCTATCTCTCTGTGAATACTTCAACTACTCGTCAATCCTACATCTAACCCACAGGTTAGTGTTTGAGTTCTCAGCAACTACTTCCCATTAATGTAATCTCAGCCCAGACTTTTCAAATTCCACATAACTCTTTCACTGTTTATATTAGCCATATGTTCTCTGGCCTTAACATCAGAAAACTACCCCCCTCTGATTCAGAGAGATGAAATCCATGAGAGATGTGTACACAGACTGACCACAGAGATGTTGTGCTTTATCATGACCAAATTCAATTTATTGTCCTTCTAAGTCATGATGAACAAAAACCTTACTCATTTCTTGAAAGAGATCATTCCAAAAGAAAATCTCTGAACATAATGAATGTAAGACTCTCTGTGCCAAAACTAAAGCCAGCTGGACTTGTTTACATTTGGAAGTGAAAAATGTTGCTCCTCTCCATCCCACCCCATCCCACCCCACTCACCCAGAAATGAAATTTTTGCTGTTTTCTTACTCACTCTGAAGCCCTCTCCTCCACACACAGCCATTCCCCAGTTCCATCAATAGCAACTCTATTTTCCTGATTCCCTCAGGCCCAAGACTGTGGGCTCGTCCTTGGAGCGTCTCCCCAAAAATTAGTTAAGACTTTTACCGGCAGGCTGTGACCAGAGTCTGGCCACTGCTGGCCATCTATGTTGCCTCTGCCATGGCCTAGGATGACAACACCCATCACAAACTGGATCATTTGCAGCAGTCTTCCAGCCTCCCTCTCTCTGTGCTCCATTCTGCTCTATCCAGGTCATGCCTTCCTCCTGAATTCTGCAGATAAAAGCAATCGAATCAAACATGGTCCCCATCAGCTTGCTGACATCATCTCCTAAAACTCTCTCTCAGTTCTTTCCTTTCCACTTCTGCTGCTTTCTTATTACTCTCGTTTAATCCTGGAATGTTCCTAATCCAAACATTGCATGACAAACTTTCCACTTCTTTCAGGTGTCATCTCAACTACCATCTCACCAAAAAAATTCGAGTCTCACCACCCATAAAAAGTACAGACACTTCTCTCCCCACCTCACTTTGTGCCACCTTGTCATATCTGGTTTTTCCTCATAGAACTTACCATACATGACTAATGCTGCATTTGCTTACTGTATAATTTACTATATAGCCAATAAAGATTGACTAGCCTCGAGCAGTTAATTCATAAACATTTCTTGGGTAAATTGTAATGATAACAATAATAATAAAGATGTCAGCCTCTGTATTTCTATTTATTTATTTAGTCTCTTTCTCTCTGTGTGTTTGTGTGTGTGTGTGTGTGTGTGTGTGTGTGTGTGTGTATCAGAAGGCAAATGTGTCCCTGTGGAAGATCAAGAGTGACTTTGGGAATCATCCTGGATGGCTTCTACATCCTTCTTGCTTTTCTGTGGTATTTCCCAGGCTTCGCCCACCAGAGCTGGAAGTGCACAGCCTCCATATTTCTTGTAGAGCAGCAGTAAGAAAGATAAGAGCTGGAGAAGTGCACCTTCCACACAACAGTCATGGCTAGCCACCTGATAGGAAACAATTTTTTTATTATTATTATCATTTATTCAACTGTGTGCATGTGCGTGTGTATGTGTGCATAAGTGTGTGTGTCTGTGTGTCTGTGTATGTGTAGAACCATGGACGAACTTCGCGAACCACCATGGACGCCTCCACCTCCTTCTGCCCCGGGATTCACAGGCTCCTCCCTACCAGGACCAGAAGCGCAGGCCGCCCCCGCTTCTGCCTGGCGTCTATACGTGGGATCTGGGATCCGAACTCAGGACCTTCCGTCTGCAAGGCAGAGGCTTAACCCCTGAGCCACCTCTCCAGCCCCAGGAAACAATTTTTATGGAAACATCAAGAAAAGCTTTCATGAGTTAACAAACATGTGGAACTTAAAGCTTAAAAGAATACAATTATCTTAATAGGTGGTAAACTAATCTGAATGTGAAAAAAGCCACTATAGATCCTTCAAATATCTTGAAAGAAACTTGGATCCCGTTGACTCTCATCTTGCCTCTCTGGGACAAAATTGCACAGAGATTCTGAGAAGCTTCTTCTTTCATGTCTAAGAATATGCTGTACTTCTTGCTCAGGGTTCATTATTATGATTTTTCTCTGGGCATATTGATATTTATCTGCTGGTACACATTGCTGTGTTTCCTTTCTACTCTCCCTCTTCCTCTTGGTACAATCCAGACCCAACCAATAGGAACATGGGATACTGTTATCTGGGGCTGGTCCTTGCTGTGACCATCTCTGGGAGATGCTGAAATTTTAATTAAGAATTGGCAAAAGATATCAAGGGACAGGAATGTAGGAAAAGAAAGCCTTGGTTATTCATCAACCAAACTCTGGGTTGGAGTTAAAACCATGCAAGAAATAAGTTTCCTTCCTTTGAGTTCCCCTTCATTTTTAAGAAAGGGAGACAAGTAAATGAATCATTATACTGCAATGATAAGTGCTAGGTTTTGTGGGAGGGAAATGTAACCCAAGCAAGGTCTGGACGTAGGGAATGCACTTAGACTCTAAAACAAGCCATTTCTTACATGTGATATTGGTCTAGTGACCAGTTACTTAAGATAACCAGCAATTGGTCTCCTCCAGATGGAAAGTGGAAAGACTGAAATGAAAAATCACTTTTAAAGTGATTATAATTGGTATGACATGCTGAGCGCATTTCTTTTATAAACTGCCAGTGTCTGATAAACATGTTGAGAGCTGTAAATATTGTATTGCATTTTTTCCATGTATGTGATGTATGTTTATGGGTGTGTGTATAAAAGGACACTTCATTGTATGTGCCTGTGGAGGCCCAGATGACAGAAGGAATCATCCTGGATTGTCCTACCTCCATATTGCTTTATTCTGGAGTTTCTCCGGCTCCGTCTTCCAGGGCCAGAATTGCCATTTCTGCCCCAGCATTTTTACCTGGGATCTGAGCATGTGAACTCAGGTCCTTTTGCTTGTTAGACAAAGGCTTTAACCCTTGAGCCATCTCCCAAACCCTGAACATTGTGTTTCTTAACTTCATGAAGTACAGACTGGAATTGCTATTTTTTCATGTTGAGAAACTGAAGTGTGAATTGTGGATGTTCACATGCTGTTATTTCTAAAATCCCCACATTACTGCTGAGACTGCAGTAGTGTGGCTGAAACATAATTGCCCTTTATTTAGACGAGGACTACAGCTAAGCACTGTGTGAGTTATTGTATGTGCATCGTTCTATTTAATTCTTGCAATGATTATATAAAGTACCCTTATTTTCTCCCTCTTATAAATGAGGACATTTAGCCTTAAAGAAATTAAATAACTTTATCCTGAACATGCAAGTATTAGGTTGAGCAACATAGCTGATGAATCGAATTTTTTTAATCTATGAACAGCAGTTTCATGTGGTTAAACCCTGGTAAGCTCCAGAGCCTACCAAGCCTGGGCCTGATACTTGGGCAATCACTCTGCCACAACCTACCATGGTGTGAAGCCAGAGAAGATAATCTAGCGAGGGGATCACAGGGCAGTGATAGTTCAGGAGGTAGAGTACATGTTTAACATGCATCAGCTCTGGGTCCAATCCCCTGAGAGAAAAAGAAAGGAGAAAAAAAGGAAGAAGGAAAGAGGAAGGATCCCTAGTCAGTTATGATAGAGTACACCTGTAATCACAGAACTTGAAAATGGAGTCAGGAGGATCTAGAGTTCAAGGTCAGCCCGGCTATATGAGCTATAATGGGCTATATGGAGACCTGTCTGAAAAAAAGTAAAGCACTCTTGGAAACGCCCCTAAGAATACAATGCTTCATTTTAAATAAGTCATTTTACCTCTGCATGATACCTTTAATTAAAAGGAAACTCGAAACAAAGTAACTTTACAGACTGAGAACTGAACAGTCATTTTTACATGTACACCTCTCTTTGGCCTTATGAGAGATTTAGGTTTGAAATGATTTCTTTGTACTGTTTGACAGATTTTAAACATTATTCATTCACAAGACATACATTTATTGTGAGTCATACCATTGAGAATTTCTTGCAAAATTTTGTCCCTAAAAGGAAAGTTATTTTCTGTAACAATAGCAAAGAATGCATACATGCTAAGCTGACTGAAAAAGTCTTTGTACATTTATGCCAACCCAACCAGCAAAAGGATTTAGTTTAATCAGTGAGGTACTTCTGTCAGAAGAGTGTGGAATAAAAGAAAGGCATTTGAAGAAACTCATAAATCATTTCTGGTTACAACAAATTAAGTTGCTTAAAAAAAAGGTGGCTTAACTACCAAGGAGTTTTTTATTCTAGTATTTTAAGAATTTCTAGTATTTCTAAAAGAGCCTGATATTCTTTGAAAAAGGAAAGTGTGATGTATATAACACCCCTGAAACAAACGAAAAACATTTGGAAAACCCAAGGGAAGTAAAAAAAAAAAAAAAAAAAAACTTATCCTTATACATGGTTTGAAACCCATTAAAAAGATATGTAGGTCTTCCTGTTCTTTTTTCTTTAAAAAAGAGTTTATTTTCACATAGAGTATTCCAAGGTCTCATTTAAACAGCTAGCAAACAGTATGGGAGTTTTGATTCATTCTCCTTTATTTTTGCAAAATATATGAACAAAAACCATTAAGTGTTTATATTTCTAATGATGAATCTCCTAGGGATTCTTTATAATAATTGGAGGTGATGAAGTATGGAAATAGGAATAAGTACTTGCTGACTAAATATCATCTGGGATTAAAATTTGGATTTACTGGGAAACTATCCTATCTAGCATCAACTTCTGGTGAGGGATTTATTTATTTTAACTCCCTTCAGATACTAGTGTGCCACCCAACAACCATTATTTCATAATTTATAAAATAATCCTAGTCTTTTATCTTAATTTTTTTCATGTGAATATGAAGATGTTTTCTTTCTAGTTTAATAAAATAGAGTATAAAATATGTTTCTTCATAGCTACCTAACTGAATTTTAAGCACCATTTTAAAAGAATGATCTCCAAGTATAAGACCAATATGAGATAATTACAAATAGAATAAAAATAACAATTGACCCTGAAAAGTCACAGGAGAGGATAAATTGTTTCCAAAATCTGGAAGTGTAATTTTTCAATGTATGCCTATTTAGTATAACCCATTGTATTAACAATGATGAAAATTCAGTTTTTAAATGATGTTATCTATTTTCCATCCAAATCACAGTCCTTCTACAAAGGATATGTTTTGACCATGTTTGCTCATTTCAGTGTAGTTCCAAAGAGTAATGGAAAGAAATGACATAATAACATAGCTGACATTTGAAGCTAAAGTTTATAAAATATAAATTAACTATTATATCAGCAGTTCACTTCTCTTTCTATTGCTATTAGTGGTGTCCTAAAAAGCTAAACCAGAGCTAATCTGTGGTATGTACCAATCTCTATGCAGAATAATATAATGAATTTCAAAAGAACTCCCTTCAGAAGCAGAAATAACTAATGCCAAGAAGTAAAAAAGCAGAGGAAATGAAAGTCTCTTAAAATTCTTTGTCTTGGTCATTAATATAACTCCTGCAGGAAAATTTATTTTCTGAAGATCTTTTCTCAGATGTTGCACAAATAGTCTGGTCAACTCTGTTGGTGACTGAAAGAAGGATAAGATTGGTGAAGAATTTCTTTTATAAACATATTTTCAAAACCTCTCCCCTCTAATTATTCCTCTTGTACCTACAGTAGGTTTCAAGTTAGCTGTGTATAGAATTATTTTTATCACTTCTTTCAATTTTGCCATAAACTTTCAAATTTATGTATAAGTTGAATTTAACTTCTGGATGTTCAGCCAAACTCTACATCTCATCTATTACACATATCTTATGGGTGTGCAACATGAGGTAGATAAGTTATAAGTAGTTTAGAGTACACACAGTAGAAAGATTTGACCCATAAATGTAAAAGAGTTATAGTACTCTTATTCCTAGTAGCTCTAGAATATTGTGCCAGAAGATGTTTTGGCCAAGTGCTCACAGTTCTAGAATATTGCAGAGAAATGAGGAAATCAAGTTCCAGAGATGACAGTTGATTGATTCCAGGTCATATTATCAGTCAATACCAAAATGGGGGCTATGATCCAAGTCACCTGACTGGAATGCCAGTAAATTTTCACAACATCCTGTCCAAACAATATGGAAATAGACTTATCCTATTAGAAAGGTTTGCAAAGTATGTTTCTTAGAGCTCTAATGCTTCTTGAGATGCATTTTGAGAACAACAGAATGGAAAAGAAAAATATACCACTTTTGTATCTGTTTTAAGCAGAGCATTTCTTTATTTCTTCTATGTTCTATACAGCATCATTTTAATGTAATTTCATGCTTTTTCTTTTTTATTCTTTGACAGTTTCATACATGTATGCAAAAGTTTTTCTGTCATTTTCACTCCATATTACCTTACCTCATCTCCCTCCCTTTTCCACTGAAAACCTTCCTCTTCCCAACTAGCTTCCTTCCCACTCTCATATCCAACTCTATGGGCATGTGTGCGCTTGCCCCTGTGTGTGTGTGTGTCTGCGTCTGCGTGTGCATCTGCGTGTGTGTGTGTGTGTGCATGTGCGTGTGCGTGAGTGTGTGTGTGTGTGTTTGTCCAATTGAATTCAGTAAGGTCTTCCTGCATTAGTTATGTGTCTGTATACTTGCTGATATCTGACAGTTTTGTGCAGTAATTTTCACCCTATATTACCCTCTTCTTCCATTGTAGACACCTTCTTCCTAGTCTCTCTCCTACCTTCATGACTTTGTTGTGTCCAGTGCACAGTTTCAGGACTCTGGCCCACTATTTTGCTTAACGTTTTCTTAGATCTTCACATGCAATTATAACTGGTGAATTTCTATCTCCACATATTCTCAAAATCAGACAAGTTTCATAACCTGTTGTTTTGCTACTATTAGATGCAATTAAAAAAGAAACATAGTGAAGGCTATCTAGTACACAGGATGATAATCAAAACTGCCTTTGACCTGAGATCCTAGATAATTTCAGTTCTCTGTCAACCTGTAGTTCCTAGTCCATATACTAAGCTACTCTGAGACACAAGCAAGGCTGGAAATTTTCCCCAGTGGATCAGCTCATTTGCAGAACCAGGTGTTTCTGTAGTTGCAACACTGTGGAAAACATTCACAGTACTCTAAGGTCCCTTAAACTGGCTTTCCACCTGTGCTTTTTGGCCAAGTCCAGAGACTGCTTATGCTTTTCGGAGATCTACTTGTTTATGTAGGTGTATTTCTTTGTTTCTGAATTTATTTTGCTACATTTTAAAGAGGACATTTTATGGGAAAAGATTTAACTAGTTGGCATTGGGAGTCACTCACGTTTCAACCAGGTGCACTCTTAATGTGCAGGTGTGGCCCCCTCAACAGGTAAGGAACTCATGAGGTGACCAAGCCTCTGAAGGATTAATTGTGCATGTCTGTAATGAATGTGTCCCCAGGTACGCTTTAAACATGGCTTATAAAGTGAGGCATTTTCCTCCCCCATCCAACTTTTCCAGTTTCCCTCTGTCATTTGTACACATACAGTAAGCATTGCCTGTGTTTGACTGTCACAGAAATGAATGTATCTTTTCATTTCATAAAATTTAATTTGTGAAAGAATTTTAATTTGGGGATAGCAAACACTTTTTTACTTTTCCAAATAGCCAATTAGTTTTATATTTCCAAACAACCTGTTTCTATTTTAAATCACTATATTAAGGACTAACTTAATTTATTGATCTTTATTTTTATTTACATTAGATAGCAATATAACCATTTAACCAGTTCTATGCCTTTTTTTTTTTTTGTTGCTCATGCATGTACGTGTGTGTGCTCATACACTCACACACACACAAGTGGAGACCACAGGCATGCAGCCTGTGGAAACCCAAGGGTGACATCAGGAATCATTCTGGATTGCTCTACTTCCTTATTGCTTTGCTCTGGTGTTTCCCAAGTTCTGCCTCCTTGGTTCAGAATTATAGGCTACTGCCATTTCCGCCCAGCAGTTTTACATAAGATCTGGGGATCTGAAGTCAGGTACTTTTGCTTTCAAGACAAAGGCTGAATCATCTCCCCAAACTTAGATATTTTTAAAAGGCTAAGTGCTTCATGTGTTGCTTAGGTTACTCATTAAGAACATATGAGAAGACATTACTTATTAAAAATTTAACTTTATCAAAATAACTTTTATGATTACTCATTCTAAGTAATATTGCGATTTTTTGTTTCATACTTTAAAGCCTCTTAACTATCTACTTTTCTCTGTAATATTTATTAAGTAATACTTTGGTTTTTTATTATATCATCCTACTGAAGACATTTATAAAAATGTATAATTTTTGACTCTTGCTTTGCAAGTTCTAAATTCGGTCTTAGCATTTTAAATGACATTTTTATAGCTGAGTTAGAATATTCAATTAGAAAACAGGAAAAAGTATAATATTTAGGTGAAATTAAATACAATGGAAAAGTATATTTTTTATTTTTTATTATTTATTCAATTGTGTATGTATGTGTGTGTGTGTAGACCCACGGACGAATTCAGGAACCACCATGGACTGCCTCCACCTCCTCCTTGTTTACTCTGCCCCGGGATTCACAGGCTCTGCCCTACCAGAACCAGAAACGCAGGCCGCCCTGGTTTCTCCCCGGCGTCTATACATGAGGTCTAAAATCCGAATTCAGGACCTTCCACCTGCACGGCAGAGGCTTAACCCCAGAGCCACCTCTCCAGCCCTGAAAAGTATAATATTTAAGTGAAATTAAATACAATGCAAAGCCTAAATATGAACTCTTTGTTTTCACATTGCAATTAGAAAAAATACAGATTTTTGTGGAAATTTTTTGAAAAATTGCTTCTTTTCATTTTTTTGAAGATTTCTACATTTATAGCCACCTGTGTTTCCCTCACACAAGAAGAGATATTTTAATTATACCGACAGTTCCAAACATTAATGAATCATCTATTTGTGCAACAAATATATTTATATTATTACTTGCTATATAAGATCAGACACCTGAATATTAATGATATTGCTATGTTCATATCCAAATAGTTTGAATTTGGCATCATAAAGGATTAGAACGTCATTAAATTGCAGAAAGTATGAAGTAGTCAATATCTGATCATTTGAATGTGGAAGTTTGTAAGTTGATTTTTTTTCTTTAACAATGTTAATTCCGGTTTTCATAATTGTGGAAGGTGAAAATCCAGTGTCAAGCTGCCTGCAGGTTTAGTATCTCTTAAGACCTCCTCTCCGCCTTTCTGGCTTGGCAAATGGTGGTCTTTTCTTCTATCTTACAGAACAATGGTATTTTCTTGGAAGGACACCATACCTATTGGACTAGGGCCCCATCCTTATGACCTAATTTAACCTTAAGTAGCTCTTGAAACATCTCCAAATACATTCACATGATGGAAGTTGGAACTTTGATATGTAAATGTGATATATGGTGAGATATATGGTGATGGAGAACCCAATTTAATTCACAGTGTAGGATAACTGGAAAGAATCCAAGATTTGTATTTAGAAAACTTGAGCTCTGCTAACTTTATGCTATTAATTTTCACTACTCTTTTCTCACAAAACAGTGGCAATCCTTAATAATAATCAATGCACATCAAGTTACTTAGAAAATGCTACAGTTATTATATTTGATCCAAACCTTTCTATTGCTGGGGATTGGAGGAGTAAGAGAAAAAAGGAAGATTATTTCTCAGTAAATCAAAGTGAAAGAAAGGATGCTATTAAAACTTTACAGTTGAAATCAGAGGTTACAAACTAGCAGCTCAGAAACCAGAAGCAGGTTGCCAAGTGGCTGTGGTCTGCTCAGTGTTTAAGATGCGTTAAATTAGTTGCCAACATTTAAAAGTCAATCAAATCCACGTAAAAATCTGGATTTCCAACTTAGGGTGTTTCTAACCTGGCAGCTATGAAATGGCTCTCCAGAGAAGCAAAATTGCCACCAGAAACACAGCTTTTGCAGCAATCTGTGATCCATATTTTTCTGCATCCTGGCACTTACCATTTGTGGTCAAATTTGTGCTATTGCTAACAGAAACAAAATAATGCTTAGACTTCCTTTCTGGGTTGTTGCTTCTTGATTAACCTATTATATTCATCTATAGGTTTATGAATAAGGAAGCAATATAAAATTTCCTTATCTTAAGAATGAATGGGATTAATAAAAGTAGTTATAAATTATTTTAAAAGGACACATGGTAAATAGAAAATATTCATTCAAAGATAACAGGTGTATATTAGGGAAATCTGTTTACTTGTAAATTATTTTGTTTCTCATCATAAAAATAAGTTATACAAGTGCAGTCACCACAAACATCCAAACACTCCACGTTGACATTTTGAAAGCCTTTATGTTAGACTTGCACATTCTTATGGCAATTACTCCAGTTGCTTTTCTGACTGAACTATTAGCTTGTCTGTAAACAGTAGTACCACTGAAATCTGTCTTCATTCACTTGGAAATGAAGATGAATGGTCTGGAGAAAATAAGACCCACTGTGATGAACTCCACGGAAATAATCAGCATGAGGCACGCAACCTGAACATTAGAGGCTGAATGCCTGGATTGGAAGGAACTGAGCCCAGAGCTCCAGGGCTGCCCCACTCTGAGTCATAACTTTGAAAGAAAGCCTTGAGTCAGAGCTATCAGACTAGGGCTGCTGTTTCCCTGGCTCTCGATAAGCCTGTCTCTTTTTATCCAGAGGTTGGCCTGTGATTCAACATAGCAATGACAGCGATAGTTATCCCCAAAAACATCCTTCACAACTCCCGTCTAATACAAATCACTTATTATTTGTAAATGGTGAGTGAGTCATACAGGGAGCAGACTGCCCATTCGTGGTACATTGTTAATTGGTTCTTTAATTAGTTTAGTGGCATATAATTATTTGAGGTCAAATAATAATTAAATTTTTGTACACTCCTTTTCTTTCCCTGGTAAATCACCACTGGACCACCCTCCGTGATAAAGGATCTCTAAATAACACACAGGATGCTTGCTATATAACACAAGGAAGTGTGTAATTTTTCCCTACAAAAGCATCCTTAAAAAAAAGACTTCTTCATTTAAAAAGAACCATTTTGTCACCATTGTGTAGAACTTTGCTTTTAAGAATGAAAAATCATCGAATAAAAATGTAATAAACTTTATTCAGCTAATTGAGTTGTCTAAAGGAAACATAAAACACATTAAGCTTTAATTTTCATTATAAATCACAAAATTAACCAGAATTACAAATAGTAAGATTAACTTCTCTTTAGAGAATGGACCAAAAACATACTTAAATATTTTACAAAAGTTTTCCTGACAGCAATTTCAGAGAACAGAAGCTGGACTATCATCAGTGATTTCCCCACAAGCTAAACACTTGGCTATTAAGATTGTTCTATTCAAAATTAAAGATATTTTGTTTTCTCACTTTTGAAGGGACTAAAGAAAAATATCCAGAATGATAGTAAATATGTTGAATTCTACTTAAATAAAATATAGTTCTGGAAATGTAACTTAACGAAAGCGAGACTAGTATGTCACTGTGCTTGATTTTTTACAAAAAGTACTATATTCTTGAACTGAATAGAATGCCTTACCACAAAATGCATTTGATCATATCAATGTTTTTGGAAGAATTTCAACAGGCATTTTGATAAAGTTCACCCTTGCTTAGATAAACTCTCATAGATCTTTTCCAGTTAATTAGGAAGAACGTTATAAGAGAAAAATATAGATACATAATCAGCTATATTTAGTCATTAAATTCTTCCAAGGAGCTTTATTAGCAAAACACTTTGTAGGGTTTTTTTTATTAATATAGATCCTTTAAACAGAACTGGAATGGATTAATGAGATTTCTCAATAAGCACACACACACACATACATGTAGAAATCGTTCATTTACACAAAAGTTGGAAAAATGTAAACTACCTGCTGACCCTGTTCAGATTGAGGCCAATCTAAACAATCATGAATATTAACTTTCACCAATTAAACTAATCCCTAACGAAAAAAGATAATTTTGTTCTATTTTCATTGATTTCAGATAATCAGAACAAAATTCTCATAGCTTTGTAGATCCCTTGTTTTGTCTATTCAGTGTGTATCAGAGTGAAATATTAATAACTTTTGTTTAAAAATGCAATTAACAGTTTCAAGGATTCTTCAAGCGTTCTGAATTGATTTTTGTTTTAAAGCAAAGCTCTTCAGGCAATTTACCCAGAGGATAATTATGATACTATATGTTTTAAAGCAAAGCTCTTCTGGCAATTTACCCAGAGGATAATTATGATACTATATGCATGTTTCAACCAACAAATATATTCATAACTCATGCATGAGCTATTCTGTTTGACTAAATGGAGATTGCAAATTTTTAACTCATTCTTGCAATCAGCATTCTATTCCATTACTGCTTAGTTTTTACCCTTTCAGGTTTTTTGCTTTTTTCATATGTTAACATGTACAAATGTATGTTTGCATATGTATGGGTATGCATATTTATGTGAATGCCCATACATTTGAGTATATGGGTGTAAAAGCTCAGCAGTGATATTGGATTCATCCATGATTGCTTTTCTCCCTTTTGAGACTGAGTCTCTAAGCCTATAGAGCTGACTGACAGCCCTAGTCTTGACAGGCAGCTTGTTCTGGTGATTTACAGGTTCTGCCTTCTGGGAACTTAGGCAGGCCACTATATGCATGAAGCATTTTACTTGGAATCTGGGAATCTAAACGTTCATCCTTTTACTTGTATGGCAAGTATTATAACCTATGAAACAACTAAGGTCATATGTTCAATGTCATTTGGTTTTCACCTCATAGTTAACAGCAAAAATAGCAGTACACATATAAGGTATTTAGAAAAAAGATCATTTGAGTGAAAGTTTGACCTTTATCTTGCCTTGCCTGTAGTCTAGCTATACATCACTAATTGTAAGGTCTCTATAAGTTGGTATATAAATAATGTCTATAATCATAGTAAGCATGGGTCTGGGGAGATGGCTCAGGGATTAAAGCCTTTGCCTCACAAGAAAAATGATCTGAGTTCAGATCCCCAGATTCCATGTAAAAATGTCAGAAGGAAATGGCAAAATCCTTTACTTCTAGCCTCAGAAGGCAGAGTCTGGGAAACTCCAGAGCAAAGCAAAAATGAGATAGAAGCAATCCAGGATGACTCCCAAAGTCAGTCTAGGACATCCGCAGACATGCTTAAGTGTTTTCTGGTACACACACACACATACATACACACACACACGCACACACACACACACACATGCACACACACACACACACACACACATTTATGCAGAAAAGCAAATTTTAAATAACTTAGGCAGACCCAGGTGTTCAATAATTTTATTTATAAGTTGAGACTGGTTTTATAGTTCTGTACAAAGTCACAAGCCAACTGAACTATCAACCATCATCCACCAACAATTTATATGTTTGATATGTGCTGGGCATTGAATTATGCTTTGTAAAAACTAAATATACAACATAAATCCTTATAAAAGTATAAACTAGTATTATTCAAGGGAGAAGAATCTAAAAAAGATGCATGTAGAACCACAATGATAACAATGGCTATGAGAATAATGCATGTTAATAATATATACTTTATATAATTTATATATATATATATATATATATATATATATATGTATATATCCCATGAAAAGGAATGAGAGGTAAATTCCACAAGTCACTTCAGTTCTCAGATACAAGGTTTGAGAGAGTCATGGAGCCTCAGATTATACAGTATGTATCAAAGAGCTGAAAAGCTAATTTAATCACTAGACCCCGCCTCTAGTGATTCTGATACAGTAGAATTCTGGTAAAATCTAGAGAACTTAAGTTTTAATAATTGATCCAGATGTTCCAAGACCATGTCATGAGGAACGCCGCTGTTTCCTAGACATCTAAGAGTTTAAAGATTGGATTCTAATGCTGACCTATGTGCTCCTTCCCTGATCATTGGGAAACAGGATGAAAACTGTATGTGCAAATTATTATGTGGTCTGTCCTGTTAGCAGACATTCCTTTTCCTGTGTCCTCCAGACAGCTAGCTAGTGAAGACATACTATGATTCACCTTTGAAAATAATACTGGTAACAATAATGTTCACGTGTAATCATAATACTACTACACGTTAGATGGTCCAAGGGTTTTAGGAAGGATAATTGTGAAGAGTAAATTATACTAGTTGATGTTTTAACATTTTCCCATCCTACATTGAAAATAAACCCTGATGGCTAGATCCCCTGACCTTAAAGGAAATCCTAGTTAAAGGCTCCACATCTTCAGTGTCATCACTAATGGCTACTGTTATCATTGTTGACATGAACTTCTGAACTGCTAAATAAGCTTGACATAATTTATATCCATCAAGATAGCAGATAGAAGTGCTTACCCTATCTCTTGATTGTTTTGCAGATCTCATATTTTCTTCCCTTATGAAAGGTGTCATCATATCAGTTGAAAATTGAGCCATGGCTTAAAGTCAAGTGGTTAAATCCATTAAAGCTTTTCTTAGATGTTTAAGAATACAATGTTCAACTTATCACATGGAAACTAGCATGTCATAGGAAAAAAGCTCTCACTACCAGAACTGGGGGGCGCAAATTGTGTCACAGGCAAACAGAAGGGGGCAGGAAAGAGAGCGGAAGATAGTATAAGATAAGTGAACAGAAGGGGCTGATAGCTGAACTACGGCAAGAAGACATAGTGCCTGACATTTAGTAATTATACAGTGTTTTGTGACAATTTAAAAAATATCTGGAATTTCTCTAAGACTTTGAGAGTCAGCCAAGGAAAACAGGTGTTTGCTTCTAACAGTACATATCTGTTAGTCCTGCAGAAGTGTTATAGGTATCCACAAAGAAACTTAATATGCATTATTCCATATTCCCTATACACTCCTATACCTACTTCAATAGGTCACCATATTCATAAACAATATATGTTATATTTCTCATAGACCAACGAGATAGTTAATTTAACAGAAAACAAGAGAATAGCACCGTACAGTTAGAAAAAGAAAAAAAATCTCAATTATTTTATTGTTAAAATTATTTCTAAATCCTGACAGACCAGAAGTCAATATATTATGAGTATAGTGAATTCTAAAATTTAGGACACTTTACTTGCACAAACTCTTTCCAAGACATTATCTTAAAGAGAGACCTCAAATGACATATGAACACAGTTCCACAGTACACATCTGTATGTAGCACATGTGACCAATGAAGGGAATAGCAAGAGTAATCAAACAAATTGAGAACTTATAGTGCAAACACATGAAGCAATCACTAATGATTTTGAAATACAGTCAAAACAGGTTTGTGACAACTAACAAGGCAACTCCCTTGAAACAAGCAATTAATAGTCCTTGTTAATTATACTTCTTAAAACTTCACAAGCTAACTTTGAAAAGACTACTAAAGTCTTTGACATTAATTTCCTGTTCTTTTCAACCACAAAATTTTAAAGTAGCACAAATATAAAAAGAGAATATTTATGAAAGAAAAACAACTTCAGTTCCTATCTCTATTTTACATCAATAATAAAAATAATCAAAAAAATTAAATAATTAAAACGTTAATGATTATTTTGTGCCAATCATTATGGTAAACTATTTAATGTACTACATTATTTAATCTAATCAAAGAAAAGTTTCCCTTGACTGTGAAAAAGACAAATGTTACAATATTGTAAAAAAACAAAAAACATTGTTTTGGGTCCAGGAGAACTCAAGTAAAATGACTGTGTAGGTGTGATGACTTGTTTGTAATTTCATCCTTGGAAGTCAGAAACTGGAAAGCTGCTAGCTGGCTAGTTAGACTAGCCCTATAGGTAAACTTTGGGTTTTATTGAGACACTCAACCTTAAAAAATAAAATGGAGGGGGGTCGGAGAAGTGGCTTAGGGGTTAAGCCTCTGCTTTGTAGGCGTAAGATCCTGAGTTCGGATCCTAGACCCCACGTATAGACGCCAGGTGGAAGCGGGGGCGGCCTGCGTTTCTGGTCCTGGTAGGGCGGAGCCTGTGAATCCCCCGGGAAGAGTAAACAAGGAGGAGTGGAGGTGTCCATGGTGGTTCCCGAATTCGTCCGTGGTTCTACACACAGATACATATACATACACACATACACACAGCGCACACACGCACAATTGAATAAATAATTAAAAATTAAAAATAAAATAAAATAAAATAAAATGGAGGATTGATCGAGGATTATGCTTAGCATTAACCTTGGGCCTCAGCATGCATGTGCACATTCATGCACACATACACACACACACACACACATGCACATTAGAATACATTTGTACATTAAAAAATTTTTAAATTATCCTTTGTTCTTTCTGTCACAAATATGTTAGCTAGTTTTTCATCATTATTAACTTATGAAAGGTGCACCTTTGACTCATCATTTTGGAGATTCTCGTCCATGACTGGGTGAACCCATTGCTTTTAAGTCCCAGATAGTGGTCAGCTCCTTGTAATGGGAGCATCTATTTATAGCAGAACAAAACCACCATTTCATTCTAGTAAGTAAAAGAAGATGATGAGCATCTGGAGTTCTCCATTCCTTTACAATGGCATGATCCTAGTGATCTAAAGACTTCCTAGAAGACCTCACTTCTTACGTTCAAACCACCTTCCTAGAACACCTTCATAGGATCTATGCCTTCAACACCTGTATTTCTGGGATACACTCAAAATCCAATGGCAGTATCAATGCAACAACAGTTTGCTAAGTCACCGCAGACATCTTGGAAGCTGAGAGCTGCAGACTGCTTGCAGCAAAGGCAAACTTCTCCTGGAGGTAGGGTGGGACTAATCCACCTCAATGCCCACCCCTTGTGACTGCCTTTCTCCAGCAAGGCTCCACCTCTCAAGGTGCCATGACCTTGCCAAACACATGTGTGGGAGACACATTTCAAACCATGACACTAAGGTTGTCAGCTTTGCAGAAAGTTCCCGCACACATCAAGTCACCTCACTGCCCTGCCTGGAATTTTCTTACAAAGACATATTTCTGCTTTTCATTGTGTTTCAGAGTTGTATTTGCCTTGGCTTCTCCACTACAGTCATTGGTCATTTTCCTCATTAGTTATTACTATTTTTAAGTCACCTTCAGATTTTCCTTGAGTCTTTTCCACTTGAAACAAGATTCATTGTCTATTCCTGTCTATTTCTTCAGCCATAAATATTCCTGTTTCCAGTCCCACTTTGCTCAAATTGGTTTCACTCTTGAGCTGGTGAATTATAGAAGTAATCTAAATACTCTTCTCACTGTAATACATGCAAAATATGGCAGCATATTAAACTTCAAAAAGGCATGATTCTATAAAAACAAAATCCTTAGTAATAGTCTGAACAAATGCTCTTTAGCCAATGATTGTTCTATTTTTAAATAATAATTGA
The DNA here is from genome assembly GCA_023101885.1 of Typhlomys cinereus. Lineage (NCBI taxonomy): Eukaryota > Metazoa > Chordata > Mammalia > Rodentia > Platacanthomyidae > Typhlomys > Typhlomys cinereus. The sequence continues at coordinate 4,235,263 of JALPQD010000148.1, read as the reverse complement.
TCTGTTTGAAAATGTATCTTAAATACAACTATATTAGACAAATATAAAATAATAACTGAAGAAGACCTTTAAAACTTTTTTACTGTTATTACTGTATGTGTGTATGTACATATCCATGTATGTATTATGAGAGGTGCAATGGACAACTTTGTGGAATCTCTTCTCTTTTTCCATCTTTACTTTGGTTCTAGGCATTGAACTAGAGTCATTGGGCTTCCACTACAAGCATCTGCCATCTGCCCAGCCCAAAAGAGTTTCTTTAAAAAAAAAAAAACACATTTCAGAAATTAGTTTAAATGTATTAGTTCAAATCAACTAATTTTAATTAATAAGTATCCTCAATATCCCCTGTCTTAGTTCAAAAATTTACCAGTGGAGAAGAAAATATGTGACATACATTGATTTCATTTTGGAGCCTAATTTATATATTTTCCTTGGTATTGTTAGAGTTCAACTAAATTAAAATAGAGAAAAATGGAGTCAATTGGGATGTGTCCAAAAGTGTTCAAAACAGGTAAAAGTCTAACAAAATTAAGGGCAGGGGAGGGGTGAGGAGGGAGAAGCATATTACAGCCGTTGGCTCGAAACAGCACCAGCAAATTGTCTCAACATGCCAGCAAATGAAAGATTATTCAAATTTTCCAATTCTGTTTTTTCACAAACTCCATTGTAATTCTTATTAACAAATAACAAGCCTAAAGTAAGTCAGGAGAAATATAAGCCCCACTTGCTTCTTATTATTCCTTCCTGCAGAGCACGCTACCAAATTGCTGTGTGTCTGTCCCTCCAGATCTGATCGTATATTTATTAGAGAACTATTTTAAAACCCTTCTGAGCTGTGGACGAGTTTCTGCTGGGTATTTTTTACCCTCTTTTTTAAATTTATTCAATTGTGCGTATGTGTGTGCGTGTGCGCATGTGTGTATGTACGTGTGTGTGTCTGTGCGTGTAGAACCACGGACGAATTCGGGAACCACCATGGACACCTCCACCTCCTTCTGCCCCGGGATTCACAGGCTCCGCCCTACCAGGGCCAGAAACGCAGGCCGCCCCCCCTCCACCTGGCATCTATACGTGGGATCTAGAATCGAACTCGGGACCTTCCGCCTGCAAGGCAGAAGCTTAACCCCTGAGCCATCTCTCCAGATCCTTATCTTCTTGCTTATGGTCTTTATTTGTCTGCTTCTTCAAAGTCATATAATGTTTTATTGAATGTCAGACATTATATATGAAAGAAGAAAGGGAGTCTGAAAGTGAGTAAATAACATTTACCCCAGAAAATGATCTATTCATTTCTTCCACAGGCCTCTGTGATGGAAAAACATGGGAAAGGGAAAATCAAATCAACCTCTTCTAGGCTTACTTCAGTTCCAGTTACAACCACATAGATCCAGTTCACTATTTTTTTTAACTCTTCCAGAAGTCTTAACAACTGAGTACCAGTGAGCAATGGAGATTTCTGTTTTATACATAGTCCTTAGCTTTACAAACTGCACAAGGTAGACCTCTATCCTCTGCCTCTGTTCCCAGCTTTCACTGGATTTTTGCTATGACAGAAGAGTTTTCTGATAAGCCTTATAAAAAGTTTTTATTTTTTTATTTATTTTCCCAATCATACAAGCTTAATACGTACCCTGGTCTCCTCCCTCCCTCCACCCTTCCCCAGTATCCCTTATCCCCTCCCCTCCTTTTCCTCCCTCCTCCCTTTCTCCCAGTGCCCTCCCTTCCCCCTCCCATTCCCTGGAGAATCCTTTAATGTGAATGTCAAACTTCCCACTTTGTCCTCTAGTGGGGTGTAAAGACTCAATGGCATTACCCAGAGCCCTTTTTTGGGCTCCTCTTTAGTATGAGAACACTATTATGACTATTAGTCCCTTGCCTCTAAGGATTCTAGTGCTTGCGATCCATGCTAGACTTTGAGGAGTCATTGACATGTCAGTCATTGTGCAGATCATGCAAAGTCCAATTATGGCTACTGCAGCCATAACTTGTGTAGAGTATCTTGCTTATTGTTGCTCATCCCCATCTTTAGGCTTGTACAATCTTACTGCCCCTCTTCGGCAAATTTCCCTGAGCTTTAGAATGGGGAGAGATTTGGCTGGTCTGGTTCCAGATGATTAATGTAGGGTCTCTGATGTTCAGAAATATGGTTTGTTGTTGTTTTGTTTTGCTGTTCTTGCACCACTCTTGGCTCCATCCTGATTAGCATTGGAAGTCACCTCCTAACCAGAGATAAAAGGCTGATTAAATGGAATCTTACTATAAGGATAGATTCAAAGGTAGATGGAATAGGAGTAGCAGACAGCAGTAGGAGGGTCAGTCTCCCATCTGCAGGATGGTTACCGTCTATCTCCTTGACTCTCTATACTCTCCCTGACTGGTGAGATCAAACCCTCTCAGTCTCATGTGTATAGAAAGTTTGATGTACCCAGAAGGACCCTGAAGGAACTGTTTGAGCCTCCTGCCCATGTGCTTATAACAATCCTAACAAGATGAAGATATTCGAAAGCAACATTTTCACACTCCCCACTGGCTGTTGAACTATTGAACAATGGATCCCAAGGAACTGGAATTTCCTCAGGAATCTTATGGGAGAAAAGGGGAAGGCTGAATTCTTAATGCCAGCAGGAGGAGAACTTGTCTTCTGGAAAGATAAGTCTCATATTTATGACAACTTGTCAGATGCCTGCATCAGAGAAAAGGATGAGTCAGTGATGAAAGAGCCCACACCTTCACCAGAACCCCTTAGCATACAAACCTCCTGCTTTCTGTTTAATTCTAAACTTCTCCAGGGCTGAAGAGATGGCTTAGGGGTTAAGACTCTGCCTTGAAAGCAGAAGCTTCTGAGTTTGGATCCCAGGTCCAAAGGTAAAGAACACCAGGCGGAAATAGCAGTGGCATGTACTTCTTGTCCTAATGGGCGGAGCCTAGAAAATCCCAGAACAAATCAAAAAGGAAGTAGATGCAATCATGGTTAATTCCTGGAGTGCTCTATAAATAAATAAATAAATAAATAAATAAATAAATAAATAAACACATAAATTTTTTTTAAAAAATCTAAACCTCTTCCCAGGACCCCTAAGATGGATTTGGTGACACACAAACGGTCATCTATTGGTTTTTCTTCACAATGTGATCACAAGGAATATATCTCCTTTTTCTGCTTTATACTGTTACTTGTCCCATGGCCGGTTGAAGATAGGTAGCCAAGCCTAATATGTTAGGAATGCCAGGGCACAATTCTTAACAATTCTAATAGTGTCCTCTTTGAAAGGTCTTAGGAGTACCTGGAATTTACTCATTTTAGTTTCTTTCTATGTTTAACCCTCTGGTATGCTTTCAAAAGTTGGTTTTGTATATCATCTGGATAGTTCTTATTGTGAGTTAGTGAAAAGACTAAAATGTAACAATTAAAAGCTTACTTCTACTGACTTGTCCGAGGCTTGCTTGTGTGATCTTCCTCCTGTTATTCTTAATTCTTGCTACCCATATCTATGACTCAGTCTTGGAGAATGCTGCGTCTATGCCCTCCTGACTTTGCCATTTCTCACCATCAGCCCTGTTCAAATCTGTGCTGCCCCGCAAAATGTTCTGAGAACCTCTGGCTTCATTGCAACACTAACTGCTAGTGCTATGAACGCAGAGAACAGTCCCGTTAATAAGTCTTGCCATTAAACTTTAAAAAAATGCCTATGGCTAAGCTTTCCAATAGGATGCAGCCACCTTGAAATCAGAGAGCATCTTGTACTGCCACTGTCTCCCTCCCATCCTCTAGCAAATTGCTTTGCACACAGTAGATGTTGATTGAGTCCTCAGAACATCAAAGAATCTCTGTCCTTCTTGAGCAAATTCTAGGAACCCTATTCTTGAATGTACTTGTCATGGAAGACAGCCAGTGCTATTTCCTGTGAATTAGGCTTCATATTGTGTCTAGTTTATTAGGGAAAACAAACTGTTTTTCTTTGCTCACTGTACTCTTCCACGGCACTTCTGGTCTCCAGATGTATGGGGGGGGGTCATAATAATTCAACTCAGTTCTCTAGCAGGCACCAACTGTGTGTTCTATTATAATTCAATTCAATTCAGACATTCTACTTGAAGTATGTATCAGATCCCTTAGGTTAAGGTTTGTCCTATGAGAGAGAGAGAGAGAGAGAGAGAGCACTTGAGAGTCAGTTGCATGTGCACATTGCATCTAATGCTTCTGTCTGACCAGTTTGTAAATCAGGGGTTTTTATAATGTCCTCCTTTTGTTTGGTCATTTGCTTTGAAGGCTCACAGAACTCAGGAAAATAGCTAAGTTACTAATTCACCAGATTACTATAAAAGTACACAACTAGAACTTAGGGGATCTGGGGAGGTGGCTCAATGGATAAAACACTTGCTGCATAAACTTGAGGACCAGAGTTCAAATCTACAAGACCCATAAAAAACTTGGGCAGACATGGATGCCCCTTGAAACCCCAGTACTTGGAAAGCAGAGGAAGATGGCTTAAACAATGGTAACTGATAGGTAAGCTCAAGGTTATTCCATGCTAAATTGAAAAACAACTGAGGAAGACAATCAATGTCAACTTCAAGCTTCCATGTGCATTTTCACATATATGCCATGCACCTGATAATACACATGCGCAGCAACACATGCAAACACATACTGGCCCCAAACACACACAAGAAAACAGAGCAAAATAAACAGAAAACAATATAACTTGCAAACAAACTGACAGAAGAAAGGCAGTAGGCAAGATATATGGTGATATTCAGGGGTTCCAAACATTTTTTGTCAGAAAGTATTGATTTCTCACTTGAACCCTGTCATAGTTAGATATAGGTGTCAACTCAACTTAAAGGTTCAAGCTCTGGACACATTTGTAGAGAATTCATAGTTGAGTTAAGCCCAGAATGAACCTATAGGAGATTATCTAGTCAATGTGGAAGGGACTGGTTTCTGGGCAGGTAAGTAAGATGCAGGGTATATTTGATTGGAATCACATCTATTCTTTCATTTATCTCTCTATCATCTACTCATTTTGGAACTTTTTAAATATTATTTATTCTAGTTGTACAAGCTCACTGAATAGGTACTCTTACCAATCTCTTCCCCTCTCTCTCTCTTCTCTCTTCCTTTTCTTCCTCTTCTCTATTCACAGATCCAACATGCTCCTTCTCATGCTCCTGTCTGTCAGCTTATATGGGTCCCTGGGTTCCCTCTGGATCATCAGATCAGTGAGGATTCAAGAGGCCTCTGTGGCAGATGAAGAGATTCTTTCTTGGGCTAATCACTGCTAGGGATAGAGAACTGGTTGAAAAAGTCGGCATCCTTCTGTATACTTGACCAGACATGCTGCTCTGGCAAATAAGAATTGTCCATCTCTCAGTCATTATGTGGATATGACATGGCCAGTTCCCTCAGTCCTTGGTATTAGTGTGGACTCTCCTACCAAGATAGACAAGGAACTGTAACTGGGCTATCATAAAAGAAAATAAAATCTCTTGTTCCTGTTAAGCTACTTTGTCATGATTTGATCAACAACCATGCAGAGTAACTGCAGCAAGCCAACAAGATAATCAGAAGACTGTCTTTATTTTATATCTGTCTGCTGTCTAAACCTACATGAGCATGTTAATCACTCAAATAGAATTTTTTGTAAAGATTGGTCAAACACAACCTATTTAATTGCACCTCATGGCTGAGGGCACAAAACTAAGAATATCCAAACTACCCAAGAGACACCTAAAGGATTTAGATATTATCCTAAATCTGTAATCACCTTAAATTTCAGAAGAGCCCAGTTTCAGACATCTCACTACCATTCCACTGTGTCCTGCTATCTCCAACAAGAATAATCGTCTCATGAAAACGAGCTCATCCCCTCAAACAACAAGGATTTTTTTCCATCCACCTTGCAGAACACGCCCTGACAGGACTGCTTGACTCTACATACCTCTTGTTTTCTACTCATCTGTTAAAACCCAAAGCTCATGTGAATATACTGGAGATGAATTTGTTGGCACTTAACTCCTTTATCTTCATTTCCCAATATGACCCCATTGATTAAATCTCCTTTTCTCTGCTTTTTGCCATTACTCATCTCTTTTATTGTTGTACTGGGGACAGGTGACCCAACCTGTTTTTTGGCATTCTCAGCACTTGAGCTATGCAATTATTAATCTGCTGAAAGTCTTATGAAACCTATTTCAGATAGAGCAGGTAGAATATGGACTACACTAATAGCCTAATACTTCCTCTCTTTTACAAATAATCTGAAGCGTACATCTGAAAATCAAAATGGCAGGCCAAAGAGGCAAAAACATAAATATCAAATAATAATCAAAATATCAAATAATCAATAATATCAAAATGACCATCCCCTTCAGAGGAAATGGGACTAGAGAACTGAAGGTATAACTTTTTAATAAATCCCTGGGAAATGATTTTTTGAAAATCATACATTCTATGAAAAACAAAATTCAGAAATATATGGCTAATGTCTATGCTTCAGACCTATAGAAATGCTATTTCCAATAGCAAAAGAAAAATAGATTCTAATTTCTTGAGGTTTCTTGTAAGCATTGATGTTCATTCAAGCTATATGTGTTGTTGAATTTTCTAGTTTTGCATTTAATAGTGAGACCTTGTATAGAGTACCTGACAGATTTGTACCAATTTTTTTCTGAAAGAATTTTAGGTATGTTGAAGAATTCTTGCTATTTCACCCAAAGGAAAAAAAAAAAGTCAGCCACATGGCCATTAAAATTTTCTGTGGCATTTAAACTTAATATGACTAAGACTTGGTTATAAAATAAAATAACACTCCATATTGGGAAACCTTTTAAAAATCTGAATGAACCTTTTTATTCTACACACATCAGACTCTTAATGGCTTTTCAACAGTTTAGGCCATTTTGTGAAATTGCCACAGCTGCTTCACATTAGCAGAGAGATTTGTTGTAAAGGATAGAGTACTGGCTGCTGAGTCAAACTCCATAGCCCCAAAGTTGATTCCTTATTTATTCCTTGTGGGTCTTATGGTTTGTTTTGTTTTCTACTTTAATGAAGACTTTCCAGGAATTTTTAAAAGTACAAACAAAAAGAAATCTATATTATGTTCTCTTTCATGAAAGTACCCAAACAATTTGATTCAATTATTTATGGAGTGTCTAATCATAGCTGGCAATAGGCCTATTAAAATATCAAGCTAAATCCTCAGAAGGAAAAATGCTCTAGTATAAATACATTGTTTTGGAAAAGAGAAAAATTAATATTGACTATAGCTTTTCTTTTCTTTTTTAATCCTTAGAATTTTAAAAATTAACAAAACTAGTCTTATTGCCAACTATTCAGAACATAGCTTTGAAGTGGAGATTTAATAACTATAAGCAAGGCCACTTAGTAAGGAGAAACCGTAAGGAAGCCCTTACCACATTTTTGCATACCACATAGTATTTTACATTGAAGCCAAGGAAAACCTTTACAGTGACTTAATACAGGCTTAATAAGACCGACAAGTTCTTGTTATTTCTTTGTGTAGAAAAATCTCTCCACTTAATTTTGATTTGAATTAAAATTATTTTAATTATTGGAAAAAATCATAAATCTTTCATAGCAATAATACTAAATCCTAAGATATGTCCTTCGAAACTAAATAAGCTTATGACTTTTAAATGTTATTAGAATAAGAATGCTGAATGATTCCTAAGAAGAGTTGAAACATGTCAGAATTCCCACACCTCAGTTTGTAAAAAGTATGGGAACTGTACAGTAGTCAAAAGAACCTTCCCAATCCAATGTAAAGAATTTAAGACATTGGCCTACATTGATAACATCATCTAAATTTAACTAGCTAATTTCTTTGTGACTTTGTATTATCATTCTTAAAAATATTGTAGGCCAGAGTATTTTCATAATTACTGAAAGATCAATATTTTGAGATTATGTATTTCATACATAAATTTCAAAGGCTTTAATTGGTGGTAAAGCTTTTATTTTCTCTACAGAGACCACTGGATTTAAGACATATTTGAATTGTCAGAATCTGAGACGTATACTGCTCACAGCTCTACTTAAATCAGAGAAGTTGTGAGTAGACACAGGTTGATTCACACAACCTTGAAAAATATGGAGGAACCCTCACCGTCTCGAATATCCATCATCTAATCCTTGAGGAGTGTGAAGAAGGGCTTATAAGTGATACAATGAGTTCCTGGAAGACAATCGGGATCCCTTGGCAGTGTGGTGCCTTTCTCTTCAGAATACTATGTCCTCCCCTTGAAAATTGATCAGGACCTAAGATTTTCTGAGATCAGCATCTACATTTACTTTTCAAGTATATCAATTCATATAAAGTAAAGGCGAGGAGAGAGCAGCTATAGAGAACATCCTGTATAAAGGGTGAAGGTTAAAAGTTTAAGAAAAAACCTAGAAGAGGATACAAGAATTAAAGTCTCAAATTCACCACTTCACATCCCATTTTTTTTCTACCAATTTGGCAATTGGTCGTAATGTCAGCTTGACTACTGAAGGCTGAGCCCTTGACAAGTCCATGAAGAATTCGTAGTTAAGTCAAGCCAGTGGGAGGTTATCTTAGTGACATAACTAGAACCATTCACTGGGCAAATAGATAATCTGGAGAGAACTGGTTGAGTATTTTGGTGAAAAAGCACTGGCAAGAGAGAAAATGTGTCCCTCAGCAATTCTTGTGGACATGTTGTGGCCAGTTTCTTCAGCTTCTGATATTGGTATGAACTCTCCTGCCATGGTGGTGAATGTAAGTAACCAAGGATCATAAGCTAGAATAAACCCCTTGCTGCTCTAAGTTGTTTGGATCCTTTTTTCGTTTCATCAATGACAAACTAATCCACTGATACCTGAAGAATAAGATGTTGCACAGAAACTAGCATATTCCCCCCAAATAACCAAGTTTAGAATGTCCTATTCTGGACAATTCCCATAAGTTCACCATATTTATAATATAAACATGAGTAAAACCTACCCTGACACATTGCCTGTGGTTAATCCCTTCTCCCATTGCCATGGGAGCAATGTTGCTGTTCTGGCTGCTCCCAACTCAGGGTGGGGGGAAGGGGAGGCAGAGCCTAGGATGTTACGGATGGCAGGCCTTCTCCTGAGATATGTGGAGATGTGAAAAAACAAGCAGAATCTAAAGAATACCAGACATGTCTTCTTCTGGAGTGAGGAAGGCTTGCCTTCAGTAGAAGGGCTAATGAGAGTCAAAAGATGAAATGAAGAGGAGTAGAATGAGGGACACTCTAAATAAATCTTTATGACATTTATAAGCTGAAGTGCTGACTTATACATAGGAAATTGAATTAGCTTCCATCAAATTGGAAGTCATTAAATTAATGTTTTGGATTATGTAAGCGTACGAATTAAACATAGTACATGATTGAATATATCAGGAGTTACAAAACACAATATAGTGGCCATAAATCGAAGAAAAAGAAGAGAGAGAAGAGTCAAAGTCAAGCAACTTAAGGGAGAAAGGGAGATTTATTCAGCTTATGATTCCAGAGGGGAGAAAGTCTTTCATGGCAGAGGTGACATGGCTGGTGGCTGAAGCTGGAGTCAGGCTAAGTCACTGCTGGAGAGTCTCTTCCAAGTCTTCTGTTCCATGGTTCCTTTTATATGATGTTCTACTGGGAGATTCCAATCAGATCTAGGGCTGGTCTTTGTATTCTAATACTGGTCCAAACTCAAGAGAGAAGAAATCAGGCAGCATTCAGGAGGGAAGGAGGGAACCAGGAAGGGGAAGGGGGAGCTTAATTCTCAAATGTTCTTTTTATAGGCTCCCTATGGACATTACCTCAGAAAAGCAAAGAAGCTTATAGTTTTCTGAATTCATGCATGATTGTTTAAAATTCCACATATTTGACTTTGTTATATATTAAAACATATTCTGTGAAGGCTAACAGGCTATAAGGACATCATTACACACATATGTTCAATTCAGTTTAACATTCTTTTTTTCTTAACATTTATACATGTGGGTTAAATAAAAAGAAAATACATAAATAAAATCCAAAATTCCTTAAAGTGAAACTTCAAAGGATTTTTCACTTTGGAATCCTATTTTAAATCGAAATAGTACAATCATATTTTTAAAGCCCAAGATTTCAATTCTAAGTTTGGTTCTTACATGCTATTGGCTTAAAAGCTTTCTGAAGTTTTGTTAATTGAAGATTTAACAGGAAAATATGTTTTCTTCTAAAAATGCTAAAGCTTGACACATTCAAACAAGAAGTTATATTTTATGTAGCCGTTTCCTCCAAATTGAAGTAATCTGTCCTTGAGTGGGAGGGGAAGGACTCATACATTTCAGGAAGTAAATGAAACCTACAGGATTTAGGAAGATCCCAAATGTTACAAATTTCACAAGGCTTCTCCCAAGGCTTTATAAGCTGCCTGCAAGTGTGCAGGAAACTCCAAGCAAGCAGTTTTAGTGAGTCATCCCCCCCATGACAGAGTATGTTTTTCAATGATGCAATTTCAGAGTCATTGGTGACCCTGTAATCCCTCGCCTATCTCATGCAAATAATCCAAATCAACTCATCAATTCACCAAGCTACACGTAGATGTTATTATTTTTTTATTAGTTCTTCTAGGTCCTATCTGTGGTAAATAGATGCAAGCTCATGCTTTACTAGTTACTTTTAACTGTTACTGTGAGAGAGCATTCAAAGTCAAGCAATTTAAGGGAGAAAGGGAGATTTATTCAGCTTATGATTCCAGAGGGGAGAAAGTCTTTCATGGCAGAGGTGACATGGCTGGTGGCTGAAGCTGGAGTCAGACTAAGTCACTGCTGGAGAGTCTCTTCCAAGTCTTCTGTTCCATGGTTCCTTTTATATGATGTTCTACTGGGAGATTCCAATCAGATCTAGGGCTGGTCTTTGTATTCTAATACTGGTCCAAATAATGTCTTCAGGTGGTCTCATAGCTGATCTTAGTCAATGCCAGGTGTGATCAAGTTGACACCCAGGATTAACTATTGCACATGTCTCCCCGAAAAGGTCACACAATGCATATTAGGCCTTCAGAGAAACAGAATCAATAGAATATATTTTGGTACACAGAAGGGTTTATAATGAAGGATTGAATTATGAGGTAATAGAGGCTGAAAAGTGCTAGAAAATTGGGTGGTGTTTAGTGCAAGCCTAAAGACACTATGAGTGTCCATATAAATTTGGAAGGCCACAAAAGACAAATAGCTCTCCTCAAACAGCCAGAAGACTTGCTCTGCTTCCACCTTTCTATTATATTTGGTTCCTGAACAGATTCAAGACAACCATCCATGTTGGGACGGATACCGGGCTTACTCAGTTCACCAATTCCTTTGCCATCACTTCAAAAAACACACTCATGGACACACCCAGAAATAACACATGCAGCTTTCTGGACATCCTTTAGATCAACTAAGTTAATATATTAAGATCAACCATCATTATGTATAAATCAAATTAGCATTTTATATCTGCATATGCAATGTTAAGTGTATACATAATTTACATTATTATTTAGAAAAGATGCTTAAAAATAAATTGTTATAGACTTCCCTTTCCAAGATCATTTTTACACTTGATCTTAGCCAAAAGGCCGAGAAGCGATTCCAAGATCATTTTTAAAAAAAGAAATAGCTAAGTTCACTAAATTGAGATAAATTTATAAATTGAATTAAATCCACTAAAAGAAAATTGTGTTATTTTTTTCTTCCATTTTCACTGGCTGTACTTATTGAATTTTATAAACTATAATAAAGTTCTTTGAGCAAAATAATCAAATAATTTATTTAATTTAACATGTTTAAATTGCTCTTAAGCAAAATGTAGATATGTAATAATATATAGAGTCAAGCCAAACATATTAAAAATATTAAAATACTAAACTCATCTCATTTATCCTGGCTGCTAAGAAGGGTATGAAGCTTCCTGACACATTTCAATCTAAAAAAGCCAATAATAGTAGTCCCAGAGTTGAATCATTGAAAGCTACTGCCAAATGTTCATTTAAGAAGAATGTTTAATGGTAATTAAAGTCAAATCAATCATAGAAGATTTGTCTTTATAAACAATTAGATTCTATTTTAATCCCATAAAGACTCATATTTATAATTGGCAAACTTAAGACTCCTTTTATAAATATATTTAATAAATCACCCTTATGATAAGCAGAAACAACTTGTACTTTCCAGATGTTGCTACATCATGGAAAATAGAACACTTCATTATTAATGAGGTCATTGTTTGCACAGATACAAATATTTTTATCTTTTACATTTACCTTCTATCCTTTTAAACATCTGGCAATTATGTCAGATAATCATTCTTATCATTTTTCCAGAGAATTTAGAAGTAGAAAGTGAAAATGTTTAATTATATAAATAATGTAAACTGTCTGTATTATGAACTTGTTCTTCAATGTAAAATTAAACATAAAAGAAAAAGTAAAAGGAGGCTGCCTTTAAGTATTCACTATGTGTCAAAGACAAAACTGTTTCATTTGCAAAATAAATTATCAATCATAATAAAAAATGACATTCATATTTATTACAGCTTCATTTTTCTAGGACCAAAAAATCTGGCTCTTTTAAATAAATGCAATAGTTATCGGTTAATATGAAGCCATGAATCATATAAGATATTCCTTATAACAAAGGATCTATAATCCTGTTTATACCATAATTATTTATACATGTGCATATCTTAAATATATATATATCAGGCATATTATACAGGACATATAGTTGCCACAACATAGATAAAGAAAAATTTCCAGCACTGTCATGCTTAGTAATGGTCAGTAACCAAAAGACAACCATTATCACCACTGACTGGTTTTCTATTTTATTTGAATTTCTATTTAATTTGAATTACATAGGAGATTTAGATTTTAGTTTATTCTTAAATCTTTTAATGTCTAGTCACAATTCTAATATATTCACAAGTTTGTGCAACTACCACCACTATCTAGTTTTAGAATATTTTTTAAATGCTCAAAAAATTTTTTTTATTTTTCTGCTCATACAAACATAATAGGAACCCCTGTCCCCTCCCTCTCTCCAACCCTCCCTGGACCTCCCTGTTCCCTCCCCGCTTTGTCCCTTCCTTTCCCCCCTCCCTCCCTTTCTCCCAGTGCCCCCTCCCCCATCTCTGAAGCATCCTTTAATGAGTATATCAAACTTTCCTCTGGGTCCTCCTCTCTGATGAGATGTAAGGACTCAGTGGCAATTCCTCGAACTCTTTCTTGTGTTCCCCTTAAGTATAAGAACACTATTGTGACTGTTAATCCCTTGCTTCTAAGGATCCTAGTGCCTTTAGTCCATGCTAGAATTTGAGGGGTCAGTGATATGTTGGTCATTGTGCAGGTCATGCAGAGTCCTGTTATAATTGCTTCGGCCCTAACTTGTGTGGAGTATCTTGCACATCATGACTCCTCCCATCCTTGTGCCCTTACAATCTTACCGCCCCTTCTTCCGCAAATTTCCCTGAGCTTCAGGATGGGGAGAGATAAGCAGGCCTGATTCCAGGTGGTTAATGTAGAGTCTCTGATGTTCTGAATTATGGTTTGTTGATGATTTTTTTCCAGTGCTCAAAACATTTTTATCATTCCCAAAAGAAACCAGTATCCCTTGGCAGTCATTCTCAAGGCCGTCTCTTTTACCCTGACACTTTCAGCCTCTATTTTGTCTTTTTCTAATACATTTGCCAATTTTAGACATTTTGGGTAATTGGTCTTCCTGTCTGACTTCTTCAGTGCTGTGTAATGTTTTCAAAGTCTACCCACATTGTAATACACGTGGACAATTTCTTTGCTTGTGTGGGCACATTGCATCTTGTTTCTCTATTCAGTCCTTAATGGATATCTAAGTAGCTTGCACTTTGAATAACTATGATTAATAGTACAATGAAGAACTATGTTCATGCTTTTTTATTATAACTATTTACGCTCATACGAACCTAACAGGTACACCAGTCCCCTTCCTCTGTCTACCTAGCTCCCACCCCTTGCTCCCCCCTTCCCAACCCATCCCTCAGTGCCTGGCCCCCAGTGGATTCCGCCCCCCCAATCTCTGGAGCATCCTTTAATGTGCATGCCAAATTCTCCTCTGGGTCCTCCTCTCTGATTAGGTGCAAGGACCCAGGGGCATTTCCCAGAACCCTTTCCTGTGTTTCCCTTAAGCTTAGGAACACTACTGTGACTGTCAGTCCCTAGCCTCCAAGGATCCTAGTGTCTTTAGTCCATGCCAGAATTTGAGGGGTCAATAATGTGTTGGACATTCCGTAGGTCATGCAAAGTCCTATTATGATTGCTTTGGCCCTAACTTGTGTGGAGTATCTTACATATCATTACTCCTCCCATCCTTGTGCTCTTACAATCTTACCGCCCCTCTTCCAGAAATTTCCCTGAGCTTCAGGATGGGGAGAGATTAGGCTGGCTAAGTTCCTGGTGGTTGATATAAAGTCTCTGATGTTCTGAATTATGGTTTGTTGATTTTTTTTTTTTTAGTTTTTCTGCTCCTGTAATGCTCTTGGCTCCATCTAGATGGGTATTGGATGTCATCCCCTGCCAGAGACAAAAAGTTGTTAAACTGGAGTCTTGTTATAAGAGTATATTCAAAGGTAGATGGCATAAAAGTAGGAGACCACGGTGAGAGAGGGGTCAATCACCCATTTGCAAAATGGTTACTTTCTATCTGGCAGCCTACATGCCCTCCCCTTCTGGTGAGATCATACCCCATCAGTTGCAAATGATCAGGAAGGAAAGTCTGTGAACTTAACCAGATGTCTCATTTACTTACTTGCAGTCCTTGATGGTGGCCTATTTTCTCTGCTGTAACATGGTGCCCTCTTTCCTTGTTTCTGGTGGGGCCCTCCTTCCCCATCCCTCCTGTTTATAATCTTTACAATTACTGTAGGTATTACAGAGATTTGTCTTTGAGGGTTTGGTACTAGGATCCACGTATTAGGGAGTACATACAGGCTTAATTTTCCGAGTCTTGGATACTTCACTCAATATAATTGTTTCGAATTCCATTCATTTCCCAGAAAATTGCATTAATTCATCATTTTTGATGGCTGAGTAGTATTCCTTCATATACCACATTTTCCTTATCCACTCGTCAACTGCTGGACATTTGGGCTGATTCCATGACTTTGCTATTGTAAACAGTGCCGCTATGAAAATGGTTGTGCTTGTGCTATCGAGGTGAATTTTTGCTGTATGGGGGGGCTATTCCCAAAAGTGGAATAGCAGGGTCATATGGCATTTCAATCTTCAACTTCTTTAAGAATCGCCAGATGGCTTGCCAGAGTGGTTGTATGAGCCTGTATTCCCACAAGCAATGTAGGAGAGTTCCCCTCTCTCTACATCCTCTCCAGCATTTGGTGTTGTTTGTATCGTGGATTTTTGCCATCCTGACCAGGGTGAGATGACATCTCAGGGAAGTTTTGATTTGCATTTCCCTGATGGCTAAGGAGGTGGAGCATTTTTAAAGATATTTGTTAAACATTTTAATTTCATTCCTGGTAAATTTCCTTTTAAGTTCCAAGGCATATTTTTTTAATTGGCCCATTTGTTTCCTTGGTGTTTAGTTTTCTAAGTTCTTTGTGTACTCTGGATAATAGAGCTCTATCAGATATATGGTTGGTGAAGATTTTCTCCTATTCTGTGGGTTGCCTTTGTGCTAAAGTTATAATCTCTTTTTTAAAAAATATTTTTTATTATTTAATTCAATTGTGCTTGTATGCGTATGTGCGCATGTGTGTATGTATGTGTGTGTATGTATGTGTGTGTATGTATGTGTGTATGTAGAAACACGGATGAATTTGGGAACGACCATGGATGCCTCCACCTCCTCCTTCTTAACTCTGTCCCCGGATTCACAGGCTCCGCCCTACCAGGACCAGAAATGCAGGCGGCCCCCACTTCCACCCGGCGTCTATAAGTGGGGTCAAGGATCCGAACTCAGGACCTTCCGCCTGCAAAGCAGAGTCTTAACCCCTGAGCCACCTCTCCAGCCTGAGTTATAATCTCTTTGTCTGAACAGAAGCTCTTTAATTTCACAAGATCCCATCTGTTGAGAATTGGTTGTAGTGACTGTGCTATTGGATGTCCCTTTAGGAACTGTTGGCCTAGCCCAATCAGCTCGAGGGAGTTCCCTACGCTTTCAACTATGGTTTTTATAGTCTCTGGCCTTGTATCAAGGTCCTTGATTCATTTGGAATTAATTCTTGTGCATGGTGACAAATAAGGGTCCAAGTTTTAATCTTCTGCATGTGGATATCCAGTTTTTCCAGCACCATTTGTTGAAGATGCTGTTCTTTTTTCATTGGATTTTTTGGGCCCGTTTGTCAAAGATCAAATGGCTGTATTTGTGTTTTGGGATTAAGACGATATTAGCTTCATAGAAGGAATTTGGTAGTGTTCCTTCCTTTGCTATTTGATGGAACAGTTTAAGGAGTATTGGTGTTATTAGCTCCTTAAATGTCTGGTAGAACTCTGTGCTGAATCCATGTGGTCCAGGACATTTTTTGGTGGGAAGATTTGAGATCAATTTCCTCATATGTTATAGGACTATTTAAATAATTCACAACTTCCTGATTCAATTTAGGTAAGTCGTGTTTACTTAGGAATTCATCCATCTCTTTTGTGCTGTCAAATTTCCCAGAGTATAAGTTTTTGAAATACGACATTATAATTCTCTAGATTTCTTGGGTATCAATAGTGATACCTCCATTTTCATTTCTAATTTTGTTAATTTGGGTTTTCTTTCTCTTGCTTTTGGTTAATTTAGCTAGGGGTGTATCAATCTTATTGCTTTTTTCAAAAAACCAGCTTTTTGACTGGTTGATTTTCTGTATCGTTTTCCTAATCTCTTATTTTGCCAATCTCCTCTCTTCTACTGCTTTTGGGATGGGATTGCTCTAGTGTCTCTAAAGCTTTAAGCTGCCTTGTTAAGTTGTTTATTTCTGATGTTTCCATTTTTTTGATGTAGGCATTAAGAGCTATGAACTTACCTCTTAAGACAGCTTTCATTGTGTCCCAGAGATTTTGGTAAGTTGTATTTTCATTATTGTTCACTTTCAGGAAATCTTGAATTTCCTTTGTAATTTCTTCCTGAATCCAATCTCCTTCAGCATTATAGTGTTAAGTTTCCAGGAGTTAGTGTATTTTCTGTTGCTTGTTGTGTTGTGGATGTCAAGCTTTAGGCCGTGGTGGTCTGATAAGGTACAGGCTAGAATTTCTACTTACTGTACATGTGTAGATTCATTTTGTGGCCCAATATGTGATCTATTTTGGAGAAAGTTCCATGTACTGTTGAGAAAAATGTGTATTCTTTGGTGTGTGGATGAAAAATTCGATAGAGATCTATAAGGTCCATTTCAGTAAGGGTTTGATTAAGCTCCAAAGTGTCTCTGTTAAGTTTTTTACCTGTTAATCTATCCCATGTTGAGAGGGTGGTGTTGAAATCCCCAAGAATTATCATTTTGGTATTGATTTCTTGTTTTAGATATTGTAGGGTTTTCTTAATGAATGTGGGGGGGGGGCCGTGTTGGGTGCATATATGTTCCATATTGTGAAGTCTTCCTGGTGAATTGTACCTGTGACTAAAATGTAATATCCTTCTGTGTCTCTTATGATTTTTTTTGGTTTGAAGTCCACCTTGTCCCATAGCAAAAATGGCCACCCCTTCCTGTTTTCTGGTTCCATTACCTTGCAGAATTTTTAACCAGGCTTTTATTTTTAGGATGTGCCTATCTTTTGTGGAGAGATGAGTTTCCTGCAGGCAGCAGATTGATGGATTGTGATTTTTAATCCAAGTTTGTAATCTGTGTCTCTGGATCGGTGAGTTAATTCCATTAACATTTAATGTTATAATGGAGAAACTATTTTTAATTCCAGACATTTATTATGTTTAGTGGCTTTTGTAAGTGTATTCTTTCACTTTTATATTTTGGTGGTATTATACTTCCGTTCTGTTTTCCTGGATATGCTTGTTTTTTTCTTCAAGCTTGAGTATCATTTCTAGCATTTTTTGAAGGCCTGGTTTGGTGGACATGTATCCCTTCAAGTTGTCTTTGTACTGGAAAATTTTTCTTTCTCCCTGGATCATGACAGATAGTTTTGCGGCATATATCAGCCTGGGTTGACATTTTTGCTCATTCAATACTTGATGTACATCTCTCCAAGCTCTTCTTGCTTTTACTGTTTCCATTGAGAAGTCATTTGTTATTTTAATAGTGACTTATTTTTTTCCCCTTGAAGCTCTCAGCACCAGTTCTTTATCTTGAATGTGGAGTGTTTTAACAATTATTTGCTGTGTACAGTTTCTATTTTGGTCATATCTGTTTGGGGTCCGGAATACCTCTTGTATATGGATGCCCCTCTCTTTTTTTAGATGAAGAAAGTTTTCCTTCATGGCAGTTTGAAAATTTTCCTCAGGTGTGCTATTTTGGGATTCTTGCTCTGGTATTCCATGAATACACATGTTGGGCTTCTTCAGGGTGTCCCATAACTCTCAAATATTTCTCTCGAGTATCTTTTTGGCTTTAATAACTTCTTCCATTGAGCTGGTTAATACTCCCACTTTGTCTTCAAGGTCTGAAATTCTATTTTCTGCTTCATTAGTTCTGCTGATAAGACTCTCTGATGAGTTCTGGGTTGAAGGTTGAAGATAGTTGTCTTTTAGTTCAGTTTTAAACTCTGCTTGAGTCTGTTTTAGCTGCTCTATGCCTGTTTTTGTTTCTTGAACTGTTTTTCTCAACTGTTTTCTCCTCCAAGTGTCTGTTGTGTTCCTCTTCAAAGTGATTGATGCGGTTATTTAATTCTTCCTGGATTTCGTCTTTCATAGTATTGATCATGGTAATGAACATGTTTTGAAATTCATTATTCTGGGTCAGACTTTCTTGACTATTTTCCGTGGATTTGTTCTGGTTGGAGTCTATCATTATGGGACTAATTCCTTCAGTGGGAGATTTGTTTCCTTGGGTTTTGTTTCTCATGTATTTGCACTTTGACTTCGGCATTGTCATTTTAATTCTTACGATCTTTTTTCAATTTCTGTGCATTTTCACCGAACTGAATTATTTGGCCTGGAGCAACATCTTCTCCAGCTGACTGGTGGGAGGAGCTGGGACCAGTGGGCTGCCTTGGGTTTGGTGGTGGGCAGGGGGAGCTTACCTAGGTCACCGTCAGTCCCGGCTGGAGTGCAGCCGTCGTGGGCATGTGGGGAAAGGGTGTGTCATGCTTTTAAGAAGACTTTTTTTGTCTAGCATGGACCAAAGGCACTAGGATCCTTGAAGGTTAGGGACTGACAGTCACAGTAGTGTTCCTAAGCTTAAGGGGAACACAGGAAAGAGTTCTGGGGTAATGCCCCTGGGTCCTTGCACCTCATCAGAGAGGAGGACCCTGAGGAGAATTTGGCATGCGCATTAAAGAATGCTCCAGAGATTGGGGGGGGGCACTGGAGGATAGAGAGGGAGGCGAGAGGGGAGGGGGGAGGAAGGGGATGGGGAGAGGTAGACAGAGGGAGGGGACTGGTGTACCTGTTAAGTTTGTATGAGCAGAAATAATAATAAAAAAGACTTTTTTTTTCATTCTTTCTCAGTACTTAGGAGTGAAAGTATCAGAATATGTGGCAAGCCTGAATTTACTTCTTCAGGAACTGTCAGACTATTTTCTGAAATTGCAGCTCCATTTTATACACCTAGCAATGAATGAGGGCTTCAGTTTCTCCATATTCTCAACACCAAATACTATCTGTCTTTTGTTATTATAGCTATCTAGTGGATGATTTTGACTTCCATTTATCAATAACTACTTATATTGATTTTCATCTCTCCAACAACTAATGATTGTAATGATTTTCCTTGAGATAGTTATTATTCATTTTAGATCTACATTCAAGGTATATCTTTATGTATCCTTTGCCCATTTTTATTTACAGTCAGTTCTGAAATTAGTAAATGTAATCTTCCATATTGGATTTTTTTTTCCTTTGGGATTGCACTTGACCCAGTTTGGACTTTCTTGCACTACTATTAAAATTGCATCAATTTCTACAAAAGGAGAAAAAGTAGGAAAAGGAAGCAAAAAATGGAATTTTGATAAGGATTGTATTGAATCTGTAATTTGGTGAGTTGATATTATACCAATATTATTTTCTAGCACATTAACATAAATTCTTTTTAGGCTTAGATGGTTCTTGACTTAAATATAGTTTGATATTCTTTGTTCTTTATAATTGTGAGAAATTAACAAACATTCTGGAGAAATACATCTCCAATTTTAAGATTTTATCTTTTGCTGCAAGAAAAATTGTTGTACTCTATACTACATTAAGTTGTTAAACTGTTATTTTCAGAAGATTAAGTCTATTAAATGTAAATTTATCCTAGTAATGATGGGTTAAAGGAAAATTGAAATTCAAGAGGTATCTGGATTCAGGTCATCATTAATTTCTTTCAATGATGTTTTATACTACATTATGTTTTTCATTTCTATTGCTATAATTATCCTTTAAAAGATTATTTTAAGCTGTTGTAAATAGAATTATTTTGAATATTTATTACTGGTATATGGAAAAACATTTATAAATTGATCTTCAGTCCTACAGTTTAACCAAACTAGTTTTGTCTGTTATTCTTTTGAGTAAATTTTTTATGATTTTTTTTAGTTTCACATTCTTTTTTTTTTTTTACATTTTTTATTATTATTTCCGCTCATACAAACTTGGTAGGTACACTGGTTCCCTCCCTCCCTTCTCCTCCCCCCAACCCCCCTGCTCCCCCTCCCTCACCCCTCCCTATCCCCGGAGAATCCTTTAATGTGCATGCCAGGCTCTCCTCTGGGCCCTCCTCTCTGATGATGTACAAGGACCCAGTGACATTTCCCTGAACCCTTTCCTGTGTTCCCCTTAAGCATAGGAACACTACTGTGGCTGTCAATCCCTTGCCTTCAAGGATCTTGGTGCCTTTAGCAAATGCTAGACTTTGTGGGGTCAATAGTGTGTTGGACATCGTGTGGGGCATGCAAAGTCCAATTATGATTGCTTCAGCCCTAACTTGTGTGGAGTATCTTGCATATCATTACTCCTCCCATCCTTGTGCTCTTACAATCTTACCGCCCCCTCTTCCGCAAATTTCCCTGAGCTTCAGGATGGGGAGAGATTATAGGCTGGCCTAGTTCTAGGTGGTCGATATAGAGTCTTTGAAGTTCTGGATTGTGGTTTGTTGATTTTCTTTTTCAGTTTTGCTGCTCCTGCAATGCCTTTCACTCCATTCTGATGGGCATTGTATGTCACCCCCTGCCAGAGACAAAAAGTTGTTAAACTGGAGTCTTGTTATAAGAGCACATTCAAAGGTAAATGCAATGAAAGTAGGAAACCACAGTGAGGGAGGGGTCAATCACCCATTTGCAAAATGATTACTTTTTATCTGCCAGACTATATGCCCTCCCCTTCTGGTGAAATCATACCCCCTCAGTTGTAAATGATCAGGAACAAAAGTCTGTGAACTTAACCAGGAGTTTCACATTCTTTTATTATTAAATTTGTTATTTGTTAATTCCATACAAGTATATAAAGCATTCTAGTTATTCTTGTCTCCCACCCAATGTAATACAAAGAGAAGATTCTTTGATTATGGCTGAGAGTAGTTTATCCATGAGTATAAACAGCTAAGTTTCATAGGATTTTCTCTATACAAGTCACCCACAAAAAGAGGCAAAGTTTCAATTTCTTTTTCTTCCTTAACTTCCTCATTAGAACTTCTAGTATGTGTGAAATAGAAGTGATGGAAACAGACATTCTTGTCTGAGTCCTGATTTTAGAGCAACAAAAAAATCTAATCTAACCAAAAGTGTTAGCTGTGAGGTTTTCATAGGTGATTTTTTAAACAAGTTTTACTCCTAGTTTGCTGTTTCTTATCAGTAAATGGTGCTGAATGTGCTCAAATGTTTTCTCAGCACATTGAAATTATTGTATGGTTTTATTCCTTATGTTACTGGTATGGTATATTACAATGATTGTTACCCGTATGTTGAACAAACTTTGCATTCATGAGACAAATCCCACTTGTTCATGATAATACACAATCTAATTTCTATACTACTAAGCAGAATTACTTATTTTATTGAGGACAAAAGCTATTGATTTTTCTGTTGTTTTTCTAGTCTTCATATAGCGTTCTTTTTTATGACTTCACTTTGATTATTTTGAAAAGGGTCTCTCTCCCTGCAATGCAGCTGGCCTTTAACTCATTAGGTAATCCAGGTTGGCCTTGAATTTGTTATGTTCCAGCCTCAGCCTTCTATGTGCTGTGATTGCAAGTGTGAGCCACCACACTGTTTCTATTTTGCTTTTTTCTTCTCTAATCTTTAGTATTTTTTCTGCATATTTAGATACAGTTTTATTTTTCTGTTTTCTGAACATGAAAGTTGAAAGTTTCGATGATTGGTTTAAGATTTCTTTTTTCTTTCTTTTGTACTTTGTTTTTCTTTTTTGAGTTTCATACATACATACATGCAGTGAATTTAAGTCATCTTCACCTCATATTACCCAATCCCACCTCTACTTTCTCCCACTAAAATCGTTCTCTGTGTGTGTGTATGGGGAGAGAGAGAGAGAGAGAGAGAGAGAGAGAGAGAGAGAGAGAGAGAGAGAAAGACTTTCTGGGCACTTTCTGGACCATAGGCCATATATTAGTGGGTATACAACTGAAGAAAAGTACCTTGATAATCACCCTTACCATCAGTAGTCCCTCAGGGAGGGGTGGAATCTAATGAGGTCTTCCTGTTTCCATACTGAAATACTTACAGCTCCAATCTTATGTAGGTCTTGTTCAGGTAAACACAATTGCAGTGAATTCATAGGTACAATGGCCCTGTCATGTACAAAAGACATTGTTTGGTGGCACTTATCTCTACCTTATGCCTCTTGCATTCTTTTTACCCCCTCTTTCAAAATATTTCCTGAACCTGGGCAAAAGGGATGCATAATATGCATGCCCTGTCTAGGTTTGAGCACTCCACAGTCACTTTTTCTTTGTACTTTGGCCAGTTGTGGTTCTCTGCATTAAATGTCTTCTAGTCAAGGGCTGAAAGCTGCACTAATCTACAGGAATAAAAATAAATATTCCGAAGGCAGTCTAATACCATGTCCACATAGTAAAACAACAGTAGTTTGCTCTTTCCTGTGGTCTAGGACCTCCTTATCTACTGGTTCTTGTTCCAGTTTACAGTTCTAGCCTGTGTAACCTCCTGAAGTGACAACCTTAAAGTTAATTTTTAAAAGTGTTTGGTTACCCCATAATATTCATGCCACTATTACATCAATAAGCATGTCTTGCCAGACTGATTGCTATTATAGCTTACGCAGTACACAACTTATTAAGATTGTTTATGACTTTCCTAATCCCCAGGACTCTGTTTAGCACCTTCTGGCACTATGAAAACTAGTAGCAAAGAGGATGCTTCCAGGTTGTATGCAGTTTGATTTCTCTGTGTTCTGTGAGCAATGTGTATGGTGTCTTCAGAAATAGGGTCTATACTACTTTGGGGTTTTCTGGGAAGTCTTTGACTAACAGCTTGTATCGAGGTATTACATGCCCATTACTGGGAGTTTTGTTTACTCTCCTATAGCTTCTAGGAGAAGTAACTCAAGGCAATTATTGTAATCCCTTTTCTTTTCCTCTGTGGAGACCCCTGTGCAGGGAACCTTCATTCAAACATTTCTTGTTGTACTTTAAGGTAAGTTGGATGTAAAACATGAAAAGTTCTTATTTCTTATGTTTTCTTTTTGGATATACTATGAGTGTTGTTTCTAGTGTCAGTGTATCCAAAAGTTCATTTATAGTCTATTGTAATAAACAGATCTCTAGAGATAAGGACTGGTAGAAAAAAGCATACAGTGAGGACTAACCCACCACATTAGCATAATGATTGAGATATTTCCCCCACAAGAACATTTAACATGCTCCTTTGCAATGAGAAGAAAGAATAGGAAAATAATATCTCAAGAAGTAGGTCATTTGAGGGGCTGGAGAGGTGGCTCAGGGGTTAAGCCTCTGCCTTTCAGGCAGAGGGTCCTGAGTTCGGATCCCAGATCCCACGTATAGACGCCGGGCAGAAGCAGGGGCGCCCTGCGTTTCTGGTCCTGGTAGCGCAGAGCCTGTGAATCCCGGGGCAAAGTAAACAAGAAGGAAGTGGAGGCGTCCATGGTGGTTCCCAAATTCGTCCGTGGTTCTACACACACACGCACGTGCACACATACATACGCACACATGCACAACTGAATAAATAATAATGAAAAACATTTTTTTAAAAAGTAGGTCATTTGGGGTAAAAAAAATTTCAATTTACTTACATAAGTCTCTTTATTCCCTGTCTCCCATAGGACTGTTTTAAAGATAGGTCTCACATTTATGGAGAAGTCACACAGCTAAAGTTTGCACTTTGTGACTAAAGTCTTTCCATGTAAAGGACTTATCTTAGATTGAAGTTCACTACTTGGTTGAAATGCTAAAATGTGTCCTAATCTTTGTTAATTTCATCATACTTTCTGCTTCAAAAGTATTTTGTCATTGCTTAAATGTATTTATCAGTTAAGTAAGAATTTTCTGAGGCTATGTGTTCTGAAAATGCCCAGATAAAACCAGGATTTGAGAAGCAAAAGAATAAGTAATAATTTTTGTCATTAAGACCATCCAGGAAGTTGACTTTTATTATTGTGCACAGTAATAATTTGTTTTACTTAAAAAAGTCTGTATAAAGTGATAGCTGAAAAGACCAGGAGACATTTAGTTCAGTTATCACTTATTTTTACAACTTCTACAATAGTAGAACTTATCTGATTTCAGTTTTTCAAGTCCTAGTAATGGTGAATTTCCTACTTAATATAAACTAAAGATTCTAGAAATTTCTTTCATATATTCATTTCCTTAATTTATTTTTAAATCCTTATATTTATTAAAGCCAATCTCCCTATAATCTCCTCCCTTTGATATTATTTTGCCATCTGGAAATATTAATAGAACAACCACAAGAATAATAACTGAATTCATGAGTCTTCTGTAAACATGACTGGCACTTCATGCAGATATCTTCAGTAATCTGCATAACCTAGTAATCGATAATCTTTATCATAACCACATTTTCTGGGTAATGAAAAGAGGCTTATAGAGATTAAGTAACATATTTGATATTGATTTAGATTACTAAATAGAAAGATGTGCTTAAACCTAGATTTAGAAGCTAAGAATTTCAACACAATGAGTTTTCAAACAATAATCTTTTAGATATCAAAAGTAATGATTTTAACTCTGCAGATCTGTGCTTCCCAGCTAACTACACCCAGTTCATTCTTTCTCTCTTTCTTAGTAGTATTGTTTGCATATTTATTATACTACATCATATACTATTTGTCAATATCTCAGCAAAGTGAACAACTCAGAGGGAGCAGAGGACTCTAAATCTAATCTAGGCAGAATACAGAAGCCTGCTATACCTGTTACTCTTCTCTGTTGCTGTGAGACAACACTCAAACACAATTTAAGGGTGAAAGGGAGATTTATTTGGCTCACAGTTAGAGAGAGGAGATACAGTCCATTAGGCAGAAAAGACATGGCTATCTCACAGAAATTGTAGGTGGCTTATATCACTGCAGCCATCATGGAGACTAAGACAGAGAGAGCTGCAACTGCAAAAGCAGACTAACTAACTGAAGCCAGGTGGAGCTAGCCAATCTTAAGACCTATGACTGCTTTTCTCCAGCAAGTTTCCACCTCCACCTTCCCAAACAACTGAAGATTCAACTCACATTCAAACCATGACAGTTGCTAAAGCCTCTCTTTCTCCAGATAGACATGTCTCCAATGTACAGATTGAAGTGGTATAGCATTTCAAACCCTCCTTATATAATTTAGTATACACAACAAAATTTCTCAAGTTTTTCACAGATTCTGCTACTCAGTAATATTGTTCCCACAATTTTGTCTATATAGTTGGCCCTGTAAGCAAAAAAAAAAAAAATGTGGCTAAAGTCTTACATATAGAAGCCTATTACATTTTAAGTTTATCCATATTAATCTAATAAACTTAATAGGTGGAAACTAATTAATGAAGATCATATATAAAACAACACATATACAGATGCATTCATTTAAAAATAAGGGAATAAATCACCAAGACATTTCTAAAGAGTAACTATCCAGATTGCAAAACCAGTGCTCTAACCCCTAAGCTATGGGGCCAATTAATGGATGGATGGGTGATTGAATGGATAGTTCAATAAATGGACTCTGAGAAAGTGATATTGTATTAAACAAGATGGTTAGATCCCAAAGATACAAAAGTGACACTTGGAAAAAGCTCAATACATGGGCACATCCCCTTTCCTCTGACAAATATTGGTGGAAAAAAGAAATGACCAGAGAAGTTAGAGAAATAATGAAAATCATGTTGACAAAGATTGGTCCAAATTTCCAGATAATTGAATGTTTAATAATACCTTACATACTAAATAAAGTTTGACCATGAGCTATATAGGTCCTCCTTTACCAAAAGAAATCCAGCAGCACTTTATCACAATTCCTTATTTCCAAACAAAACAAACCTGTAAAAACAAGTTTTTTTTTCATTTTATGCCCAGAATGTAGATGGGGGAATAGGGGATACGTGTGTCTGGGTGTGTTTTCCTTTCGCACATTTTGTGCCTCAACATTTGCTAAGACACAAGGTTAAATTTGAGCTACCCTTTTCCAGCTGTAAAAACCTGAAGACTGGGCAGAACTACAATTTAAAAGGTTTGAAATAGCATGGCCCAAAGCGTGGAAATAAGATCCATGAATGAGATTTTAGAGGAACAAATTTGGCACAACTGAAGGAAAAGAAGCCTTTAAATATTAGGAAGGGAAACACTGAACACATAGTATGTGCCAGTGAGTTGAAATAATAAGAAATAATGAATATAGTGGTGCATGACCTTGTGTTTCTAAATAGAGACTTGATAAGAGAACAGAAAAATGCAATTACATGTTTCAAATAGTATTCTCTTTTATGAGAAATGAATTTATTTTAAACATTAAAATTAAATCATTTATTTTCCTAAGCAAACTAATGAAATGAGCTTTATGTACATTTAAAACTAATGATTGTGATGTAGTTTAGTGGCAAAAACATTTGCTTAGCATGCTTGCTGCCACAAAAAGGTAAAAAAACAGTTTGCAAAAAATCAAAAATTTATAACAATGGGGATATATTACCTAAGGAGTAAAAGCACTCATGTAAAGAGGAAAGACTGTTTTGTTATTGTTACTTATTACTCTGAAAATGGCAGAAAATTAAAAAATAGATCATAGTATTATCATTGCCTTAAACTTCAAATTCTCTTTATTATTCTAAAGAAGATTTTTATTTCTTAACTGTCAATTTAGAACTCACTCTGGGATTTCCCAGGCTCTGCCTCCTAGGGTCGGAAGTAGCAGCTGTCGCCATTTCTCCCTGGTGTTTTTATGTGAAATCCAGGATCCAAACTCGGGTTCTTTTGTTTGCAAGGAAAAGGCTTGACTCCTGAGCTATCTCTCCAGCCGCAGCACGTATTTATTTGATTTATACATGTGCATATAAAATGCAAACGTACTTATTTACAATTTAAAATTATCAGAAAAATAGAGGCTTAATGTTTACTTTGAACTGGAGAAAAAAAGATTTGAGGGAAAAATATTGATAGAGATTTAACATTTCTGTCAGAAATCTTATGTTCAGGAGCTAGGAGATGGATTAGTCAGTAAAGTATTTGCTTTGCATGCATGAGGACTTGAGTTCAATCCCCAGAAT
This sequence comes from Typhlomys cinereus, assembly GCA_023101885.1. Classification (NCBI taxonomy): domain Eukaryota; kingdom Metazoa; phylum Chordata; class Mammalia; order Rodentia; family Platacanthomyidae; genus Typhlomys; species Typhlomys cinereus. The sequence goes on along the minus strand of JALPQD010000148.1, from coordinate 4,207,416 downwards.
CCATGTAAACAGAGAGCCAGGTGTAGTAGCGTGTGATGTATTTCCAGTGATCGAAAGATGGGAGACAGAGACACCCGCTGCTAGCTTACTTAGCTTACTTGGTGAAGATGAAGGCTAATGAGAGACCCTGTCCCACACAAAATGTGGAAGGAATGACAAACAAGGTTATTCTCTGATTGCCACTTGTAAGCATACCCACAAGCATCCATGCATGTGCACACACATAATCTCATGCTTATCCTCTACTCTACCTTATAAAAGGTATAATAAAAGTTTCCTTTAGCCAAAGAAGGAGTTTCTATGGCACATCTTTTTGAACACAGTTCAATACTGAAACAGATTAGAAGACAAGCTAGAAAGAAAACATCTTCCTATCTCAAAAGTCACAAGGAATTGAACGACTTAATCTGAAGTGAGTGAAACCATCCCAGTCCTGCTCCCCTGGGGTGGGTAAAGTGGCTCCTGCAACAAATACAGATCAGGAACAAAGATGGGACCTTAGAGACAGCTACAGCCAGGTAGAGTAGAGCTACCCAGCACCCAGCCCGAGTTCCCTGAAACCTTCATGGTGGCACAAGAAATGACACTAAACAAACCCAGCACCTACTGCTGAGTAGATTGCCAATTATTTGTGCATGCATGCACGCGCGTGCACACACGCACACACACACACACACACACACACACACACACACACACACACGGAAGAAAAAAAAAAACAGAAAAATGTGACCTCAGCTTAGTTACTAACCAGACTGGAGTTGCATATAACTTACACTTGATTTTAGTAGTTAGTCATCATAGGTAATCCTCTGAAATAGCTACACAGGGGCTGGAGAGGTGGCTCAGGGGTTAAGCCTCTGCCTTGCAGGCAAAAGGTCCCGAGTTCGGATCCTAGACCCCACGTATAGATGCCGGGCGGAAGCGGGAGCGGCCTGCGTTTCTGGTCCTAGTAGGACAGAGCCTGTGAATCCCGGGGCAGAGTAAACAAGGAGGAGGTGAAGGCGTCCAAGTTCCCGAATTCGCCCGTGGTTCTGCGCACACACACAATTGAATAAATAATTTTTAAAAAAATTTGAAATAGCTACATAAATTTTATTTCATAAGTGAGGAACTAAATTTTTTAAAACTTAAAGTACAATGTGACTTTTTGAAATCTAAATTCCTGGCCTAAATGCACTGTGACTTTTGACTATAAACTCCACGTTTTAGATTGAGTTATATGTCCTAAAGGCATCTATTTTGTCCTAAACTTGAAATTGGCTATATTAAGAAGTAATTAATTGTTCTGGGAATGTAGACACCAGCTGCTAGCTTACCTGGTATACATGAGAACCTACCTGTTTGAATCTGAGCATCACAAGAGGAAGACAAAAAGGAGGAGAAATGGGAAAAGATTGAGATCTCTCATGATGAAAAGATTCACGTTTTAAAAATAGGGTGCCTGAAAATGTCCTAAGAGGATCATATGGATATATAAAGACTGAACCACACACATCCACAGTTTTGGAGTGGTAACTGTGGAGCTCTGTGTTAATTGCAACACACAAACCTAATTTTTTCACATGATTAATAAGTCAACTTTCATTGTACATTAGTCTAGTTTATTTTTTATTTCCAAAATGTGTAAATGAAAATAAGAAACTATGATGATTCCTTTCCAATAGAAGGGGAACACTAGGCCTTCCACGACTTTTTTTTTTTTAAAGAAACAAATGCCACCTGGATGGAACTTCACTGCATCCAAGATTGTTGCAACACCAGTGCTTAGCAACAGGGTCAAAGGTGATAAAGTTAATGACTTGGTGGAGTGTTGGCGCGGACTTGCATAGTCTTGGAAGCTAGCAGAGGGAAAGGTCCACTTTCTGCCAAGGTAATGAAAAAGCTGGAGGTCTGCCAGGGTTAGTTAATAATACAAGGAGAAGACCCTGTTCACCAGTCGTCACTTGGAGGTAAACCAATGACTGCTTGAGTGGAATCAGTCTGTCTGCCACACAGCTCATACCATCAGCCTGCTTGCATCAAAATATCTCATTGCTTCTCTAAACACATGACTAAAATATAGAAAACTGAGTTTCCACATGTCCCACATTTTAACCTCAACTGTTCTTCAGATCTAGTGTGTAGTTTAATCAATATCCCAATTCTTCCAAGAATACAATATTTTCATAAGAATTCTCCCTAATATCCAGAAATATATGTGGAAATATGCTTAATCTTTTTTCCATTTTCATGTATATGTGAAGGTGGGAGAGCTGCACATGTATATGAAGGCTTGCCTCTGTGTGTGTGTGCACGCATGAGCGCGCACACGCATGCACGCGCACGTGTTCTACTGAGTTGTATGTGTATGTGAAAGCAACCGGTCAACACTGTTAGCAATTACCAGGCCACTTTGTACAGTTTCCTCTATCCTGGCTGGAATGTGGAGATTCCCAAATGGACCACACTGGCTATCCCTGACTAATCGCCCAAGATCAACTCTATGACCTTATGAGATGACAATCCCTTGCCTGACAATCTTTCCTTCTCCACATCTTACTTCCCCCAGGACTCTATATCAAAATCTGAAATTTATAAAATATAGAAGCTTCTTTTATCCGGTGGGTCCTGAAAATTATCCCCCCACCCCAGCCACACAGGTCATGGTGGGTTATCTCCCCTGGCCTCTCCTACATTAAGCTATCTCTTCTGTTGTAATGCTTCACTGACCTTCAGGCAAAACTATGATTCTCCCGTCTATCAGGCCCTCAATTCTTATAAAACTATTTCTTAAGTCTCTCCCTTGTGTTAGATTAGTTTTATCAATGGGCCTCAGTGTAGGCCTTACAGATCCCAGGAATCATCCTCCATTGTTCTTTTACTGTATTCTTTTGAAATAGGGTCCCTAATGAAACCCAGAGCTGCTGAAAGGACTAGTCTGGTAGCCAACTTGCTTTGGAGACACCCTGTCTGCTTCTACTTAGGCTAAAATTACAGGTGGTTAATCACACCCACCCAGCCTTTTAGGTGGAGTCTGGGTTTCCACAATCCAATCCTCTTGCTTGCAAGTCAAGTACTTTAGCTACTGAACCTTCTCACTAGCCCAAATACTCCCAATTTTAAGTGATGGATGCAATGAATGTCCCCCAAATCATTCACAGTCATTCTCTTCTGTTGTCTTCATATGCCCTAAATAACCCATGTAAAATCTGCAGTAATCTGCCAGGTGCTATAATTACCATGTTACATATGCTAGAATGGCATTTTTCTATGACAAATAATTTTTGAAAACATAAAAATGTCTAAAAGTTTCAAGCTTGCTGTTAAAAGATGTACAAATATATTCTGCACTAAATTATTTACCCTTTTGTTTTCAGAATTATGAGACCTTCCCCAAATCCAAAAGCTTTCTATCCCATACTACAGGCATACTAAAACTGATAAACACTTTCAAAATAATCAGAAGCTCATTTCGTTGGTCAAGTACTCCTAGAGTCATAACAGACGTCAAATTAATCAATTAATTAATTAATTAAAAGAGTCAGCATTTCAAATGCTGACTAGGATGACTTAAAAATCAGTGAGTCCCTATGCTTAAGGGGAACACAGGAAAGGGTTCAGGGAAAAACCACTGGGTCATCAGAGAGGAGGGCCCAGAGGAGAGTCTGGCATGCACATTAAAGGATTCTCCGGGGATTGGGGGGGGGGGCACTGGGGGATGGGGAAGGAGGGGTGAGGGGAGGGGGGAACAGGAGGGTAGGGGGAGAAAGAGGGAGGGAGGGAACCGGTGTATATATTAAGTTTGTATGAGCGGAAATAATAATAAAAAATGAAAAAAAATCAGTGAGTCATTGTAGCTACATAAGAAAAAACTGAAGAAAATTGATTCAAGCTATATCTGCTAGGAAAAATTTGCTAAGCACTGTGCCAAGGTTTTTCTTCCTTTAGAGACAGCCTATTGAGATCTGTAATGTAATGAGATCTATAACATGAACAGGACCAGAAATATGTACAGATAGTTGAGGTACTTGCCTTGGTCATAAAATATAAGGGAATGTCAAAAGACTCAAGAATAGGATAATACCGGGTTTGGTTTGGTTCGGTTCGGTTCGGTTTGGTTCGGTTCAGTTCGGTTCGGTTCGGTTTGGTTTGGTTTGGTTTTTCACATTTTAGAGGTCAGGATCTTGCTTTGCGTCCACTGCAGCCTGGAATGCTGTGTATAATCCATTGTTACAGGCTGACTCTGAGCACAGAGTCCTCTGTCCTCTGTTTCCTCAGTACTTTACCTTGCCCAGCCAAAACAGCCAAACCTTTAAGTCAACCAACCGCAAGTAAGTTTGAAGAGTTTATTTACATTTTTTCCTTGGCAACACCAAAAGGATACATTGTAAGGAAACTGAGATCTGCTGTCAGGCTGGCTGACTCCCGGGACTTACTCAGGGCACTGCAATGGGATGAGGATCTCCTCCCTAACAACACTATCTAGATGGCAAAGTGAAACATACTATGTTGTAGAAGACTTAAAGTTTGCTATTAATATAGTGAAAGTGCCCCAGTGACAAATACTTTCATTCTTTTTCTTATTCATTAGTGAAGCTTTATCCCTAGAAGAGTAAAAGGGCCACCATAGAAACACAAATATTTATGGAAGGCAGTTTTATATATTTAATTTCTCATTGTAGCATGCATTTCTTTCATATATATAATTCTTTTTCTTTATATAATGTTTCTTGATTACTCAAATTATTCATTTGTATAATCATGATCATTAAAAACAATGATAAAGACAGCTAGAGAAAACAATTATAAATAATAATAAAATAAAACAATTTTTCTTGATTTTTATAGTACTCCTTTCATTGATTTACTGTCAAATATGCAATAATATCCCTCTCTTGAAGAGAAAGAAATACAACTCATTGTATTAAAATCCAGAAATTAGCAACATGTTTGTCTTTGACACTGTCTAATATTATACCACTGTGACAATGCTTCTCAAGTAAACCTCATAAAGATCCTTATACTAAAATGTTTTGACATACCTTGAGAAATGTGGACATAGACACATCTACTTCTTCTGATTCTAATTTATAAAAATATAGAAATGAAAAAAATGTGATTTCTTATTTTCTAAATTATACAGACATATCATGAGTATTTCTGTTGAAGACTAGACCCCACTTCTAGTCTCCCTAATAATACTAAAATAGAACCTTAAGTTAACTGAGTCAACTATGTAGCTAGAATTTCAGCTCCCAGAAAACCTGAGCCATCTGGAGGCATGCCAAAGATGGGAGGAATCTGTGCTTCTTTGCTCCCAAATTCCCTGTTCTCAGACCCCTCCCCCTCAACAAATCTAGACATAGAGCAAGAGGCAGCAGAAACCACAAAACTACATCATGTGATTTGTAACCCACTCACTCTTGAAAATTTAACAGAGTGAAAGTTTTCCTTTCGTCTCTTTTAAATATGATTTCCCTAATATTCAGGACATTTTGCTGTTTCTCTAAAGATTCTAACTTCTTCACCATGTGTTCTCTTGACAATCTCAAACTATACCTCTTTCAGGAAGCTGCCAGGATTCCCACCTTCTGCTCACAGACTCTCTTATCCTATTGATCTGCTTTAAAATTAATGTAAACATTCTCAACTCTTTTTCCACTTAATGATTCATGATTTCATAGAAAAAAAACTTATCCCAACACGCCTAAATTCCCATCATTTCTACCTAAATTTTTGTATAGAAAAGTTCACTTTGTGCTCTATGAATGTATCCTACTGCTTAAGCAATACACTTTCTCCAAATGTCATTTTTTAAAATCAGATTAAAAGCTGCCTGAATAGCATTTGCAAGCAATGCACATTGTCGTCAAAAGATTCAAAGGACTGCAAACATGATAATCTCATTGCTAAAATATAGAAAGACAATAGACAAGAAAATGTCTATCCTTTTCTTGTACCTGCCTATCCAAATATATTTAGGAAGCACCTGTGTTTGAGCATCTTTCTTCCAATTTGCTTCTTCCAATATCATCATGTGCACTTATGCATGCCATATGTATTTTTGGAAATCTTAAGTTTTGTAGCTGTGAAATATAGCAAAATGAGGTAATAAAACTTTTAACTCTAGTATTAACTGTTTACATTAATTCTAGTTATAAGTATGGGCAACATTGTGAAGATGAGCATGTATATGAGGATCACATATTATTCATCTCACAAGGGAAAACATTTAAAGCTGTAAACTCAAGGATTATGATAATGAAGATCATGAGATTTTATTATTTTATTAATTAAAATAAGCATTCCAAGATCCTACCTCTTTTAGTTTTATCAAATAAATATAGATATGCTGTTATCCTAGTTATTCCAAGGTCACCAGAAATTCTACCTTATTGTGAACCTGGAGAAAGACTAATCTTTTCTTTTCCTAGTTTTACAAGCATGTGGAGTACTCATCCCTGCTCCCCTTCAACCCCCTCTCTCCTCTCCTTCTCCCTTCCCTTCATCAATCTATCCTACACTCTACCACCCTCTTGCCTGTCTTCTTCTATGGAACCCAGAGTTCCCTCTGGCTTGTCTACTCTTGTGGAGATTCAAGCCTCTTGTGGCATACAAAGTTACCTCTCTTCAAGCCACCCCACTGATATGAGCATTTCCCTTCACTCATCCAACTTTCGTCCCCAAGATTCCCATTGTATGTTCTTATCTCTTTTGAGTTCTTCTACAGTTTGTGGGGGGCATGTTAGCATGTCGGTCATTATGCAGGTCTGAGAAGGACAAGTTTTACTGCAGTGAGTTCCTAAACACAATAGTCCTGCCTTGAATGGAATGTCTTGTCCAACAGTGAACCTTTCCTTCTTTAAGTTCTTATAATTTTACCACCCCCTCTTCCAAGAGGTTTCCACAGCCTTAGGATGAGGAGAGATTAGGTTGGCCTGATTCTAAGTGAACTTTGCTAGGTCCCTGGTACACTGCATTATGGCTGCCATTGCTGTTCACTTCACTGCTCTTCTACTGCCCTAGGCTGCATCCTGTCAGGGGGTCGAGATCCTCTACCCCTGTTGTAGATTTACAGGCTGAGTGTTGTGTTGAGAAAGGCTAATCTTAACCCAATTTCATTTTCAAAAGTGGCATGGTACAAGTCCTAATGAACACTGAGACCCTCAGTGTCAACAATCTTCATGACCGGCAGTCATTGCTTTTCCTTTCAATCTTGCCATTCCTCCACCCTCAGGCCTTAGTGTTCCTTAAGAGATGATAACTGATAATGTCAAGGACAAAATGTAGAAGTCAGAAGAGGAAGAAATAGGAACATGTCTTTATTACTCTAAAGAAATTACCAGTGGGATAAAATAGACTTAGTTCCTGAGGAGTTTCCAAATTTGTTGTTGACCAATTAATTCACCTTAGAAATCGAGTTATAAAGCATCAGGACAAAGGATGGTCTTGGTGACCAAATGTCTTCCCCCACCAGGACAGCCTTATACACTCCCAAAATTTTATGGGCCTCTAAGTGACTCAAGGGATGGAATCTCACCGAAGGAGATTATTTTATGGCCCCTTAAATCTCACCCATTATGAAAGTCTTCCTGATGAAACAATTTTTTTCTTCCTTTTCTCAGTTCATTCATTACTCTAAGATAATCCCCTAAAGACCACCTTTGGGATCTTTTCCTTCTTTGGGGATTATTCCTTCAATTATCTGCAAATGGTTATCAGCCCCCCACCCCACACTCATACACACATACTCCTTAGCTCTTCAGCCAACCTACACTCATGTAATTCTTTTAATCTTTCCTCATACATCAAAACCTCCAGCTGCTTAATCATTTTAGCTCCTCTAATAAGCAGTGAATTTGAGGGGGATTATGGTTTCCTTCACAAGCTTTTTTCATGTCAGCTATATCCCTTCTTCTCAGCCACATGCCAGATTTCTGTATGCCAATAGCCATTCATCAACAGGAATGAGGTTTTCCTGGAACGTTGTGCCTATGGTAAGAAATAAGGGGGGAAAAGAAATCTCCTTACCCATAAGTCATTTCTAGAGTGAATTAGTATTTACACAAAAAAATGTAACAAAAAGGAAAGAAATCTGCATGAAATTAGGAACAACTCAAAATTGTTATCCCATTGAAAAACTTTCTAACTATAAGTACAAATTTCAAAGTAATGTTTATCTTAAATATGACCTGATAAAATAAAAATAGAATCAATGCTTTTTGGTAAAACATTAAGTGAAAATGAAGGCAAAAACACACCCTTTGGATTCTTTAAGCACCCCAAAGAATTGGTAGTTTCCATTGTTCCTAAAAAGACCCATACACATGACAACATTTTACACTAATGATTATTACCAGGTAAGTGCACCTTGTTCCAACAAATCATTTCTACTATTTTCTGCCAGCTCCACTAGGGCCCAGCCTTCTGTTCTTTGAGCATCACAGACATTTTCAGTTTGACAAGATTCCATTCATCATTCATCCGTCTAAAAGAAACTTTTCCTTTGTCCATCCTCTTCTCCGAAATTTCACTCATCTCTCAAGATCTGACTTCAGTTGGAGTTCTCCAGGAAGCCTGCTTTGTCCTCTAAACCTCATAATGTTTAATGTCTCTACCATTAAAGATGCTCTCTCATATTATTCATTTGTTTCCTGTTTAATGGTTTTTACCCCACTATGAATTTGTAGTGTTTATTTACTCATTATCTCTCAAAAGAATCAGTACATTGTCTTTCAGAAAGATAGTGCTTAGGAATATTTTCTGATTCTAGCTGCAGTGAGAATCTCATGAAAAGCTCATAAACTTTGAAAAAGTTTAAGCATTCATGAAATATTAAATGTATTTTAAAATAGGAATAGTTCTACAATTAAAATTCCAAAACCGCTCTCCTATACCTCAGTTCCTATTGGATCAAAGAAAAATAAGCAAAGCCAACAAATATATATTCCATCCAGAACTTTATTTCCATGTTTACTGGAATTAAGTCACTATCTTTTATCTCCTACAAATATTTTTTTCATTATCACTATTACAAATCCACTCTTTTTACCCTTCTCAGAAATTTTTTTACATTCTTTTAATCTTTCTCCCTCAAGAATTAAAAATATGAGGACAGTTATCCAAATTGTCATAAACCCTCCTAGTCAGAGAACAACATGATTAATCATTGGATACCATGTAAAAAACAGGTCACAAATCATTCTCAGTAGCAAAGTATTGCTCATCATCATTTACTATGAACCTCTCTGCATGTGAGATCCTTCACTTCTCATCTTTAACTACTGAACAGTTAGCCTAAAGTTAAAGTGACCACTGTAAATGTCCAACAGATTGCTAAATCCACAAGCATACATTGGCCAATAAAAGCTCTAGTCTTCCTTTCAAGTGTATTTGCCTTTTCATGTTGTCCCACAACTCTTAAAAGCTTGATGCTTGGTGGCATCTCAACCTCTTTAAGGATATCTCCAAGCCAAGTGCTGACATCTTCTGCATGTGTAAATAAAAGACAAGCCCCAGGTTCACTCAGTAAAGTTCACAAAAGGTAAGCATGGGCCTTGAAACATTTCCTGGCTTCCTCTTTAAATGAAAATATAACCCATGGGCAAGAGTACAAACATGTTTGCGTTGGAATGCTTTTAGTATATAAAGAACAGCATCATGGATACAAACTGTTTTCTAAGTCCATGTGACAAGTTTATTAACACCTCACCAGTGAGACATGGGCACTCCAGGTCTTCACCTACCTCTTCCTATTCTTACTTACTTCCAGTGGTCTATACATCTTTTTTACTGAGTCTAATTAGATAATAGAGCATTAGTGTATCAAAACAAGCTATAATTTGAAGCTAGACTTAACTGAAACTCTAGTTCTATTAGTACAAAGTTATCATTAAATCTCTTTTTCCTTCCTTATATGATGAAGATTCTACTGACTTCAATTATATAGTGTTGAGAAGAAAGGCTCTAGAATGAGACTCTCTGGTCTCTCCTAGCTGTCACTTTTACACCTGAATTTTCTTAAGTAAATCATAAGTTTCTTTTCCTTATATTTCACTGACTTTAAAATATATTTATGACAATAATGTTCATGTGACAGCTAAATGAAATAATTTGTATACAATAACTTGGAAGGACATCTTAAACATAAAACATGAAACACTATTTTAGGGGGGAAAGCATGAAATGCCTCTTCAAGAAGGATACAGATGGGCCAGAGAGATAGCTCAGGGGTTAACCCTCTGCCTCACAAGCATAAAGTCCTGAGTTCAGATTCTGGATCCCATATAAAAATACCAGGAGTAAATGGCAGTGCCCTATACTTCTGATCCTGGAAGGCAGAACCTAGGAAACTCCAGAGAAAAGCAATGAGTAGGTAGAGCAATCCAGGATGATCCCTTGACCTCCACAGGCACACATAGTGTCCTCTGATAAACACAGACACACACACACACACACAAACACACACACACACACACACACACACACAGAGAGAGAGAGAGAGAGAGAGAGGCACACGTGCAATAAATAAATAATAAATCTTTTTTTAAAAAGAGGACATATTTCTCAGTTATTAAAATGTCATTACAAATTTCCAGAGATCATGTACAGAATAATGTGCTAAGAGGTATTTTCATCTTTAATACATACTGTCAAGTACATTTCAAAAAGAAACACAAGTACCTTATAGTGTCTTCCTCTTTCTGTTTGTTTCATTTCCTGAGAGAGTCTTGCTATAGTATAATCCAGCTGGGCTCAAACTTGCAATAATCTTTTTGTGTCATTCTCCAAAATACTGGGATTATGAACAGTGTATTCTTTTTGAGTAATCAGTCTAGAAATATTTTAAGTAAACCTAAATGGAATAGTATCTGTTATAATTGGGTGGGAAAGGAGAACTGTTATTAAAGATTTTTTTTTGGGGTAAATCTGAGTCCAGTTTATTGGAATAGCCTAACAGCTTTTATGCTAGAAAATTTTGGGGCAGAGAATGCTGCACCTGCAGACAGACACGTATCTTTTTAATCAGTAGGAATCACCTTTAGGATAAACATTCTTTAAGAATTTAACTCATTGTTTAAGGGTGAGACACAAACAAATCCTTATTACATCTTAACAGGTTTTTCCCAGCCCTCCAACAGGTTTTTTCCAGCCTCTCAGTCTCTCTAAATTTATCTGTCTTATAATATCTCACCAAACAGTCACAGGGTCTAAGTCTGTATTGTCATATTTAACAAAGACTTCATTTCAGGTTTAGTTAAAATACACTGAGATTGAGCTCCTTATTAATTTGTGTTATAGTTATTATATATTTTTGTAAATGGTAAAGGTGAAGCTGTTGGAGGGGGTGTATATAATACATTACTTTTTTTTTGAGGATATTAGATTGTGGCTGTTATCATATAAGTTGGCCTATATTAGGTTATAATGGTAAGAACTATATTAGAATTTATTTTATTTATTTATACTTTTTATTAATTCATGTGCTGTATAAGAAATAGTTGTGTGTTAATTTTAGGAGTCATATTATTATTATTTTTTATTAACTATGTGTTTTTTTATTAAAAATTTAATTATACATTTTAAAATTTTTTACCAGTTCCCTCCCTCCCCCCTCCTCCCCCTCCCCTTCCCCCAGTGCCTCCCCCCCAATTTCCAGAGAGTCCTTTATTGTGTACGCCTAACTCTCCTCTGGGTCCTCCTCTCCGATGACATATAAGGACCCAGTGGCATTTCCATAAGCCCTTTCTCTTGTTCCCCTTAAGCATAAGATCACTACTATGGCTGTCAATCCCTTGCCTCCAGGGGTCTCGGTGCCCTTAACAGATGCTAGACTTTATGAGGGCAACAGTGCGCTGGACATTGCGCAGGGCATGCAAAGTCCCATTATGATTGCTTTGGCCCCAACTATTGTTGAGAATCTTGCAAATCGTTGCTCCTCCCATCCTTTTGCTCTTACAATCTTACCGCCCCCTCTTCCGCAAATGTCCCTGAGCTCCAGGATGGGGAGAGATTAGGCTGGCCTAGTTCTATGTGATTGATATAGAGTCTCTGAAGTTCTGGATTGTGGTTTGTTGATTTTCTTTTGCAGTTTTGCTGCTCCTGCAATTCCCTTCACTCCATTCTGCTGGGCACTGTATGTCACCCCCTGGCCAGAGACAAAAAGCTGTTAAACTGGAGTCTTGTTGTAATAGCACATTCAAGGGTAGATGTAATAAGAGTAGGAAACCTCACTGAGGGAGGGGTCCATCACCCATTTGCAAAATGATTACTTTTTATCTGCTAGACTATATGCCCTCCCCTTCTGGTGAGATCAGGAAAGAACGTCTGTGAACTTAACCAGGTTTCTCATTACTTACTTGCAGACCTTGATGGAGGCCTATTTTCTCTGCTGTAACATGGTCTCCTCTCTCCTTGTTTCTGGTGTGGCCCTCCTAACCCATCTCTCTTGTTCATAATCCTTGCAATTACTGTGTTACATAGGTTTACTTTTGAGTGTCTCAATGTGGGCTGGGTGAGTTTGGTACTAGGAGCCACCTATTAGGGAGTACATAGGGCGCTTAATTTTCTGGGTTTGGGATACTTCACTTAATATAATTGTTTCTAATGACATCCATTTCCCAGCAAATTCCAGTAATTCATCATTTTTGATGGCTGAGTAGCACTGCAATGTATAGATGTACCACAGTTTCCTTATCCACTCGTCAACTCTTGGACATTTAGGTTGATTCCATGACTTTGCTATTGTAAACAGTGCTGCTATGAACATGGTCGAGCTTGTGCTATCGAGGCGAACCTCTGCTGCATGGGGGGTTATTCCCAAAAGTGGGATAGCAGGGTCATATGGCATTTCAATCTTTAATTTCTTTAAGAATCTCCAGACGGCTCGCCAGAGTGGCTGTATGAGCCTGCATTCCCACCAACAATGTAGGAGAGTTCCCCTCTCTCCACATCCTCTCCAGCATTTGTCGTTGTTTGTATTGTGGATTTGTGCCATCCTGACCGGGGTGAGATGATATCTCAGGGAAGTTTTGATTTGCATTTCCCTGATGGCGAAGGAAGTGGAGCATTTTTTAAGATAATTGTTAGACATTTTAATTTCATCTCTGGTAAAGTTTCTTTGAAGTTCCAGGGCCCATTTTTTAATTGGGCCAGTGTTTTCCTTGGAGTTTAATTTTCTAAGTTCTTTGTGTACTCTGGACAGTAGAGCTCTGTCAGATATGTGGTTAGTGAAGATTTTCTCCCATTCTGTGGGTTGCCTTTGAGCTCGTGTGACAATCTCTTTATCTGAACAGAAGCTCTTTAATTTCACAAGATCCCAACTGTTGAGAGTTGGTAGCAGTGACTGTGCCATTGGATGTCTGTTTAGGAAGTGTTGGCCTAGCCCAATCAGCTCGAGGGAGTTCCCTATCCTTTCAACTATGGTTTCTAAAGTCTCTGGCCTGATATCAAGGTCCTTGATCCATTTGGAATTAAGTCTTGTACATGGTGACAAGTACGGGTCCAGCTTTAATCTTCTGCATGTGGAGATCCAGTTTTGCCAGCACCATTTGTTGAAGATGCTGTTCTTTTTCCATTGGATTCTTTGGGCCCCTTTGTCAAACACCAAATGGCTGTAACTTTGTGGGCTTATATCTGGGTCTTCAATCCTTATCCATTGATCTGTGTGTCTATTTTGGAGCCAGTACCAGGCTGTCTTTATAACTATGGATTTGTAGTATAGACTTAGGTTTGGTATGGTAATACCTCCAGCTGTGTTTTTGTTACTCAGGATTGTTTTTGCTATCCTGGGTCTTTTGTGCCTCCATATGAACTTTGAGATTATTTGGTCAACTTCTTTGAAGAATTGCTTTGGGATTTTGATTGGTATAGCATTGAATCTGTATATTGCCTTTAGTAGGATGGTCATTTTTACGATGTTGATTCTGCCAATCCAGGAACAAGGGAGGTCTTTCCACCTTCTGGTGTCTTCTGCAATTTCTTTCTTTAGGGTTTTAAAGTTTTAATTGTAAAGGTCTTTTACCTCCTTAGTTAGGTTTATACCAAGGTATTTCATTTTTTTAGGGGTTACAGTAAATGGCATGGTTTCTCTCAAGGCTTTTTCACTTCTTTCATTCTGGGCATATAGGAAGGCCTCTGATTTTGCACATTTATTTTGTATCCTGCCACCCTGCTGAACTTCTCAATTAGTTCCAGGAGCTTCCTGGTGGAGTTTTTGGGATCCCTCAGGTATAAGATCATGTCATCTGCAAATAGGGATAGCTTGATTTCTTCCTTGCCGATTTGAATCCCTCTTATGTCCCTTTCTTGTCTTATGGCTTCAGCTAAGACTTCAAGTACAATATTGAATAGAAGTGGTGAGAGTGGACAGCCTTGTCTAGTTCCTGATCGAAGTGGGAATGCTTCCAATTGTTCCCCATTGAGCATAATCCTTGCTGTGGGCTTGTTGTACACAGCTTTTATTATATTGATGAAGGTTCCTTCCATTCCTACTGTCTCTAGCGTTTTGATCATAAAAGGCTGTTGGATCTTGTCAAAAGCTTTTTCTGCATCTATCAAGAGTATCATGTGGTCTTGGACTTTGGACTGGTTTACATGATGAATTACATTTATTGATTTGCGTATGTTGAACCAACCTTATGTGCTGGGGATGAAGCCTACTTGGTCCCCATGAATGATCTTTTTAATATGTTTTTGAATCCGATTTGCTAAGACTTTGTTGAGAATCTTTGCATCTGTGTTCATCAGGGAGATCGGCCTATAGTTTTCTTTTTTAAGTGAATCTTTATTAGGTTTTGGGATTAAAACGATATTAGCTTCATAGAAGGAATTTGGTAGTGTTCCTTCCTTTGCTATTTGATGGAACAGTTTAAGGAGTATTGGTGTTATTAACTCCTTAAATGTCTGGTAGAACTCTGTGCTGAATCCATCTGGTCCAGGACATTTTTTGGTGGGAAGATTCGAGATTACTTCCTCAATTTCCTTATATGTTATAGGACTATTTAAATAATTCACAACTTCCTGATTCAATTTAGGTAAGTTGTGTTTACTTAGAAATTCATCCATCTCTTTTGTGTTGTCAAACTTCACAGAGTATAAGTTTTTGAAATATGATGTTATAATTCTCTGGATTTCTTGGGTATCAGTAGTGATAACTCCATGT
Organism: Typhlomys cinereus; assembly: GCA_023101885.1. Lineage (NCBI taxonomy): Eukaryota > Metazoa > Chordata > Mammalia > Rodentia > Platacanthomyidae > Typhlomys > Typhlomys cinereus. The sequence goes on along the minus strand of JALPQD010000148.1, from coordinate 4,192,271 downwards.
TCATTTCTAATTTTGTTAATTTGGGTTTTCTCTCTCTTGCTTTTGGTTAGTTTAGCTAGGGGTGTATCAATCTTGTTGATTTTTTCAAAGAACCAGCTTTTTGATTGGTTGATTTTTTCTATTGTTTTCTTAGTCTCGATTTCAGATATTTCTCCCCTTATTTTGCTAATCTCTTCTCTTCTACTGCTTTTGGGATCAGATTGGCTCTAGTTTCTCTAAAGCTTTAAGCTGCATTGTTAAGTTGTTTATTTCTGATGTTTCCATTTTTTTGATGTGGGCATTAAGAGCTATGAACTTACCTCTTAGAACAGCTTTCATTGTGTCCCAGAGATTTTGGTAAGTTGTATTTTCGTTATCATTCACTTTCAGGAAATCTTGAATTTCCTTTTTAATTTCTTCCTGAATCCAGTTCTCATTCAGCATCATAGTGTTAAGTTTCCAGGAGTTAGTGTATTTTCTCTTGTTTGATGTGTTGTGGATGTCCAGCTTTAGGCCGTGGTGGTCTGATAGGGCACAGGTTAGAATTTCAACTTTCTTGTATATGTGTAGATTCATTTTGTGGCCCAATATGTGATCTATTTTGGAGAAAGTTCCGTGTGCTGCTGAGAAAAATGTGTATTCTTTGGTGCGTGGGTGAAAAGTTCGATAGAGATCTGTGAGGTCCATTTCTTTCAGGGTTTGATTAAGTTCCAAAGTGTCTCTGTTAAGCTTTTGACCTGTTGATCTATCCCATGTAGAGAGGGCGGTGTTGAAGTCCCCAAGAATTATCGTTTGGGGGTTGATTTCTTGCTTTAGACGCTGTAGGGTTTTCTTAATGAATGTGGAGGGGCCCGTATTGGGTGCATATATGTTCAGTATTATGAAATCTTCCTGGTGAATTGTACCTGTGACTAAAATGTAGTATCCACCCGTGTCTCTTATAATTTTTTTTTGGTTTGAAATCCACTTTGTCTGATAGCATAATGGCTACCCCTGCCTATTTTCTGCTTCCATTTGCTTGTAGAATTGTTGACCAGCCTTTTATTTTTAGAGCGTGCCTATCTTTTGTGGTGAGATGGGTTTCCTGCAGGCAACAGATTGATGGATTGTGATTTTTAATCCAAGTTTGTAATCTGTGTCTCTTGATTGGTGAATTAAGTCCATTAACATTTAGTGTTATAATGGAGAAACTATTGTTAATTCCAGACATTTATTATGTTTAGTAGCTTTTATAAGTATATTGCTTCGCTTTTAATGGTGTTATATTTGCCTTCTCTTCTCCTGGATATGCCTGTTTTTTTCTTCACGCTTGAGTATCATTTCTAGCAGTTTTTGAATGCCTGGTTTGGTGGACATGTATCCCTTAAAGTTGTCTTTGTGCTGGAAAATTTTTCTTTCTCCCTCAATCATGACTGATAGTTTTGCAGGGTAAATCAGCCTGGGTTGACATTTTTGCTCATTCAATACTTGAAGTATGTCTCTCCAAGCTCTTCTTGCTTTTACTGTTTCGACTGAGAAGTCATTTGTTATTTTAATAGGTTTGCCTTTAAAAGTGACTTGTTTTTTCTCCCTTGAAGCTCTCAGCACCAGTTCTTTATCTTGAATATGGAGTGTTTTAACTATTATTTGCCGCGGTGTGCTTCTATTTTGGTCGTATCTGTTTGGGGTGCGGAATGCCTCTTGTATATGAATGGGCCTCTTTTTTTTTAGATGAGGAAAGTTTTCCTTGATGATCGTTTGAAAAATTTCCTCAGGGGTGGTATTTTGAGATTCTTGCTCCGGTATTCCATGAATACGCATGTTAGGCTTCTTCAGGGTGTCCCATATCTCTTGGATATTTCTATCAAGTATCTTTTTGGCTTTAACCACCTCTTCCATTGAGCTGGTTAGTACTCCCACTTTATCTTCAAGGTCTGAAATTCTGTTTTCTGCTTCATTAGTTCTGTTGATAAGACTCTCTGTGGCGTTCTGGGTTGAAGATAACTTGTCTTTTAGCTGAGTTTTAAACTCTGCTTGAGTTTGTTTTAACTGCTCTATGCCACTTTTTGTTTCTTGCACTGTTTTTCTCAACTCCTCCAGATGTCTGTTGTGTTCCTCTTCAATGCGATTGATTCGATTATGTAATTCCTCCCGGATTTCCTCTTTCATAGTATTGAACATGGTAATGATCATATTTTGAAAGTCGTTATTCTGGGTCAGGCTTTCTTGGCCTTTTTCCGCGGGTTTGTTCTTGTTGGAGTCTAACATTATGGGATTAATTCCTTCAGTGGGAAATTTGTTTACTTGAGTGTTGCTTCTCATGGATTTGCACTTTGACTTTGGCATTGTCATTTTAACTCTTAAGATCTCTCAATTTCACTAAACTGAATTATTTGGCCTGGGGTACTGGTGGGCGGGGCCTGAACGGGGACTTACCTAGGGCGCGGGGTGAGGCCCGGGTGGACCGCGCGTGTCCCGACAGGCGGAGCGGGGTGGGGTGAACAAAAGGGAGGATGGGCGCGTTGGCGTGGAGCTATTTAACCCGAGGGCAGCTGGGGCGGGGCCCGGGCGCAGGGGGAGGTCCTCCTCGTCCCTCGGCCCCCGCGCGGCTCCGGCTGGATGGTGGGAGTCGGAGCCGGGTCCCTGTGGGCTGACCTGGGGTCCTAGAGCGCGTGGTGAGGCCCGGCTGGATCGCGCGTGCGCGTCCCGACCGGCGGAGCGGGGTGGGGCGAAAAGGGAACAAAGATTTTTTTTTTTAAAGTCTTTTTACTCAAAATCACTAAGTCAAAAGTGAAAAATATAGCGTCTCCTACTATAAGTTTGGGCATGTTTCACTTTGGTCAATCTTCATTTTACCCTTCTGACCTTTGAAAATGAAAAACAGGATCTTGAATATGTGGTTTTCAAAGAGAATGGGTACCCCAGCAAAATGTAGCTAGAGTCTTACTTACATGGAGCGACTATTAGAATTATGATATCAAACTAAAGATTCCTTCTCCAAATACGTTTTTAAAACTCACAAAGATGAAAATTCATTTAATTTGAAAAGTAAAGAGAAAATATCATTACTTAGTCAAAGGAACACTAAAATAGTAGTCCTTAAAAAATACTTGATTTAGGGGGCTGGAGAGGTGGCTCAGGGGTTAAGCCTCTGCCTTGGAGGCAGAAGGTCCTGAGTTCAGATTCTAGACCCCACGTATAGACGCCGGGTAGAAGCGGGGGCGGCCTACGTTTCTGGTCCTGGTAAGTGGAGGCGGTCCATGGTGGTTCCCGAATTCGCCCGTGGTTCTACACACACACACACACACACACACATACACACGCACATACACGCACAATTGAATAAATAAAAAAATTTAAAAATACTTGATTTAGGAATAGATTCCAAATTAGAAATCTTTGTAAATAAGAAAGTCTCTGCTGATATAAATGGTGAGACAGACATTGGTATAATCTTAACTATAAATTTTTATGTCACTAAAAAACTCTACTTCAAAATTTTTTCACATTTGTCCAGTATGATATTTCAACACATATAAATGACATATAATAATAAAACAGGATAATTGGTCTAGCCATTAAATATGTATCATCTGGTAACATACTCTTCTTATTTATTAACCCGATTTCAAGAGGTCATCTTCAACATAAAGGTGCAATTGGATTCACAGGATCTATATGTTTCCTCCATAGCAAGACACTTCATTTCATTTTCATATCTCACAATTCCGTAACTTACTAAAAATTCAACAGAGATAACCACACTTGGAATTTAATCCTTTTATTTCTTGGAGACACTGACTCACTTCCTTAGTGTAAGTCGTTATTCCACAAACTTTCAGGAAAGCTGGATTTTCAAAAATAAACACAGGAAAAGGTAGAGATAAGCGACAGAAAGATTAGTCTTTAAAACTAACTGGTTTTCTCCTTGAACAGAATGTGAGCAAGTTGAAACCCAAAGTTGCTTATGTGAGTGTATTTTTACAAATTTTATATCTAGTATATGACATAAAAAATTCATCACTTACTGTAAGAACAATAGGCCACAGAGGAATAAATTTATAAGTGTATAGACTAAGCCATAAAATTATTTAATTTTAAAATATAAAAAGATATTGCAAAAACACTATTAAAAATTTAAAGAACATGGAATATGTCAATATAAATATAGATGAAAATATCTTTACAAATCCTTTTTAAACTCAGAGAGAATAAACACTAAAAAAATGAAAATATTTTGGTGCAGAAATGCATTCTCTCCTTTAGAAATGTGCTTTGAATTTGCATATTAGGATTAAATTAGAAATAACTGTGCAATCAGTATTTAAACAGACATAAGGAACAGTCATTAATCTGAAAGCAGTAGAACTAATCACTATTTTATCTGAGTTAATCCTCTTTACTACATGAAGATCAGCTTAAAAAAAATGATTCAATTAAACCAGTCATGGTAGCACATGCCTGTGATCCCAGCGCTTGACAGCAAAAGAAAAGGGGACTGGAAATTCCAGGACACCTTTGATTACATGATAAATTTGATGCCAGCCTGGGTCACATGAGACATTGTAGAAAAGCAAAAAACAATTCAGTAGATCAACTGACTAGTCATACAGTACAAAGAGAAATAGAAAAATTATCACACTGTCATGCACTTATCACAGAAAAATTAATTTCTATACAGGAGACAAAGAATGAAATTGCACTCACTAATAACCTAGAATTTCACCTCTCCTTCTTATACATGGCCAAAATTATGGACCAGACTTTATGGAATAATGGAAAATATGGAAAAAACACTATATCTGTGTTTTTCCAAACACAACTTTAACATGTGGCTGATGCACCTAAGCTGCATTTTCACTTTTATTTCATCTTCATATCTTGGATGATAATAGGGGATAAAAAATAAAAACAAGAAGTTTATGATAATGGTAGTGGCCATTGCCAGACTTCTTGGTACACAACTGTGAATCCAGAACATGGCAGGTGAGCTCAGGAAGATCAAGACTTCAGAGTCATCCTTGTCATGTAGCAAATTGAAGACAAATCTAGGCTCCATGAGCCCATGTTTCAAAAAAGAAGAAAACAAAACAAAAAAATATGAAGCATAGATAATTTTTGAATCATGTTTTTGCAGAATCTAAACTAACAAAAGAATAAATCTCTAACAAAAGCAAATAAAAACTCCTTTAATTGCTTTTACTGTAAGTCAATGCAATTGATAGTCACTGATAGTGCTTCCTCCTTTTCAAATGCCACCACAATTTGAGGATTAAAGGTATGTTAGATTGTTCCAAGAAAAGATAATATCTAAGCAGCTGGAAGGAACTATCTCTGTGTGCTAGAAAATGCTTTTTGAACCAGTGCCCACAGTTTATTTGACCTTAACATAATATCCCAGTCATTAAACAACAGTGAATACCACATTCTTGGATTAACATAATTTGTGAGTTACTAGAGTTTTCTCCCTCCCCAAGATTTCCGTACTTCATGCGTCATTGAAGCTACTTAGGTGATATTAAAATAAAAATAATCCTATAAAAGAAAAGTATAAACACACAAATCCCTCCTGATTAGAATTCCAAAAAGACATTTTACTGTTGAAACAGATCATGGTGAAGGAAAAACAGTAGGTTTCATAGTTTATTTACAATGAAGATAAAATCTTAATATGAAAATACACCATTTTAAACCAGAATTTCCCTTATTCCTATTATCTCAAGTTCAAATGAGGTGTCTGTTGTGGTCTAATTGTCTTTGGATGAGTGAAAGACATTCATCAGCAGATTAAGCAGGTGTAGCAGAACTATATTCATATGTGAATTGGTGGAGGTAGAGGGAGAAGGAACATGCACAAAATATTCATATCCTTTTGCAATTCTGAGTGTGTGTTTTTGTTTTGTATGTCTTTTTTCTTTTGAGGTAAGAAGTAGGGAGTATGATATTTGTTTATTTATCCAGATATACTACTTCCATAGTTTACACACACACACACACACACACACACACACACACACACACATGCATAATCTATATTCTACAAATTCAGCATTGAAAAACAGTATAATAATCTGAATGTTTCCATGCAAGAATTCAGCACAACTTGTGTGCTTCTCCACTTCCTTCTCCTACCTTACCTATGTTTCATGCAGAGCATGAAACAAATTTTCAGAATAAACCAATTTTCAAATGAGAAAACCACCCATTGTTTTCCAGAGTTGGAATCTAGGCACATGCAGACCACCAGTTCCTAGAAAAGCAGAGAGCATTCAGTCTTTGATAGAAATTATCCATGGAGGCATTGCAAGTGAGTCTTTGTCCCACCTGGTCCTTGATCACCATCTACTAAGATCCTGAGTCCCACTTGGTCCTTGATCACCATCTACTCAGGTCCTGAGTCTGATCATATGAATCCCAATCTGTTCATATGACCTCTTCAGTCCTATGATTCATGTCCTGCCATGCTAGTCCACCTGTGCAGGAATATCTTCTGTTCTGCATGCTTCCACCAAACCCATTCCACAACCTGCTTTCCTGTGGAGTCATGCCCTCTACCTTGTGCATTCAAAGTCTACAAATTTAGTGTTGCTTTCCCAAATCCCTATGAATCTAGGTCTGAGGCAGACGGTGTATCTCTTCAGGATTTTCCAATCTCTTCTGGAAAGACTTTTTCCCATCTGTTCTCTCAGCTCCCAGTCTAGAGAAGTACTTTCTGGTTTAGTAGCAAATTATCTCCACATATTGGAGTAGCAAATTATCTCCACTTTACTCATTGCTGTGGCAAAATGCCTGACAAGAAGCAACTAAAGGAAAGAATGATTTATTCTGCTTTGCAATTGAAGAGAATAGATTCTATCATGATGAGAAGACATAACAAGAGGAAGAGTAGGTTGGCTGGTCACGTTGCATCCACTATCAGAAAGCAGAAAGAAACCAATGTGCCTGCTCACCTATCTTTTTCCTCTTTCTTCATTCAGGACCACACTCCAGGGAATGGTGCAACCCACATTCATATGGGTCTTTCCACTTCAGTTAACCTAAACTAGGTAATCCCTCATATGTATGACCAAAGTTTTACTTCCATGGTGAGTCTAAATCCCATCAAACTTTTCAAAAATTTTGATTAGTCACTTTTTATTAGTCAAATCTCTACCATTTACCTTTTGAAAACTTGAAAACTAATATCAAAAATATTTTGGGGGACTCGAGAGATGGCTCAGCAGTCTAGATTCTGCCTCACAATCACAGGCACATTCAGAGGGTCCTGAATTCAAATCCCTGGTCCCACATAATAATGCCAGGCAGAAACTGTGGAGGCCTGTACTTCCCCTACTGGCGGATGGACCCTGGAAAATCCCAGAGTGAAGCAAAAAAAAAGGTAGAAGCAATCCAGGGTGATTACCAAAGTCACCCTTGGTCCTCCACAGGGACACACATTGCCCTCTAGTACACATAATAAAACACAATATAAATAAAGTTTTTTTTTTAAAATTGGCTCTGTTACATACCAGAGATTGTGATCAGTAAATGGTGTAACTATGAAAATTTAGGATTGAAGTGGTGTGAAATGAAATGTTTTAACTACTAACAAGAAAAATGAAAATGATTCTTAGAGTAACTTATAAATGAACCGATACTTCTATCTGCTAGATGGGAGCACTTTGGAAACCAATAATGTTGTGCATGGACACCTATAATACATAAAGTCACATGTAAGAGGACACGGTGATCAATTCATACATCTCCTATGGTCCTGTTTTTCTGGATAATGAGATAATGATAAGATGAGGCCTTCCTTCCATGGGGACATTCTTCTGCTATCACAAATCATTTTCTTTTTTTTTTAATTAAAAATTTAATTATACATTTTAAAATTTTTTACCAGTTCCCTCCCTCCCCCCTCCTCCCCCTCCCCTTCCCCCAGTGCCTCCCCCCCAATTCCCAGAGAGTCCTTTATTGTGTACGCCTAACTCTCCACTGGGTCCTCCTCTCCGATGACATATAAGGACCCAGTGGCATTTCCATAAGCCCTTTCTCTTGTTCCCCTTAAGCATAAGATCACTACTATGGCTGTCAATCCCTTGCCTCCAGGGGTCTCGGTGCCCTTAACAGATGCTAGACTTTATGAGGGCAACAGTGCACTGGACATTGCGCAGGGCATGCAAAGTCCCATTATGATTGCTTTGGCCCCAACTATTGTTGAGAATCTTGCAAATCGTTGCTCCTCCCATCCTTTTGCTCTTACAATCTTACCGCCCCCTCTTCCGCAAATGTCCCTGAGCTCCAGGATGGGGAGAGATTAGGCTGGCCTAGTTCTATGTGATTGATATAGAGTCTCTGAAGTTCTGGATTGTGGTTTGTTGATTTTCTTTTGCAGTTTTGCTGCTCCTGCAATTCCCTTCACTCCATTCTGCTGGGCACTGTATGTCACCCCCTGGCCAGAGACAAAAAGCTGTTAAACTGGAGTCTTGTTGTAATAGCACATTCAAGGGTAGATGTAATAAGAGTAGGAAACCTCACTGAGGGAGGGGTCCATCACCCATTTGCAAAATGATTACTTTTTATCTGCTAGACTATATGCCCTCCCCTTCTGGTGAGATCAGGAAAGAACGTCTGTGAACTTAACAGGTTTCTCATTACTTACTTGCAGACCTTGATGGAGGCCTATTTTCTCTGCTGTAACATGGTCTCCTCTCTCCTTGTTTCTGGTGTGGCCCTCCTAACCCATCTCTCTTGTTCATAATCCTTGCAATTACTGTGTTACATAGGTTTACTTTTGAGTGTCTCAATGTGGGCTGGGTGAGTTTGGTACTAGGAGCCACCTATTAGGGAGTACATACGGCGCTTAATTTTCTGGGTTTGGGATACTTCACTTAATATAATTCTTTCTAATGACATCCATTTCCCAGCAAATTCCAGTAATTCATCATTTTTGATGGCTGAGTAGCACTGCATTGTATAGATGTACCACAGTTTCCTTATCCACTCGTCAACTGTTGGACATTTAGGTTGATTCCATGACTTTGCTATTGTAAACAGTGCTGCTATGAACATGGTCGAGCTTGTGCTATCGAGGCGAACCTCTGCTGCATGGGGGGTTATTCCCAAAAGTGGGATAGCAGGGTCATATGGCATTTCAATCTTTAATTTCTTTAAGAATCTCCAGACGGCTCGCCAGAGTGGCTGTATGAGCCTGCATTCCCACCAACAATGTAGGAGAGTTCCCCTCTCTCCACATCCTCTCCAGCATTTGTCGTTGTTTGTATTGTGGATTTGTGCCATCCTGACCGGGGTGAGATGATATCTCAGGGAAGTTTTGATTTGCATTTCCCTGATGGCGAAGGAAGTGGAGCATTTTTTAAGATAATTGTTAGACATTTTAATTTCATCTCTGGTAAAGTTTCTTTGAAGTTCCAGGGCCCATTTTTTAATTGGGCCAGTGTTTTCCTTGGAGTTTAATTTTCTAAGTTCTTTGTGCACTCTGGACAGTAGAGCTCTGTCAGATATGTGGTTAGTGAAGATTTTCTCCCATTCTGTGGGTTGCCTTTGAGCTCGTGTGACAATCTCTTTATCTGAACAGAAGCTCTTTAATTTCACAAGATCCCAACTGTTGAGAGTTGGTAGCAGTGACTGTGCCATTGGATGTCTGTTTAGGAAGTGTTGGCCTAGCCCAATCAGCTCGAGGGAGTTCCCTATCCTTTCAACTATGGTTTCTAAAGTCTCTGGCCTGATATCAAGGTCCTTGATCCATTTGGAATTAAGTCTTGTACATGGTGACAAGTATGGGTCCAGCTTTAATCTTCTGCATGTGGAGATCCAGTTTTGCCAGCACCATTTGTTGAAGATGCTGTTCTTTTTCCATTGGATTCTTTGGGCCCCTTTGTCAAAGACCAAATGGCTGTAACTTTGTGGGCTTATATCTGGGTCTTCAATCCTTATCCATTGATCTGTGTGTCTATTTTGGAGCCAGTACCAGGCTGTCTTTATAACTATGGATTTGTAGTATAGACTTAGGTTTGGTATGGTAATACCTCCAGCTGTGTTTTTGTTACTCAGGATTGTTTTTGCTATCCTGGGTCTTTTGTGCCTCCATATGAACTTTGAGATTATTTGGTCAACTTCTTTGAAGAATTGCTTTGGGATTTTGATTGGTATAGCATTGAATCTGTATATTGCCTTTGGTAGGATGGTCATTTTTACGATGTTGATTCTGCCAATCCAGGAACAAGGGAGGTCTTTCCACCTTCTGGTGTCTTCTGCAATTTCTTTCTTTAGGGTTTTAAAGTTTTCATTGTAAAGGTCTTTTACCTCCTTAGTTAGGTTTATACCAAGGTATTTCATTTTTTAGGGGTCATAGTAAATGGTATGGTTTCTCTCAAGGCTTTTTCACTTCTTTCATTCTGGGCATGTAGGAAGGCCTCTGATTTTTGCACATTTATTTTGTATCCTGCCACCCTGCTGAACTTCTCAATTAGTTCCAGGAGCTTCCTGGTGGAGTTTTTGGGATCCCTCCGGTATAAGATCATGTCATCTGCAAATAGGGATAGCTTGATTTCTTCCTTGCCGATTTGAATCCCTCTTATGTCCCTTTCTTGTCTTATGGCTTCAGCTAAGACTTCAAGTACAATATTGAATAGAAGTGGTGAGAGTGGACAGCCTTGTCTAGTTCCTGATCGAAGTGGGAATGCTTCCAATTGTTCCCCATTGAGCATAATCCTTGCTGTGGGCTTGTTGTATACAGCTTTTATTATATTGATAAAGTTTCCTTCCATTCCTACTGTCTCTAGCGTTTTGATCATAAAAGGCTGTTGGATCTTGTCAAAAGCTTTTTCTGCATCTATCGAGAGTATCATGTGGTCTTGGACTTTGGACTGGTTTACATGATGAATTACATTTATTGATTTGCATATGTTGAACCAACCTTGTGTGCCAGGGATGAAGCCTACTTGGTCCCCATGAATGATCTTTTTGATATGTTTTTGAATCCGATTTGCTAAGACTTTGTTGAGAATCTTTGCATCTGTGTTCATCAGGGAGATCGGCCTATAGTTTTCTTTTTTAAGTGAATCTTTATTAGGTTTTGGGATTAAAACGATATTAGCTTCATAGAAGGAATTTGGTAGTGTTCCTTCATTTGCTATTTGATGGAACAGTTTAAGGAGTATTGGTGTTATTAACTCCTTAAATGTCTGGTAGAACTCTGTGCTGAATCCATCTGGTCCAGGACATTTTTTGGTGGGAAGATTCGAGATTACTTCCTCAATTTCCTTATATGTTATAGGACTATTTAAATAATTCACAACTTCCTGATTCAATTTAGGTAAGTTGTGTTTACTTAGAAATTCATCCATCTCTTTTGTGTTGTCAAACTTCACAGAGTATAAGTTTTTGAAATATGATGTTATAATTCTCTGGATTTCTTGGGTATCAGTAGTGATAACTCCATGTTCATTTCTGATTTTGTTAATTTGGGTTTTCTCTCTCTTGCTTTTGGTTAGTTTAGCTAGGGGTGTATCAATCTTGTTGATTTTTTCAAAGAACCAGCTTTTTGATTGGTTGATTTTTTCTATCGTTTTCTTAGTCTCGATTTCAGATATTTCTCCCCTTATTTTACTAATCTCTTCTCTTCTACTGCTTTTGGGATCAGATTGCTCTAGTTTCTCTAAAGCTTTAAGCTGCATTGTTAAGTTGTTTATTTCTGATATTTCCATTTTTTTGACGTGGGCATTAAGAGCTATGAACTTACCTCTTAGAACAGCTTTCATTGTGTCCCAGAGATTTTGGTAAGTTGTATTTTCGTTATCATTCACTTTCAGGAAATCTTGAATTTCCTTTTTAATTTCTTCCTGAATCCAGTTCTCATTCAGCATCATAGTGTTAAGTTTCCAGGAGTTAGTGTATTTTCTCTTGTTTGATGTGTTGTGGATGTCCAGCTTTAGGCCGTGGTGGTCTGATAGGGCACAGGTTAGAATTTCAACTTTCTTGTATATGTGTAGTTTCATTTTGTGGCCCAATATGTGATCTATTTTGGAGAAAGTTCCGTGTGCTGCTGAGAAAAATGTGTATTCTTTGGTGCGTGGGTGAAAAGTTCGATAGAGATCTGTGAGGTCCATTTCTTTCAGGGTTTGATTAAGTTCCAAAGTGTCTCTGTTAAGCTTTTGACCTGTTGATCTATCCCATGTAGAGAGGGCGGTGTTGAAGTCCCCAAGAATTATCGTTTGGGGGTTGATTTCTTGCTTTAGACGCTGTAGGGTTTTCTTAATGAATGTGGAGGGGCCCGTATTGGGTGCATATATGTTCAGTATTGTGAAATCTTCCTGGTGAATTGTACCTGTGACTAAAATGTAGTATCCATCCGTGTCTCTTATAATTTTTTTTGGTTTGAAATCCACTTTGTCTGATAGCATAATGCCTACCCCTGCCTATTTTCTGCTTCCATTTGCTTGTAGAATTGTTGACCAGCCTTTTATTTTTAGAGCATGCCTATCTTTTGTGGTGAGATGGGTTTCTTGCAGGCAACAGATTGATGGATTGTGATTTTTAATCCAAGTTTGTAATCTGTGTCTCTTGATCGGTGAATTAAGTCCATTAACATTTAGTGTTATAATGGAGAAACTATTGTTAATTCCAGACATTTATTATGTTTACTAGCTTTTATAAGTATATTGCTTCGCTTTTAATGGTGTTATATTTGCCTTCTGTTCTCCTGGATATGCCTGTTTTTTTCTTCATGCTTGAGTATCATTTCTAGCAGTTTTTGAAGGCCTGGTTTGGTGGCCATGTATCCCTTAAAGTTGTCTTTGTGCTGGAAAATTTTTCTTTCTCCCTCGATCATGACTGATAGTTTTGCAGGGTAAATCAGCCTGGGTTGACATTTTTGCTCATTCAATACTTGAAGTATGTCTCTCCAAGCTCTTCTTGCTTTTACTGTTTCGACTGAGAAGTCATTTGTTATTTTAATAGGTTTGCCTTTAGAAGTGACTTGTTTTTTCTCCCTTGAATCTCTCAGCACCAGTTCTTCATCTTGAATGTGGAGTGTTTTAACTATTTTTTTTTATTAAAAATTTAATTATACATTTTAAAATTTTTTACCAGTTCCCTCCCTCCCCCCTCCCCTTCCCCCAGTGTCTCCCCCCCAATTCCCAGAGAGTCCTTTATTGTGTGCGCCTAACTCTCCACTGGGTCCTCCTCTCCGATGACATATAAGGACCCAGTGGCATTATTTGCCGCGGTGTGCTTCTATTTTGGTCGTATCTGTTTGGGGTGCGGAATGCCTCTTGTATATGAATAGGCCTCTCCTTTTTTAGATGAGGAAAGTTTTCCTTGATGATCGTTTGAAAAATTTCCTCAGGGGTGGTATTTTGAGATTCTTGCTCCGGTATTCCATGAATACGCATGTTAGGCTTCTTCAGGGTGTCCCATATCTCTTGGATATTTCTCTCAAGTATCTTTTTGGCTTTAACAACCTCTTCCATTGAGCTGGTTAGTACTCCCACTTTATCTTCAAGGTCTGAAATTCTGTTTTCTGCTTCATTAGTTCTGTTGATAAGACTCTCTGTGGCGTTCTGGGTTGAAGATAACTTGTCTTTTAGCTCAGTTTTAAACTCTGCTTGAGTTTGTTTTAACTGCTCTATGCCACTTTTTGTTTCTTGCACTGTTTTTCTCAACTCCTCCAGATGTCTGTTGTGTTCCTCTTCAAAGCGATTGATTCGATTATGTAATTCCTCCCGGATTTCCTCTTTCATAGTATTGAACATGGTAATGATCATATTTTGAAAGTCGTTATCCTGGGTCAGGCTTTCTTGGCCTTTTTCCGCGGGTTTGTTCTTGTTGGAGTCTAACATTATGGGATTAATTCCTTCAGTGGGAAATTTGTTTACTTGAGTGTTGCTTCTCATGGATTTGCACTTTGACTTTGGCATTGTCATTTTAACTCTTAAGATCTCTCAATTTCACTAAACTGAATTATTTGGCCTGGGGTACTGGTGGGCGGGGCCCGAACGGGGACTTAACTAGGGCGCGGGGTGAGGCCCGGGTGGACCGCGCGTGTCCCGACAGGCGGAGCGGGGTGGGGTGAACAAAAGGGAGGATGGGCGCGTTGGTGTGGAGCTATTTAACCCGAGGGCAGCTGGGGCGGGCCCGGGCGCAGGGGGAGGTCCTCCTCGTCCCTCGGCCCCCGCGCGGCTCCGGCTGGATGGCGGGAGTCGGAGCCGGGTCCCTGTGGGCTGACCTGGGGTCCTAGAGCGCGCGGTGAGGCCCGGCTGGATCTCGCGTACGCGTCCCGACTGGCAGAGCGGGGTGGGGTGAAAAAAAGGGGCGATGGGCGCGTCGGCGTGGAGCTATTTACAAATCATTTTCTCATTAGATCCATGTCAAGGATGCTGGAGACGAACTCCCAAACCAACCAAGGAACAAGATGAATGAAAACTTCATCTCTGCCAAGACTGAATGACATTGGTCTTACCTCCTAGACTACAAGAGAGACACTGGCAAAAAATCTTTGGTATTTTCAAAATGATACATTGTAAATTTGTGGGGGGGTTTAATGTACTTTTTTGTCAGTCTTTCCCTGGTTAAAGCCTGGAAAGCAGGTTGTTTCAAATCATAGCACTCACCCTTGCACCCCTTCTCACTGAATGCTCTGTAGTTTTTATCTTTCAGTGGAGTTTGCAGGGGGAATCCATCTCCATGCTCCATGGGTCTCCTTCCCATTAAGCCCGCTGCTAATCTCCTTTCCAGGAAACGCTTTGCTCATTCACTAAACAAATCTTTATCAATCTCCTCCTTGTGAAATGCCAAGCTCTAAGTAATGAAGAATAGCATAGAACATGACAGACTTTGTTAATAAGTGACAAGCCAGTGCTGGAAACTTTCTTTCTCTGTCTTCACTCACACTTTGCCTATCCCATTTGCATATTTCTTAAGAAACTTTTATAATATATTTTATAATTCTTTGCTACACATACTTCTAATGTAGTATATCATTTAGGCAACATGTTAACCATATATACAAATATTTACTAACTACATTATCCATACCAGCTGATGCATATCATTGCTAGAAAAAAGTTTTGAAATTCAATATTCAGTAGTGAATATTACTATTTACTGCTTATTACTATTACTATTGCTATTTAAATTAATTACTATTTAATTACTATTACTATTTAAAAATTAATTTAAGAATCCACCACAAAGGAGATGGCTTAGTGGACAAAATTCCTGTCTTATAAGCATGAGAATAAGAGTCCAAATCCCCAGAACCCTATGTAAAAGCTAAAAGGTGTGGTGGCCACCAGTAATACTAGCACTTATGAGGTTAGGAGGCAAAGATAAGGAATGCCCAGGAATATCCGCCTAGTTATCCTAGCGACTGGTGAGCTTTACATTCAGTTGAGAGATTGAATCTTCATAAAAATGAAGATATGGAGGAAAACATCTGATATCAACTTGAAGTTTCCACGTATGCAAAAGCATGCATATGCATACATGCACACACACAAATACACATTACCTCATGCAAACAAAAAATCCAGGGCTGGGGAGATAGTTCAGTGGTTAAAGCTCTTTCCTTGGGAGCAAAGGGACCTGAGTTCTGATCCCCAGATCCCACGTAAAAATGTCAGCTAATGACATGCACAATGGCTGACATGTCAATGACCCCCCCAACGTCTAGCATGGATCACAGGGGAGAAGGCTTCAGCCAGTAGGATCCTTAGAGGCAAGGGATTGTCATAATAGAGTTCCCATGCTAACGGGGAGCCAAAGAAGGGATCCTGGGCTATCCCACTGAGTCCTGAACCCTTATAAGGTTGGAGAACTCAGAGGGAAGTTCAGTGCCCACATAAAAGGATGCTCCAGGGGATGGGAGGGAGAAAGGGGAGACACTAGGAGAGGGAGAGAGAGGAAGGGAAAGAAGGGGAAAGGACAGAGAGTGCAATGGGGGAAGGGAAGGGAGAGGGAGAGGATGGGGGTACCTATTGAGCTTGTATGATTAGGAAAAATATAAAATGTGGGAGAAAAAATGTCAGTCAAGTCAGTCGACTCTGCGTTATTCTAGACGTAAGAGATGAAACCTGGGACTTCCCAGAGCAAGCTGGCTGGCCAGACAGTCCACATGGTACATCATTAATTACAGACCCAGGCTTCTCCCAACAACAATGTGAAAAAGCGATCAGTGATGATTCCCAATATCACCTTGTGCCTCCACAGGCACACACATTCAAGTGTACTCAAGTGTACACCCACCCACAAGCAAACACATACACACAAGTATGCATGCACCCCATATGCATACATGAAAGAGAAATGCATCCATCGCAGGAGTGGCAAGATTACTCCATGAGTAAAGGCTCTTGCTCCCAAGCCTGATGACCTGAGTTCAAATCCTAGAACCCACTCAGTGGAAAGACAGAAACAATTTCCACAAATTGTCCCCTGACTACTACATGCATGATTTGCCATACAGACGAATACACACACACATGCACAAACACACACACACATGCGCACGAACGCATGCATGCACTCACGCATGCACATACACACACTAAATAATTGAACAAAAGAAACAAAAGAAAACCCATTACAGGAATAAGGAATGTAGCTCAGTGGTATAAGTCTTACTTGGCATGACTGAGGCAACAATATCCCCATTTCTACATAATTATGTTTATTACTTGATATCCTCTATGGTAACTTAAGTTTAAAAGCAAAGTCTAACTGTTCTAATGATGTTATTCACAGTGACCTCATTGAATCTTCAACTTTCCCTATTTATTCTCAAAATGTTTATTGTCTTTTCAAATCTCAGAGTGACAATGTTTTGCACAAACTTGGTACAGATTACATCACAAGATCATAACTTGGTATGCATTGACATTTATAAATAAAATGTGTATCTCTGGGTTTGTTCCTATTAGTTTAAATTCCAAAGAAAGTGCAGACTGTATGAAAGCACTGATATTTGTCCTCTATTATTAATTAAATTAAATTAAATTAAATTAAATATGTCATCAGGACTGTTTTACTCATATCTTATAGGAAAAATCTAGACCCTAAACATGCCATTCCTCATCTCACAACTGTTTTTCAGTTTGCTATTACATAGAGGGAGGATAGTAGCTAACACTTACATGCACAAGCAAGATTTTCATTTATTCTTCATTTATTCTACCCCATGCTTGGAAAATACATCCAGAAAACAACTGACATTTTGTTGCATGACTATTTTCTACTCCAGTTTGACGTTTCTACTCAACTGATCTCTGGGAAAATGCACAGGCCATGGTTTATTCGCTTTGGAAATTATTTCAGAGTGAAAAGTCGCCTCCCAAATGAAGCCTGTTTTAGCTGCACATAATATTTTCCGCAGAAGTGCCTATAAAGTCTACTAAAATAAGAAAGTGCTCATTATTTTTGATAAACAGTGAAGACTGGAAATTCATATTTCATTTTAGTACCACAAGTGTGGAGCTGAGATACAGTAGCGGGCTTTTTCTGCCCAGCATAATGGCCTATTATTTTATGAATTGCTATTTACTTTGTGTCTGTAGCTTAACCCTAAGTAAACTCTACCTTTCTTCTTTTGCTAGCTAAGTGGGGCAAAAAAAAAAAATTACCTCAAACCTTCCCACGTGTCAAAGCTGCCTTAAAATATTGGTATTTAAAGGAGGCATAATACCAGTAAGTCTGGAGTGATTAGGCACTCTGCATGAAGATACACAGGACTGGGCTGCAGAGTTTGTGACAGAAATCTTAAATTAGTAGAGCAACATGGGCAGTGTAACTTTCTCACAGACCACAAGAATAAAGTGTTGTCAAATCCTTAACTTGTGGTGATGGCACTTAGTAAGTATTGGCCTAATAAAGGGGCAAAGAGTATATGAGTTTCTCCTATTCTGATTTTTTTTCCTACTCAGAACTTTGAAGTTTTTAAAGCTTTGTTCTCTTCCTCTCTGCCAGCCCAATAAAAAGAATTATTATTACTACCACATTTGTGTGTCTTGGATTTTAGTTTTGGCTAATGCAAAGCACTTTTACAACATGATCTTGGTTGAAGGAGCAATTAGAATTAAGGAACCTTATCCAACAATTACAGCACTTATTGCAATTATATTCGTAACTGAGTAAGTTGACGACTTGCTGAGTTACCCAACACTACATTTTTATTTTGCTTTTAAAGTTATCAAAAGCCTGATGCTGGAGGTTCCTAATGACTTTGTGGTAGCCAGATTTGAAGTCTGAAGCCTTCAAAGGAGACCTGCCCCACCACGCTCTCTTTTCACAACAGGATATCTGGTTTCTTTTATGAGGATCCAGCTATGTTAATTTGGTTTAGTGGTTTGTTGGAGGTAAGCAGGCTCTTCACAGCACAAACACCAAAATCCCTTTAAAGCAGTTCCTCGTTAATAGCTGGAGTCTGATTGGCAGATTTGCATTGTAAAGTGTGATTTGGTTGGATAAATATGTTTAGTCTAGTAAGCACTTTAGTGATTGAGTGTCTGTTAATGGATAAAGGTGGATTATGTGAAACCTCTACAGGCTGTCATTGGGCACTTAGCATTTGAGACGTCAGGGGCAGTGGAAAGCAAACTGACACTACAGAACAGCTGAAGGGCTATAAAATGTTTCAGATTTTCTGTGCTAATATTGGTCTTTAAGTTTCTAACACTGATTTCAATGTAGCAGAAAGACCAGCAAGTTGGCTAGCAGGCATCTTGGGTCCCAATAGTGACAAAATGAGAATGTTCTGGACACACTCTTAGCTGGACATTGTTCTGCAATATGACACATCAGAAGTTGATTGAATGGATCCAACTCCTGAGGAAATTTTATCATTCAAGTGTCTGAAGGCAGAACTAGAATCACAAAAGAGGAAACATTTCTGAGCTATTAAGAATGCCATGGGGCTGGAGAGATGGCTCAAGGGTTAAGCCTCTGTCTTGCAGACAGAAGGTCCTGAGTTCGGATCCTAGACCCCACGTATGGACGCCAGGCAGAAGCAGGGGCGCATTGCGTTTCTGGTCCTGGTGGAGCCTATGAATCCCTGGGCAGAGAGGAGGAGGTGGAGGCGGTCCACGGTGGTTCCCGAATTTGCCCATGGTTCTACACACACACAAACACACACATATGCACACACGCGCAATTGAATAAATAAAATTAAAAAAAGAATGTCATCATGTCTATTCCTACGTACACATGGCTGCATGTAATAATCTATACTTTAAAACACAACACACACACACACACACACACACACACACACACACACACACACTGATGAAGGAATTAAGGATACTAATTTCCTCCCCTCCTTTCCATATCCAGGCATCTGGAAATTGAGGGGGTTTCGTTTTGCCATTTCTTCTTTTTGAAAAGGGCACTGGAATTCTTCATGAGAGCAACCAGAAAAATGTCAATTTTTTTCTTCTCAGGTGAACATGCTGAGGTATTTTATGAGGTAAAAATATCAGCTTACTTCAAGGATCTAGATGGTATTTTAACATCCTGGGCTCTGGGAAGATGATGCTGGAACCTCTACTCCAGGCCTATCATGAATGTTTAAGACTTCAGGAATTACTACATTTTTTCAAATTGACTTTTCAAATCAAGACAAATATATTTCACCATCCTTCTTCAAGATACTTCTGAAGACTGCTTATGGCTCATCAATACGTTATTAGCATCAATATTATAGGAATTTGTCATTTCTTGCTACAACTCTGAGCTTTACAAATCTAACTGGTCCTCCCTTATTCTCGAACCACTAGTCTCTCTCTGCTAATTGTCGTAGTATCAGGAACAACATTATGTGCCACTGAATTAACATGAAATTGAATCTTCCAAAAGAAGAGAAAAAGAGATCCTCAGAATTTCTTTCTGGCACTCTTAACCATAGCATGCCACAAAAAGAAAGAGAAGGCCAACCAGGAAAAGAAGAAGGAAGCAGAGACATCTTCATCCTAGCTCAGCAAGGTAGCCCTCTGAAAGCCGGAGCAATTGAGTTGGGCCAGCAGAAATTGACAGTCTGTCAAATTTTTGCATCTCAGTAAACTTGCCACACTATATTAAAGTGTCACATTTCCTTTTCCAGCACTTGAGAAAGCAATACTTTTTTCTTTATTGGTATAAATCCGTAGACATTTCACTGGCATACTCACTCAACAACTATTTATGGAGCATCTACCATACACAAGGTCTTGTAATCGAAGCACTCAAAGAGAATCTTGACTTCAAGAAATGGATTTTCCTGTCACAGAAAAATAAAATAAGTAAAGATACTGTCATAAGTTTTAGGAAGAAAAGCAAGCCATTGTCATTTCTGGTCCTTGTACTGACTTTAGTTGAAGACTTTGTTCTTGGTCTTCACATCACCTCTAACTCATCTTCTCTATTATTGAACTAATATTCCTACAAACTGTCTGATTCAATCACCTTTTTTCTTTACAAGACCTACAAGAATTCATACTGTTTCCAATATACTCTGCAGCATATGCTTGAACTTCCCTTCACATCGCTATTGCATTAAACCTTACCTGCACTGATATCCTCTGCTGCTGATGTTTCATAGTACAATAGTAAATATGGAGGGAGGGAAAGGAAGCAGGAAGAGAAAAAGATAAAGAAAGGTAGAGAGGAGGGACAAAGACAAATGGGCTTCAGTTTTCTGGTATTAGCAGTAAAAAAATTATTGTAACATAAGATAAACAAATAAAGATAAGAATCTAGTAAGGCTGTAGAAGGTCATTTATTATGCAACTTTAAATAAAGTACAGATTGTCTGGTATGTGACACTCTGTATTATTGAACTATATGAACACTGTTTGTGGCGTGATGCTGGTGATAACTGATATGGCAATCCCAACACCAACTCATTGCTATTAATAAAATAGAGTTTTACATACATACATATACATTTATATGTATATATATATACATAGATACATGTTTCAAGAAATATAATTTTCTTGTGTGTGGGCGGTCGGTAAATGCATGTGCATGTACACAGGCCAGAATACAGTCTCAGGTGTTATTCACAGGAGCTGCTGCCCTCTTTATTTTTTGAAACTGGTGTCTCTCATTGGCCTGGAGGTCACTAAGTAGGCCAAGCTGGTCATCTAACAAACCCTCAGGGATCTGCCCATCTCTGCCTCCTCAATCCTGGGAGTATGAGTGTACAACACTATGCTCAGGTTTATTTTTATTTTTAATGGGTTCTGAGGATCTGCATATAGGTCAAGTATTCTATCAGCTCAACTATCTCCCCAAGCCCCATACTTTTTTTTAATTATTATACCATATAACATTTCTGTTTTGAACCTCTGTCTTGTTGAATGGAAGAAAATATATATTTATATTAGTATTATCTTAATATCTCTCCATGACCCCCAATCTTTAGAATCATGTCTGTGATTCAAGGACTTCCTGAATACCAGAGAATATGTTGGGTGACAAAAATCATTAGGAAAACACACCAACTTTTTTTTTCTGTTGTACCTAAAAGATGTTCATATCAGACACATTCTCATATGATTCCACAAAGATATCAACCAAAATCATAAAGTGACAACACTTAATGTTAATATCATAGAATCAATACATACTATGTCCATGCCCATAGATTCTCCATCCCTATTGGTGCACACTCTTTGGGGGCTGCTACCAAGAACTCAAAGCTTCACAACTAGTCTTAGAGTGGGATTTTGCTGAACTTTGATCTGAAATTCTAGTTTCAGAAGATTTACAATGATTGTACAAAAAAAGAGTGTGCAATTGAATAAAATAGTTTCCCTTTGAAAAAGCAGTAATGGCTAAAGAGTTGGACAGGCCCAAGAGATAATCCTACCTTTACAAGTTAATAACTCTGCTCATTTTCTATTGCTAGATTGGAAGTTACAAAGACTTAGCAACTGGAACAGTCAGTTTTAGGTGAGGACTTGAAAATTGAAGACTGAACCTTTAGGCACATTAGTGAAGAATTATTTAGTTGAGGCAAGCTTCTGAGCAAGTCTTTAGGAGAATATCTAATTATGTGGAAAGACCCAGCCCATAGGGGTAAGATAATTCCCTAGGAAGGTAGATAAGAAGGAGAGAAACTGGCTGGGTTTGGCAGGCCAGCAATTAGAAGGTGTGCTCCTCCATCCATTCTTCTTGTGATTAAAGTGTTCTTAGATTCCTCTGGTCCTGATGCTAATGTAACTCTCTCGGGCATGATGAACTGAAACAAACCCTTTTCCTCCTAATTGTTTTGGTTATTATTTATTATGGCAATGAAATATGGGACTAAGATAGCAACCTAAATTATTCCCTCTTACCTCACATGTTGCAGATCTGCAGTACATATGTGGTACATCTAGGATATATTTATCAGGATCTCCCAAGACTGAAATCAAGGTATCAGCCAGAACAAGAGGCTCTCATAGAAGCTAGTGATCTCCTCTTCTATGTTGTTAGCTATCTTCTCTTCATCATTCCTGGCTTAGCTAAAGTTCTCGATGTTTTGTTGTCACTTCATTTTATAACTGTAGGTAGGAAATGTTCTCAAAATCTGGAGGACTCCCTCTGGTACTTGGTATGTAGTCCCACGACAGGCCCGATCACCTTTGGTTCTTGTCCCATCTTTTTGGAAGGACCCATTTCCTTATTTAAAAACAACATAGTAGGGATTTAAATTTAACTTGCCATCATTATAAGAAGAAATGGTCCCTCACAATACAGACAACCACATGAACAGGAATAAATATTTTTACCTCTCCCTGCTTGTTTCTTCATCCATAAAGTTGAAATCACAATGGGTACTTACACCAAACACAATCAGAAGGCTTAAATGTGTATAGTCTAGTCTGGTGCCTTCAGATCAAAAAACACAATAAATACTTATTATTATTTCTAATTTGTAACAAAACCAATGAAATCTATAAAACAATAACGACAAAACTTATTAACACAAGTTTCACTGGACCACAATTCTAGTACCTGGTGCAACCTACAGACCAAATAGAGACAAGTCACATGTCTTCGCAATTTTTTTCAAGTAGGAAGTAGAATGCAGTTAATTCTGATGCCTTCATCTGACTACCTCAAAGTTCAAGCACTTTTGGGAACTAAGAAACCATATTCTTTGTTATCTGGAGATTTTATTACATTTTTCTGTGGGGCTCATACTCATCATGGCTTTCTAAATTTTATAAATATCAGGTTTGACTACTGTGAGTTCTTTTTCTCTCTCTCTTCTCTTTCTCTTTCTCTCTTTCTCTCTCTATCTCTCTCTTTCTTTGTACAAAATCAGAGGCAAGTGAAAGGCATTTATTTAGGATTAGGTTTGATTAACTATTTCTGCAAATTCTAATCACACAAAATAGGCAATCAGATGAGATAAATCTGAAATTCTTTCAATATTATGTGAAAATTAAAAATATGGAGATCCTTTTAAATTTTAACTTTGTAACTTCAATCACATAAATTCCTATACAACATAATTGCTATGAAAGTACTACCATGTGTGACTTGCAATGTGACCTGGATCAGTTCATGTGAAATTTCCAAATATCAATTTGTTAAAGTTCAATTCTCATAAAACTGGGGATTTATCTTTTAAACCAAGCCACACTTTGGAAGTCTGCCAAATGAAGCACAGTTGATAATGACCTTGAGAATCAACATTCTGACTGCAAAACTAACACTTACAATGTTATATGCCAGTGCTTAAGACTGCAGTCTTCAAAAGACATAAAAACATCATCCACCATGGGATGATGTTCCAGTGTTCAGAACTGGAAAGTTACACAAAATTATATACAATGTGGCTGCTAATGAAGGTATCCCCTAAAGTTGGCACATTATCATGCATAAAACCCAATACAACTTAAAGCCAGTACTATTGAGACTCGTTTAGAAACAATTTTGATAAATTATATTGAAAGCATAAGGAGAATGAAATCCATGTCTTAGTGGTTTTGACTCAAGCTTCTTGAGATAATGATTTGCACTAGAGACTAAGGAGGCAATTCAGGGGTAAAACCTTTGCCTCACAAGTAAAAGGACCTGAGTTCAAATCCCAGATCCAGTGTAAAAATGCCAGTCCAGGAAGGTGGAGCTGGAAAACCCCAAACCAAAGCAACAAAGCAGGTTGTTGAAACAAGAGCAATTGCAGCAAGAGCAATCCAAGATGATTCCCAATGAGCTTAAACTTCCACAGGCACACATACTCATTATCCTCGTGTATGTACACACACACACACTCACACACAAACTGCATTGAAAATTGTGAAAGAAACCTTCAACCACAACAGCAGCTGTCACCATTTTCTGATTTTTCCATTGTGCATTTAACACGAAATCATAAAAATTATTTAAACTTAAAACCACAGTAACTAGTTGTTATCTAACTAAAATTTGAGATATTACAGAAAAGTTTGAAAAGATTTTTAAACTTTTTTCAGCAATTCAGTTTCTGAAATTTGATATTCCAAGCCACACTTTTAAGAAATGTACTTCCATCTCAGTTATATTTTTTACTTTTCATTTTTCCCTTGATAGTTTTTTAACAAAAGGAAAAATGCACATTATTTGACTAGCATAAACATTTTATGTCCCAAAAAATTAGCAATGGAAAATGATGAGGTTACAGTCACATCTGTGGGAAAACACACACACACACACACACACACACACACACACACACACACACTGGAATCAAGTTTTTTGAAAAAAGAGTGGGTTGAAGTCAGATAGGCAGATGCTTTGTTCAGTGCCCAAGACCTGTCTAAGAGAACATGAAACACAAAGTCTTGTCCATATATCTAGAGGAAGCAGCTGGGAGAGTGATACGGGACCTATTCTTATAAACAAAGAACACCAACAAATCTGCCTGAGCATGAATATTAGATTTGCTGAGTTCTGCTGACATCACCACCCGAGATAAACATGTTAGCAAGAGTGGGCAGCTTGCTGTGGGAGTGGTTGCCAGAAGAGATAAGCGAGCAGCCAGAAGCCAGGGAGTACCACGTCCATCTCTACAACCTTGTCTCTGACTGGAGGCCACAGCTCAGTCAAGTGTCATCTTAAACATCACTAGTCTGGAACAAGTGGATCTACGTGAACTCTGAACCTTTGTTTCTTTAATAGCAAAGGGCTAACAGCTGTCTGCATCTGGAAGCTGCATGAAAATTCTAGACAGCTGTATCATAATAAACAAACTCAAAAAAAAAAAAGAGAGAGAAAGAATTCCCTACAATCTACAGTTCTCTTTACATTCTTGCCCCTTCCCTGGCCTCATTATGCTGTAATCTCACATCTAATTATATTTTATCAGTTTATTATTTCTGCAATTTGAGGATTAAATTGAAAACATATTGAAATAAAAAAATAAATCTCTAACAGTTGCTGTTTTTCCTTGTTGTATTAATAAGTGGGTGATTACCAGGACCTGAATTACACAGGGCAGCCAACTTGAAGAGTGTGCTTTTGGCAGTAAGCAGGGTAAGGTGGGGAGACTCTGACACCTTGTATAGAATATGATTTACCGGCTCTGGAGCTTTGGGGTCTACATTTTCATAAATATAAGTGACAAATTATCAATAAATCACTCTTGGTTCACCATAATGCGTAATGTTTATTGAAACCCGGTTCCAATAAATATGAGTTGCCCTTTTTAGCCAAAGCATAAGAAACAAAGATGACAGGAATTACAAACAGAAATGAAAAATGGCGAGCAAGTGCCTTGACCAGCATTGAAGTTTTTGTTTTTCTGGGTTTTTTTTTTTTTTCTCTTTTCAGTCCAATCTGAGACTACTGGATTCTGGAAGAAATTTTAATACATGAATGCTTATGTCAAACTATTATTAGTTTTCTTTTAGGATTGAAAAATTTACAGATGAAGGCAGTAGAGTCATTGCTTGACAAATGAAAGTTTCTGCTCTTCTTTCCTCCCTCATTCCATTATGCATGAGACGTAGTAGTATTCTGTGAAAGTGATGAGGAAAGAATTTAAACCATCATCATGTTCTTCAGATTTAAAATGCAACCATGTCACCATGTCTAAGAAAATAATGACACGTAAAAGTAATTCAACACTTAAACTAAGTATATATATATAAAATCACTTACCAAAAAAAGAATGGTATAAGATAAGATTAATGTTGAAAGTGATTTCTTATTTCTGTAAAAATTATACATACACATTTCAGCATATGATACACATATTTCTACAATGGAAAGAAGGAATTTATTTCTTTATTAATTTTATTTTCATTTATTACTTTTTTTGATGGGCTGCCATACATTCTATGACTTATCTTCTAAGTTCTAAAAGTGAAATTGAGAAGTGTGGCAGATGATGTCGTTATAAAGCTCTCTAACTTTACAAACTCATTCAGCAGCTGGAAGCAATTGACATAGGGTAACATTTGACTTGAACAACACTTTAAAAAGTCAACTTGAATCTTAATTGAAATACCCTACATTTCACACTGGATATATGACCCAATTCTAATCTTTTGTTTCCTTTTAGAGAGCAAAAGTAGTGAAGTATCATGCTGTTAAAAAGGTTGTTTATTATTCTCATCTACTATATTTAACAAAGAATTTCTTAGACATTAGCTCTCTGAAACTCACTTCTTTATTGTATTTATGCTAAATACAATGCTAAATTGAGAATTACTAGTGTGTCTTTTTTATAGAAAAATGATGTAATAATTTTTCAATTTAGCTGAAATTGAACAATGACCCAGACATCATATGAAAGTGCTTCCTGTATAGTATAATTCTTCAGCCTCTCCCCTACATCTAGTTATTACTTACATAGCTCCTTAGAATGTTTTTCATATTTAAGAATTGTATATATTTGCAGACATACTTGTGAAGCTACATGTCTTAAACTGTCTAAAGCCTATTACATCAAAATAATTCAAAATGAGATAGAAAAGATAATTAACAAGTCCATTACATATCAGTAAGAACTAACACTCATTAAAGTACCAGGCTGCTGCCCTCACTGTTTCAACCTTTGTACATGGTAGCTGTATGAGATAATTATATTATCTACATTTACTTACCAGAGAAGGCATATGAAATCCAGACACTTTAGGTAACTTGCTTAAGGCATCATGCAAGTAAGTGATAGTGCCAAGATAAAAGGAAGAAGCTTATCAAATTCTCTCATTTTAAATGCTGTGCATGTTTCTGAATGTGGAATTTGAATTTGATTTTTGAAGTGGAATTGAACATTAAATGAAAACTATGTATTTAAACAGGTTGTTTTATGAAATTTGTATTTGTTTGTTTATTTGGTACACATGTGTCTGTGTATTAGAGGGCACTGCCCAAGGGTGATTTCTGGTATCATACTGGATTGCTCTATCTCCTCTTGGTTTTGCTCTGGAGTTCCCCAGGCTCTGTCTTCCAGGCTGGAAGTCCAAGGTGCTGTCATTTCTGCTTGGTACTTTTACATGGGATTCAGGATCTGAAATCAGGTCATTCTGCTTGTGAGACACCTTTCCAGCCCCCAAAACTCTAAGCTTTATAAGTTAAATTTTTATACCTTTTTTGGAAAGAGTGAAATTATGTAGCCCAGGTTGTTAATAAACTTGTGATATCCAGCCTCAGCCTTCTAAATGCTGGATTACAAGCATGTAATATCATACCCAGTTTAAGTTCCATTTTATTAATCTATTCATATTTTAATCTTCTAACAGAAATACAACACATATTTCATTTGAGCAAAACAACTAGAAAACACTGACTTCTATAACTGCAGAGATGCTTCAGGCATGACTAGATCCAGATGTGCCAAAGAGATGACCAGCCAGTAGTTTCTCTCCTCGCAATTCTGATTTCTTTCCTTCTGGTTTCTTTCTCAAGTTTGTTCCATGGCTCCTAGCAAGCAAGTTTAAATTGTCTCTACAGTGGTTATGTGTAACAAATCAAGCTCCTTTCTCAGTGGCTACAATGAAATTTCCAAAAGATAATCCTCATTAGCCATGTTTGGTCATGTGCCAATGTCTCAGCCATCACTCTGGTCTGAATGAAAATAATTTGTCATCCAGGCCTGTGTGCAATGTCCTCCCTCCCCAGACTAAGGTGGCTATCTTAGGTCATTGCTACAAAAGAAAAGGAAGAAAAGAGCTTACACACACACACACACACACACACACACACACACACACACACACACACACCAAAGATTTTCCAGAACTTCTTTAAGTGATTTTTAGCTCATTACAGAAATCTCTACAGCTAAGTACAACATGTGGTCCTACAGGTCAGTTGCAGGGAAGAAAATCTGCTCCAACTAGTTGAAGCAGAAAAGGATTTATTGCAAGGCTTTAAGACAGACATTTTTCTCAAGGCAAACAAAGTGATGGAGTTTCTTTTAAGGTCATAGGAAATATGTTAAGAGTGGGTTAATCTTTTTAGTGTAAAAGGGCTGCTATTATGTAAATATTCCACACTGCATTTGAAATCCTGCATTTCCTCTTTTCCTCTTTCTACAGGACCTGCTAGTGTGGGTTTGCCTGGGACATTCCCAGTTTTAAAACTGAAAATTCACATCCAAGGGCACTTCATTCCTAGGCCATTGCCTCACCTTGCCCTGTCTCACAGTAAATCAAAACACTATCAATTGGATTGGATCAAAGCCTGAAGATCAGTGAAAGTCCTAAAATCCAGGATGGGTGAATGAAAGAAGAAAAAGGCCTATCCCATCTGTGGTTCCATGGCGAAGACCAGAATGAAGAGCGGGAGGTTCAGGCTGACTAGGTTTCTCTGTTGCAGCACATCAAGGGAGACTTGGGAAGCTTCAAGTCGACTGGGTTACAGTCCATTAAAACAGTAGGGTCTTGGGGCAGGAGGGGACAGTGATGAGGGTAGAAGGACAAAAAGGGTGGAGAAATAATATGACCAGATGTTTGTGTAGATGCATGGTATTGTCAGCAAATAAATTAATAAGAATAAGGTTTTAAAAAAGAAAGGCTGGGGAAATGTCTCAAGGGTTAAACCTTTGCCTCCCAAACAAAAGGACCTGAATTCAGAACCCAAGATCCCACATAAATATTCTGGAAGAAAATGGCAGTGTCCTGCACTTCTAGCCCTGTAAAGCAGAGCCTTGGAAATCTCAGAGCAAAGCAAAAAGGAGATAGAGAAATCCAGAATGATTCCAGATGTCACCCCTGGGCCTCCACGGCATACATACTCAAGTGTCCTCTTGTACACACTCACACACACATGTACACACACGCGCACACACATGCACAGCATATGCATAAACAAGCCAAAAAATGAAGCTAAGCCCAAATATCCACAACTTAGAAGATTTCACCATGAAATTGCCAGACTAGTAGGAATATTGTAGAGTATACATCTGCTTCAGTATCAGAAGTACATACCTCCCCTTGCACATTTTGAATCATTTATGCTATTCTTTCCACCTTTGGGAGTGACTAAAATCCTTATTAAATCATCCTTCATACCCCATCTCCAATCCTTTCCTGATGAATCCATCCATACAGGGGAGTTCTGGTTCCTCATCTGTACCATAGGAATTTGAGTCTTTTCTCTCACCAGGGAAGCAAGAAAAGAATACAGTATCTCAAAATCTTCCCTGCTTATACCTAATTTCACTGAATCCCTAAAAAAGTCTTTCTTCTCTCTGGGAAGAAGTGGATGCACTTCATTGGAGTAATAAGCCTGAGGTATCTGAAAATATCTTTCATTCTGCCTGTTAGATATTTATATTTAACTAAATATCAATGTTTACATCCTCTCAGAGCTTGATTCTTTGCTCTCTCCACCAACCTGCATGAGTGAATATTCCCATTCATTAACAATTTCAATAGCCATAGCCTAATACAACTTTCACACTGTGGCCCCATCTCCCATCCCCATGTCTTACTCTCAAAATATCTTAAGCTCCTGTGGTTGTCAAACCTTAAAGCCTACACAAATTCTATCTATATTCTCACCTAAACTGGGTCTGATCTTTTATGTCTTCCCTCAAAAGCCCCATATAGGGCTATGAGAAGAACAACTGCTATTATCTCCTAATTTTACCAAGAAGAGACCGAAGCCCAGAATGTGGAAGTAATTTATCCAAGGTCACATTTCAAGTTCATGGAAGAGCTAATTCTAGATGCTAGGATTCTCCAATACACTATTCTGGTCTGAGTATTCTGGATCTTACAGTATTGTAAAAGTCTTTTTAAAGGATTTTAATTTTATTATTTCTATACACTTGTGGTAAATTCTCAAATAAATGTATATAAAAATATATTAATTTATGTATATAGACAGGCTAATTTCACACTATGTTCTGCACCCTAGCTAACTTTGTCTTGCAGTATTATTGACAATGTTAGCTTACTAAACACATGTTAAAGTTGGGCCATGGCAGGGATATGAAAAAGTAAAGACTTCACCAAGTTTCATTGCATTTGGATATGACATTCATCATGCTGATAGGAGAATGTAGCCAGAAAGCAGATAAATGGAGTCAGAGGAGGGGTTTAGAATAAAATACAGCCCCCAAAGGCATACCCCTAATGACCCTTCCTTCCTCTAGTACCAACAATCTCCATTATTTCACAACAATATCATCAGATTATGACCCCCTCAGACATTAATTTATTGATTCATTCAGAACCCTCATGTTGCATCTCAATAACTGGATCCACCTGCTTGGACAGAGCTTTCA
The DNA here is from genome assembly GCA_023101885.1 of Typhlomys cinereus. NCBI lineage: Eukaryota > Metazoa > Chordata > Mammalia > Rodentia > Platacanthomyidae > Typhlomys > Typhlomys cinereus. The sequence continues at coordinate 4,161,625 of JALPQD010000148.1, read as the reverse complement.
ATCAATACACATGCCATTTTAGAGGATGATTCCTATCCAAATGATAACAACATTAATGGCTTTCTCTTGATACATCTCTAGTTTCTCACAGAATTTGCCATGTTTATAACACAGATACCTTGAGGTTTTGACTCCTATAGACTTTTGAGTTTGCTGCTCCCATGGCTACTGTTTATTCAGTACACATCAAAATGTTAAAACATTGCTAAAAGCAGCCCGCCATCCTAAACTGTCTGAAGGCCATCTAGTTGTCCCACATTGTCAAGCAGGACCCATGAAGACTCCTCTACAATCTAGTAACTAATGAAAAATACTTGGTCTTCCAAGACTCTAATAACAGCTATGCCAATTGCTCTCTTAATGGCTGGTTCAAATCATAGCAGATAGCAATTCCTGTAGGAGATTTTATTATTATTATTATTATTATTATCATCATCATCATCATCATCATCATTAAAGAGCTATATTCATCTTGTACATAGGTACACAGATGTATGGGAGACCTTGTGGAGGCCAGAGGTTGGCATTAGAAATTTTTTTCTATCACCTTCCGCCTTATTTTTTGAGACAGAGTCTTTCACTGAATCTAAAAATTCACCGATTGGTTAGACTGACTGATCAACAATACCCTGGGAGCTACTTGTCTCCAACCCAGCCTAGCACTGGAGATACTCAGCTTTCTTTTTTTTTTTCTACTTTTCAATTGAATTTTGTTCATTTGAACAAAATGTTCTTTGAAAATTTTATGCTCCTACCAGCCCCCTACTTTCATTACCAGTCTTTTTTACATATTTATGTCCTCATGTTTTGTATTGTGATGCACTGGTTTTACCCAGGGCCTTGTGTCTGATCCTTGACTTGGAACTCTGTCTTAGAGCCTGGTAGCTTCACCAGTAGCTTCACCGCAACCCTGCTGTGGACCATAGATATTTTTCTCTCCTTGCTCCCAAATATCTAAGTTAGTTGCCCATTGTTCAGCAGCTCTTTGTAGGGCTTCTCCATTGGTTTCTCCTCTGTCCATAGCTGACCAGTGTCCAGTCAGGTCCACCATAGGTTTGGCATCAGAAACCACCTCTATTGTGGCTTCATGATTGGCATGGCCATGTCATCTTTAGAGAATAATACCTCGGTTTACATGGATACTGGGGATCTGAACTCCAGTCAGATTTCTTTCAGATTAAGTAAATTAAGACTCAAGAAAGTGAATCATCATTCACTTAAAATCACAAAGCATTGATTGAACTTCTGTTGACTTATGGCTCTGGAAGCCTAGGGTTTTTGTGATTTATTTGGTGCTTTTTATGTAAGTAAATTTGCCCTTGTTAGCCACTGACAAAGCTCAAACCACTTATTTTCTGAACTATATATTGCTAATGCAGATAATTTTGTCCCTAAATTTTTATTTCCTATTATGGAAAAGACTGTACTCAACTGTAATCTTTTCTTTGGGAGAAAAAAAGTAAAATTTCTAGATCTACAATACCACCTTTAATTCTGTAAATTCTGTACATTTTGTATCCTGCTTTTAAATTAGCTCATGCTAACCTCAAGGTTACATATTTTTAAAGTTACTTGCTGTATTTTGTTTAATAGTTGGTCTAATTTTATCCTGAGTATCCCATATTTAATTCAAAGCATGTACTATTTATATTAAGGCTGTTTTTATCTTGCTGACATTTTCTTACAAAAAAATTGTCCATTTATTATAAAATAGTTTCTGTGTTAATGTATCCCTCAGCTTAATTTTTAAGCTAGTAATGTTTTGACAATAATAACTTTAAAAAAAAAAGTAACCAAAACATTACAAAAGTTACCAAAGTTTTAAAATTACTTCCTTATCTATCTCACTAAGTAATTTTAAATATATTTTATCCTGTTCTTCATGCATCTGGAGGAGGTGTATATATATGTACAGATGGACGGGTGTTCAAGTGAACATGCACTTGTGTGAATAGACCTGAGGTTGATATCAGAAGTCTTCTACTAATCAAATTAAGGGGGTCTCTAATCAAATTAAGAACTCGCAAATAGGACTAGTTTCACTAGCCAGTGTGCTCCAAGGATTCCCAATTTCCATCTTCCAAGACTGGAATAACAGGAAAGTTGCCATTCTGACTCTGTATTTTGCATGGGATCTAAAGGTCTGAACTTTGGTCCCTGTACATGTACAACAAACATTTCAAATGCCATAGTTTTACTCCTCCCAAACACTTTTGACAAGAAGTCAAATACAATTCTCAATATCTAAATTAAAATACTAATCTCACAAATGTCTATGAAAATATATGATACTAGTTTATAAAATATTACCATCTTTGATAACATATTAAAAGAATCCAAAAAATAAAAGTGAGCATTCACTCAGTTAATGTTGAATTTTTGTCTCATTTTAAGAGCATGACTGTTAAAAAAAAGACAATGTAAATGTAATCAGCCATTTGCTAATCAGCCACATCATTAAATAAGCGTAAAGTTCAAGAGGTCTTTCCTACAGTATTATGCTTTTGACTAATAAAAGTACAAGCTCACTGGGTAAAGATCATTTCCAATCCCAATTCTGCTTTTTCAGGGAAAATTCAAAAAGTCCAAGAGAGTACAGTCAAACTAATGAATAATGGAAGTATGTGTCAATTACTGCTTATCATTTTCCACAAACTGAGTTCTTCATCATAAAGAATGCCGTATAAGACAAGTGCTTGTGATTACATAGAAAGTCTAAGGACAGTAGTGTTAAAGAACTATGGGCAAGAAAGGCAAAGCTATGTAAAGAGTAAGAATCTAATTTAATGATACAATAGCTGTTCCATGCATAATGAAAAAAGCTCTGTAATTATCAGCTTCTCATGGGTAACTAGTGATCTTCTTGCACCAAGAGGTCAGATTGAAGACTTGTTGCAGGCTTTCCTATCTCTCCAGAGTCCTATCAATAGTTGCAACTGTCATAGAAGAATTTCAGTAGATTGGCCAGAATGAAGATTAAAGTGGGTAGTGATCAGATCACTCTTAAGAGAAACCAGTATTACCATAATCATAGATCATCCACAAGCAATGAGCTAGATCTGAAGATGGGGGGTTTTGTGTGTGTGTTCATTTTTGAGACCTTCATCTGTTTATCATTCTAAGGAACCTATACCTAAATAAGCATTCCATGAGCCCTCTACCTTTCCTCCTGAGCTTCTGGTTGGCATTTAGACACTACTCATTACTTCCTGTAGTTTCATGTCCTGACCTGTTCTACACAGAGAAAATAATCAGATACACTGCTTGCTATTTTTCCTATCAGAAAAAATTTGCTTCTTTAACATCCTTCTGGGCCACTTCTGAAGAATACGGTAATGCTGGGCTTAGGAGTTAAAACTCTACCTCACAAGATGGTCCTGAGTTCAAGTCCCACATCCCACATAAAAATGACAGCCATCTGCACTTCCAACCCTGGTGGACAAAGCCTGGGAAATCTCAGAGTGAAGAAAAAAGGAAATTGAAGAACGACTTTTTAGAAGTTACTCTGGAGAGACAGGAATGCCTACACCAAGTTTTCAGTCTGCCCTCCTGGTGCGAGAAGATCGCCATTATTCATGAGAAGCTGATGAATGATTCATGGATGATTCCTGAAGTCACCCTTGGTCCTCCACAAAGACATACACACACACACACACACACACACACACACACACACACACACACACACATGCATGCAACACGCAAAATAAAATAAAGGTTAGAGATGGCAGTGCTGAGTTCTAGAAAGTTCTTTAATATCAGTTCTAAAGCGTCTTAACGTGTTCTATAAAAATCATCAAAAAGCAAGCAGTTGAATTTTTGCCTTCTCATTCAAGATATAAGAGGAAACTCCTCATGAGAATACCTTTGTGATAAGACTACAGCAGTATCTGCTAATAGTGTAGGGTCTTTGGCAACTTCTTGAACACTACACCTTGAGAACCACTACTACTTGAAGTCAGAGTACTTCTGAGCAAACCAAACTTTCTGACCTTTTGGATAAAATGGACTTCCTGCTCCAGTAATCATTTGCTAGATCAGTGTCTACCAGTGACTACTAGTAAATTAGGGGAAAATATTCTCAAATAAATGAGGAATTTCTTTCCAAAATCCTAAAAGTCTTTCCTTAAAGACTGTCAGGAACTGAATATGGTGCTATTTGCTGCACACATTTTATGTATCTGATAGTCAAAATATAAAAGTAGTAATGCATCTTAAAAGAGCTATAGAGTTACGTTCAAAATTGATGGTTTCCAGATAAATCAGTGAATAGGTTGGTTACTTTTTGTCAGTATACTAACACTTGAGACAACTAACTTTCTAGGACGAAAGATATCCTTGCTCACTTTTTTGGAGGTTTCACTCTGCCATCAACTGGTCCCACTGTAGAGGCCTATGGCAAGGCAGTACATGACAATAGGAACACACTGTGAAACAAAACTGTTCATCTCATGGACACAAAGGAAAAAAAACAGATCATGAAGTTGGCAGACACCCATAATCCCCTTCAAGGACATCCTGTAAGGACTAAAGACCACACACTAGACCCCACCTCATAAAGGTTTTACTATCTCCTACAAGGAGCATGCTGTGAACCCAATCTTTAACACTTGGGACTCAAGGGAACATTTAATATTCAAACTATAAAACAGGTCAGCTCAACAAAGCAAAATAGCTTGTGATGCCACCAGAAGCCATCTTTAAGAAAAAAAAAGTCACTACATATTTAGAAATTAATCAATTTTATAAAAAAGTATGTGTATGTAAACTTGTATATGTATAAATGTCACATTCTAATCAAGTAACTATTGGGCAATTTCATAAGGTATGTAGATGTTCCATCTAGTCAAATCAACACAATGTATTTTAATATAGTCAAAGTCAAAATCCTATAATTACCAAATTCTATGTTAAACTCTTATTACATCAGCAAAATAAATGCTTTAACCATTTCATTTATCATTTCTTATGCTTTTCTCATTAGTTATTGTTTGAAGAATGTACCATTCATTAGATGAAGCTAGCAAATGATTAATAAGACTTTACCTTGAGCAAATTGAAGAAAGTCCGCATGCAAACTATTACTTCTTCATATGGTCTCAATCATGCATGCCTGAATCATGATGTATATGCATCATTTTATCTAATTCATATCCTTCATTACTGAAAAAATGTTAAGATAAGAAAAATTCAAATTTAACTTCAGAAAGATTGTATATGTAAGTAAATATCAGCAAAACAATCTCTACTGCTTACAGATATCAGACTAATTTATCTATTGTGATCTACATGTCAGGCTTATATTCACTTGTTCTTTGCTAGTGAAAAAGAAATAAATGTCTGATTTCTACCCAAACTTGAAGGATCTAGCAATACTACAACACAAAAATTATCTAAAGATGAATAAACTTCCAAGTCAACAAGGTTACTATAAAGATTCTTACATGTTATTCTCTTAATCTCATCCCATGTGCATGTACATTTTATGCATGCATTCATTCTTTCAATCAATTTACTGAGTCTTCTCTATATAGAAACTGCTTTACACAAGGCCCTTGCAAAATTTTATGTTTGCTTTTTAAACTTGATATGACAGCATGCATTTTATCACATTTCCATTACCACCAATGCAAACTTTTCAAAAATCATTTACTGAAACATAAATGCCATGTTGAATACAAATGGAAGAATTAGAGATGACTCAGTGGATAAAGCAGTTCCCATGAAAGTCCAAAGGTTGGAGTTTGAACCACAAATCCCATGTAAAATTCTGGAAAGGCTTAGTAGTCTGCCTAAAATTGTAGTCAGGGAAGACAGAACCTGGAAATAGATACTAGCCCAATGAATACCTCTGATTTAGAGGATTCAAAATAGTAATATGGAACTGTGATCAAGAATGTAGCACTCAGGTTTCCATAAGTACAAGCTCATACACATGCACTCACAGGTAAACATGCATGCATATACATATACATAAAACAAGAATAAAAATAGAATAATAATAATATAATAAAGAATTACTTTCTGTTTAGAGAATTAATTGACATTGCATAGATGATTCTTAAGACAGTGTTTAATAAAGTATCTTACTTGTACTAATTTTATTTATTTTTATTATATCATTCAATCACATGCTCAAAAATTCTCTTTTTCATGAAGCTTTTCCTGAAAGTTCTTGTGGTCTTTCAAATATTCTGCTTGTATTAGTTTGAACTTTCATACCCTGTTTTCTAAATATACACATATTGCCCTGACAATACTTTCCTCACTTTCAAATTGCTAAGGTTGTGCAATTTGATATTTCAAATAAACTATCCATAAAGTTGCAAAAAGTTCCAGGCATTGCTACAGTTTACAAGTAGAAAAATAATGATATAGCGTGTTTCTATTAAAATGATTCTAATTTTCAACCAATCTTAATTTTCTAAAAAAAAATCTATTTCCTTTACTTATTAGAATTAAATCTGAGTTGGAAGCTATTTTCCTGCACTGAGAACCATTCCATTCTTTGATAATTTTTATCGCCTCTCAGTTTTGTTCTTTTGGCCACTAACACCATTTACTGAAGATAATACTTTGTCATCTGTCCCAGACACAATCATTTTAGTTCTTTATGTAAATAAATGCTCTTTTTGTTTGGATTCACAAATTGTTTCCAAAAATTCTGTTTTAGAAATCTGTCATACACGTTATCACATTTATGATAAATTTACTAAACTATGTTATATCCTTTCTTAACTCATCAGAACTGTCCTGTTCTTATTGCTAATTCCTCTCCTGTATTTCTAAGCATATGTACTATCATTTTGTTAATCAAACCAGTTTTTTCTAAAACTAGTAAACATCTTAAAATGATTTTCAAATGCCTCATTTGCATCTATTTGTGGATTTAAAAATGAAAAAAATTGCTCACGGCTCTTCTAATGTGAAGATTTAACTCAAATTCCAAAAATCCTTTGTTTCAAATCAATATGCTCACTGTAAGTAATGTCATTATAGAGTAGTTCAGGAGCACAAAGCAATCTGATTGGCCTCCAGCCATCGGTTTATAAACTTATCAACATAATTCCAATCTTATCTCTAAATTGATGACCATGAATAATGAGTTTAAAATGAAAGTGTAATTGCATTGGCTATCGTTATCCTTGATGAATGAATAAATGAAAATTTATTATACCGTAGAGGCACACATTAATATAATCAATCATGTAATTATACAGCATGGTAATTTATAGCCTTTATGTACTCAATATGTAATGTACAGATAATGTGTTAGAAAATTTAATTCAAATATTTGGAAAACTCTGTATGTTTCTATGGAAAAAAAAATTTGAAGTGTGCAGTTTTGAAAACTATAATTCACCTAACTTCCAAACTGAAATAAAATTAGCCAAATGATAAATATTCATTTTATTTTTATAAAACTGGTAAATACCAGTTCATAATTTATTTCACCAGTGTCTTGGAATCTATAAATTTTTTTGTTTAATATCCTTATAGTTCTGAGTGAAATTATGACCCCAGCAATAATAACACTAATTTTGTATTTATATAGCGTGCTATAATTATGAAGTTATTTGCATGTATTACTTCATTTGAAATCATTTTTGATTAATAGGAGGTCTCATTGGTAATTAGACAGCCTTATATTACAGTGTTATTGCTTCCTAAAATGTTCAGAATTCTCCTAGATAGTGTAGATACTTAACAATGTCAGTTACCTAGCTGACACCCAAAACTTCCAGATCCTCCTTTATGCTTCACATGCTGAAATTAGGACTCTCCATCAGGATTCTCCTGTGTCACAGGTATTTTGGGGGTTTACCACCAGAAGTGCTAGGGAAGATGGGGAAAACAAAGGAAATTTTTTTTTAAAAAAAGCATACTTTGTTTTGCACCCTGTTTTCCCACAGTTGGCTCGTTACAGATCCTTTGTCCTCTGTGTTATTCTTGAATCATTTTCTAAATACAGATGTTAAAACATTAGAAACAGATTTCTAACAAAATACACAGTTTAGTGATGCTGCTTAAGATAAGAGAAAACATATTCATAAATATGTCATCATAGAAGATGGCTAGTAAGGAAACTAGATACCATATTAGTTATTGGGAGGTAAATGCTTTAGACATTTTGCAACTTTATATGATAATTTACAAAACATATTTACTGTTCTTCAGAAAATTGGTTGGGAGTTTCAGATTGGCAAATAACCATTCTGAATATTCTTATTTAATATAGCAAAAATGATGTGTTAAAGACACTTTACTAAGCAAGAAAGGTTATAAGATACTTCCACATGATGGCCATAAGTATATAATTAAAATATACATCAGTACCTCATATTTTATTTTGAATATTAGTAGATGTCAAGGTTGTGATCATATGATTTTTCTCATTAACCCTAATGTTAAATGTAAAGGTACATGTGTTTATTTCTAAATAAGAAGTCACTCTTAGGATTAACTCATTAAAAAAACTAATTATCCAATGTGGTAGAAACATCTAGTATAATCAAGAGAAGAACAAGAGATTGAGGGATTTGTAATAGATATATTGTGATAGGTTGTTTGAAAATAGTGTAATAGTACTTATGCAAAACTCTGTGTCTCATCATCATAAAATAAGTGAGAAACCATTGGTGAAGTGTCTTTCTAAGAGTTCTGAATTTTAGAAGGAATCTCTAGCACCAAAGAATGGTTAACTAAAAAGCAGTAAGACTTGGTGGTCTCCATTGTGTCTGTTCTCCTGTAAATATCATACCTTCTTGATTCTTTAAGGCTGCGTAAAAGAAAGGTTTTAGGACAGTCAGGTGAGAAAGCTAATTGTCATATGGCATTTTCTCATTTGTGGATCCTAGGTTTTCTACAGATTAAGAGATATGTAAAATCATAGATGAATATAAAACATGAAAGTGAAACAATGATTGTCTAGGGAAATGAATGGGGATGAAGAGGGCAGAAGGAAGTAAGGTTGAATATGGTCAAAGAATATGAAATTATCTTTATGAAGCCTATTACTATGTGCCATGAATATAAACTAATTTTAAAGGGAAAAAGTGCAGTAGAGCAATGATAAAGAGCCAGGTGCAAAGTGGCCAGACTGAATGAAATAGGGAGGCATTCATAGGCATTGAAGAGATGTAATTATCATGACTGATTAGGTGGAGGAGATGAATCAAAAGAGGAGTCTCAGATAACTTCCAGGTCCCTCTGGCTTAAGATGAGGACATTAGCTAAGATAAGGAACACAAAAAGATGAATAATTTGGACAGGGAAATGATAGGTCTATCTTGAGTTTTATTGGCTTGTATAATTTCTAAATAAGTAGATTTTTCTCTCTAGAGGTTAATTGAGATATAAGAGACATGAGTACATATTTTGAAATGATTGACATGAAGCAAGGTAGGAATTTAATCCACAGGACTGGGTGAAATTTCAAGAACACACATGGTGAGAAACGTGAAGAGCCGAGGACTGAAAATCACCTTCCTGCCTAGGGCCACAATAGGGAAGAGTAAATGGTATGTTGAGGACAGCCTGTGTGTTGTTGACTGCCTTCCTGCCCAAAGCCTTTTACTGGCTTACATGGTTATATTTTGCCTTATATTCCTATAAGAACAAATACAGAACAAACAAGACTATATCAGATTTACAGTCTTCCCTTAATCTGGAAATAATATTAAAAAATTTGATACAGGTCTTTTTTTTTCTTGTTTAAAATAGTTATGAGAGAGAGGGGATATAGAGGGCAGGTATGTTCTTGACACAGTGTGCATCTAGAGGTCAGAAGACAATTTTCAGAAATTGGCTCTCTTCTTTCAACACCTAGGCTCTGGAAATTGAACTTGGGCTGCTTAGTTTGAACACAGGCATCTCAACCTACTGAACTATTTTTCTAACTCCTAGTCCTCATTTTAATATTTTGTGAGCTTCAATATGTACTTGAAAGTAAAAACTCATTTGTGAGTTTTTTTAATCATTGGTGTTTTTAAACCCCACTGGGGAAAATTCCACTTGAATTTGATAACAAATACATTAAATTCTAACTAGAATAGGCAACAAAAATGTCAAGTATTGTCTCTTGTCCCATTTCAATTCTTATTCTGACTTTAAGGACAGAATAGTAGTACTTTGTAACAGTAACTTGAACGCATACAGATGTATTTTGGTCTTTTTCACCAAATATTCTTTTAATATTCATAAAATTTTTAAGCACATTGTCTCTTCAATACGCATCTTTTCACCAGTTAAAAGTTGACAACGCTGCAAATAGTCATGTCAGAACAAGAGCTACAATCTGGAAGCATGGCCATAGTTTGTATGGTTAGCCCTTACGACCCATAAAATGTGCAAAATATTGCGCACTGCACAGAGATGCTCAGAGAATTAAATGAATTAGATGCTTGTGAAGTTCAGTATAGAGCTACAAAACAACAATAGGTGGTGCTGCTGGGATGGAATACTAAACGTGTATATTTCACTCAACAAATGTCATGGAAATTTTTCCTGAATGAAATTACTGTGCTTATTAAGTTACAGTTCAGTTCAAGAACAATACTGAAACCTGATTAGGATGAGAGTTTAAGAGAAAAAAAGCTTCAGACGATATCTCAATACTGAAAAAAAATGTATTTCTACCCACTGGAGCTAATTTTTGTAAGCAGATTTAAAGTTTAAATAGCCAAATTTCAGGGCTTCCCCTCTTGCCATTCTCAGACTAATAGCTCAAGACTTTCTTCTCTTTTCTCTCAGTCTCAATAAATTCTGCTTTAATTTAAAAAATCAAGTTTCATATTAAATTCTTAAAAACAGAGGCAGCTTGAATCTGATGTTCTCATAGCTACTTGGAAAAGAAAAAGAAAAACATGGCTATAACTGCCAGATTCAAAAACAATGTTTATGAGAGATCTCTAATATAATTGTATTTCATTACAATGCCTCTTTCTCATCCTCAAATTCAAGAGGAAGAAGTTTTGAAGTCTGGATTTCCCCTTTTCCTAAACAGGTTTGATAGTGCAAGAGCAATGCTCTCCAAACACAGAATTTGGACCACAGAATTTGTAAGGATTTTCTGGAGTATGCATGTGTGGGTTTTGCAATGACTAAATGACCTGAGGCATTGAAAGAATAAGTTTGTAATACAAAGGAATTAACCTATATTTCTAGTTATTTTTCTATAGCTTTTTCTCACCTTTCAATCAAAATGATCAAAGTTTCCTCTTGTTATGTCTTTAAAAAATAAGCATGGGCCAATTGTAATGGAATTAGAACATTCAGTCTCCTTGTGGTAAATAACAGCTACAAGTCAAGCAATAATAGTTGTTGCTCTGTGTCATACTATATTACCTTTCATTGACTTTTCAGTTTCCAAAGTAAGAGATATAAATGATTGTCTAATGTTCTATCTTCTAAATGTCTGCCTCACTCCTGTACCCTGAGTTCTCATCAGAATACTTACTACATAGAAAGTATCAAATAGATATTTGTCAGATTAAGGCATGACTTCTCAGTAAGTATGCATGATTTAAGTCGGAAATTTTCCAGAAATCTTATATCTTAATTCTGGTTATGACCACAGTTTGAGAGTTATTTGATACAATATAATTCTGAGTTGGATCTCTCTAAATTTCCATCAAAATGTACTAGATTTCTCATAAAGAGAGCAAATTCTAAGCCTATGATTTTTTTCTGTACTTTTCATGGAAAAAGAAATTGAAGAGAACAGACCAAAAGGCTGCTGATTCTGAGAATTATGAGCATCATGGGAATCATCTGTCCTGCCTGCAGGACTACACAAGTTTCAATTAGAACACAGAAATATTTCCTTATAGATGGACAATTTTATGTTAGTAAAATTAGTCAAAAACTTCTAGTCCAAGATTTGAAAGCTTAGTTCATACACAAATAACATCTTATATCTAAAAGGTAAAGACATATCTGGTTTCTCTACTCACCCAAAAGTATGGTAACACTTCAACACTTCCCTACATGAATTTCAGAATGGCATGCCAGGCATAGGCATATTTCTATATCTAAGAGCCCATGTTCCACAGTCTCTTGTAAAAGCAACTCTGTGCGTATCTCTGTCCTTCTCCCTCTTCCTCTATACCTCTCTCTCTCCCTCTCTCTCTCTTTTTCTCTCTCTCTCTGCCTTTCTTTATAGCCAATCCATTTAGGTGGAATAATTGGCACAGATTAGTCAAAAAATGCTTTCATCTATGCTTCTTGCGTACATTGCATTTTTACAATAATTAAAATCCCAGATTGTTTCTGGTTTTCACCTAACTTTACTGGCACCCAGCAAAGAAGTCTACACTTTGATTTTAATCATAGCCAGACAATATAAGACCCCTGTCTCAGAAGGTAGCAAAAGCAGCAGGTAGAAACCCTGCTGGGTCATTTCAAAGCAATGGGCTTCCTGCTGCTAGGCCTACAGTACGATTTCTCCTCTGCCAAGCGCACCAATAGAAAGCACCTTCCAATTCGCACCTCACACATAAATTCACATTAAGCCAATTGGATTTCGAAGGAAACCACAAGTTACCTAAGGCAGCCGTCAGAGGTCTGTTAACAGACCTTTAACTATGATCTATTGTGCAACAGGACCTGAAAGACGCATGCAGAGTCCCACTTTATAGAGCACGCACTTGCTTGACTCCGTTTTTTCCCTAAGATAATTATAAGTGTTTATTTTGGCTTTTAACAAGTTTAATCACATTATTTAGCGTTTTGCTGTTTTGCCCGTCAAGTTAAATGAATGCAAGGTTCTCCCAGGAATTTCCAAGAAACTTACACCTAAGGTGGTTTCATTGATAAGGGAACTTAGCATACCAGATGGAAGTGGTTAATTACATCAAAAAACTTCATGGACGTCAAAATATGTTTCCTCAGTAAACAATAAACAACTTATTCATTGCAGCAGAGAATTCTTAAATCAATAACGTGTGAACTTCCTAATTAAAATACCTTGCCCCTCCCGTCCCCCTTGCTTTGGTGCTGTTTTCAGTGGGTTAGTGGTGAACAGAGTTCACAGTAAATCCAGATTAGTCATGTATGCCATGAGTCCTCCAGGACAAACACTGCGGAGATTCCCGTGGGTCATAGAGAGCAGCACTTCTCTCAGTTATCTAAAATTAGGTTTAAAAATAACCGTAGCAGATCACAAAGGATTCTATAGCTCCTGTTAACCTCAAACAACTGTTGAAATTTCACACTGTACCAAATTGCATTTGACGGCCTAGTAATAGCAGAACTATAATATACTCAAATCCATTCAAAAAAATATCTTCTTCAAATTGAACTAGTTCTGTAACACTAAATAAAATAATTATAATTTGTCTTATTCTGAAATCACCCCATTCAGTGTAAGTGTAAGCATACTGGAGAATAGATCTAGATTATTCAATATTTTATTGTATTAGATTTTGTATTATAACATGTAATTTTGTATTATAATATGTAATTATAATTGTAATATGTATTAGAATGTGTATCATTTTGCCTTTAAAGTATGTTTTTCTGATACTATACATCTTGTTATAAATTGCACTAAATTAAAACAAATTTTTTCTTTCTGTATGTATTTCTATAGTTAAAAGTAGCTACACTAGATCCCTTAAGAAAACACTGATGAATATTCTATTTTGTTTATTTGAAACTGTTTTATTTCTACTCAGTACTTCTATGTAGATATGAAAAGTTTTAAATATGACAAGAGAAATACAATAACAAATAAGTGGTATGTGCTTTAAAATGATCAATTACAGTCAACAACTATTCCTCTTTTCTATTTTTTTAGGTGGAAGGGGTTCTAGAGATCAAAAACAGTGTACTGCACATGCTATACAAGAATTCTACCACTGAGCTCCATCCCCACTCAGCATGCTCCTTTCAATCATTCCATTTCTTTTGCATGAAGACCTCAAGGACCATTTGAAGTATAACCACAAGTTGCATCATTTATTTGGCAAATTCAGGAACCAGTTAAATCATTAGTAAATATCTTAATTGGATAGTCTGTTAGACTTAAATTAATAAATATATATCAAACAGGTTACTAACAAATGGTCAGTGCTATAATATAGAAACAACATACAGTAAATGAGTTTCTAGTATAGGCCAATGCTTCAAATATCCTTGTCAAAGAATGTACACCTAAACATTAAATGTAGGCAACCTAATGATTTGAGACTCTAACATTCTTAATTCTTAAAGGTTCCAAGTTGCCAGATACATAGTGAGAAAAAACAAGTACAAAAGTACCTGTGTATTTCATGGTGGCCTTGTTCAACAGTCAAGCCCTTTCATCGTTAGAGTAAAAGATCAATTTTTTCATGTTTCTATAAGGTCTTCTCCAAAAAATTCAAATATCATGTAACCAAGAGACCTAGATTCTAAGTTTAATTTTGCTATTGACAAGGTGTTGCAATTTTAATCATTTCCCATTAGGTAGTAAATTTCCTCACTCCTAGCCTACTGATGAGTTTAGTTCACTCTTTTTAGGTTCTCTTGTTGGAATGCAGTCATGAAAGATGTTCATTTTCTCACTTTGTCATGTGTATCAGACATATGTGACAGTGAAAATTATGACACATAAAAACATTAAAATAAGGCCTGACAAAATAGTCTGTGTAGAATCTTAAAATCTTCCATCCTAACCCATTTTTGTTGCTGTCCTAGTTAGAAACCAATGTCAGTTTTGACAACTGAAGGCTCTGAGCTCTAGACAGGGTTGTGAGAAATTAGTAGTTGAATTAAGCCCAGCAAACCATCAGAAGATTATCTAAATGAGGGGTAAGGGGTTTAGATATCTAAACGAAGACTCAGCCTATGGTGGTGGGGAGGTGGGAATAAGGGGGGAGGGCAAGTGAATAAGATAAAGGGACCTAGTTGAGGAAACTGAAATCTTTTAGTTTCCTTAGCCATATATGCTGCTCTGGCAAGTAGGGTTTATCCCTCTCTCAGCAGTTCTGTGGATATATAGATCTGGTGTGATCAGTTCCCTCAGCTCCTTGTGCTGGTATGAGCACTTCCACTAAGCTGAACAAGGAACTGTAACCAAGGATCACAAGTCAGAATAAAACCTTTTGTTACCTTATTAAGTTGTTTTCTTATAAATCATTAGTAATAATGCAGAGTAACTACAACAGTTGTGAATAACATCAACTTTTGCTTTTTAATTTTTGTTTTGCTTTGTTCTTGTAGTATTTCTGAGTTGAAACAATTAGACTGACTTCAGAGTCCTCTTCCACAACACTGGATATCAGACTACAATGGGCTGGATCTTCAAGCTATTTTAAGCCTAGAATTCTCTACCTTGTTAAATTATCACTCATTTGCAGGCAAAATTGATCTTCAGTCATTCAATGATTAGACAATTTCCACTCCACACGAACTTTCCAAAAAAACTCATGACTGAAACATTAGTGATTAGAACACCACAATGAATTATAATAATATACAATGAATACAGATTTGTCTTTGAACGTAGAAGATGGTTTCAGTGTAGAAATTTATTCATGGAGTTCTCAGCATATGAAAAGAAAAAATCTGTATGATCGGAAAGCTGCTGAAAAAATAAACAGTTCTTATAATTTATTTTGCTGATGAAAAGGTAGAAGTCTCTTAGAAAAAATGTTATAACTTGAAAAGAGCAAAATTCATGATAAATATTGGAACTAAAATCAACAGATAAGATTAGGATCTTTACAAGGATATTCAAAATCACCTGTTATTCAAGATATTCTATAGTACACTATGCATTGTCATAAAATAAAATGAAATCCAGGATATCAGAAAGAAAACAGAACTTCTCTGATTTGCATAACATGTTTTCCTTCCTAAAACCTCCAAAAAAAGCACCAGAAAGCTAAAACTAATAAGGAAATCCAGTAAGGTAGCCACATAAAACATATAAAACCAAAAAAAAAAATAATTATAAATAAAGCAAAATGTCCAAACTACAATAACAACAGAAGCAATGAAATTAATAAGAACAACTGGAATGCATATTGATGTGTGCCTGAAGATTTATCCTATTAAAAGGGACTGGATAAATGAACTACATTTCCCTACATAGAATAATACAAATTATGATGATATTTACATTAGCTTTCTACAACTGCCATTGTAAAGTATCACCAATTGAGAGAATTAAACTATAGAAACTAACTTTCTAGACTATAGAAGTTAACTTTCCCTCATGACATGGGGAAGGGGTAGATAATAGGGGATGAAGACACATATGGAGGCCAGAGACCAAGAACAAAATGTCATCAGAACAGGTTTCATAGGTGAGCAAGATTATGCCCTAGAAGGGAATTACATAATTCTATTCTCTTCCTCTTACAGTTTGCTTTCTGTCCTGTGATGGAAGCTGTTTGGTCTGCCATACACTCTTACCTGGATGTGCTGTTTTCTCCTGGGACCCCAAATTTTTTCCATCCATCTTTGACTGTAACTTCCAGAATCATGAGCCAAAATAATTTTTTTTATTTCTTTCACTCATACAAAGTTGATAAGTACCACATTCCCCTCCCTCTCTCCACCCCTCCCTGGATCCCCTTGCTTCCAACCACCTTTTCCCTTTTCTTTTCCCCCTCCCTCCCTTTCTCCCAGTGCTCTGCCCCCCATTCCTGGAACATCCTATAGTGTGCATGTCAAACTTCCCTCTGGGTCCTCCTCTCTGATGAGGTGTAAGGACTCAGTGGCATTGCCTAGAGCTCTTTTTTTGTGTGTGTTCCCCTTTAGTGTAGGAACACTATTGTGGATCCCTTACTTCTAAGGATCCTAGTGCCTATGATCCATGCTAGACTTTGGGGGTTCAATAATATGTTGGTCATTGCGCAGGTCATGCAAAGTTCTATTATGATTACTTCGGCCCTAACTTGTATGGAGTATCTTGCATATCATTGCTCCTCCCCAACTTTAGGCTCTTATAATCTTACCGCCCCCGCAAATTTCCCTGAGCTTTAGGATGGAGAGAGATTAGGCTGACCTGGTTCCAGGTGGTCTCTGATTTTCTGAATTATGGTTTGTTGATTTGTTTTTCAGTTTTGCAGCTCCTGCACTACCCTTGGCTCCATCCTGATGGGTATTAGATGTCACCCCCTGACCAGAGATAAAAGGCTGTTAAAATAGAGTCTTATTATAAGAGTAGATTCGAAGATAGATGGAATAGGAGTAGGAGACCATTTACAGGACAGTTACCTTCTATCTGCCAGACTCTATGCCCTCCCTTTCTGGTGAGATCATACCCCATCAGATGCAAGTGACCAGTAAGAAAAGTCTGCAAGCCCAATCATATGGACTTACAATCCATGATGGTGGCCTATTTTCTCTGCTATAGCATGATCCCCTCTCTCCTTGTTTCTGGTGGGGCCCTCCTTCCCCTTCCCTCCCTGCTTATAATCTTTGCAATTACTGTAGGTATTACAGAGATTTATCATTGAGTGTGTCATTAAGTGGGTTTAGTACTAGGATTCACCTATTAGGGAGTACATACGGTGCTTAATTTTCTGTGTCTAGGTTACTTCACTCAATATAATTGCTTCTAATTCCATCCATTTCCCGGAAAATTTAATTAATTCATCATTTTTGATACCTGAGTAGTATTCCATTGTATAGATGTACCACATTTTCCTTATCCACTCATCAACTGTTGAGCATTTGGGTTGATTCCAAGACTTTGCTATTGTAAGCAAAGTATGTACTCCCTAATAGGTGGCTTCTAGTACCAAACCCACCCAGCCCACCTAGAGACACTCAAAGATAAATCTCTGTAATACCTACAGTAATTGCAAGGATTATGAACAGGAAGGATGGGGTAGGAGGACCATACCAGAAACAAGGAGAGAGGGGACCATGTTACAGCAGAGAAAATAGGCCTCCATCAAGGAATGCAAGTAAGTAATGAGACATCTGGTTAAGTTCACAGACTTTCCTTCCTGATCATTTACAACTGAGGGGGTATGATCTCACCAGAATGGGAGGGCATATAGTCTGGCAGATAAAAAGTAACCATTTTGCAACTGGGTGATTGACCCTTCTCTCACTGTGGTTTCCTAATTTTATTACATCTACCTTTGAATTTACTCTTATAACAAGACTCTGGTTTAACAGCTTTTTATCTCTGACCAGGGGGTGAAATACAATACCCATCAGGATGGAGTGAAGAGCATTACAGGAGCAGCAAAAGTGCAAAAGAAAATCAATGAACCATAATCCAGAACTTCAGAGACTCTATATCAACCACCTAGGACTAGGCCAGCCTAATCTCTCCCCATCCTGAAGCTCAGGGAAATTTGCGAAAGAGGGGGCGGTAAGATTGTAAGAGCACAAGGATGGGAGGAGCAGTGATATGCGAGATACTCCACACAAGTTAGGGCCGAAGCAATCATAATAGGTCTTTGCATGCCCTGAGCAATGTCCCACACACTATTGATCCCATAAAGTCTAGCATTTGCTAAAGGCACCAAGATCCTTGGAGGCAAGGAATTGACAGCCATAGTAGTGTTCCTATACTTAAGGGGAACACAGGAAAGGGTTGAGGGAAAAGCCACTGGGTCCTTGTAAGTCATCAGAGAGGAGGACCCAGAGGAGAGTCTGGCATGCACATTAAAGGATTCTCCGGGGATTGCGGGAGAGGCACTGGGGGATGGGGAGGAATGGGTGAGGGGAGGGGAATGGGGGGGAGGAAGAGGGAGGGAGGGAACCAGTGTACATATTGTTTGTATGAGCGGAAATAATAATAAAAAATGAAAAAAAAAAGACTTTGCTATTGTAAACAGTGCTGCTATGAACATGGTCGTGCTTGTGCTATCGAGGTGAACTTTTGCTGTATGGGAGGTTATTCCCAAAAGTGGTATAGCAGGGTCATATGGTATTTCAATCTTTAACTTTTTTAAGAATCGCCAGAGTGGCTGTATGAGCCTGCATTCCCACCACCAATGTAGGAGAGTTCCTTTCTCTTCACATCCTCTCCAGCACTTGGTGTTGTTTGTATTGTGGATTTTTGCCATGCTGACAGGGGTGAGATGATATCTCACGGAAGTTTTGATTTACATTTCCCTGATGGCTAAGGCGGTGGAGCATTTTTTAAGATATTTGTTAGACATTTTAATTTCGTCCCTGGTAAAGTTTAAGTTCCAGGGCCCATTTTTTAATTGGCCCATTTGTTTCCTAGCTGTTTAATTTTCTAAGTTCTTTGTGCACTCTAGACAGTAGAGCTCTATCAGATATGTGGTTAGTGAAGATTTTCTCCCATTCTGGGTTGTCTTTGAGCTCGTGTTACAATCTCTTTATCTGAACAGAAGCTCTTTAATTTCACAGGATCCCAACTGTTGAGAGTTGGTAGCAGTGACTGTGCCATTGGATGTCTGTTTAGGAAGTGTTGGCCTAGCCCAATCAGCTCGAGGGAGTTCCCTATCCTTTCAACTATGGTTTTTATAGTCTCTGGCCTGATATCAAGGTCCTTGATCCATTTGGAATTAAGTCTTGTACATGGTGACAAGTAGGGGTCCAGCTTTAATCTTCTGCATGTGGAGATCCAGTTTTGCCAGCACCATTTGTTGAAGATGCTGTTCTTTTTCCATTGGATTTTTTGGGCCCCTTTGTCAAAGATCAAATGGCTGTAATTGTGTAGGCTTATATCTGGGTCTTCAACCCTTATCCATTGATCTGTGTGTCTATTTTGGAGCCAGCACCAGGCTGTTTTTATAACTATGGATTTGTAATATAGACTAAAGTTTGGTATGGTGATACCTCCAGCAGTGTTTTTGTTACCCAGGATTGTTTTTGCTATTCTGGATCTTTTGTGCCTCCATATGAATTTTGAGATTGTTTGATCAACCTCTTTAAAGAATCGCTTTGGGATTTTGATTGGTATAACATTGAATTTGTATGTTGCCTTTGGTAGGATGGTCATTTTTATGATATTGATTCTGCCAATCCAGGAACATGGGAGGTCTTTCCACCTTCTGGTATCTTCTGCAATTTCTTTCTTTAGGGTTTTAAAGTTTTCATTGTAGGGCTGGAGAGGTGGCTCAGGGGTTAAGCCTCCACCTTGAAGGCGGAAGGTCCTGAGTTCGGATCCCAGATCCCACGTATAGACGCCAGGCAGAAGCGGGGGCGGCCTGCGCTTCTGGTCCTGGTAGGGCGGAGCCTGTGAATCCCGGGGCAGAAGGAGGTGGAGGCATCCGTGGTGGTTCGCGAATTCGTCCGTGGTTCTACACATACACAGACACACACACACAGACACACGCGTGCGCACATACACAAGCATATGCACACAGTTGAATAAATAATAATAATAAAAAAAATTTAAAGTTTTCATTGTAAAGGTGTCTTACTTCCTTGGTTAGGTTTATACCAAGGTAAATAAATATTTATATTCATAAGTTAATTTTCTCCACTATTTTTGCTATAATAATGCAAAGCTAACACAAATCACAGTTTTTCATAAAACCTAACAAGATAAGAATCTTGCACTTAGACAAAGTAAATTTTATGAATAAATGCAACCCTTCATGTCCCCTGTCAACTCCCTTCTATTCTCAAGTCTTTTCACATGATTCATGCATTAGGAAGGCCTCAAAATTTGTTGTAACAGTTTGCCCTTCAGTGCTTTTCTATTTCACAGCTTTCTCTTAAACTTTTATATTGCTGCATACATGAATAATTTATGATATTTTTAACCCTTAATCACCAGTCCCATCTTCTCTCCTTTTTCCTTTACAACTCTTCATCTCCCCTGCCAGACTCCCTCCTATTTTCAAGTCTTTTCGCTTGCTATTTCAGAGCTTTTTTATGTCAAAATCAGGTATCTTACTCTGCCACTTGCCATTTTGTTTTTCAGAAAAGGTCCCTCACTAAAGCCAGAGCTCACTGATCAGCTAGAAAGAGTGACCAGAGAGCCTGTTTCCCCCTTTCAGCACTAAAATAATAAATACAAGACACCATGTCCTACTTTTTACATATAAGGTGCTGGCAATCCAAATTCAAGCAAAGGAAATATTTGTGAAGTAAGGAAAAGTTGGGAGAATTTGGTGTTTCAGGGAGCAACCAGTGAAGCAGAAAATATTTATCAGGATACTATTAACTGATGTTGAAAAAAATAACCAAAATTGCATCCTGCACTATTGTGAATAGTAAGCTTGTCTTAAATATTATGGAGAAAATATTGAGGAATATTTAACACTCAAGTAAAATAATAAGTTTTGCATTTTATGAAAGTTACTCTGTTGATACATAAAGGCTACTATTTTGCCACACCACTGAAATTTAGACTTCAAATTTACTTCAATCTAAGTGTCCGCCAAGCTGTGAAAAGTCCAGAAAACCCACTGAAATTTGGCTACTATCTCCTGAAAATTTGGAACCTACATGAGATATTATGTTGGCATCACATGTTTGTTTTCTGCTGGCTCCTCCAAGGAATTATTAATCATGACAGATTTTCCTACTTTTCATTCTATTAATCTTTACCAGGGACCAAAGGCAAGTTATAGTTATTATCTTATACAGTAAAAAACATATCCACTAAAAGGATTAAGGAAATTTATTGTCATCTGCAATGCAAAAATACAGTCTAAATGTAGGTATTGGGAATAATACTCTCAATATGGGTACGTAACAGTGGAGACTTCCCTGTTGAAAATACTTTCCATTACAATGCTGATTTTACTGCGGCCAAATAATTACATTTGAAGGCTGTGGAGACAGTTCGGTCACTAAAGTGCTTACTTTATAAACAGGAGGGCATGAATTTGATCCCCAGAACTCAGATACAATCTGTAATCCCACTGTTGGGGAAGTGGAAAAAGGATTCCTGAAACTCTGGCCTAATCTATTCACCAAGTTGTAGGCCAATGATATATCCTTTCTCAAAGAAAAGATGGTTAATGCCTGAGAAATGACACCCAATAATGTCTTCTGATCTCCAGACACATGCATGTGTATGCAAATGCACCATATACATGCACACACATACATACACACAAATGTGTACCTGCACACACAAAAATTATGTTTGAAATAGTTTACTATTTGCCTCTAAGTTTAAATTCATGTTCAAAATAAAATGAATTAGTACAGAGCAGACTTTTGCAGAACAATTAAAGTTTACTATAATTTCAATTCTTTCCAGAAATATTTCTCACCTCCTTTCCTTTAGAGCAAGTAGCTCATTTTGGTATCATATAAAAAGACCATAAAGCATTGTAAGGGCTAAATATAACAAACATTACGGGCCTTCTGATAAACTTCCTGATGTGTATCATGACTTTTAGAGAATGTAAGACTCATAGCATACCTTATTGTTTGAAAGTGAAGAGATTCATAGAGGCAGCCTCAGAGGGAGATTCCCTTAGTTAACTCTTTCCTGCATTTGTTCTCTTTGCATTTAAAGACTTCTGAAAGAAAAACACTAGAACAGGTTGATCTTGTGACTGTACAACTTGACTGGCGACTGTAGTTCGCCCCTCATCTTCATGTGTGAAAATGGGTAGTGGGTATACACGTTAGTGATTTTTGAAATTTTTTTCAATAATATTTATTCATTTTCATTTCATGGCTTAGACAATGGAAACTCTATCTTTGCGTGCAAGATATTTAGAGGAATTGAAAAAGGAAGCGACTCAGTGAATAAAGGCTTACTCCTCCACTGTAAGGATTGAAGCCAGGCAAAAGACAGGCAAGAGTGTGCAGCCACCTGTAATCCCAAAACTGGGATGGCAGAGGTTCTTAGGTGGCGAAAGTTGACTGACTAGAATCTTCAAGCTCTGGATTCAGCAAGATATCCCACCTAAATAAACAAACTGGAAAGTGATTAAAGAAGACACCTGTTATCGTTTGCACATCAGACAGACAGACAGACACACACATATACACACACATATACACACATGCATACACACAAGCAAATGTGAAATGATGCATACACATATATACCATACACATGAAAAAATATTTTTTGAGTATTTACTTGTCTCCAGAAATGAGAACTATTGGCATGCCATATCTTATTAATTAGAATTACATTTTAATTTTGCTAATTACAAATTTAATTTCAGAGCTTCAATTGACTTATGCTTTTAATGTCTCTAAACACTATTTAAGTGTTTAACTAGTAATTGAATGAAAATAACCAATAAATAAAGACAAAAGGAAACTGACACTGAATTTTTTTTTAAAGAAAACATTCATAGAATGTTCATCTAATTCTGAAAGCATCCTTCTCAGGTCCAGGAGAAGTGATGAAGCACTACGTTTTCCCAAGGAGAAGTTCCACAGCTACCTTTCTGTGTAGTGTAAATGCAGGATGTGAGTGTTTTTGCCTTCACTTTTATTTCCTCTTGGGAGCAAGGGAAAATATCCTAACCACAAACCATGTGTTTTCCTTGAACATTACAGAGTGATGATGGTGGATGGAGCTTTGATTCTGCAAATGTTGGAGCTTAAGGCATCAATAGGCAGTGGTACAGTGATCTATGAGATCAATTTTAGTCAAATAAAATGAAAACTGGTATGAACCATTTTGAGAAACTGCTAATCACCCTTTATGAGATTCTAGTGTATACAGCTGACTAGAGTTATTTTTCTGCTGTGGTTGAGGTTTCATTGGTTTTTTTTATTCCTCCATATTCCATCCACTCCTCACTGTCATCATATTGTATGCTTGTTTGTTTGTTTTTCTTTATGGCTTCACCAGGGATTGGATCCAGGACCTTTTTCCTGCTAGGTAATCCATCACTGGACCCCACCCATCATAGTGGTTTTGACAAACAGACTGGTTCTGAAAGACCATCACAAAGTGAGTTTTGGAAGCCATGGCAGCCACAAGTCTAGACCTGACAGTTCCAGATAAGGTTAATACAGGCACTATTCAAAAATTTACTAGACTGTAAGCTCCTTCAATATTAACACCATATTTTGCTATAAAATTAGACCCAAAGAGTGCTAAATACCTCTGACAAATGCCATGAATGGCACATTAAAATATGACAACTTGTAATTTGAAAATCACCAAATGACAAAAGGAAACAGAACTTTTATGAATGCTGCTATCATTTGCTTTGCAATTGTCTCCTAATTTCTCATCAGAGCACCACCCAGGATGTTATATTAAAACTCGCTGCAGGCAATTTTCGATGTTGAATTAATTATGGGATTCACATATGACCATATGGCCACCCCATGTTCTATTGAAGTGGTTTTCCAGTAAAATGGGGGAGGGGGACGTATTTCTATCCCCTGGGGTGGAAAACAAAAAATAAAATCTTTAAGGAATAATAAATAAATAAATAAATAGCACAGACAACTCTATCTTGTTGGGTTGTACCAACCTAGAAGCATGCCCACAGTGAGCCTGGTGAAACCAGGAGGGCAGCTCTAAATCCAATCCCACTGTATGCTTCTTCCTCTATGTGCACTGCATCTGGCACAAATCATTAGTAGCAGTACCCCTGGACATCCCAAAGTGATGATTACAACACACCAGCAATTTGTGAATTAACTGAAAGATCAATAGAAACCAAGACATGTAGTACTTATTTGAAGAATAAAATGATAACACAAATCCAGCTTTAAAGTCCTCTTTATATTTTAAGGGGAAATACCTAAATTGGACAGAAGTGCCTTTTGCATTTCTTTATCATATTCATGGGACTTGAGAAAGAAGCTACCAGATAAAGGTCCACCTCCCACAGAGACCCAAGGAGCATGACCTAAATTTCCTCAGAGAGAAAAATACTTTCAAGGATACATACAGATACACAGACCACCCACAGCCTCTACTTATCAGGTCTACCCCCTTGACAATATAGTCTCTATGCCATTTATCTTTGGGGCCCAACAGCACAGCCCCAGACATATACTAAGAGAAAAGAACTTGAATGAATGAATGAATGACACCAATACACTGATGACTGACTCAAATGAAAAAAGAAAAGGTACCAACATCACATTAAAAGCCTCAGGTCTCATAAAATAAAGCTTTAATTGGTTGTTAGTAGTCTCTTGCAAGATTACTGTATTTATGAGAAATTAAATACCTGTAAAACATGAATATGTCTGGATCCAATTCTTTTCCCATATGCCTGATACTTTTTTCCTTTATGAATTAGAGTTCACAGAATAGCATAGTTTAGCTATACTTAGAACATCTCTGAATGTCCAATAATTGTTTTTCCAAACATGCTGTATTTGTGGTTAGAAACAGCATACTAACATGGCTTAGTTATACCTGACCACATTCATTTTATTGTTGATTTCACCCATTGTAAATTAAAGAAACTTAAAATTCTTTGGCTAGCTAAATAATTCAGTGGGTAAGGCACCCGTTCACAAAACTGGTAACCCAAATTTGATCCCCAAAAGCCTACCTGTTAGAAGAAGAAAAGTGACTTCTAAAAATTGTGCTCTGGACCTGAAGAGAGGTAACTTGTTACACTGTGAAGGCCTGAACCCCCACAGGAGTAGAGCAGCCAGAGTGAATCCTGAGGTCCATTGAGGCATGCAGGCAGAAGGGTGGGAGGGAGTGGGTGGGAACAGTGAAGGAAAGAGAGGTAATAGGAAGAGAGGGAAGATGGGATGAATACTCAATATGCTTGTAAAAGTAGAAAAAATTAATTAAAAATGTAATTAGCCTTTTCACCCCACCCTGCTCCCCTGGTCGGGACGCGCACGCGGTCCAGCCCGGCCTCACCCCCCGCCCTAGGACCCCAGGTCAGCCCACAGGGACCCGGCTCTGACTCCCACCATCCAGCCCGAGGCACGCGGGGGCCTAGGGACCAGGAGGACCTCCCCCTGCGCCCGGCCCCGCCCCAGCTGCCCTCGGGTTAAATAGCTCCACACCGCCGCCGATGCGCCCATCCTCCCTTTTCACCCCACCCTGCTTCACCGGTCAGGACACGGCTCGGTCCAGCCTGGCCTCACCCTGCGACCTAGGTAAGTCTACGCCCGTGTCCCCCCACCAGGACCCCAGGCCAAATAATTCAGTTTAGTGAAATTGAGAGATCTTAAGAGTTAAAATGACAATGCCAAAGTCAAAGTGCAAATCCATGAGAAGCAACACTCAAGTAAACAAATTTCCCACTGAAGAAATTAATCCCATAATGTTAGACTCCAACAAGAACAAACCCGCTGAAAGAGGCCAAGAAAGCCTCACCCAGGATAAGGTATTTCAAAATATGATCATTACCATGTTCAATACTATGAAAGAGGAAATTGGGAGGAATTACATAATCGAATCAATCGCTTTGAAGAGGAACACAACAGACATCTGGAGGAGTTAAGAAAAACAGTGCAAGAAACAAAAAGTGGCATAGAGCAGTTAAAACAAACTCAATCAGAGTTTAAAACTGAGCTAAAAGACAAGTTATCTTCAACCCAGAAGGCCACAGAGAGTCTTATCAACAGAACTAATGAAGCAGAAAACAGAATTTCAGACCTTGAAGATAAAGTGGGAGTACTAACCAGCTCAATGGAAGAGGTTGTTAAAGCCAAAAAGATACTTGAGAGAAATATCCAAGAGATATGGGACACCCTGAAGAAGCCTAACATGCGTATTCATGGAATACCAGAGCAAGAATCTCAAAATACCACCCCTGAGGAAATTTTTCAAACGATCATCAAGGAAAACTTTCCACATCTAAAAAAAGAGAGGCCCATTCATATACAAGAGGCATTCCGCACCCCAAACAGATACGACCAAAATAGAAGCACCCCACGGCAAATAATAGTGAAAACACTCCACATTCAAGATAAAGAACTGGTGCTGAGAGCTTCAAGGGAGAAAAAACAAGTCACTTTTAAAGGTAAACCTATTAAAATAACAAATGACTTCTCAATGGAAACACTAAAAGCAAGAAGAGCTGGGAGAAACATACTTCAACTATTGAATGAGCAAAAATGTCAACCCAGGCTGATTTACCCTGCAAAACTATCAGTCATGATCTAGGGAGAAAGAAAAACTTTCCAGCACAAAGACAACTTGAAGGGATACATGTCCACCAAACTAGGCCTTCAAAAAATGCTAGAAATGATACTCAAGCGTGAAGAAAAAAACAGGCATATCCAGGAGAACAGAAGGCAAATATAACACCATTAAAAGCGAAGCAATATACTTATAAAAGCTACTAAACATAATAAATGTCTGGAATTAACAATAGTTTCTCCATTATAACACTAAATGTTAATGGAATTAATTCACCGATCAAGAGACACAGATTACAAACTTGGATTAAAAATCACAATCCATCAATCTGTTGCCTGCAGGAAACCCATCTCACCACAAAACATAGGCACACTCTAAAAATAAAAGGCTGGTCAACAATTCTACAAGCAAATGGAAGCAGAAAACAGGCAGGGGTAGCCATTATGCTTTCAGACAAAGTGGACTTCAAACCAAAAAAAATTATAAGAGACACGGGTGGATACTACATTTTAGTCACAGGTACAATTCACCAGGAAGACTTCACAATACTGAACATATATGCACCCAATACGGGCCCCTCCACATTCATTAAGAAAACCCTACAGCGTCTAAAGCAAGAAATCAACCCCCAAACGATAATTCTTGGGGACTTCAACACCGCCCTCTCAACATGGGATAGATCAACAGGTCAAAAGCTTAACAGAGACACTTTGGAACTTAATCAAACCCTGAAAGAAATGGACCTTACAGATCTCTATCGAACTTTTCAGCCACGCACCAAAGAATACACATTTTTCTCAGCACCACACGGAACTTTCTCCAAAATAGATCACATATTGGGCCACAAAACGAATCTACACATATACAAGAAAGTTGAAATTCTAACCTGTGCCCTATCAGACCACCACGGCCTAAAGCTGTACATCCACAACACATCAAACAAGAGAAAATACACTAACTCCTGGAACTTAACACTATGATGCTGAATGAGAACTGGATTCAGGAAGAAATTAAAAAGGAAATTCAAGATTTCCTGAAAGTGAATGATAATGAAAATACAATTTACCAAAATCTCTGGGACACAATGAAAGCTGTTCTAAGAGGTAAGTTCATAGCTCTTAATGCCTACGTCAAAAAAATGGAAACATCAGAAATAAACAACTTAACAATACAGCTTAAAGCTTTAGAGAAACTAGACCAATCTGATCCCAAAAGCAGTAGAAGAGAAGAGATTAGCAAAATAAGGGGAGAAATATCTGAAATCGAGATTAAGAAAACGATAGAAAAAATCAACCAATCAAAAAGCTGGTTCTTTGAAAAAATCAACAAGATTGATATACCCCTAGCTAAACTAACCAAAAGCAAGAGAGAGAAAACCCAAATTAACAAAATTAGAAATGAACATGGAGTTATCACTACTGATACCCAAGAAATCCAGAGAATTATAACATCATATTTCAAAAACTTATACTCTGTGAAGTTTGACAACACAAAAGAGATGGATGAATTTCTAAGTAAACACAACTTACCTAAATTGAATCAGGAAGTTGTGAATTATTTAAATAGTGCTATAACATATAAGGAAATTGAGGAAGTAATCTCGAATCTTCCCACCAAAAAATGTCCTGGACCAGATGGATTCAGCACAGAGTTCTACCAGACATTTAAGGAGTTAATAACACCAATACTCCTTAAACTGTTCCATCAAATAGCAAAGGAAGGAACACTACCAAATTCCTTCTGTGAAGCTAATATCCTTTTAATCCCAAAACCTAATAAAGACTCACTTAAGAAAGAAAACTATAGGCCGATCTCCCTGATGAACATAGACACAAAGATTCTCAACAAAGTCTTAGCAAATCGGATTCAAAACCATATTAAAAAGATCATTCACGGGGACCAAGTAGGCTTCTTCCCCGGCACACAAGGTTGGTTCAACATACGCAAATCAATAAATGTAATTCATCATGTAAACCAGTCCAAAGTCCAAGACCACATGATACTCTCGATAGATGCAGAAAAAGCTTTTGACAAGATCCAACAGCCTTTTATGATCAAAACGCTAGAGACAGTGGGAATGGAAGGAACCTTAATCAATATAATAAAAGCTATATACAACAAGCCCACAGCAAGGATTATGCTCAATGGGGAACAATTGGAAGCATTCCCACTTCGATCAGGAACTAGACAAGGCTGTCCACTCTCACCACTTCTATTCAATATTGTACTTGAAGTCTTAGCTGAAGCCATAAGACAAGAAAGGGACATAAGAAGGATTCAAATCGGCAAGGAAGAAGTCAAGCTATCCTTATTTGCAGATGACATGATCTTATACCTGAGTGATCCCAAAAACTCCACCAGGAAGCTTCTGGAACTAATTGAGAAGTTCAGCAGGGTGGCAGGATACAAAATAAATGTGCAAAAATCAGAGGCCTTCCTATATGCCCACAATGAAAGAAGTGAAAAAGCCTCGAGAGAAACCATACCATTTACTATAACCCCTAAAAAAATGAAATACCTTAGTATAAACCTAACCAAGGAGGTAAAAGACCTTTACAATGAAAACTTTAAAACCCTAAAGAAAGAAATTGCAGAAGACACCAGAAGGTGGAAAGACCTCCCCTGTTCCTGGATTGGCAGAATCAACATCGTAAAAATGACCATCCTACCAAAGGCAATATACAGATTCAATGCTATACCAATCAAAATCCCAAAGCAATTCTTCAAAGAAGTTGACCAAACAATCTCAAAGTTCATATGGAGGCACAAAAGACCCAGGATAGCAAAAACAATCCTGAGTAACAAAAACACTGCTGGAGGTATTACCATACCAAACCTAAGTCTATACTACAAATCCATAGTTATAAAGACAGCCTGGTACTGGCTCCAAAATAGACACACAGATCAATGGATAAGGATTGAAGACCCAGATATAAGCCCACAAAGTTACAGCCATTTGGTGTTTGACAAAGGGGCCCAAAGAATCCAATGGAAAAAGAACAGCATCTTCAACAAATGGTGCTGGCAAAACTGGATCTCCACATGCAGAAGATTAAAGCTGGACCCGTACTTGTCACCATGTACAAGACTTAACTCCAAATGGATCAAGGACCTTGATATCAGGCCAGAGACTTTAAAAACCATAGTTGAAAGGATAGGGAACTCCCTCGAGCTGATTGGGCTAGGCCAACACTTCCTAAACAGACATCCAATGGCACAGTCACTGCTACCAACTCTCAACAGTTGGGATCTGGTGAAATTAAAGAGCTTCTGTTCAGATAAAGATATTGTCACACAAGCTCAAAGGCAACCCACAGAATGGGAGAAAATCTTCACTAACCACATATCTGACAGAGCTCTACTGTCCAGAGTGCACAAAGAACTTAGAAAACTAAACTCCAAGGAAAACACTGGCCCAATTAAAAAATGGGCCCTGGAACTTCAAAGACACTTTACCAGGGATGAAATTAAAATGTCTAACAATTATCTTAAAAAATGCTCCACTTCCTTCGCCATCAGGGAAATGCAAATCAAAACTTCCCTGAGATATCATCTCACCCCAGTCAGGATGGCAAAAATCCACAATACAAACAACGACAAATGCTGGAGAGGATGTGGAGAGAGGGGAACTCTCCTACATTGTTGGTGGGAATGCAGGCTCATACAGCCACTCTGGCGAGCCGTCTGGAGATTCTTAAAGAAATTAAAGATTGAAATGCCATATGACCCTGCTATCCCACTTTTGAGAATAACCCCCCATGCAGCAGAGGTTCGCCTCGATAGCACAAGCTCGACCATGTTCATAGCAACACTGTTTACAATAGCAAAGTCATGGAATCAACCTAAATGTCCAACAGTTGACGAGTGGATAAGGAAACTGTGGTACATCTATACAATGGAGTACGACTCAGCCATGAAAAATGATGAATTACTGGAATTTGCTGGGAAATGGATGTCATTAGAAAGAATTATATTAAGTGAAGTATCCCAAACCCAGAAAATTAAGTGCCGTATGTACTCCCTAATAGGTGGCTCCTAGTACCAAACTCACCCAGCCCACATTGAGACACTCAAAAGTAAACCTATGTAACACAGTAATTGCAAGGATTATGAACAAGAGAGATGGGGTAGGAGGGCCACACCAGAAACAAGGAGAGAGGGGACCATGTTACAGCAGAGAAAATAGGCCTCCATCAAGGTCTGCAAGTAAGTAATGAGAAACCTGGTTAAGTTCACAGACGTTCTTTCCTGATCTCACCAGAAGGGGAGGGCATATAGTCTAGCAGATAAAAAGTTATCATTTTGCAAATGGGTGATGGACCCCTCCCTCAGTGAGGTTTCCTACTCTTATTACATCTACCCTTGAATGTGCTATTATAACAAGACTCCAGTTTAACAGCTTTTTGTCTCTGGCCAGGGGGTGACATACAGTGCCCAGCAGAATGGAGTGAAGGGCATTGCAGGAGCAGCAAAACTGCAAAAGAAAATCAACAAACCACAATCCAGAACTTCAGAGACTATATCAATCACATAGAACTAGGCCAGCCTAATCTCTCCCCATCCTGGAGCTCAGGGACATTTGCGGAAGAGGGGGCGGTAAGATTGTAAGAGCAAAAGAATGGGAGGAGCAACGATTTGCAAGATTCTCAACAATAGTTGGGGCCAAAGCAATCATAATGGGACTTTGCATGCCCTGCGCAATGTCCAGCGCACTGTTGCCCTCATAAAGTCTAGCATCTGTCAAGGGCACCGAGACCCCTGGAGGCAAGGGATTGACAGCCATAGTAGTGATCTTATACTTAAGGGGAACAAGAGAAAGGGCATATGGAAATGCCACTGGGTCCTTATATGTCATCGGAGAGGAGGACCCAGTGGAGAGTTAGGCGTACACAATAAAGGACTCTCTGGGAATTGGGGGGGAGGCACTGGGGGATGGGGAGGGGGAGGAGGGGGGTGGGAGGGAACTGGTAAAAAATTTTTTAAATGTATAATTAAATTTTTAATAAAAAATGTAATTATATGTAAAAAAAAAAAGTGTATTCTGGACCTCTCCACCTGTGTGCCAACTTGTAAATAAAATAGTTTTTTTTTTTTAAGAAAGCAAAAACATTTAAAATTCTGAGTATGTGACTATAAGTTTAAAAAGAAATCACATCCCAAAATCTCTTAACAACTTTATCAGCAAAACTTGATGACTTGATAAACAAATGTATCAAGCCCAGACATGGTTAAATGGACCAAATGTTTACATCATGATTTGATGGTCTTTCATACATAATATTATTTTAATGGCTTTATTTTCCACCAAAGTAAAGTATAGTGTATGAGAGTCATGTTGAAAGAGCACAATGACCCCTTTTAATCTCTAATGAATTTGTTATTTTCCTATTAAGCATCTAGTACTGGGTGTTTGATGGTGGCATGTTGCAATTTTAGTGTTTACCATCTGAACGTTTATAGTACATGGACAAAAAAGAATGGACAACTACAATAATCCAATAACACAAAACAAAAATCTGATAAAATGACTCTGGAAGTCAAAAGTTCATCAATTTTGCATTCAGTTAAGATGCTGAATTCTACATCGTAGGATCCCCCCTCAAAGAAAGAACTATAACTCTGCTCAGAATATCTCAGTGAAAAGAACATGTGAAAAATACACAGAAAGTTGAGAAAGGTGTAGCACTAGTTTTTATAACCTATTATGTGCAGCAAAATGTTTATTAACAAAGGACTGCATTTCCTTGATAATAGATTAAAAGGCCCATAAGAGCATAATGTATGATACAATACTAAGTAAATACAGGTAAAGTATATGGGTAAAAATATGGGCATTCATTATACATCTGCTAGTATTTTTAGTATTATTACATATTTCCCATGAAATTAGGAATTCTAACACTATTAGTTCTCAAAACAAGGCAACACATATTTATATTCTAGTAAGAGAGAGAGAGATGGGCAAGAAATGAGAATGATAAATGTGCAATCAATCATGACAGTGCATATCTATACTTCAGCTAATAAGCATAATAAGACTCTGTCCAACAGAAGCAGAATGATAAAATGCAATGAGATCCAGGGAGGGGAACACTAATCCATTGGAGGAATCCAAGGAAGCAGCACAGGGAATAACTGAGAAGTTCTGTTAGGGCTTGAGAGTGGCTCCTTGGGTTAGAGGGCTTGTTATGCAGGTGTAAGGACTTGACCTTGGATCCCAGTACACACACAAGCAAAAGTTAGGACTGATCATGCACAAGCATATGCACATGCATATCTGTTGTCCCAGCACCTTGAAGGGTAGAGATAAGAGGATCACAAGGGTTTTCTGGCTGCCAGTCTAGCTCCAGATTCAGTGAGAGATCCTGTCTTAAGGAAATAAGACAAAAGAGTGATAAAGAACCACAAACAACTAGATTATGCTTAAAGACCCAGTAGGAATGATGCGGGGAAATGTAAGGGAAGTGGAACATGAAAGTCCAGAGAGAAAGAGATTAGAAAAGATAACCCTAAAAATGAACAGTGTCTGAGAAGATCTGGAAGAAAGAGGAAAACATACTGCAGAAAAACAGGGAGAAGTCCATCCATCATAGATGATGGAGCATAAAGTTAATTGCAGAGAACTAGAAAAGATCTGAGATGAAAAAGGCCCCAAATATGTAGGGACAAACTGCAGAGGGGAGTACAGGAGCAGAGACAGGAATTACGGAGCTGTGACAGTGACTCATGGGGACATGTCCTAGGACAGGGACAACCAGGAGAAAGAAAAACTGGTGAATTTCAAGGCTTTTAGGTGGTCAAGTAAGCTAAAGAGCATTTAGCTGTTGACTCTATGCCTGAAAAAGAAAAGATTCCTCAGTTACTTGAGCAGCTAAGCAGATGGTAGTGCAGTGTCATTAGTTTCACTTTAGACAAGGAAGAAAGAATAAGGAAGGGGAAAGGAAGGGAACGGAAAAGACAGAATTAATCTGCTTCCTTTTGAAAGTATTGATTTCTGGTCACCTATGAAATATTTAACAGGCCAAAATATTTAAACTTACAATTCTAGAGCTCACAAAAGTAGAATAGAATTGAGGCATAAATTTAGCACTAATCATGTGACCTAAATGGAGGAAGACCACTTGGGGAAGGATGATTATGGGGCAGAGAAATAGGACAGGGGAGGGGAGGAGGGAAGAGAATGGGGAAAAAAGCAAAGCAGGCAGGCTTTCTATTACACTCCTTTTTCCCCTTTGCTTTCTCCCTGCTCTCAAGTTCCCTCTTTAGCTTCATGGCCTATATCCATGTAAAGACACAGTCACAAAAACTAAAACTAAAATCTAGGGCTCACTATAAAAGAAATTTCATGATTTTGCTTTTTCTTTACAGTTGCATGAAAGTCCACTTACATTATTACCACATTTTCTTTATCCATTCATCCGTTGGTGGTCATCTCGGCTGGTTCAATTCCCCTGTTATTATGAATAGTCAGTTTTTGTTAAATAAACCTTGAGACTCTTGCATTAGGTATTTTGTCTTCTGGAATTAGTTCTTTCATTATTATGAGATGTTCCTCTTCATCTATGAAAATATTACTGAACTCAAAGCCTCTCTGTATAGCACTTATAAAGACAATGCATCTCTTTAATTAGTTTTTAAGTTGTAGCTCTTATCTTCCAATCTCTTAATGCTTATACTTAGATTACATCTCTTATCTTTTTTTAATGACACAATTTGACAATCTCTGTCCTTAATTGGAATGTTTAAGCAATCTGTATTTCATTTTTATATTTGCATAGCTGTACTTGAGTCTGTCATCCATCTCTTCATAATCTTTTGTGAACTAGAGAGCAAATTCTCACTAGGTAACCCAGGATGACCTGAAAGTCTTGATCCCCCCACCTCAACCTCATGAGGCCAGGGACTACAGTTATGAGCCACTGTTCCGAGCTGTTTGGTGTTTTGCTTTGTTTTATAAGTTGTTTATTTACTTGTTTTAGAGCTGGGGCATAAACTCATGATGTTAAGCACATGTTCTACCACTAAGCTACATTACTAGCTCCCAGTCTCTGCTTTTTTTTCTCTCTCTTTTCTTTTCTCATCAAATGCTGCAGTTATGTTTCTCTTTACTGCTTTGAGACTCTTACATAACCAGCTTAAGGAAGAAAGGGAGATTTATTTGGCTTATGGTTCCAGAAGAGAGATACAGTTTATTAAGCAGAAAACCCACAGTGGGCAGCAGAAGCTGGAGGAGCTGGTTCAGGTCCCAGCCCTCATCAGGAAGGCAAAGAGAGCAAGAACCAAACTGGAAGTGGAACTAGACTACTAAACCTCAAGGTGTGCTCCCTGTGTTTTCTTTCTTCAGCAAGACTCCACCTCCTAAAGCTGCCAGACCTTCTCAATCATTAATGTCAGTTAAGAATATGAGAGGGGCCTTCCCTCCACTCTGCCGCCCAGGATGTGCACACCGTCCAGCTGGGCCTCACCGCGACCTAGGTAAGCTCGGTTCCCGCCCACCCCTAGAACCCCAGGCCAAATAATTCAGTTTAGTGAAAAACGCACAAAAATTAAAAGATCTTAAGAGTTAAAACGACAATGCCAAAGTCTAAGTGCAAATCCATGAGAAGCAACACTCAAGTAAAAAAATTTCCCACTGAAGAAATTAATCCCATAATGTTAGACTCCAACCAGAACAAACCCACGGAAAAAGGCCAAGAAAGCCCCACCAAGGATAAAGTCTTTCAAAATATGATCATTACCATGTTCAATACTATGAAAGAGGAAATCCGGGAGGAATTACATAATCGAATCAATCGCTTTGAAGAGGAACACAACAGACATTTAGAGTAGTTGATAAAAACAGTGCAAGAAACAAAAAGTGGCATAGAGCAGTTAAAACAGACTCAAGCAGAGTTTAAAAGTGAGCTACAAGACAAGATATCTTCAACCCAGAACTCCACAGAGAGTCTTATCAGCAGAACTAACGAAGCAGAAAACAGAATTTCAGACCTTGAAGATAAAGTGGGAGTACCAACCAGCTCAATGGAAGAGGTGGTTAAAGCCAAAAAGATACTTGAGAGAAATATCCAAGAGATATGGGACACCCTGAAAAAGCCTAACATGCGTATTCATGGAATACCAGAGCAAGAATCTCAAAATACCACCCCTGAGGAAATTTTTCAAACGATCATCAAGGAAAACTTTCCACATCTAAAAAAAGAGAGGCCCATCCATATAGAAGAGGCATTCCGCACCCCAAACAGATACGACCAAAACAGAAGCACGCCATGGCAAATAATAGTGAAAACACTCCACATTCAAGATAAAGAACTGGTGCTGAGAGCTTCAAGGGAGAAAAAACAAGTCACTTTTAAAGGTAAACCTATTAAAATAACAAATGACTTCTCAGTCGAAACAGTAAAAGCAAGAAGAGCTTACTTCAAGTATTGAATGAGCAAAAATGTCAACCCAGGCTGATTTACCCTGCAAAACTACCAGTCATGATCAAGGGAGAAAGAAAAATCTTCCAGCACAAAGACAACTTGAAGGGATACATGTCCATCAAACCAGGCCTTCAAAAAATGCTAGAAATGATACTCAAGCGTGAAGAAAAAAACAGGCATATCCAGGAGAACAGAAGGCAAGTATAACACCATTAAAAGTGGAGCAATATACTTACAAAGACTACTAAACATAATAAATGTCTGGAATTAAAAATAGTTTCTCCATTATAACATTAAATGTTAATGGAATTAATTCACCGATCAAGAGACACAGATTACAAACTTGGATCAAAAATCACAATCCATCAATCTGCTGCCTACAGGAAACCCATCTCACCACAAAAGATAGGCACACTCTAAAAATAAAAGGCTGGTCAACAATTCTATAAGCAAATGGAAGCAGAAAACAGGCAGGGGTAGCCATTACGATATCAGACAAAGTGGACTTCAAACCAAAGAAAATTATAACAGACACGGATGGATACTACATTTTAGTCACAGGTACAATTCACCAGGAAGACTTCACAATACTGAACATATATGCACCCAATACGGGCCCCTCCACATTCATTAAGAAAACCCTACAGCGTCTAAAGCAAGAAATCAACCCCCAAACGATAATTCTTGGGGACTTCAACACCACAACCCTCTCAACATAGGATAGATCAACAGGTCAAAAGCTTAATAGAGACACTTTGGACCTTAATCAAACCCTGAAAGAAATGGACCTTACAGATCTCTATCGAACTTTTCACCCACGCACCAAAGAATACACATTTTTCTCAGCACCACACGGAACTTTCTCCAAAATAGATCAAGTATTGGGCCACAAAATGAATCTACACATATACAAAATGTTGAAATTCTAACTGTGCCCTGTCAGACCACCACGACCTAAAGCTGGACATCTACAACACAACAAACAAGAGAAAATACACTAACTCCTGGAAACTTAACAATATGATGCTGAATGAGAACTGGATTCAGGAAGAAATTAAAAAGGAAATTCAAGTTTTCCTGAAAGTGAATGATAATGAAAATACAACTTACCAAAATCTCTGGGACACAATGAAAGCTGTTCTAAGAGGTAAGTTCATAGCTCTTAATGCCTACATCAAAAAAATGGAAACATCAGAAATAAACAACTTAACAATGCAGCTTAAAGCTTTAGACAAACTAGAGCAATCTGATCCCAAAAGTAGTAGAAGAGAGGAGATTAGCAAAATAAGGGAAGAAATATCTGAAATCGAGACTAAGAAAACGATAGAAAAAATCAACCAGTCAAACAGCTGGTTCTTTGAAAAAATCAATAAGATTTATAGACCCCTAGCTAAATTAACCAAAAGCAGGAGAGAGAAAACCCAAATTAACAAAATCAGAAATGAACATGGAGTTATCACTACTGATACCCAAGAAATCCAGAGAATTATAACATCATATTTCAAAAACTTATACTCTGTGAAGTTTGACAACACAAAAGAGATGGATGAATTTCTAAGTAAACACGACTTAGCTAAATTGAATCAGGAAGTTGTGAATTATTTAAATAGTCCTATAACATATAAGGAAATTGAAAAAGTAATCTCGAATCTTCCCACCAAAAAATGTCCTGGACCAGATGGATTCAGCACAGAGTTCTACCAGACATTTAAGGAGTTAATAACACCAATACTCCTTAAACTGTTCCATCAAATAACAAAGGAAGGAACACTACCAAATTCCTTCTATGAAGCTAATATCGTTTTAATCCCAAAACCTAATAAAGACTCACTTAAGAAAGAAAACTATAGGCTGATCTCTCTGATGAACACAGACGCAAAGATTCTCAACAAAGTCTTAGCAAATCGGATTCAAAAACAGATTAAAAAGATCATTCACGGGGACCAAGTAGGCTTCATCCCCGGCACACAAGGTTGGTTCAACATATGCAAATCGATAAATGTAATTCATCATGTAAACCAGTCCAAAGTCCAAGACCACATGATACTCTCGATAGATGCAGAAAAAGCTTTTGACAAGTTCCAACAGCCTTTTATGATCAACACGCTAGAGACAGTGGGAATGGAAGGAACCTTTATCAATATAATAAAACCTGTATACAACAAGCCCACAGCAAGGATTATGCTCAATGGGAAACAATTGGAAGCATTCCCACTTCGATCAGGAACTAGACAAGGCTGTCCACTTTCACCACTTCTATTCAATATTGTACTTGAAGTCTTAGCTGAAGCCATAAGACAAGAAAGGGACATAAGAGGGATTCAAATCGGCAAGGAAGAAGTCAAGCTGTCCCTATCTGCAGATGACATGATCTTATACCTGAGTGATCCCAAAAACTCCACCAGGAAGCTTCTGGAACTAATTGAGAAGTTCAGCAGGGTGACAGGATACAAAATAAATGTGCAAAAATCAGAGGCCTTCCTATATGCCCAGAATGAAAGAAGTGAAAAAGCCTTGAGAGAAACAATCCCATTTACTATAGCCCCTAAAAAAATGAAATACCTTGGTATAAACCTAACCAAGGAGGTAAAAGACCTTTACAATGAAAACTTTAAAACCCTAAAGAAAGAAATTGCAGAAGACACCAGAAGGTGGAAAGACCTCCCTTGTTCCTGGATTGGCAGAATCAACATCGTAAAAATGACCATCCTACCAAAGGCTATATACAAATTCAATGCTATACCAATTAAAATCCCAAAGCAATTCTTCAAAGAAGTTGACCAAACAATCTCAAAGTTCATATGGAGGCACAAAAGACCCAGGATGGCAAAGACAATCCTGAGTAACAAAAACACTGCTGGAGGTATTACCATACCAAACCTAAGTCTATACTACAAATCCATAGTTATAAAGACAGCCTGGTACTGGCTCCAAAATAGACACACAGATCAATGGATAAGGATTGAAGACCCAGATATAAGCCCACAAAATTTCAGCCATTTGGTCTTTGACAAAGGGGCCCAAAAAATCCAATGGAAAAAGAACAGCATCTTCCACAAATGGTGCTGGCAAAACTGGATCTCCACATGCAGAAGATTAAAGCTGGACCCGTACTTGTCACCATGTACAAGACTTAATTCCAAATGGATCAAGGACCTTGATATAAGGCCAGAGACTATAAAAACCATAGTTGAAAGGATAGGGAACTCCCTCGAGCTGATTGGGCTAGGCCAACATTTCCTAAACAGACATCCAATGGCACAGTCACTGCTACCAACTCTCAACAGTTGGGATCTTGTGAAATTAAAGAGCTTCTGTTCAGATAAAGACATTGTAACACAAGCTCAAAGGCAACCCACAGAATGGGAGAAAATCTTCACTAACCACACATCTGATAGAACTCTGCTGTCCAGAGTGCACAAAGAACTTAGAAAACTAAACACCAAGGAAACCAATGGCCCAATTAAAAAATGGGCCCTGGAAGTCAAAAGAAATTTTACCAGGGATGAAATTAAAGTGTCTAACAAATATCTGAAAAAATGCGCCACATCCTTAGCCATCAGGGAAATGCAAATCAAAACTTCCCTGAGATATCATCTCACTCCGGTCAGGATGGCAAAAATCCACAATACAAACAACAACAAATGCTGGAGAGGATGTGGAGAGAGAGGAACTCTCCTACATTGCTGGTGGGAGTGCAGGCTTATACAGCCACTCTGGCGAGCCGTCTGGAGATTCTTAAAGAATTAAAGATTGAAATGCCACATGACCCTGCGATTCCACTTTTGGGTATAACCCCCCATACAGCAGAGGTTCACCTCGATAGCACAAGCATGACCATGTTCATAGCAGCACTGTTTACAATAGCAAAGTCATGGAATTAACCCAAATGTCCAACAGTTGACGAGTGGATAAGGAAACTGTGGTACATCTATACAATGGAGTACTACTCAGCCATCAAAAATGATGAATTACTGGAATTTTCTGGGAAATGGATAGTCATTAGAAACAATTATATTAAGTGAAGTATCCCAGACCCAGAAAATTAAGCGCCGTATGTACTCCCTAATAGGTGGCTCCTAGTACCAAACCTACCCAGCCCACCTAGAGACAGTAATTGCAAGGATTATGAACAGGAGGGATGGGGTAGGAGGGCCACACCAGAAACAAGGAGAGAGCGGATCATGTTACAGCAGAGAAAATAGGCCTCCATCAAGGACTCAAATAAGTAATGAGACATCTGATTAAGTTCACAGACTTTCGTTCCTGATCATTTACTACTGAGGGGGTGTGATCTCACCAGAAGAGGAGGGCATATAGTCTGGCAGATAAAAAGTAACCATTTTGCAA
Organism: Typhlomys cinereus; assembly: GCA_023101885.1. NCBI lineage: Eukaryota > Metazoa > Chordata > Mammalia > Rodentia > Platacanthomyidae > Typhlomys > Typhlomys cinereus. The sequence continues at coordinate 4,120,921 of JALPQD010000148.1, read as the reverse complement.
ATGGGTGATAGACCTCTCCCTCACTGTGGTTTCCCACTTTTATTACATCTACCTTTGAATGTGCTTTTATCACAAGACTCTAGTTTAACAGCTTTTTGTCTCTGCCAGGGGTGAAGGGCATTGCAGGAGCAGCAAAACTGCAAAAGAAAATCAACAAACCACAATCCAGAACTTCAGAGACTCTATATCAACCACCTAGAACTAGGCCAGCCTAATCTCTCCCCATCCTGAAGCTCAGGGAAATTTGTGGAAGAAGGGGCGGTAAGAGTGTAAGAGCAAAAGAATGGGAGGAGCAAAGATATGCAAGATACTCCATACAAGTTAGGGCTGAAGCAATCATAATTGGACTTTACATGCCCTGCGCATTGTTCAACACACTATTGACCTCACAAAGTCTAGCATCTGCTAAAGGCACCAAGATCCTTGGAGGCAAGGGATTGGCATCCATAGCAGTGTTCCTATACCTAAGAGGAACACGGGAAAGGGTTCAGGGAAATGCCACTGGGTCCTTGTACGTCATCGGAGAGGAGGGCCCAGAGGAAAATCAGACATGCACAAGAAAGGACTCTCTGGGAATTGGGACGGGAGGCACTGGGGGATGGGGGGAGGCAAGTGGGGAGGAGGAGCAGGGGATACGGGGGGAGGAGGAGGGAGAGAGGAACTGGTGTACCTATTAAATTTGTATGAGCTAAAATAATAATAAAAAATGTATTAATAATAAAAAAAAAGAATGAGAGGGGACAATTCACATTCATACCATGGCAAGTTGGTAGTGTCATGGTTCTCTTTGTCTCTTTCATTAAATGGCATATTTACATTTTTAGTGACTCATCAACTATTTACAAAATATGTCTTAGCTAATCAAACTATTCTCAAATAATCTGATGTCACTTGAGATATAAATAATAGGAGGATTTCAAGCAATGTTAATTCCATTTCTCCTTTTTCTCTATTGTACTATTAAATCCTTGACTTTTCTCTTTTATTTTTATATACTTTATAAAGCACCATCTTAATTTTTCAATGATCATCTCAATCAATTTTAATGAGAGAAAGTTTACTTATGCCTACCCTCCTATTTCCCACTTCCAATGCTTTTCATTTGAGTATGCTTAAGTTTCCACTCAACATTTGTTTTCAACATGAAAAAGCTTCTTATAGCATTTCTTATAACACAAATACTATAACAAGTTTTCTTGACTTTCATTATTTATGCTTCATTTTTTAATGAATATTTACACTCAATACAGATTCCAGTAAAAAGGCTTTGGGGGGTATTTTAATTGTTGTGGGGGGTATTTTAATTGTTGTCTTTTTCTTTTTGAAATATAGCTTATATTTTTTTCTAATACTAACTCAGCAATGCTTGTATCTTCTTTGTTCCTTTCTGTTTCATGTGTCTTGCCCTTGTATGTCTGCTTTTAAGATTTTTCACATTTTTATCAGTTTATTCTCATGTACCTTGGCATGATCTATACTGTATTTATCCTTCTTGATTTCACACAAGTATAATTTTCATCAAATTGGGATAAATTTTAAGCACTATTCCTTGGTTTAACTGTTTGTAATACTTGACATTATCCCATATATCGCTGAACTCTAGTCCTTTTTACAAGCCTGCTTTCCTCTATATTTTTATAGTTTCTGTTATTCTGGCTTCACATTTGATGATCTTTTCTTCTGTATTTCTAATATGTTATTAAGACTATTTACATTTTTTATTCCAGATTTTTTTTTAGTTCTAAAAGTTCCATTTGGGGGAGGAGAGGAGGCTCAGGGGTTAAGCCTCTGCCTTGCAGGGGGAAGGTCCTGAGTTCGGATCCTAGACCCCACAGGCCTGAGTTTCCGGTCCTGGCAGGGCGGAGCCTGTGAATCCCGGGGCAGAGTAAAACAAGGAGGAGGTGGAGGCAGTCCATGGTGGTTCCCGAATTCGTCCGTGGTTCTATACACACACACACGCACACATGCACAATTGAATAAATAATAATAATAAATTTAAAAAAGAATTTCTAAAAAAAATAAATAAATAAAAGTTCCATTTGGGCTTTTTTCATAGTTTTCGTCTTTTACCTAATTATATTCATTCTTAAAATGGCCTCCCACACATTTCTGCCAAATACACAATCTAGCAAATGGAGAACAAAAGGGTCAATGAAATGCTTTCAAATCATAACTAAATATAAGCCAGGATTCATTATTACTGAAACTTAATTGTACCAATTAAGCAACCGACCCTTATAAAATAATGACTAATGAAAAATTAAGAAAGTATAAAAATTTCTGACCTGTACATATAGATGTAAGTTAAGCCATAATACCTAGTACGACACACTTAAATGTAACATTTGCATCAACTTCATAAAAGACTCTTTCAGGTATTGGCTTCATTTTTCAGAGATCTGTAATAAGCTCCGGCATTCACCCAAATGTCAACAGCAGTATCACACTACTACTGGTGTGTCACACACTATTTCCCACAAATCATTAGCTAAAAATGATAAAGTCAGAAAATAGGAAATGATTTCTTGGCAGGGAAAGTCAAACTAAGTAAGTTTCCAAGTTAAATAAAGCTCAAAGTGGCCATTTAGGAACATAAATACAAAACAGATAATTTCAGTAGCAAAAAGAAGACAGTCCCAATGTCTGAGCAGATCAAGGCTCTGCAGGATCAGTCAAAGCAACTTTCTTTGTCCTTAGCAATAGATCCTCCCCAACAAAAGAAAAGTGGGACTTACCCTAATTTGGCTTATTGCAAGTTTTAGGGTAGATTATAATTTGTGACTAAAAATTTAAAGTGTATATAGTTCTGTGACTTTAAATGATACTTTAGGGAATGTAGTGAATACTTGAAACAAAACACTGAAAGGTATACTAAGGCAGAATTATCTTTCCTAGACTTCACAAATCTAGCTCTTTTTCTTCCTAGTTGGAGTCACCAAAGAAATAGCAATTAGCCAATGGGATTGGGACTCAAGTGTCACCCTTTGGTTTGTTTTGGTTTCTCAGTTTATTTGTTTGTTTCAGAGGGCTAGGAGGAGATTACAGACCACTACTCCCCAAGCTTCCTCCCCAAAATAGCCCCAACTTGGGCATTTAAGGTATTAAGGGTCTTCGGTAATTACAAAAGTGTTTATTTTCAGCAGTGCCTGTACTTTTTCCTTTAGCTAAATTATCATAGAGGCTTCATTCTTTAGTCTAGACTGTGCTATATTTTAAACAAACTGCAATACCCACATTTGAGAGAATTCAGTAGACCTTTCTTATCCTTTCCATTTAGAGGTCCCTCACCACACTTCAAGTTCCTCAGCTACCTTTGAAGGATAATTTATATGCTTTAAGTACAATTCAGTATACTGCAGTCTCAAGAGAAAACTGTAAACAATCAGAGTCCAGATGGGCTAATTAAAGTATTTCACTCTGACAACAGCAAGAAATGTTCATGTTTGTCCTGAGACATTCGACGTCTGTAATAAAACCTATAAGATGTAGTGGACCAAGCCCACCTCAAAGATTACCAACATGCACACTCTGTCCAAAGTGTTTATAACTTCTCCTTAGCCTCAGGCACCAAACATTATGAAACTGTACTAATGGTATGCTCAAAAGAAAGAAAATTTTTTTGCACTCTAGAATAAACTCTAAAAAAATCAAGGTGGCCTGGCATTACAGCTTCTAAAAACAGGTAATGCAAACATGATCTTAGGAGATACTCTGCTTTTTGTTTAATTACAAATAATGCTTCCATCAGCTTATTTTCACAGAAATGGATGACAATAGTTTGCCACTAAGTTGAAAAGAATGAAAACCTTCCCTTAAAGTATTTTAATTTCTCATGCACAGGCAGACAAGAATGAAGGTCTTTGGTTTATCCCTCAACTTTTGGGTGAATTGCTTCCTTTTTAATTCACTGGAAAATTCCATAAGGGAAGGAACTAATGCTCCATCCCCACCTATGTGAAAATCAGGCCTCTGTCTCAAAGTGAAATGAAGTATTACGGCAATTATCTGGGTTATTCAGGGGAAACGAACGTGTTAGAGGTGATTTGGAGAAAGTTGTTTTCTTTTTGCTTCAGTTGCATACAGGGTCAGTTCAATTACTTTACCATGCTGGCACATTACTTTCTTCTGAGTCACTGTACAGTTAGTCTATGCCAGAAGTAGCCTTCTTCTAAAGCAAGCTTGGGTCTTTTTATATATGTGCCATTTGTAAACTTTTCAAAATCTTTAGCCTCTTAAATATTTTAAGCACACATAGACACGTGTTTATCCTAGAAGTTTGAGTTTTGCTGAAAAAATCAGTTTGGCTTCATTGCTACCCAAAATGAAAATTTTAGTGGTTTTCACATGGCTCCCTTAGATGTTTTCTGTCTGCTGTTTAAAGGAAAAAGACCCTTAATCCCTCTAAATTTCTAGTGAGGATGTCAAGACTCTCCTCCTGCAGCCATTTCCAGATTAAAGATAAGAGTTCATTAAATAGAGATTTCTGGCCTAGAAAGACTTCTGGAATTATAATACTCCATACATTGGACTTACAACAAAGAAGAAACAATTAATTAGCTCAAATTTATGTCAGTTACTTTTGCATTGCTATGACCAAAACACCTAGCAGAATCATCCAAGGAGATTTCAGTCCATCGTGGTGGGACATGCAGGGAGTGGGAGTAGCTTCAGATGAAGTAATGGGAGTTTATTCCAATGGCTGTCCACATGGGAACAAACAAAAACAGAGAGTTCAGAACCATATGTAGGAATAACTTTCACAAGTTCTTTCCAGTGGCTTTACTTCCTGAAGCTTGGAAATGAGTGTTCAATGCATGAGCCTGTGAAGTTATTTTTAGCCTCAGATTATTAAAATATAATTAGAGTTATCCAAAAATATCCTTCTTGATGCCATACTTACATCCTTTTATATAAAAACTATTTTATTCAGTTAAATATTTTCCAAGAGCAGATAAGTTCAAGTATGTTCAGGGTGTGATAGCTGTAGATGTTCCAGTTAAATATTAACTATATATAGGTATATAGTATATATGTTCTTAATGTACTTATTTGTCTTAGAAAGTTTTGAATCTTGTTGAAAGATCACTATTTAGTCCTATAATGTTTAGCACTTACACTATTCTAGGAATGCAGAATACCCTGTTTCAGAAATGGTAGTCACTGATTAGTTCCATATACCAATTTCTTCTTATAATACTTTCTATGACTTTGTTATGATACAGTATAGATAGTTGAAGTTAAGTATCAAACAGAACTACAAGCTCAGTAGAAAAATGAAATAAATAAATTACAAAGGTCATTCATTGACAACACTTATTGATTTCTAAACCACAGTTGTCCAAACAGGAAAGAGGAGAACAAATCTCATAATATTATGTCAGATAAAGGATATGTGCATGATTGTTATCACTCTCTTAGGTATTAAGAGATTTCAAAATTCTAGGAAGAAGACCAAAAGATGGATATTGTGGATACTTTAGAAAGATTTTTGGAAAATTATACAGAATAAAACTAATATAAATATCTTAATGGTCTTTTCATGTCTTTTTCTATATACAACTGTACTCAGTTACTAATTTGTCTACTTACCAGTGAACTGTATGATTAATTCTGTCATGTGCTTTTTTCTTTTAATATTTACCATGGGTGACAATCCATGTCTGGATATGTCCTCAAAAACATGTTACAGAATTTCTAACTATACTGTAATTTAACTGAATTGTTATCACTGTATTCTTAAACTGCCTAACTTCTCAACTTTACAAATAATTATGCAATAAATTATAGTAGTCCAGCTCAAAATATTTCCTTAAAATGAATTCCTACTCTAAAATAAATACTCTAAAAAATTCTAGAGAATTCATACTGTACAAAAGAATATGGATCCTTCAGACTTTTGATAAATTACCAAGTTTTAGTCTGAAAAAGTTGTCCTAATTCAAATTCCTAATTCTGCATGAGAGTACATATAATCATACTTTTATATCCAAACTCACTGTCATTTGATTCTAGTTGTGTTTACTAGGGTAACAAATTTTTTAAGTAAATTTATATTTAACAGTTCTCAAAATATGAAACCAAACATATTTCATATCTCAAATATGAAACAATTCAGGAGATCTTAATTATTCTAAAGTTGAAACTGGTTGATTTAGTTTTATTACTTGACAAACAAAATGACATTATTTATGTGACGTTCATAATTGAAAGCCACATAAAACTTGTGTTTACATTTTTAAGCTTTTTTTATTGTTCAGCACTTTAATACATAAATAGAATGAATTTATATCATTCTTGCCCCTTCCTTCTCCCTACACTTTCCCACTTCCTTTTTCCTTTCTGGCCTGTCTCCCTCCTCCTTTCATATGTTTCTTTTTTATGTGGTCCACTGGGTTTCATCTGGGATGCGTGTACTTCATCTGGAATGCCTGTACTAGCAAGTGCCTGAGTATTTGATGGGGCATGGATGACTTAACAATAGGTAAAACATTAAAGAAACTATCTCTTCTCCTGTTAGTCATTAACCTCCAATAGTCTCTTAGGGAGGTAGGTTAGCTTTTGAGATCTCCCCTTTGCCATGGTGAGATAGTGATAAGGAGAATATTGTACAGGTCTCATGCAATGAGTTCATGGATGCAGCAGCCCTGCCATGCCCAGAGAATACTGGGCAGCATCTCCCCACTCTCAAGCTCTTACATTCTTTTCATCCCCCCTCTTCCACAAGGTTCTCTGAGCCTTGGGATGAGGGGAGGCATGATTTCAATGTCCTGTTTAGGACAAAACAATTTACAGTCAATTAATCTCTACAGTTTGGGTAGTTGTGGTTCTCTATATCCTTCCAGTTAAAACGGAAACTTCTTGGTGCAGTGTTAAGAGTTTTTTAATCTGTGAGTATAATGGTAAGTGTTTAGATGGCAGTTTGTTATCAAGTACTCATAAGGTTGCAAGTTTACAGTTTTGTGTTAAACTATATTCGTTGTTGTTTTTGACTGTGTGAGACAGATATGGCCTGCTGACCACAGGTTGAACATGAGAGGATACCTTGAACTCATAATATTTACATGAATACTCAGTTTTTATGACTAAGCCAATTGTCTTGATACAATGCAAGTCTGAATACTTTTTGTTTAGGGGTTTTGTTGGTTTATCTGTTTGTTTGAAACTAAGTTTTGCTCTGTAGTTCAGACCGGCCCAGAACCCACAATCCCCTATCAAGGCTTCCCAAATGCTGGAATTCCAGGCATACACCATCCAGTTAGCAATGTGACATTCTTTCTACTAGGACGGCTTCACATCATGTCAGGCTCTGTTTAGTGGATCACTTCAGTTTTGTTTTTGATGGTTTTTCTTTTAATGACTTTGAAAAATAATCTCTTGTGATATCTGAGATTTTTTAAGCCACTATTATAAATTTAATCCTCAGCACTAAACCCCAGCTTTTGTCTCTGATTACAGCAGATAAACTACATGAAACTTGGATAAAGTGGACACAACCATTGATCTGTCTCTTCTGACATGCCAACGCCTCTAACCCCAAGTGCAGTGCTCAGCTCAGACCTCTTCTGCTTCTGTTGTGCTTTGTTGTGTTCTATAATTCCCAGTGAGTAGTCTACACATGAAGGACTTCCAAAGTCCACTTAGACATCTTAGACTGCAACTGCACAAAGCAAAACTAATTATTATTTAAAAAGTACTGATTCTTCAACCCTGTCCTGCCTATTCCTCTTCTGGGCTGTCTATACCATAAAATCTTTCTTTTTCCTCAACCTATAAGGACAAAGACTCAGATATCATCTTAATATATTCTCTTCACTCATATCTATCCCTTGTTCATCAACCAATACATCTTGACTCTAACTTTAAATTATGCCACAAATATGATCACCATTTGCCATGTCCACTAGTGTTCTAGATGAATCCGTCATCCACACCTGTCTTGGAGTAGTCTGATATTTTTTGTTTCTAGCTTTTCACTCCTAAGATTTTAATACACAACCAGAAACAAGGAAGTCTCTTTAGATATAAATTAAATGACTTAATTTTCCTAAGGCTTCCCAACACACTCAGAATGGGACTTAATTTGCTTATCAATAGACCTCAAGGATTTGTCTTCTCTCCAAAGCCATTTCCTATCCCATTCTACTCTGGGTCCACAGGTCTTCTAGCTAGTCCTTAAAAATTCCATGTGCATCCCTTTTCTCAGGGTTCAGTCCCTTTTCGTTTTCCATCTTTGAACACTCTTGCCCTGCAATTTAATATAATGGTTCCTCCTCCAGTTTCTTTAGGTCTCTGCTGAAAGTCCATCTCCTTAGAGAAGTTAACTTAACTACTCTACCTATGACATCATTTTTAATTCAAATTCATGCATTTTATTAGAAAATAGGAATAGAATACTTTTGAATCATATAATTTATAAAATTCTCCTGCCCAAGATTCATAGGGCTATTTTTTATTGTTATTTTTTATCTAGTTATACAAGCTCAATAGATACCCCCTCCTTTTTTCTCCCCCCTCCCTTTCCTATTGTCCCCTCATTCCACTCTCCCTTTCCCCCCTTTTTCTTTTTCTCATCCCTCTTTCCTCCCTCCTCTCTCTCTCTCTCTCTCTCTCTCTCATTATTTCCTCTCATACAAACTTAACAGGTACACCGGTCCCCTCCGCCCTCCTTTCTTGGTGTTTCCTGCCTTTTCCCTCCCATCCTCCAGAAAATCCATTTATATGAGCACTGAATTTCTCTCTGATCCATCTACATTAGTGTGATAGTTAATCCTGGGTGTCAACTTGACTAAACCTGGCATTAACTAAGATCAGTTGTGACACCACTGAAAAGATTATTTGGATCAATACATTTATAATCCAAAGACCAGCCCTAGATCTGATTGGAACCTCCCAGTAGTGGACCAGATTAAAAAAAAAAAAAAAAAAAAAAAACACAGAGCGGAAGACTGAAAAGAGAGAGACTTCCTCCAGTCTTCAGCCCTCACCCACTGGCCTACTGGACTGAGCAGCTCTGAGCCTCTATGATGTTTGCAGTGACTTAGCCTGCCTACAGCTTCAGTCACCAGCCGTGTTGCTTCCATCATGAAAGACTGCTTCTCCCCTTTGGAACCATAAGCTTAATAAATCTCCTTTTCTCTTAAATTGTTCCGCTTTGAGTGTTCTCTCAGCAACAGTTAAGAATAACTGTTACAACTAATGAAGGTTCAGGACTCAGTAGCATACTTTGGAGCCTCTTCTTGGGCTGCTCGCTAATATGGGAACTCTGTTATACCTGTTAACCTCTTGCCTCTAAGGGTCCTACTGCCTGAAGCCTTCTCCCCGAGATCCCTGCTAAACTTTTGAGGGCTTGTTGACATGTCAGCCCTTGTGCAAGTCAGGCAAGGTGATATCACGTAGCAATATCCTGGCTTCTGCAGCCCAGACTTGAGTGGAGTAACTTGCCTATTGGTGATCCTCCCCATCTTTAGGCTCTTACAATCTTGTCATCTCCTCTTCTGCAAGGTTTCCTGAGCTTTACCATAAGGAAAGATTTGGCTGGCTATGACATCATTTCTACTTTCACTCTTCATTACTCTATTCTGATTTATTCATCATTGTGTTTATTACTACCTGACATTGTGCATGTGTCAGAAATGACTTTGTTTAATTTACCCTCGTTTTAGCGCTGAGAAAAATAGTATACAGTAAATAAAAAATTGTTCTTCCTTGCATTCCCACTTATCTGAAATAATACTAAAATCATACTGACCACTACTAAGAATGTATTATTGTTACAATCTGTTTTTCTCTTAATTTCTTCCAAAAGATTTAATCAGATTTATCAAAAGTAAGTGCTGGTCATTAATATGAAGTTATTAGTTTGAAGATTAGGGAGGTGTAAATAAGCATATGGTCTGAGAAACACTTTGGAGGGATAATATGCTTTTGGATATCTCTTGTGAAATAATCAAAGATATCCTAAGTTAATTTTCATTGATGCTAACTTCTTAAGAGATTTCTTTGTGACTCTATATCAACCACCTAGAACTAAGGCAGTGCAATCTCTCCTCATCCTCAAGCTCAGGGAAATTTGCGGAAGAGGGGGCGGTAAGATTGTAAGAGCACAAGGATAGGAGGAGCAATGATATGCAAGCTACTCCACACAAGTTAGGGCCGAAGCAATCATAATTGGACTTTGCATGCCCTGCGCAATGTCCCACACACTACTGACCCCACAAGTCTAGCATTTGCTAAAGGCACCAAGATCCTTGGAGGCAAGGGATTGACAGCCACAGTAATGTTCCTATGCTTAAGGGGAACATAGGAAAGGGTTCAGGGAAATGCAACTGGGTCCTTGTACGTCATCAGAGAGGAGGGCCCAGAGGAGAGTCTGGCATGCACATTAAAGGAGTCTCCGGGGATTGGGGGGGGGGCACTGGGGGATGGGGAGGAAGGGGTGAGGGGAAGGGGAGTAGGGAGGTGGGGGGGAGGAGGGAGGGAGGGAACCGGTGTACCTATTAAGTTTGTATGAACGGAAATAATAATAAAAAATGTTTAAAAAAAAGATTTCTCTGTGATCAACAGAACTGGGAAAAATATTGCAGTCAATGCTGTTTTATTAATTTTCAAGTTAACATATAAAGCAATGGGTTCTATTACTGTGCTTTCATATTTATGGATCATTGACACTTGATCCAATTTACTCTCCCTCCCCAACACCCTCACCCGCACCCTCTGCTCCCCTTGGCCGATTTCCTTTCTTCAAATAGTCTCCCTTCTGCTTTCCATTACTTTCGCTTTCCTCTTCCTTAAAATCACTTCCTCCCCTCTTTTGTCTGTTTTTCATGTTTGTGTACTTTGTACACTTCAAATAAATGAATTGTATGGGACTCTTTTCATATAATGCAGAATGTTTTCAGGTTTCATTCATGTTGTAGCATGTATAAATCCTTCCTCCACCCTCTCCTTCTCCTCCTCTAGAGACTAGAATTCTCGAGACTATCCGACATCCATTTCTGAGACTTGTTAGAGGACATGTACATGTAGTACAGTGTCTGTGCATATGAATTGCAACATGCAGCATCTTTCTACATATATTAGCCTTGTTTCAGAATTTACATAATCCTCAGTTGAAAACATAACTCTGTGTCAAAATAAAATGAACCCCTTATTTGTATATTTAAGATGGAACACAAGCCTCCATGAACATTAAAATTTTGAGCTTAGCAATTTCATGATGAATAAACAAAATTTCATCTTATACATCCAGATGCAGTTAAAAACAGTCCTATGTTGGATAATTTATATAAATATAAATTCGTTTCTTGCAGCTGTCATAGCTGAGAAGTGGATAATCAAGGCAACTAGCAGACACGGCATCTGGTGAAGATCCATTATTTCCAAAGTAAGCTTTCTTTATATGTTCTACCTCAGTAAAAAAGAGCAAACAGGCTTCCTAGGATTTCTTTCATATGGGCACTAATGTCATTGGTGATGGCTCTGCCCTCATGAGTGAATCGTCTTCCCCAAAGGCCCTACCTCTTAATAATATCACACTGAGATTTAGGCTCCAATTTATGAATTTGGAAAGATGAAAAACATCACCCCCACAGTGTAGATTTCCTATACTTTTTCTAAAAAATATCATCAGTAATGGTAGTTTTCAGTGTCCAATAGCTTAACATTTTGTACCTATCAAGGTGGAGTTGCTTTATGAAAGACAGGTACCTCACTGCCACCCAACAGTCATGAGGTAGCTAAGTAGCCATTTTGGACCTTCATGGAGAACAGATTAGGAAAAAAACACTGATTTTGCCTATTGGATTTAATTACTATTTGAGGAAACTGAAATATAGTGCTGTGAAGTAATTAATCAAGGTCAAATCCTAGCTTTTTGTTTTGTTTTGTTATAGTCGGCACATAGTCCAGACTAACCTCAAACTCCAGATCCACCTACTTCCTCCAACCCAGTTTGGAATTACAGCTGTGTGCAACACCACACCCAGCTTCAATGTCACCCAGCCTAAACTCCACCATGTACTTGTCCTTATGTTTACTTCTCAGTGTTATCCAATATTTTCCCTTGCTTCTCCTGTTGTTTTTCTTTTAAGATTGGCATTTTCATTCTCAAGGCAAAATACCAAAAATCCAGGGTGCTTTGGAAAAAGAAGAAACACAAATTCCAGTCATCCTCAGCTACTTAAATGAAGGCAGGACTGGCAAGAAAATGTGAAAATCAAAAATATCAAAGTGCTAACTTCAAATTAAGTCTTGGGCTCCAAAAGCCCCTCAACCTGCCTTCAGATGAATTGCTAGTAAAACCTCAAACTGTTATTCTATTTGCCAGGCTGATGATGGCAGGAATACAAGCCATAAAACAGAGGGGGAGCGAAGGAAAGGAAAAGTGGCATGAAAAATTCAACAGCCTAGTTCTAGATAATCAGAAGCTGACCATAAACACCTAGGCTGTCACATGGTTACTTCAGCCCTTAGATACAAATACCTTTAAAGCTAATGGTTTCATTTCATGAAAATTTTATCTGCTTTCAGCAGCTTGAAGCTTGTTTTCCAGACTGATATTCAAGCTAGTACAAGAATGTAAGTAATGATAAGGCTCATACAGTGAGCAAAACCTCTACTTGGCACAAGATTTTGTACTCGTGGCATTGAATACATACTTGGAAAAGTTTATTTTAGCTATTCTGTGAAGAACCTCCCCCTCTAACTCTTGCCCCAAGAATGAAATTCCATAGTAACATCTTTCCCTTCATTAAAATAAAAAATGCTCTTAAAGGGCAGCCACATATTCAAACTGAGCTGAACTCTTTCATTATATTCAGCAGCAAACATGTGATGTTAAAAGCAATGCTTCCAAAATCTTCTCTACTGCTCGATTTGTAGGATATTATTTGATGGTAAAAGTAAATTTAGACTTGGCTTGCAAATGTGCTTTTTGTAAGAGCCAATGTGAAAGGTGAAGGGAAAGTTCACATAAAATCATGGATTTCTGGATTCTCTTGAAAATTGAAAGACATGGCAAAGCAATCCCACATTCCTACCTGGCATTTCTTGTGCAAGACTCTGTTCTTAAGTAGATATAAGCCAGCAGTTCACCACATTCTCTACCAGACCATTCAGCTCATTTGCAGTTGCCTTCCTGGACCCATTAGGCATCTGAGTTCATGACCTTAGCATGACAGTGTATAATTACTCAAACAAAATGTACAGCAACCATGAGTAGCAAATAAAGACAGTTTAAGTTGTTGGCACTGTCCATAGTTGATTTGCTTGGCACCTATTAAGTTTAAGCATGCACAATCGACGTATAACATGAACCAAAATTGTGCTTCAGAGAAGTTAATTGTAAATACTTTACACAAATTGTTCTGTCTTCCAAACTGCATATCTTAAATCTCTGAATGGTAAGGTTCTTCTGTGTACTGTGAAATTTTCTTGAAGACAAAGCAACACAGGTTTTAGAAGATTGATTTTAGAAATTAATCTTTTGAAAGTGAAGAGTGTCATTAAATTCCACTAGAAGTACTATTGAAGTGCTATTGAATTCCAATGAAGCAATTTCAAAAAACATGGTTCACAATCAGGAGCATCCACAGTACCTAAATTTCTCTCAGACATGCAACATTATTAAGCAGCATCTTGTGCCTAGTGAATGAGATATGATCAATGGGATGATTTGCTTCTCCAAGTCTTAAAATTGATTCTGATGTCCATCTTGAAGGTGATTAGGTGATTCTACAAGCTTTGAAAGTGAAATTTAAGAAACCTAGGGGTTGCCTACTGTAACAGTTACTCATAACTATTGCTGTGAGAGAGCATCCAGAGTCAATCAACTTAAGGGAGAAAGGGAGATTTATTGAGCTTAGGTTCCAGAGGGAAGGTACAGTCTCTCAAAGCAGAAGCAGCATGGCTGGCTGGCCAAAGCTGGAGAAGGCTAAGTCACCTCAGACATCTTGGAAGTTGAGAGCTGCAGACTGCTTGCAGCAAAGTAGACTTCTTCTAGAGGTAGGGTGGGACTAATCCATCTCAAGGTCCACCCCTTGTGACTGCCTTCCTCCAGCAAGGCTCCACCTCTCAAGGTACCATGACCTTGCTAAACAAACTGTGGGGGACACATTTCAAACCATGACACACTACTAACAGGTCTATAAATGCAGAATACAGAATTTGGAGTGTTCCAAGCCCCAAACCACAATCTCATCCAGGTTTGGCGTCATATGTATTCATTCCCAGAGGCAGGAAGCAGGAAGAACCTTCTCTGGTGCTACTTTGTGCTGGGAACTTGGCCTAGGAGATTCTGTACCATCTGCATGTCCACGTCACAGCTGACAGACATCTGAACACAAGCCACAAGGCTGCTCATACAGTTTGTATCATATAAGTCCAAGTAGAAGAACACAGTGATGTCCACTAGAGAAGTCAAGTAAAGATGGCAGGACAAGATGCCCTCAGTTAAGAACAATAATAATGAGTCTTCCCATAAGTTAAATTCCTATGTCCATTGTGAGCTGATGGTCAGCTTATTGCTGTCTAAGCTAGCAATATGAGAGAACACCAGTAATGTGTGTGGCATGGTTTGAAATGTGTCCCCCACAGTCTCATGTGTTTGGAAAGGTCATGGCATCTTGAGAGGTGGAGCCTTGCTGGAGGAAGGCAGTCACAAGGGGTGGGCCTTGAGGTGAATTAGTCCCACCCTACCTCCAGGAGAAGTCAGCCTTTGCTGCAAGCAGTCTGCAGCTCTCAGCTTCCAAGATGTCTGCGGTGACTTAGCCTCCTCCAGCTTTGGCCGGCTAGCCATGCCACCTCTGCTTTGAGAGATTGTACCTTCCCTCTAGAACCATAAATCTCCCTTTCTCCCTTAAGTTGCTTGACTTTGAGTATTCTCTCACAGCAATAGTTAAGGGTAACCTTTACAGTGTGCATTTTCCCAAATTTAGAGGTGCATTAGTTTAAAATACTTGATATGAAGATGCTTACTTGATCAGGAGTTATTGTACATTATCATGAAAAGTTTTCAATAGTAAAAATGGAAAGATACTTTCAATTGCAAGTTAAACTTATGTATTTTGGTGGAATGATAGTGAACTAATTCCAACTAATTGTGAAACAAAATTTTTTCAATAAAAAATTAAAGTTTGAAAATTTTCCACCACTTTTTCCTGTGATTTATCAAGATTTTCACATAGCCATTTCTAGCATTAATCCTAATAAACTAGAACAAGCTCAAGTTTCCCATAAAACTTTTAAATATATTTTATTTCAGTGGGCTTTGCAAATTGACTATTTAATAGAATCTCCCTTAATTACTTTATTTTTCTTACAACTATGCAAAGAAATGAATAACATCCCTAAAGACACATATGCAGTCCATGCCACATATCTAAAACAGCAGAAAGATATTCATGATGCTTCATGCTCTGTCATACAAATAGCACATTATTTGAAGTCTCAAGCCTAATCTAAGGAGCATCCATTGGTTCTAGCTATACCGCCCTGGTGTGGGAAACTATGGCAAAGATCTGTTTTCTGCATAGAAATGTATGCCAGGGTTCTGAATTAGTGCTGCACAAATATCAAGAATTCCTCAATTTCTGTAATGTCGCCTGTGCAGCTATTTCTTTACTCTCAGATCACTTAGAAAAGAATCCAGAATACTCTCCTCAGAAAGTGATTCTTCCTCATTTGGGATTTGACCAATTAAAGCTTTGAATGAATGGCCTGGGGAAATGACTCACTGGTTAAAGTCTTTACTTCACAAAAGCAAAAGGATCTGAGTTCAGATCTCCAGGTCTCACTCAAAACTGCTAATCAGATGTGGCGATGTCCTGCAATTATGGAAGGCAGAGCCTGAGAAACCCCAGAACAAAGCTATAAGAAGGTAGAGCAATCCAGGATGAGTCCCAACTTCACCATTAGGCCATTACAACATACACCCTCAAAGTGCCCTCTTGTAAATGAGCAAGAGAGAGAGAGAAAAACAAAGAGAGGCCACTATGGATGAGATCACACTGACCTGTCTTTGTTGGATCAGAACCCATGATGCCTCAATCCAGAGAATCTTTCTAGCTTTTTCTATTGCCTCCTCCACTCTCACAACTCTGAGTGGCACCTATCATGGATGCTACCAGCATTACCAGCAAGGCTGATACTTTTTAGGACTCAAAAGAGTAGCCATAATTTTAATCCTTTTCTGCTAAGGAAAGGAAAGGAAAAGAGAGAAGAGGAGAGGGGAAGCAAGGACATGGAAGGGGAGGGGAGGGAAGAAGAGAGGGGAAGGGAGGGGGGAGAGAAGGGGGGAGGGTAGGAGAAGGGGAGGAGATGGAAGGGGAGGGGAGGAAAGGCGGAAGGGAAGGGGGAGGGGAAGGGGGAGGGGACAGAAGGGGAGAGGAGGAAAAGGGGGAGGGAAAGGGGAAAGGGAAGGGAGAGGGGAAGGGAGAGGGGAAGGGGAAGGGAAGGGGAGAGGAGGGGGAGGAAAAGGGGGAGGGGAAGGGGAGGAAAGGGAGAGGGAAGAGGGAGGAGAGGGGAAGGGGGAGAGGAGGGGAGGGGAGGGGAAAAGGCTTTTAAACCTACATGGAGGACACACACCTGTGTTCCATTATTTCTCATTTTTCCCTCCTACCAGAGACACCAAGGTAGCTTAAAACCTCCTAGTCACAGCTTCACCTCCTCTTGATGGGCTGAGTGAGACACTCTCCCCAGGGGCAGGGATTGTGATGAGGCACAGAGGTCAGCCCAGGAGCCTGGGGAGTGTTTGCCTTTGCTGCCCAGAAGGGAGCCAAGTCCACCAGAGCACAACGCAGAGCTGTGGTTCAGCCACCTTTCCAACTTCCAAATCCCACTTTAGAGTCAATTGCATGAACTTAGCTGGGACAAAATCCTCTTGGCACCATGATCACTTAGAGAACGTTTTAAAAATTGCTGTTTTCCCCGAGCAGATCTGGATCCCAGGCCTGGCCAAGATGCGTAGGCAACCCTCTCTGAATCTGTAGGGGAACAGTTCAGTTTGAAGTCAGTTCAATAATCTACTTAGCAGGCATACCTTTCTGTTATGGCTTACATTAGTTAACACTAAAAATAATTTACATAGACTCAAGCTTGCTGGTAAGAAGCGATATCTTCCCTCCTCCTTTTCAGACTTGGTCTCCAACTTCTGTTTTGTCAAATACAACACATACTCTCAGGTCTCTGAGCCTTTGCGAATGTTGTTCTAAGGAAGTTCTGAGCTTTCCACATGCCCATTCCCTTAGTTTGTCCTTATCAGACTGAGTTTCAGATTGAATATCACTCACATATCCACCTTTTAAGACTTTCTGTGGCTCCTTAAGTTGGCTCAGATGATCCTGCCGCCTATCTTCACAGTACCTTGTGCCTCCAATGATGTCAGTGCTCATCACCATCTGTTATTAGTTCTAGTCATGCCTTTGTGATTGTGATGGGCAGACAGAGAGGCTGGTGCCCCTCTCATGCTAAGTGTCTACCATCCCATGCAAAGAGTAGATGTGCAAAAATTATCTTTGAATAAGACCTTAACATAAGACCTGAAAAATCTTAAACTGTTTGGGGAGGGGGATAGAGGAAAAAACTTTAAGATATAGTCATAGGCAATGTTCCTAAATAGGATTCTAGTCACTCTGGAAATAGCACCAACAGTTGATAGATGGGATTCATGAAATTAAAATGCTTCTGTGCAATGAGTGAAAAAGTCTACAGAAAGGAAGAAAATCTTTACTACCTATACATCTAAGAAATCATTAATACCTAAAGTGTACAAAGAACCCGCAAAGCTACCAAAAATTCAAACAACCCAAACAATAAACAGGAAAATAAAATGAACAGCAGAGAAAATAGGCCTCCATCAAGGAATGCAAGTAAGTAATGTGATACCTGGTTAAGTTCACAGACGTTTGTTCCTGATCATTTACAACTGAGGGGGTATGATCTCACCAGAAGGGGAGGGCATATAGTCTGGCAGATAAAAAGTAATCATCTTGCAAATGGGTGATTGACTCCTCCCTCACTGAGGTTTCCTACTTTTATTACATCTACCCTTGAATTTGCTATTATAACAAGACTCCAGTTTAACAGCTTTTTGTCTCTGACCAGTGGGTGACATACAGTGCCCATCAGGATGGAGTGAAGGGCATTGCAGGAGCAGCAAAACTGCAAAAGAAAATCAACAAAGCACAATCCAGAACTTCAGAGACTCTATATCAACCACATAGAACTAAGCCAGCTAATCTCTCTCCATCCTGGAGCTCAGGGACATTTGCGGAAGAGAGGGCGGTAAGATTGTAAGAGCAAAAGGATGGGAGGAGTAATGATTTGCAAGATTCTCCACACTAGTTAGGGCCGAAGCAATCATAATAGGACTTTGCATGCCCTGCGCATTGTCCAACACACTATTGACCTCACAAAGTCTAGCATCAGCTAAAGGCACCAAGATCCTTGGAGGCAAGGGTCGACAGCCACAGTAGTGTTCGTATGCTTAAGGGGAACATAAGAAAGGGTTCAGGGAAAGGCCACTGGGTCCTTGTACGTCATCGGAGAGGAGGACCCAGAGGAGAGTCAGGCATACACAATAAAGGACTCTCTGGGAATTGGGGGGGAGGTACTGGGGGATGGGGAAGGAGAGGAGAGGGAGCAGGGGGTTCAGGGGAAGGAGGAGGGAGGGAGGGAACTGGTCTACCTATTAAGTTTGTATGAGCAGAAATAATGTATAAATGTAAAAAAAAGAAAAGAAAAAAAAGAATATAAATAAAAAAAAGAATCAATAAATGTAAATGGCCAATAAATATATGAAAAAAATCAATCTCACTAGCCATCAGAAAAATGCAAATTGAAATTACATTAAAGGTGGTTGATTCAATGGAAAAAGGTACCTATCACAAACCTGATGACCTCAGCTCAATCCCTAGACCTAATATGGTAGGACAAACTTATCTCTAAAACCTACACATACACACACAGTAGTGATATCTATCTAACTATCTATCTTTTTCCACCTCTCTTTCAAGTAAACTAATTTAATAGTTTTTTAAATTCCATTTAGATTCAAGCTCACAATGAATATGGCAATCATCAAAAGAAAATAGCAACAAATTCTGATGGGTGATGAGAAGATGAACAAAGGGAACACTGATACACTGATGTAGTGAATGAAAACCAGAGTAATCACTGCATAGATCCATGGACTAAAATCGATTTACCATATGACCCAGCTCTACCACCCAAAGGATTCCAAGCCAACGTGTCACTAAGATACTTGCATACTAATCTATGTTGCAGCACTACTAAACAATACCTAAATTGTCAAACCAACCTAAGTTCAACAACAGATGAGAGATAAAGAAAAGGTAGCATACATGCATAATGGAATTGTTTTCAGCCACGATGTCATCTGCAGGGAAATGAATGAAACTGGAGATAAGCATATTAAGGAAATTGAAACAGTCTCAGAAAGACTAATACCATATATTTTCTATTATGTGACTTCTCAGAACAATATAGAAGAACAAAGGAGACTGCCAAGAGAAATGGTAGGGTAGGATTGTATAGAGGTAAATATTCTCAAAGCATAATATATTCTTGTATGCAAATGTCCTTCCATAGCTCAGTATCACATACAAGGAATATATTCATTGAAATTTTTTAAAAGAGCCTTTCAATAAATAAACAAGTAAGTGAATAAATAAGAATGTAGTTCTAATAAACAGAGCAACATGTTACAGTAATAGAAGGTACATTATATGTATACCAGCTTTGTTTGGCATACATACCTCTGTATCTATGCATGATGCTCCCTGAAATCTGCTAGGATCTGGAAATCACTTGGCAAAATACGGAAAGGAATCATTTACTAGACTGCAGAGGTGGATAAATTATGCCATAGTAATACAAATCAATTATCTTTTTTGTAAATAAAAGTTTGACCTTTAAACAGTGCTGAAATCCAGCACATACTTCAAGTTGTTCTCCAAATTATAGAGGTGTGCTTTCATTCACAAGAGAGTTTCTCATAAACAGAACCTTCCTGACAAGTCTATACATTATTGGAAACAGCCAATGTGACACAATTCACTGAGAAAAAATGGATGAATGACTGAAGTGTTATCAGAATGAAATGTGTTTTGAGGGAATTTCACTCACAAATGTAAATTTTCCCCCATCCTCCTATTGATGATAGTAAAAAGTAAATGACAAGGTGTTTTATTTCTGTTATATATCCATAAAGAACTATGAAATTTCAACCACAAGAGCAGTTCAAAATAAATCTAAAACAAGCACACAGAGATCTACCAAAAAACCTCTTTGTAATCTTTTCCAGGGTGCAACCCTCTTGAGCAATATATGTTATACAGAGGAAACGTCACCTTATGAGCCGTTAGAAGAGGACTTTTCTCTTGTAACGACCAGTCATACATGAGGAAATGTTCAGTACAGCAAAGCTTCATTGAACTATATTGCTGGAATAAAGGCCAGTAACTTTCGACTTTCCACTTTAATCTTGTGAGAAATGCATTTCTCAATAGCTTTAGCAAGGCATTCAGAGATTATTCCCAACCAGCTGTGGATTTTATTTCAAAAGGACCAACCAAGCTTGCATTTGTAGTGTGCCTCCTGTTAAGTCAAAGCAAACAAATTAACAAAGTATCAAATGAATGAAGAGGATAGAGATTTCCATTCGACTATATTTTAGCACTGAGATCAGGAGGCATATGAATTTGCTCTGTCTTAAATTTCCCTCAGCATTTAAAAACCACCTGGATGAGTTCAAGAAGTAATGTGAAGCTGCGAAAAATATGAATTAATGAAAAACACATTTTGGGACTGGACCTATAAATAAAGTCCTTTGCTACACATAGAGTTGATCCTGCCTATTGTACAAAGTGAATATAATCAAGGATTTGTAAAGGTTTTTTTTTTTATAAAATGTGGTTAGTTCCTGCTGCCTTGTTTTGCTAATGAATACCAGGAAAGGTGTACAAAGTATTTTAGCTTTTGTTTGCAGCACAGGACACATGCTGAGAAAGTTCTCCAGGATTATCATCTACTGAATTTACCAAAAAGGACTCTTTCACACACTCCGCCATTACAAAATGATTTGGTTTCCCACACTTGCAATATGGGCAGTGTTATTTTTAACAATTTTAGCTTGATACTTGATAACTATTAAGTATAATATAATAACATGATCTTTGCTGCAATCACTAGTTCCATTTAACAAATCTGGATTCCGATACACTGCTGATTCTCCTGGATGGCCAGGTGTGCCTTCTCCCTCAACATAGTAGGCTGGGAAAAAACTGAAAACAAATTTCTCTGAATTTCCAAAAGAGGAAGAGATGCCTAGTTACACAGGCTCATTCAAAAACAAAATCTATTTTTTAGTCAGTAAATCTAAAGGCAACAAGTTAGGGGGAAAAATTAGGCAGTCAGAGTGCATAACAATATTCCTCCTCCCCAGCTTCGGCAGCCACATACCAATTTGAAAAGAAACTTTAGGAAAGAGAAATCATGCCTGCCACCCACTGCCTGCGGCTGATATTTTCTCATCCAATGGGTCCGTGTTCCTCACAAACCATGAAGAAAGGAAGTATACATGTGTAAACAGTTGTTTTACACAAGCTGACAAACCTAAACATGCAGTATTCTCTACTTTCCTACCTTAATAATATTCCAATTTAAAACTATGTATAAGGCTATGGTCAGTATATGACTAAGGGCTGATGAAATATTCAAGAAAACTGAGCGTAACTATTATGGTTCATATCTGAGTATTAGTTATGACAGGCTAGTGCAGTGTGGGTAATTACAACATGGAAACAACATAGTTAACTTTAAAATGAATGTTTATTCTATATAATTTCTATAACTTGACTACTTAATTTGGCTGCTACTTAGATTTGTGAAACATTTAGTTCTTTACAGTATTTATTCTTTTTTTTTTTCTTCCACTCATACAAATTTGATAAGTACCCCATTCCCCTCCCTCCCTCCACCTCTCCCTGGATCCCCTTGCTCCCTCCCCACCTTTTCCCTTTTCTTTCCCCCCTCCCTCCCTTTCTCCCAGTGCCCGCTCCCTCCACCCCCATTTCTGGAGCATCCTATAGTATGCATGTCAAACTTCCCTCTGGGTCCTCCTCTTGGACTCAGTGGCATTGCCTAGAGATCTTTTTTTAAAGGTGGGGAGAAGCAATGATATGGAAGACACTCCATACAATTTAGGACCAAAGTAATTATAATAGGACTTTGCATGACCTGCTCAATGACCAACATATCATTGACAACCCCCCCCCAAAGTCTAGCATGGATCACATGCACTACGATCCTTAGAGGCAAGGAATTAGCAGCCACAATAATGTTCCTATACTAAAAGGGAACACAAAAAAAGAGCTCTAGTGAAACATTTAGTTATAATGGCAGACAAGTCAGATGTTCTTAAGTAGCTTTTTTTTCTTTTAGTTTGCAGAAACTGTTCTGCTGAGGCAATAGCAACCATCAACATCTTTAAAGTGTTGGTAACATTTTAAAGCAGCATGTGGATTGCAAAACAAGATATGAAATTAACAGATGTGCTCAAGCATTGTAATGGAGATGCTGTTGTTAAATTAACACCAAAATATTATGAAACCATTTAATTACAAGTTATAAATCTCTCCAATTTCAAGAGGCTCTTGAAGCATCCTAGAGCAGTTTCAATAGCCACACAGTACAACTTAGGTTCTTTTTCGTTTTTAATTTTCAATATTGGGTATTATAATAATCCAGAAATAGCACTGCCTGACACAGTTTATTCGAGTCTGTCTTCAACTGAGGCCATAATTTGCTTCTAATCACAAATAATACTCTCCATTAATTTCTGCATAATCAAAGAAATGTTTTCATTCCTTGTAATTTTCTTTTACTTCATGAAAAGTCCCATTTCACATATAATTTCTTGCAACTTAGAAAAAAATTTTTCTTTTGGAATTTTAAAAATCATTGCTAAACACATCACTTTTTTACATATGTGTGCATGTGTATATACACACATGCTACTGCATGCAAACAGAAGTCAAAGAACAACTTGCAAGAGTCAGTTCTCTCTTCCCACCATGTGGTTTCCAGGGATCCAAACTCAAGTTGTCAGACTTCATGGTAAGCATCTTTATGTGATGAACCTGTCTCACAAGACTACATCATTTTTTTGAAAAGTTATCATTATATTTTGCCAAGATATAATTACTTGCTAAGCAGCAAGCTACATGCATACTATTCACTCAAAATCAAATCCCTAAGTATTTACTTGCAATTGGTTTTTGTTTGAAGAACTTTTCAACATGATTTTCAAAACTTTGTTAAATTGAGCAATATTTATATTTTGATTGCTTTCTTATCCAATAAATTAATGTTTCAGTAAATTATCCATCTAAAAGAAAAGTCATCTTTTTCATTACTTTTAAATATATCACATGCTCATCATTTTAGATAACAAATTTGGAAATAATTTATACCAAATCTACAACTTTTCTCTTTTTCTGTGTTAATAATTTTAATAATCTCTATTGCATGTTGTTAAATATTAGACATGTGCTAGTTTTAGTATTCTTTGAATCACATTACATAGATGTTTTATATTTTATTCTATATTTACTCTGTTGTTGAAAACTTATCAATTACTTATTTATTTTGTTACTTTTTCGTGCATGCTACATTTCACATTTGCTTGTTTGTTTTGAGAGAGGGTCTCCCTGAGTAGCCCAGGTTGACGAGTTCTTTGTAATCTTCATGCCTTTCAAGTGTTTGGGATTACAAGAGTGTACCACCTTGCTCAGACTCATTTCATAGTCCCTTTCTGAATTTTTTAAAGTGTAATAATTTTTCTGCATGTTTATCCCATGGAAAACTGTAATCGTTGATTTGACCCATATCATGCTTCACTAGAAAAAATATCTCACTCATGTTCGAATATGACAACCATTTTCCAGACCCATCATCCAATAAATAGAGGGATGCTCCAGAGATTTTGACTTTCTGGACTAATTTTCAGATTTCATGAAGATAGCCCTCAACTTCTAATGAGTAGACCAAAGATACATTACTGCCTCTGAATTATGAATTTGGTATGAACAATTTTCTCCTTCATTTTCATTGTTTTAAATCAGTGGTGACAGTTTCATTTAATAAAAAGGTTGGCATTGCAGATTTTTCCTGTGGTAAGTTCTAGTTGTGAATTCGATGAGAGTAATTTTCTTGCTCATTTTCCAATAAACCTTTAAATAGAATTTGTAATGTTATACTCGCTGGTTTCATGTGGCTTTTGCTTTACAAAGATCCCTTTCTCAGCTTCCCGATACTTAAATTTGAAGCATTAATTTGACTATTTCAGGTTCTTAATTTTTCCTTTTTTTATACATTTTTTGCCTAGTTATTCAAGCTCACTAGGTACCCCTCTTTTTCCTCCTCCCCCTTTTCTTCCCCCCTTTACCATTCTTCCTCACACACACCTCTTTTCCTTCCCTCTTCCTCTCTTGGTGCTTCCTGCTTTCTCCCTTCCATCCTCCAGTGCATCTGTTGATGTGGACACTGAATTTCCCTCTGAGTTAGCCACATTAGTGAGGGTTCAGGATTCAATGGCATACCTTAGGGCTCCTTCTTGGGCTGCTCGCTACTATGGGACTCTATTATGACTATTTAACCCCTTGCCTCTAAGAATCTACTGCCTGAAGCCTTTTCCTCTATGATCCCTGCTAGACTTTGGGGGGTTGTTGACATGTCAGCCATTGTACAGGTCAGGAAAAGCCACAATTACATTGTGGCTGTATCTGGCTGCTGCAGTCCTGACTTGTGTAGAGTATCTAGCATATCATTGTATCTTTAGGTCCTTACAATGTTGCCGCCCCCTCTGCCTCAAGGTTCCTGGAGTTTTAGAATGAGAAGACATTTGGCTGGTATAGTTCCAAGTAAATATTGTAGGGTCTATGGTGTTCTGAATTATGGTTTGTTGTTGTTTTCAGTTTTTTAATTAATACATTTTTTATGATTATTTCAGCTCATACAAACTTAATAGGTACACTAGTTCACTCCCTCCCTCCTCCTCCCCCCCGTATCCCCTGCTCCTCCT
Source organism: Typhlomys cinereus (assembly GCA_023101885.1). Classification (NCBI taxonomy): domain Eukaryota; kingdom Metazoa; phylum Chordata; class Mammalia; order Rodentia; family Platacanthomyidae; genus Typhlomys; species Typhlomys cinereus. The sequence goes on along the minus strand of JALPQD010000148.1, from coordinate 4,095,822 downwards.
CCCCACCCCCCTCCCTTCCCATCCCCCAGTGCCTCCCGCCCCAATTCCCAGAGAGTCCTTTCTTATGCATGCCTGATTTTCCTCTGGGCCCTCCTCTCCGATGACATACAAGGACCCAGTGGCGTTTCCCTGAACCCTTTCCCGTGTTCCCCTTAGGTATAGGAACACTGCTATGGATGCCAATCCCTTGCCTCCAAGGATCTTGGTGCCTTTAGCAGATGCTAGACTTTGTGGGGTCAATAGTGTGTTGGATAATGCGCAGGGCATGTAAAGTACAATTATGATTGCTTCAGCTCTAACTTGTATGGAGTATCTTACATATCATTGCTCCTCCCATCTTTTTGCTCTTACACACTTACCGCCCCGTCTTCCGCAAATTTCCCTGAGCTTCAGGATGGGGAGAGATTAAGCTGGCCTAGTTCTAGGTGGTTGATACAGAATCTCTGAAGTTCTGGATTGTGGTTTGTTGATTTTCTTTTGCAGTTTTGCTGCTCCTGTAATGCCCTTCACTCCATCCTGGTGGGCATTGTATGTTTCCCCCTGGCCAGAGACAAAAAGCTGTTAAACTAGAGTCTTGTGATAAAAGCACATTCAAAGGTAGATGTAATAAAAGTGGGAAACCACAGTGAGGGAGGGGTCTATCACCAATTTGCACAACGGTTACTTTTTATCTGCCAGACTATATGCCCTCCTCTTCTGGTGAGATCATACCCCCTCAGTAGTAAATGATCAGGAACAAAAGTCTGTGAACTTAATCAGATGTCTCATTACTTATTTGAGTCCTTGATGGAGGCCTATTTTCTCTGCTGTAACATGATCCCCTCTCTCCTTGTTTCTGGTGTGGCCCTCCTACCCCATCCCTCCTGTTCATAATCCTTGCAATTACTGTCTCTAGGTGGGCTGGGTGGGTTTGGTACTAGGAGCCACCTATTAGGGAGTACATACGGCACTTAATTTTCTGGGTCTAGGATACTTCACTTAATATAATTGTTTCCAATGACATCCATTTCCCAGAAAATTCCAGTAATTCATCATTTTTGATGGCTGAGTAGTATTCCATTGTAAAGATGTACCACAGTTTCCTTATCCACTCGTCAACTGTTGGACATTTGGGTTGATTCCATGACTTTGCTATTGTAAACAGTGCTGCTATGAACATGGTCGTGCTTGTGCTAGCGAGGTGAACATCTGCCTTATGGGAGGTTATTCCCAAAAGTGGAATCGCAGGGTCATATGGCATTTCAATCTTTAATTTCTTTAAGAATCTCCAGACAGCTCGCCAGAGTGGCTGTATAAGCCTGCACTCCCACCAGCAATGTAGGAGAGTTCCCCTCTCTCCACATCCTCTCCAGCATTTGTTGTTTGTATTGTGGATTTTTGCCATCCTGACCGGGGTGAGATGATATCTCAGGGAAGTTTTGATTTGCAATTCCCTGATGGCTAAGGATGTGGAGCATTTTTTCAGATATTTGTTAGACACTTTAATTTCATCCCTGGTAAAGTGTCTTTGAAGTTTCAGGGCCCATTTTTTAATTGGGCCATTGGTTTCCTTGGTGTTTAGTTTTCTAAGTTCTTTGTGCACTCTGGACAGCAGAGTTCTATCAGATGTGTGGTTAGTGAAGATTTTCTCCCATTCTGTGGGTTGCCTTTGAGCTCATGTGACAATCTCTTTATCTGAACAGAAGCTCTTTAATTTCACAAGATCCCAACTGTTGAGAGTTGGTAGCAGTGACTGTGCCATTGGATGTCTGTTTAGGAAATGTTGGCCTAGCCCAATCAGCTCGAGGGAGTTCCCTATCCTTTCAACTATGGTTTTTATAGTCTCTGGCCTGATATCAAGGTCCTTGATCCATTTGGAATTAAGTCTTGTACATGGTGACAAGTACGGGTCCAGCTTTAATCTTCTGCATGTGGAGATCCAGTTTTGCCAGCACCATTTGTTGAAGATGCTGTTCTTTTTCCATTGGATTTTTTGGGCCCCTTTGTCAAAGACCAAATGGCTGAAATTTTGTGGGCTTATATCTGGGTTTCAATCCTTATCCATTGATCTATGTATCCATTTTGGAGCCAGTACCAGGCTGTCTTTATAACTATGGATTTGTAGTATAGACTTAGGTTTGGTATGGTAATACCTCCAGCAGTGTTTTTGTTACTCAGGATTGTCTTTGCTATCCTGGGTCTTTTGTGCCTCCATATGAACTTTGAGATTGTTTGGTCAACTTCTTTGAAGAATTGCTTTGGGATTTTGATTGGTATAGCATTGAATGTGTATATTGCCTTTGGTAGGATGGTCATTTTTACGATGTTGATTCTGCCAATCCAGGAACAAGGGAGGTCTTTCCACCTTCTGGTGTCTTCTGCTATTTCTTTCTTTAGGGTTTTAAAGTTTTCATTGTAAAGGTCTTTTACCTCCTTGGTTAGGTTATACCAAGGTATTTCATTTTTTTAGGGGCTATAGTAAATGGGATTGTTTCTCTCAAGGCTTTTTTCACTTCTTTCATTCTGGGCATATAGGAAGGCCTCTGATTTTTGCACATTTATTTTGTATCCTGCCACCCTGCTGAACTTCTCAATTAGTTCCAGAAGCTTCCTGGTGGAGTTTTTGGGATCACTCAGGTATAAGATCACGTCATCTGCAAATAGGGATAGCTTGACTTCTTCCTTGCCGATTTGAATCCCTCTTATGTCCCTTTCTTGTCTTGTGGCTTCAGCTAAGACTTCAAGTACAATATTGAATAGAAGTAGTGAGAGTGGACAGCCTTGTCTAGTTCCTGATCGAAGTGGGAATGCTTCCAATTGCTTCCCATTGAGCAAAATCCTTGCTGTGGGCTTGTTGTATACAGCTTTTATTATATTGATAAGGGTTCCTTCCATTCCTACTGTCTCTAGCGTTTTGATCATAAAAGGCTATTGGATCTTGTCAAAAGCTTTTTCTGCATCTATCGAGAGTATCATGTGGTCTTGGACTTTGGACTGGTTTACATGATGAATTACATTTATTGATTTGCATATGTTGAACCAACCTTGTGTGCCAGGGATGAAGCCTACTTGGTCCCCGTGAATGATCTTTTTAATATGTTTTTGAATCCGATTTGCTAAGACTTTGTTGAGAATCTTTGCATCTGTGTTCATCAGAGAGGTTGGCCTATAGTTTTCTTTTTTAAGTGAATCTTTATTAGGTTTTGGGATTAAAACGATATTAGCTTCATAGAAGGAATTTGGTAGTGTTCCTTCCTTTGCTATTTGATGGAACAGTTTAAGGAGTATTGGTGTTATTAACTCCTTAAATGTCTGGTAGAACTCTGTGCTGAATCCATCTTGTCCAGGACATTTTTTGGTGGGAAGATTTGAGATTACTTCTTCAATTTCCTTATATGTTATAGGACTATTTAAATAATTCACAACTTCCTGATTCAATTTAGGTAAGTCGTGTTTACTTAGAAATTCATCCCTCTCTTTTGTGTTGTCAAATTTCACAGAGTATGAGTTTTTGAAATATGATGTTATAATTCTCTGGATTTCTTGGGTATCAGTAGTGATAACTCCATGTTCATTTCTGATTTTGTTAATTTGGGTTTTCTCTCTCCTGCTTTTGGTTAATTTAGCTAGGGGTCTATCAATCTTATTGATTTTTTCAAAGAACCAGCTTTTTGACTGGTTGATTTTTTCTATCGTTTTCTTAATCTCGATTTCAGATATTTCTCCCCTTATTTTGCTAATCTCCTCTCTTCTACTACTTTTGGGATCAGATTGCCCTAGTTTGTCTAAAGCTTTAAGCTGGATTGTTAAGTTGTTTATTTCTGATGTTTCCATTTTTTTGATGTAGACATTAAGAGCTATGAACTTACCTCTTAGAACAGCTTTCATTGTGTCCCAGAGATTTTGGTAAATTGTATTTTCATTATCATTCACTTTCAGGAAATCTTGAATTTCCTTTTTAATTTCTTCCTGAATCCAGTTCTCATTCAGCATCATATTGTTAAGTTTCTAGGAGTTAGTGTATTTTCTCTTGTTTGTTGTGTTGTGGATGTCCAGCTTTAGGCCATGGTGGTCTGACAGGGCACAGGTTAGAATTTCAACTTTTTTGTACATGTGTAGATTCGTTTTGTGACCCGGTATGTGATCTATTTTGGAGAAAGTTCCGTGTGCTGCTGAGAAAAATGTGTATTCTTTGGTGCGTGGGTGAAAAGTTCGATAGAGATCTGTAAGATCCATTTCTTTAAGGGTTTGATTAAGGTCCAAAATGTCTCTGTTAAGCTTTTGACCTGTTGATCTATCCCATGTTGAGAGGGCGGTGTTGAAGTCCCCAGGAATTATCGTTTGGGGGTTGATTTCTTGCTTTAGACGCTGTAGGGTTTTCTTAATGAATGTGGAGGGGCCCGTATTGGGTGCATATATGTTCAGTATTGTGAAGTCTTCCTGGTGAATTGTACCTGTGACTAAAATGTAGTATCCATCCGTGTCTCTTATAATTTTCTTTGGTTTGAAGTCCACTTTGTCTGATATCATAATGGCTACCCCTGCCTGTTTTCTGCTTCCATTAGCTTGTAGAATTGTTGACCAGCCTTTTATTTTTAGAGTGTGCCTACCTTTTGTGGTGAGATGGATTTCCTGCAGGCAGCAGATTGATGGATTGTGATTTTTAATCCAAGTTTGTAACCTGTGTCTCTTGATCGGTGATTCCATTAACATTTAGTGTTATAATGGTGAAATTATGTTTGATTCCAGACATTTATTATGTTTAGTAGTCTTTGTAAGTATATTGCTTCACTTTTAATGGTGTTATACTTGCCTTCTGCTCTCCTGGATATGCCTGTTTTTTTCTTCATGCTTGAGTATCATTTCTAGCATTTTTTGAAGGCCTGGTTTGGTGGACATGTATCCCTTCAAGTTGTCTTTGTGCTGGAAGATTTTTCTTTCTCCCTTGATCATGACTGATAGTTTTGCAGGGTAAATCAGCCTGGGTTGACATTTTTGCTCATTCAATACTTGAAGTATGTCTCTCAAAGCTCTTCTTGCTTTTAGTGTTTCCATTGAGAAGTCATTTGTTATTTTAATAGGTTTACCTTTAAAAGTGACTTGTTTTTTCTCCCTTGAAGCTCTCAGCACCAGTTCTTTATCTTGAATGTGGAGTGTTTGAACTATTATTTGCCGTGGCGTGCTTCTGTTTTGGTCGTATCTGTTTGGGGTGCGGAATGCCTCTTGTATATGGATGGGCCTCTCTTTTTTTAGATGAGGAAAGTTTTCCTTGATGATCGTTTGAAAAATTTCCTCAGGGGTGGTATTTTGAGATTCTTGCTCTGGTATTCCATGAATACGCATGTTGGGCTTCTTCAGGGTGTCCCATATCTCCTGGATATTTCTCTCAAGCATCTTTTTGGCTTTAACAACCTCTTCCATTGAGCTAGTTAATACTCCCACTTTATCTTCAAGATCTGAAATTCTGTTTTCTGCTTCATTAGTTCTGCTGATAAGACTCTCTGTGGAGTTCTGGGTTGAAGATATCTTGTCTTTTAGCTCAGTTTTAAACTGCTTGAGTCTGCTTTAACTAGTCTATGCCAGTTTTTGATTCTTGCACTGTTTTTCTCAACTCCTCCAAGTGTCTGTTGTGTTCCTCCTCAAAGCGATTGATTCGATTATTTAATTCCTCCCTGATTTCCTCTTTCATCGTATTGGACATGGTAATGATCATATTTTGCAGGTCGTTATCCTGGGTCAGGCTTTCTTGGCCATTTTCCATGGGTTTGTTCTGGTTGGAGTCTAACATTATGGGATTAATTCCTTCAGTGGGAGATTTGTTTATTTGAGTGTTGTTTCTCATGGATTTGCACTTAGACTTTGGCATTGTCGTTTTAACTCTTAAGATCTTCTTTTAATTTCTGTGCGTTTTTCACTAAACTGAATTATTTGGCCTGGGCTCTGGGGGTGGGCGGGGACCGAGCTTACCTGGGTCGGGGCATGGTGAGGCCCGGCTGGACCGCGCCCGCGTCCCGGGCAGTGGGGTGGAGGAGAAGGGGGGATGGGGCATTGGCGGGGTGCTATTTAAACCCGGGGCACCCGAGGGCGGGGCCGGGTGCAGAGGGGGTGCCCTCTCCTCCTCCCAGGCCCTGCGTGCGCGGCTCCAGCTGGATGGTGGGAGGAGCTGGGTCCACTGGGGGCTCTGGGGGCGCGGGCGGGGGGAGGGGGGGACTGAGCTTACCTGGGTCGCAGCGCGATGAGGCCCGGCTGGACCGCGCGCACGCGTCCTGGGCGGCAGAGTGGAGGGGAAGGGCGTTGTTTTCAGTTTTTAACTTTTGTTCTTTTTTAAATTCCACTTCTGAATTTTATATTTTATTGTGATTTCAATATGAACCCAATCTCGATTATCTTAAGCGAGAATGATCAAATTTAATCTGCAAAGAACCAACAACTGCCTATTGCTTTGACAGCCACATAGATCATATCTGACCTGAAGGTAATCAATGGCTACCTCTAATATAAATAAAAATAAAACATAGTTTTGCAAAGATTAAAATAGAGTTCCAATCCAAACTGAAGATCCCAATATGAAATTCTAAAATGTTCCAAAATCTGAAACTTTTTGAGTACTGACAAGACTTTATAAGTGGAAAATTCCACATGATCTTATGTGACAGTACAGAACAATAAAAATTTCCTGCACAAGTGTGGTATAAGGTGTATATGATATGTAAATGAATTTCCTTTCAGGTTTAGGTTTCAGATATCTCATTATGCATCTAAGATTGAAAATCCTAAGGAATTCATAAATCAAATACTTTCATCTGAAGAACTTCAGACATTCAACTTGTAATAATTACTTTTCATCCTTGTCATCTTTTCCTATAACTTGTTTAAATTATATATGTAGTAAAATTAAATAAGCAAATAAAATTATAACCAATGTTAAAATTTAAATAAAAATAGGTAAGCAAATTCAAATTTAAATCTAATTTTGGAACTATATTTAGTAAACATTTTTATAAAAATAAAACTTGGCAAAGTTTTCAATTTCCACTTAGTTACCAATGGAAGAATCAATGTCATCTTTTCATGTTTCATTTCAACCTACCTATATAGAAATGGCAAACAAAGTTGAAGTATTTGATATGCAAAACACTCCTTAGACTTCACACAACTATTAGGCACAACTCGCAACTTATAATTGCAATCTGGATTCCAGAGCCAGAAATTGAAACATGGATATATTAGCTCTATATTGCTATAACAAACACTATATATTAAGCAGCTTAAGCAGAAAAAAAAATTTTCATACTTCTGAACTCTAGAAGTCCTAGCTCAAGTTTCTTCAGATTTTGGTGTGCACTGAGGTTCTCGTCCTTGTGGACGTCCTTTCTGAATGTCTTTACATGGCTTTTTCTCTCAGTGAGAAAAGAAAGAGGGTGAAACTCTATCTTCTGGACATGACATTTTGCTGCATTTATGACCATATGGCAGCTGTGACAACCCACACAAAACCAAAACTACACAAGTCCACCTTAACATTCCAGTAGGAGCTGGGGAGGGGCTTGCAAGGCCTCATCCCTAGCTGAGGAGTTAGTGGCAGTGAATGGCAGATGAGGGAGGGAGAGTCATTCCTCTTCCCTGGCATGGCCTGTAAGTTGCCCATGTTCCAGTGGGCATACATACAGCACAGACAGAACGTGGTGATATTTTTTAAAATGTGTGTGTGTGTGTGTGTGTGTGTGTGAGAGAGAGAGAGAGAGAGAGAGAGAGACAGAGAGACAGAGAGACAGAGAGACGGAGAGAGAGAAGCAGACAGACAGAGACAGAGAGACAGAGAGTGTATTTAAAACTAACAGGACATGAAAGTGAGAGAGAGAAGGTTTAAAAGGGGGTCTGACCTGGAATCAGGCCTGCCTAATCTCTCCTCATCCTGAAGCTCAGAGAAACTTGCGGAAGAAGGGGCCGTAAGATTGTAAGAGCACAAGGATGGGAGGAGCAATGATATGCAAGATAGTCCACACAAGTTAGGGCCAAAGCAATTATAATAGGACTCTGCATGACCTGCGCTATGTCCAACATATCATTGACCCCTCAAAATCTAGCATGGACTAAAGGCACTAGGATCCTTAGAAGCAAGGGATTAACAGTCACAATAGTATTCCTATACTTAAGGGGAACACAAGAAAGGGTTCTAGGAAATGCCACTGAGTCCTTACACCTCATCAGAGAGGAGGACCCAGAGGAAAGTTTGATATACACATTAAAATGCTTCAGAGATGGGGGAGGGGGCACTGGGAGAAAAGGAGGGAGGAGGAAAGGAAAGGGGAAAGGGAGGAGGGAACAGGGGGGTCCAGGGAGGGGTGGAGGGAGGGAGGGGACAGGGGTACCTATTACGTTTGTATGAGCAGAAAAATAAATTAATTAATTAATTTTAAAAAGAGGGGGTCTGGAGGGGGTTGTAGCTTGATATGATAAAGATACACTGTATATATGTATGAAACTGTCAAAGAATAAATATTTTAAAGCCCAAAGGTAATTCACACTTCAACATATTGATTGGGGAAGGAGTGGTATAATTCAATCACAGGAATGAGGACAGTCAGAAATATAGACAGTATTGCTGGAAAATAATACTCCATTATTCAAGGAACTATGGTATGTGTGTTATTTGGTAAGTGTCTTTTTACCTTATCTATCACCAAAGTAATTTTTGTCCTGCAGTTTCAAAACAGCCTCAGTCTCTGATATTGGCAATGACACCTTCACAGTATTAAACACACTAGAATCTTGATTTTTACAGTAAGAAATGTGGAAAAGCATTTTCCTGCAAATGAATAATTTTCATGATATATGAAAACCTTTAAAAGCAGGTCCAAATCAGGGGCCACTTTGGTCTCACTTAAGGCAATCATTTCTGAAAACATTGCATCAGTGAATACAGAGAAATTAAATAGCTGTCAAAGTCAAACCTTGAAAAAATATGTTGAGTCACAAGTGAGCTAGGCTGAATTAAAACACATATAGTAAGTAGGTATATATAGGTATATATACAAAATAGGAGACCTGAATTCCATGCTTGGAAGTCCACATGATGGAAGGCAAAAACTGACTTCTGAAATGTACATTTTTACCTATGCAGATACATTCTCTCTCTCTCTCTCTCTCTCTCTCTCTCTCTCTCTCTCTCTCTCTCTCTCTCTCTCTGTAAATATATATCAAACCACATTTAATAGTCATGGGAATACCAATACCTTATATACATCAATAATGAATTCACTTGAGCAACAACAGAAGTTTAAATTGTATAATAATATGAATAGTTAAGCCTAGTATAGGCTAAAGGATTCAAGAATATGTTGAAAGAATAGAAGGAATGAGTTAATTTGCTCTTAAAACTATGCATCTTTCCATAAGATGTGTAAACATGAAAAATATAGGTTAATAATCATTGCATAGTTGAATGAACTAAGAAGAAAGTGGTATATCATGAGCCAGTACTGTTGGATATATTACAGATGTCTCTAGTTATTTTATCTTTGTTCAAAAATTATTCTTTTTCTGTATCTGTTACATGTGATATGAATGGATGTTTATGTGTGTGTTCACATGTATGTGGATACATGTATGGAGGCCAGAGGTCCAATATTACATATCTTTCTCAGGTGCTCACCATCTTATTTATTTGACACAAGTCTCTCTCACTAAACTTAGAGTCCTGTGATTTGATTAAAACTAACCAAGTAGTTTTCAAGCACTTGAAATACTCCTCTCTCCATCTTTTTCAGTCCTGGGATTATACATACACACAGGCATAGTAGTGTTTTATCTGGTTACTAGAGATCTGAACCCTGGTCCTCATACTCGTGTGGCTAGCACTTACCTACTGAGTCATCTCCCCAGTTCTGACCAAGTTTGGCCTTCATAAGAATTTTGTTCCCTTAACTATCACCTCAGAGATATTAAAATGGCATCAGCAGTAGCTCTGGAGAGGGCAAGAGAGACAGATGTGGGTTCCTGTGAGAAATCTCTAGATAGAAGCAGAAGAAATCATGTTAATCCTCATGCAGATCCTATTTTTGCCACTTGTCTGATTCTCATCACTAGTAAAAAGAAAATTGGTCTAAATCTCCAATAAGCTCCTCCTTTTTTTGCAGAACTAAGAAAAATATCCGTTTATTTAAAGATAAATTCTAATAATTTTTATTCTCATCATAGTTTTCTTTCTCTAGAATGTCATGTAGTTGGAAATACACAGCATGCAGCCTTTTCAGATTTGTCCCCTTGATAAGCATTTAAAATCCCCCTTTGTATCTCCTTGGCTTAAACAGCACCAAATATCACATTGTCTAAGTGTAGCAAAATTTATCTCTTCACTTGCTAAAGGACATATTAGTTGCTTTTAAACTAAGGTAATTATGAATAAACTGTTATAAACAATGATGTTCAGATTTCTGTGAACATACACATTTAATTCATCTGAGTAAATATCAAAACCATATCTACTGTCCAGTTCAGTAAGAGTATTTTTACTCAGGTTTAACCCCTGAGCCACCTCTCCAGCCCTGATGCACTTGAATTTTTAAGGGAAAATGAATGACATTTAAATTATCAGGGGTTAAATCTCTGCCTTGCAGGTGGAAGGTCCTGAGTTCGGATCCTAGACCCCATGTATAGACGCCAGTGGAAGTGGGGGCGGCCTGTGTTTCCAGTTCTGGTAGGGCAGAGCAGAGTAAAGGACGAGGTGGAGACGTCTATGGTGATTCCCGAAATTTGCCCGTGGTTCTACACACACACACATACATACACATACATGCACAATTGAATAAATAATAAAAAAATTAAAATAAATAAATAAATTATCATATGCAGGGAAGAAGTCTTTAAACAGCATCAGCATTTTTTTCTACTTTTACAAACATATTGAGTATTTATCCTAGCTTCCCTCCCTCCTCCCACTCTCACATCCACTCCCTTCCCTTCAGCATTCCCTCCTACTCTCTCCAACCCTTCTGCCTATATGCGTCTATAAACCCCTATATGCTCAGGGTTTACTCTGGCTTGTCTACTCCTGTTGGGAGTTCAGGCCTCCATAGAGTAACAAGTTACCTCTTTTCAGGCCACTCCAATGATGTGTGCATTTCCCTTCACTCATCCAGCTTTAGAACCAATTCTATGGGTATAGTAACAGCTATCTACAGAGCAATTTGATGTACTGTCTTCCTACCTATAGGTTTATTGGCTGTCTTCCCTATTGACCTATTTCCTTCCCTTTTTTTAGGTTCTAGGTTACAGTAACAGGGATGTGTACCATTCTGACAAGTGGGTCTTAAGTCCAATCAGAGAGCTTTTGGTTGTCCCCTTGATATTCATGCCATTATTACACTGCTGGTCACTTGTTGCCATGGTGATTTATATTAAAATTTATAGATCTCATGCCATTTAAACAGCATTTTATGCAAATGAAAAAGCTCACTGGGTTGTATGCATTTGAAAATTACTTCTTATGTATTCTCAAACAATGGAAATAAGTTTGGGATTGAGTTTGCTAAAACTTGTTCATTTTGGAAAATTGCTTATTACTTTTGCTACTCAAATGATATTACCCAAAGGAAACTTTAAAAGAAATTTATCTTTTCCTTTTCTTTATCTTAAGAGAGCAATGTAGTAAGTTTCATGACATCTGACTGTGAAGATAGCCTAGCCAGGCTATGTCTTTCATATTTTTCTGCATACCAATTTCTTCTTCCAAAAATAAAGTAGTTAATTACAGGTGAATTCCTACATTCTGTAGATTCTAAAGGAGTACTCTGTGAGGGGGAAAAGCTTGAAGATCCTGACATCTTCCACCCTTCAACCAGGGCAGCTTCGATTTTTATCTATTTGATACCAACTTCTTGTCAACCTTCACTAAAGAAATAAACCCATAGAAATATGACTTACGCTACTTGACTAAAGATGAGCATTGAAGTCTCCAAAAGAGTGCTCTACTTTATAAACTTCTAGCTTGTTTTTTAAAATTGTAGACTTTTGGATTCAACTTATGATTCAAAACAGTAGTGAACATTTAGGATTCTCAGTTGCAGACCACAGAACCCACTTAAGCTATTTTAAATGGAAAGGAAATTGATTATTAAAGTGACTTACATAGCTCACAAAATCTCTGGGAAGCAGAGAAAGGAAACCTCAAGACAATGAAGCCAGGCATAACCCACAAACTCATATAGAGCTATTCCACAGAAAATATACTGCCAACAAAGTCAGTTATACACATCAGAACTCACACCACTGGAATGAAACATTCACTATGATTTCTATTGCTGTGACTTGTACACACACACACGCATGTGCACGCGTGCGCACAGACACACACGCACACACACACATACGTCAGGTTTCCAGAGATTGCCACCTTCTGAACCAGAGCATATATAGGTATATTGACTTGTTGCCATGACAGTACAGCAAAGGCAGCATTGGAAATCAAGCCTCAGACTTCTTGCAGGGACAAGAATCACAAAGCAGAAAGTTCTTAAATTCAGGAAACATATTCAAAGGTGTTATGCAGCACAAACATGGTATTTAGGAGGGTGACATATCCTGACTTTGCCATGCTAGAACACTCCTAGAACCTAGTGGATTAAAATAAAACTTAGTCATAAGTATAGGGCTTTCACTAGTTGTGAGTGTTTTAGCAAATTGTTGAGTTTAGGGGAGTCATAAGAACCTCTACATATGTAGTAAGTCAGAAGCATAGAAGATCTGAGTTCCCCACTTGCAAATATTGTCTCAAGTGAAAGCAGCCTTGCGAAAGACTAAATCCTCAGACTTGTAGAGTCTGTAATAATTCTAGGCAGTCCACCAAGTGGGATGGAAACAGACTAAAAACTAAGTCTGAACAATGAGACCACAAAACAAGTTAACAAAATTAGTCCAGGTTTCTGTCTGGCCATAAACAAAACATCTAACTCTCCACCCACCCCAAGTTTCAGGGAGCACATAGATTGGAGAAGCACTCAGAACTCAATATGGAAGCTTCCTGCTGCAATGGATGGTGGTTATCAGAGAAAATCAATGTAGAAAATAGTGACTGTGGACTACTTAGCCCTGAACAGTACATCTAAGTCACCCCCACTTCCACCCCAAGACTCAGAGAATATTGAGGAAAAGGAAGCAATAAGATTGTAAGAGCTTAAGAGGAGTAGGGTCAAACACTGTCTTCAGGACATGAGAGGACTAGTGTATTGGAACTCACTGCAGTTATGTACATCCCCACAAGACCTTTAGGGGAACTGTCCTAGTAACATCTCACTATGGAAAAGGAAAGACTTCAAGAGACACCACACCTCCCTAAGAGACTAATGAAGGTTAATGCTGATAGGGAGAAATATAAGATGCTCTCCTCAATGGTATACTCACTGATACTCCTGCTCTCCCAAGTATTCACTCATGTGTCATCAAAGATGAATCAGATGAAACCAAATGGACCACAAATGTAAAAGACTTGAAAATAGAAGGGAGTCTGGCAAGGGAAAAGAAGAGTTGTAATGGGAAGAGGAAAAGAGATGGAATTGTGTAATATGTAAGATCCTGAAGACTAGAAGGATGTGGTAAGACATTGTCTTCTGGACATGACAATGGTGCTACATTCATGAATTCACTATACCTGGATATAGTTTCATGAGACCTGCACAAGATTTGATCTACCAAAATTTCACCATGGGAGGGGAAAGATCTCCAAAGACACCACAACTCCTTGAGAGACTGTTGAGGAAGACATGAAATAGGAGGAAGCTAGTAGGGAGAAGAAGAGTCACTGTGGGAAAATGAGGAGGGATGGGATGGAGTAATAAGGGGGTGAAAATAACATAAATTCATTGTATTAGTATATGAACTCTAAGGGAATAAAAACTATCGCATTTTAAAAATTAGTTCAGCTTGGCTCTTCTTCCCACTCTAAATAAGTTGGCTGTCACCTTTTAAGTAGAGTTGCATTTGTAGTAACTACAAGGATTTATAAGGAAAGGGAGTTCTTAGATGAGAGAAACTGAAGGGAAAACTCCTGGCACAGATTCACAGATGACTCCACTGATGCTATGAATTCATGTCATGCTAGGCAGCTGGGAAGTACATGGAATGCTGAACTTCTAATTATGAAAAACTCTTAAAATGACATTTTCCAAGTGGCTCAAATATATTAACATTGAGAGTTTATAAATGGCAACTTGATCTAATAAACAACAGACTGTAGATTTCATGTTATCTAGAAAATGATTCAGTGTTTTCCTCAAGTATTTATTTTCTTTTGACATCATACATAAGTACCCTCCCAAATAGCCCTGAAAAACAGTTTAAGATCTATTCCAGTAATGCATATGTCAATGAGAGGAGTAGTTTCACAGTACTAGTGGTAAATATAATATGGTGACTATATTAGTCAGAGTTGTCTGAAGAAACAGAATCTCTAGAATGTAATAAGTTTATTTAATTAACTTACAATAACAAATAGTGTCTTTCAAAGTAGCTACCTACAGCTGCTTCATTCTTCACTAGAAAGTTCCAGAAAGCCAAAAGATCCCAAGAAGGTCTCAAGCCTTTACTTCTATGGAGGGTCAAAGACGCTGAGTTCTGATGTCAGTGAAGAACAGCTGGACTCTAACATCAGTGATGAACAGCGAACAGCAGCAAGGCCTAGAGACCAGGCTCCAAAGGCAGCAGGAGCATTAGCAATATGGAAAGGATGAAGCTCCAAGTCAGCCAAGGACTAAGGCAGCAGTGGCAACAGCATGGCAACAGCAACAAAGAAAGCCAAGGTGCTCTAAAAGTGAATGATGTTCACAAAGTAGACTTCCACAAAAGTCGACACAAGATAAAGGAAAAGCAAGTCCCTCCTCCTTGCACTTCCTATTATCTGGTCCACCACCAGAAAGTACCATGCACTATGGGCTGGGTTGACATTAAAATGTAACTATAACTGTGACAAAGAAATATAACTTTGTAGAACTGAAATGGTAAAAGAGGTACAAGAGAGTTTTTTTCAGTCTGTTTTGCTACTCATATTCTGGTAGTTTTCTTCAGTGTCTATAAATATGTTTTGTGTCTTGCAGAGCACCAATGCAGCACTTGGTATTTTGGATTTTCTATTCCACACGGTGGTGCCTGGGAATGCATGTCCAGAAAACCACACAAGAATCAAGAATATAGATTATCTTCTATTCAGGGTTCAGGGCCAACACAATATCTAGAATGCAACAGCCCCACAGATTAGGGGAGTTCAAAGCCCATGACCTAGGCTCTTCCTTTTGCAATGGAAGTTATTTGATACAGAGAGTCATATCAGAGACAAGTGCAAAGAATAAATGATAATGGACTGCTGGGCCCTAAATAAGTCATCATCAAAGTCACTGCTCACTAATCCAGGACTCAGGGAGCTTCACAGAAGAGAGCAGTGTCAGAGTGTGAGAGTCTAAGGGTGGAGAACGATGATGCCACATGCATCTTCCATGTTCTCACTGCAGTTGTTCCACTTCCATGAGATCCACAAAAGATTTGGTCTATCAACACTTCAGCAATGGAAGTGGAAAGCTCTCAAGAGGTACCACAACTCCCTGAAAGAGTATTGGGGGTTAAAACTGGATAGTGTGCAAGAGGAGATTCTTTTTTCAGTGGTATGTCTACTAATAAATCATTCTTGTTCCAACAAGTACCCAGTATATACCATTAATGGCAAGACAGGTAAAACTTAATGGATCACATACAGAAAAGGGTATGAAGGCAGGTAGAAGAATGTTAAAGAAGGTATACAGTGGAAGAAAAGGGGGGTTAGAAATGGGTAGGTTAAGATGAATTCATATATCATGCTGTAACTCTAAAAGACTAGAAATAGATAATTTTTTATAAAAAGAATAAAAATAGATAATTTTTTTAGAAAAGGAGAGCTGGGAAGATGGCTCAGAGATTGAAACCTTCGCCAGCATGGTTGCTGATAAATGACCATCAAATGGCTTAAGGGAACAAGGGGTTTATTTCCTTACAATAGTCCAGCTTGATGGGAGAGCATGCACCAACACCAGGCTGAGTGAACTGGCCACACCATCTCTATGTGACAGCTGAGAGAGGGACTCTCTGAACAAGTATACAGAAGGATGCCAACTTTCTCATTCAGCTCTCGGTATTTTATTCCAGGACCTAGTCCTACCCACCATGGGCTGGACCTTCCCCATCAGCTAGACAATCTCTTGCAGATTTGCTCTTGGCTTAACTCAACCATTAATTCTCTACAGATGTGCCCAGAGCTCAAACCCTCAACTGTCAAGTTGACACCTGTGCCTAACTATGACACTCCACCCCTTGTCTACTTGACACAAAAACATAGCACTTTTAAACTGTAACCTTCAATCCTTGTCCTCATAGGTGTTAAAATTATCTTAAAAATATAAATACATTAATTTTATTAATTCTAAAAGTCCAAAATTTCTATAATCCAATTTAAAATGTTATTCATTAAAAGTTCAATTATTAAAATGTTGGAACTGAAAGTCTTTCTTTAAATATCCCAAATCTTTTAACTGTAGGAGTCTATCAAGTTAAAATAAGTTAAATACTCCAACACAGATAAAACATTAAAATAGAAGCATCTTGACACAATAAGAAAATATCAAATTAGAATAAGGTTCAGCAAATCAAATACTGCATCCTTTACTTCAGTGTCCATCTTCTGATGATCATCATGTAGTCAAGTTGGCTCAAAAATTCTAAGCATTCCTGGTCCTTGTTCATAGCTCAAAATTGTAAAAGCAGAGTTCCTTGAACCAGGATGAATCTCCATTCACAACTGTCCTCAGCATACATCCTACGGTTCTGGCGTCTCCAACACTCTGGATTTTGCTCTGCAGCTACAAACTTTACTTTTCCTTATAGGAACTCTAGGCCTGCGACTTGGTGCCAAGCTTTTGCTGCTCTCCATGAACCCTTCAGTAGTACACCAAAACCAGTATCACCTGGGGGATGCTGCCAAATTCCGAAGCAAGGTTGAAACGTAGCTTGGTCCGCTCAAGCTACAGTTGTTCCAACTTTATGCACTGAGTCTAGAAAAGCCTCTTTTCTATGCAGCCAAACTTGCAAAGGGCAAGAAACAGCTTTAATTTGGGCTTTCGGCCCCTGAAGGAATCTGTATTTTCAAACCACAAAATCACCATACAGTGGTGTTCATGTCTTCCACCGTCCCAGTGCAAATCACTAGGTTTTCCTTCATTGACATTCATTTCACCAACAGCAGCAGATATTTTGCTGCCTGCCCTTTCCACATCCAGAGCTTCATAGCCACCAACATATCTCTCCTCTATCAAGAAAATCAGTCCATCTTCTCTAAATTCAACTTTACCAAAGTCTTCATTCCCTTCATCAGAAAGTGGGCACAAACAATCCACAGCTCTCTCAGTGTCATAATTTTCCAAATGGCCCATCAAACTCTGCAGAATGGTATTTGTAATTCACAAAGTCAAAATCTTCAAGCATTTCCAACTTCGTCTAGTGAAACCATTCAAAAGCCACAAAATCCACATAGTCAGATTTATCAGCAACAACCCTACTTCCCAGGTACCAAATTCTGTTGCAGTTTGCCTGCATGGTTGCTGATAAATGACCATCAAATGATGTAAGGGAACAAGGACTTTATTTCCTTATGACAGTCCAGTTACTGTTCTCAGTCCAGCTTGATGGGAGAACATGCACTAACACCAGGCCAAGGGAACTGGCCACACCATCTCTACATAATAGCTGAGAGGACTATTCTTACTTCTAGACCAGCATGTCTGGCCAAGTATACAGAAGGATGCCAACTTTCTCAATCAGCTCTCGGTATTTTATTCTAAGGCCACCCACCATGGGCTGGATCTTCCCCATCAGCTAGACAATCTCTTACAGGTTTGCTGTAAGCTTAACTCAACCATTAATTCTCTACAAATGTGCCCAGAGCTCAAACCCTCAACTGTCAAGTTGATACCTGTGCCTAACTATGACACCCCACAAACAAAAAAAAAAAAAACCTGAGTTCAGAAATCCAGATCTCTTGCAAAAATGGAAGATGGATAGTGAGATGCTTTGCAATTTGGGCCCTACAAAACAGAACTCAGGAAGCCCAGAGCAAATCAATAAGGAGCAAGAATGATCCAACATGATGCCCAATGTCACTCTTGGGCCTCCACAGGCACATTTACGCAAGTGTCCTTTGGTACCTACAAGTGAATACATCCCATAAAAAAAAAGATAGCAAGAGAAAGGGAAATATCTGTCATATCCACATTGTTTGGTGGTTTTTCCCGTGTTGGTTTGCTTGGGAGTAAAATGAAGGTAATTATAAGCCTTACTTCACAGGGTTGTTATGAGGATTAAATGTCCTGTGAATGTTGCTGTTGATATCAGAGCCCCAGTCAACAATCATAATTCACTGATTAGAAGCCATCAGACCAAAAGCGAGTTATTTATAGGTGGAGCAATCACAGAAGGATATTTCACAAGAGGTTCAGGTCACTGTTCTCGAAATAAGAAGGAACTGAAACCTGCTGTTCAAATAGGCATTCACTCTCTTTTGCTTCTCCATAATTGAGCACTGGGATTGAATATTCTTAATACATATCACATAAGCACACCCACTTTTGCTACTTATATTCACTTGACTTTAACAAGTTATGAATCTCACTTATTAGGAGTCAAATAATGTAGCTTCTGTTTATTCTGTGCAGCATCACATGAGTTTAGAGGCTTTATTATACTTCATAATTCCACAGTAAAGAAAGAATGCTGTTGTCTTCTCTACATATTAGACTACTTTTCTCCACAGTTGCAGTATTTGTCATTATATAATATACCAGTTCTACTACCTTCACCTCAATTTCCTCTCTTCAGAAATGTTAAAAGTAAAATAGAAGCAAATTAGAGAATATGTAGATTTAATTAATTAGATACAATTAAGAAAACATTCTTTAGATGCTATAAATGTAGCTGAATGGCAACTGGTACCCTAAAAAGTAGAGGATCCTTTTTTCTAGAAAATGTAATTTTTATCAGTTGAAATTATCTTATTTGTTTTAGATAGCACACAAAGCAATGAGATTCACTGTGCCATTTTCCTAAGACATATTAGTATACTTTGTTCTTGTTTGTCCCTCCATCTCTCTCTACCTCACCCTTAACTGATCTGCTTCCTCTACCAAGTAGTTCTGCCTTATACTTAATTCCATTATCTTTTTTTGCAAATTAAATTATTTTAAACTAACACATGAAACATAAAAAACGCACAAATTAATGGAGTAGTGTGATATTTTGATACATGGTACAAGGTTTTAGTCATAAAGAAATCATTCCTAGGCTTAAACTGAGATCCATATATTACTGAAAAGTTAATTTTAAAAGATTGCGAAGACAAAGAACCATGGTGTTGCATTCATCCCACAGCTTCTGAGGAAACAATCTCAACCTGTAGTTGAAACACATAAACATCAAACACATATATACAATGAAAACATACACACAAACACATACACATATAAAGACACATATTTTGGAAGGAACAAATATACATGAAACTCTGGGAGGCAAACAAAATTTCTTTTAAGCCAAAAAGAAAAGAAATAAATCATAACAAAGCCCTGAGATTTCAGCAAAATGCCTATTCAACAGGATGGCAGTAATAAGTCAAAGAACTGAAACAAAAAAAAAAAAAGAAGCTACTAAGAAATGTTTTTAAATTAGATTCCTTAAGATAGGTACCTTAAATTAGTAAAGATAATAACAAAGTCAAACTCATCAGCTAGAATGTCTTTGATTGCCTGTTTGGTTAGCTGGTTAACTGTCTGGTTGCTTGGTTTTTATTTTATTTGTGAGACAAGGTGTCCTGCAACCAAGCCTGGTCTTGAACTTCTAATTCCCCTGCCTTTACCTCCTAACTGCTCCATAGTATGTACTATCGACCCCCCCAGGATTTCAGTGAAGGTGAAAAAAATAATGATTTTTGACACTTGCCAAGTACCAAATTAATTTCACATAACATTTGAAGTTATTTGAACTTTCATTCCATCATTATAACTTATATTGGTTCAAAGCCACTTTTAAAATGTTATTAATTCAATTTTGGTAAAAGCCTTCTATCAAAAACAGCATTTCAACTTGCACTGAGTATGTTTAAATGTAGATGAGATTTCTTTGTTACCAAGAAAGTTACTAAAAGCAATTTTCCCCTTTCCCATCCACCAAGATAAGTATTTTCCAAGCCACACATCATATCCTTGACTGAGATTATAATCTTAAACCTTTGCTGAGGAGTGCTTAGAAAAAATCACAAATAGGAGTCTACTCATTTCTGACACAAAGTAAAATGTCACAGTTTCCTGTGGTTGATCACAAGTCTGGCATCTCACTATGGTGAGTGGTATGCTAAGCATGCTGCTTTTTGAATTACTGCCAGTTAACATTCATTTCGTGACATATGAATATCACCAGGGAAATTCAGAATCCTTTAGCCACTTACGTATCATGTTAGTATTCCCAAGGGCTTTTATAGAAGGCGCTAGTGCTGCTCCCTGTTAGGAGCTGTCATGCAATGTTTTATTTTGATATTTTACTTCACTGATTTTCATCATAGTTTCCTACCTAGGTTCCAGACTCCATGACTGCAATCATAAACGCGCGTATAATATGCATGTGAAATCATATTTCCTTTTTGGACGCATTAGCAAAATTCCATCTGTCCATTCCTTTTTAAACTATTAGGTTTTCCACATTGAACGCAGAATTGGGTTACAATTACCTACTATGGCTGTTCATCAAAACAATATTTTCAGTTGTATATAATATCATTCTATTATATCCTTTGCCTGAGGAGTTTGAGTTTGTTCACCCACTCAGATATTTCTACAGTAAACCTAAAAACATATTAGAGCACATGAAAGTTGAAAGGAATCCAGAGTTTTTTTCACTGCACATCATTTTTTTATAGAAAAGAAAAATACTGCTGAAAAAAATTGAAGATGCAAGAAGGGTGTGGGAGTGGGAATGTCCACTCTCTGGGAGACTCTCTGGGTGCAGAGCACATGGAACTTGGAGAAGTTATCTGTAACATTCTCTGTGTCTCGGTTTCCACATCTACAAAACTGTATTACTCCTCCACAGAATTACTGTGAAACTCAAGAGCTAATACATCTGTTGCCATGGAGATGGGTCTTTCCTACTCCTGTGGATGAGGAAGGAGTTTTCTCATACATCTGTGACTGGTTATTTTGTAAGAAGAGGCATGATTTAAGTAGCACAGGCCTTTTTCTCTCCTCTAGGAGACTACTAATTGCTCATAGAACTGCACCCTCTCTGCTCTCCTGCTCTATGTAGCTCATCTCTCATTTGCAAAATTCCACAGTCAGGACGTCCTGAACCCACATGCAGAAATCAATCTAACTTCCGTGTTGGAGTCTGCTCTTAGCTTCGCTTATCGTTAAAGTGACACTTGCAGTCTGATCGGTTTTCTTTTCTTTGTCATCTGATTTAGAACAAAGATTAGGACAAGTTAGAAAATTAAATGTCCAACAATGGAGGTACTGATTTAAAAAATGTAGAATAGAGACACAGTAGGACATTACTCAGTCTTTAAAAAGAAGAACATTCTGGATGTCGTATTAAGTAAAAATAATTTAAGCAAATAAAAGCTGCATGTTCTTTTTCATGCAGAATCTAAAGCAAGCACACTCAAGTAAAGATTAGAATAGTGGCTACTGAAGGCTTGGAAGTGGAATTAATGCGAGATGCTGGTCAGGTTTTTGTTACTAAGAAGAAACAAATTAAAGCATCCAAGAAAATCGACGTGTTTATTTATTTAATTCAATAATATCACACATTATACATGTATCATAGCATCACTTTGTAACTCATAAAGTGTGCATAATGACAATTTGTCAAGAAATTAATAATGAAAGAAATCTGGTTAGGAGAACCATCAGTGAGGCTCTTCCAGTACCAAGGTGTAGCACATGGCTCACACAGTGCACAGCACAACATATTACTCACATTCAAAGTAACCGTTCAATGAACAGATATTACCATTCCTCCTTTGCATTACTCCAAGTGACATCAGTTTAGCATCAAAACTATTACAACCAAAGCCCCTAAATTACAATTCTAAGACTTCATATGTGGGCAGAAATAAGATCATATGTCTCTGCCTCACAGCATTACCTACCCTGCCTGATGAGTACACTGTCTACTGTAAATGTTTCTTAAATATCACTTAGTATCTGTAATTCAAGAAACAGCAATTAACATTATTATATAGATAACTTAAATCATACATATATACATTAAAACATACAGTTTAAGATATCAAAATATGGAAGTTAAAATCAAAATAGATTTTATTTCTTCAATAAATAGCATATCAATGGGGCTGGAGAGGTGGCTCAGGGGTTAAGCCTCCGCCTTGCAGGCGGAAGGTCCTGAGTTCGGATCCCAGATCCCACGTATAGACGCCAGGCGGAAGCGGGGGCGGCCTGCGCTTCTGGTCCTGGTAGGGCGGAGCCTGTGAATCCCGGGGCAGAAGGAGGTGGAGGCGTCCATGGTGGTTCGCGAATTCGTCCGTGGTTCTACACACACAAAGACACACACACACAGACACACACACACACACAGACACACACGCGTGCGCACATACACACGCATATGCACACAGTTGAATAAATGATAATAATAATAATAAAAAATAGCATATCAATGTTCAATTTATAAATTCTCCTTTTCTTATCTTTATGTCTTTTAAAATTTGCTTCTGCAGTGTTTGGAGACTTGTGCATGGTAGGTAAGTGCTCTACCATTGAACTACAACCTTTGACCTTATCTTTATCACTTTTGAAACTATAATTTTCCAGTTAAATTACTGATTTCCCACTTTCCAAAATAACCCACATGAATTTGCCCCTTATATAAACTGTATAGTGAACTAGTTAGCTGACTTTTATAAATATCCAGTAAATTTCTTTTTAATTTGTCATGGTTTCAAATATATATATATATATATATATATATATATATACACACATATACATAAACATGTATCAATTTTTAAATAACAGATTAAAACTTCCCTTAGTTTGAGGATCTTTTGCCTTGCTTCTCAACCATATCTCTCACCCACTCATCCCCCATGACTTCCCACTGTACACAGGATTAAATCCATAGTCTGTAAATATTCATATAATATAGCCTTACATTGAATTTTGGTGCTTTTTGATGGTATTTATCAAATTAGAACAAGCATGATATTGACAAAGCTTTGCACTCCTTCCTAGGAAGTCAAATTCCTGAGCAGAGACACTACCACAGATTCCAAGTCAGGGTAATAGAAAAGGTAGCTTCACAGAAAACAGGCAGGGGTAGCCATTATGATATCAGACAAAGTGGACTTCAAACCAAAGAAAATTATAAGAGACACGGATGGATACTACATTTTAGTCACAGGTACAATTCACCAGGAAGACTTCACAATACTGAACATATATGCACCCAATACGGGCCCCTCCACATTCATTAAGAAAACCCTACAGCGTCTAAAGCAAGAAATCAACCCCCAAACGATAATTCCTGGGGACTTCAACACCACCCTCTCAACATGGGATAGATCAACAGGTCAAAAACTTAATAGAGACACTTTGGACCTTAATCAAACCCTTAAAGAAATGGACCTTACAGATCTCTATCGAACTTTTCACCCACGCACCAAAGAATACAGATTTTTCTCAGCACCACACGGAACTTTCTCCAAAATAGATCACATATTGGGCCACAAAACGAATCTACACATGCACAAAAAAGTTGAAATTCTAACCTGTGCCTTGTCAGACCACCATGGCCTAAAGCTGGACATCCACAACACAACAAACAAGAGAAAATACACTAACTCCTGGAAACTTAACAATAAGATGCTGAATGAGAACTGGATTCAGGAAGAAATTAAAAAGGAAATTCAAGATTTCCTGAAAGTGAATGATAATGAAAATACAACTTACCAAACTCTCTGGGACACAATGAAAGCTGTTCTAAGAGGTAAGTTCATAGCTCTTAATGCCTACATCAAAAAAATGGAAACATCAGAAATAAACAACTTAACAATCCAGCTTAAAGCTTTAGAGAAACTAGAGCAATCTGATCCCAAAAGTAGTAGAAGAGAGGAGATTAGCAAAATAAGGGGAGAAATATCTGAAATCGAGACTAAGAAAACGATAGAAAAAATCAACCAGTCAAAAAGCTGGTTCTTTGAAAAAATCAATAAGATTGATACACCCCTAGCTAAATTAACCAAAAGCAGGAGAGAGAAAACCCAAATTAACAAAATCAGAAATGAACATGGAGTTATCACTACTGATACCCAAGAAATCCAGAGAATTATAACATCATATTTCAAAAACTTGTACTCTGTGAAGTTTGACAACACAAAAGAGATGGATGAATTTCTAAGTAAACACAACTTACCTAAATTGAATCAGGAAGTTGTGAATTATTTAAATAGTCCTACAACATATAAGGAAATTGAAGAAGTAATCTCAAATCTTCCCACCAAAAAATGTCCTGGACAAGATGGATTCAGCACAGAGTTCTACCAGACATTTAAGGAGTTAATAACACCAATACTCCTTAAACTGTTCCATCAAATAGCAAAGGAAGGAACACTACCAAATTCCTTCTATGGAGCTAATATCATTTTAATCCCAAAACCTAATAAAGATTCACTTAAAAAAGAAAACTATAGGCCAACCTCTCTGATGAACACAGATGCAAAGATTCTCAACAAAGTCTTAGCAAATCGGATTCAAAAACACATTAAAAAGATCATTCACGGGGACCAAGTAGGCTTCATCCCCGGCACACAAGGTTGGTTCAACATACGCAAATCAATAAATGTAATTCATCATGTAAACCAGTCCAAAGTCCAAGACCACATGATACTCTCGATAGATGCAGAAAAAACTTTTGACAAGATCCAACAGCCTTTTATGATCAAAACGCTAGAGACAGTAGGAATGGAAGGAACCTTTATCAATATAATAAAACCTGTACGCAACAAGCCCACAGCAAGGATTATGCTTAATGGGGAACAATTGGAAGCATGCCCACTTTGATCAGGAACTAGACAAGGCTGTCCACTCTCACCACTTCTATTCAATATTGTACTTGAAGTCTTAGCTGAAGCCATAAGAGAAGAAAGGGACATAAGAGAGATTCAAATCGGCAAGGAAGAAGTCAAGCTTATCCCTATTTGCAGATGACATGATCTTATACCTGAGTGATCCCAAAAACTCCACCAGGAAGCTTCTGGAACTAATTGAGAAGTTCAGCAGGGTGGCAGGATACAAAATAAATGTGCAAAAATCAGAGGCCTTCCTATATGCCCAAAATGAAAGAAGTGAAAAAGCCTTGAGAGAAACAATCCCATTTACTATAGCCCCTAAAAAATGAAATACCTTGGTATAAACCTAACCAAGGAGGTAAAAGACCTTTACAATGAAAACTTTAAAACCCTAAAGAAAGAAATAGCAGAAGACTCCAGAAGGTGGAAAGACCTGCCATATTCTTAGATTGGCAGAATCAACATCGTAAAAATGACAATCCTACCAAAGGCAATATACAGATTCAATGCTATACCAATCAAAATCCCAAAGCAACTCTTCAAAAAAGTTGACCAAACAATCTCAAAGTTCATATGGAGGCACAAAAGACCCAGGATAGCAAAGACAATCCTGAGTAACAAAAACACTGCTGGAGGTATTACCATACCAAACCTAAGTCTATACTACAAATCCATAGTTATAAAGACAGCATGGTACTGGCTCCGAAATAGACACACAGATCAATGGATAAGGATTGAAGACCCAGATATAAGCCCACAAAATTTCAGCCATTTGGTCTTTGACAAAGGGGCCCAAAAAATCCAATGGAAAAAGAACAGCATCTTCAACAAATGGTGCTGGCAAAACTGGATCTCCACATGCAGAAGATTAAAGCTGGACCCATACATGTCACCATGTACAAGACTTAATTCCAAATGGATCAAGGACCTTAATATAAGGCCAGAGAGTATAAAAACCATAGTTGAAAGGATAGGGAACTCCCTCGAGCTGACAACATTTCCTAAACAGACATCCAATGGCACAGTCACTGCTACCAACTCTCAACAGTTGGGATCTTGTGAAATTAAAGAGCTTCTGTTCAGATAAAGAGATTGTAACACAAGCTCAAAGGCAACCCACAGAATGGGAGAAAATCTTCACTAACCACACATCTGATAGAACTCTGCTGTCCAGAGTGCACAAAGAACTTAGAAAACTAAACACCAAGGAAACCAATGGCCCAATTAAAAAATGGGCCCTGGAACTTAAAAGAAACTTTACCAGGGATGAAATTAAAATGTCTAACAAATATCTTAAAAAATGCTCCACATCCTTAGCCATCAGGGAAATGCAAATCAAAACTTCCCTGAGATATCATCTCACCCCAGTCAGGATGGCAAAAATCCACAATACAAACAACAACAAATGCTGGAGAGAATGTGGAGAGAGGGGAACTCTGCTACATAGCTGGTGGGAGTGCAGGCTCATACAGCCACTCTGGAGAGCTGTCTGGAGATTCTTAAAGAAATTAAAGATTGAAATGCCACATGACCCTGCTATTCCACTTTTGGGAATAACCCCCCATACAGCAGAGGTTCACCTCGATAGCACAAGCATGACCATGTTCATAGCAGCACTGTTTACAATAGCAAAGTCATGGAATCAACCCAAATGTCCAACAGTTGACGAGTGGATAAGGAAACTGTGGTACATCTATACAATGGAGTACTAGTCAGCCATCAAAAATGATGAATTACTGGAATTTTCTGGGAAATGGATGTCATTAGAAACAATTATATTAAGTGAAGTATTCCAGACCCAGAAAATTAAGCTCCGTATGTACTCTCTAATAGGTGATTCCTAGTACCAAACCCACCCAGCCCACCTAGAGACAGTAATTGCAAGGATTATGAACAGGAGGGATGGGGTAGGAGGGCCACACCAGAAACAAGGAGAGAAGGGACCATATTACAGCAGAGAAAATAGGCCTCCATCAAGGACTCAAATAAGTAATGAGACATCTGATTAAATTCACAGACTTTTGTTCCTGATCATTTACTACTGAGGGGGTATGATCTCACCAGAAGAGGAGGGCATATAGTCTGGCAGATAAAAGTAACCATTTTGCAAATTGGTGATAGACCCCTCCCTCACTGTGGTTTCCCACTTTTATTACATCTACCTTTGAATGTGCTTTTATCACAAGACTCTAGTTTAACAGCTTTTTGTTTCTGGCCAGGGGGTAACATACAATGCCCACCAGGATGGAGTGAAGGGCATTGCAGGAGCAGCAAAACTGCAAAAGAAAATCAACAAACCACAATCCAGAACTTCAGAGACTCTATATCAACCGCCTAGAACTAGGCCAGCCTAATCTCTCCCCATCCTGAAGCTCAGGGAAATTTGTGGAAGAGGGGGCGGTAAGAGTGTAAGAGCAAAAGGATGGGAGGAGCAATGATACGCAAGATACTCCATACAAGTTAGTGCTGAAGCAATCATAATTGGACTTTACATGCCCTGTGCATTGTCCAACACACTATTGACCTCACAAAGTCTAGCATCTGCTAAAGGCACCAAGATCCTTGGAGGCAAGGGATTGGCAGCCACAGCAGTGTTCCTATACCTAAGAGGAACACGGGAAAGGGTTCAGGGAAAGGCCACTGGGTCCTTGTAAGTCATCGGAGAGGAGGGCCCAGAGGAAAATCAGGCATGCACAAGAAAGGACTCTCTGGGAATTGGGGCGGGAGGCACTGGGGGATGGGGAGGGAGGGAGGTGGGGAGGGGGAGCAGGGGGTACAAGGGGAGGAGGAGGGAGGGAGGGAACTGGTGTATCTATTAAGTTTGTATGAGTGAAATAATAATAAAAATGTATTAATAAAAAAAGAAAAGGTAGCTTCAAAGCACACAGTATTTCTTGTAAAATTAAAATATAAATTTTATTTGGATCTTGATATTTATTGAACTCAAAGAGTAACTTAATAAAAAGTAACCCTCCCCCAAAATAAACAATGAAGAAAGAAGGCACAATGTGTTTTGTCTCCATCCTTCCCATCCCTGTTGACAACACCAACCTTCTTTCCAGTTGTTAGAACCAAAATCATTTCATGAGTTCCTGACTTTTTTTTTCACAGGTGACATCTCAAGTGTCTGTCACCTCTGCTTCCAAAATATATCTGATTCCAAATAGTTTTCACCATGTTCTTTGTTCCAGGCATCCAAGCCACCATCACTAGTTCTACTTAGATTCGTGAAGCAGCCTTTTACTTACACTCCTGATTCTTTCCACCACACCCAACATATGTTGCACCCAGCATACTAGCTAAACGAACTTTTAAGAACTGAGCCTACCCCCACCCCGGAGCCGAGCCGCCTGGCCAGCAGCACCCGCGCGCGCAGCCGCCGGCTTTGCCCCCAGCCCCCCTCCGCGCCGAACCCCGACCAGTGCCCAGGTGAGAGCGAGCCCCTCCCAGCCCCGCCCCCCACCCCGGAGCCGAACCGCCCGGCCAGCAGCACCCACGCGCGGCCGCCGGCTTTGCCCCCAGCCCCCCCAGCCCCCTCTCCGCGCCGAACCGGAACCAGAGCCCAGGTGAGAGCTAGCCCCTCCCAGCCCCGCCCCCCACCCCGGAGCCGAGCCGCCTGGCCAGCAGCACCCGCGCGCGCGGCCGCCGGCTTTGCCCCCAGCCCCCCTCCGCGCCGAACTCCGACCAGCGCCCAGGTGAGAGCAAGTCCCTCCCAGCCCCGCCCCCCACCCCGGAGCCCAGCCGCCCGGCCAGCAGCACCCACGCGTGGCCGCCAGCTTAGCCTCCGGGGCCCCGCCCCGGACACCAGCCCCTTGTGCCCTCCCGCCCCCGCGCCCCTCTGACCCCCCTCAGGTCGCAGGTGAAGAATTCTGCCATCAACATCAGACCCTCTGCCTCTCTGGCCCACCGGGGACCTACACATGTGGTCCACGGAAGTTACACTGCTACTCAGAATTCAATAGAGTACAAAGGAAACCCAAGCAAAACTCTAAGGAACAAAGAGAACACAGGCCATACATCTGGACTTCACTACAACCATTGTATCACATGCGAGACTCTTCACATCCAGCCTAAAGATAAGGAAACCTTTTTTTTTTTTTCCTTACTCTTTTTCTTTTCTTTCACCTTACTGATCCTTTCTAGTATCAATGTTGTAGGTCAGCTTCCTCATACAGCCACCCCAAAAACATACAACTCCAGGGAGTACACGACCCACCCTCACATTTCACCAAGACACTAGATCATAAAAGTGCACTACCATACTTATATTCATCCCCTGGTTATGTAACTGACGTACTAACATCCTAGTAGTCTCATCTAGGATATAACAATACCAATACACAAACATACCCAATCCAAGGCAAGCACTAGTAACAACTGGCAGGTGTAACAATACCAACTACATCGGTTCAGTGAAAAACACACAGAAACTGAAAGGTTCTAAAAAACAAAACAACGATGTACAAGTCAAAGTGCAGATCCACGAGAAACAAACCCCAAGAACAATCTCCCACCAAAAGAATCAATCCCATAACGATGGATTGCGACCAGAACAAATCCATAGAAAATAGCCATGAAAGCCAGACCCAACATAACGACTTTCAGAGTATGATCATTACCATGATTAATAATATGAAAGAGGAAATCCGAGAAGAGTTAAATAACCGTGTCAACCACTTTGAACAGGAACACAACAGGAACCTGGAGGAGTTGAGAAAAACAGTTCAAGAAACAAAAATAGGTATAGAGCAGGTAAAACAGTCTCAGGCAGAGTTTAAAATTGAACTAAGAGATAAGTTATCTTCAACCCAAAACTCTACAGAGAGTCTTATCAGCAGAACAAATGAGGCAGAAAATAGAATCTCAGATCTTGAAGACAAAGTAGGAGAATTAACCAGCTCAATGGAAGAGATTGTTAAAGCCAAAAAGATACTGGAGAGGAACATTCAAGAAATATGGGACACCCTGAAGAAACCTAACATGCGCATTCATGGAATACCAGAACAAGAATCCCAAAATACCACACCTGAGGAAATATTTCAATTCATCATAAATGAAAACTTCCCACAATTAAAGAATGAGAGGCCTATCCAAATACAAGAGGCATTTCGCACTCCAAACAGATATGACCAAAATAGAAAATCGCCACGGCAAATAATAGTCAAAACACTCCACATTCAAGACAAAGAAAAGGTGCTGAGAGCTTCAAGAGAAAAAAAGCAACTCACTTTTAAAGGTAAACCTATTAGAATAACAAATGACTACTCAATGGAAACAGTAAAAGCAAGAAGAGCTTGGAGAGACATACTTCAAGTATTAAATGAGCAAAAATGCCAACCCAGACTGATATACCCGGCAAAACTATCTGTCATGATTGAGGGAGAAAGAAAAGTTTTTCAGCACAAAGACAACTTGAAGGGATACATGTCTACCAAACCAGGCCTTCAAAAAATGCTAGAAATGATACTCAAGCTTGAAAAAAAGAACAAGCGTATCCAGGAGGACAGAATGGAAGTATAATACCAACAAAATATAAATATCAAACAACATGCTTACAAAATCTACTAAACATAAAAAATGTCCAGAATTAAAAATAATTTCTCCATTATAACATTAAATGTCAACGGCATTAACTCACCGATTAAGAGACACAGATTACAAACTTGGATTAGAAACCACAATCCAACAATCTGCTGCCTTCAGGAAACTCATCTCACCAAAAAAGATAGGCACGTCCTAAGAATGAAAGGCTGGTCCAAAATCTTGCAAGCTAATGGAACCAGGAAACAGGCAGGGGTAGCAATTATGCTTTCAGACAAAGTGGACTTCAAACCAAAGAAAATCATAAGAGACACAGATGGATACTACATTTTAGTCACAGGTACAATTCACCAAGAAGACTTCACATTACTGAACATATATGCACCCAATACAGGCCCCTCCACATTCATTAAGAAAACCCTACAGCGTCTAAAGCAAGAAATCAACCCCCAAACAATAATTCTCGGGGATTTCAACACCGCCCTCTCAACATGGGATAGATCAACAGGTCAAAAGCTTAACAGAGACACTTTGGAGCTTAACCAAACCCTTACTGAAATGGACCTTACAGATCTCTATCGAACTTTTCATCCACGTACCAAAGAATACACATTTTTCTCAGCAGCACACGGAACTTTTTCCAAAATAGATCACATATTGGGCCACAAAATGAATCTACACAAATACAAAAAAGTCGAAATTCTAGCCTGTGCCCTATCAGACCACCACGGCCTAAAGCTGGACATCCACAACAACACAACAAACAAGAGAAAATACACTAACTCCTGGAAACTTAACAATATGATGCTGAATGAGAACTGGATTCAGGAAGAAATTAAACGGGAAATTCAAGATTTTCTGAAAGTGAACGAAAATGAGAATACAACTTACCAAAATCTCTGGGACACAATGAAAGCTGTTCTAAGAGGTAAGTTCATAGCTCTTAATGCCTACATCAGAAAATTGGAAACATCAGAAATAAATAATTTAACGATGCAGCTTAAGGCTTTGGAGAAACTTGAGCAATCTGATTCCAAAAGTAATAGAAGAGAGGAGATTAGCAAAATAAGGGGAGAAATATCTGAAATCGAGATTAAGAAAACGATAGAAAAAATCAACCAGTCAAAAAGCTGGTTCTTTGAAAAAATCAATAAGATTGATACACCCCTAGCTAAATTAACCAAAAGCAAGAGAGAGAAAACCCAAATTAACAAAATTAGAAATGAACATGGAGTTATCACTACTGATACCCAAGAAATCCAGAGAATTATAACATCATATTTCAAAAACTTATACTCTGTGAAGTTTGACAACACAAAAGAGATGGATGAATTTCTAAGTAAACACAACCTACCTAAATTGAATCATGAAGTTGTGAATTATTTAAATAGTCCTATAACATACAAGGAAATTGAAGAAGTAATCTCGAATCTTCCCACCAAAAAATGTCCTGGGCCAAATGGATTCAGCACAGAATTCTACCAGACATTTAAGGAGTTAATAACACCAATACTCCTTAAACTGTTCCATCAAATAGCAAAGGAAGGAACACTGCCAAATTCCTTCTATGAAGCTAATATCATCTTAATCCCAAAACCTAATAAAGATGCACTTAAAAAAGAAAACTATAGGCCGATCTCTCTGATGAACACAGATGCAAAGATTCTCAACAAAGTCTTAGCAAATCGGATTCAAAAACATATCAAAAAGATCATTCACGGGGACCAAGTAGGCTTCATCCCCGGCACACAAAGTTGGTTCAACATACGCAAATCAATAAATGTAATTCATCATGTAAACCAGTCCAAAGTCCAAGACCACATATACTCTCCATAGATGCAGAAAAAGCCTTTGACAAAATCCAACAGCCTTTTATGATCAAAACGCTAGAGACTGTAGGAATGGAAGGAACCTTTATCAATATAATAAAAGCTGTATACAACAAGCCTACAGCAAGGATTATGCTCAATGGGGAACAATTGGAAGCATTCCCACTTCGATCAGGAACTAGACAAGGCTGTCCACTCTCACCACTTCTATTCAATATTGTACTTGAAGTCTTAGCTGAAGCCATAAGACAAGAAAGGGACATAAGAGGGATTCAAATCGGCAAGGAAGAAGTCAAGCTATCCCTATTTGCAGATGACATGATCTTATACCTGAGGGATCCCAAAAACTCCACCAGGAAGCTACTGGAATTAATTGAGAAGTTCAGCAGGGTGGCAGGATACAAAATAAATGTGCAAAAATCAGAGGCCTTCCTATATGCCCAGAATGAAAGAAGTGAAAAAGCCTTGAGAGAAACAATCCCATTTACTATAGCCCCTAAAAAAATGAAATACCTTGGTATAAACCTAACCAAGGAGGTAAAAGACCTTTACAATGAAAACTTTAAAACCCTAAAGAAAGAAATAGCAGAAGACACCAGAAGGTGGAAAGACCTCCCATGTTCCTGGATTGGTAGAATCAACATCGTAAAAATGACCATCCTACCAAAGGCAATATACAAATTCAATGCTATACCAATTAAAATCCCAAAGCAATTCTTTAAAGAAGTTGACCAAATAATCTCAAAATTCATATGGAGGCACAAAAGACCCAGGATAGCAAAGACAATCCTGAGTAACAAAAACACTGCTGGAGGTATTACCATACCAAACCTTAGTTTATACTACAAATCCATAGTTATAAAGACAGCCTGGTACTGGCTCCAAAATAGACACACAGATCAATGGATAAGGATTGAAGACCCAGATATAAGCCCACAAAAATACAGCCATTTGGTCTTTGACAAAGGGGCCCAAAGAATCCAATGGAAAAAAAACAGCATCTTCAACAAATGGTGCTGGCAAAACTGGATCTCCACATGCAGAAGATTAAAGCTGGACCCATACTTGTCACCATGTACAAGACTTAATTCCAAATGGATCAAGGACCTTGATTTAAGGCCAGAGACTTTAAAAACCATAGTTGAAAGGATAGGGAACTCCCTCGAGCTGATTGGGCTAGGCCAACATTTCCTAAACAGACATCCAATGGCACAGTCACTGCTACCAACTCTCAACAGTTGGGATCTTGTGAAATTAAAGAGCTTCTGTTCAGATAAAGAGATTGTAACACGAGCTCAAAGGCCACCCACAGAATGGGAGAAAATCTTCACTAACCACGTATCTGACAGAGCTCTACTGTCCAGAGTGCACAAAGAACTTAGAAAACTAAACTCCAAGGAAAACACTGGCCCAATTAAAAAATGGGCCATGGAACTTCAAAGAAACTTTACCAGGGATGAAATTAAAATGTCTAACAAATATCTTAAAAAATGCTCCACTTCCTTCGCCATCAGGGAAATGCAAATCAAAACTTCCCTGAGATACCATCTCACCCCGGTCAGGATGGCAAAAATCCACAATACAAACAACGACAAATGCTGGAGAGGATGTGGAGAGAGGGGAACTCTCCTACATTGTTGGTGGGAATGCAAGCTCATACAGCCACTCTGGCGAGCTGTCTGGAGATTCTTAAAGAAATTAAAGATTGAAATGCCATATGACCCTGCTATCCCACTTTTGGGAATAACCCCCCATGCAGCAGAGGTTCGCCTCGATAGCACAAGCTCGACCATGTTCATAGCAGCACTGTTTACAATAGCAAAGTCATGGAATCAACCTAAATGTCCAACAGTTGACGAGTGGATAAGGAAACTGTGGTACATCTATACAATGGAGTACTACTCAGCCATCAAAAATGATGAATTACTGGAATTTGCTGGGAAATGGATGTCATTAGAAAGAATTATATTAAGTGAAGTATCCCAAACCCAGAAAATTAAGCGCCGTATGTACTCCTTAATAGGTGGCTCCTAGTACCAAACTCATCCAGCCCACATTGAGACACTTAAAAGTAAACCTATGTAACACAGTAATTGCAAGGATTATGAACAAGAGAGATGGGGTAGGAGGACCAAACCAGAAACAAGGAGAAAGGGGACCATGTTACAGCAGAGAAAATAGGCCTCCATCAAGGGCTGCAAGTAAGTAATGAGAAACCAGGTTAAGTTCACAGACGTTCTTTCCTGATTTCACCAGAAGGGGGGGCATATAGTCTAACAGATAAAAAGTAA
Source organism: Typhlomys cinereus (assembly GCA_023101885.1). NCBI lineage: Eukaryota > Metazoa > Chordata > Mammalia > Rodentia > Platacanthomyidae > Typhlomys > Typhlomys cinereus. The sequence continues at coordinate 4,061,038 of JALPQD010000148.1, read as the reverse complement.
TCATTTCGCAAATGGGTGATGGACCCCTCCCTCATTGAGGTTTCCTACTCTTATTACATATACCCTTGAATGTGCTATTATAACAAGACTCCAGTTTAACAGCTTTTGTCTCTGGCCAGGGGGTGACATACAGTGCCCAGCAGAATGGAGTGAAGGGCATTGCAGGAGCAGCAAAACTGCAAAAGAAAATCAACCAACCACAATCCAGAACTTCAGAGACTCTATATCAATCACCTAGAACTAGGCCAGCCTAATCTCTCCCCATCCTGGAGCTCAGGGACATTTGCGGAAGAGGGGGCAGTAAGATTGTAAGAGCAAAAGGATGGGAGGAGCAACGATTTGCAAGATTCTCAACAATAGTTGGGGCCAAAGCAATCATAATGGGACTTTGCATGCCCTGCGCAATGTCCAATGCACTGTTGCCCTCATAAAGTCTAGCATCTGTTAAGGGCACCGAGACCCCTGGAGGCAAGGTGATTGACAGCCATAGTAGTGATCCTATGCTTAAGGGGAACAAGAGAAAGGGCTTATGGAAATGCCACTGGGTCCTTTTATGTCATTGGAGAGGAAGACCCAGTGGAGAGTTAGGCGTACACAATAAAGGACTCTCTGGGAATTGGGGGGGAGGCACTGGGGGATGGGGAGGGAGAGGAGGGAGAGGAGGGGGTTCGCGGGGAGGAGGGGAGAGGGAGGGAACTGGTAAAAAATTTTAAAATGTATAATTAAATTTTTAATAAAAAAAAATAAATTAAAAAAAAAATCACAAAAAAAAAAAAAAGAACTGAGCCTACTCCCTCCCACGTACAAAATGCTGTGTGATTTGTTATTTGCTAAGAGGAAGCACTTGTGACAGAGAGAGGAGGACTCTCCTTAAATCATCACCGTAAATCACTTCCATTCTGAAAAATAGAAGACGACCTTGGCGATTTAGCCTTCCAGACCTTGCTTCTCTTCGGAAATGGAAGCTGGTCAGTAATACTAGAAGAACTTAAAGAGGTTCAACTTTGGGATAAACTTTGTAACTCAAGAACTCATATGCTGCCCAGCAGCATGTTGTCCAATGAATTCCCTCTTCCACACCCCATCACTCTTGTTGCAGTCAAAGAATTCTTGATAAAATCACAAAAATCTCTGCACCTGCAGGTGACCCTTAGGCTTGAGGGCTCTTTACCCACTAGGTGGCCAAGTAATGAAAACTAAGTTTGAGTGTATACATTTTCTAAGCTATCTTTTTCCTGTATAACCTGAAACTAAGGTGGAAAAGAGAATTGGACACATTACTGACTGTAGCCACTACTTCCTCTTCCCTAAAAGTTCCCTGCTCTAACCCCCAGCCAGCATTACCAATACACTTCAGTTTCTGATCCTCTTTATTTCAATAGCCCCAGCATGTCTGGAGAAAAAAAAAGTACAATCAACTGTAAGAAGGAGCAGAATAATCCTCAGGAAGAAACACAGCCTCAACATACATGTGTAGATGCCTGGGTTACCTACCCAACGCTCACTGTTCAGTGTGAGGGACTTTTGGATCTTTGGGTTTCCCATGATCATGCCATCATATACACAATTCACACACAATTCACAGTGTAATAACAGAGGTGAAAATCTGAATTATCCACAAGGAGAGAAATCTTAGAAGAAAAGGCTTTTAGGATAGTGTTCTAGCAGCATTTACTTTTTTTTTTTTTTTTTTTTTTTTTTGCCTGTCTGGGCAGTTTATTTTTTTTTCCATTTAAGGATAAGACAAATGCAATTGCATTTGCATATTATTTAAATGTAATAGGTAGAGTTTTAAGATTTTTTAAATATAAAGCATTCATTTTTCAAAGGGTTAATTCATGTGAATAATAGTTACATCCTTTTGTGAATTTGTTTTTTGTTTTGTTTTGTTTTTATTTCCACTCATACAAACTTAACAGGTACACCGGTCCCCCCTCCCTCCAACCCCCTATCCCCCTTTGCCCCCCTCCCTCCCCCTTCCCTCCCCATCCCTTAGTGCCTCCCCCTCCCATCCCCGGAGCATCCTTTAATGTGTATACCAGACTCTCCTCTGGGTCCTCTCCGATGAGGTGCAAGGACCCAGTAGCATTTCCCAGAACCCTTTCCTGTGTTCCCCTTAAGCATAGGAACACTACTGTGACTGTCAGTCCCTAGCCTCCAAGGATCCTAGTGACTTTAGTCCATGCTAGACTTTGAGGGGTCAATAATGTGTTGGTCATTGCGCAGGTCATGCAAAGTCCTATTAAGATTGCTTTGGCCCTAACTTGTGTGGAGTATCTTGCATATAATTACTCCTCTCATCCTTGTGCTCTTACAATCTTACTGCCCCCTCTTCTGCAAATTTCCTTGAGCTTCAGGATGGGGAGAAATTAGGCTGGCCTAGTGATAGATATAGAGTCTCTGATGTTCTGGATTATGGTTTGTTGATTTTTTTTTCAGTTTTGCTGCTCCTTCAATGCCCTTGGCTCCACCCTGATGGGTATTGGATGTCACCCCTGGCCAGAGATAAAGACCTGTTAAATTAGGGTCTTGTTATAAGAGTATATTCAAAGGTAGATGTAATAAAAGTAAGAAACCATGGTGAGGGAGGGGTCAATCACCCATCTGCGAAATGATTACTTTCTATCTAGCAGCATTTACTTTGATTCTGACAGATCACATCATGCCACTGATAAATTCAAGGTCCAGCAAATCTTGATCAATCTCTTCACAAGATTTGTACTTTATTTGCTTTCCACTGAGCTTTGCCCGCTAGAGTAGATGCTTTGTTTAGATGGTCCATGTGTGATATCTTCCTTGATCCCCCATGATACATCTTCCAGACCCTCATCCCTGCCCTGGGAAGCTGACCCACACAGTGCACATCGTCTTTTTGGCTTTCTGTTGGATGGAGCCAAAGGGAAGCTCCAGAGGGGAAGAAGAGAAAATTACCTAAGGAAAGAAACCTCAGGGTCACACTGGAAGTCACCTCAGGCTGCTACCCCTCTCAGAGGCACACTGCTGCCTGTCCAGAGGCGACACTGACTCGTCCCAAATTTTCTCCTTCCACCTTTTAATAAGCATATCCCCCACTGTATCTGGATCTCAGACAGAGAGACACCTCTGTTAGTTTCAATCCTTGGCACACTGCCCTTCTCCTTGTGGGTCTCCTCTTCTTATTCATTCCTCTATAAATGGTCCTTTTTAAATCCTCCTCAAGTTCTGTTCTGCCAGGCCCTGATGGACACATTTGCTGAGTGAAATGAGCATGTTCTCAGCATTTCCTTTTTCTGTGTCTGAAACCCATGACTACAAAACCCAGATAGATAATCCTGTGAATTTTAACATATCTTCTACCCAAAGTATAGTCTTGATATTTTAATAAATATATCCCTTTAGCTTCAACTTAAATGTCCCATCTTTAGATTTGTGCTCTACGAGATTGGATCTTTCTCATAGCACCCTGTTTTGCCTTCCAGTGACTTATCATATTGTGTTTTCAGAGGCATTTGATTTAATTTAATGATTGCTGTCACTGGACTTTACACTTCATAGAATCAGACAATTCATTGTCATTTGCCCTTTTCCCAAGAGAAGGACCTAGCACATGGTAGATACAAACATATATAAGTGGAGTTAAACAAGTAGATGAGAAGGGTAAAAGCCACCCAAAATTTGCATCCATCAATTTGCCCAAATCAACCTAGCTCAGATTATGATCCACCCTCATCATTACCACACTGGGTCCAGTTATAACACAGTCCCTCAAACCGTCATTGGTCCTTCTGGTCTGACTATTCAGGAGAGTGTTGTTTCACCAAGACTTAAATGTAAATGTCTACAATACAGAGTCTATAGCTTAGAATTCTTTTGCATCCTCCATACCATACTGTGAATAAAAAAATTCAGGACGGGGTCTGTTTTCAAACAGAGGTTCTCTATAAAAAACAAATGTGGCATACAACTAAAAAGAAAAGAAGGACTCAAAATAACAAGAGAAATAATCTGTGCCTCCTGACTCGCCTCATTTCAAGAATTCTTGAGAGTCCAATCAAGTATCTTCCAAACCCTGAATTTCATTCCAGACCATTCTGTCACATAATTCTTGGCTGAAACAGAAATGTTAAACACAAATAACACATAAAACCTTTAAACAAATATAATACATTGAATCATCTCCATTGTTGTAGAATGTTTGCTGTAGATGTACCTGCTACCAAGAGTTCCATTGCCTGTGTGACTATTTCTCCAACTTTGGGCTTTGTCATTTCTTTTTATAAATGCACAGTAGTGAAGTGGCAATTATACTGTTCAGGTAACTCACTCTTTAGTAAATCAGAGAAGAAAACATTACAAAATCCTGGCACCATTGAATTCTCAACGGTAACTTTAGACCCAGCATGGTTTAAATCATGTGCTCAAATATCTAATTCGTTCAGTGGAACCATATCTTGTTTTGATCTTTTGGAAGCCTTCTTTTATTCATGTATCAAATCCTTCCACCTTAACCGAAGAAAATACACTAGCAATTCATATTTTCAATATGAAATTAATTGGGAATAGAGAGCTGCTTATCTAATTACGAAGAGAGCCTCCTAAAATAAAGATTTAAAAGTTTGAGTTGGCAAAGTTAGCAGGTAAAGAACTTGTAACAGAAGAATGGAGGCCTGAATTAGATTCCCATAACTCATGTGAAAGTGGATGATGAAAAGCAATTCAATAAGGTTTTTCTCTATATCCACATTCTTGCTAGGCATACCTGTCCACACGCATGCATTATACAATACACATGTGACAGTAAATGAGTGAATTAATTTTTTTTAAAGTTCTGAGAAATTTTTTGAGAGACTCATTTTATTTATTCCTTTATGTTTCATCTTATGTGTACTTGATTATATGAAAGAGAGATCAGTTTCACTTTATCTGCTTTCAGTATGATTTTGCTCCTTCAAGAAGTTTCTAGATAAATAACCCACTTAAACACACCTCTGAATTTATTTTCAAAATAAATTCCACAAAAGGAATTATACTTTTTGAATCCCTATCAATGTTATAGTTGTCCTTGGAATGAGTTGCTTCTTACCAAAAGCCAGGCAATACCAGGAAATGCTCAAAAGACACAATTGTCAAGTCTAACAAAAGCAGTTCTTTTTAACAAGTAGTGCTTTCTAACAAGAAGTCCCATGATGTAGGTAACCATGGTGACCAAGAATACATAGGACTGACCCATCATAAGACTGCTTAAAATGTGACATTTGAACTCTCAGCACACTCAGTGAACTTCCACAAAGCCCTTCCAGTCATAATTAACCATTAATGAAATTTTTCTGGTGAAAAAATTGCAACATATATTCAAAATCTCTTTAAGTCTGAGGGTGCAAATTCCATGAGAATGATGACCTTCTCAGATGAGAGACGGCCACAGTAAAGCTCAGAAACAAATCTGTCCCCAGCAGCTAATAATTCACCTATTATCAAACCCTACAGAATCATAATACCTCAGTCCTAACTCTGAGTCTGCAAATATGTGACAAAACAAATGATGGATGGCAGTGGCAAGCAATATTGGGAATGTGCCTTGGGACTTGGTAACTCCACCCACCCTACGTGTTAGAAGAATTTATGAAGATAACATGACATGCTAATATATTTTTACAGCTTAAACAAGATATTCAATGCCATTTTTGAGCACCACACATAGTTTATCAATATAACTCCTAAGACCTTTAGCCCACTTTTGTTTCCTTACGGCAACACATGATATAATTATAGAAAGGTTAAGGCCTTCAAGTGGAAGCCCCAGAAAGAAGCTTCATTTCTTTGTTTCTTTGTTCTGAACATTGTTTCTGAGTTTTGTTCTTTTGAGGCACTTGTCCTAATACAATCTTTAGCCGTAGCAAAAGCCTAAAAAGAAATGTGATTGTGGGATGACCTGTGGCCAACCTTATTCTTTTGTTTCTTTTTAGATAGGTCAAGAGGTAGATGGATTTCTAAAGCAGCACAGCTGGAATTCAGATACCTTTGAGAGAGAAATCAAACTCACCATCTTTGTAGGATAAAGCTATTATAATAGTTTTCAGGTAAAAGATAAATCAGTGCTGTCTTTTCCACCAGGTATGAAGAAAGGTCAGATCAACTGCTAAGATCTGTGATCATTCCTTAGTTGAGTCTGTACAGAGAATTTGAAAAAGTACTTCAGATTTCTCTGCTTAATTGGCTTTCGTGGATAAAAATGTATTCTATTATCTTGAAAAGTCAATGAAATCCACACAAATTAAAAGTTAATGCTTATTATTGCTGCAGATAAAAACAAAACAAGCAACCAACGTTTAGTGAGCCCCATGTTTCTGCCTTATGCCAGATGCTTTCCCTGAATTTATCCCTCAGTCCTTACACAACTTTAAGAGACAGAGACTGCTATGGTGCTCGCTTTATAAATAAAGAAAGGGGTTTCTGGAGGTTAAATAACTTTCCCAAGGTCAGAAGACTAAGAAGGGGACATTGCTGAGACTTGAATCTGAGTCTGTCATTTCTGCCTGGCATTTTTCCACATGATCTGGGAATCCAAACTCAGCATCCTTTTGCTTGTGAGGCAAAGCTTTAACTCCTGAACCATCCCCCAGCCTGTTTGGAGTGAACCTGAGTACAAGGTGCTAAAAATCCATTTCTTATCATCACTTTAGACTCAGTATAAAATGCAATTTTTTGAATAAGCTGCAGAAGAGTTGGAATGGTATATTTCAGTCTCCCTTACTCTAAGAGGAATGCTTTCTTGTAAAAACAACATCCTGCACAAAAGAGATTGTCTTAAATTGTGGCATACCTATTGCATTTGTGGTATTAGTGTCTACCATCCAAAGCAATTGTTTCTGCAGTTGTTATATACTTCTTCATGGAAAAAAAATGCACCATGGTTTTGAGGGCTATAAATTTTAGTACACAGAAAGCCTTCCTTCTCATAGACTTAAAGCATCATGATCAACACTCCTGGTCACAACTTTGTTGCTTTGCAGACTGTATACTCTCTCACTTCCTTTTTTATGTATAGGTGCCTCAAGAAAAGCTGAATTTTCTTTCTCCCTTTTCTCCCCCACTACCATATTTAAGTCTCATGGTCATAAGACATAAGAAATAAAACAATCTTTTCTCAGGCTGCGGGAAGATGGCGGACATTCAGACGGAGCGTGCTTACCAAAAGCAGCCTACCATCTTTCAAAACAAGAAGCGGGTTTTGCTGGGAGAAACTGGCAAAGAGAAGCTCCCTCGGTACTACAAGAACATTGGTCTGGGTTTCAAGACGCCCAAAGAGGCCATTGAGGGTACCTACATTGACAAGAAATGCCCCTTCACTGGTAACGTCTCCATCAGAGGGCGCATCTTGTCAGGTGTTGTGACCAAAATGAAGATGCAGAGAACCATTGTCATCCGCAGGGACTATCTCCACTACATCCGCAAGTACAACCGCTTTGAGAAGCGCCACAAGAACATGTCTGTGCACCTGTCCCCTTGCTTCAGGGACGTACAGATCGGTGACATTGTCACGGTGGGTGAGTGCAGACCCTTGAGCAAGACTGTGCGCTTCAACGTGCTCAAGGTCACCAAGGCTGCTGGCACTAAGAAGCAATTTCAGAAGTTCTGAGAACACACAGGTCAACGCCCCCAAACAAAATAAAGTTATTTTCTCATTCACAAAAAAAAAAAAAAGAAAAAGAAATAAAACAAAGATTTCAGCGTTGATCAACTTCTGGGTTCAATCAGTGGTCTATTTGTATATCTCTACCCTGTTTCATTTCTCTTTGCCACTTACAGCTTTACTATCTAGTGTTTACATTTATAAGCCCTTAAACTCACTTATTTTGGTTTGGTTTGGTGTGGTGTGGTTTGGTGTGGTTCTGTATTGCTTGATTTAGAGACAGGGTCTCACACTATAACCCAGGCTTGCCTTGAATTCATGAGCAATCTTTCTGAGTGTTGGAATTATAGACAATGCATTTCCAAAATGATGACCTCAGGGACTTCAGTCAGTACAAGGTTGAAGTCTGAATTATCCATTTGCTCCCTGGTGACTTCCATAAGCTACTGAGCCTCTCCAAGATTCTTGTTTCATTGACAAATCATTGTAGAATCATGGAGCTACAAATAGCTAAGACTTTTGGTATTTGATAAATAGTAGCTGCTCAATAAACAATAACTTTATCTAAATAATAGAAGTGTTTTTGGTGATCAACAAGTAACTGTTGCTTGTATATACAACTACTTTTATTATTTACACTTATCACTTGCTTGAACATGGATAGAACCTTATTTATCTGTCTCAATTGTCTGCACCCCTCATGGTGAAGGCTCTCAAGAAATAAATTCATGAATAAAAATACACATAAATGATTATTTAATCCCCTTTTGTTAGGCCCAAACAATGTTTTCAGAAACTGTTCATGGGCCTTCCAGAATTCATTACTCCAGGAGTTCCACCAATGCAATATGAACTTAGTTATGTATCCTGTTGCATGGTCAGAGTTTCCACACAGCTCTTCCAGCTTGCTCCTTCAGTAGCTGATTTACAAATGTCATTGTCATTCTTCCTGTCTTCATTTTTAATCATATCATTCTTATCATGAACTGGTTACACAAGTTAAATCTATACATATTAATGTGCCTTTATACTTGATAATTTAGCACCATATCCTCTTAATCCACAAACTAGTTTTTCTTGGGTTTCTGAAAATAAATTTCATGCTAGTTTTTCTTGAGTTTTTGAAAATAAATTTCAAAAGTTGGTGTCCAAAGCCAGTCGAGACTATCAGTTTGGATCTTGACCTGAATTCCTGAAGATAAAAACCATCAACAAATGCTAAAGTGATTCAAAGCATGAACCAGTTACAATTCCAGACAGTCATTAAAGCAGAGGAAATGCAATGTTTTGACTAAAAGAATAAGCATTGTCTCTGTAAATTTTATGGATTACCCCCAAAGGACTGGCTTTCCCATCATCTTCTGAGTAAGCAAAGTTAGATTCCACAGACCAGAGAAAGATTTGGAAAAATTAAATGGCCACACATACCTGCCTGTTTCCTTGAAACTATATGGTTAATATCATGATTTAGTATCTTGATAATAATGACAGCCCTATGAAGGTCTCAATGAATCTTAACATTTGCTTCCATTTGATTTTTTAAACAGAAATAATGTTTTAAATCATACTCTTCTAAATAATAATAAAAATCATCTTATATGAGCATGATTCTATCTCTTTGGTGGTATAAATTCAGTTGAACCATTGCTAACTAATAAGTTGCTCATATCACTGAAAGGTAGCATGTGTCTATCAGTATAATTAATAAAATTATTACAAAGAGTTACTTGAAAATTGTGATTCCTTCACAGCATACCTTAAAATAGTTAGCCAACTTCCTCTGTCTAACCACGTTGAAACTTAGTAGTAAGCAAAAGAGACTTCAACGAACTTTGAGAGAGGGTCAATATTTACACGTATAGTCCTTGATTCTAGGGTACATGGAGTACCCTAGAGTAATGGAAAATCTTCTTGGGTAACTTATTATAATCATATTGTTAAATAATGGGAAATTACGAAGTTGGAAAAAAAAAGTTCAATGAATGAAAGGCTACAATTCCTATCTCCAGCATTGATTTAAAAGCTAGACAGTGTGTAGCCAACTGTAATACTAGCATTCTGGAGGTAGAGACAGATGATCCCTGGAGTGACTCAGCTAACAGACTAGCCAAATTGGTGAGCTCTGTGTTCGGCTAAAAACGCTGCCTCAGAAAATAAAAGGGAGAATGTCCAAGGAAGACTTTAATGTTAACCTCTGGCCTACATACAATATATGTATAAATGCACATGTACTAACACATGCATATGCCCACATACAGCCAAAAACTCATACAGACATGCACACATACCACACATATATGCATGTGAAATAATAATAATAAAACAGAAATTACATAGCAACATATAAGAATCTAAGTGAATAGGGCAATAAATGTGAATAAAAATAATGTATTTGCTATGACCACTCCTATTACATAATATATTGCTGGATACTTTGCATTACAAAACTTGAAGGCATAATTCATTCAGGAAAATCTACTTGAAACAACAGTAAGCAATGCAACAATAGTGCTTGAAATCTTAGAGATTTTTCTTTCAAATCATCTAGATTGGTTGACAAGCAATCAGCCTGATTTGGTAAGTGGGAATAAAAGAAAGAATTTGACTGTTTAAAAGAAGAAAGGTGATAAACTACAATGAAATGTACTTAAAGTAAGAACCTGATGAAGGTTAATATCACCAAGAGTTACATAAACCAACTTATATTGTTGATACCTCAGCAGGACATTCACCAAGTATCTCTGCTCCTTTTAGTTAACAGAAGCATTTAGTAATAAATTGTCTGCTTAGGTTATACAGTAGGATGGAGAGGAATAAAACCATTATATAATAGCTAATGCAATACCTTTTCAATCACATTTTGCCACATAAATTATTCCATCCAGATAATGAACAACTAAACACTCCTTATTTTGATCAACTGAAAGAACCATTCTAGCAACTAATAAAGTTTGAGCAATTAATATTTAAGTTGGAAGTCACATATGAGTGGACAGCTGAGACCAGATCCATAACAGAGCCAAGAGCTCTCAAAGAATGTAGGAAGTGATGACGTGTGAGATGGAGCAGTCACGGCAGGCTGAAAGGCTGTGATTCCTGATGGACTGCAGCTGAGCATCCTGATGATGAAGTGAGATGGGCAGTGGCCCTGTGGTGCTGAACATCCATTCATGATAGAAAATACTTCTTTTGAATAAGGAGAACATTTGAAAAATCCCTGAGCTGGATTTAAACTATAAAAAATATCCTATCTTTTTATTATCTCCTGTATCCATGCATTTGTAGTGGAATGTTGTCAGCAAAGTATCCTCAAAGACTGTGATATTATCGTTTAGCTTCTATATGTGGGGTTTTTTTAACTCAGTAATGCCAGGATATCAGCAAATTCTGAAATGCTACTGTCATCTGTATATATCTGCATTCGTGTTGGTTTGTTTTGAAGACAAGGTAGTAAGTTTCATGATCACATTCAAAACCTTCCATACAGTATCCAGTACGTAGCACATATGATGGTTAATGTTAATTGTCAACAATTAAGAATCGCCAGGAGACAAGCCTCCAGGCACAACAGCAAGGTATTTTCTAGGTTTAGCTTAGCTAACCTTTGGGTAAGTTTAGCGAAGGATTATTTTGGTTGGGATTTGAAAACCTACTCACTGAGAAGTGCCATTCCCTGGCTGAGATCCTGATTGGTATAGATAGGAGAAAGGAAATTTCTCAGCAGCATGCATTCATCATGCTCTGCTTCTTGACTGTGGATCTGATATGAGCAGTTGCCTAAAGATCTTACCATTCTGACTTCCTCACCATGATGGACTGACCCAAAAAATATTGAGTGGAAGAGTGAATAAATGAATCAGTGGATGAAGTCAATATGAAACCATGACCAAGAGCAAGCTAATATCATACTATTTCATTGGAAGTGGAAGGCCAGAGTCCATCACATTATAAGGCACATAATGGATTTCTATATAGCTTCTTATGTTATTTATGAAGTCACTGAGCTATAAGCTACATGCCAGAGATTGCATGTAAGCCACTGGCATATCCATGTGTAACCCCAACCCAAACCTATATATAAAAGCATATATAGTCTATTTATCTATCTAAGTTCATATCCATATTATATTACTATGGTATTCTTGGTTCAAGTGAAAACTGATTAAAAATTCCTTAGGATTAAGGGTGAAGCAATTCTAATATTTAGGCAGGCATTCCTTAACATCTGACAATTCTTCTATTAAAGAGACAAACTTTTAAATGACACATGTTTATTTCTACTTCAGTACTTTATGTCTGACCTGAGGTAGCATAATCTGTCTACATGATACCCATCCCCAGGTGTCTTTACATGATTAGGAACTCCTTCGCTGCTGTAATAGAAGGTTGGGGTCTGTCTTTTTATTAATTTTCTAATCTGTATCTCTTTTTTCAAGAAATATTTACCCTTAAAAACCTCAGGTCTTGTAATTTCATCTCCATTCATACCACAATTTACTAAGTGATTTGTTTTTCAAAATAGGACCCTAGAAAAAAAATTTTAAAGTATACACACATCCTGCCAATGAAAGGAACATATGCAAATCTGGGCTTACCAAGGAAAACTTCCAACTGCTTTCTAAAAGTACTCCAAACACATAAAATGTCAATTTCTTGAAATAACTTTTTTCCTCTAGAACCATAAAGCACAGGTATTTTGAAAGAAGTGCAAATAGATAACAGTTAAGAGGGAGCCAGAAGCTTTCTATATGCCAAGAATGAAAAAAGTAAAAAGGTCCTAAGAGAAGCAATCCCATTTACTATAGCCTCTAAAAAAAATGAAATACCTTGCTATAAATCTAGCCAAAGAAATGATAGACCTTTATAACGAAAACTTTAAAACCTAAAGAAAGAAATTTCAGAAGACACCAGAAGTGGAAAGACCTCTCCCATGCTCCTGGATTGGCAGAATCAACATCATAAAAATGAACATCCTGTCAAAAGCAATATACAGCTTCAACATTATACCAATCAAAATCCCAAAGCAATTCTTTAAAGCAATTGACCAAACAATCTCAAAATTCATATGGAAGCACAAAAGGCCCAGAATAGCAAAAACAATCCTGAATAGCAAAAACACAGTTGGATTTATCACAATACCAAACCTTAATCTATGCTACAAATCCATAGCAATAAAAAACAGCTTGGTACTGACCCTAAAGTGGACACATAGATCAATGGAAAGAATTGAAAGTCCACACAATTACAGCCATTTGATCATTGACAAAGGGGCCCAAAAAAACTCAATGAAAAAAGAATAGCATTTTCAATAAATGGTGCTGGCAAAACTGGATATCCACATGCAGAAGAATAAAACTAGACCCCGTACTTGTCACCATTTACAAGAATTAATTCCAAATGGATCAAGGACCTCGATATGGCCTGAGACTATAAAAACCATAGTTGAAAGGGTAGGAAACTGAGCTAATTGGGCTAGGCCAATAGTTCCTAAACAGAAATCCAATAGCACAGGCACTAGAACCAACATTCAACAAATGGGATCTTATGAAATTAATGACTTTCTATTCAACTAAAGAGATTGTAAACCAAGCAAAAAGGTAACCCACAGAATGAGAGAAAATCTTCACTAACCACATATCTGATAGAGCTCTCTTATCCAGAGTGCATAAAAAACTTTAAAAATTAACACTGAGGAGATAAATATTCTAATTAGAAAATGGGCCTCAGGACTCAAAACTTTTCCAAGGACAAAATTGAAATTTCTAAAAAATATCTTAAAAAATGCTCCACATCCTTAGCCATCAGGGAAATACAAATCAAAACTACCCTGAGATATCATCTCATACTGGTCAGGATAGCAAAAATCCACAATACAAACAACTCAAAAAGCTGGAGAGGATGTGGAGAGAAGGGAACTCTCATACATTGCTGATGGGAATGCAGGCTTATACAACCTCTGGAGATCAGTATGGCGATTTCTAAAAATGTTAAGAATTTAAATGCCATATGATCCTGCTATACCACTTTTGGGAGTAGTCCCCCTTAATGCAGCAATTAACTACAGTGACACAAGCACAATCATGTTCATTGAAACATTATTTATAACAGCAAAGTCATGGAATCAACCCAAATGTCCAAAAGTTGATGAATGGATAATGAAAATGTGAAAATGGAATACCACTCAGCCATCAAAAAAAAATGAATTAATGAAATTTGCTAGGAAATGGATTAAATTAGAAGAAATTATATTGAGTAAAGTATCCCAGACACAGAAAGTTAGACGCCATGTGTATTCCCCAACAAGTGGATGCTAGTTCCAAACCTACTTAATAACATATTCAAAGGAGATAATTTGATACCAATCGGAATGCAGCCAAAGGCAATTCAGGAACAGCAAAACAGAAAACAACAATTATTCAGAATGGCAAAGATCCTACATTATTCACCTGGAACCAGACCAGCCAAATCTCTCTCCATCCTAAAGCTCAGGGAATCTTGTGGAAGAGGGGGTGGCAAGATCGTAACAGCCTAAAAATGGGGAAGACCAACAATGTGCAAGATACTCCACACAAATTAGGGCTGCAACAGCCAGAATATAGCCACAATATGATTGGACTTTGCCTGACCTGCACAGTGGCTGACATGTCAACCACTAGCATGGATCACAGAGGAGAAGGCTTCAGGCAATAGGATCCTTAGACCCAAGGGGTAAAACAATCATAATAGAGTTCCCATGCTAGTGAGCAGCCCCAGAAGGCACAGGGAGAGGAGGGAGGAGGGAGGAGAGTGAGAGGGAGGGAGAAAGAAGGGAGAGTGCAATGGGGGATGATAGGGGATGGGAGAGGAGAGAGAGAGGTAAGGCGTACCTATTGAGCTTGTATAATTAGGCAAAAATAAAATGTGTAAAAAAACTCTAGAAAACTCTATTAAGATAGGGGGGGAACTAATGAATGTTGGAAAAATTACAGAAATGGACACATCAACAAAAACCATGCAAACTTTACCAATAAAATCAATTTTTTTTAATTTCAACTCATACAAACTTAACAGGTACAGCGGTCCCCTCCCTCCCTCCAACTTCCCACCACCCTGTGCCTTCCCTCCCTTCCCCGCTCCCTCCCCATCCCCCAGTGCCTCCCCCTCCCATCCCCGGAGCATCCTTTAATGTGCATGCCAAACTCTCCTCTGGGTCCTTCTCTTCGATGAGGTGCAAGGACCCAGTGGCATTTCCCAGAACCCTTTCCTGTGTTCCCCTTAAGCATAGGCACACTACTGTGGCTGTCAATCCCTTGCCTCCAAAGATCCTAGTGCCTTTAGCAAATGATAGACTTTGTGGGGTCAATGGTGGACATGCATGCAAAAGGCATGCAAAGTCCAATTATGATTGCTTCAGCCCTAACTAGTGTGGAGTATGTTGCATATCATTACTCTTCCCATCCTTGTGCTCTTACAATCTTACCGCCCCCTCTTCCGCAAATTTCCCTGAGCTTCAGGATGGAGAGAGATTAAGCTGGCCTAGTTCCAGGTGGTTGATATAGAGTCTCTGAAGTTCTGGATTATGGATAAAACCAATATTTTTAAAGTGGAAAAAAGAGGAAACCAGAAGGAAAACTTCCCTGGACTGTTACAGAGTAAAACTGATAGATTTGGTTTTTCACAGAGGCCATATCATTTTTATCACACAAATCATACACTTAGCAATGGGAAAGGGAAAGTAAGTTGCCATGAAGAGATCCTCTAGCAAAGTTAGGGGGTGGGTTGTGTAGGGTGATGGAGACTGCATAGTGTCCCTAGGGCCTCTTTTCCTTTGCTGTGTATAGTTTTCCAGGGCATAGGTATCAGGTAACTTACTTTCCCTAATCAAAGAAGAATTTAAAGTTAGCAGTTTGGGGAGACCATGGTGGATGGAAACAAATAACTAAGTTTTAAATATAAACAATTGATTGTCAGCTGCCATATAAATACTTATCGTTATACTTATTAGATTAGAGAAACTCTGAATGGTATTTAATACATTGAACTATGACAGGCTTTATAACAGACAACTGTTTTTACACATAAAAGTAAAAGATTTTTCACAAATCTAACAAACAAATAGTCATGAAACAAAAAGGAAGAAGGTCAATAAAGAGTTTGTTTGAGGATAGGTTATTTCCAAATTGTGCAAGTTATTTCCAGATGTCACCTTGATAGTTGAAATCTGAGACTTTAGGCATACCTTTGAAGAATCACATAGTTATGGCCAGCCCTGAACAACAAGACTATGGGAGTTTAGTTAACTGATTCCCCGGGCAGATAGATAAGATGAGTAGAGAACTGTTTGGCTTTGGCGGATGGTGAGGTAAAATGTAAGCCCTTCTTTCCATTCTTCTGTGGATATGGTGTGGCTGATGGTGCGACAGCCTCTCCTGCCATCATTACGAGTTGCAGCCTAGAATTGTGAGCATGAATAAACACTTGTGTTGCATTTACTCTTCTCTGTTGCTGTGAGGCAACACTCAAAGGCAACTTGTCAGGAGAAAGTGAGATTTATTTGGCTCACGGTTTCAGAGGGTGCAAAAAAAAAGGCATGGCAGCATCAGAAATTGGAGGTGGCTTAAGTCACTGCAGTCATCCTACTGCTGCTGAGAGAACAAGCAGCAAACACTGTGAGTCAACTCAGAGCAGACTATTAGAGGAATGCAGGAGGAGCTACCTGACCTCAAGGACCAACTCCTTGTGATATGTCCTCCTCCTGCAAGGTTCCACCCTGAAGTTGCCAAACCCTTCCCAAGCATTAACGGCAGCTAATGATGCAAACAGTGAGCCTGTAGGGGACAACTCACCTTCAAACTATGACACCTTTGTTCTCTTAAGCTGTCTTGATCATGTATTCACGTTCTCAACTGAAGAGAAACTAAGATACAGCTTTAAATGACTGGAACTTAAATCTTATGGAAAGAAATGGGGAGACAGGAGCTATGCCCCAGATATGCCCAGTGGTGGGATATTTACCCACCACCTCTATCTGTCATTGACTAATACCACAGCCTTCTGGCATGGCCTACCCACAAGCCAGAAGCACTGCAAGGGTCAGAGAAAACCCTCAGCAGAGTCTCCAGGGGCTACTGCAGTAAGCAAAATGGACATTTCTGGGAACTGAATGCCAAGAAAGTTAAGGCAGAATAGACATGATGCTTATTACACCAAATTCCCATAATATTAGATTCCAAATGTTGACATATTTATGATCTGACCAAAACATGTGGGAAAAGGAGGAAACTACACTTGGACAGGTACAAGAACACTGTGTGACAAAGAATAGAATGATATTATTTTAAATTAAAACTTCCCCACTCTTAATTTCTTGGGTCTTTTAGGAATTAATATCAGTTTTAAACACATTCAGCACCCTCAGACTTCCAAGCCAAATCCATCCAGCCAACTATCTTCACGCAGCCCCTAAGCTAAGAATGATGTTTACATTTTCAAATGGTTAGGGGGGAAAAATTTAAAAAAGGACTATTTCACGGCACATGAAATTTATATGATATTCAAATTTCACTGTCCATAAATATTTATTGGAACAAAGCCACACACATTCGTTTACATGATGTCGATGACTGTGCTGTCAATTGCAGAGCTGAGCAGTTATGACAGAGACCATCTGGACTTCAAGACCTAAAGGTTTTATTATATGACTCTGTAGAATGTTTGTCCACCTGTGATTTAGAATAAGCCTCTATCTCAAGGTTTCATTATATGAGTGATTCCCAAAGAGGGTAAAGTACTCTGGGGCTGGTCTCATCCTTCCTCTGAGGAAAATATGTCCTTCCAAGTCAGGCTCTGCAAAGCAGTCTCCAGGTATCTGGGGGGAACAGGTTAGCAAAATATGCACTAAGATACTTTTGTAAATAGTAATAAAAGTGGTGTAGCAGGGTCATATGGCATTTCAATCTTTAACTTCTTTAAGAATCTCCAGACAGCTAGCCAGAGTGGTTGTATGAGCCTGCATTCCCACCAGCAATGTAGGAGAGTTCCCCTCTCCAGCATTTGGTGGTGTTTTTTATTGTGGATTTTTGCCATCCTGACCAGGGTGAGATGATATCTCAGGGAAGTTTTGATTTGCATTTCCCTGATGGCTAAGGATGTGGAGCATATTTTAAGATATTTGTTAGACATTTTAATATCGTTCTTGGTAAAGTTTCTTTTAAGTTTCAAGGCCCACTTTTTAATTGACCCATTTGTTTTCTTGGTTATCCAGTTTCGCCAGCACCATTTGTTGAAGATGCTGTTCTTTTATTGAAATGCCATAGACCCTGCTATACCACTTTTGGGAATAACCCCCCATACAGCAAAAATTCACCTCGATAGCACAAGCATGACCATGTTCATAGCAGCACTGTTTACAATAGCAAAGTCATGGAATGAACCCAAATGTGTAACAGTTAACGAGTGGGTAAGGAAAATGTGGTACATTTATACAATGGAATACTACTCAGCCATCAAAAATGATGAATTAATGCAATTTGCAAGGAAATGGATGGAATTAGAAACAATTATATTGAGTGAAGTATCCCAGACACAGAAAATCAAGCGCCGTATATACTCCCCAATAGGTGGATCCTAGTACCAAACCCACTTAGAGACACTTAAAGACAAATCTCTGTAATACCTACAGTAATTGTAAAGATTATAAACAGGAGGGATGGGGAAGGAGGGCTCCACCAGAAACAAGGAGAGAGAAGACCATGTTACAGCAGAGAAAAGAGGCCACCATCATGGACTGCAAGTAAGTAATGAGACATCTGGTTAAGTTCACAGACTTTCCTTCCTGATCATTTACAACTGATGGGGTATGATCTCACCAGAAGGGGAGGGCATATAGGCTGCCAGATAGAAAGTAACCATTTTGCAAATGGGTGATTGACCCCTCTCTCACCGTGGTCTACTACTTTTATTCCATCTACCTTTGAATATACTCTTATAACAAGACTCTAATTTAACAGGTTATTATCTCTGGCCAGGGGGTGACATCCAATACCCATCAGGATGGAGCCAAGGGCATTGAAGGAGAAGCAAAACCGAAAAAAAATCAACAAACCATAATTCAAAACATCAGAGACTCTATATCAACTACCTGGAACTTAGCCAGCCTAATCTCTCCCCATCCTGAAGCTCAGGGAAATTTGCGGAAGAGGGGGCGGTAAGATTGTAAGAGCACAAGGATGAGAGGAGCAATGATATGCAAGATACTCCACACAAGTTAGGGCCAAAGCAATCTTAGTAGGACTTTGCATGACCTGCGCAATGTCCAACACATTATTGACCCCTCAAAGTCTAGCATGGACTAAAGGCACTATGATCCTTGGAGGCTAGGGACTGACAGTCACAGTAGTGTTCCTAAACTTAAGGGGAACACAGGAAAGGGTTCTGGGAAATGCCACTGGGTCCTTGCACCTTATCGGAGAGGAGGACCCAGAGGAGAGTTTGGCATGCACATTAAAGGATGCTTTAGGGATGGGGGGGAGGCACTGGGGGATGGGGAGGGAGGGGGGAGGGAAGGAGCAGAGGAGAGGGGAGGGGAGGGGAGGGGAGGTGGAGTGAGGGAGGGGACCGGTGTACCTGTTAAGTTTGTATGAGCAGAAATAATAATAATAAAAAAGAAAGAAAAAAATAGTAATAAAAATGGGATAAACCTCTCAATTTGCAATCACAGATTTCTCGGATTCAAATCATAACCCTTTATAAACACCTGCTTTGAGTTTTCCCAGACAGAAATTCACACTGAAAATGAAGGTTTGAGTTTGTAAAAGGAAGCTCATTTTGAGAAAAGAAGTAAAAAAAACAAGACATTAGAAGAAGACACCTGCAAAGAGAGAAGATATGTGTTGCAAATGAGCAAATTTAATTAATATGAGGTATGAAACTGCTGAATAACTTAAAGAATGAAGATTTATATAAATGGTTGAACATGGAGCTCACGAATTAAAATTGGTAACTTTAATCAGATTCGAGAGAAGCCAGCATGCCGAGTTGAATGCAGTTCCTTACCAAGTGGTAGTTTGCCTAGTCAGGGAAGAAGGGACTAATATGTAAACCAGGTCTGTTCCACAGCGTGCTCTGGTGATCTATGGCTATGCTTATCCACCAGGGTTTCATTCCTCGGAATGTCAAAATCCATTCCCAATCCTTGTTTACAAGAGAACATCAGTATTCTCCAGGCACTCACGTCAGAGTGAAGGGAACTTTAAATAGCACCAGAGAAAAGCGTTCTTGGTAGGAACATAGCCTACGATAAACTTTGAGGTACAGATGAGAAGTGGAAGCGAGTGTTGACCGTGTGCCTTGTCCTGAAACTTCATAAGAAATGAAATGTACAAGAAAAGTTGGATCCCTGCCATGACACCCATTACAGTGCAGACTGAGGCGCTGACCTTTCATGTTATACTTACTGTGTTTTTGACACATTTAGTCAATTAAAACGGGTGAAGTGTAATTTGTTTTTCTTAAGTTTAATACAGCATGTCAATAGACGTTAACCAAAATTTATAGTTGGAACACTAAAACTGCCACATGCACTTAAACAAATGAACACAATTTATCATAGTTGAAATAAAGAGAACATCACGGGCATTTGACTTCAGACTTCACATAAGCGTGTTGCCAAATATAGGAAAGCAAGCTTCTTCTCACACTTCCAATGGAAAAGACATTTTGGTTCACATTAAATATTGGTGTGCGAAACCTGGCAGGTATCCAGTCCTAAGGAGTGTTAACGTTGGCACTTCCACTGTGTACTTTTACTATAAATTGTTGCAGCGTTTATTTGACATGGAATACCCAAAGGATTGATGAGCAAAAACGGAAGATTTTTTTTATTGTGCCATATTACCTTTTTCAGACATCTATACTAAGCTTTTACATCTTCAGAGTCTAAACAAAACAGCCACCTGTATTCAATCGGTACAAGATATTTTTCACAAAACTATAGTTTGCCTTTTTATAAACCTATAAAAGCACACATTTCCCATTTTATTAGTCAGCAAAGCAGAGGCGGATTTAATAATAAAACTTATAAAATGTAGTTTCTTTATAGACAGTTTAATGTGTTTTGCTTCTTTAAAAAGCTACAAGGACAACCAAGTTTATATCACAGTTTCTGTCTCTACCGTACACAGAAAACAAGTGTTTACAATTTGTATATCTTTTACATTAAAAATATTCGCCTCTCATCAATTTATAGCCTCTAGACCCCTGAGGATTTAAGAATTACACAAAATAACTAGAAGAGAAATTAGCTACTATAATCAAATAAACATGTCTGAATCTGACATCCATAATATATGATAATTGCATATAGCTGCAGTAATTAGTTCTTTTGTATTAGAAATTTTTTCTAATCATGGCTACAAAATGAATGTGTAGTTCCTAGGTTAAGCTAGAAGGATATAGCTGAATAAATTTTAAAACTTGGGTCTTACATATGTAAATCAAGCCACAGTGGGTTTTTTTATTTTCTTTATTTATTTTATTTTTTTATTTTTTTAAAGTTGGAAAAATAACAATTTTATTTGATAACTGGCTAAGTACTGGACTGTTCTTCAAATATGTAGGCGAAAACATGGCAGGGTGATAATAACATAAAACAAGAAGTTAAGGTGACACAAAGGAAAAAGCAACTGCCTTGAGCTAGATAATAATGACATTAGGCAAACGCTAGAAAAGGTGGCATAAGGGAAGATACTTTGTTCCCATTTTTTTTTAATTTCCGCTCATACAAACTTAACAGGTACACCGGCCCCTTCCCCCCCTCCACCCACCCGACCCCGATCCCCCTGCTCCTCCCCTTCACTCCCCCCTCCCTCCCCCCTCCCTCCCCATCCCCCAGTGCCTCCCTCCCTCCCCATCCCCCAGTGCCTCCCTCTCCCATCCCTGGAGCATCCTTTAATGTGCATGCCAAACTCTCCTCTAGGTCCTTCTCTCCAATGAGGTGCAAGGACCCAGGGGCATTTCCCAGAACCCTTTCCTGTGTTCCCCTTAAGCATAGGAACACTACTGTAGCTGTCAATCCCTTGCCTCCAAGGATCCTAGTGCCTTTAGCCCGTGCTAGACTTTGAGGGGTCAATAATGTGTTGGACATTGCGCAGGTCATGCAAAGTCCTATTATGATTGCTTCAGCTTTAACTTGTGTGGAGTATCTTGCATATCATTACTCCTCCCATCTTTGTGCTCTTACAATCTTACTGCCCCCTCTTCCGCAAATTTCCCTGAGCTTCAGGATGGAGAGAGATTAGAATGGCCTAGTTCCAGGTGGTTGATATAGAATCTCTGATGTTCTGAATTATGGTTTGTTGATTTTTTTCTCAGTTTTGCTGCTCCTGCAATGCCCTTAAGCCACAGTGTTTTAAAACCAATATGATACAAAAAGCTGTTAAACTGGAGTCTTAGTATAAGAGCACATTCAAGGGTAGATGTAATAAAAGTAGGAAACCTCAGTGAGGGAGGGGTCAATCACCCATTTGCAAAATGGTTACTTTTTATCTGCCAGTCTATATGCCCTCCCCTTCTGGTGAGATCATATCCCCTTAGTTGTAAAAGATCAGGAATGAACGTCTGTGAACTTAACCAGGTGTCACATTACTTACTTGCAGTCCTTGATGGAGGCCTATTTTCTCTACTGTAACATGGTCACTTCTTTTTGTCTCTGACCAGGGGGTGACATACAGTGCCCAGCAGGATGGAGTGAAGGGCATTGCAGGAGCAGCAAAACTGCAAAAGAAAATCAACAAACCACAATCCAGAACTTCAGAGACTTCAGCGTCCAACACACTATTGACCTCACAAAGTCTAGCATCTGCTAAAGGCACCAAGATCCTTGGAGGCAAGGGATTGGCAGCCACAGTAGTATTCCTATGCTTAAGGGGAACACAGGAAAGGGTTCAGGGAAATGCCACTGGGTCCTCGTATGTCATCGGAGAGGAGGACCCAGATGAGAGTCTGGCATACACAATAAAGGACTCTCTGGGAACTGGGGCGGGAGGCACTGGGGGATGGGGAGGGAGTGGGGAGGGGAGGGGGAGCAGGGGGTTTGGGGAGAGGAAGAGGGAGGGAGGGAACCGGTGTACCTATTAAGTTTGTATGAGCCGAAATAATAATAAAAAATGTTAAAAAAACATGAGAAAGTTAAAAGAACAGCAAGTTCAATATGCATAATGGACAGAGCAGCAACTCTAGTGTGGAAAAGCACCTTGATCTACAGATTCCAGAGTCCAATATTAAAGAAGAAAGATTACTGACTATTTTTAACAATGAGAGATGCATGACTTCTGCAGTGTAGACACAGTTATTGCTTGGAACAAGGAGCTTAATGTGTGACTTTGGTTGAATCAAGCAACAGAATGACCTAATATTCCTACGTGTTTATCTGGTCAGCAAAAGTAAAATGGTTTTTAAATAAAAAATAAATAAATAAATAAATAAAATAAAACCAATATGATGAACTAAAAAGAAAAGTTGTGCAAGATGTTAGATTATAGACACAAAAGTATATAATAAATACATCAACAATCCTTTTTGGAAAATGCCTACTCTACTGTATTGACCTTTCTTATCACATAATTCAAGATTTTCACACTTAGAAAGACTGGCTTTAATGCTTAACCAATTACAGTATGGCAACCAGCGTTAACCTAATAAAAGGTTATGCCTTTATAATAGGACAACCATTAGTCTAAGTTGTAATAAATATTGCTCTCTTTATCTTTAGGTCAATTTATCCATTTCAAATGTAGAAGAAAGGGAGGGCCACAGCCTCCTGAAGTGAACAGTGACACTCGCCCTGCTAGACTCCGCAGAACAGCAAGAATTTGCAGCTTACCTTTTCCAACATGGCTACCAAAATGCTTCAGGTTAAAATGGCCCAAGCAGAAGTAGGGAGATAGGTCAGTCTGAAGAAGAACTGAGCTTGGATCCCCAGCACCCATGTAAAAACCCAGATATGCTGCCACATACCTGTCACCATGGCATGAACAATGGGACAGTGGGATCCCTGGAGCTCACTGACAAGCTCATCTTTTTTAAAAAAAATCATTTTATTAATATTTAGGCTTCCTAATTACAAACATAATGGGTGGTTGTCCTTGATCCTACCCCCTTAGCATGTTTCTGTTGGGTTTTTAAGACTAATTTTTTTTTATTTTTACTCTTTTACAGTCTCTTATATGTAGACAATGCATTTTGATCAGAGCTACCCCATTGCCTTCCCACTTCCACTGGACATTTCTCTAGTATGTCCATGTCCTGACTTTATGTACTAACTTTTTTAATTTGACAATATAAAATAATATGTAAGCAATAAAAAACAATACATTAAGGATGTAGATAGTTATGACTGAGCTCCCAGTTCCACATGGTTAAGAACATATGATAAAGCTGAAGAATAGCAGTTTTGTCCATCTTATATAAGACTAAGTTTATGATGTGAGCACATGGAGCCTGGCCCATGAGTGGCTGTCCTCACTGTGGGCACATGGAGCCCTGGCCCACAAGAGGCCATCCACATTGTGTGCACATGAAGCCTACCTCATAAAAGACCTTCATGTTGTAAGTACACGGGCATGGAATTCAGGATTTTGGCAGGCAGTGTGGATTGTCAGGCTATTCATCAGTCAGAACACTGAATGTAGTAATAGTCTCATCTCCTTTCTGTTACTGTCTGACACACATGAGACACAGAAACCACATGTGCAGTGCCTCTAGGGGCAGCCTGGGCAGCTAATCTTAACAAATTCCTAAACCCCAGGTTCAATGAAAGACCCTGTCTCCAAAACTAAGGTGCAGAGTAAGTACAGAAAATACCTAACTTGACCACTGGCCTCCACATGGACACACACATGCATGTATACCCATATAAATATGCATGCATATGTGAACACATATACATTAATAAACCACACATACATGACCAAAGCATTAAGTGTTAAAAAAAGTATATAATTTGGAAGGAGTGAAATGAATAGTAAATTCTTACCAAGCAGTAAAAGCTTATCAAATATTTAGTCATCTGCTGGCTTTAAGTAATAATAAAATAATCAGGTAATTAAGTTATTAAATTTTTAATTGCTTCTAAAAATAAAAAGGGCAGTTAGTCATTTCTTACTACAAAATAAGTGCATAAAACCTACATATTTTATTATTTTTCCATGACTAGCTGAGATAAACTTGGAGAAAGCATTAGTTCATAGTTCTGGATGTATCCTGTCTGTGGTTGCTTATCCCTGTTGCTTTGAGTTCATATTGAGATAGTACTTCTTGGTGGGAATACATGGAAGAAAAAGCTACTCACCCCAAGGCAGCCAGGAAAAAGAAAAGAATACTCCCATCCTCCCCAGAATTATCTGTTTATGCAAACATCTGAATTTTGTGTCCAGTGCGGTAAATATGTATATATTTTTAAGACTTTTCTTGGTATATATTGATTATATAAAATAGTAAGCATCATTGTGACATTTTCATATATATACCTAATAAACTTTGATCATATTTACATACATCTATTGAAAGAAGAGATCAAAAAAAAACACCTAACTCCAGATGCCCAATTTCAGAAAAATTGTCTTCCAGTCTCCATATACATGTCATAGCATGCACACACCCAGAGTCACACACATACATAAACACACAGAGAAAAAAAGAAAGAAAGAAGTGTTTTAAAAATCTGAGACATGCTTTACACCCCACCCCGCTCCGCCGATCGGGATGCGCGCGCGGTCCAGCCAGGCCTCACCCCGCGCCCTAGGTAAGTCTCGGTTCAGACCCCGCCCACCAGGACCCCAGGTCAGCCCACAGGGACCCGGCTCCGACTCCCACCATCCAGCCGGAGCCGGCTCCGACTCCCACCATCCAGCCGGAGCCGTGAGCGGGGGCCGAGGGACGAGGAGGACCTCCCCCTGCGCCCGGGCTGCGCCCCAGCTGCCCTCAGGTTAAATAGCGCCACGCCGACGCCCCCATCCTCCCTTTACACCCCAACCCGCTCTGCAGGTTGGGACACGCCCGCGGTCCAGCCGGGCCTCACCCTGCGACCTAGGTAAGTCTCCACCCGCGTCCGCCCACCAGGACCCCAGGCCAAATAATTCAGTTTAGTGAAATTGAGAGATCTTAAGAGTTAAAATGACAGTGCCAAAGTCAAAGTGCAAATCCATGAGAAGCAACAATCAAGTAAACAAATTTCCCACTGAAGAAATTAATCCCATAATGTTAGACTCCAACAAGAACAAAACCCGCGGAAAAAGGCCAAGAAAGCCTCACCCAGGATAAAGTCTTTCAAAATATGATCATTACCATGTTCAATACTATGAAAGAGGAAATCTGGGAGGAATTACATAATCGAATCAATCTCTTTGAAGAGGAACACAACAGACATCTGGAGGAGTTGAGAAAAACAGTGCAAGAAACAAAAAGTGGCATAGAGCAGTTAAAACAAACTCAAGCAGAGTTTAAAACTGAGCTAAAAGACAAGTTATCTTCAACCCAGAACGCCACAGAGAGTCTTATCAACAGAACTAACGAAGCAGAAAACAGAATTTCAGACCTTGAAGATAAAGTGGGAGTACTAACCAGCTCAATGGAAGAGGTGGTTAAAGCCAAAAAGATACTTGAGAGAAATATCCAAGAGATATGGGACACCCTGAAGAAGCCTAACATGCGTATTCATGGAATACCAGAGCAAGAATCTCAAAATACCACCCCTGAGGAAATTTTTCAAACGATCATCAAGGAAAACTTTCCTCATCTAAAAAAAGAGAGGCCCATCCATATACAAGAGGCATTCCGCACCCCAAACAGATACGATCAAAATAGAAGCATGCCACGGCAAATAATAGTGAAAACACTCCACATTCAAGATAAAGAACTGGTGCTGAGAGCTTCAAGGGAGAAAAAACAAGTCACTTTTAAAGGTAAACCTATTAAAACAACAAATGACTTCTCAATGGAAACACTAAAAGCAAGAAGAGCTTGGAGAGACATACTTCAAGTATTGAATGAGCAAAAATGTCAACCCAGGCTGATTTACCCTGCAAAACTATCTGTCATGATCGAGGGAGAAAGAAAAATTTTCCAGCACAAAGACAACTTTAAGGGATACATGTCCACTAAACCAGGCCTTCACAAAATGCTAGAAATGATACTCAAGCATGAAGAAAAAAACAGGCATATCCAGGAGAACAGAAGGCAAATATAACACCATTAAAAGCGAAGCAATATACTTATAAAAGCTACTAAACATAATAAATGTCTGGAATTAACAATAGTTTCTCCATTATAACACTAAATGTTAATGGAATTAATTCACCGATCAAGAGACACAGATTACAAACTTGGATTAAAAATCACAATCCATCAATCTGCTGCCTGCAGGAAACCCATCTCACCACAAAAGATAGGCACACTCTAAAAATATAAGGCTGATCAACAATTCTACAAGCAAATGGAAGCAGAAAACAGGCAGGGGTAGCCATTATGCTATCAGACAAAGTGGATTTCAAACCAAAGAAAATTATAAGAGACACGGATGGATACTACATTTTAGTCACAGGTACAATTCACCAGGAAGACTTCACAATACTGAACATATATGCACCCAATACGGGCCCCTCCACATTCATTAAAAAAACCCTACAGCGTCTAAAGCAAGAAATCAATCCCCAAACGATAATTCTTGGGGACTTCAACACCGCCCTCTCAACATGGGATAGATCAACAGGTCAAAAGCTTAACAGAGACACTTTGGAACTTAATCAAACCCTGAAAGAAATGGACCTTACAGATCTCCATTGAACTTTTCACCCACGCACCAAAGAATACACATTTTTCTCAGCAGCACATGGAACTTTCTCCAAAATAGATCACATATTGGGCCACAAAATGAATCTACACATATACAAGAAAGTTGAAATTCTAACCTGTGCCCTATCAGACCACCAAGGCCTAAAGCTGGACATCCACAACACATCAAACAAGAGAAAATACACTAATTCCTGGAAACTTAACACTATGATGCTGAATGAGAACTGGATTCAGGAAGAAATTAAAAAGGAAATTCAAGATTTCCTGAAAGTGAATGATAACGAAAATACAATTTACCAAGATCTCTAGGACACAATGAAAGCTGTTCTAAGATGTAAGTTCATAGCTCTTAATGCCTACATCAAAAAAATGGAAACATCAGAAATAAACAACTTAACAATGCAGCTTAAAGCTTTAGAGAAACTAGAGCAATCTGATCCCAAAAGTAGTAGAAAAGAGGAGATTAGCAAAATAAGAGGAGAAATATCTGAAATCCAGATTAAGAAAACGATAGAAAAAATCAACCAGTCAAAAAGCTGGTTCTTTGAAAAAATCAACAAGATTGATACACCCCTAGCTAAACTAACCAAAAGCAAGAGAGAGAAAACCCAAATTAACAAAATTAGAAATGAACATGGAGTTATCACTACTGATACCCAAGAAATCCAGAGAATTATAACATCATATTTCAAAAACTTATACTCTGTGAAGTTTGACAACACAAAAGAGATGGATGAATTTCTAAGTAAACACAACTTACCTAAATTGAATCAGGAAGTTGTGAATTATTTAAATAGTCCTATAACATATAAGGAAATTGAGGAAGTAATCTCGAATCTTCCCACCAAAAAATGTCCTGGACCAGATGGATTCAGCACAGAGTTCTACCAGACATTTAAGGAGTTAATAACACCAATACTCCTTAAACTGTTCCATCAAATAGCAAAGGAAGGAACACTACCAAATTCCTTCTATGAAGCTAATATCGTTTTAATCCCAAAACCTAATAAAGACTCACTTAAAAAAGAAAACTATAGGCCGATCTCCCTGAAGAACACAGACGCAAAGATTCTCAACAAAGTCTTAGCAAATCGGATTCAAAAACATATTAAAAAGATTATTCATGGGGACCAAGTAGGCTTCATCCCCGGCACACAAGGTTGGTTCAACATACGCAAATCAATAAATGTAATTCATCATGTAAACCAGTCCAAAGTCCAAGACCACATGATACTCTCGATAGATGCAGAAAAAGCTTTTGACAAGATCCAACAGCCTTTTATGATCAAAACGCTAGAGACAGTGGGAATGGAAGGAACCTTTATCAATATAATAAAAGCTATATACAACAAGCCCACAAGGATTATGCTCAATGGGGAACAATTGGAAGCATGCCCACTTCGATCAGGAATTAGACAAGGCTGTCCACTCTCACTACTTCTATTCAATATTGTACTTGAAGTCTTAGCTGAAGCCATAAGACAAGAAAGGGACATAAGAGGGATTCAAATCGGCAAGGAAGAAGTCAAGCTATCCCTATTTGCAGATGACATGATCTTATACCTGAGTGATCCCAAAACTCCACCAGGAAGCTCCTGGAACTAATTGAGAAGTTCAGCAGGGTGGCAGGATACAAAATAAATGTGCAAAAATCAGAGGCCTTCCTATATGCCCAGAATGAAAGAAGTGAAAAAGCCTTGAGAGAAACAATCCCATTTACTATAGCCCCTAAAAAAATGAAATACCTTGGTATAAACCTAACCAAGGAGGTAAAAGACCTTTACAATGAAAACTTTAAAACCCTAAAGAAAGAAATAGCAGAAGACACCAGAAGGTGGAAAGACCTCCCTTGTTCCTGGATTGGCAGAATCAACATCGTAAAAATGACCATCCTACCAAAGGCAATATACAGATTCAATGCTATACCAATCAAAATCCCAAAGCAATTCTTCAAAGAAGTTGACCAAACAATCTCAAAGTTCATATGGAGACACAAAAGACCCAGGATAGCAAAAACAATCCTGAATAACAAAAACACAGCTGGAGGTATTACCATACCAAACCTTAGTCTATACTACAAATCCATAGTTATAAAGACAGCCTGGTACTGGCTCCAAAATAGACACACAGATCAATGGATAAGGATTGAAGACCCAGATATAAGCCCACAAAATTTCAGCCATTTGGTCTTTGACAAAGGGGCCCAAAGAATCCAATGGAAAAAGAACAGCATCTTCAACAAATGGTCCTGGCAAAACTGGATCTCCACATGCAGAAGATTAAAGCTGGACCCGTACTTGTCACCATGTACAAGAATTAATTCCAAATGGATCAAGGACCTTGATATCAGGCCAGAGACTATAAAAATCATAGTTGAAAGGATAGGGAACTCCCTCGAGCTGATTGGGCTAGGCCAACACTTCCTAAACAGACATCCAATGGCACAGTCACTGCTACCAACTCTCAACAGTTGGGATCTTGTGAAATTAAAGAGCTTCTGTTCAGATAAAGAGATTGTAACACAAGCTCAAAGGCAACCCACAGAATGGGAGAAAATCTTCACTAACCACGTATCTGACAGAGCTCTACTGTCCAGAGTGCACAAAGAACTTAGAAAACTAAACTCCAAGGAAAACACTGGCCCAATTAAAAAATGGGCCATGGAACTTCAAAGAAACTTTACCAGGGATGAAATTAAAATGTCTAACAAATATCTTAAAAAATGCTCCACTTCCTTCGCCATCAGGGAAATGCAAATCAAAACTTCCTTGAGATACCATCTCACCCCGGTCAGGATGGCAAAAATCCACAATACAAACAACGACAAATGCTGGAGAGGATGTGGAGAGAGGGGAACTCTCCTACATTGTTGGTGGGAATGCAAGCTCATACAGCCACTCTGGCGAGCTGTCTGGAGATTCTTAAAGAAATTAAAGATTGAAATGCCATATGACCCTGCTATCCCACTTTTGGGAATAACCCCCCATGCAGCAGAGGTTCGCCTCGATAGCACAAGCTCGACCATGTTCATAGCAGCACTGTTTACAATAGCAAAGTCATGGAATCAACCTAAATGTCCAACAGTTGACGAGTGGATAAGGAAACTGTGGTACATCTATACAATGGAGTACTACTCAGCCATCAAAAATGATGAATTACTGGAATTTGCTGGGAAATGGATGTCATTAGAAAGAATTATATTAAGTGAAGTATCCCAAACCCAGAAAATTAAGCGCCGTATGTACTCCTTAATAGGTGGCTCCTAGTACCAAACTCATCCAGCCCACATTGAGACACTTAAAAGTAAACCTATGTAACACAGTAATTGCAAGGATTATGAACAAGAGAGATGGGGTAGGAAGGCCAAACCAGAAACAAGGAGAAAGGGGACCATGTTACAGCAGAGAAAATAGGCCTCCATCAAGGGCTGCAAGTAAGTAATGAGAAACCAGGTTAAGTTCACAGACGTTCTTTCCTGATTTCACCAGAAGGGGGGGCATATAGTCTAACAGATAAAAAGTAATCATTTCGCAAATGGGTGATGGACCCCTCCCTCACTGAGGTTTCCTACTCTTATTACATATACCCTTGAATGTGCTATTATAACAAGACTCCAGTTTAACAGCTTTTGTCTCTGGCCAGGGGGTGACATACAGTGCCCAGCAGAATGGAGTGAAGGGCATTGCAGGAGCAGCAAAACTGCAAAAGAAAATCAACCAACCACAATCCAGAACTTCAGAGACTCTATATCAATCACCTAGAACTAGGCCAGCCTAATCTCTCCCCATCCTGGAGCTCAGGGACATTTGCTGGAAGAGGGGGCGGTAAGATTGTAAGAGCAAAAGGATGGGAGGAGCAACGATTTGCAAGATTCTCAACAATAGTTGGGGCCAAAGCAATCATAATGGGACTTTGCATGCCCTGCGCAATGTCCAATGCACTGTTGCCCTCATAAAGTCTAGCATCTGTTAAGGGCACCGAGACCCCTGGAGGCAAGGTGATTGACAGCCATAGTAGTGATCCTATGCTTAAGGGGAACAAGAGAAAGGGCTTATGGAAATGCCACTGGGTCCTTTTATGTCATTGGAGAGGAAGACCCAGTGGAGAGTTAGGCGTACACAATAAAGGACTCTCTGGGAATTGGGGGGAGGCACTGGGGGATGGGAGGGAGAGGAGGGAGAGGAGGGGTTCGGGGGGAGGAGGGGAGAGGGAGGGAACTGGTAAAAAAATTTTAAAATGTATAATTAAATTTTTAATAAAAAAAAAATGGGCCCTGGAACTTAAAAGAAACTTTACCAGGGATGAAATTAAAATGTCTAACAAATATCTGAAAAATGCTCCACTTCCTTAGCCATCAGGGAAATGCAAATCAAAACTTCCCTGAGATATCATCTCACCCCGGTCAGGATGGCAAAAATCCACAATACAAACAACAACAAATGGTGG
The DNA here is from genome assembly GCA_023101885.1 of Typhlomys cinereus. NCBI lineage: Eukaryota > Metazoa > Chordata > Mammalia > Rodentia > Platacanthomyidae > Typhlomys > Typhlomys cinereus. Next base: position 4,029,153 of record JALPQD010000148.1, on the reverse strand, counting down.
AGAGGATGTGGAGAGAGGGGAACTCTCCTACATTGCTGGTGGGAATGCAGGCTCATACAGCCACTCTGATGAGCGTCTGGAGATTCTTAAAGAAATTAAAGATTGAAATGCCATATGACCCTGCGATTCCACTTTTGGGAATAACCCCCCCATACAGCAGAGGTTCACCTCGATAGCACAAGCACGACCATGTTCATAGCAGCACTGTTTACAATAGCAAAGTCATGGAATCAGCCCAAATGTCCAACAGCTGATGAGTGGATAAGGAAACAGTGGTACATCTATACAATGGAGTACTACTCAGCCATCAAAAATGATGAATTACTGGAATTTTCTGGGAAATGGATGTCATTAGAAACAATTATATTAAGTGAAGTATCCCAGACCCAGAAAATTAAGCGCCGTACGTACTCCCTAATAGGTAGCTTCTAGTACCAAACCCACCCAGTCCACCTAGAGACAGTAATTGCAAGGATTATGAACAGGAGGGATGGGGTAGGAGGGCCACACCAGAAACAAGGAGAGAAGGGACCATGTTACAGCAGGGAAAATAGGCCTCCACCAAGGACCCAAATAAGTAATGAGACATCTGATTAAGTTCACAGACTTTTGTTCCTGATCATTTACTACTGAGGGGGTGTGATCTCACCAGAAGAGGAGGGCATATAGTCTGGCAGATAAAAAGTAACCATTTTGCAAATGGGTGATAGACCCCTCCCTTAGTATGGTTTCTCCCTTTGTTACATCTACCTTTGAATGTGCTTTTATCACAAGACTCTAACAGCTTTTTGTCTCTGGCCAGGGGGTAACATACAATGCCCACCAGGATGGAGTGAAGGGCATTGTAGGAGCAGCAAAACTGCAAAAGAAAATCAACAAACCACAATCCAGAACTTCAGAGACTCTATATCAACCACCTAGAACTAGGCCAGCTTAATCTCTCCCCATCTTGAAGCTCAGGGACATTTGCGGAAGAGGGGGCAGTAAGAGTGTAAGAGCAAAAGGATGGGAGGAGCAATGATATATAAGATACTCTATACTAGTTAGGGCTGAAGCAATCATAATTGGACTTTGCATGCCCTGCGCATTGTCCAACACACTGTTGACCTCACAAAGTCCAGCATCTGCTAAAGGCACCAAGAGCCTTGGAGGCAAAGGATTGGCAGCCACAGCAGTGTTCCTATACCTAAGGGGAACACGGGAAAGGGTTCAGGGAAAGGCCACTGGGTCCTTGTACATCATCGGAGAGGAGGGCCCAGAGGAAAATCAGACATGCACAAGAAAGGACTCTCTGGGAATTGGGGCAAGAGGCACTGGGGGATGGGGAGGGAGAGGGGTGGGGAGGGGGAGCAAGGGGTATGGGGGGAGGAGGAGGGAGGGAGGGAACTGGTGTACCTAATAAGTTTGTATGAGCTGAAATAAAAAAAAAAGATAAATAAATAAATAAATAAATAAATAAACTAAGTGGTTGTTAAAAAAAAAGATAAAGTTTAAATTAATATCAAGGTAAAGTTTTAAATATACATGTTTCTTAAGTACTCTAATAAATCATTTTATAGAAAACAAATCTGAGACATTATCCCAGGGGGTGGTGATCATTCAATAAGCAGGTGCTGCAGATTGGAAGACTGGTGTACTTCTGGTCTTAAATGCATTGTCCCATTAATAGTCACAGAACGTTAACTGCAAACCACAAGTCACATATGGACAGAACTTCTGAGCAAACTAATTACAGGAGGAAAATCAAAACATCAGACTTGGTTTTTTTCCTTGGCGTCTGTGACAGTCCTATAACAAAGATTAAGAGGATTGTAAAATGTCTGGAAGAATAGAGCTGATACAGTAGCAAAAGTCAGATAGATGTGTGGTCTCACCTGAGCTTTCCATTCAGATGATCCCCAAGACAGCCATACATAAAAAAACAAAGAGGAAGATAACCAAAGAGAAGAATAAATATAAACTTGGAAAATAATAAGCAATGAAGGGAAAATAATCACATGAAGAAAAAGTTTTTAAATCAGAAGTCTATATCACATAGTTTATAAAATAAATTTAAAAACAAGGCTAAAAGAAATCATTTCCTAGAAAATGCAGACAGATTTGACCCTGTCTGTTCAGACAAGTTCTGACTTTCTGTTGCTGCTACTGAAAGGTACCATAAACTTCCTGCCACAAGCCAACACAAATTCATTATTTTCTAGTTCTATATGTTAGAAATCTGGCATGGATCTAAGAATCTACAGGTTTCTTTCCTTCTGGAAATTTCTGGCGGACAGAGTGCTCTACTTTATAGGATAATCCATTTCTTTGTGGCTGTCCCTGTTTTCTTCCACCCTGCCAGCCAAGGGTCATGGCAGCTTCTACACATTACGTTTTGTCTTCAAAGGCAGAAAATGCAAGAACAGGTCAAATCACTTTCACACTACATCTCTCTGGCACAGAAAGAAAAGCTACCACTGTAAAATACTCCTGTAAGAACTGGAGTGGTTAAAGCTTTGGCCTCACAAGCAAAAGAGCTGGAATTCAGATCCCCAGATCGATCCCACATAAAAATTGGCATATAGAGCAGCGGCCTACAATCCTAGACCTGGAAGTAAAAGTCTGGGAAATCCCAGAGCAATGCAATAAGGAGGTGTAGTAATACGGGATGATTCCCGAATGTCACACCTAGGTCTCCAAAGGTACATACACTCAAGTGCACCCTTATACACATACCTTCACCCATATGTACACCCACCACATGTGGGGACACACACACACACACACACACACACACACATACACACACACACACATGCAGGGAAAAATAATAACTAGTGTAGTTAACATAGTCTGGTACAATCTTGCTGACTCAAGGTCCTTAACCTCAGTCACTTCCACCAAGTCCCTTTTTTTAATTAATTTATTTTTTTCTATTCATACAAATTTAATAGTACCCCATCCCCTCCCTCCCTCCACCCTTCCCCGGACCCCCTTGTTCCCTCCCCCCTTTTTCCCTTCCTTTCCCCCCTCCCTCCCTTTCTCCCAGTGCCCCCCCCCCAATCCCTGGAGCATCCTTTACTGTGCATGTCAAACTTCCCTCTGGGTCCTCCTCCCTGATGAGGTGTAAGGACTCAGGAGCATTGCCTAGAACTCTTTTTTGTGTTTCCCTTTAGTATAGGAACACTATTGTGGCTGTTAATCCCTTGCCTGTAAGGATCCTAGTGCCTGTGATCCATGCTAGATTTTGGGGGGGTCAATGATATATCGGTCATTGCGCAGGTCATGCAAAGTCCTATTTTGATTACTTCGGCCTTAACTTGTGTGGAGTATCTGCATATCGTTGTTCCTCCTCATCTTTAGGCTCTTACAATCTTACCGCCCCCTCTTCCGCAAATTTCCCTGAGTTTTGGATTGGGAGAGATTAGGCAGGCCTGGTTCCAGGTGGTTAATGTAGGGTCTCTGATGTTCTGAATTATGGTTTGTTGTGTTTTTTTCTCCTTTTGCTATTCCTGCACCTCCCTTGGCTCCATCCTGATGGGTATTGGATGTTTCCTCTTAGCCGGAGATAAAAGGCTGTTAAAATAGAGTCTTACTATAAGAGTAGATTCAAAGGTAGATGGAATAAGAGTAAGAGACGCCAGTGAGGGGGGTCAGTCTCCCATTTGCAGGATGGTTACCATCTATCTGCCAATCTCTATGTCCTCCCTGACTGGTGAGATCAAACCCCCTCAGTTACAAGTGATCAGGAAGGAAAGTCTGTGAGCTTAACCAGATGTCTCACTACTTACTTGCAGTACTTGATGGTGGCCTATTTTCTCTGCTGTAGCATGATCCCCTCTTTCCTTGTTTCTGGCAGGGCCCTCCTTCCCCTTCCCTCCTGTTTATAATCTTTGTAATTACTATAGGTATTACAGAGATTTATCTTTGAGTGTGTCACTAAGTGGGTTTGGTATTAGGATCCACCTATTAGGGAGTTCATACTGTGCTTAATGTGGGAAAGCACTACTTTCTCACCACAAACTTCACACAAAAAAATGTAATTTTTTTTGCAAAAACAGAATTATTCCTCAAAACTTATCTTGTGTTGATGGTTTCCTGATAGTGTTCAGCCAGACCTTCATGGACAAGATATAGAATGCTACTTTTGCTTTTCTAAATATGTGAAAACAAGACAAAAATGTTACTACAAATTACAGCACTGGCAAGTCAGGAAAAACTAGAAGCCACAGTCAAATTTCACTTCAGAATATTAGAGAAAAAATTGTAAATAAAATAACAGGAAAGAACTGCACACTTAAAAATATTGTGACCCAGGGCTGGGAAGATGTTTCAGAAGTTAAAGTACTTACAGTGCACGTGAGAACTTGGAATTCAGATCCCTAGATCCCAAAATTGTAGTTATGAGCCCCCTCACTCTTATTCTTCCATCTATCTTTGAGTCTCCTCTTATATTAAGAGCTTCGTTTAAAAATTCTTTTATCTTTGGTTGGAAGATGACCTTCAATACCAATCGGGATGTGGCTAAGGCAGTGCAGGAACAGCAAAACTGAAAACAACAGCAAACCATAATTCAGAACACCAAAGACCCTACATTAATCACCTGGAACTAGAGCAGCCAAATCTCTCCCCATCCTAAAGCTCAGGGGCGGCAAGATTGTAAAAGCCTAAAAAATGGGGAGAACCAAAAATATCCAAGGTATTCCATACAAGTTGGGGCTGCAGCAGCCAAGATATAGCCACAATGTGATTGTGGCTTTGCCTGACCTACACAATGGCTGATATGTCAACAACCCCTCAAAATTTAGCATGGATCACAGGGGAGAAGGTTTCAGGCAGTAGGATCCTTAGAGGCCAGGGTCTGTGCCCACATAAAGAGATGCTCGAGGGATAGGAAGGAGGAAGCAGGAGGTACCAGGAAAGGGGGAAGAAGAAAGGAAGGGAGAATGTAGGGGGGAGTGCAATAGGGAAAGGAGAAGAGAGGGAGGGGAGGGGGTACCTATTGGGCTTGTACGATTAGGCAAAAATAAAATGTGGAGAAAAAATTGACAGTTATTTGTGGCAGCCGGACTGTAATTACAATCCTGAAAGACAGAGCCCAAGAATCTCTACAGCAAGTTCGCTAGCCAGACTAACTATATTGGTGAGCTCTGGGTTTGATTAGAGACCCAACTTCAAAAGAATAAGGTAAAAGAAGTCATCAAGGGTGATTCTCAATATTAGCTTAGTGCCTCCATAAATCTATACACATGAAAAACATGCGCCCCACACATACATACACATAAAAAAGTCATGTCCAAGCTGTTAGTTGTATGCATGCAAAAATATTTTGATAACAGGAAATTAATTGATACAGTCCCATTTGAAAAGTTGTAAGGAAACTTTGACTACTCCCATAATCACTGAGATATACATCAACAAAATTCAGAGTCCATTTCTAATCAAAATATTTCACCAAGCAGAAAATGCTAAGATTTCTTTAAGTTAATAAAACACATTTATTGCAATCTTCAACTTGGCATAACACCAAAGAAACACTGTGATTTTCACTAAAGAATGAAACAACAAAAATGAAACAAGAGAACCATCTCTTGCCTATTACTCAAACACAAAATCATGCCTTCCTACCAATGTACTACAACAAGGACGAATAATTAAAACAAGTCAAAACATTGAGAATATAGCTCCAAAGTCCAAAGTTTGCCTGCTATATACAAAACATTAGATTTTATCCACAGCACAGTCAAAAATAATTCTTTTAATTGGAAAAGAAAGGACTGGCTCAGCAGGTGAAGGCACTTGCTGAAGACCTGAGATTGATCCCCAAAGTCTGCATGTTGGAAGAAGGGAAGTAATTTCTTCAAGTTGTCCTCTGACCTGCGCATGTGAGCCATGGCATACCAACATCCATACACATTCACAGACATGTATACACACACACTAAACACACAAGTGTTTAAAAAGAAAAAGCAAATAAAATTATTTCTATTTGTAATATAGCTATATGCTAGTTTTCATAATTGCAACAAAATATCTGAATTTTTAAAAAAAATTATCTTCTCACAATCTCAGAGGTTTCATGGTCCCTTGGCCCATAATGTGATGTAAGGCAAAGTTGAATATCATGATGGGAAGTACATGACAAAGGACTATGGTCAGGATAGGAAGAAAGAGAGCAAGAGATCAAAGGACACCCTCTAACGACCCTCCCAATTTCTACAGTTGTCATCTTGGGTCAGTAGTTCATTAAGCTCTGAGCTTATCCATGGGTATACATTGAGAAAGGTAAAGTACTCACAGCCCAGTCACCTCTGAATGCTGTGGGTTTGAAAACACATGGATGTTTGGGGAACATTTCACATTCAAAGCATAACACAAGCACCATTTTTTTAAATGTATTAATTTTTCAGTTTTACAAGCATATTGAGTACTAATCCCTGCTTTCCTCCATCCCCCCTCCCTCCCATTTCCCTCCCTTTCCCTCATCAGTCCATTCCACTCCTCACACTCTCATGCCTGACCATTTCTACCATTTCTTATCTACTTTTGTGGGGTTTGGCCTCTGTGACATACTAAGTTGCACCTCTGTATTTCCCTTCATTCTTCCAGCTCTAGCCCCTAAGGTTTCTACTGTGTGTTCTTATCTCTTTTCAGTTCCTCATAGTCTATGGAGGCATGTTGGTATTATGCAGGTCAAGTTCTCAGATACAGTAGTCCTGCCTTGAGTGAAGTATCTTGTCCAACAGTGGATCTTCCCATCTTTAGGTTTCTATAATCTTACTGCCCATGTCTTCCACAAGGTTCCCTAAGCCTTAGGATTGGGTAGAAATTACAGCGGCCTGATTATGAGTGAGCATAGCCAAGTCGCTGGTACTCTGCATTATGGCTGGCCATTGCTGTCCACTTCACTGCTCTTCTACTGGCCTAGGCTTTATCCTGTCAGGGTTTTGAGATTCTCTACCTCTCTTGTAGAAGATTTCTAGGCTGAGTGCTAAATGCTCTTCAAATCTAAGAGTATAATAGTAGCTATTTACAGAGCAGTTTGGTGTACTTTCTTTTTACCTATAGGTTCATTGGATGTTTTTCCCTATTGATCTATTTCCTTCCATTTTTTTAGGTTCTTGTTCTAGTTAACAGTAACAGAAACATGTTCCATTCTGACAAGTAGGTATTGAGTTCAATCAGAAAGCTATTGGTTGTCTTTTGATATTCATGCCACTATTATCCTGGTGGTCACCTGTTGCCATGATGATTTTTATTGCAACTTTCAGCTCTCATGAGTTTATGAAGCCTGTGATTATTTCTCTCCCCCAGTAGCTTCTATAGTATTCCTTGGTACTGACAAGAACCATTTTAAACAAATCTATAGACTTTTATTTGGCATAGTCAGTTCAATAAAAAAAAACTAGTAAGATACAAAATTACTCATAAAATTCACAACCTGAAGGAACTCTGGGGCCCACATGCAGACAGGCAGGAGGGTGGCAGTAAAAGGGATGGATTGGTGAAGGGAGAGGAGGGAAGGAGAGAAAGGGAGAGGGAAGAAAGGAAGGGGACAGGGACAAACACTTATTATGCTTGTAAAACTAGAAAAAGAAAAGTAAAAAAATTAAAATCATTACAAATCAATATCAGCAAAATAGCACCTCATCGGAGAGGAGGACCCAGAGGAGAGTTTGGCATGCACATTAAAGGATGCTCCGGGGAGGGGAGGGAAAGACACTGGGGGATGGGGAGGGAGGGGGAGTGCGGGAGAGGAAGGAGGGATGGGGAGAGAGGGGAGTTGGAGGGAGGGAGAGGACTGGTATACCTGTTAAGTTTGTATGAGTGGAAATTAAAAATAAATAAATAAATAATATCTGCAAAATAATTTTTAAAAATCTACTCATATATTAAACTTTTTTGAAACATTGCAAAACAAAAACAGATTTGAATGAACAGAGAGAGATGGTCCTTATCTTCACTAGGATGATTTAATAATTAAAAAACATGTGCGACATTCTCCACGTTAATGGAAACATAATTTGATTCTCAAAAAATGTGGAGAACTCGAGCATTATAATATTATTAAATCTCTATAGACTGAACAATTAATTGAATAAACCTCAATAGAGCACTTAGTTTGAATTCTTGTTTTATCCTGTGTAGAAATGTAATATCTTCAAGGTTGGGGAAATAGATCAGCAACTAAAGTGCCCACTACACAAGCAAAAGGATCACAGTTCAGATCATTCGATCCTATCTAAAATGCCATGTGCATTACCATTCAGCCTATAACTCCAGTCTCAAAAGACATAGTCTTGGAATCTCCAGAACAAGATGGCTAGCCAGATTACACCTGGTGAGCCCTGGGTTTAACAAGAAACTCAACTTCAGAACAGTAAATTAGAAGAATAATCCAGAATAATTTCTGACATCAATCTTGGCCACCACATGAATACACACATACACCCACATACATACATATATCTACACGCACTTACATGCATATACATGCACACCACACACATTCACACACATATACATAAAAATGGAAAAAAGAAATGTAAAACAATTAAATAAAAATATGAAAAAATCTCCTCAAAAAATATGTACACAAAAATAAGATTTTTTTCTGGAGCTATTTTTAAAATTTTATATAGAAAACAATGTAAAATTATCTATCAAGCGGCTTTTTTCATTTTGGAAAATGTCTTATTTCATTGCCATGACTGCTTAACAAAATTTTTCTATTATGAGTTCTAATTCAAGCTGGATTACTCATATAATAGTAGCCCATAGGGGCTGGAGAGGTGGCTCAGGGGTTAAGCCTCTGCCTTGCAGGCAGAAGGCCCTGAGTTTGGATCCTAGACCCCATGTATAGACACCAGGCAGAAGCGGGGGCGGCCTGCGTTTCTGGTCCTGGTAGGGCAGAGCCTGTGAATCCCCGGGCAGAGTAAACAAGGAGGAGGAGGAGGTGGTTCCCAAATTGGCCCATGGTTCTACACACACACACACACACACACACACACACACACACACACATACCATACACACACACACATACAATTGAATAATAATTTAAAAAGTAGCCCATATCTTTTCCTAACTTATGATAAGCTACTCATACAAAAGACCTAAGAGAGAAGCGATTACATGTTTTACACATCAAATCATGCTCTATGAATCAATACCCACAGCAATCAAACAGAATAGAAAGCATAAAGCTAACTCTATTTGGAATCTGGGGATATAACTGAAGTAGCACCTCACAGCTCCGTAGACAAGATGAACTGTTCCACAAATAATATTGTGATAATTTCATAGTCCTTTGGAAAGAGATAAAACTGGAATACATGCTTCATACCACACACCGGAATAAAACCCAAGTTGATCAGAAATTAAGCAAATGGGAGCCCAAATATACAAAAAAATAGAAATATGAAATAGCAGTATTTGTAGAACAAAAAAACAGCAGTATTTATAGAGCAAAAAGCGAGCAAATCTTTTTATAACATGGATGTTAGTAAGACCTCTCAGAGGGAGCAAAATGATAAAATTTAGGTCAGTAACATGGTTCTTCCATAGGTAAAGGTATTGTTTGCAAACCTGGTAGCCTGAGTTCAATTTCTAGAAGTACACATAGTGAAAGGAGACCAGCTTTCAAAAATTATCCTCTAACCTCCACATATATGCTGTGACTTACATGTGCTGTCTCCTTCCCCACTTCTCTCTGTCTGTCTACCTTACTTGCTACCTTGTTCACTCTTTCACAAATAAGCATAATAATTTAAAATTGAAAAGATTAATCTTCATCACATAAAAATATAGCATAAAACATAGATGCATGCAAGAAAAGAATTAATCCCCAAAATTTATAAAGAGCACTCAGGCAAATGAGCATTGTCTTGGTTTCATGGCAACACCCTACATCTCTGTCTCCTGGCGAATTATGTCAGATTCACACCTCTGCCATAGAAATGAATTCAAGACCTATACAATCAGGGGAACAAGGACATTTCACTCTAATTTACAATTTCAGGATTACCACCCACTACATCAAGAGAGTCATGCCAATATCAGGGCAAAGACCCAAGCAAATCTTTTAGCTTGCCCATCTGCCAGCTTGGCAAATTAGAACTCTCTGCCTATCTTCACCTGCCCTGGGAATGGTCCCACCCATTATGGGCTGGATCTTCTCAAATCAATTAGGTAACCTCCTAAGAACTTGGAGGAGAGGTTTGCCTAAGGCTCAGTTCTCAGCTGTGAAGTTAAGGCCTGAGACTAAATGCCACAGGCATTTCCTGTTGTCTGAATGTTTAGCAAGAACCTATGCAATGAACATCCCTGCTCTCGAACTGTTGCTGCAAGGCACACACATCTCTATTCAGAGCTGAAATTCCGGGTCTATCTATGCCCAGTAGCAACCTTTTGGCTGCCAAAGGCAGCCAAGCTACTAATTTCCCTGCACATGTTTTTCATTTCACTGTTTGCCTTCTTGAAGATCCCAGACTGCAAAATAGTCTACGAAAGGGACTATAAAACTTCTTTGCTATCCTAAGATAAGAAAAATGTACCTGTTCATCATAATATTTATTTGCAATCTTTTAAACTGGAACTCTTTACTAGATTTTTATTAATCTATAAAGTCCTTATTTTAAAGGTAAATTTCAGTACTATCTTTCATTTGCAGTCATTATTAAAGTAGACAATTCTGTGTTTATTTAACCTTGATTTTCATTTGAAATATCTAATATGACAGTAATTGCATTGTTCTTACTCAATATTTGGCTCTGAATTTTGCTTCCTTCTTAGCTCTAACTACCACCATATAGGAATGCTCAGCTTGCTGTCTTCCTTTAGTTCTTACTCAAACATACAGAGTTCAAGTTTAATATTTGGTTTAATAATTTTTGTTTAAACAGGAGTATTTATTTGCATTGGTAGCAAAGTTCTTGTGGATTTTTTTCCCTCCCCTAATGTGTTTTTCTTATTGTCACAAAGGAGAGAACAGGGCAATGGATATTTCCCATCTGACAAGAGGACTATGCCCACTTTTGTATTATTTACGCAATAATGATCAAGGCCCAGGGTATTTCCTGGGGATTAAAGGCTGACTGGGAGATTGACTGAAGGCCATTAACTTCAGGCAATCATTAATATTTTGAAAGAGCTAGTTGAAGTCATTATTTCTATTATAAGATCAATAACATACTTTCCTAGTCATCACTACAAAAAAATTAACATTGAAAATTACTGGTTTCAGGATTTATTTTTCCTCAAAAGTTCATTCATCAGTAGGTTTTATTGTATGTATGTGTTGCTGTTTCTCACATAGACATGGATGCCATGAACGCTTGATTGTCTTCCCTCTGCACTGACTTAGAAGTCAGCCTAAACATGAAGTCAATTTCTCTAACCCTCCCCCCTCCTCTTCCTCCTGCCTTTTCTCTTCTTCCCACTGTCTTCTTCCCCCTTTTCGTACTCCTTTTCTTCCTCCTTCCTTTTTCCTCTCCTTTTTCTTATCCTCCTTTCATTCATCTTCCTCCCTGCCTCTCAAGGACTTCAGCATGCAAGTTCCCACTCTAGGTGTAAATCTGCAAAAGCAGCATGTGGTAGGTCACACCATGTACAAATTATTGGAGCGCAGACAGAGCTTGGAATCTACCGTGTTTTCATTAGTGGCATTCACGCAGAAATCACTGTTGGAAAGTGCTATTCCTTCTTAGCAACTTAAATTTTTTTTTCTGGATATCAAAGAGCTTTATTTTTTTTTATTTCCACTCATACAAACTTAACAGGTACACCGGTCCCCTCCCTCCCTCTAACCTCCCACTGCCCTATGCCCCCCTCCCCTCCCCTCTCCCTCCATCCCCCAGTGCCTCCCCCTCCCATCCCCGGAGCATCCTTTAATGTGCATGCCAAATTCTCCTCTGGGTCCTCCTCTCCGATGAGGTGCAAGGGCTCAGTGGCATTTCCCAGAACCCTTTCCTGTGTTCCCCTTAAGCATAGGAACACTACTGTGGCTGTCAACCCCTTGCCTCCAAGGATCTTAGTGCCTTTAGCAAATGCTAGACTTTGTGGGGTCAATAGTGTGTTGGACATCTTAGCAACTTAACTTTAATGGGTCTAATTTTCAAAGTAATCTTGAAGTAAGAAAACTTTAACTGGGTTATCAAGACAGCTCAATGGGTGAGGCACCACCTGGAGACTCATTTGGTCCCCAGAAGACCAAATGATTGAAGGAGAGAACTGACTTCTGAAAGTTGTCCTCTGACCTCCACCCAATGTACCATGGCATACATGTATTCTCTTTGTCTTTCATAAACAAATAACATATTTAAGAAAAAAGGAAAGGGAGATTTTAAGAAAAGGAAAAACAAAGATTTTAAAATACATAAACTAAAAACTCTATCACTGAAGCACAAAGCTATAAGGTAGAAGGAAGGTGAACATGGTGGCACAAACCTGGAATCCCAACATGGGAGGCACAGACATGAAGATGGCTTAGTTGATATGCAGGGGAAAAAAAACAAAGAAAACATATATATGAGTATGAAAAAAGCCAACATTAAAAATTATGCCCATGACAAGATAAAAATAACTAGCTATAATTCCCAATTTATAAGTTATAGTGAGCATAGAAACAGATTTTCTACTGAGGATAGTTTGTCTGACTTCATAGCTACCGCATGTCAGGATTCCACAACCAAACCAAGGCTGAATTGACTAGAGTTTAATCTTGGTATATTAGAGGCACGTGTTGATTTATCTCTGATTAAATGCAGAGAATTGGAAGAGACTCTCCTGAGACAAAGCTGGCTCTGTTTCTCTCAAGGAGCTTCTCAGACAAATGCAGTCTTGAATCATGCAGAAGACAAACGGTGGATGGAAGGCAAATTCTAGATATGAATCAATCAAGTAACAAGTCCACATTCATGGAAAAACTGATGCAGAAGCAGAGAATGGGACTTGCATGTGCATTTGAAATATTTTGGCAGCCTGAGCTTGAGAAAGAGCAATATGGGATGGGGAGATGGTTCAGGGGTTAAAAAACTCTGTCTCATCTCTATTTTAACAGCATTTTATCTCTGGCCGGGGGTGATATCCAATACTCATCAGGATGGAGCCAAGGGTGGTGCAGGAGCAGCAAAATTGAAAAAAAATTAACAAACCATAATTCAGAACATCAGAGACTCTGCATCAACCACCTGGAACCAGGCCATCCTAATCTCTCCCCATCCTAAAGCTCAGGGAAATTTGCGGAAGAGGGGGCAGTAAGATTGTAAGAGCCTAAAGATGGGAAGGAGCAATGATATGCAAGATACTCCATGCAAGTTAGGGCTGAAGTAATCATAATAGGACTTTGCATGACCTGTGCAATGACCAACATGTCATTGATCCCTTCAAGTCTAGCATGGATCACAGGCACTACGATTCTTAGAGGCAAGGGATTAACAGCCACAATAGTGTTCCTATACTAAAGGGGAACACAAAAAAGAGCTCTAGGCAATGCCATTGAGTCCTTACACCTCATCAGAGAGGAGGACCCAGAGGGAAGTTTGACATGCACACTAAAGGATGCTCCAGGAATGGGGGAGAGGGAGCACTGGGAGAAAGGGAAGGAGAGGGGAAAGGAAGGGAAAAGGTGGGAGGGAACAAGGGAATCCAGGGAGGGGTGAAGGGAAGGAGGGGAATGGGGTACTTATTAACTTTGTATGAGTGGAAGAAATAAATAAACAAAAAAAGAAAGAAAAAGGAAAAAAATACAAAAAAGAAAAAAAATACAAAAAAAAAAAAAAAAGCTTTTTCTCATAAGCAGAAAGACCTGAGTTCGGATCCCCATAAAAATGCTGGACAGAAGCGCACTGTTGCCCTCATAAAGTCTAGCATCTGTTAAGGGCACCGAGATCCCTGGAGGCAAGGGATTGACAGCCATAGTAGTGCTCCTATGCTTAAGGGGAACAAGAGAAAGGGCTTATGGAAATGCCACTGGGTCCTTATATGTCATCGGAGAGGAGGACCCAGTGGAGAGTCAGGCGTACACAATAAAGGACTCTCTGGGAATTGGGGGGGAGGCACTGGGGGATAGGGAGGGAGAAGAGGGGGAGGACGGGGTTTAGGGGGAGGAGGGGGGAGGGAGGGAACTGGTAAAAAAATTTTAAATGTATAATTACATTTTTAATAAAAAAAAAAAAGAATAAGTTGAAAGAAAAAAAATACTGGACAGAAATGGCAGCAGCCTATAATTCCAATCCTCAAAGGAGGGACCTGGGAAATCCCAAAACAAAGCACTAAGAAAGCAGAGTAATCCGAAGAAACACATGTTCAAATACCTTCTGGTATGCACACGTTAAAAACTAAAACCACCCACTTACAGATGAAAAGATAGAAAGTTGAGCTGGAGAAATGGCTCAGGGGTTAAGATTCTGCCTCACCAAAGGATTGGCAGCCACAGCAGTGTTCCTGTACCTAAGGGGACCACGGGAAAGGGTTTAGGGAAAGGCCACTGGGTCCTTGTACGTCATCGGAGAGGAGGGCCCAGAGGAAAATCAGGCATGCACAAGAAAGGACTCTCTGAGAATTGGGGCGGGAGGCACTGGGGGATAGGGAGGGAGGGGGGTGGGGAGGGGGAGCAGGGGGTACGGGGGGAGGAGGAGGGAGGGAGGGAACTGGTGTACCTATTAAGTTTGTATGAGCTGAAATAATAATAAAAAATGTATTAATAAAAAATAAATAAATAAATCCTCATAAAGAGAAAAAAAAAAAAAGATTCTGCCTCACAAGCAGAAGGTCCTGAGTTTGGATCCCAAGTCCCACAAAATAACATCAGACAGAAATGGCATTGGCCCACAGTTATAGCCTTGGTGGGCACAGCCTGGGAAAATCCAGGGAGAAGCAAAAAGGAGGTAAAAACAATCCAGGATGATTCCCAAAGTCACCCTTGGCCCTCCACAGGGACACATGTGCTCTCTAATACATATGCAGACACACAGGGACAGACACACACACACACACACACACACACACACACACACACACACACACCATGAATGAATAAATAATAAAAAAAGAAAAGACAGAGCAATATTAATGTTAAAATAGTAATGGAGGGCTGTTCTCTAGAACTTTCTTTATAGATAGATGCATGAGAAGCATTATAGCCTAGTGGATAACAATAAGTTTTGCAGTTTGGGTAAAATCATGTAACCCTCATTCACCCTGTGCATCAACTTAAGTCTTGTGGGCTTCCTGAGCTATTGTCCCAGAAAACTGATAAAAGGAAAAACTATTTGTGTACCCAGCATCTAGAATAAAGTCTGGTACCAAAATGATAACTTCTGTTATTTTTAAATGCCTAACTCACTAGATGACTCATGCCTGGGAAAATCAGATTTTGGTTGAAGAATTATAATGTTGTCTTAGAGACATCTCAAGGAAACAGGAAATAACCCAAGAGTTGTGGACAGGTTTTAACTATGAGCAAGAACACATATCAAACCTCAGAAACAAAAGGGAGGAAGATAACTACTCTCACTGGAAACTTTCAATTTTCAAGATCACGGGAAAAAAATTCTTTTGATTATATCAATGTTTGTAAATTTTCTGTGCTATGCGTAGACAATTTTCACAGTTACTTCTGGCCTTCTATAGACTTGGCCTGAATTTTAGACTGGCATATAGTTCTTCCTTGCTTTTTATATGGTCCTATTACTAAGTATAAAACTGAAACTGTAGTACAGGGAGTCAGCGTTTCTTTGTCAAGCTCAAGGAAGGTAATTGGTGCCTTTCCAAGATAGCCCAAAGGGGGTAAGTTGTATTCCTGTGATCTGAAGCCATTGGCTACATACGCAGGGATTAACATCTGTTAAAAGTGTTGTGCTTGGAATGCAGGTGTTTCAATATTTGCATTTAGTATGTGTTTTAGAAGCAGCCTCTGAGAAAAACATTTATATAACAATCTGGTGGTTTTATTGTCTGAATCTGTCAGGACAGTCATTTCGTTACTCAGACTTTGTGACCCTCTTGTAAGCCGTAAACTATTTAACGAAGTGAATATATTGAGAAAGATGACAGACTTTCAAACTTTGGGGAAAGAGTATTATATGAGAAGAATCAACTTTTCCCCCTGGAGACTATACCTAATATGTGAACAGCAAAAACAATTACACTAGTGATTTCAGGAAGTCTAATAAATTCCACAGCACAGTCCCACTTCTGAAATATTGCATCACTCAGCAAAAGCTTAGGTTCATATATTAGGTGGAATAAACTAATCATGAATTAATTACCATCACTTGCATTTTGTGAATGGATCGCAGAGGGAGGGCTCTGGTTTCAGTGTGGTCAACCCACGTGGTTTAACTATGCCAGTTAGTTAGCTGAAGTCTCACTGTGCCTATATGCGGCGGAGGGAGATCATTCTTATTTCAAGTCTAGGAGATCACCTCTCGTTGCAGTGATTGACTTAGACATCCATAATCAAATTGTTAAAGTAAGTTGTGCTCTGGTTCATTCATTCTGAAGGAAAAGTTGGAGACATCAACATAATATATTTCCTAGGGTCTGTAGCTCGAAATTAGAAGAAAAATAAAGGAACATATTGGTTTCACATACTGCCAAATTATATCTTGGGAAAATTAAAACTGAGAAAAGTTGAATTACAAGTGAAGCTACACACGGTTATGATAGCACATGATGGCTCTCTTGGACTTTATAAGTGCTTAAAGCATATTTAGGGTATATGGATATCCACTCAGAAACTATGCTTTGTTTATAAACAGCAATTCATTTTTGATGGTAATGTTTGCATGTGGTTCTTCTCACTCAACTACATTACATTTTCACTTGTAGATGACTTCTAAATCAAAACTATTTTTGGCCACTTTGGAAATACATCAGATTTCAGATACCTTTTTGTTTCATGGAATCATCTCCCATGAAAAACTGGCCAGGACAGGGATACACAAATGAGGTTTAAGCTAGAATTTTGTCTAATGGCTGCTGAAATACTCTGCACTTGATGCAACAACACTTCTCTGTTTTAGTTAGTGAGTACCAACACCCTAATTACTGTAGTCATAAACTCTGACTTAATGTAGTGCTCTAGGTGGTTTCCAAAATTCGGAATTGAGTAAACAAGAAAACTCTTTGGAAATTTTTGAGGTTTTATGTTGATAATTAGCCTTCACTTTTGCCAATTATGGGTATGAAAATAAATCATTTTCATCACTTAATAAATGGCAGTACATTTTTCATATGTTTACATGCATTTATGAATGCCGGTAAACTAGTGCACATATACATAGCCAGAAGTCAATATCAGGGGTCTTCCTTGATTGCTCTATACCTTGGTTTGATTTTTTTTCCTTTTTCATGCTTGTGTATATGGGGTAGGCATGCTTTTTTAATGTGTATATGTATTTTACATGTGGGGGTAATACATGAAGGTGTATGTATATAAGTGTACTTTTGAGTGTGCGTGCCTGTGGAAGCCCAAAAGAATCATCCTTGATTGCTCTTTCACTTTATTGCTGTGAGCCTGGGTCTCTAATTAAACACAGAACATACCTCACACTTGCTCTGGAAAGACCTAGACTCCTTCTACGACTGTAATTACAGGTGGGCTACCACATTTGCCTGGCATTTTTACCAGGGATCTGGGGATGCAAAAACAGGTCCTTTGCTTATGAGGCAAAGGCTTTAACCACTAAGCAATTCGTCCTATAAGACAGAGTCTTGCTGAACTGAAAGCTCACCAATTTAGCTGAAGTGACTAGCCAGAAAGCACTATGAATTCTCCTCAATCCTCCCTGAGACTGCTTTTCAAATTCTGGGATTCCACACACACCTCCATAGCCCAGATTTTAATTAGGGTGGTAAGGATCCAAACTTCGGTTTCCATGCTAGCACAACAAGTACTTTATCAGCTGAGCCATTGCCCCAACTGCAAATGATAATACATTTAACACCAAAAGTAAAGTCACAGTATATGAATGAAGAACAATGCTTAAAATGGAGCCACTTTAATCTGTTCAGAAGTAATTTCATTGTATTTGTCTCTTGTACAGATTACAGTTTTGCCATATTGACATGTAACAGAATAAGATTAAAAATCACTGCCAGATTTTTGGCTGGGGATCAAGAGACCTGTACTGGGGTCAGATGCCATTTCCGTGTTAACTACTGGATTCATTCTGAGCTTCTTCCTTTGTAAAGAAAAAAAAATGACAGCTTTGGCCTGGCCTTTCTCAGATGTATTACAAGACCCATGTGGAATAACATGTCCAAAAGTGTTTTTTTTAAGAACCATGAAACACCACTGAAATGAGGTGTCTTGTAAATGTGCAAGAGATTTTCATCAGGTAACAGACTTGTATGGTTGAGCACATCCTTAAGAATTTGACTAAAGAACCACTTCATAGTATTCCTGCTAAATATCTGGATTCTCCAACTTTTCTTTTTCTTTCTTTCTTTACTTATTTAATCATTTATTTTGGGGTGAAGATTTTCTTTTCATTGACCAATGACTTCAGTCAAAAGAAACTGTAGCTCTGAGTGCTCATGGGATTCTTACTGCTGCTTTATTGATCTGTCCCTGTTAGTCTAAACTCCAAGTCCCAGAGCTGTTGTTTCACAGAAAATATATGCTAGCCTTCAAAGGAAGGTTAATTCTTGAATATCAGAATCATAGACTCACTGATACTTGGAACTAAGGGAAGAAAGTTTTATAGGTGTCATGAATGAAGATGTGCAGGCTGCCATATCCTATAGTTGCATCTGGGGAAACACAAGTCAAAAACCTTAACTGATGAATTACCAGACAGTAGCTTCTTGAGATAAATAATAATTTATTATAGTCTCCTGAGTGTCCCAAGTCAGAAGCTTTGGGACTCTTCATTCTCAGTGGCTACAAATGCCAATCCTGGTCTTTAATAGATTTTTTTTCTCTTTATTCTCTGAAACTCTTATGTGCAAACAAAATGAATTTATGTCCTTGTTCCCCAATCTCCTCTCCTCTCCCACTCTCCTTCCACTTCTCCCATCCAGCCATCTCCATCTTGCTCTTATGTCCCTCTGTTCTGGAAGCTGTATAAGCATGGGCATCTGTGGTGGTGTAGGGCCCACTAGTGGGCAAATTACCCATAGAGAAGCTCCCCTCTCTTGTCAGAACCTGCCCCTCTGGGTGAAAATATTACTCCAGAGATCCTTAATCATCCATGAAGGAATATTGATATGTCAGACCTCATTGCAGTGAGCTTCTTGATGCTCTTTTATGACTAGAGTATCATGGCAGGCAATATCACTTCCCACACTTAGGCTCTATCAAGCTTACTTTCCTCCTCTTTCCCACCAGGTTTCCTGAGCCTTAAGGTGGGATGTAATTTTGATGGCCTGTTTAGGGTTGAGCACTCTAGAGTTGCTTATGCTGTAACCATTTGAGAGTCTCTGTATTACATATCTTTCTTTGCAACAGAAGAGATATTTCTTGATTGAGTGTTGAGAGCTTTCCTTATCTAAGGGTATAACGAGAAGTGTTTAGATGGTAGTTTTACTATCAAGTATTTATAGCTAGTATTAAGACTTCTGTTCTTATTTAGTATCTATAATCTCCCCTTCCACTATTATTTGGATGAGTTTACAGACTTTTTTTGTTGAGCCATTTTAAACCCTTCCCTATAGCACCCATGTACTAATACTATCCTTTGAAAATGTCTCAATATCTTCAATATCTGGTAGAAGTCCAGAGAGAGATGCATTTCAAAGGCAGTTCAACTCTATTTTTTTTACCTTCAGATGCTGCTGCCTAATAATTTTCTGCTCATTCAGAAAATAATCCAGAAGCTCAGAAAAATAAAAAAAAGTTGGAGTCAAACTACTTGAGTTCTTCCCTCTAACTTGCAAAGCTTTATGTGACCATGGAGAGGAAGGGTTCTATCTATACAATTAGATCTAAGGATCATAACAATCCACAAAAAGCCTAGGAAGTATGTACTCTTAGATTGCCTCCACATACCCAGGAAGGTGGCATCAAGTCTATAATGTGTATTCCTGGTAAACTATGCTTTTCACCTTCAACACTGTTTACAAGCTTCCTCTTAAATTTGTTGACACTGAATACCATGTGATTTAATTATACTGAAATCATTTAGGACAGAGAATGGAACATAGACAATTGGACAATTAAAAGATACTTTCCAAATGTTGTCCTTCCAGTGGAAGTATGAGGGATTCATAAAATAACAATAATTATTTCAACACCATAAATCAGGCTAAAATATTTGTTTTCAGAAGTGTCCACTAGAATGAACACCTTCCAGAATTAAGCCATCTGAATAAAGTACAGCTGTCTGGAACAACCCTGGAAATTCTGCACTTTTTTTTAAGTGAGAAAGTAAATTTTGAGTCACAGATAGTAGGTAAAGTTTGTAACATTATATTTAAAAATCAAGGAAAACTTGTTGGGGTCTTCTGCAGGGGAAATTAGTTGTGAGAATATAAGGGATGCAGGATTGAAGAGTGCATGGCATAACAAAAGATAATAAAGAATTTTTTAATCAGATAATGCAAGACATAAAAATAGATTAGAATATAGTACCCATTGAGTGTTTTTCTCTCATGATTATAAATTAAGATTGTACTGGCCTAGAGTCATATACCCTAGTTAAGAATGGACCTCAGGAGTGACCAAATTATCTAAGCTGGCCCAAGGCTGATTCCATCATGCCCCCTGATCTTTATGTGGTTTGCTTATCAACAAACCACAGAGAGAAAGACGAATTGTCATGATAGGCAAATGAGACAATATACAGAAAGAACACAGAACATAGACTGGCACATGTAGGTCTCTAGATGTCTTAGATTTGTATCACTATAACATTTTAATGTAATAATAAAATTTTCTGCAATTATGCATTCTTAGTATCAATCTTGTCCCCACACACATACATACATACACCCAGGGATACTCATATGCCCACACACATGCAAACACATATACAAACATATATTAGAAAATTAACAAAAAGATTATACATAGTATAGAGCCCTTGAATATTTGCTTTGTGAATATGTGTATCAACATAAAATTTAAGGTGAAAGTAAGCAAAATATTTTCTAAACAAACTAAATTATTTTCCAGTAGGTTAATATTGTGACCTGATCATACAGTGTCTTGCTCCCAGCAAATACTCAAATATTTGATAAAAATGTGTTCTCAGAGATTTCTCCACTTAGTCCCTCATTACTAGTTCATCCATACTGACAAGAACTTGGATGTCTCTGCACCGCTGGAACTCAACAGCAGTCATGAAGACAAATCTTGTCTTTCTGAGAAGAAATTTCCAGTCTCTGGGATCTCTGCAGACAAAGCAGAAAATTGAATTTAGGTGACATTGGGCAAATTTCTCTCTTTGGGGATGAGGAAAATGAGAAGCAGAGAACTATGTCAGGAAAATGATACAAAGCACAGCAAATGAAATATTCTGAGGCCAAGCACAAGTAGTATCATATGCTGTGAGCGACAGATATGACATCAGAGAAATGAGTAGCAAGCATGGATCTCAGAGCCATCACCTTGGTGGTAGAAGACGAAGACAACACTTCAGCCCTGTAGTAGCAGTCATCTGCACCTTGTGCTCCATGCTCCTGTGCTATGGATACCTCCCTCCCTTGGGCACCATATTGACTCTCAGGGTACCACTGTGTATAAATTTAGACTTCCAGCTGAAAGTTCCTGTGGTATGTCAATTTTCCTTTTTCCCACTCCTTCCCTGGGATGTGGCTGATTCTTCCATTGCATGAAGAGTTTGTCAAAAGAAGAACCTGCCCTTGTATTTTGAATGGCAACTCTCTAGGCTGAAACTTGATACACTATTAATAGATCTCAAAAAGTGTTCCAGCTGCATCCTGTGGGATCTTATTTTGTGGTATCTCACTTATAGAATGCCTCTCACTCCAAACTTAGCAGCCTAGGCTTTTCCTTAAGGCAAAAATTAAAACTACATATTTTGTGTAAATAAAAAGATGTTTTCCTTTCTCCACCTGCCTGGGACACGCAGTCCAGACGGGACTCATGGCAACTTAGGAAAGCTCCCCCCCAACCCCAAACCCCAAGCCAAATAATTCAGTTCAGTGAAAAACGCATAGAAATTGAAAGAAGGTCTTAAGAGTTAAAACAATGCCCAAGTCAAAGTGCAAATCCATGAGAAACAAAACCCAAGAAAACAAATTCCCACTGAAGGAATTAATCCCATAATGATAGACTTCAACAGAACAAACCCATGGAAAATAGCCAAGAAAGCCTGACCCAGGATAACGACTTTCAAAACATGATCATTACCATGTTCAATACTATGGAAGAGGAAATCTGGGAAGAATTAAATAACCACATCAATCACTTTGAAGAGGAACACAACAGACACTTGGAGGAGTTAAGAAAAACAGTTCAAGAAACAAAAACAGGCATGGAGCAGTTAAAACAGACTCAAGCAGAGTTTAAAACTGAACTAAAAGACAAGTTATCTTCAACCCAGAACTCAACAGAGAGTCTTATCAGCAGAACTAACAAAGCAGAAAATAGAATTTCAGACCTTGAAGACAAAGTGGGAGTATTAACCAGCTCAACGGAAGAGGTGACATTGGGCAAAAAGATACTCAAGAGAAATATTCAAGAGTTTTGGGACACCCTGAAGAAGCTGAACATGCGTATTCATGGAATACCAGAACAAGAATCCCAAAATACCATACCTGAGGAAATTTTTCAAATTATCATCAAGGAAAACTTTCCTCTAAAAAAAGAGAGGCCCATCCATATACAAGAGGCATTCCACACTCCAAACAGATATGACCAAAATAGAAACTCGCCATGGCAAATAATAGTTAAAACACTCCACATTCAAGATAAAGAAATGGTGTTGAGAGCTTCAAGGGAAAAAAAAAACAAGTCATTTTTAAAGGTAAACCTATTAAAATAACAAATGACTTCTCAATGGAAACAGTAAAAGCAAGAAGAGCTTGGAGAACTTACTTCAAGTATTGAATGAGCAAAAATGTCAACCCAGGCTGATATACCCTGCAAAACTACCCATCATGTTCAAGAGAGAAAGAAAAATTTTCCAGCACAAAGACAACTTGAAGGGATACATATCCACCAAACCAGGCCTTCGAAAAATGCTGGAAATGATACGCAAACTTGAAGAAAAAATCAGGCATATCCAGGAGAACAGAAGGGAAGTATAATACCACCAAAACCTAAAAGTGAAACAATACACTTCCAAAAGCCGCTAAACATAATAAATGTCTGGAATTTAAAATTGTTTCTCCATTATAACATTAAATGTTGATAGAATTAACTCATCGATCAAGAGACACAGATTACAAACTTGGATTAAAAATCACAATCCATCAGTCTGCTGCCTGCAGGAAGCCCATCTCACCACAAAAGATAGGCACATCCTAAAAACAAAAGGCTAGTCAAAAATTCTGCAAGCTAATGGAACCAGAAAACAGGCAGGGGTAGCCATTATACTATTGGACAAAGTGGATTTCAAACCAAAAAAAATCATAAGAGACACAGACAGATACACCCCTAGCTAAATTAACCAAAAGCAAGAGAGAGAAAACACAAATTAGAAATGAAAATGGCAGTATCATCACTGATACCCAAGAAATCCAGAGAATTATAACATCATATTTCAAAACTTATACTCTGTGAAATTTGAAAACAGAAAAGAGATTGATGAATTCCTAAGTAAACACAACTTACCTAAATTGAATCAGGAAGTTGTGAATTATTTAAATAGTCCTATAACATATGAGGAAATAGAGGACGTAATCGCGAATCTTCCCACCAAAAAATGTCCTGGACCAGATGGATTCAGCACAGAGTTATACCAGACATTTAAGGAGCTAATAACACCAATACTTCCAAAATCTCTGGGATACAATGAAAGCTGTCCTAAGAGGTAAGTTCATAGCTCTTAATGCCTACATCAAAAAAATGGAAACATCAGAAACAAATAACTTAACAATGCAGCTTAAAACTTTAGAGAAACTGTTCCATAAAATAGCAAAGGAAGGAACACTACCAAATTCCCTCTATGAAGCTAATCTCGTCTTAATCCCAAAACCTAATAAAGATCACTTAAAAAAGAAAACTGTACACCAATCTCTCTGATGAACACAGATGCAAAGATTCTCAACAAAGTCTTAACAAATCGGATTCAAGAACATTTCAAAAAGATAATCCACGGGGATCAAGTAGGCTTTATCCCAGGCACACAAGGTTGGTTCAACATACGCAAATCAATAAATGTAATTCACCATACAAACCAGTCCAAAAATCAAGACCACATGATACTCTTGATAGATGCAAAAAAGCTTTTGACAAGATCCAACATCCCTTTATGATCAAAACCCTAGAGAAGGTTGGATTGGAAGGAACCTTTATCAATATAATAAAAGCTATACAACAAGCCAACAGCAAGGATTATACTCAATGGGGAAAAACTTGAATTCCCACTTTGATCAGGAACTAGACAAAGCTGTCCACTCTCACCACTTCTATTCAATATTGTACTTGAAGTCTTAGCTGAAGCCATAAGACAAGAAAGGGACATAAAAGGGATTCAAATCAGCAAGGAAGAAGTCAAGTTATCTCTATTTGCAGATGACATGATCTTATACCTGAGTGATCTCAAAAACTCCACCAGGAAGCTCCTGGAACTAATTGAGAAGTTTGGCAGGGTGGCAGGATACAAAATAAATGTGCAAAAATCAGTGGCCTTCTTATATGCCCAGAATGAAAGAACTGAAAAAGCCCTGAGAGAAACAATCCCATTCACTATAGCCCATAAAAAAACGAAATACCTTGGTATAAACCTAACCAAGGAAGTAAGAGACCTTTATACTGAAAACTTTAAAACCCTAAAGAAAGAAATTGCAGAAGACACCAGAAGGTGGAAAGACCTCCCATGTTCCTGGATTGGCAGAATCAACATCATAAAAATGACCATCCTACCAAAGGCAATATACAGATTCAATGCTAAACCAATTAAAATCCCAAAGCAATTGTTTAAAGAAGTTGACCAAACAATCTCAAAATTCATACCCAGGATAGCAAAAACAATGCTGAGTAACAAAAACACGGCTGGAGGTATCACCATACCAAACCTTAGTCTATACTACAAATCCATTGTTGTAAAAACAGCCTGGTATTGGCTCCAAAATGGACACACAGATCAATGGATAAGAGTTGAAGACCCAGATATAAGCCCACACAACTACAGCCATTTGATCTTTGACAAAGGGGCCCAAAAAATCCAATGAAAAAAGAACAGCATCTTCAACAAATGGTGCTGACAAAACTGGATCTCCACATGCAGAAGATTAAAACTGGATCCGTACTTGTCACCATGTACAAGACTTAATTCCAAATGGATCAAGGATCTCGATATAAGGCCAGAGACTATAAAAACCACAGTTGAAAGGGTAGTGAACTCCCTCGAGCTGATTGGGTTAGGCCAACATTTCCTAAACGGACATCCAATAGCACAGTCACTACAACCAACACTCAACAGATGGGATCTTGTGAAATTAAAGAGCTTCTCTTCAGATAAGGAGATTGTAAACCAAGCTAAAAGGCAACCCAAAGAATGGGAGAAAATCTTCACAAACCACATATCTGATAGAGTTCTATTATCCAGAGTGCACAAAGAACTTAGAAAACTAAACACCAAGGAAACAAATGGCCCAATTTAAAAATGGGCCTTGGGGCTGGAGAGGTGGCTCAGGGGTTAAGCCTCCGCCTTGCAGGCGGAAGGTCCTGAGTTCGGATCCCAGATCCCACGTATAGACGCCAGGCGGAAGCGGGGGCGGCCTGCGCCTCTGGTCCTGGTAGGGCAGAGCCTGTGAATCCCGGGGCAGAAGGAGGTGGAGGCGTCCATGGTGGTTCGTGAATTCGTCCGTGGTTCTACACATACACAGACACACACACACACGCACAAACACACGCGCGCGCACATACACACGCATATGCGCACAGTTGAATAAATGATAATAATAATAAAAAAAATTAAAAATGGGCCTTGGAACTTAAAAGAAATTTTACCAAGGACAAAATTAAAATGTCTAACAAATATATTTAAAAATGCTCCACATCCTTAGTCATCAGGAAAATGCAAATCGAAACTTCCCTGAGATATCATCTCATCCCTGTCAGGATGGCAAAAATCCACAATACAAACAACACCAAGTGCTGGAGAGGATGTGGAGAGAGAGGAACTCTCCTACATTGCTTGTGGGAATACAGGCTCATACAACCACTCTGGCAAGCCATCTGCCGATTCTTAAAGAAGTTGAAGATTGAAATGCCATATGACCCTGCTATTCCACTTTTGGGAATAACCCTCCCATACAGCAAAAATTCACCTCGATAGCACAAGCATGACCATGTTCATAGCAGCACTGTTTACAATAGCAAAGTCATGGAATCAGCCCAAATGTCCAACAGTTGACCAGTGGATAAGGAAAATGTGGTACATTTATACAATGGAATACTACTCAGCCATCAAAAATGATGAATTAATGCAATTTGCAAGGAAATGGATGGAATTAGAAACAATTATATTGAGTGAAGTATCCCAGACACAGAAAATCAAGCACCGTATATACTCCCTAATAGGTGGATCCTAGTACCAAACCGACTTAGAGACACTTAAAGACAAATCTCTGTAATACCTACAGTAATTGTAAAGATTATATACAGGAGGGATGGGGAAGGAGGGCCCCACCAGAAACAAGGAGAGAGGGGACCATGTTACAGCAGAGAAAACAGGCTACCATCATGGACTGCAAGTAAGTAATGAGACATCTGGTTAAGTTCACAGACTTTCCTTCCTGATCATTTACAAATGATGGGGTATGATCTCACCAGAAGGGGAGGGCATATAGGCTGCCAGATAGAACGTAACCATTTTGCAAATGAGTGATTGACCCCTCTCTCACCGCAGTCTCCTACTTTTATTCCATCTACCTTTGAATATACTCTTATAACAAGACTCTAATTTAACAGGTTTTTCATCTCTGGCCAGGGGGTGACATCCAATACCCATCAGGATGGAGCCAAGGGCATTGCAAGAGCAGCAAAACCGAAAAAAAAATCAACAAACCATAATTCAGAACATCAGAGACTCTGTATCAACCACCTGGAACTTAGCCAGCCTAATCTCTCCCCATCCTGAAGCTCAGGGAAATTTGCGGAAGAGGGGCGGTAAGATTGTAAGAGCACAAGGATAGGAGGAGTAAATGATATGCAAGATACTCCACACAAGTTAGGGCCGAAGCAATCATAATAGAACTTTGCATGACCTGCGCTATGTTCAACACATTATTGACCCCTCAAAGTCTAGCATGGACTAAAAAGGCACTAGGATCCTTGTAGGCTAGGAACTGACAGTCACAGTAGTGTTCCTAAGCTTAAGGGGAACACAGGAAAGGATTCTGGGCAATGCCCCGGGTCCTTGCACCTCGTAGGAGAGGAGGACCCAGAGGAGAGTTTGGCATGCACATTAAAGGATGCTTCGGGGATTGGGGGGGGCACTGGAGGATGGGGAGTGAGGGGAGAGGGGAGGGGGAATAAGGGGGATGGGGAGAGGTGGCGGGATGGAGGGGACCAGTGCACCTGTAAAGTTTGTATGAGCTGAAATAATAATAATAATAAAATGTTAAAAAATAAATAAACAAATAAAAAGATATTTTGAAATAATATACACACTGCAAATGGTTCAATCAAGATGTTAACTGCATATATTGCCTATATTTATCTGTAGAGAGAACAATTAAAATCCATTAGCTTTTTTTATATTGCTGTAGTTTATTCTCAGCACTTCACATGTACACAGCACTTAACTACCTCTCCAGCCCGCAATTTTCGTCTATAAAATGTGTTGCACAATGGTAGGTGCTACACTGCATAGTGCAGGTCTTGAAACTAATGCTCCTGTCTAATTTAAATTTTGTTTCATCCCCTGAAGCTCAACTCTAGGCAATAAACCTTTTCCTTCAGTAAATTCAACATATCAATGAGATAATATTAGGCATGCCAATGGGATCACTCTGCCTTTGTCTACTATGCCCAATTTATTTTCACTTAACATCTTCCAGTTTCATCCATGTTGAACAAATGACTGCATTTCATTACTTTTCAGGCTAAATAATATTCCACTGTATATGTGCCACAATTTTTCTTGCTCATTCATGAGATGCAGTTAGGTTGATTCCGATCCTGACTATTAAAGGTCTTCATTTCAACTTTGTACCAGAGGCTATGTTCTGAACTTCTCAAGGTCTATAACTGTCCCTTTCCTCTTCCCCTCCAGACCTACTCTTTGTTTTCATACTGCTTCCTTTTGTACAAAGATCTTCAAATCCCCCAATTAAAAATAACTCCTTTCCCTAGAGGCACTGCATATGAGGCTGCTGTGTCCCATGTGCATCAGATGGTGGCAGAGAGATGAGACTATTTCTACATTCAGTGTACTGATCTGTGGTGAATGATTAATAACCTGATAGTAACCATACTGCCTGCCAAAACCCTGAATTCCGTATCTGTGCACCCACATGAAGGCCTCTAATGGCGTAATCTCCATGTGCACACAATGTGAGCTGGTTCTCCGAGTGCCCACAGCCTGAACAGCCTCCTGTGAGTTGGACTCTGTGTGCTCACATCATGAACTTAGTCTTACAGAAATGAACAAAACTCCTATTCTTCAGCTTTATCGTAAGTACTTAACCATGTGAAACTGGGAATTCAATCTTAACTATCTACATGCTTCATGTATTTTCTTTTATTGCTTGCACAATTATTTATATTGTCCAATTTAAAAAATTGGGACATAAGACCAGGAAATGGTCATGTTAGGGAAATGTTCAGGGGAAGTGGAAAGGAGATAGGGGTACCTATGACCAAAGTTGTTGTCTACATGCATGAGCTTGTAAAAGTAAAAACAAAATGAATTTAAAAATAAGTATTTAAAAAATAAAAATAACTAATGATTAGATTTCAGACCCAGAGGCTGAATAGCAGGAAGAATCATAGGCAGTCTCTATTATACTATGCAGCAAGTGGCCCCCAAAATCACATTCTGAAGGCACATAAACAACTATTTACATGCATATACATAAGAATGTTTGAACATTAGTGATCAATTAGTAAAAACAATATTATTTTATATTATTTCAATACATATTTTATTTTCATATGAAATGTTTCTTTTCAAATCAACTGGACTTCATTGATTTATTTATATTTTATTTCCTACATACAAAGAAAACTTAGACACATGTTAACATAAGAAACATAAGAAGAAAAGGAAAAGCAAAGGTGCAGAATAATGCATTTAAATAAATGAGCACTTTATTTAAGGTCAAGAAACAAAATAAAACAATATATGGCTATGAATCCATTCATTAGTGGCTAAACTGTATAAGAAAGTGAAGGAATGATCAACACAAAAGTCAGGCAAATAATTACTCCTAAGCAGGAATAGAAGGAAGGCTTATCACCCAAAATAGAATGACATTTAATTTATTTTTAGTGAGGCAGTGGCTATTTCTTATCATTTTTTTAAATTGTACAAGTCTTATTTTAAATATATGACACCTTTTTCAGTGTAAAAGAAATTCTAGCACCATTTTTAAAACTATATGCAGAACATAGTTGGTTACTAAAAACCCACCATATGGAGCTCACTGTTAACAATCTTCAAGACATCACTTTTTCACACACAGACACACGCACACTCTCACACTCACACATAAACTTTTATGTGGATGTAGGATCATGTGCCATAAATACCATTTTCAGCCTGCTTTCCATCCAACAATATACCAAATGCATTGTCCTAGGATAAAATCTGTAATATGTAATTGAGAAAAAGATATTGTGTGCTGACTGGGAAATCCCACAAAAAGGCTCTTACCCAAAGTGATTAAATTTATTTCTCTCCAAAGTTCACAGGATAAGAATTTAATATGTTCCCCCAAAAAATTTTCCAGAAACTGTCAAACAAAACTCACATTTTTTTCAGAAAGTAAATTTAGCTAGGAAACAGTACTTTAATCCACGGTCAGAGCCAGACTTTTTCACCACTAGACTACACACTCTTTTATTATGGGTCTGGTATGCCAAAAACAATGTTCATCACCTTCAACATTAAAAAAATGATTTCATTGAAGCTTATGAAATATTCGAAGTAAAGGAGTGGTTTTCCCACTTCTGACATGTGTACATACAACAGTGGCTTCTCAATGCTTCCTTCTTAATAACATCTAAGATCCAAATGTATGTCCATCTAAGATCCACAGGTATGTCTACATCCTGGTGACATTATCAGTCCTTTACTCTGTCCCTGATAGGCCAGCTAACTTCTGTTCTAAGCAGACATGACTTCTGTGGACAAATTGCTGCTAGCCAGCACCTCTGTGAATATTTCCTAGAAGCTTGGATTTTTCAGGATAGCAAAACCATAACTGGTAATCACACACTTCACACTCATGAGTTTCTGCAAATGTTTTAGTTTGAAACTAATAAATGCTTTTAAAAATGCCTCAACGTTGATAGGAAAACTCTATTCACCTCACAGCTCATTCCCACTTTTTAGCAATTTTTCTCTCATTGAGTTGACTCAAATTGAAAACACATCACCAAGAACTGAGCCCCATAACAACCTGACATCAGTTCCACAATTGAGGACAGGGGGCCAATGAATGGGACCAGAGAACTTGTGGAAAAAAGGATTTTTCTTATCAAAACATGATCATAGGTTTGGGAATGTACTCACAAAAGAATAATAGTAATGCTGGCCAAAGCAATTACATGTCGTTCCAACCTTCACCCTAAACCATGTTTTTATCGTTCTGGAAGACTGCACAACTCCTCACCTACAGTTTAAGTTCCTTGTTTCCTCTTAAATAAACAAAATTGAATTTCTGCAGCTACGGCTGTTTAAAAAGGATATTCCCTTTTTAGGTAAATGCAGTGTAAAAGATGATCTTAATTCATTAGATATGTTATTCACAAAGGGAGAGCTGTGCAGAACATCAGTCACATGCAGGCTTTATGACAATTGAGATGGGCACTGTGATCAAAGAGAATGCAAATGTCAAGCTGCAACCAGCAGAACTGTTGAGAAGTAAGGAATGGAGTAATGCATGCTTTATAAGAGTCATAATTTTCAGATGGCTTTCTTACCTGCATGTTGTTGCCATGAGCTTCCATTATCTACCTTTATGAGCTTATGGGTCAAATAATAAAATAGGAAATATAAGACAGTTCATAGAATCCATGTAAAATAATGAAACACTTATGGATGGGCCCAAAGCAGGAGAAGTATTGAGAAAAATAGAATATAGGTAAATTTCACATTATATCCAATGCTCTCCCTCAATATGAGTATCCATCTTTGTCCATGTGTGTGGGACACATCACATCAAAGTTTTAGAATTTTGCACAAAATATAGACTTATAAGTTTGTAAGTACGCTGTGCCTTGAATATTTTTTGGCCACTTCATGAATCCACAAGGCTTATGTCACGATGAGATGAACAGCAATGGGTCTTCAGACCAAGGGGAAAGTTGACCTGTTGCTTGTATGTTCAAAGAAAAAGAAGCTTCAGCTATGAAGACCTTGCAGACTTCCACCTCAAGACATCATGATATGAGTCACCAGCTAGTGAAAATTGACAACTGACTACTAAGACACTCGTGTTATCCTCATATCCATTTTGTTAATTTCATGTACTTATTTTCTGTATGGGTGTGTGAGTGCAAGCACATACATACCATGGTGCCACACATGGACGGCAGCAGAAAACAGGCTGGAGTCAATTCTCAGCTTCCACCATGCAGATCCCAAGGATCGAATTCAGATCACTCCGCTTGCATGGCAAGCATCTTACCTGCCAAGTCATCTCACCAGTCCCTCATACTAATTTTTTTAACCTGAAAGTTGTTATGTCAAGCCAGGTGCAGTGGCATACACCTATAATCCCAACACTTGGGAAGTTGAGGGGGGTGAGGGTTGTGAGTTTGCAACCAGCATATGCTAGTATCACAAGACCCTGTCACAAAGCAAGAAAAATAAATAAACTGACTTCCCTTTTTGTCTTTGCATTTTTGCATGTGGAATCCACCCTTTCCCAACAAAATAATCATTTTCACTGGAAACGTTATTAGATCAAATGCTTAAGAACACACTGATTCTAAATTATTTCTCACTGTCTACATTACTTGGAAAAAAGAAAATCTTAAAACTCCCTTTGTTACTTTACTAGTACATTTAAAATCCTCAGTCTTTCCCAAATGTGGAAGAATAAGGCTTCCATACTGTGGCTCTATCTCACTTATTTTTAATTCCTTTCCTACCAAAAGTACTTCAAGGTTAAGTTCGATTTTATTATTGTTTTTTTCACTACCCCACAAACATGTATAATTGTTCACAATGTGCTCCTCTGAACTAGAAATTGTGTGGTAGGTACAAACAGCCTCCAAAAAAATCTCAGTGAATTCAATAGCAAATATTTATTTCTTATTCATATTATGTGTGGGTTTTTTGTCTCTTCATTCTAGAACCCAAACCCAAGATGCTACTGCCACATAGAACATACTGCATGCAGAGCAAAGGACAGAAGCAACATACACTTCGCCTTTCAATGTAACATATGTCAGAATTCCCTCATATTTCTTTGGAAAGAGTAAATCTCATAAACAAGCTCAACACTGAGAATATTTGGGTGTCGTTGCTCATCTACCTGTCTGCCCCAAACACTACCTGTTCTTCCTTAAGTTCTACTCTTCAGCATCACCCCATCAAAACAAGTAATCATAGCTCTATCCCTGTCCTGCTCTGACACAGCCTTTCTGAAAGTAAAATTGACTCTCATTCCTGCTGACAAGGTCAGTGGTTCTCAAAGATGTTGAGGCAGGATGGTTTCTTGTACAGATTATAAAGATATCACATTTTTCTGCTGACAGGAAAGGTCCTCACCTACACAAAGGAATCGACGATGCATGAAAACATTACTGACAATTTTAGTGCATCATCTCTCTCTCTCTGTGACTGTGGAGAGCTAAGGTGAAGCCTGGAAGCCTCATGCACTGCATAGCAGCTGTGGTCCTGGTTTCAAAGCAGAAATCTAGACAGACGCTGGAGAGGATGTGGAGAGAGGGGAACTCTCCTACATTGCTGGTGGGAGTGCAGGCTCATACAGCCACTCTGGCAAGCCGTCTGGAGATTCTTAAAGAAATTAAAGATTGAAATGCCATATGACCCTGCGATTCCACTTTTGGGTATAATCCCCCATACAGCAGAGGTTCACCTTGATAGCACAAGCACGACCATGTTCATAGCAGCACTGTTTACAATAGCAAAGACATGGAATCAACCCAAATGTCCAACAGTTGACGAGTGGGTAAGGAAACAGTGGTACATCTATACAATGGAGTACTACTCAGCCATTAAAAATGATGAATTACTGGAATTTGCTGGGAAATGGATGTCATTAGAAACAATTATATTAGGGCTGGAGAGGTGGCTCAGGGGTTAAGCCTCCGCCTTGGAGGCGGAAGGTCCCGAGTTCGGATCCCAGATCCCACGTATAGACGCCAGACGGAAGCGGGGGCGGCCTGCGCTTCTGGTCCTGGTAGGGCGGAGCCTGTGAATCCCGGGGCAGAAGGAGGTGGAGGCGTCCATGGTGGTTCGCGAATTCGTCCGTGGTTCTACACATACACAGACACACACGTACACACACACACAGACACGCGCGCACATACACACAGTTGAATAAATAATAATAATAATAAAAAAAAAATTTAAAAAAAGAAACAATTATATTAAGTGAAGTATCCCAGACCCAGAAAATTAAGCGCCGTATGTACTCCCTAATAGGTGGCTCCTAATACCAAACCCACCCAGCCCATCTTGAGACACTCATAGGTAAATCTATGTATTACCTACAGTAATTGCAAGGATTATGAACAGGAGGGATGGGATTAGAGGGCCACACCAGAAACAAGGAGAGAAGTGACCGTGTTGCAGTAGAGAAAATAGGCCTCCATCAAGGACTGCAAGAAAGTAATGTGACACCTAGTTAAGTTCACAATTCGTTCCTGATTATTTACATCTAAGGGGGTATGAACTCACCAGAAGGGGAGGGCATATAGTCCGGCAGATTAAAAAGTAACCATTTTGCAAATGGGTGATTGACCCCTCCCATTGCCTAACGCCATATGACCTTGCGATTCCAATTTTGGGTATAAGTATTACATCTACCCTTGAATGTGCTCTTATAAAAAGACTCCAGTTTAACAGCTTTCTGTCTCTGGCCAGGGGGTGACATACAGTGCCCATCACAATGGAGTGAAGAGCATTACAGGAGCAACAAAACTGCAAAAGAAAATCAACGAACCACAATCCAGAACTTCAGAGACTCTATATCAACCACCTAGAACTAGGACAGACTAATCTCTCCCCATCCTGAAGCTCAGGGACATTTGCGGAAGAGGGGGCGGTAAGAGTGTAAGAGCAAAAGGATGGGAGGAGCAATGATTTGCAAGATACTCCACACAAGTTAGGGCCGAAGCAATCATAATTGGACATTGTATGCCTGGCGCAATGTCCAACACACTATTGACCTCACAAAGTCTAGCATCTGCTAAAGGCACCAAGATCCTTGGAGGCGAGGGATTGACAGCCACAGTAGTGTTCCTATGCTTAATGGGAACACAGGAAGGAGTTCAGGGAAATGCCACTGGGTCCTTGTATGTCATCAGAGAGTAGGGCTCAGAGGAGAGTCAGGCATGCACAAGAAAGGACTCTGGGAATCGGGGCGGGAGGCATGGGGGGGGGATGGGGCAGGAGGGGTGAGGGGAGGGGGAGCAGGAGGTGGGGGGGAAGAGGGAGGAGGGAAACTGGTGTACCTATTAAGTTTGTATGAGCTGAAATAATAATAAAAAATGTATTATATAAAAAAAGAAATCTAGACAGACAATAATGGAATGACTTATTCAACTAAAAAGTAGCATGCACCCAAATGAGAATATTTTTAAATAACTTTGAATTTTTAAATAGCTCTTTTTCAACTGTTATGATATTTATATTCCTAGGGTAACATTCATATGTCATGCAATTCAACAGGATGGTCCCCAAAAATAATCTCTCGCAACACTCCAACAGGAGGCATAGTCACCAAGACAGTATGCTACTTCTGCAAATATTTTTTAATGCTTTTCTCACCTTCCTCCGAACTGATCAGTACTCAGTAATTCATCCCAAATGTTGCATATTCCTTCTGCCATGTTCCACACTAATGCCTTCCCTGTTGCTTTGTCAGCTATATTATTTTAAAATCACTACTCAGACATAACTCTAAGGTCAGGAGGTGACTTCTGTCATGTGAGATACAATATCTCCATTCAACAGCCGATCAGAATCTCCCAGCACCTCCTCAGACACACCTTCCTCAGAATTCCATCTATCCTCACATTCCTGCATAGCTCTTTTCCCTTATTTGAAGCTATGTCCAGGTCTCTGAGCAATGTGCTCACTGCCTCTCCCGCCCACAAATAGAATCCATTAAGAGAAAATTCATTCCAACCTGGTCTTGGGGTAGTGAGGAAGAATGGATAAACTTCCAAAGGTCTAGAGGTTGAATTTCATTTGGAGAAGTACCCACAAGTTCAACTGCTTATCCAATCCTTATCCAAACTGTGAGAGTGGAATGGGGATGTGCTGACAGGGAGGAATTAAGGCTCTACTAGTCACCAGCGAAAACCAGTTGTGGAGCCCACTGCTTCTGAAAAGGAGGGAAGAGAGTGAGAAAAGACATTGAGGGAATCGCAGGTCAACAAATATCACTCCTAGCTTCCCCTTAGTCTCAGAAAAGAATTACTCATGTTGTGTTCCCATGTTAGGTCCTAAAGTACCTAAAGAGATTGCTTCTGACAAATGGGGTGCTCATGAGAGGCAAAGGGGGGGGGGCCTTTATTTTCTTGGAACTAAAAAGTAGTATGTAAAGAAGACAACTATATTTAGAAGAAAGACATAGGCAAAAAGGCATGTGTTACAGAATCCCAAAGATGCTTGTAAGTTAGTTAAAGTGTGAGAAAAGTAAAATTAACTCAGCTAGTTAGCCACTTGGTGAGAACCAATGATTCTATTGATGATTTTCTTTTATCAATATGATTTGAATCTTGGTCTGAGTTTTACAAAAATAAAATTATTCAATTCACTTATCTTTTTGCCTTTGGTATGAGTGTGGGGGGTATATGCAAAGTATGTGTGCATGGGTGTGTGTATATTGCATGTACGTGAACGTGCAAGCGTCACACCCATGTATACACATGTGGAGAACAGACAAAGAAATACAATGTCTTCTTCTATTGTTCCCCATCTTGCTGTCTTAAAACAGGATCTCTCACTGAACTGGAAGACAGCTGTTTTAGCTAAGGTGGCTGGCCATTGAGTTTCTAAGATCCGCCTGACCCTGTTCCAGGTGCTGGAGTTCAAGCCTGACTTTTTACATGAGTGGCTGGGAGTTTAAGCTTCAGTCATCATACTTGTGCAGCAAACATTCTTACCTGTTGAGTCATCACCCACAC
The DNA here is from genome assembly GCA_023101885.1 of Typhlomys cinereus. Lineage (NCBI taxonomy): Eukaryota > Metazoa > Chordata > Mammalia > Rodentia > Platacanthomyidae > Typhlomys > Typhlomys cinereus. The sequence continues at coordinate 3,992,537 of JALPQD010000148.1, read as the reverse complement.
ACACATTGCACACACAGATCACCATTTACCTAGATCAACACAGGGAGTTGAGGAACTCAGCTTCAGGACATAATATAGAAACAGAAACTTCCTTTAAGAGATCTGCTACTCCACTTTTTTCTCCCTGAAATTTCATCTAAATCATTCACTTGCTATGAAGAATAGGTACTAATGGTTTCCTGGAGAGATTTTGTTGTGGAGGAGTTTATCAGTAAGATAAACTTGTTTCCTCAAAAAAAATTTATAATTACAGCTTCATAGAATTCTAGAATTTCTTGTGAAATACATTTCTGTTGTGGCAGATCTTAAAGGACAAAATGGTTATTATAATAAAACAAGCATTGACAATAAAGTAGTGTGATAGGGATTCACATAGAAAAAAAGAATAAAATGAACAAAAAGAGAAAGAACATGATAAAGACACGTGAACAACAATAAGATTAGAAAACAGTTAGAACTAACTTTTTTGAGGACCTGGCTAAGGAATTCAGATTTAACAGTATTATTAGAAAACCATCAAAAGTTTCAATGGAGCATTTTCAGTGGAATAAAGAGGCTGATTAATATGATCTGTTTTTTAAAAAGCAACAGAGATTAGTTAAGAAACCAATAAATAACAGGAAAGGCAAGAATCAATGTGATGTGTCTCCATCTAAATCATTTTTTAAAAAAAAAATCTCTGTTTAATTTTTAAACAGAGCCACAAGTAAATTGCAATTATATCTCATCATGTTGCTAATAACACTGACCAATGCTGGCAAGTTTCTTCTTACATGTGACCCAAATGAAAAAAAAAATAAATGAAAGAATGCCTTAGCCTATCCCTCATGGTGACTGGCATCCTACCTCTGAAACCTAATCACAGCCACTGGCTTTTCCATGGACTCCAGAACAGGTATAGGAGGTACTAAAGGTAAGCTAAGGCCTTCCATATGTGTCCTTGCACTTTCCAAATTTCACTCTCTCCTAGAAGAAAAAGTCTACTTCAACCTGAATGTGTCTTCTTAAAACTTCTAAAACCATGGCTAGGATTTTAATTAGACCAATATTTGATGTTTTATTGATGAACGGCACTAAAAAAAAAAAGAAGAAGAAGAAGAACAAACATGAGAGGAGTCTGATTATCAAGGAAAAAAACTTACATTTTCTATGTGAGCATCTCTAGGATTCAAGCACACTAAACGAAGTCAATGAATGATCAGATTCCAGAGGGAAAAGAAAACATTCAGAAAGAGGAAAAACTGAGCTTTTTTAAATATAAAGATGAACTAAAAAAGTGATTGTTTATATCACATAATTGTCTACAGGAAGCTACTAGCTAAAAACAATTATCTCTGAGCTTTTATTTTTATTTTTATTTTATACAGAGTGTACAGTAAGTTTCTGCTGCTGAGATAATATTCATCAATAAAGTAAAAGAAGACAAGAAAATTTATTTGCCTTATGGTTCCAGAGGGGATGTATAGTCCATTATGGTAAAATAGACAAAATGTGTGGCTATGAAGCTGTTATATTGGAGGCATAAGAAGCAGGAAACAAACTGAGAAGCAAGGCTCAGCCACCAAACCTCAAGTCCTGCCCCTTATGAGTTGTTCTCTTCATCAAAGCTCCACCTCCTGAAGAACCACAACCTTCCCACAACAACATCAGTTAAAAATTCAAACACATGAGTCTGTGGGGGGACTCATACTCCAGCTATGACAGTAATGAGACAATACCTTTGTACCACATGTCTCATTTTAATGGAAAAAAATCAGGCAGACACAATGTCTACTGGGGATCCTAGAAAACAACCTGATGTGGGTTTTAAATTGGTTTTCTTCTGAAACTCATATCAAAGTTCTTACCATTCTTTCTCCCCTAGAATTATGGAAATACAAAAACCCAAAAAGTCATCTGGAATGGGAGGACTGCAAGGGATGCAAGAATATATAATGTGCAATATGGATGGAAGAACCTGAGTTTGAATCCCAGATTCCAGGTAAAGACATCAGGCAGCTCTGGAAGGCAGAGCCTGAGAAACCCCAAAGCAAAGCCAAAAATAGGAGACAGAACAATCCAGGATGATTCCGAAAGACACCCTCCGGCCAACACAGGCATAGACATACACAAACACACAGATACACACACACACACACACACACACACACACACACACACACACACACACACAAATGAACAAATAATTAATTAAAAGATTTGTGTATGGTAGTGCTGGGAAAATGGCTCATGGGGAAAAGTACTTTACAAACCTGATGACCTGAGTTCAGACACCCAGAATCCATATAAAAGGCAGACATAGTAATGTGAGTCCCTATAATTCCCCCAACACACTGATACCTACAGGAAATGAGAGGCAGAGACAGGAGATTTTGGCACCTTGCATGCCAGCTAAACTAAGCTAAACTTCCGGCAGCTGGGCAGAGACCTTGTATCAAACAGGAGAGGTGAGGACTAACCACCTAAGGTTGTATTCTACTGCCACATGTTCCACAGCATTTGGGTACCTGTACACATATACATGAGTAAGCACATTTACACACAGTACACATGCAAAAAAAAAAAAAAAAAAAAGAAGAAGACAAAATCTGCATACACACCATGCCCCAAATGATTCATTGTTGAAAGCTTGGTTCTCCAGTTGACAGATCCACCTACCAAGAAATGACTGGATCTTGAAGGTTCTGACCTAATGAGTGCTAATGAGTGGATTGATCCCCTGACTAATAGTATTATGGCAGATTTGGGAGGTGAAGAGTAGTTGGAGGAAGCAGGCCACTAGAGGTGTGCCCTGGAAAGATGTAATTTGTCCCTGGCTCCTTCCTCAAATTCTCTGATTCTTGAAAGCCACAAGGCAAGCAGTTACATTCTACCACCCACTCCTGGGGCCATATTTTCCACTTTATCACATGTCCACAAGCTAAAACTTCTGAAACCATGAACCAAATAAATCCCCCTTCCTTTCAAATTGTTCTCATCGGGTATTTGTCTCAGCAACCAAGAAAAAAAAAAGACTAAAAAGGAGAAGAAATCTCACATCATGTGTTACTATTCCAAACACTATTTGTGTCTCAGAAATATCCACTCCTATCTCTATTGTTGGGAATGGAACCCAGACACTCTACACTGAGATAATTTCTCACTATGCAACTCACAATACTCCTACATCAGCTTCCTGAGTGCTGAAATCCCACATTTGTACCATAATATCCATACCTCTGATTCCAAATTATTACCTTCTTTCCTCTACTGTACTGTTCCTACACTCTCCTAGGTCATTTGTGTGGAAAATATTGCCTTAATTCAATGCATTCAATCAGTCTTTAATTATTAGTGACATTCTATAGACATAAAAGAATGGATGACATTCCCATTATGCACAATTTAACAATAGAAGACAATATTCTTAGAACTCTATACAGTCAATTCCAAGCACTTGATAATTCTTTGGTACCCAAGGTTTCCAGTGTATGTTCTTACCTTCCTTGAGTTCCTAGTCTGTAGGGGCATGGTGGTATGTCAATCATTATACAGATCTGGTAAGGACAAGTTTCACTGTAGTGAATTCCAAGATACAGCAGCCCTGCCTTAGTTATTACATTTTATTGAACTTTGGGCATACTTGGATAGTCAGATAAAATAAAATCATACTTCCCCAGGGAAAAAAGTAACCTGTTCATACTCACAAAAACATGGTCACAATTTCAGCAAGTTTGAACATGGGAAAGCTATGAAATCCAAGTTAGGAAATAGTATTCAATAGTGCATGGGATTCTGGAAAGCTTTTCCATTCACAAGGGCATCTTTCTTCTATCTGTCATATCCCTGCTTTGTTTTGCTTTCTTTTATTTGATTTCTTTCTCTCTCTTACCCCACCTTGCTTTCCTATCTTTACCTTTTGTTTTCTTCCTTTTTCAATATTCCACCCTCTACTACCTTGGCACATCTTACAAAGCCACTATCAGCGTCCCTCTCCCTCCTGCATCCTCCTCTCTGTATCCTTCCTGGCCAGCTGATTCCGGAGAGCCTAGGAAACAGGCTTCATCTGAAGAATAGCAGATCAGAACTTCTGACTCCATTGGGAAGTGTTTTCTCCCAGCTCTCCAACTCAGGCAGCCACTTTTCCATTAAACATACCCAGATTCACTCTATCCTGTTTTCAAGGAAACAGATTCACTAACAAGTTAACAGTGCTGATATAGATATCAGTCTGCTCATGTGTTCTTTTATGATGCCTATCAATGTGGTAAATGCACAGAAAAATATATTTTAGAAACACAAGTAAAGCAAATTTTGTGTTAAATATGTCTAGTTCCATTAGGATTCTTATGCAACCACTGTGTTAAGTGAATTCTATTTGTACCAGACTTTTTTTTTGTACCAGACTTTTTAATGAGTCTTTTATAAACTCTTAGTGCAATCTCTTAGAATCCTGGGCCAGATTTTATAGTCACATGTTCAGTTTTTCACATACATTCTGTCTAAAGTTGACTAACAGGTAAATCTTGTTAGGCAATTATTTAAAAATGAAAACTTTGAATTGAAATAAAAAGGCAAAATTCTGAAATGGAATATATAAGTGAAATTTATTTCAAAAGATCTGTCTTAGATATATAGCTTTTGATACATCATCTAAAAAAAAATCCAGAAAGCGTTTCCATTCCTAATCAAATAAAAATGCCTTATCTGTGCCCAAGAACTTTAAGAATACTTTTCAAAAGAAGAGTCCTTTGTATGTTCTATATGGAAGTTTCCACAGAAAACAAGTAAGATTTGATGGCAGTGTTTTTAATAAGTCAAATTTACCACCATAAATGTGCCTGAGATTATAAACAAGACATTTTTTGAGCTGCTAGCTATGCAAATCTTAGCAAAGCCTTCCTATATGAGCATTCCACATTCAGATCAGAGTTTTCTGAATATTTCATAGCAACTCCATTGGTATTTCTGCTTACTATAATGATCATTTAAAGGTTCCACTACTGTGAAGTCATTTACTGGATGGAAACACTTTTTTATTTGGAAAAGGGGAAAAAAACTATATAAAATGAATAGCATTGGCAAATGTTTCTAATCATTTCCTTAAAATACCAAACTCCCAAACAATCTTTTTATTTACAACATTTTTTCTTAGGTACATAAATCAAGGGACAATAACAAGCCTAATGTCAAAGAAACTTTCTGACACTTCATACATTTGAGCAAGCTTAGCCGATAAACAGTTTAGATGAAGTTATGGTTTGAAATACGTTTCCCTGGAGGGCTGTGGTTCATAAATTGCTATCAGGCTACCTCTGTCATTATTGATTTGAGAGGTGCTCAAAGTATCCTTAGCTGTTACTAAAGTTAGTATTACTTGACCTGCTTTTTCAAAGAGTGGTATTCGCTCTTTGAAAACTACTCATCTTATAACAAACATACAGTTTGCTTCTCATCCCAAGTATAACATTAAAATGAAAAGAAGTGCTTTGTAATCTCTTGTCAAGGATTAAACAAGCTCCCAAACATTTATGGGATCCTAAAGTGACATCCAATTAGCTATGTAATAACTGTACTGGAAGAATCTAAAGAAATGAGAATTTTTTTAAATGCAACAAATAAATGTTCAACTCAGTGTTTTGAGGTCCTATATTTATTATATCTGGGATCTTAAACTTTGTAGGTATTTTTGATATTTATTTTTTAAAAAACCCACAAATAAATCAAACATTGGCTGTGTAATGTGTATGTGTATATTCTACTCCCTGAATGCAGAAACTAGCTGACCTGAGATGCCTGGTGTGGACTGATAATATGAAACAAAGCATGGCAGCCCAGCGTCATGCCCTCTACCTTGTGGATTTGGGAAATGCCAGAAAAGATCAGAGCGAGGATTCTGCTCCTTTTTACTCAAATCCTCTGTCTTAAACTTCAAGAAAATACTTCAAAATTAGTTGTGACTTTGGGCCTGCTTTAGCGATGTCTTTGGTGATCTGGTCTGCAAGAGCACAGAACCAAAGCATTTCAAGAAAGGGATTCACTGAGTGTCAACAGCTGGCAGAGATGTGGAAAATTTACACATTTTTATCAGCCTCACTTTTAAACATTCTGGTGAATGAAACAGTCAGAGGTGGAGGCTTCCTGGGGGCCCTCTTAAATCATGTTGGAGGCTGTGGCACTACAAGTTTGAGTAAAGCTATGCAAATAAAAACTTGATCACATCACTTTCACACAAAGAAAGCTGCCAACTGGAAATGTTAGTTTTCTTTAAAAAGGAAAGGAAAGAAAAGAAAGGGAAAGGAAGAAAAGAAAGAGAAAAGAAAAGAAAAGAAAAGAAAAGAAAAGAAAAGAAAAGAAAAGAAAAGAAAAGAAAAGAAAAGAAAAGAAAAGAAAAAGAAAAAGAAAAGAAAAGAAAAGAAAAAGAAAAGGAGAACTACCTTCCTGGAATGTGCTAATTTGAAGCACTTTCGATAACTTATTCATAGGAACTCTGGTGGTGCTACTGCCTCCTGCACTTTGAGTTAATTTACTTAGTGCTCCTGTGGTAGCATCTGCTGATTTTACACAAGAATATAGTTTTTATACACACACACACACACACACACACATCAATCAATGTGCCTGTTCCAACATTTGGCTGGAATCCTTAGAAATCAGAAATCTTTAGAAATGCCTAAGAAGAGTAAACATCATTTTTGTCCTTCCTAATTTATTGAGCGATGTGGCAGATGCTGAAGAGGCGCTTAAAACACCCCTTGATTACTATCCGTCGATTTTCAGACCCACCCCCTTGCACCTCAAACTAAAAGTTTACTTGGGATCGTTTTTAAGTAAGAAACAGCAGGCTGCTTCTGTAGTTGTTATTGTTCTAATCCAAATTAAAACAGGTTCTCTAATTGCTGGGATATCTTTTAGGGGCATTTTTTTCTGTGTTTTTTTTTTTCTTTTATTTCCGCTCATACAAACTTAATAGGTACCCCGGTCTCTTCCCTCCTTCCACCTTAGGAACGTATTTTTAAAATCAAAGATATTATAAGAACCTTGGGAAATGCCTACCGAATTGGTTTACTCCTCCAAAAAGTATCTAAAAATGCGCAGTACATTTTACTCTGATAAAGCACTCTGACACGTGACTATTAACCTCTGAAGGAAAGTTCTTCATCGACTTTTTTCTCTTGACCTCCAATCCCATAGTCCTTTGCTGAACTACTGGCCTCACTTCAAAGATCTCCAGCTCAGGGAGGGGGGCTTGCCTACTCTATTTCCTTCTTCCTCCCCCACTTCTTCCCTTGTGCTATGTTTTTTTTTTTTTTTGGTTTTGTTTTGTTTTATTTTTTTTAAACTTTCCTCTTACAACTTTCATGCCCTTGGTAGAAAAAAATCTAATCTTCCTATCTTCCCACAGTTTTACAGTTTGCCTGACCATGTGCTTAGCTCTTTTATTTCCTTTCCTAAGGCAAACTCCCAATCACCCCTGATTGTTTAAAATGTCAAAGTTAGACTCAATTTTGGAACTACCGCTAGTTTATAACTTGTTAGGCAAAATAAAGAAAATATAGCTGCAGATGACTAGACAGGTCAGATTGTTGTTAGTCACAAAACATGACTCCTTTGAATCAAAAAATGTCAGATTTGGACAGAATTTAAAGGTATGGCTTTTCCCTCTTTTGAAGGTAACATGTCCAGAGAGGCTATATAATTTGTCCATAGCCATGAGTCTGCTTGTGACAGGGGCAGAAACCATGTCTTTATTTCATCGATTTTTCTATGTGTAAGTGAATTCTATCTACAAGCTTATTTCACAATTTATTCTTTCATAATTGCATGCATACATAATGTACTTTGATCATATTCCTCCTCTTTGCCCTCTCTTATTCCAAGAAGCCCCTTCTTCTTCCAAACAAGTCCCCCTCCTACTTTCATAGCTCTTCTGGGGAAGGAAATGCATCATTTAATTAGGATTGTTTACATGAGAACCAAACCACTTACTAATGGCTACACTACTGAGGAGTATGATTGCCCCTAGCCCAGCAACCATTAAGACTCTGCCTCCCAAGCAGAAGGTCTTGAGTTCAGATCCCAAGTCCCACATAAAAATGCCAGGCTCTGGTGGGCAGAACCTGGGAAATAGCAGAGTGAAGCAAAAAGGAGGTAGAAGCAATTCAGGGTGATTTTCAAAGTCACTCTTGGTCTTCCACAGGGACACACAGTGTCCTCTGCACTGACACAAACACACACACAATAAAGTTATATATATACACACACATACACACACAATAAAATTTTATACACACACACAAAGACTATAGCAAATTTATTTTTTTTAAAAAAAAAAAGAATACTGTTCTTTGTCTTGGATGATGATTGTTGAAGGAACAGTGCCTCCTTTGAATCATTTTTTGGATTGAAAGGGTATGTCCTAGGAGATTTTTGTATCCCCAAATCCACTCAAAGGCCAGGAACTTTGGATTATACTGTCTACTTTGACATCACATGTCTCCCTGTTCTTTTCTCTCAGTGTGCTAAGAGCAACACAATCAAACAACCAAGGAAATGCTAATTGAAAGCTTATCATTAGGTCCTCCACAGGGAGCTGATGAGTACTTGAACAAACACTTACAATCCTGGATTTTTTTCATTTCACATTTGCAGAAACTGCCCTAAGGCAGTTTGGTTAGTGAGAGAACCTGGGAGCAGAAAATTGGGTTTATGACTTGACTTTCTGGTCATATGTAATGGAGAATTTGAGCAGTACACTGCATCACTAATCATTTAATTTGCTGCATTCATGTGAATCTCACCTAATTAATTTCGTATGTCAAATCTCTATGATATGCAAAAATCAAAATGTCTTATAAGGTCACTTTTGGCTATTTAATTACTCCTAAAATGCTTTTGTAATTGAGCCTCTTTTGCAATGCCTACAAGAGCTTCATATATCAAATAATCAAGTTTATCGCTCTTTTGGGAAATTGCTTAAATCTGTGAAATTTCTTTTGTGCTGTATTTTAAGAAAAATATCCTTTGGAATTATTGACTTGTTTCTTTTCTTGTTTTAACCATTAGGCAATAGTGTATTTATTTTAACAAATTTTGTATAAATGTTTTCAACCAGTTTGCATAAATGTTTTCAACCAGAAGTTTGAGAATTCATAAGGAAAATAACTTGTCTCCTAGTCATGTTTGCTTTCACCTGTGAGAACAAAGTCCCCTGGGTCAAAGTTTATAGTCAATCAAAAAAGGGCACATTACTTTCCCATTTTAATGGGAGAATGGGGACCTCTAACTTTCCTGGAGGTTTTGCTTGGGGGGGTTTACACAGAGCAGAACTTCCTTAATGCTAGTAATCAGACCCTCAGGACATGTGTTAATTGTTCTTGACATGTAAAACTATCTACAGTATCTCAGCTAATAACATCACTGCAGACATTGCACTTCTAAAAGCATGATATTAGAGCCAAATGCATATCTCTCAGTTTAGCTTCCTCCTTCTCCCCAAGGCATGAAGGCATCTTTTTTAATGTATTTCCAGTAGTGGCACTATTTCCAATTGTAGCAATATTCTGACTCCAAAACAGCAGCAGAAACACTAGAAACATTTCCACCATCACACCATCATTAACAGCTTAGAGATGGCTACCAAGCCAAAAAAAATTGTGCAAAATTTATCAATGAAAAGCCCTATATATAGAAGCATGTAGGTGGTATATTTCATAGAACTTAAATCTTCAAATAACTTACAGGTCAAGTCATCCTGAAATTGGTTATACTGGTTGTACTGACAGTTTGCATACACACACTATATATGTACCACATTAATACACATATTCACACATACGAATATACACAATCACACATACATGAATATGTACAACACATACATAAATATACCTACATCTTCACCCATACAAACAAGCACACATACATTTCCACATACACACATGTAGATACACACACATGACATTTATACACAGTCACAGGCATTCAGGTATACATACATAGAAATATACACACATGAGCACACATGTATAAACATACACAAGTGTACACATATATATTCACACCACAGATACATAAATTACACAAAAACACAGCACATTTAAACATCCATACTCAAGCACATGCAGACATATACACCCACAAACACACATACAGACACAGACACATACAACACATTATGCACACATAAATGCATTTATAACAACATGGATATACATATGCACATAAGCACAAGTATACATATATTCATATATGTAAACACAGGCATACACATACACATTTGTGTGTTCACACACATGTGACCATAGACACACGCACTTGTGCACAAGTACTAACATATACCTGCATACATGCTAATACATGCACGTCCACATACATACACACAGAGATGTGTATGCACATATGTACACTCATATAGACATTCATATACATGTATGTACACACATACATGCATGCACATGTACACATGCATGAACAATACACATACACACATATAACCACATCATTGCACATATACATATTCATACATATGTTCATATATACACACAAGTATGCACATGACACATTCCTACACATACACACAGGAAGGTAAGCATGCACAAACACAAAAATTCAGATGTATACATATGAATGCACACATGCAAAGGTGTATATAGATACACAAACTTGCACATGTTCAAACACACATACACATGTGCACACCTGTATATACATACACACATATACAAAGCACACATTCAAGAATATACACAAATAAAATCTCACACATGCATATATATATGTTTATATTTCCATGCACAAATGTACATGGACATACATAGAGAAACATATACATAAGAGCATTTTTACATATACGCACTAATGTATTTGTAAATTTATGCACACACTTGCCCATATACACACACACACACAAGTATGCACACACATACAAGCATGTAATGGCCAGCCATAATGCAGATTACCCAGAATCAGGCCATCCTGATTTCTCCCCATCCTAAAGCTAAGGGAACCTCGCGGAAGAAGGGGATGGTAAGATTGTGAGAACCTAAAGATGGGGAGGTTGACTGTTAGACAACACATTCCTTTCAGGTCAAGGATGCTGCATCCAGGAACTCACTCCTTACCAGACTTGCATGATGACTGAAATACCAACATGACGCTATAGACTATGAGAAAATGAAGAGAGGTAACAAAACACAGTGTAAATCTTAGGAACTGAGCTGGTTAAGTGAAGGGAAACGGCCCTATCAATGGGTGGCCCAGGAGGTATGCCACAGAGGTTGGAACCTCCACAAGAGTAAACAAGCCAGAGGGAACCCTGGGGTCCCTTGAAGCAGCCAGGCAGGAGAGTGGAAGGGAGTGTCATGGATTGATGAGGGGAAGGGAGGGAAATGGGAGGGAGGGAGGATGGAGGGAAGTGGAGATTAGTACTCTATGCTTGTAAAACTAAAAAATAAATAAATTTTATAAAAGATGTACAAGCATGCATATACACAAGAATATTTGCAACCATACAACTACATAACATATACAAAATACTGTCAAACATATCTACGAGATGTTCATATGAAAAATACAACAGTACAGAGGAAAGTATACATGCACATATAAACACATATATAAACACAAACATATATACACAAAAAATGCACAAATGCACACTCAAATATATACACTCATAACACAAACATACAGCATGAACATACATGCACATATAAATGCACATGCTTAATAATACACATGAATATACATACATAGAGATGTACATAGAGACACATATGGATACACATATAAACACCTTGAACACATGAAAACACATGTATATACACATGTGCAGAACAGATTCCAATATATGGTAGGCTTTTTTTTATTCTTATTATTTATTCAAGTGTGTGTGAGTGTGTGTGTGTGTGTGTGTGTAGAACCACGGACGAATTCGGGAACCACCATGGACACCTCCACCTCCTTGTTTACTCTGCCCCGGGATTCACAGGCTCCGCCCTACCAGGACCAGAAATGCAGGCCGCCCCCGCTTCCGCCCGGTCTCTATACGTGGGGTCTAGGATCCGAACTCAGGACCTTCTGCCTGCAAGGCAGAGGCTTAACCCCTGAGCCACCTCTCCAGCCCCTATGTGGTAGGCTTAAGTTAAACCTATTTCTTTTCACTTTGAATTAGTATGCATGCTTATATGTGAGAATATATGTGTCTATGTGTATTTTCGTATACATATGAAAATGTGTCATAGTTAAGCACAGGTGTCAACCTGACTGTTGAGGGTTTGAGCTCTGAGCACATTAGAGCTCAAAGTGAACCTGAAGGAGATTGTCTAGTTGATGGGGGTAGATCCAGCCCATGCTGGGTGGGACTAGGCCCTGAACAGGTGAATAAAATACAGAGAACTGGTTGAGGAAGTTGGCATCCTTCTGCACACTTGCCCAGACATGCTGGTCTGGCAAGTAAGGATTGTCCATCTCTCAGCATTATGTGATGTTGGTGCGGCGAGTTCCCTTGGCCCTAGTGTTGGTGCATGCTCTCCCGTCAAGCTGGACTGAGAACTCTAACTGAACTGTCATAAGGAAATAAACCCCTTGTTCCCTTAAGCCATTTGATTGTCATTTATCAGCAACCATGCAGGTGAACTGTAACAATACGTGTATGTGTTTGCACCTGTGAATATGTGTGCATACATCAGTATATGTAAACATATACATACATATACATAAAAATGTGTATGCTAACACACGTGTATAAACACATACATACCCATATATTCATCACACATATACCCAAGCACACACACATACATGCATGCATACACATACATGTACATACATATACAAGTAAAATATACACCTACATACATACAATCAGATTCATATATACATTCACACGTATACATTCACACACATTTAAACATATATGCACACACTTCCATGTACATGAACATAATGGCACATATACACACATACATACATATGCACACACAAATACATGCACTTATATACATGTACATACACATAAAAACACACAAACTGATAAAAGCTCATATGAATGTACTGATTCAGTTGCTGTTTAAAAACCTTTCAGTTGGAGGAAAGTTTTTCTTTTTCTAATGAAATCAACTTTGGGCTTCAAAGTCAACACCTTGAATCAGGCATGTGTATCTGTATAGACCTTTCACCAATGCCTTTACTGAGACAATGAAATCATTGCATAGTCTTGAGCCCAAATGTTAAGAAAACTGTGGCTAGAATAGAATACAAATAATCTAATATCATAATCTCTGACCCACATGCCAAAAAATAAGATTCAGCCATTGCTCCACTAAAAAGAACAGTTGCAAAGTAGATTTCAATATGTGGTAGGCTTAAGTTAAATCTGTTTCTTTTCGCTTTGAATGATTTCTGTCATCTATTAGCTTAATGTTCTTTCACTGAATTATGGCAAAAATGAAACTCAACACAGAACTGTCTTCCTCATATTTTTAGCATTTGACAAAAAAAGATCAATATTTTAAAAGGTCAAAATGATACTTCATTGCATATTTGCTTACTAAAGTCCAGATGCTGCCCTATAAACGCAAAACTAATGGGCTCATATTAAGGGTTCTGCAAGATCTGAGCACACTTTCAGTAGATTCTGTCTTCAAATAGTAACCTCACTGTGGACAAAGAAATAATAAGAGCCCACCACCAGATTTGCTTCTTTAAAGAATTGTTCCCCTTAAAAGATAAATAGAGTACTATCAAAAGGAGATACATATTAGTAGATGCTAAATAATGAAGCTCTAAATAAATGCTTACTAATTAAATGAATAATGATATCAATGTCATATTAACCATAGCAGATATTTTACATGGTATCTCATTTAATCGTAAAATAGTGTAAGAGGCTAAGTGGCATACACATTTTGCAAATGAAAAAAATTCAGTGATGGAATAGTTACTAACTTATCTGAGTTTCACCACTGAACCAAGAGGCATGGCTGCAGAGTTTTGCTCTTCCTAGAAAATTATCATTCCCTCTGGCTGCCATTTTTCAAGAAAGGTATTAGAAGTTCTCCCACTAATGCAATTTAAAAATAGATTGTGTGGGGTCAGCTAGATGACTCAACAAGTAAAAGTGCCGGCAGCAAGCCTGGCCACCTGAATTCAATACTCAAAACCTACATGGTAGAGAACATCTACTTCCAAAAGTTGTCATCTGACCCCTCTCTCAAATAAATAAGTGAATGAATGAAAAAACAAATGAATGAGACATAGTTTGAAACTAAATTATGTAATAAGTTCAGTCCAAAGGTGCTACAATTTCATTCCCACCTATTGCAGCCACTGAATCTGAAGTAGAAGAACCCTATCCAAAAGAGACCATTTAGGAAACTAAAGATATGAATCATTCATTGCCATTAACAACTTGTAGGTATCCTCGAATATTAAACTTATCAATATATGTCAAGGTTTTACTCAAGTACAGAAGTAGTCTCATACAGTAATTACAGCTATGTTCCCCACAGGATCATGAAAGAATTGATTCTAGGACACCCTGAGGAATCAGAATCGCAGGGAATCAAGTGTCTTATGCAACATGGAGTGATGTTTGTATATAGCCTGCATCTAGACTTCCCTATACTTTATTTTTTATTAGTTTTTTCTACTTTTACAAGCAAATTGAGTATTTCCCAGCTTCCTTTCCTCCCTCCTGCCTCCCATTCCCTCCCTTCTCTTCACTATTCCTTCCCATTCCCTCCCACTCTTCTACCCGCATGCCTCAATGGATCTCAGGGTTCACTCCAGCTTGTCTACTCCTGTGGGAGTTCAGGCCTCCATAGTGTAACAAGTTACCTCTTTTCAGACCACTCCAAAGATGTGTGCATTTCTCTTCGCTCATCCAGCTTTAGACCCAAAGGTTTCCACTGCGAGTTCCCATTCTATAGGTATAATAACAGCTGCCTACAGAGCCGTTTGATGACTGTCTTCCTACTAATAGGTTTATTGGCTGTCTTCTCTATTCATCTATTTCCTTCCTTTTTTAGGTTCTCATTCTAGTTTACAGTAAGAGGGATGGGTACAATTCTGACAAGCAGGTCTTGTAAACTTTCCTATACTTTAAATCATCTATAATGAATGAGGATGTTATATAAATAGCTATTGTGTTATACTGTTCACAGAACAATGATAAATAAAAGTCAGAATATGTTCAATATAGGCACAATCTTTGTCTTGTTTTCAGGCTCCAGTTGGCTGAGTCTGTAGATACAGAACCTACGGATATGGAAAGGCAACCATGCAGAAATTAAAGCCTACAATTTGACACCCTGGGGTGCCAGATATTTTCTTAGTGGTCTAAGAGAATGAAGCAATTTGGGAAGACATCCAGTTTGTAGTCAGAGAAAAATTTCATGAGGGAAAGAAACAAATCCCTGATGTACAATGAATTGTATATTAATGAGCCAGAAAAAGGGTTCAAAAACAGCCAATCTTGATGATAACAAATGCATGTCTTTCCAAATACAGTAGTTATTGGCCTCTGTTACAAACTCTGACTTCTACCATAAGTTACTGCGTTCATCTGTGCCATTAAAGCCAGCACTCAGAGCAATTGGAAAAAAAATGGTGTTTATATTTTAACACTGTTGTATTTTCAATTAAACATCTTGGCTGCTATTAAATTAGTTGAATGGCATGGCATTTGGAGCATGCAATTTGGTGTTATTTCTTGGTAAATATTTCTTCAAGGAGAGACCTATGTTTAGTTTAATTGCAAAAATGTCACTGACAATGAAATAAACTTAAATTTTGACCACAAATTATTATTAAGCTAAAGCTAAAAGCTTATAAAGGTTAAAGGCCAACAAATTCACTTAAAATGTATGTGTCTAGACTATCAGGGAACTCAAGAGAGATGGGAACATACAGTGGAAAACTTGGGGACTAAAGCTGGATGAGTGAAGGGAAATTCCCCTATCAGGGTGTGAAGAGAGGCAACTTGGTATGCCACAGAGGCCTGAACCCCCACTGACAAGCAAGAGGGAACCCTGGGATCCACAGAAGCAGACAGGCAGGACAGCGTGAGGGAGTGAGATAGATTAATGAAAGAAAGGGAGGGGAATGGGAGGGAAAGGGGATGGAGGGAAGCAGGGATAAGTACTGAATATGCTTATAAAACTACAAAAATAAAATAATAATTTTAAAAATATATGTGCGTGTCCCAAGAATTGCTTTGCTTTTATGCTACCTGAGTCTTTGAGGACTTGGGTTGATTTGACTGAGGTGGTGGACAGTGAAGATGCAGAGGGGTCCAAGCGAGATGACTAGGCTGCCGCTTTGCCCTTTCACCCGAAAGGCCCACAGGCCAGGCTTGAAAGAGAGCACAACTGAACCAGTTTGTTTTGCTCCCTCACAGCTGCAGTTCCCTGACTGGTCCTCCTCCCTGGGTCACTCTTCATAGCTAAGAATCTCTGTTCCAGCTGCATATGTAATTTCTAAGGTCTTAGCAACATTTCACCAGAGCAGGGGAAAGCTCTCAAGAGACTCCACACCTCCCTGAGGGACTATTGAAGAGGGGGAGGAGGGGCACTACTTTCCTCATTGGTATGTCCACTGATATATTATCTATTTTCTAGCAAGGGCCCAAGCACATGCCATTAAAGGCAATGCAGATGAAGCTCATTGGATTACACACTCAAAAAGAAGTGTATTAAGAAGGGAGATGATAAAGTCTAGCATCTGTTAAGGGCACCGAGATCCCTGGAGGCAAGGGATTGACAGCCATAGTAGTGCTCCTATGCTTAAGGGGAACAAGAGAAAGGGCTTATGGAAATGCCACTGGGTCCTTATATGTCATCGGAGAGGAGGACCCAGTGGAGAGTCAGGCGTACACAATAAAGGACTCTCTGGGAATTAGGGGGGAGGCACTGGGGGATGGGGAGGGCGAGGAAGGGGAGGAGGGGGTTTGGGGGAGGAGAGGGGAGGGAGGGAACTGGTAAAAAAATTTTTAAATGTATAATTACATTTTTAATAAAAAAAAAAGAAGGGAGATGGTAGGGAAGAAGGTTTTCAGTAGGAAAAGGAAGTAGTGTGATTAGGTAATAAGGGGTAAAAATTACATAAATTCATTGTATTTGTGTATGAAATCCTAATAGAATACAATTTTTTAAAAAAATTTAAAAAGGGGGCTGGAGAGGTGGCTCAGGGGTTAAACCTCTGCCCTGCAGGCGGAAGGTCCTGAGTTCGGATCCTAGACCCCACGTATAGACGCCGGCTGGAAGCGCGGGCGGCCTGCGTTTCTGTTCCTGGTAGGGCGGAGCCTGTGAATCCCAGGGCAGAGTAAACATGGAGGAGGTGGAGGCGGTCCATGGTGGTTCCCGAATTTGCCCGTGGTTCTACACACACACACACACACACACACACACACACACACACACACACTCGTGCATGCACACACGCATAATTGAATAAATAATAAAAAAATTTAAAAAGACATAAACAGAGAAGAGAACCCTCATACACTACTGGTGGCAATGCAGACTCATATGACTGCTCTGGAGATTGGCATGGTGGTTCCTAAAAAAGTTAAGAATTGAAATGCCATATCACCCAGCTATACCACTACTGGGAATATTTCCCAAGAATGTTCATCTTACTATAGAGACACATATACATCCATGTTCATTGCACCACTATTCTCAACAACAAAGTTACAGGACCAATCTAATGCCCAACAATTGATGAACGGATAATGAAAATGTGGTACATATATACAATGGAATACTATGCAGCTATCAAAAAATGAATTAATGAAATTTGCTGGTAAATGGATGAAGTTGGAAAAAGTTATACTGAGTGAAGTATCCCAGACCCAGAATGGCAGATGTTCTCCCCTATAAGTGCAACCCTCAGAATGACATACTCAAGGAGAAATCTCTAAAATATACATTATAACTGCAAAGGATCATAATATGAGGGGTAGGGTAAAGAAGACCCCAAGACAATGGAGACAAAGGAACATAGTTAAATGACTAAATAAAAGCCACTACTAAGAAAAGCCCATAAATATTGAGACATCCAATCCTGTCCACCATCAGTTTCCTTTCCATCCACTTTTTTGTTTAGATTAGTTCACACTGGTCCACATGTGTTCCCTGTCATGTGTGAGGAGCAGTTGCTGGGGGTTAGTAAGCAGGTGGTTGGTTACCTGGAGGCCAAGCCCACTCTCTACTGTGTCTTATTCCTGTTCCTCTATCTCCTTTAAGTCTTTTCTTATATAAAGGCCTTTTTGACGGTTTTTAGCTTTAGATAAGAGAGGATCTCAATACCTAGACAGGATGCAGCCTAGTACAGTAGAAAAACAGTGAAATAGACAACAGCCAACTAGAATACAGGCAACCATGCAATGTTCATCCAGAATCATGTTATCCAAATCTCTCCCCATCCTAAGGCTCAGGGAACCTTGAGGAAGAAAAAGATGTTAGATTGTAAGAGCCTAAAGATGGGAGGTCTGCCACTGGACATGACATTCCACTCATGCCAGGGCTGCTGCATCCAGGAACTCACTGCAATAAGACTTGTTAGTACCAGACTTGCACAATGGTTGATACACTAACATGCCCCCCATAGACTAACAAGGATCTCAGGAAAAATAATTACATGCAATTGGAGCCTTAGGGTTTTGAACTCACAATTCTCCTGCCCCAACCTCTCAAAGGCTGAAAGCATAGGGCATGCCACCATTCCTGGACGTCTATCATTTTTAATGTTTACTTTCTGAGGTCTGCCAACTCTCTAGATTCTGACATAGAATTCTAAATTTAGGAGAAGCAAGCTTTGTGAATAAGGTCTACCTCACATGCCACACAGTGTGCAAACCAATAATCACAATGGTGAAATGATCTGAGAGCTTTTACTCTTGCCAAAAAATGAGGGAACAAAAGGTTATGCACCCCTCAAAAAATTACCCATTGACTTAAGATGGTAGACACTCAGGTGTGGCCACCACTCCCTTTGAAATTTGCAGCTGACATAGTAACTTACAGTCCAGCACTGAATCCCTTTATTGTATTACTTGCCTTTGAGTATGCTAAGTGCAATAAAAGTACAAGAATTTGACAGAGAAAAGGAAGAGATTATTTTAGGGCAAGAGTGAAATGATATCAAATTCAACAATTTACCAATTTTTGCCAATTTCCTGAATTTTCCTTTGCTTGAGGGAAATAATCTAGTCCTTCCTTCTTAATTTACTTCAGTCGACTCAAATACCTTCAATTATGATGCAAGTATCAAAAACCGCCGTGCTAACTGGGTGACACAAGAGAGTATGGTGGTGTCTACAGTGGAAATGAAAAGTTGTTAGCTTTTGATCTCCAGTACAGTACAATCTGAATGCAATTCTATTTAAGAACTATTACATTCAGTAGTTAATGAAACATGCTTCAGTACATGCTTTTTAGTGATCTAGAAAGAATCCAACTGAGGGGCATCATTACTCAAACTCTTTCCAAATTTTGTAAATTTTATATGATAATGGTAGCGATTAGTTTGGTTACTTAAAGGTCTCTTAATAGAGAGAGTGAATTGGAAACATCTAAGCAAGAAAGAGAAAGAAGAGTTCTGCTTAGATATTTAGAAACTCAAAGTCAGAAAGTGTCCATTGTCAACATTCAAACAGATACAACTTTAAATTGTTTTGTTTTGAAAAGAACTTAGCACTTCCAGTGCCTGCCTTCAAGTGATATTATGAATATTAATCATGAAAGTGTCTTACAGGTACTTTGAAGATGAAAGAGGACTAATTAGTATAAAGCCATGAAGTGGCAGCCAAGACATCCATAATAATTAGAGAAAAACAGGAAGGAGGCACCACGAAAAAATTTGGATGCAGTACAGCAATGTATTCGTGTTTGTGCAAACCTTTTAAAAATGAAAGCCCGTGAACTCCCCTTCAAATGAAAAAAGGCTCAACTGTGTCTTTAATTAGATCATTCTATTGGAGCACAATATAGTGATAAAGAAGATTTAATAAAGCATTTTGTCTTTTTACTACTTTGATTTCATGCAACATATCTGCTCTTCCGAGCAAGATGTTTAACTTCAAAAGAGGTTTTTGTTCACCCTCCCCTCTAGCCAATAAATAACTGCAAAGTAGAGAGAAAAACCAATATACTTGGAACATCCCTATGTTGCTGAGTGGTGAAACAATTTGTCATATTTTCTACTGTGGACACTGGTCTTTGATTAGTTTTTCACTTTTCTTCTATATCTGAGGGACTTTGTACAAGCTTAACTGTTGCCAGTTATTGGTTCAAATTTATGCTAAAGTAATTTTGAAAAAAAGTCATTATCTAACAACCAGAGTAAGATTTCCCTATTGAACATGATTCAATATAAGACTGGGAATTCTAGGAATAAACAAAATTAGGTCATAAAACTGCTGGCATAGAATTTTCTGTATCATGATCCTAAGTGTCTTTTTATCCACAGATCTGTAATTTAAGGCTGTGGCCAGACTATGCTTGGAAACACATAAATGGACTATTTAGAAGGTTTTAGAATTGATTCTTTTCATTTGTTTGGTTTTCATAGTCTTCTTAACAATAATATTAGCATGGATGATAAGATTAGTCTGGATGTAAGAAAATTTCAAATAAACCCCATCCAAATAAACTGGTGTGTGTTAAGTGAGTAGTCTGAGTAAAGATGAGGAAAAGAAAGATAAACAGGCAGAGCAAATAAAGCTAAAGAGCATCAATAAGGATGGGAGAATGTATATCCAATCAATTGTCCAAACTCTTTTAAATTGAAAATTTCTTAGATTTTCTTGCCCATAATCAAAACTTAGCTGAATCAATAAATACCCTAGCTCTCTGGAAAGTTGGTGTAAGTTCTCATGTAAACAAACAAACAACACAACAGAAGGAACAGGAGGAAAATGAGAAGACAGAGGAGGAAGACAGGATAGAAGAATGAGGGGTGGGTACAAAGGAGAAAAAGAAGGGGGAAGAAAGGGAGAGAGAGGGGAAAGAAGAGAGGTGGGAGAGGAGGAGGAAGGAGGGAGAGGAAGAAGAGAAGGAGAAGGAGGAGAAGGAGGTGGAGGTGAAGGAGAAGGAAGAAGAGGAGGAGAAGGGGTAGGGGAAGGGAAGAGGAAGAGGAAGAAGAGGAAGAGGAAGAAGAAGAAGAAGAAGAAGAAGAAGAAGAAGAAGAAGAAGAAGAAGGTGCTCAGTATACAGTTATTAAATGACAGTAGAAACTCTAAGTGACTTCATAATAGTTCTTTTGGTATGGCACAAATAGATTTAAATTAAATAGCCATCCCACAATAAGTCACTGCTCTCTACAGTTACCACCTGACTCCCTTACTGTTGTGTTTATGTCTTTGAAATTGGAAAGAGTTGGATTCAAGCACTACTTTCAGCATTGTCTGTAAAATTGGACAAAATGATGCAACTCTTCCCACATCCTTCAAGTTCAGCTCACCATTTGTACACTTTCTTACCATAAAGATTATATCTAATAAACTGCACATGTCAAGTAAAATTGTTTCATTATCTATTGCTCATAAATTCCTCAAATGCAATTAGTCCTTTATTGGAGGAGCTTTTAACTGGATGCCTGAAAGTATGTAAATGCAGTTTTAAAATGAAAATTTCTAAGAAATATATTATATTTCATTGAATGACATAATTCAACTCATCATGCTTCTTGCAATTAGAAAAATGAGGCCCAAAACCAAACCTGGTGTTGGACAGCTTCTGGGAGTCAAGCCCCTTCTGTAAAAGGGACTAATAAAAAGTACTTACTGGAAAGGAATCCTGCTGACACAAAAAGACTAACACCCACTCTTCAATCCTCAATGGGTGCACTGGTGGAGACAAAGCCAGACTTCAACTCTGGGTAAGCCTGCAGAAGATTGTCTTGCTTGTGTAACTCATGTGGGAAGACATTTGGCTTGGTGCTATTTCCTGTCTAAGAAACTGGCAGACTTGCAGGCAGGCGAGCAAGCAAGCATACATACATTGGTCCTTGCCATTTGTTCTTGTTATGGACATAATGTGACCAGTTCCCTCAGCTGATGATGATGTGACTCTCCTGCCATGAGGGACTGCAGCCTGGAATTGTGATCCTTATGAAGATCCTTTCTCCACTAAGTTGTTGGAGTTAGATGATATAACAGGACCCAGCCCAATCTAGCTTAAGCCAATAGGAGAATGTTTTTTGGAAAATAAATAAATAAATAAGCAATCTGATGGAACCCAGTAGTCTTTCCAGGACCAGAAGAGCCATGAAGAGCCGTAACAATTGTCTTCCTCTCCCTGTTCCTCTCTATCTTTCCCTCTACACTGCTCACTGATAGGATGACTGTCCAGCAGCAACTCATGTTTTGCATATTAGGATATCAGTTTCAGAAATTCATTCTACATGAAGTTCCAGATTGGTTGGAAGTGATTCTGAAGACCTTTTCTTGAAACAGATGATACTCACAACTCTGCTAGAGGCTGAGTTAAACAAAGTTCTCAGGAAAAGATGTTATCATGAGGATCATTATCATAAATGCTTCAATGATAAAAGTAATCACAAGTTCTGACTAGAAAGTAAAGCAAACCAATTCTGAGTCTCAATACATGGCAAATATGGCATTGGAAATATTCATATATCACCAGCCTAAAAAAAGGTAAACATTCATGAGAAAGACTGAAAGGTAGATATCAAGAAACTTCAGTCACAGGAAGGAAAAGAATAGTTCTAGTCCTCTATCAGGTTTGGTTCTAGACCCCTCCCTAATGTTAGTATGGCTCAGAGCAAAAATGCAAAGACTAGGATAACATATGTCTAAATAGTTAAGATTACAAATCAAGCTTACAACCTGCTAAATTATTTTATTCTCTGGCTTTGGGAAATCATAGTAACTTGGAAGACTTCCTCAACTCCTGGAATTTGCACCTTGGACCTGGCTACAGGAGAACACTGACCTAGGAACCACTTCTTGTTCCATCCACCCCAATTCTGGCAGGAGCCTCACACTGTTATGTAGACACCTTATCATACAACCAAGCCACATCACTTCTGATTAGCTCCTGCTTAGGTTTGGGTGTAAGAAGCATACACCTTAGAAAATAGCTGCTTAAAAAATAATTTCAGAGTCCAGGCATAGTCTAAGACTTGGTTTCTCAATCTCTCAATAGCAGCATTTTGCATAAGATTTCTTTCTTACTCTAAGGAAAGAAGGAAGCTTTATTGTACATCCTAGATATTTAAAAAATATTCCTGGTCTCTATCTACAAGGTATTAGCACCACCCTCCCAAAGATGTACCAGGCAAAATATCTTCTGATTTTGAAAATGTGTCCTAATGGGAAATTGGTCCCAATTTTGAATTACTAGTCTTGAAAGGAAAAGCTTGCTCTGGGAGGAGACTTGGAGCTAAAGAAATGTTAGGGTTGGCCGGAGTTGAGGCAATGGAGGCTTAAAGAAAGAAGAAACAGGATATAGAATAGCAATGCTGGGTTTTCATCTCCACAGAGTTGTTTTCTCTGATCCTCCTAACAATTCAGCAAAGTACCATTAACTCAGCTCATCAATGAGGAAATCAGTTGTAGAAGAAATTACTGAATTTCACACATACAGAAACTGACAGAACAAGATTTCATTTCAGATCTATCAAATTCTTTCCTGGGTTATGATTCAGTTAACATGAAGCCAGATTAGAATCTCAGCTCCTGAAGTGACTCAGGAGACAGTTTGCAATTAAAGAGCAAAGCAGGAACACCAGATGTAGTGACATGCACTTGTAATCCTAGCCCTGGAGAGGCTGAGGCAGGAGAATGGAGAGTTTGAGGCCAGCTTGGGCTACATGGTAAGTTTCAGGCTAGTCTGGACTTCATGAAGAGGCCCTTTCTCAAAAAGAAAACAAAACAAAAGAGACCAATAACAATGCCTAAGGAGAATTTCTAAGATGTTAAAGAAAATTTTAAATTTTCCTCTTGATTTTTAACACTAACATTCACTCATATCATAAATATGTGTTTAACTCATTAGCCCATATAAAATGAGAATATACTTTCTAAAAACCTGTGAAGATTTTACATGTGCAATTAGGTAAAGTCATGCTAGAAAGCATATAACTAAGTCTACATAACTATGTGAATAAAGCCGTAAAATCATATAACTGAATTGTTTTAAGACCAAAGGGGTATGTCTTCTTTATGTTGAATCTCAAACAATACATAAAACACAAAAACTTTGGGAAATTTTTTTGAATGGATGATTTAGCTTTGGATTTGTCTAGGTAACTTTAGTTCAAGAAAACATATTTTCTCACCCACTGGATAATTTGCTTCACTTTTTATTTTGTTTTCAGTATTTAAAAGCAATTTCAGAAAAAAAGTCTTGGAATTTGTCACATTTAAAATTTTTTTTACAAATTTTGTGTTTAGTGCACCATTCACATTAAGCAATATATGCAGCCAAACTAAGCTGTGGCAAACTAAGCTGAAATACGTTAATAAATACATTTGCATGCACTGGGCCAAAGGTAATAGTATGTAGGGGCAAAGGTTAAACAGTTGGAGTCCCTGGTTTAATAGCAGACCTCAACTGTTATTTAAATGTCACAAATGTCAGTGTTCGTCTTCAAATGGTATTACAGTAGGATTAGTGTCCTAAGCCTTGTTCCAATTTATGGAGAATCAGGGAGAATGATTCTCGTCAACTTAGTCCAAAGCAGAGAAGATTGATTTTCCTTTACCACTCAGTCTGCTTTTATGAGTTTTCCAGACCCTATCTTTCCCAGCCTGCATTTTAGATGGAAACTGCCAGATCTGCTTGGGAGCCATATGTGCACAACAAACCTGGAAGAGTTATGGCACTTCGAGAAGCCAACAGAGAAAAATCCTACCACTCTCCACGGCCTTCCCCCACCCAGGTCTGCCTGCAACCAGAATCAGCAATGGCTGACATCAAGGAACAGGTGTAGGACCAACCAGTTTAGTTCTTCACCCAACATTCTGAAGGCAGAGAGCCTCAGGACTAGGGTAGATAAGTACTCCCTATTAGCATAATCTGTCTTTGCTCATTGAGGAAAAGATATGTGATTCGGAATTGCTTCTAATACTTATTAAAGCTTATCATCATTTTAAAGCTTTGTCATTTGTAGCAAAATGCATGTATTTGAACTCCTATCATGTGTCAAACACAAAACACACATTTTCCATCTAATGCTTACAGAGTTACATGAGGTAAGTAAGATACTTAGTGGATAGAGGCTTGACTGTACTGAGTGCTCTCTATCTGGAGATTGCATTGAATGTCTGATTTCTTACCTTGAAGTAGTAATTTTTTCAAATATTCTTACTACAAGCTCTCTAGGGTTTTAAACAAAATATGAATGGGACTGAAGCGCACACAACTTAGCAAGGATGATCCAATTCTATATCCCTCCTTCTTGTGGAGAGGGAAAAGCAAAATGTTCTTTGGGGCTGAGTTTTCATCCCAACGTGGATGATATGGCTCAAGAGTTTCAATATTTCCTGTTATGCCTCCAGATGAGTAGGAATGGCCATTTGAGGCGTCAAACACTGGTCATGAGAAGTACAACGATCCTTCCCAAAGCCTCTTCTCCTTCAGAGTTTTGGAAGTGCAGCAAGAGAGATTTCCAGGCTGGGAACGTACCTAGGTTGACACAGTGCTTGCTCTGCTTGAAGCCCGTTCTGCATAAAGATCAAAAAAGGTCAAGGGTGTATGTGGAGTGTAGTGTGTGTGTCTGTGTGTGTGTGTGTGTGTGTGTGTGTGTGTGTGTGTGTGTGTACTTTAGGGCCATCCAGAGCTGTGCAAGATCTTGTCTCAAAAACAAAGTGATTCTAGATAGAAAGTGAATCCTATCACACCACAAAGAAAACAAGGATGATTTCAGATACATGGGGCTGCTTCAAGTTTTATGAAGGAAAGAACTAGAAACAGTAACCAGGGTCACAAGCAAAGCTTCCCCAGTCCAGCCCTTTCCATCTCCCAGGTCTCTTCAATGTATTGAATTTCAGAAAGGAAATAAACCTCTCCTTGTATTAGAGGCTGTGGGTGTGAGGGTGGTGTACGACCCTGGAGAGTTCGTAGCAAAAATCTTTGAGAAAAATCACTATTTTGAGGTAAAGAATCAGATATCTAACATGATCTTCAGGTAGAGAACATTCAAGACACCAGGCTCCTTTCCACTAAGTATTGGCAGAAGTCTACTGCATATCTTTTTCTCCTTTCCTCATTAGAGTTTGGTCAAATGACAAATAATAGTAAAGATCCAATGACCTTCTGACAAGATGCTGCAAAAATACAAGTAGAATGATTCCACGTTACAAAAAAAAAATAGTTGAGTCCTTAACAATAATAAATCCGGGGCTGGAGAGGTGGCTCAGGGGTTAAGCCTCCGCCTTGCAGGCGGAAGGTCCTGAGTTCGGATCCCAGATCCCACGTATAGACGCCAGGCGGAAGCGGGGGCGGCCTGCGCTTCTGGTCCTGGTAGGGCGGAGCCTGTGAATCCCGGGGCAGAAGGAGGTGGAGGCGTCCATGGTGGTTCGCGAATTCGTCCGTGGTTCTAAACACACACACACACACCACACACACACAGACACACACGCGCGCGCACATACACACGCACATACACACGCACATGCGCACAGTTGAATAAATAATAATAATAAAAAAATGTTTATCAAAAACCCTAAGTGTTCAAAATAAAAAGTAAAATATAAATTATAAAAAAAACAATAATAAATCCTTTTCATACTGTAAACATAAGACACTAAGTATTGCTATGCACAAGGCATTGTTAGGCACTTTCACGTGGTTAACCTGTTTTTGTTTTCCTTACACAGCCCTGTAAGGTGGAAAATGTTACATAACCCTTTCACCAGGAGAAACATGAATTTTGGCACATTCCCTATAGCTAAAAAACAAAAACTCTAAATTGGTCTTTTGATTCTGAAACTCTTGCTCTTCAGTCAGATAGGCTAAAGCATAAAAACAGTGAGCTTAAGAGAGATCTCCTCTCCCCCCCCCAAAAAAAAAAAAGAAAAAAAAGAAGACTAAGAACTGGCTCAGCTGGTAAAAGTACTTGCCATGCTAGCTTAACAACCAAGGAATACAGGAGTCAAAAGGTAGCTCAGAGGATGAGACTCCTCGTCACAAACCTGGCGACCAAGTTCAATTCCTAGAAGCCCACGTGGTGGAAGGAGAGGACCAATTTTTAAAAGTTGTCCTCTGACCTCCACAAGCATGTGTATGCCTTCTCTCTGTCTCTCACATAATTAATAACACAATAATTTTTTTTAAATTTAAAAAGCTGAATGCAGTGGCATCCATCCATAATCCCTGCACTCCTATAGGAAAGTGGGGAACAAAGTCAGGAAAATCAACTGAAAGCTCAAAGACCAACTCTCCCAGAACATGTTCACAGAGGCAATGTCTCAATAAGAGGCTAGACAAGGACTGACTTTGGAAAGTTGTTTTTGAACCTCCACATGTACACTATCATATAAGCCCATCCATACTCACACATGTACACACACACACACACACACACACACACACACTAAATAAGTTTAAAATTATTAAAAATACAAAATGCTGGTGACTATAACTTTTTAACTTTTGTATATTTCAGCATTGACAGTTCAGCACTTCAAATAGACCACATGAACAGTTGCAAAGATAAGACTTGTGCAGAGGTTTTTATCAATCATAGACTAGTCACACAAAGCCTTGTTTGGATAGGTGTAAATTGTTCCCGTGAATAGTATCCAGATTCTACACACTGCTGACTAGATAGAAGTGGTAAAGATTTACCATGATTTTTCTTTTTAGTAAGAGGAAGATTTATTTCAGTTCATGGATTCAAGCTTTAAGTCTAAAATTAGCAGTCTCCAGTGCTTGGGATCTATGGGTAAGAAAAATATCATGGAAGTATAGGGCAGAGGAGGTTGTTCATCTCAAAGAGTCAGCAAGCAAAGACTGCGTAAAGGGACTGGGGCCAAAGAGTGCTCTTCAAAAATATATTCTCGGTTGACCTCTTACCATCACAAATTTTTTTATTTCTTTTATTATTAATTTATTTATTTACAAACAAACTTGGTTTATCCCTTTGCCCTGATCCTTTCACCATTCACACATCCTTCTCCCACTCTCCCCTGCTCTGCCTTCCCCCACCCCCACCCAATCCCCACCTCTTGTCCCTCTGCTTGTATATATCACAGGACTCCCTTTGGAGTGCTTGTGTTAGCAAGGGAGTCAGATTTCTGTTGAACTTCATGTGGCTTTTCAGTGGGCAATGTCATATATGGGAAGATTTCTCTTCCTTTATCCAGAACCTGCGTCTGAGACACTCTCTGAAAGCAGCTGTTTCTTCTAAGTTCCTAGATAGTCCTTGGGGTGAATGTTAATAAGTCAGCCATTGTGAGATTTTGATGGTAGAAGTTCCCAGTAACCTTCTGGGCACAGCAGTCCTGTCTTAGCTGGAGTGTGTTGGTCTGGAGTATTTCATCTCATCTTTAGGCTCTTACAATCTTGCCACCCAAAAGGTTCCCTGAGTTTTGGTGTGGAATAAGATTTTGATGGACTGATTAGGGCTGAGTATTCCAGGTTCCCTGACATTCTGTACTCTGGCCTGATGTGATTTTCTGCCTTGTCTTCCATTGTAGTAGGATGCAACTTGTTTGATCTCTGAGAGCTTTTCATATTTAAGGGTTAGAAAAGGAGTGTCTCAATGGTGTTATATTATCAACCTTTTATAGTTAGCACTAAAGTAACTAAAGTAACTGTTCTTGTCCATTTATCCCTCTTCTACTGTTATTTGGATAGGTTTACATTATCAGGGCATGATTTCCCTGCCATTAAGGGTATTACAAATCATTCAGAGAGTAGTTGCTTTCCCATGGGTCTTACATACCTCTGTTGTTCCTATAGATTCTCTCACTAGAGTTGTAACAGTTTATAGCATTCACTACTGGTATAGGCCCTTGATTGTTCTATTTCCCCTGAGCCTCTTGCCTCTTCTTTTTTTTTCCTCCCTTATCTTTTATTAAGATCTTTCACTTTCTTCCCTTCCCTTAGACTTTTCTTAATAGTGGCCTTATTTATCTATTTACCTGTGTTCTTTTGTCTCTACTCTCTCGGGGTCTTCTTTCTTATACTCCCCAATTTATGTTCCTTTATGACTATAATAGATATTTTTACAGAAATTTCCCTTTGACTACATCATTATGAAAGCTTAGTACTAGGTTCCATTCATAAGAGAGAACATTTGACATCTGTCAGTCTATGTCTGGTATACTTCACTCAATATAACTTCTTCCAACTCCTTTTATTTATCAGCAAATTTCGTTGATTCATTTTTTGATAGCTAAATAGTATCTCATTGTGTATATGTACCACATTTTCATTAATGATTCGTCTACTGTTGGACATTTAGGCATTCCATGGCTTTGCTATTATGAATAGAGCTGCAATGGGCATGGATGTATATGTGTCTCTATAGTAGGATGAAATATTTTGGAGGAATATTCCCAGTAGTGATATAGCTAAGTCATATGACATTTCATTTTTAACTTTTTTAGGAACTACCATACTGATCTTCAGAACATCTGTACAAGTTTGCATTCCCACCAGCAATATATGAAAGTATCCTTCTCCCAACAACCTTTCCAACATTTGTGATTGTATGTGTTTTGGATTACAGTAAGTTTGACCTGGATGAGATGATATCTCAAGATGGTTTTGATTTGTATTTCCCTAATGGCTAGGGAGGTGGAATATCTTTTAAGATATTTATTAGACATTTTAATTTCATCCTGCAAAAGTTTCTTTTAAGTTCCAAGACAAATTTTTCTAATTGGACTGACCATCATATATTTTTAATTATTGCTAAAGTAACTATAACTTGATCATCAGGCTATCTGTGCAGTTTAGGTTTATCTATCAATTTGGTTTCATTCATTGTATTCAATTTTTTCTATAAAGTCCTGTTTTCAATAACTCATGAATACATGTAAGCCCTACATGCACACACACACACACACACACACACACACACACACACACACAAAACCTAGTTGGAATTGAGCAAGTATGAGGAAGGACAGTAGAATTCAAGGCCAACTCATATTTTATGTTCTCAAGGCTGGAATTAGTACAAAATCATTTTTGCTTTAATTAATATCCAACTTTAAGTGAGTATTGAAACTCCTCTACTAATGGAAGGTTGTTATTTCAGAAAATCACAAGTGGCCAAGGTGCAGAAAATAAGTGACTATGGGTTGCTTGGCTTTAAACAGGATTCTAAGCCACCCTCACACTCAGGGACATCCCAGAAGAGGAAGCAGTACGTTGTAAGAACATGAAGTAGAGCAGGGCAATGGAAAATTGCTGTCTTCTGGACATGGCAGGGCTACATGCACGAATTCACTGTGGCTATGAATATTTCCACAAGATCTGCATAGGATTTGTCCTATCAACATTTCACCATGCAAGAGGAAAGATCTCAAGAGACCCCACACCTCCATGAGAGAGTGATAAGAGTTAATTCTGATGGGAAGTAAGGGAAGATGCTTTCTTCAATGATATACCCACTGACATATGATTCATGCTTCAACAAGGACTCAAGCACATGCTATCAAAGGCAACCTAGATGGGTTGCTCATGCAAAAAGACAAGAAAATAGCAGGCATGGAAGAAGAAGGATTGTAATGGGAAAAGGTGGGATGGGATTGGGCCTTAAGGTGTGAAAATATCATAAATTCACTGTATTCACATATGAGAGATTAAAAGAATAAAAAATTAAAATAGTACAAAATCTAACTACAAAATCTAACTTCTTGATGAAACCCAATTAAAAGCTCTCCTCAAAAAACACCAAAAATAAAATAAAAACAAAGATAATAGTTTTAAGACACTGAAAACTCCTTTGCTAAAACTTAACATTAATAAAAGCAAAAGAAAAAATACAACCCCAACCATGATGGGAGGAAAAAAATACTTGTCTTTGATGTAGATTTTTACATTAGTTATGGGCATTAGTAAGGAACCTAGAAGTACTAAGGAGACGACTCCATCAGCATAGTGCTTGTTGAACAAATGTGAGGGCCTGAGTTTGATCTCCTACAACCTTCACCTGAAAAAGTGGGGTGCATCAGCATGCACATGTAGCCCCAGAACTAGGGAGGCACAGACAGGAGGATCCCTGGAGTACTGTGTATACACATGTGTACATACACACACAAACACTGAGGAATTTAGTGTACACTATCATATTTATTAATTTGGGGAGAGATATGGTCTGCATTTCAAAGGGTGCTCTTGTACCCCAGCAATCAAGCATCTTACTGCCTCAACTTCTTGTGTGCTGGTGCTCCATATAGCACCCAGCCTGAAACAATTTTTCAGTAAAAAAACAACATAAACTATTTCTAAGTGAGAATTTAAATTTATGTTGTAAGTGATCAGATCTTTTCTTGATGTCTGTGACAGAAAGTTGTATGCTTTCAACACTTTTCTTCTTTACTGGAGTGATAAGCATCCATATCCCTCCTGTATTTGGTTCACAGTGGATCTAAGAAGCTAGTGTATGCTCTCTGGCAGGGCAGCAGCATTCTGGTGAGACGTGAAGGATTGGGGGAGTCTTCTTTGAGGATCATGGATACAGAGGGAGTGATGGAAGGGAGAAGCAGAGCCCAGACAGAAATATGATCTTAGGCTACAGAAAGGCTTTTCAATTTGTAACAAAAATCCAATTCAAGACACAAATTAACCTTTTCTTAGTTCCTTAATAATGTGAAAATAATGTCTACATTAAGCTATAAAATAAAACCATTCCATTAAGAAATTAAAAATATCAGTATGAACTTTCTGATGGTAACTGTATAATAGCTCTTTTGTTAGTGTGCAAAGCAAGTGAGTCCAGGAAATATTTTGATAGATTAATACTCAAATGAGCAGCAACTTAAATTTTTCCCGCACAGTAATACAATCTGCTTTATTGAGTGCTGAACAGAATGCTGCAAAAATACCCACGGGACAACAATCTCTACACTGTTACATTTTAGCAGGTGGAATTTCAACTGGTCAAAAACCCGAAATTAGGAAACTACTCTTCCAAGTATCTCCAGACTGCTCTGTTTGGTGACTGGAAAACTGTAACAGATTGTCTCAAGGATAGGATCAGATCTTGAAACAATCTTTTGTTTCCTAGGACATTCCAAAGAAGTCTTTCTGCAGGGTCAATAACTCAACCATGCATTATACCGTTGAAAAAGGAGGAATGGTGGGATGCCAGTAGAGGTTGATCATGAGATTTATGAAGATTAAATCTTGCTTCTTCATCGCTTCACAGCTTATCTAAAAAGCAATAATGAGAATTACTAGATACATCAAAGAGAGGAGACCTCTTCATTGCAGAGAATAACAAAAAAACTAAGCTACAGATATAAATTAACTCCACTATAGTTATGTTTCTGCTAAGATAACTTTAAGTATTTTAATTTTAAAATTACCTGCCATTAAATGAGATAACAAATTGTTCAGCCCTCTTGGACACAAAAGTAGCCTCATGTGTCACATGAACTCAGTGGGCCGAGAAGAGCTATAAAGCATCTCATACAGCGTCACAACGATTATTCACATCTGAATAATAAATTGCATGTCATACAATATGTGATAGCCATCTCTTCTGCTAAAGTTATAGCTAAGAAATTATTGGTCTCCCTTATCTGAAAGACCAAAAGTAGTGTGAGATCAAAGGAGGCAATAATAATGCAGGAAGCAATTTAAAAAAAAAAAAAAATATCCTCGGCAGATGAGAAAATGATTTGTAAAGGTGAAGAGTAGTAAGTGCCAAGCATATCCTAGGGTCACCTAGGCTAGAACAAATATTTTTGGCAGTATTTCCAATAAAACATTTGCAATAGAAAGAAATTTTTTTTAAATTACCACATTTCCAAATCAGGGATCACTCCTGGAAACTGAGCAAAACAAAACAAAAAAAAAGTACATGAAGCTGTTTTTACAGACATTTTTAGGACTTAGAAAATATCTGTAATGACAAATACGTGATTATATGAATTTCTTCCATTGAAAAGAGAAAAAGACTTTGAACTCTACTCCAGAAGCCCCACTGGCCAATTAGGTGTCTATAAAGAGTCAATAACATGGGGCCTCTGGCCCTTGCCAGCTCATGCTTTCTGAATCAGACTCCAGGCTGGGCACAAGAATGAGTCAAAACAAACAGATATACAGTTTAGTTCAACAACTGCTCTCTAAAGAAGGCAACATGTTAAATTACTTTATCTCCTTACCATAGCACTCCTACAGAAAAGATTTGGAATTCAACAACATAGTTCACTACCATCCTTAAAGAACTACAGAGACATAACATGCCACTTGGCTTTACAATTTTTCACACTTCTCAATAAAAGACTTTCTGTCAAAAAAATTCATCACATACAAGTTAGGTAAGAGCCAATATGCTGGTACATAATTAAAAACCTAGTACTTGGAAGACTGAAACAAGAGGACCATGAGTTGAGGTCAGCCTTAGCTACAAGGTAAGTTAAGCACCTAAGGAAAAGGAAAGAAAGAGAGAAAGAGAGAAAGAGAATGGGGGAGGGAGGAAAGTGGGAGGGAAGGAGAGAAAGAAGGAAGGAAGGAAAGAAGGAAGGAAGGAAAGAAGGAAGGAAGGAAGGAAGGAAGGAAGGAAGGAAGGAAGGAAGGAAGGAAGGAAGGAAGGAAGAGAAGAGGAGGGAAGGAAGGAGGGAGGAAGGAGGGAGGGAAGGAAGGAGGGAGGGAAGGAGGGAGGGAAGGAGGGAAGGAGGAGGGAAGGAAGGGGAGGAAGGAGGGAAGGAGAAGGAAGGAAGGAGGGAAGGAAGGAGGGAGGGAAGGAGGGAAGGAAGGGGAAGGAAGGAGGGAGGGAAGGGAGGAGGAGGAAGGAAGGAAGGAGGGAGGGAAAGAGGATAGAGAAGGAGGGAAGGAGGGGGAGGGAGGGAAGGAGGGTGAGGAAGGAAGGAGGGAGGAGGGGGGAGGGAGGGACAGAGGGAGAGGGAGGGATGGAGGGGGGAGGGAGAGAGGGAAGGGGAGAGAGAGAGGGAGGGGGAGGGAGGGTGGGTAAATCTCTAGATGGTACATAGTAGAAGCTGAGAGTTAACCCCCTCTTAAGTTATCCTATGATCACCACACATGTAGTGTGCTTCACACATACACATATGATAAATAATAAATGTAACAAAAAGAAAAATTATTCACTGTTATATGTGTGTGTGCACGCACATGCGTGTGTGTGTGTGTGTGTGTGTGTGTGTGTGTGTGTGTGTGTGTGTGTATTCTAAATATTTTTGAACTGAGTATTTGCAAAGAAGGAAAAGGAAGGTTGGCAGTGACTATCGCAGTGATTGTGTCTGTGGAAAACTAGGAGGAGTTTCTAGTAGGTTCATCTTATTGGCCTAGATAAATACAAAAGCACATACTGTCTCTTCCTGTAAATCAAAACAGCAAAAAAAAATCTAAGTAACATCCACAAAGGGGACTTCAAGTACAAATAATTGAATCTAACACTTTCCATTTCTCTCTGTTGAGTCTTTGGAATGTTCTAGGAATACTTGCGCCTCCTTGGTCTTGGCTACAATGGAAAAAAACAATCTCTGTAAATCTCTTCCAAGCAGTATGAGCTCAAAACTTTCAGTAACCCAATGTGAATGTTCTCTCTCAGTGATACAGAATAATAATAAATCACAACTTTCCTCTCGGATTGAACACATGACTACTTACATGTCTGTAGTCTAGTACACAATTCTAATACTAATTTTATTCATTTACCAGGCTATAGGAAAATAATCCTGAAACAGATTACTTCTTGCTCATATTTTAAAACACTAGAGACAACATAGCTTATCAGTAAATGTGCATTAATACAGAAAGCAAGAACACAGACTCAACCATGAATATGGGCTTGGTAATTCACACCTGTCATCCCAGCACTTGGAAGCTGAGCAGGAAGATTGCCAATAGTTTAAGGCTACCTAAACTACTTACTGAGATTCAGGCTATCTTGAGCTATAGAGTCTCAAAGATATGACAACTCTGAAAACTTTTCCTTGCTGGATAGTTTACACAGTACCAAGGGACTCCGTAGAAGCACTGGGGGAGAGATATAATCACAGGCCTCATCAATTCACGAGATCTTTAAATTACAATAAAAATCACCATGGCAACCAGTGTAATAGTGATATGAGTATCAAAGAGACAACCAGCTCTCTGACTGGATTCAAGACCCAGTTGTCAGAATAGAACACATTCCTGTTACTGTTAACTAGAACAAGAAACTAAAAAAAAAAAAAAAAAGGAAGGGAATAGATCAATAGGGAAAAATAACCAATGAACTTATAGGTTAGAAAGACAATACACCAAACTGCTCTGTAAATAGCTACTATTACACTCATAGATTTGAGGAGCACTTACCACTGAGCCTAGAAATCTTCTTCTATAAGAGAGACAGAGAATCTCAACACCCCGGCAGGATGCAGCCTAGGGCAGCAGAGGAGCAGTGAGGTGGTAATCAGCCATAATGCAGAGTGCCAGAAAATCAGCAGGCATCAACCCAATCTCCCCATCCTAAGGCTTTGGGAACATCACAGAAGAGGGGGCAGTGAGAATGTAAGAACCTGAAGATGGGAAGGTTCACCACTGGATAAGGCATTCCACTCCAAGCAAGACTGCTGCTTCTAGGAACTCACTAAAGTAAGACTTGTTCTTACCAGACCTGAATAATGACTGACATACAAAACATGCCCCCATAGAATATCGAGGAACTCAAGGGAGATAAGAATATACAGTGGAATCTTTGGAGACTAAAGCTGGATGAGTGAAGGCAAATACCCCTATCAGTAGGCATCAGGAGAAACATCCTGGTGGTTGCCTAAACCCTCATAGGAGTCAAAAGGCCAGGGGCAACCCTGGATCCATAAAAATAGACAGGCAGGAGGGCAGGATGGATAGAGGGATGGAAGGGAGATATGATGGAGGGAAGCAGGGATAAGTACTCAATATTCTTGTAAAATTAGAAAAAAATTTAAAAAGGAGTAAATAGGCCAGAGGTCTATGAAAGCAGATGGACAGGAGGGTGGGAAAGAGTAGGATGGATTGAGGAAGGGGGATGAGTGGGAGGGTAGATGGAGGGAATCAGGAGATGAGTACTCAATATGCTTGTAAAACTAGAAAAATAGCTTATTAAAAAATGACAACCATAGAACAGAGTTTGCTTCATATCAACCACTATTAAAATCTAAGAACATTATTTTTTAGCCTTCTATACTAAATACTTTGCTGTAGTAAGACCACAAGTTTAGCTTTGACTTGATCTCCAGCTCTGAGTGGTGGAGAGGTTAAACGTCTCCTAACATTAAAGTCCTCCCAGACCAATTGCCCATAGTGGACTCCCTAAGTTCTATGCCCCTGGGATTTTCTCACCGGGCCTACTTTGTGCCAGGTATACGTACATTTTGGAAAAATGTTTAAAGATACAGCTCTGTATATAATCTATCTCTATCCCATTTTCCCAAAGAGAATGGGTGCTTTGTCATTTTGAAACACTTTCTATCAACAACCTCCTTCCTCATCTCATTGTCTTGCGTCATGTCTAGCAGGTATCCTGTGTTCATTGATTTGCTAGTATAGATTTGGCCTTGCTTTCCAATCTACTTATGAACAGTTTACCAGGCTGAGAGTCAGGACATCAACAGGTTTGTCAATTTCAATATACCCTTGAACAAGGTCACTCACATTTTAGGATTCAATTTTTCACCTTTATAAAATAACAATACCAAATGAGGTCTATGCTGAGCTCTACTCTAGTTGTTAAATGCTATGATTCTATTTGCTCAGAACCTTACACAGAGCCATTGGCTCACACAGTGCCATTTTCATTCAAATTTAAGACAATGAAAATTAAACAAAATCAAAAATTTTATTCCTCATTTTCCCCCCATTTCAGTAGCTACTGTGTTGGGAAACAAGAAAATTTTCTGTCAACATCAAAAGTTTATTTGGACACTCACCTATGGTGATACTTTGAATATAGCTCATTCACCAATAGATGCAATTCAGTTAAGCATATCCTCATGACACTGCAATTTTAACTTTCATAATTTACATACAAGCATAAAACAGTTACTTTCTTTTCTTAGAAAAATGTAACAGGTAACAGCAATAAACTGGAAGCCAGGACACTAAGATCCACCATTCCCATCAAAATCTCCATCAGTTATCTAACCTGGTGGTATTTGCTTTATCCACTTCTCATTGACAGCTTCCAGTCACCAACTGCAGAGAAGATTCTCGGTAATTCACTGCACTGGAAGTAAAATCTGTGTTTATTATTCCATGTTTTGTTTTCTAGGACAAACACCACCTTCTCTTAACACTAAGAGTATTTTGTTCTTCCTTGGGACTGCCAAGGCACTCATATCATCACTGCAGTACTCCAGGCCCTCTTGCTGTGTTTGGCCCATTGCTTTGTTCCCTCAGAAGATGACAAGCAATGATCTGCACCTTGTACTTCTTGTGTTTTCCAGAATTTAGCACAGTAAGTATCATACTGTTATCCATCATCTAACAAGAACTGGATGAATCAATGAAGTGAATGAATGGGTCTATGAATCAGTGAATAAGTGAATGTTCCACAGTGAGTCTTATTGCTCTGGCCCCAAAATTATAGTGCCTCATCTTCACCTTGTCTGTCATCCTTGAATTACTTAAATCTCTTTCTTTGAAGGGAAGTGTCACCATGGCGACACATAATAATAAATGTCCAACAGCAATGTTAACTACAGGGCAGGTAGGGAGCTACATTTTTTAAAACATACCCTTCTTTTCTACTTATTCACTTAAAAATAATTGTGCAAGTCTTTATGTCATGCTTAATTGGGCTGAAATTAAATTACCTATATGTAGTGGTTTTTGTAAACCATACATGCCAATATAAATCATTTTTAACACATTTGTTTTCTTGTAAGATGTCCAGCTCAATGACAGAAGATCTTTTCCTAAAGTTAAGAAAGAACATATCTGAAAGTTATTCATAAAGAAAACTGCTCACATCTGAATATCTCAGTTAGGACATGATCATAGATTTACATTCCTTGTGGAAGTTATTTATCACCATATGTGATCTACGCAGTCTAATTTCAGACTTGTTTTGACTCTCATGCCACCTGAAGGGCAGGTATGACCCCTGTCTCATTCCGCTAAAGTTTCTTTGTTGCATATCTCTTAACTTTTTTAAATTTTTGTCAAAGCTTTAAAATTTATATCCTTTAAATGCCTATATAGTTTCAAGTGGAAAAAAAATATTTTATGTCACACAATCAGTGTAAAACAAGGCAGGCATACAGAGAGCTTGGAAATAGAATTTACTGTACAATGTGGTAACTTTGATAACTACTTTGTTAAAATTTTCATTTTTACCTTAAAGTCTAAAGGAGTTAATTCTGCACTTATATAATGCATGTATAATATTATTTATGATGGTATCTATAAAAGAGTGGGAACAATATACAGTAAAAGGAGAGTAAATAAATCTTAATTTGTTATTCAAAGGAGTGGGGAGTGTTGTGCAGATGTTAAAAAAAATGCTTGTTGTCTTTAATAATAGTTATGCCAAGATTCATCATTGAGGAGTTAAAATGGTTATAAACCATAAACCAGAAGTATACGACTATGAAAATGACACCACTCTGTTTATATGAGAAGATCTCTGGAATATAATATTAAGAGGAAAAAGCAAAATTAAGAACAATGAATATAACATTTCCTTTTGTGTTAAAAGAAGAGAGAGTTTGAGACCTTTTAGCACATATTCTCTGAAAGGATATATAGGAAATTAATAAAAATGGCTGGACCAAAAGGTAGACCTTATATTTGGAAACAAAAAGAACAGAAGTTTTCATAATGTATTATTGTTTTATATTTTTACCCATATTAGTGCGTCGTTTGTTCAAATATGTAGTTCCATTAGAATGCTTAATAAACAAAATTTTTTAAAAAATCTCACCTATATCAGTCTCTTGCTAAACTTCCCTCTGATCTCTCCTCTCCCTTCTACGTCAAATGATTAGCTTCACTCTCATAAAGACACAGCTGCAGGAAACAGCTGCAGCGCAACACTGTGCAATGGGATTGGTTCTGATCCAATTGAAGTCTGAAAGGCCTGATGTGAAATAACGAAGTCAATAAAGGAACATATTTGCCTAAAAATGAAAGCTGAGATCTGTTGGCTGATTAATGGCCAAAATTTTGAGACACGATATTTGCTTCTTGCTAATATTTAATGGTCTAATTAATAGGGCTGGAGATGTTAAAGAGAATTATCAACAGATTATTTGTCTAGCTGTATGAGAGCCCTGAATTTGATCCTCAACATTGTGAAAAAATAAAGGATAATATTTCATTAATAAATGATCAATGAATTATCAACTGCCATCTGATGGCCTTTTTTTTTCATTTATCTGTCTATACATAATGAAAGAAAAAGGGAAGTTAACTGAATAGCCATACTGAACTTTTTTATCATTAAAACAAACTTTTTAAGTATTTATGATATTAACCTAGAGTTAGAAATCCATGGTTACAGTGGTCTCATATGAATCCTTATTCAACACACCCACACAATAACAATGTTTAACTTTAGTATTCAAAAGATCTTTTTGGCAAGAGGTAATAAAATGTCTACTTCGTTTGAATGAAACATTATTGACCCCCATTAGCAGGACATGTGCTTGCCTAGGCTTTTTCTAATGGTGGTGATGGATTTGCTCTCGTTCATCTACACACTTCTGCCCTGTCCTCTTATGACCTAGGGCAGACATATGCTAGACAGCTGGCTGGACCAGGTCTGTGACCACTGAACAAAGCAAACCTTGCTAGCCCACACAAAGATTGAACCTGTGACCTTGTTCTCATTAGCTCAGTGCCCTAACCACCTGAGCTGAACAGCCACCAAAAAAGAATAAATTGAACACTGTGTCGATAGATGCCTGTGTGTGTATGTGTGTGAAAACTTGTATAAAATGATATATAATAGCAGTAATAAAGCTGGTATTTAATATTAAAGATGGTGCCGTACTTTCCTATGAGTTATGTATCTGGTATATCATGCTTCACTGGAATTTCCTAAGCCAAGAGCCAAAACACAATCATGGAAAAAGAATTTTATTTCAATTCTGACATATACTATGATACTATATGGTACCAACTCTGATATAAAGGGAATGATCAATGAAACTGATAGCTAGCCAGCTTGTACCAAGAGATCACTGTGATATGGGTTTTACTGAGCTAAAGGGGTCAGTGAAGAAAACACCTCTGGTTGCAGAATTCTACCAACGGGAAAGAAATCTATACTCACAAAACTCACAATCATGGAGAATGTCTCTGACAATCAGAAATCTAAATTTCCATGTTTCATCTGACCTTCAATAAGAAGTTATGCCAACTCCAAAACAAAGACTATAGCTCCAGTACAGTATTTACTGTATGTAGAAAATTCCAGACTAGTTGATAATTTAATCATAAATATAACAATAGTTTCAAGGCCAAGAGTGTATTTCTAAGATTAAAATCAAGATCTACCCACATTCCTCCACATTAATTAATTGTCTGTCTGAAAAATAAGTTGTAACAAAATCTGATTACACATTCAGCATAACATTTATACCCAACCTCTAGGATATAGCAACTGTTCTCATAACTTTAGTCATGAGAATTATATTCCATGTCAACCATCCAAAACTACTCCTTTCAAGTGTCTCCTCTCTGCATAAAACCTTAGTTTCTTAGCATCCAATAAAATTCCAAGCAATGTCTTCCTTATATTTTCATCTCTCTGCCTAGCAAAAGGTTTCTCACATAAGTTCAACAAATTATCAGTAAAGAAACCATGAATAACTATATCCATTCCCAATTTATTTCCATATTAGCCTACATTGCTTCCCTGATTTGATCCCCTCTTCCATTCACAATAGTCTCATTGTCTCCATGAACAGGCTGATTCCCTTTCTCCAGCTTATTCAAAATGTTCTCTCCAGTGGGAAGACTGTCATGTGTTGAGTGCTTATAAAGTGCCATTTTTAATGTTGTCTTATATAACACTAACAGAAAAGCTGAGTAACTGCTCCAGATTACAGGGTGACAGAGCATTCAAGACAATATCTAAACTCAGATCCAAATCCAGAAGTTGCCTTGGAATTCTCTTGTGGTCCTCAAATTTCACCTTTCCAAAATTGGTCTGTTCTTAAACATTGCACGTTTCCAGGAGAAGAACTCTTCCCAATGTATTCTATCCAACATTAAATTTTTTAAATAGTACTTAATGTCTCAAACAGCAATTAATTGTGGACTGCCTACAAATCTTATCCACTGATTTTTTTCTTTGTTACCTTTTAAATTTTAGCTAATTCATTCCTTCTTGGCCCTCAGCAAATCATAAACCCTCTAAGACCAAAGTCCACATGTTGAATGGAAGTAACCCCAGAGTGTTAATAAGTACTCAAAAAAATACACACTGATTCATATCTCTACTTCCCTTTTGTATCATTTTTGTGCCAACTAGATTTATGAGGAAACACTTATTTAAGCATGTATCTCCTAGTATTATTGAAAATAGAGAGAGAAAACTAGAAAACTTTGAAAAATAATGTTTGTTTTATTTTTAAATGTTGGGATTGGGGTACAGCTCAGTGGCAGAGTATTTGTCTGTATATACATAAGTCCTGGGCTCAATTCATAGATAGATGATAGATGATAGATAGATAGATAGATAGATAGATAGATAGATAGATAGATAGATAGATAGATGATAGATAGATAGATAGATCTCAAAATCTTTAATTATTAAACTTCTAAAGAATCTCTGTTTCTAAAAAGCCCACCATGCAAGTGAAATCATCTTAAGATCCTCCTTGTTTCTTCAAATACCCTCATTTTCACAGGTTAATTATATAGTTGTAAAAGTGCACTCCAGAATGAAATGTAACTTGACTTGACCATCTTGAAGTATTCCTAACAGCTTTCTTTTTAATTCACAACTAGAAAGCCATCTGTTTAACCAATTTTAATACATACTTACAGAAAAATGAAAAACTGGGAATACAGAAGTTGATGGATTTTAAACACTTCTGAATTTGTAAAAGACATTATGACTTTGATGTTCAGAAAAAATATGAAGTAGTGCTTTCTGCTATAAATCAGCACCAGTGACTAAAGCCAGGCTAGAAGTGAGGATATCTTTAGGACAAAATTGTTTTGATCATACAAAATGTTGATCATTTGTGGACCACAGAAAAGAAGGATTTATTATTTTAGAATGGTTCTACTTCTTAGGAAGATAAAGAACATATAATTTGAGAAAACATCAAACAGAATATGGTTCTTATTAATAGCATACATCCATCCCTCCTACAAAACATTTCCCTCCTCCAGGGTAGTTACATTACAATCAAACTGAATATGTTGACAGCTACAAGTTAGGAAAGTGTTAGACCAACAGCCTCTCCTCTTGAGAAACTAGAACATTAATTTGATATCATTTTGCTAGTTTTCTTCATGACTCAAATACAAGGGAACAGGCAATAGTCTGCAGGGCTTAATTCTGCAGAAGAGACAAACCCCAGAATACCATTCCCAATCATCAGTACCTTCAGCCATGGACTCACACTAAACATATAATACTTCCTTCAGCCATCGATGCCCTCTACACATGTCACTTTCTCAGCCATGGGTGCACTCTATTCACATAAAACTTCCTTCAACTATGGATGTACTGTATACAGTGACAATACATGTCACTTCCTTCACCATGGATGTACTGTATACATGTATCACTTCTTTCCACTCACTCCATGCAAATGTTCACTTCCTTTAACCATGAACACACTCTACACATGTCACATCCTTCAACAATGGATGTACTCTATTCAAATGTCCCTTCCTTCCACTCTGGACACACTATAAATACATGTATTTCACTTCTTTCCACCATGGACACACTCTGTGCACACACCACTCCCTTCACCTGTGGATGCACTCTACAAACATCACTTTCTTCAACTACAGATATACCTCTATGAATATGTCACTTCCATTTTCATTAGCATGAATAAATAGCTAAAACCCACACATTCAGGAAAGGCTGGGCCTCAATGATTGTGGTTTGATATGTTCTCGGGGGGAAAAAATCTACCTTATCAAGGGTTTATGCACATTACTGTGTGTAGAATCATAATTTTCCTCCAGAACAGAATACATAGTAATTCATAATTTTAACAATCTTTGATTTGCTTTTTTGACATAATGTTAGCGTTACCTCT
Organism: Typhlomys cinereus; assembly: GCA_023101885.1. Taxonomy (NCBI): domain Eukaryota; kingdom Metazoa; phylum Chordata; class Mammalia; order Rodentia; family Platacanthomyidae; genus Typhlomys; species Typhlomys cinereus. Next base: position 3,949,183 of record JALPQD010000148.1, on the reverse strand, counting down.
TTTTTAGAATTTTGAGGGAATTCAGAAGGGGATGAGGGTATGGCAAAGTCAGTGGCAGTTAGTACTCATGAGGTCCTAGATTTAATGATTAATGAGAAAAAGAGAGGGAGAAAGAGGAGAAAAAGAGAGTAAGGAGAAAACAGGGAGAAAAGAAAAGCGAAAAACCAATGAACTCCAGAATCTCAAATTTTCCTTATTCTAAATCTTGATGAGGTCTTATTGAGGAATGAATAAATGAATACTATCCACCTGAGTTTGTGAACCAAACTCATAATCATGTAAAGCTTTACCCTAAAGAAGATCTCAGATAAAATTGAAGATCAAAGTTTTAAATGTTCATATATACCTTCTGTAGTTGATTCTAATTAATTATGAATTTGATCCAGTGGAGCCATAGTCTTAAAGTATTCAAAATATCCATACAGAACTAGTTAATAAATGATCAGATGCAATTATGTAAATAGGGGCTATTGTTAAAATTTGAAACAAGGATTTGCACATGGAACACCTAAAGCTAGCAAAGGTGCATGCTGTGGACAAAAAGACAGACACTTGGATACAAATCAGGGCCTTATAGTTTAAGACGTATGGAAGAAATAGCTGAGACAGGAGACAGACTTGAGAGATGTTCTAAAGTATAAGCAACAGAAAAGAAGGGACAGATGGCTGAAGAGTTGAGCCTGAATTATGGTCCATGTTGTATTATTGAGTTTCTATATTAATTAGTAGTCTGAGGGAACAAGTCCATCTATGTTTCTTCCTGTGAAATGTTGGAATTGCAATGTGGACATGCTGGTGTTGCTGGAGGAGTCAGTACATCATTGTAAAATATGGCAGCTATCCACAGTCTGCAGGGCAGAAGAGGGAAGCTGATGTTGGGGTTCTGGATTTGGGGACTAGGAGTTGCTGCCACCACTCAACAGACATAAACACCATGGGAGAAGCTCACATTGAAGAAGAAAGAGAGATTCACTGTGGGAATAAACAGAATGAAGCTTTTTTATGTTTGACATATGAGTAAAATAAATACTATTTTCACAAAGAATTGAAAACAAAGAAATGATCAGAGACAGCAGAAGTAGCTTGAGCCTCACTTTGAAGAAAGCTGCCAGTGTCGTTCCCTAAATCCCCTTGTAAGCCATGGTGAAATTGGTGGATGTAGTCATATTCCAGAGACATATAGCTCCACTTTGCTAACTATACTCTGAGATTGCCCATTTGGATTCCCACTACCTCTGGACAGACCAATCAATGCCACTACAGTCATATCTACTGTCAAGGACACAATCACATGTAGGTAGACTCTTGCTAGAGAAACTCAGAGTAAACAATAGAAAGAAACCTGATCTTGAAGATTCACAGCTCTCTCTCTCTCTCTCTCTCTGTGTGTGTGTGTGTGTGTGTGTGTGTGTGTGTTCACATGCACACATGTGTCAATCACATGGAGGTGAGACTCTTGTTAGAGAAACTCAGAGTAAACAATAGAAAGAACATGATTTTGAAGATTCACAGCTTTGTGTGTGTGTGTGTGTGTGTGTGTGTGTGTGTGTGTGTGTGTGTGTGTTCACATACACACATGTGTCTGTGTGTATCAGGAGCACTATATGTGCCTGTAGAGACCCAAGGGTGATTTCAGAAATCATCCTGGATTGCACTACTTCCTTTTTGCTTTTGCTCTGGGGTTTCTCGGGTTCTACCTTCCAAGTCTGAAAGTGCAAGCCACCACCATTTTCACCTAGTACTTTTACATAAAATCTGGGATTTGAATTCAGGTCCTTCTGTTTTTGAGGCAGAGGCTTAATCCACCTCTCCAGCCCCCAGAGATTCATATCTTAATGATCAACCTTCCTGCCCTCACACCATAGACAAAAGAAAAAGGACAGCTGTGTAAGTGTAAGGTCCCATTCTCTAGATTTATGGAGGCAAGTCAACATATAAGCTAGTATTGATTCATTGACAAATATCTTCTTGCAAAATCGACTTGTTATCAAGCCATTAGCCTTTATGTCCAATAAGTTATGAGCTCAAAGGAAGCAAAGATCCACTAATATTTCATTTGCATAAGCATCAGTACTTTTAACATGCTAGTCACTCAATAAATACACTGTGAATGCAAAAGTGACAGCAAATAGGAGGGCACACTAAAGACAGTCTGTGCTTTTCATTCCTGTTATTGTGTGACCCTGATAATGGTTTTGTATCCCATTTATTCTTACATAAAATAGGGATAGTAAAAACAACTGCATGGATAATTGTGGGAAAGAAATAAGTTTATATAAGAAACATTTATAGAAAATAGTCTGCACATAGTAAGTCAAGTACTATTTTTAATTATTTTTATTTAATTTGTGAAAGAGAGCAAGAAGAGAGCACCATGGTATGTATGTGGGGCAATTTTTATCAGTCAGTTCTTTTCTTCCACTACATGGGATCACAGGATGGAGTTCAGGTGTCCAGATTTCCACATAGATGCTGAACCATCTGACAGGTCCCTTGCCACTATTATTAGTATTAGTATTGCTATCATAATTATTACCTTTTATTGTGGAGAAGGGTTCGACCAAGTTCCTGAACTTCACACAAAATTGTAAGTGCTCAGTGTGCTCAGTGTGCTATGAAAAATGTTCACCTCTGAGTAAATCGTCCTTTTGTTAATGAAAACATAAAACTGGCCACTCAAGACAATGAATTCTCCAGGGGACCTAATGTTCTGAAAGTTTCAAAGTGGCCCTCCAAAGCTGAATATCGTTGCTCATGGCTGTAATCCAGCTTCTGGGGCAGAAGCATTGCCATTTGCTGGAAGTTCAAAGTCAACCTGGGCCCCAGACTGTGACCCACTCTTGCTTTTAAGAATATTTTAAACCTATTAATGAATATTACATTTTTAAAGCTTTGTCTGTGATCCAGTTAATCATTGTTAAACTTTAAAAAAAAAAAAAAAAACTTCCTCACATGTATAATCTGTACAAAATTCCATTAGTGTGATTTTGCCAGGTAGGTACACGGAGACTCCTGATACATATTGTATAATTGCTCACTGGGATTAACCTCAGTAATTCAGCTAGACTTTACAATGGAGTTCAGTCTATTCATTTTGCCTGCTGGTGTTATCACTCTTTAAAGGGTCTACTGTCATCTAGAATGGCCCACGTGTGCTGGGCGTGTGTGCCAGTGCTTGAAATAGCTGGATGAGTGGATAGGAGGGAGGCTTCTTAAAACAAAACAGCTGCATCCCAAGCAGTAAAGACTCAGGTGCAACATGATAGCTGCTATTAAACCCCTTTGAGCTTGTCTTGACTTTGATGATTTCCCCCTTCCTCTTCTTTGCCTAACTCCAATTTGATCTCATAAAAGTGGTTCAATTTTTGTTTGGTTGCGTGTTAACATTTTGGTTGCATTGTCACTAATTTCAGGATTTTGATTGGTTTCAGTTTTGCAATACTTTTCTCCCTTTGTCTACTGGGTCTAGAGAAACAGTAAAGGAAGAGGGACCAGCCATACTAAATTCTCCCTAGTAGACCAGGAAATAGAAGGTTTTGGACCCCAGCATTCATTTCTTTCACAGACCGACCCTCCAAGCCACATGCTTCAAGGAAGCACTCAGAGAGGCGGTTATGTGCTGGGACAGTTTCTTCAAGCTCAGTGTTATCAACCTCCTTTCCTAATACCTCTCATCCACTGCCCACCATCTGAGTGAAAATTAAGAGACTATGACCTTAAAAACAGTATGGAATGAAAATTTCCATTTTCATTCTGACAATTAAAAATGTGGAGACATGGGACGTATTTCAGTTGATAAGAGTGCTTGCCTAACATGCAGGGAGCAACTTCTATATTCAGTGCCCAGAAACACATAAAATTAGGTGTCGTGATAGAATCCTGTAAATCCAGCATTCAGGAAGTACAAGTAAGAGGATCAAAAGTCATCCTTACCTACACAATGAGTTTAAGACCAGAGGAGAAAGAAGCTAGGGACTGTAGCTTACTGACGGATCACTTGTCTAGTATGCATGAAACCCTGGGTTTTACTCCCAGCTCTAAAAGAGAAAGAATGACCAAAAAAAAAAAGAGAAAAAAGAAAACAGAACTCTGTGCTTTAAGTTCATTTAAGCAACTCTAGAACCTTCTAAGTCTTCTAAAGTTACGGATATCATTTACATGAAATATTCCCTAGGTTGTTCCTTAATTTTTTATCCTTAATTAATACTTAATTCTATCACCTTATTGAATATGATCTTTTCTTAAGAAATAGGTAATAACCCATCATTAAACATTACTCATTAACTCCAAAATGAAGCTGAGTAGTCAGCAAATTCATTGAAATCTTTTCCAACTCCTAATAATTACCTGGGATTCATCTCAACTCCCTGATACAGTTTCAGATCAACCACTGAACAATCATATTGCTATCACCAGATCCCCTGATGTATTTAATCTTTCCCCAAAGGTCCTGAAATGTTACAACTTAGCCTCTATTAATCAAACCAGCAGTTCCCCCTCAGTGATTTGACTCTCCAATACTGCAGATATCTGCAGAGGGCCCACAATGGCCTGGAAAAGGGAGACCACCCCCTATGTGTACTATTCTACTTGATCTCCCAAACACACCGTCAGTGAAATTTTTAATAATGCTAATAATTTCCAGAGGCTGGAGAGGTGGCTCAGGGGTTAAGCCTCTGCCTTGCAGGCGGAAAGTCCTGAGTTCGGATCCTAGACCCCACATATAGACGCCGGGCGGAAGCGGGGCCAGCCTGCGTTTCTGTTCCTGGTAGGGCGGAGCCTGTGAATCCCCAGGCAAAGTAAACAGGAGGAGGTGGAGGCGTCCATGGTGGTTCCCAAATTCACCCGTGGTTCTACGCGCGCGCGCGCACACACACACACACACGCACATGCACACATGCACAATTGAATAAATTTAAATTTTTAAAAAAAATAATGCTAATAATTTCCACTACTCCTTCCCGAAAGTAAGCATGTTACTAGGCATCTGAATGGAAACTCAATATATATTTTTATTTATTTCACATTTTAAAAGGGGCATTACTAAGCTTGTTTTACTTAAGAAAAGAGATATTTACTCTAGATGATTATGGTGCTCAACATCTGTAATCTCAACACTCAGGAGACAAAAACAGGAGGCAGGATGGCCAGCCTGGCACACAGAATGAGACTCTGTTTCAAAAACAAGAATCAAAAAGGAAATCCCACTAGCTGGATCTTTTAGAGTAAATGGTACAAACATGGAAATGTCTATTCACAATAGAATAAAAGAGAGAAAAGCAATTGAAATAAGTCAGGGAGAGATGAACAAGGTTAATTTAAAACTTGAAAAATAGGTTATGACAATCAAATATGATACAATCTAGTTTCATCTTCTAATACATAAGTCAATCAAATGATAAATCAGTAAGTTAATGGATTTTTAAATCCATCAAAGCAGTTCTCTGACAGTCCAAAAAATAACACAACAATCCATGATCGTAAAAAAAAGAGAGAAAAAAAACTAGATTTTTAAACAACATTCTGATAATTATTCTTAAAATTTACAAAAATTCTTCTCAAACTTGTCCTTCCCTGTTTTGAGTTTCATTCTAGAAAGTATGAAATTGAGCTCCTAGAACATCCATTGACCATCTTTTTTTTTTAATTTTTTATTCAGTTATGCGTGTGTGCATGCGTGTGTATGTGTGCGTATGTGTGTAGAACCACGGGCGAATTCAGGAACCACCATGGACCGCCTCCACCTCCTCCTTGTTTGCTTGCCCCCGAGATTCACAGGCTCCGCCCTAACGGGACCAGAAACGCAGGCTGCCCCCACCCCCCCACCCCCCCCCCCCCCCCCCCCCCCGCTTCTGCCCGGCGTCTATACATGGGATCTAAAGATCCGAACTCAGGACCTTCTGCCTGCAAGGCAGAGGCTTAATCCCTGAGCCACCTCTCCAGCCCCCATTGACCATCTTTTAAACTATCTATCTTGAAATAATTTTAAGTTCTCAAGCACATGTCTTCTGCAAGAAGACACTAAAACTCAGTTCATGGTGTTATCTGCACAATATCAAAATTCTTATTTTTATTACCCATTTTTTTGCCTAATCATACAAGCTCAATAGTTACCTCCCTCCTCTCCCTCTCCCCTCCTGGTCATCCCACATTGCACTCTCCCCCTTCCTCCCTTTCTCTCCCTCTTCTCCTTCTGCACCTCCTGCTTCCTCCCTCCCATCCTCCAGATTACCCATTTATGTGGGCACCAAACCTCCCTCTGAGTCCTCTATACTAGTGAGAATTCAGGACTCAGTAGCATAGCCCAGACCCCAACTAGCATGGGAGCTCTATTATGACTGTTTAACTCCTTACCTCAAAGGATCCTACTACCTGAAGCCTTCTCCCCTGTGACCCATGCTAGACTTTGGGGGCTGGGGTCATTGACATATCAGCCATTGTGCAGGTCAGGCAAATTCCAGTCTCATTGTGGCTACATCCTGGCTGCTGCAGCCCTGATTTGTGTGGAGTATATTGCATATTGTTGGTCGTCCCCATCTTTAGACTCTTACAATCTTGCTACCCCCTCTTCTTAAAGGTTCCCTGAGCTTTAGGATGGGGAGAGATTTTGCTGGTTTGGTTCAAGGTGCATAATGTAGGTTCTTTGGTGTTCTCAATTATGAAAACTCCTATTTTTTATGTCAGCTCTCTTTATTTTAAGCTCCACAACTTAAGAGTAATGCATCTCGGAACCTTTTCCAAGTTAAGAACTATATTAAAAACATAATATGTGTAAAGAGTGTAGAATCTACTATGTATTCAATAAATATGAATCTCTTCACATCATTTATTGTTTTTGTTTGATTAGGCCCAGAGTCCCAAGGTGCTGGACAATCCCTCTGTCACTGACCTGACATCCCTGGCCTATGTGACTCTCATATATGTCAACAAAGCATGTGCTTCTTTTATAATTCACTCCCAGTATCTCCTGGATCCATCACATCTTCACAACTTCATCACTAGTTCTTCTCTCAATGCAACTGTTGCTATTAAAAATTACCTAACATGGCAGGAGACATAATATTCTCTTTTATTATTATACCCAGTTTCTGTGATTAACAGTTGTGTGAACTCAAATGGTTGTTTGGCATTGCACTCAACACCACTGAAGGCTCATCTCCTTTATCTTAGAATAAATATTACAATAATAGACTCAAACCATCTTTGCCAGATTTGCAGAGATGTTAAGTTCAAATGAGAGAAATGAATGACTGATTCAAAAACAGGTTTACAGAAATGGAGTAATATCCCAATACAGAAAACAGAGTCTGACTTATCTAAAAGGTCTTATCATCTTGCCATGACAGCCAATTGAAGAACTTCTGAGTCTAGTACAGTGATACTCAAAGGTTTAGGGAATCGTCCCTAAATTAGAAATTCCCCTTATGTTTGCTTTACTCTTAAAAAAATCCAAAATGATGCACTAATATTCAATACCCCCTTGGCACTCACACCTTTGGGTGGCTTTATGACTGTGTCTTCCTTGGGCGCACAGGTCTCTTTTGGAAAAAGGAGATCTTGACTTCAGATGAATTGTGAGGGGCCATCAGACACACAGACTAAAGTATGCAATGATTTGCCTGCTTCTATTATACACAGGCAGATTCTATAATTCCATCTGAATTTTAAAAATTTTCCTCAAGTCAATGGCATAAGATCTGTAAATTGCAATATAGATCACCATGGCAACAGGGGACCACCAGTGTAATAGTGGCATGAGTACCAAGGAGACAACCAACAGCTTTCTGATTGGACTCAAGACCCACTTATCAGAATGGTACCCATCCCTGTTACTGTAAACTAGAATAAGAACTTATAAAAGAGAAGAAAATAGATCAATAGGGAAGACAGCCAATAAACCTAAAGATAGGAAAAGAGTCATTAAACTACTCTTTAGGCAGCTGTTATTATACCTATAGACTAGGACTCACAGTGGAAACCTTTGTGTTTAAAGCTGGATGAGTGAAGAGAAATGCACACATCAGTAGGGTAGCCTGAAGAGAGGTAACTTATTACACTGTGGAGACCTGAACCCCCACAGGAGTACACAATCCAGAGTGCACTCTGAGGTCCATTGAGGCATGCTGGCAGAGGGTAGGAGGGAGTGGGAGGAAATAGTGAAGGGAAGGGAAAGGATGGAAGGGGGAAGGAGGGAAGCTAGGATGAATACTCAATATGCTTATAAAAGTAGAAAAAAATTAGGAAATTTAAAAAAAAATTTTCCTCATGGAGAAGGGGCTTTAAAAGATCCCTTCAGTGATCTTTCCACCTAAGACCACGCAAAAAAAGCCAAAAAATGACCAAAGGATTCTGCAACTTCTCCTGGCCAGAGCTTTACCAGCCACAAAACAAGGCAGAAACTAATGATGTCATTCAAAAGTCAATCAGTCCAAGTGCTTTTTCCTGGCCAAGAATGAAACTTGTCCTAAGATACTGAAACCTATGTCTGATTTTTCTTTGTCATGTTCATTTGCTTCATTTGCTTGTTTTTGTGTAGACTGTAAAGGAATACAGACACTTAATTTTCAAATAAATATACATTCAGCAAATCACTGTTGGGTTTGAAGTGAAAAGTATTGCCATTGGGCATTTTATTTCTTTAAGGTATTTGCAATTTTCTCCAGTGAGACCATTGCATTGGGTCATATCACACCAAATGCAAAAGACAGAAAGCACAATTTCACTAGAACTGTCTCCCTATACTAACTCTTCATCCTTCTTTTCTCTATTTCTTTTTTTTTCTTTCCCTCTTCTTGGGACAGGGTTTCATATTGTCATCCTGGTTAGGCTTAAACTCATGGCAGTCCTCCTGCTTCAACCACTGGACCCTTGAAATTGCAGGGGTACACTGCTACCCAGCTCCCACATCTTTCTTGAGCATCTGAAGACAGAGAAAGTTTTCCTTCACCCTCTCAGCTGAGGGCTGGAAATCAATGCAGGCTCCTCATCCACAGCTCATGAAGTCTGTGGGCTGTCAACATCCTCACACTTAGAGGCTCTTAGGAAAGTAGCTGTGGCATGGCACTCACTACAGATCTCTGCCAAAGAAAATAGCTGACGTTTATTAAGCACTTACTATACACCAGACCCTCTGCTAAGAACCCCATGTGAATCATCTCGTTAAATGTTTCTTACAACATGATGGAATCTGCAGCTCTCATTCACCTTTTGCAGATGTAATAACTGAAGCCAAGACTTGCTCAATAATTTCCCAAGAACATAGCTGATAACTGTTGAAGTCAAAACCTGTGCCATCAACTCCTCAGACCCCACCTTTAATTACAATGCTATGATGTTTTACATGCACAGTAATAACCTTGTGGAATATCATTAAATTTTATTTTTTAATTTCTTCATTGCATGATGATGGGCATGCATGTATACGTCTGCATGTTCTTTAAGATTTATTTACAAACTAATTTAAAAACTTGCTGCACTTTAATTGTGATTTTGAGCAGTATATTGGGCTAGATAAAATGATGACATCATCTGTTTCTTCTTGAGATCAAGATATTTACCAGAACACTGATCGTGTTCAAGATGTCAAAAGTAAATTACAGTCGTATACAGAAATTATTTTTACGGAGTTTGAAAGATTTGTCCTATTGATTCTTGAAACAAATGTTTTAAGTCCTTCCTGGCACTAAGCAGAACAAAAATGACAATAAAATTGAGTGTGTGCCACTTTCCCTTTGTTCATTTGAATATGAAGCTGTTTAAATTGTTAGCGTCTAAGTCAATAAGAAAAAGATACAATTATTGTGACCTAATTATTCCCAAATATTCAGATAGACAGTTGAGAAAATTTTTCAATCATTAATACAGCTCATTTCATGTGATAATGAGGTGTTTAAGCAGAGAAAAGCTCAGTTTGTTGCAGCACCCCATCCTAATTCTAGAACTTTCTAATAAAATACAATAGTTTAGAGGAGGAAGAATGGAAATGCTTCTGAGGAAAAGTTTTACTCCATGACTCACATGTGTGCATGTGTGTGCTACGCGCGCACTTGCAAACTCCTGTAAAGGTCCAAGGGTGATATAGGGAATCATCTTGGATTACTCAACTTCTTTATTGCTTTGCTCTGGGATTTCCCAGACTCTGCCTTCCAAGACCAGACTTTCAGGCTGCTTCCATATCTGCATTGCTTTCTTTATGTTATGGGGGTGAAGAGATCTGGGGGGTCTGCATCCTGGCCCTTTTGTTTGTGAGGCAAAGGCATTAACCCCTGAGCTATCTATCCATCCCAACTGTGTGGTCATGCCTGTGCCAACTGAGAAATCAAGTTCCTCTTCTTAGATATCCCCACTATAGATTCCTAAGTCATGATTTTAAATGCATTGTAATTTTTAAAGCACAACTCACACACTACCCTGTTTACTTTCTTATTATGAGTACTTTCAGCTTTGATGGAGCATCATATTTATCTTTTTAAATGACTTCATAAGTGATACTACACATCACTGTATCTGAATAGAGAAATATTCAGCATTCAAACAACAAGCAATTCACTAGCCCCAAATGATGCATAAATTTTGTAATAAAGCAAAAATACTCATTTGATTAGATTCTGTAATTTAATTACAGATATCATCTTTACTTAAATAACACAAGATGCATAGAACCTAACTATATTTGGAAAAGAAAAAGGGATTATTAAGAATATAAGGAGACAGTTTCCTGCTTTGTTTGTTTCAGATTAATAACTATTAAGTTGCCTGGCTTCTTTCAGTTAAAAAAAAACTTTTGACTCAGCAATTTAGAGTTTATAGAAACCATCTCATGGCTGCAATATTTTTAAGAAGCTAATACTAAATGGCACCTGCTATTATTCCAAACAAAACTATAAGTAAAGGTCCAAATAGTTCAACTTAATAATAATAATCACAGTAAGCTAGATTCTACCTATCTACTAGAGTTTATGAACATGTCCTTGGTTAGGTTTCTTCATTTTTTGAAAAACAACTACATTTAGGAAAACAAAAAGCAATCTATTTGGTCATGTGGAACAGCTTCTCACTCTATTTAGAGATACAGTTAAGATGCTATGTAAACAGACTCTTCTTCAGAAGAGTCTCTGTATCCCCTCGTCTTTAAAACATCATTTCAAAACTGAAGTTTTGAAGCATTTGCTCACATTCTCTGAATTCAGATTTTAACAGAATTTTCTTAAGATGGATCACAAACAATGTCTTAGAAAGCCTCACATCCTGGTAACTTCTGCAAAAGGTAAGCGTCCCTGTCCATCGCATTATCCATTTGTCACCCAACAGGAATGGAGAAACCTATTACCTACAAAGGTATTAGGAAAGTGCTCCCAGCTGAAAGCATTTATCCAATTCCAATTGTTTGAAAGTCCAAAAAAGCTAAGGAAGACACTGTTCCAGGAGCTACTGTTTCAAACAATACAGTGCCTGTTCAGAGTGAAAAATCAGTATTTAGAAATCTGAGTCGATTTAAAAATAACTGTGCATTCAAAAAAAAGAATTTCTAAAGAAGCACATATATGCCAAGCACATGTTTTTAATTTTAATAACATTGGCTTACCTAAATATGTAGAACCCAATAACAGTTCCTTAGACATTGATATTTTGAATATCTTTCTATTCTAGCTTGCAAAGAGGCTGATGAATGATAATGTAGGAAAATACCTGTCAATATCATGCTGTTGTGCTCTACTGACAATGCAAAATTATGTTTTTTTAAATAAGTTTCGTTAAAGAGTAGTAATCGAAAACTGCTCTGATTTTAAAAGAAATTAATATAGCCATGCCTTATGGGATAATGTCAAATAAAAAGTAATCTCATTCCCTGTTCATTTGTGTTTGTTGGCTTTTATATGAAAATAATAATGCCTTAAAGTTATTTCCATATTCCTTCACTTAATGTGGGATTAACATCAACATCTTCATAATTATCTGAGACCTCCCAATTGAAAGTAGTATGGTAAAAACATGTTAATGGTTAAGAGTCCCTAGTAGTTTTAATATCAAACAGATTAACACACATGAAAGTAATAGTATAATTTGTACATGGAACAATATGCCAGACCAATTCTTTTGGTGAGAAGAGAACTCTCATAAAACTGAACCCTTTCTAGCTACTGCTTCCTATTCCTTGACTATTAAAGTGATCAGTTCGCCAGAAAATGATATGAGACCACTACAAGGGTACATATGATTCCGTGGACTTCAGATATTACTTTGGGGTTTATGAAGTCATGACACCTGAGATTAACTTTAAATAAGATTAAGATGATGGTTTAAAAAAAAACACACACAACCCAGGTGGGACTGCAAATTCTTTTTTTGTGAAATAGAGTGCTTATTGGCCAGAATGGCTATGTGAATTTAGCTTATGATCACCCACAAGTAAAAACAACATTCTTATTCATACATTCTTAAACAATACAGTACACCTTAGGATGCGCTCCAAAGCCTCATAAAAGTATTCTTTTCCCACCTCCAAATAAACATGAAAATAGAAGGGAAGCCAGTTGGGAAGAAGAAAGTTTGCAGTGGGAAAAGGGGGATGGGGATAGATCAGGTAAGGAAAGGTGAAAATAATATAAATTCATTGTATGTAGGTATGAAACTATCAAAGAATAAAAAATACGTTTAAAACTAAAAAGAAAAAAGCTACGTGGTCAGAAAACAAGCATCTGCTAACACATAAACTAATTATCCAAGCCAAACCCATTTTCCTTGAAAGCCAGGTAACAAGTACACTTCATATCCAAGACCTTATTATTTAATAAACTGTTACACATTGTGTGGACTAGGTTTAGGTGTGAAACCTGGAGCTTCAGGTGTCTTCTCCCTTTGGGCAGAAGCGAACTTTAAGACAATGTCCTCCAACTCCAGCTGTGCTTGATAGGCGGGGGAATTTAAATCATGTTTCCACTTAAGCAGAGAGAATCCATAAAAAGAGATTTATTATCATATTTTCTGTTTGAAATGTAGTATTTGCCTTTTTTTAACTCCAAGAGTGCTCCTTAGTATAAAAGCAGAATAAATATTACAATTTCGTTAAACGGCAGCCAAGATTTAATTGTCTGTGAAATACAAGGCTTAGGACCCGACTTAACTACTGTTCTGCTGACACAAGCTAGGCTTCCTGCACAGCAAGGAAAGCATCCCCTGCGGAAAGCTAGAGAGCAACCCCCACTCCCAAACGCCCACCACGCGCCCAGCAGAAAGAAGTAAAAGTGGCTTGGATGCCCCCAAGTCAACGCTGTGGACAGCCCACCCCCATGCTGGGAGCTTGAGACCTGCAGTAGATTTAAAGCAGCTTCGCACAAAAAGTCAAACAGGAACGAGTGACTGTGCGAAAATATAACAAATCAAGCTCGCAGTGTTACAGCGAGGGAGAAGGGGAAATCAGTCTCCGTTAACATGCAGTAGAGGAAAAAATAAGTGTTAATAGAGTCGAAGAGAGGAAGGGAAACAGGGGACCGGGAGGAAGCCGCGGAGGACACAGGACGGGTTTCCACGCGTGGAATCCACGCTGAGTGTTGGTGTCCTTTGAGAGCGGCCGTGCGCGCCCCGGGCACGCGGAAGGAGGCGCAGCTCCGCCAGTCCCGGGTCAACCCGACCGCCGACCCTCTCCTTCTCCGAGGGCGATGGCTCCGCCGGTCGCTTTCTCGGCCGGAGTACGGCAGAGCCGGCAGATTTGCCCCGGTGGCACCGCAGCCGCAAGCCAAGCCGTAATTGCAAAACAAACAAGGCTGAAAAATATTGGACTAGTCTCCATCACGACCAGATCGACGCTTCGGTCGCCAATTTGTTTGCGCAGCTCTATTTAAAGGCATTTGATTAAGGAAACGTTGGAAATAACGGCGAGGGTCTCCCTAATGAGCCCTCGGGAGGCCCGCGGCGGCTTTCGCCCGACTCCGCGGGCTGCGAGGCGTGCAAGCGAGGCGTGGTTAACCCCTTCCTGCCCGCCTCGGGCGAAAAGTCCTCGAGTCCTAGGAGATGCACCTAGGGGAAGGTGCCGAGACCTCATCACTCCCACAAACGAAAGCAGGAATCATCCCCCGGGGTGGACTGCGGAAAGCTCTCCTGGAGACTTCAGCGGGGATGGAAGAGGAGCCCCCCCTCCTGCAGTAGTGGCTGTGGCTAGACCGCAAGAGGGTCTAACTGTGAAGGTGGCGATTCTAGAGGCAACTCTGGTCCCGCCACAGTCCAGGTCCCCGGCTTCAACCAGGTGTCAACCCGCGCTGGAGCAGGAGGCGCCGGTGACACCCGAGGAGTCCCGGTTCTGCGCTGCTCCTGGTCGCCAAGGCTGGAAGTCGGGCGCAGTTGGATGGGCTGGTACCCATCACTGTCCTGTTGGGTCTACAGGCAACTGGGGGGAGAAGAGGGAAATGAAGAGGCAAAAAGAGAAAATACGTGAATTATGACTGATGTGGCCTGGGTATCAGACAACTTTGAATGCGCCTTGTCATATTTAATCTAACTACGAACTCAGATTTGTTTCAATTTCCCCATTGTTGCGGTGGAGAAACTAAGGCATAGAGACACTGGCCAAGGTCACACATCACTGAAGAGACCAGAGGTCGCTGCCTCTCAACTCTGGAGCCAGCCGAGGGTGTTTGTGGATTGGTACCCAAGAGTTGATCCTGCCGGCTGCAGGCTGGATTGATAAGGAAGACGCTGAGGACCCACTCAGAAACCTGGGGGTTGAAGGGTTGTTTCTTAATAAACCAGTCAACCTAGTTACTAGCTGTATTCCCTTGCAAAATAAAAACAGTCACCCGGATTGTTATCTGTCATCCTAACACTGGGTTTCTCTGAGTCTCCTTTCTACTGACTGATTGAAAAATCTTTGGGAGTCCCGCACATGGAAGGCTTGATTTGGGAGCGGAAGGAGAAGCTATGTACAGAAAGGCTCTTTGTGGGGTGGGCACACTTAGCATGGGCCTAGGAGCAACCAAGAAGTGTTCCTGTATGAGTAAGAAACACACTATTTACCAGAGGTCAAAGGGTGCCCAACCCATAGAACGTGAGTCACATTTTACCACCTGCACCCGTATCCCAGCTTCCCCTTCGAACTCGGAAAACTATACATTAATCACTCTCGGAGTTATAAACCTTCAGCCCCAATTAAGATTGAAAGTCCAGGGATTGGAGGTGATGCTAGTTGGGGTTCCATCCAAGGGAGTTATAAGGGCAGGTACAAGAAAACAACACTAGGGGCGCTGTCACCAGAGAACCCAGCTGTGGAGCTTCACATTCCCGCTCACATCTAGGCCGCCTGATCTGAGATGCACCTTGGCCAGTTTGCAGTTTCTTTGTGAAATCACACTCAGATGTAGACTGGGAAAGGAAAATCTTCCCTGGGGGCGGGAGTGGGGGCAGTGATGAGGACTGGTTTCAGTTGTACTTGTTCCTAAAAATGAACTGTGTCTTCCATCAGCAAAACAAAAAAGCATCAGTCACAGGGACTTAGTGAAGTCTCCAAATGTATATTCTGAATGGAATTCTGCTTTTTCTGTATGCAACTAAATTCTTCGTTTGAAGTTGGATGCTTTGCAAGAAGAATGCAGTTTCCACTTTTTGTTCCTCGAGGTTTTGGCTTGTATTAACTTAAATGAGCACTCGCACAAATATTAAAAAGAAACCATTCTCTTTTGGAAAATAGAACAAAGTGGTGCTTCTCCAATCACAGGGCAGATACATAATCCGCAACAACAGATTAGCCTCTGAGTGCTGCGCATTTTAAGGAGGCATTCTGCCTTCTCTGTTTATATTATAACTTTGCTGCCTGCAATTATTTTTATTTTAATTTTCTGTCACTTTAACAGAAACCAGATCCTTTCCTTTTAATGTTTTGTACACAACATGTTCGTTTTGATAAGATGTTCTTTCCTATCCTCTTTTAGCTTGCCTTTCCTTGTTTAGAGTTCTGTATCAGAAGTTTCTAATATTTCTCTCCCTTTTTTTCAAGAACTTGTCCCTGTCTTGCTTTATTTGTTTGTGTGAAATTTAGTTTGAAAGGAGATCAGAGAGAGCAGGAGGGGTTTGTAATAAGAGAATGACCGGGTGACCCAAAGACTGATTATCTATCATTAACTGGAGACTTGGTGTACCCAAATTACCAGGAAGACCTCAGTCTGCCGGATCCTCACCCGGCCAGAAAGGCTAGGGTGGAATGTGCACTATGAAAAGGCTCATGACATTGTGAATGAGGACATTGCTCTTATACATTTTCTTAAAGGAATTCTCCTTCAAAAACTCAACTCCAGTCGAAGTAATAAATTATTCAGTTGGAACATATTATGCACAGGTAGAAACCTGTATCAAAAGACTAACGTTAACTTTTTCTCTGTAACTGACTATTTTGCATTGTTTCGGTAGAAGCAAAATTGCAGTTAATTGTCTAAGCTCCAGAGAATATGGAGAAATCAAGCCAAGCTGCTTTTGATCTGTTCACGCTGCTAAACCCAAGCCTTGTAAAAATCGAGGTTTGCCATTAATATTGACAATAAAAGTGTTTCTTTTTGTTAACCTGAAACCTAACCATCCTGGCTCAAGTCCTCTGTCTATAAGCAAAGACCCTAGAAGAACGCAGAAGGAGCTTGGAGGAAAGTCACCAGACTAAAGAAACCCATCCGTGGGGTTTTACAAAGCCACGGTGCCGGACTTCCCCGACTTGCCAGTGGTTACAACTGGGAAGGAACAGGGCCTCAAGTCACTGGCAAATTTTTCAGTCACATAAGTGCTATCTCCAAAGCCCCACATTTTGAGCTGCAGTTTTTACTCATTCTATTCTGAACCAGAGGCTGCTTGGGGTGTGTGTGCAAAGTCCCACTCACTCACTCATTTGTCTAAATTCTGAATGAATTTCCTTACAGTCTGAAAGAAAATACTTTTCTCTTTTCAGCTTTTTATTTTATTATTGTTTTTATTAGCTTTTTTGTCAATGTTGGGGATGAAGCCCAAGATTCCAGGCTCATGTTCTACCTCTCAGAGATACCTCCAGCCTGAAAATAGTTCTATGTGTATGCAGTTTGCTTAAAATATGAACTCTGATCCTGTGGGATGTCCATCTTGTGACACTATTGTTCTAAATACAGTATTTTACTATAAAGTTCCAAGTGGAGCAAAGAACAGATTTACCATACTTCTTATGACTATTATAATAAAATGAATAACACTGTATGCATGTTATATATGTGTGTATACATATATGTAATACTACCACTTGGAAGGCCTTTTATGGCACATCTAATGTTGCCTTTAGCTTGAGTGTTTTTGCTTTACAGGTGGACTTGGATACCTGTAAAAATATCCATTCTTCTTCATCTATGAGAACTTTCCAAGCAAACAACATCTCTTGCAGTTAATATGGGAATCTAATCTGGATCGTTAAGAGAAATGGCTTTTCTACTGTCTGCGTTACAGGGCAGTAGGATTTCTCTTACAGGACTTAAGGATGAACGGGTATCTCAGTCATCTACCACAGTCTCAGTTTCAATGACAGGGGAAAATAAAATTATAAACCCAAATACTGCTAGAGGGAAATTATGGGGGAAGAAAAGAAAGAAGGGGAAAGGAGGAAGTGAGGGTGGGGGTGAGAAAAGGAGGGGGGGGAAATGGAGAGGTGCTTAGCAGGCCCTGACTTAACTGTTTCCTAGTTGGAACTGGATTGAAGAGTTCATTTAAAAAAAAAAAAATCCCTTCTCGGTTACAGCAGCAGCTGGACCAGCCCATCCCCCTCCAACTCCACACTTTTGCTTTAGATAGAGAACTGGAAGAGGGTTCAGTCTCTATCCCTCCCATCTCCCTTTTAAATTCAAAAAGAACTTACTTAGAAGGAAAGGATGTAAAAGTCCAAGGCAGCTTTTAATACCTTTCTTTTTTTTTTTTTTAAGCAGACATAAAAGTTCAATGGGACTTCATTCCTGCTTTTGGATGTGTACTTTGAACCACTGTTGCTTACTTACTGTGTCTGTAGACAATCATCAAAAAGTAAAACAAGAAAGGAAGGGACTGCAAAACCCCTGCTAAAGGGAGACCTTTTCAGCCACTCATCCAAACCAACAGTCTTGTTCTGGATGTTCTGAACACTATGGAACTAAGTGGCTAACAAGTAGCATGACTCACCCACCCCCCCAGTAGATAAAAGGCACAATATCATCAGAATGTCCCAGAAGCATTGTGTTTGGTGCAGGTGGGGATGGAGTTCCATCTTAAATACAATTTATTTTCCATCATCTGCTGGCATTGATATTTGAATTCTTAGCATTGTTTTGGCATTTACCTTATTATAGATATTTAGAGGAATGTTCAAAATCAGTCCTACTTCTGTGATTAGGAAAACAAGGTAAAGGGAGGTTTGAAAGATGGTGAAGGGAATTGAGCCATAATTCCTGTAAATATAAAATGTGTGTTTATGGCCTTCTGGCCTGGCTCTTTTCAGGTCCAGTTTATTTTGAGTTCTCATGAACAAAACGCAAGATACAAAATTGCCCTTGCCTTTGAAATAATAAATAACTCAAAAAGATCTGTATTTTCCTTAAAAACAGATTGAAGTTTAAAAAAATATTTAGCTTAAACCAAGTTGGTTTTAAAAGTAATACCTCACAGGAACAAAGCATTGGTAAAAGCGCCTTCCTCTTTCTCGTGGACTTTGAGTTTTTTCCAGGGAAAGCAGTGATAGAAAAGGAGAAAGAGACATGTGATGTGGACACAAAACAAATGTTTGAACCAGGCTGGAGGCATCAGCCTCATGAAAGACCATGGATACAGAATCACCAACACGCTCCTAAACTTGGTCTCCAGATCCCAAGGAAGAGTCAGCCAGTCCTCAGCCTCCAAAAAGAAATGTCCTTCTACAGGATTCCTCCAGGGCACAAGCATAGTTGGCAGTTGGCACCCTCATGGTTTTCCTGAGCCCTCTGGGAATTCTGAACACCTGAGCCCTCTGGGAATTCTGAACATGTGTCTTTGGGGAGCAGTTCACAGAGGACCTCACTAGTACTCCAGAAGTGAGGACCCAGACTAAGATCTAACCTGGAGATTTTCCCCTTCCTGTTCCACTGTCTCTCTCATCACCAGCACCAACTGCCCCATCCAGGCTACTCTAGCTTAGGCAAGTCATCCCAACTAGGAGCACCTTAGCTTCACAGCTTTCCAAAGTAGAAAGCTAACCCAGCATGCAGGGATTCCTAAGATAAAATGTACTAAAAGTTGAAGAAAAAAAGGAAGGAAGGAAGAAGGAAGGAAGAAGGAAGGAAGGAGGGAAGGAAGGAGAGAAGGAAGGAAGGGAGGAAGGAAAGAAGGAAGGAAGGGAGGAAGGAAGAAAGGAAGGAAGGGAGGAAGGAAGGAAGGAAGGAAGGGAGGAAGGAAGGGTGGAAAAAGTGAATGTTCAATTATGTATTCAGGGCACAGGTCAGTTGGTCAAAGCAAACCAGTAACTAACATTGAGGATACCACTGGAGTTCACTCACTTCTCTTTCAAGTCACCTACAAACCACCTATCTAAGGCTCTAGGCTCTGGATTTGAGTTTCTTAGAGATGTGAAGCTTTAGACCCCAGGACTGTAGTAATTAGCTGATAATAATGCTGTCAGGGAGAACTGATGTTCAGATTAGTATCTTTTATGACCCTTTCTCTGCCCCACGTTTTTCATTTCTTTTATCACTTGGACTGATGCTCAGGCCGTGAATGGTTTTTACCCATTTTTGTTTTGGTTGTTGTTGTTGTTTCTATTTTAAAAGCACAAGACAAGCTACAAGTGGCAAGTTCTGATTCCTGGCAGCCAAGGCTGCTGTCCTCTGGTGAACAGTCGTCCCTGGATTTTTCTTCCTCCTTCCAACCCCTAAAACTGTTTCTAAAGACACCAAACAACTACTTTTCTCACATTTTTATCTTTTGCCAACCCCGATGCAATCCTCTCACTCAGTCTACCTGCTCCAGAGGCCTATTTTTTTTAATAAACAGACTTTTTAAAATGTATCAAGTGTCAGAGGATTGAACTACCAGTATTTACAAATTGAGGGTATGCCTCCGGGTAAAACGTAAACAGAAACCTCCACCACATTACCTGCATCCTTTCTTTGAAGCAGTTCTTAAAGAGACGCTCCTTGTACCCCAAAGTACAAACGCACCTAGTTGGGAACTAGAGCTATATGTAGATGATTATTTTGTTCTCATAGTAAATGCAAGCCCCTGGTTCACGAGCAAGCCTGATTCCAGCCACTTCCCACCCTCAGCTCTCAGGCTTAAAACCCTCTGCCTGTAGCACCCCAGGAAACTTAACCCTTACAGAGAGAAAGATGAGCCCAAGCTGCATACCTCTCAGCGTTTCTTCTGCCTATGGCCAGAAAACCTTAAATTTTTAGGGGGGTAGTATCAGGAAATATCTGAACCCCGAGTCAGTGGAAGCAAATGAGTCAGATGTCTTCCTACTAAACTGTGATCTAGATTCCCAGACCTAACAACACAGCTGGTGTAGACAAACTGATACTTCAACTGGAGGGTCCCTTTGCCTCCTGACTCACAGTCTGCCGCCTCAGAAAACCAATGCCTCAGGTGGAGTCCTTGGTGTCCCCTGGGCGCCTCTGGCCAGGTCCAAGGTCCTCCCTACCGAACAGGTTTCTGCACACTCTGCCTTTATAAAAATAAAATAAAATTAAATCCGGGGCAACTGTTCTATGTTCTATGCTGCCGAACTCCATCCGGTGAACTGGGAAGAATCCTCACATACACATAAGCCTTTCACAGTAACTCGGGCCCAGCCCCAGAGTGACTTTATCTCCTGCCACTAACCCCACGATGCCCTTCAAGGTCTGCTGAAGATACTCACGCCACGAGGGCGCCATGGCCTGGGGTCCCCGTGGCCTGATGACTTACAAGAGGAGATCCATTTCCCGTTATAATGCGTTCAAGATCACCGAGGTCAGCAGTCTAAATGTCCACGAGCCGTTCTCTCGGCCTGCCTCTTAAAAGACTGGTTAACGGTTCCCCTCCGAAAAGTAAACCTGCCTTCCACAGATGCCCGCTTTTATGGGGGAGGTAGGAATGCAGAGATGTATTTATATGTTTGTTCATAAAAACTGGAAAATAAGCTCTGAACACGCTGTAAAAAATATTCAGTTACTTACCAAACAGGCTAGTTAAAACCAGGGGAACGCCGGTGCCTGCCACATCTTAGATTCGGGAAATCGAGGTGCCGAAATTTTTGAAATCCTCCAGTCTCCACAGGGGCCGGTGTCCCTGAAGAATATGCAAATGACAGCATGTACGACCGGCAGTCTTAACCTTCAACTCTGCAAGTTGTCACAATACCCACCCACCCCCATCCAATAGCTGCAACCGCGGTGATTTGGTGGGTAAGCCACGAGCGCGTGCCAGGTCAAAGGAGTACTGTGCCAGCCGGGCGCGGAGACGCGCGAGCTCCCAACACCAGCGTCAGAACCCTTCTGACTAGCCGCTCGGCTCGGAGCACCCCTGTCTCTCGACACAGAACTGCAGGACGTTGCCTGCCGGTGTTTTCTTCCTCGGCTATCTACAAAACACTTCAAAAAGCAATTTCTACGTTCTTTTTTTTTTTTTTTTCCTTTTCCAACCAGAAAAAAAAAGTGAAATGATACTATACCTGGTTTGAGATTCTTCAATATCTGAAACTTGGGGGGAAATATTTTAATAGTGATGCATCTGTTAAACACTTGCATTAACCTCTAGTTGACAAAAGTTTTTTTTTTAACCCTGCCCCCCTCGTTTTAATTATCTTATGGTTATGAGTGGACAGCCAATCCTGGAAGAGGACCTCGGCAATTAGCAACGTGAACATCAAAAAGTTTTATTGCGGAGAGCGCGAGGCGCCGCCCCCGCCGCCCCGGGATTGGCGTGAGGAGCCTCTGACGACATATATTAACCCGAGCGGCCCTAAAGATGTAGCTCTACATGGAGATCTTGCTGGGAAAATCCGCTTGCTCCCCTCACGGCGTCCAACTCCAGAGAGCTGCCGCTTTCGCCTCCGCCATCGCTTCCCCGGAGCTCCCTTGGCAGACCTCAGCGACAGCCGGATCCGCCGCCGCTTCAGCGCTCCAAGGGGACCCCAGATACTGGCTCCGAAAGGAGAGGATCTGAGAAAATGGATGCACTGAGACCACTCTGAACACCCTCCAAGACAGCCCGAAAGGAGAGAGGACACGTTACTCGCAGCTAAAAATCACATTCGAGGACCAAAACAACTTCCAAAAATTTTTTCATTAAAACAATAAGCGCCTAAGAACCCAGATCGGCCGTGGGGGAGGGGCGGGGCGGGGACGGAAGGGTCGCACGGAGGTGCCCTTGCCGGGAGCAGCAACCCCGCCGCCTCCCGGCAGAGCCGGGCCGGCGCCTTCTGCCGCGGCTCGGACTCGACCCCGGATTCCAGGTTAGCTTCGGGGCCCGGAGCGCGGCCCGAGCTCGGGCCCAGCTGTTCGGCGGGAACCCAGGCGCTTTGCATGAGCGCCAGCGGATCCTGCCTCCTCGCTGCACCGGGGAAGCGGGAGTCGGCGCGCGGGCCGTAGAGCCGGGCGGGAGCCGGGGACAGCGGCGGCGGCGGCGGCGGGCAGGGGCGCACGGTGCCGGGACCAGCTCGCCGCACCCCATGGGGAGCCGGTGGCCGCGGCGCAGCTGAGGCGGGCCCGGCTGGCCAGGCGGGGGCCCGGGGCCCGGGCTGCAGCAGCCCCCTCTGCGGCTGCCGGGCCGGCCCGGGCGCCCGGGGACTGGGGGGCGGGGGTTGGGGGAGACCTCCAAGCTCCGAAGCGGGGGCCCGGGCGGAGGGCGCGGCGGGGCTGCGCACACGCTGGGGAGCGTGGAGGGGCACCGAGGGCGAGATGAGTCTAGTGGGGGGTTTTCCCCACCACCCCGTGGTGCACCATGAGGGCTACCCGTTCGCCGCCGCCGCCGCCGCAGCCGCCGCTGCCGCCGCCAGCCGCTGCAGCCACGAGGAGAACCCCTATTTCCACGGCTGGCTGATCGGCCACCCGGAGATGTCGCCCCCCGACTACAGCATGGCCCTGTCCTATAGCCCCGAATACGCCAGCGGCGCCGCTGGCCTGGACCACTCCCATTATGGGGGAGTGCCGCCGGGCGCCGGGCCTCCGGGCCTGGGGGGGCCGCGCCCGGTGAAGCGCCGAGGCACCGCCAACCGCAAGGAGCGGCGGAGGACTCAGAGCATCAACAGCGCTTTCGCCGAGCTGCGCGAGTGCATCCCCAACGTGCCCGCCGACACCAAGCTCTCCAAGATCAAGACGCTGCGCCTGGCCACCAGCTACATCGCCTACCTCATGGATCTCCTGGCCAAGGACGACCAGAACGGCGAGGCGGAGGCCTTTAAGGCGGAGATCAAGAAGACCGACGTGAAAGAGGAAAAGAGGAAGAAGGAGCTGGTATGTACCCGGGGACCAAGGGCTGTTTAGGTCTGGGGTTCAGGGGACGGCCACTCAGGTCTTTCCAATCGGGCGAGAGATAGCATCTCTTCAGCCGCGTAGTGCGCAGAGGTGGTTTGCACCGGCCTTGGCAGTCATGGTTTCTTGCGTAAGCTGGGGGTGCGCGAGAGGATGTCAGCAGTTTTTCGAAGTTTCGCTGCTTCTGATCTTCCCTCCCAGTTCTCGGTGTTCTGCTAGGTATTTTGGTTGGGCCTCTCACACTGTTGGTGAAAACCCATTTCCCAATCCGGGTCTGTTAGCCTTCATGTGGCTTGCAGTACAACCTTGCTTTCAAATACTCCTCAAGTAAGTTGCCCATAATTTCTCAATTTTAACTGTGTCACCAATGAGCGCATCCCCCTCTCTAAACAAGCCTGCCTTCAACTCTGAGTCCTAAGTTTTATGGTTGTTCTCCTTGCTGTGCCCGGAAGAAGCAGAGGTAAACATTAAGTACCTTTAACCTAAAAGCACAGCCCGTTTTCTCTTTGATTGTGATGTAAAAATGTAAGTCCTAATGTAATGCCTTCACGGGCATTTCTAATTGTATTTGAATGAGTTTTTTAAAAAAAGTGAACGTGATTCTGACCGTTGTTGCTAACAGCAGAAAGAAATTGTACTGAGCATTGAAAGTTCTGCCAGTTTCTCTACCAAATGCCTGTAAGGTGGGTATGCAGAACAAGGCTCTTTGGTCGGGAGGAAATCTCGAAAATCAATTCAACTACAGAGATTTTTTACTTTGGGGGGCCTACGGCGCTTTGATCTCTGCTAATAGAGAGAATCGTTCCGAATAAACAGATCGCAGAGGCCGTAAAAGAGAGGTTCTACTGAACCTCCAGCGCGGAGTCGCTGGCTGGCGAGAGAGGCCCAGGCCTGAGTGAAGGTTCTTGGATCTGAGATGGCTTGGATCGTAGAAGGCTACGTTAGCACCAAGCTCAGCTTCCTCTTCTACACTTGGAGAGGGGAAGAGATCCTTAGTTTCTCCTACCCGCCTAGAAACCAGGCGGTTGTTTATAAACATGCCGGTAAGCAGTTTAGCGTTGCCGCGTGGAGGGCTCTGAGATAAGGGGGTCCACTGCAAATCTGCATAACTTTCCCGTAGGAACTGGAAATGGAGCCCCCTCCTCCTTCTCCTCCTACCCTTTCTCTTCCACTCTCACAATGTATTCTGGCGGGGAAACGTTGAGGTGACTGAAATCAGGTATCCTCTCTAATTCTATTTCCATTTTTCTCCTTTCACCTTCCTTTCTGTTCAGAATGAAATCTTAAAGAGCACAGTGAGCAGCAACGACAAGAAAACCAAAGGCCGGACAGGCTGGCCGCAGCACGTCTGGGCCCTGGAGCTCAAACAGTGAAGAAGAAGAGGAGAGAGAGTGAGCCAGGCCCAAGCGCCAGACGCACACCCAGGACTCCCGGCAAGCCCTCGGGCTCCGCGCTGAGGACTTCTTGCAGTTGGATCATAGGTTTATTTATGTGCAATGTCCTTCCCCTTCTCTTTGCCCTCCCACCCCTTTGAAACATCCGCTCCCCCACCTCCCTCTTGAAAAAAAAAGTGGATATTTGAAGAAAAGCATTCCATATTTTAATATGAAGAGGACACTCCGGTGTGGTAAGGGATCTCCCCATTCTCTCTGTGTGTGAATGTTTCCTCTTGGTGTGGACACCAGCGTTGACCCCTCCCTGCCTACCCAACTCCTTCCAGATAAAGACAGCGGACACTAGTGCATATGTAAAGTGTGTCTTTAATACTTGGCCTTTGGATATAAATATTCCTGGGGATT
Organism: Typhlomys cinereus; assembly: GCA_023101885.1. Classification (NCBI taxonomy): domain Eukaryota; kingdom Metazoa; phylum Chordata; class Mammalia; order Rodentia; family Platacanthomyidae; genus Typhlomys; species Typhlomys cinereus. Next base: position 3,923,943 of record JALPQD010000148.1, on the reverse strand, counting down.
ATAAAGTTTTATTTCAAAGCAGAAAACAGGGCCGCTAACATTTCTTCTGCGGTACATATCTAGTGCTGTCTCTTACATACGTCATTGTCCCCATTCAAAGATGTTCTCAACCGCTACTTGTTTTGTGCACTTCTGTCCTCTAAACTAAATGGAATTTAATTAATATTGAAGGTGTAAACGTTGTAAGTATTCAATAAACCACTGCGTGTTTTTTTTTACAAAACCCTAATCTTTTAATGGCCAATACCTCAAAAGAGTTTTGAAAACAAAGCTGTTATGTTTGTTTTCATATTTAAGATATTCAGAAGTAAACTAAATTATCATAACTGGCTCTAACTTTATTTGAAAGAATCAGTGGTTGTAATTGACTAATGTGACCTGAGATTCCCTGGGTGGAATAGATACTGTTAAAATGAAGTATCCAGTGGTAAAAATCCTGCCCCAAGGCCTGGGCTTCTCCAAAGCTGCCCCCTTTTCCCACCCCCCAATTCCACCCGGGTTCCCAGGAGACCCCCTGATTTTAGGAGTGTCTGCATGGGAGGATGGCCCGTCTTTAGTTGCAAAGGTGGAAAAGCGTCGTGCTTCTCTGGAGTCAATAAGATGCCGTTTGCCGAGGGTGGAGGTGGGGTGAGTTTGGTTTTTTTTGGAGGGGGGCAGTGTGTTTTCGGTGGAGGAGGTGCGAAGAGAATCCCTGGCCTAATTGCAACTACAGGAAATAGTCTAGGGTGTATAATTCAAAATACGGGGCTTTGATCCAAGAATTAAATTAAAAAGGAGGGAAAGAGGAAAAAAAAGAAAGGAGGAAACTTTTGCTTGTCGTCTAGATCGGAAGATTCTCATTTGAGCAGGGGCGGTGGAGGGGGAAGGCTTTTGAAAAAGAGTCTATGATTAGGTAACAAGGAATTTTACGTCAAGTAAGAATCGCGAACAAGACCACAGATTTAAAGGGGGGCGAGGGGTTGGTTAGATTTACAAGGAGCTACGAGGAACTCAATATTAACTGTGCGGTGTCTGAAATCTTCCCTGCTGCAGCCATAGGAGCTAGCGGCACACTCCCCGGCTACCAGGCGTCAGGAACTTCACCCTGTCGGAGGCTGCGGTCTCTCAGAGCCCTGTACGGTCCCAAAAGACCATCCCGGCGGCCTCCTTTTCTGGAGGGTTTGGCTAAGGCTTCAGTCCCTGCTCTGGAAACCAGAGCAACTCTAAGGCTGTAAAGAACCAACTTCTCTAGGGTGGACGATTGCGGAGGAGGAGAGTTTGGGGGGGAGGGGGGAGAAAGGTGAAACGCAGTAAAAAGCGGTTTGCTTCACGAAGCTTCGCTTAGGTAAAGCTCTCCTTTAGGAGAAGCTTGCCAGAGAGTTTCCGTGTTGGAAACTATCCTGGGGTGATGTTCGCGCCTCGCCTGTGGGCACAGACCGTCAGGCGTAATCCTAGAGGTTCCCACGCCTCACGGGTGTCTCCTCTGACCCGGCTGCCGGCCGCGAGCTGGAACAGACCAGCGTGGACGAATTCGCAACTGCCCCTGGAGAGATAAGTGAGTGGCTCTGCCGACTTCTGCCGGAGTCTGACAACGCTAGGGCCAGGGGTTAGAACAACTGGGCCAAAGCGATCTGAACTTTCTCCCCTCGGGTCAGCCGGCGCTGAGCCGACCTGGTGGGCCCGGAGCTGTGTTTACAGACACTTGCCATTGTTTATAGCCCTGGGAGGGGTGAAGCCCAGGTATTCTGGTGCTGTCTGGAACCTTCTGGATTTCACCTAGCGGCTTCCTCTTCTGAATGGAAGAGGCTTTCTGCGTTTTTACTTTTAGCGGTTCAGGAGGAAGATTCCAGGAATCTACCAGACTAATAGAGTCAGGAATGGTGGAGATGGGGACGTTTTTAAATACTATGACTCCTCAAAGTTCTCTCCACCACACGGGGTGCCTGTGTGTGTCTTGGATAGCTGGTCTTCTCTTTTAGGCTTTAAGTATTACCGCTGGTTTAAACATCTTTTCTGCTTAATTAAACACCAGTGTGGGGGACCAAAAGTCCTTGTGGTCACTATGTAGCAGTTTAGTGAGCTGCATGTTTTTAGCTAAGGCTCAGGCCACTCAGTCATGGGCATCTTCTTTCTCTGGCCCTGCGACACACCAGGTCCTGACAACTCCCCCATCCACTCTGCCACTCCAATCTACCAGAAGACCCTCAACGTGCCAGAGACACAGCTGACCCCATTACTCCTATGAGGAGAAAGCAGACAGACATTCCAATAACTGAAGCAGCCAACCCCTTCTCTCAATCAACACATACCCCAACTGGCCAGACAACTCAACGAGGAGAAAACATAGATACGTTGTCTTTTGCCTATGTTGTCCCAGTGCCCCCAGCCACCCAATAATCCTAAACCACGTTGTCAAAAGCCTGAGAAGTAAGTTGGCAGAACAGGGAGAGAGGCATTTCCACTCAGCTCCTACATTTTTCTGGTCCATGTCTTTCTATTTTAACTCTTTTTCTTCTTTGATTGGGGGTGGGGGAGCAGTTTCCAAGTTCCTGTTAGAGGACTGGTTAAAAAGCCTGTTTTAATTGCTGGGATAATGTGGTCGCTGCCATTTTGTTAAGAGCAATCACTCCTGCAGCGAAATCACAAGCACTCTAGACAGGCCGGAGCCGGCAAAAATGTAGGATTTGACGTTAAAAGCTAAATGGGAAGCTGGGGCGCGGAAGGTAAATTGATGGTCGATCTGGCTGTCAGGACTTGGCCCCAGACCGCTGTGCCGGACTAAAGCCCGATAACCCAGCAGCACCGCAAAGGAGAGGGCTTGGTTCCCTGTGACGTGTGTGTATGTCCAAAGATCTATTATCAGCCTAGGAATGAACCAGGAAATCTCAAAGAAAGCCCCCCACCCCCACCCCTGCTCTAGGGTCCAATTTTAAAGTTTCCCCTCCTCCCCCCATTAACCGGAGAGCCGACAACAGATTTCATTCTTCAAGATAACAGAAAGATCACTCGGGTCTTGAGATTCCACTTGCCTTTTAAATCCCAAAACCACACTAGAGAAGCTCTAGGTTTGGGTAAGCTGGATCCTAAGATGCAACATTTAGCAATTGTACTTGGCAACGTTTAGCAATTGTACTTGGCTTAACTACCAAGTAGAAAGACCCGGATGGGGTTGTGGGTTTCACCACTGAAATGGACACACAGTTGGTTCAGATGAAAGTATCCTTAGAGAGGCAAGAGTCTGGGTTTGAGGATGGTCTGATTTCCTACCGCTCACCTGATGATTTTGCTGGCTGCTGCCCCAAGCTGCGGAGAATCTCAGAGCTGACCTTATGGTATTAAAGCAAGGAGAGCAGGAATTGCGCGCTCAGGGACTTTGCAGCAGGAGGTGAATGCAAGATGGGAGCCCATTCGTAGGCAAGCCACTGGGAGAAAGAAGTGAACTAGGAGCTTCTTCGAAGACTGTAACTTTGCAGACAGCACCCGGGCCAGATGGGAAGGCCGGAAGTGCGCTTGCAAGGAACTGCAAACCAGGAAAAGGATACCGCCTCCTCGGCCTGGACTGCATTGGAACAGCGGGTCTACAGAACGCAGGAAAGACTCCGCTATCCCTGGAGCTTGGACCAAATGAGGCTTCTGAAGCTGTGGGCCGGGTCCTCTTCCCGGGTCGCCAGGAGTTCCCCTGGCCTCTTCTGGGCTACTCTCACCCATGCACCTGGAGCGTGAAGGATGATTGGCTGATGGGTGCCATGCAAGACGGTTTTGGTTAAAAGTTTGGGAGCATGAGACCTGTAGACCGCTGAGTGTGGAGCCTGGGCACTGCTCGTCTACTCAAGAGCTGTTGACCTGAGAGAACCCATCCACTCCTAGGACCCACTTAGGGTGGCTAAGCAGTGTCCCATGCCCACTAGTCCTGACGGGTCCAGAAAAATCCCTGAACCTAGCTGGAGGTCCCAGAGGATGATCGAGGGGGTGGGGGAGCACTAAGTATTTTTTTAACAGTTAAAAGGGGGGGGGGAGGTTGTTCCAAGAGAGGAAACCAACCCCCACATTTCCGGAGACTGGACAGTTTGAGAGTGCCACCTTACCACTCAGCAAACAGCGTCCCCCAGCAACCATCTGCCTCATTCTAATTAGCCTGTAACTGCTGAGCGGCTTTGGCCGGTGGGTCTGCTGGAAGTCCAAGTGCAGAGTGTCTGACTCAGAAGCGCACAGAAGTTAGAAACTTCTCCCCTGGTTCTCACTGTCCCACCCCGCCCTGGGTCAGTTCCCATCCAGGAGCGCATCTCCGTCCTCTGAACGTAACCCTCTGGCACGCATATTCCCTCCGAATTTCTCCCAGCATTTGGGTCACTTTGATGATCGGATGGTTGAGTCCTGATTACAAATTTTATTCCCGGCCGCTCCGTCCGTCTTTATCTCCGCTATTAGGGACATCTGGGAGTATTTAGAGCCGCGCCCGCGCTGGGCCGCGCTCGCCTATCTCGCGGCGGCGGGGCCCAGAGCCTCGCTGACGTCAGGGCAGACGGCTCGGAGCCACGGCTGAGGAGCTGGGTGTAATCGGCGGCTGCGCGGCCAAGTCCTCCCAGGGCCAGCCCAGCAGCTGGAACGCGCCAGCCGCCTGCGCACAGGGACATTCTAAATAAGTATTTTTAGACCAGAACACTTTTTTGTTTTCCTTGTTTGGGGTGAGAAGGGGCCAGTTGGCGTTCCTGGAGCCCCCTCCCCACTTGAAATCGTCCAACCCTGTGGATCCGGTGCATTCCTCTTCTGGAGAAGCCTGGAAAGATCGGTCCCCTCCTGGACGGTTCCCGCCGCAGAGTTGATGCCAGGGCACAACCAGGACCGGTGGGGATGCCGGTGGCTTAGGGAGTGATTTGTGCAGCGCAGCGCTGGAACCTGAGGGACAAAATGGTGGGAACTTCTGCCAGAGGGCACGACCTGGCCTAAAGTGATTCCAGGACAGGAGTTCTCTGGAGGATCTCCTCTCTGCACCTGCTGTGATAGTCCAGAGAATCTAGGGAGCTGTCGCTCGCCAGCGACACTCAAAGGATGTCAGGCAGCAATCCCACTCTTTGTCAAAGTGTTCAGAACAGAGAATACTTGCATGAATCCTGGGTAGGCAGACAGATATCCCAGACCTCTGACCTCGGCTCCTGACCGGCTGACCTGATGTCACCTGGGGTGAGGCTATGTGTGGATGCAACAACTGAGCCCACTGGGTTGGGCCTTCCTTCCCATTCCTTCCTTCCATGTGATAAAATTACAAACCCACTCCCTCTTCCACTCCACTGTCACCCAAAGTTCACTGTCACCCAAAGTTCTGATTTGAGTAGGTCAGGGACTTCTTGCCAGAGCCAGCTGTTCTTAAAAACTCCCTCAGAAGATTCTGGGACCACCGTATGAAGCTACACCCATACTCAGCAATTGATCCCAAACTTTGGGCTTATTCTCCTTGAGCTTAAGAAATACTGTCTGGCGCAGGCGAGAGTGATTTTATGAAGAATAAGAGAACTCACCACATTCTGAATCACCCTCACCTCGATTCAATTAGGTAATATAAAGATTCAAACCAATCTCCAGGACCTAAGGTGTGGTTTATGGGCAGAGACTTTCCTCTAAGGTTAGAGGAAACAGAACAGTAAAACAAAATGTTCAGTCAAGGCTACAGTGAATTTAGGGGGAAACCAAAGACAGCCTGTGGTTTTAGTGGAGTGACAAGATCTGCTTGGGGGACCAGTAGTATCAAAACTAATCTGGAACCCTGAAGTGAATTGTTTCCTAAAGTCCTTCTTCAATCATTGTGGCATCTCTATCTATATACCAAACTCCAAACTGTCTTCATAAAATCTAGAATGAAAAGGGAACATTTCCTCCTAAGTCAGGAAAAGTGTCTCATTGAGAACGTCCCACTGGCACTCACCTTATCCCTACCCTAACCTAGGGAGAAGGAAACATTGAACTGTGAGGTTTGTGGCTAGAGAAGGATAATGGGGACTTTTACACAACGGAAATCATTAATGACTGAAGGACCCTGACCATCTTATGTTTCTAGGAGGAAGAGTGGACAACATTCCTATGAAGTACAGTGCTCATGAGTCATCTCCCCAAGACAGCAAAGGTGAAATCTGACTGTTAGAGACAGTTTTCTGAATCAATCAAAACTTTCAACTCCAAAAACATGAAAATCCAGTCACTGAGGCCTACAGTGCCTTTTTGCTCTGGGTATAAGTGAACAAGTTAGATGGAATAAAACTACATGTGCCTCAGGCCCAGAGTCTCAGTTTATAGTCTCAAGCAAAGAATGTAGAGTTTGTAGGCAGCTAAATGTTCTAGACAAAGGATCGGGGGTACTTCCCACCCCCAACAATAATGCAACTGCTTTCTCAAATAATAATTTTTTTCCAAATTGGGAGTGGGTGGGAGGAAGTCTAGCATAATGCTGGTTTGTCTGGAACTCACTCTATAGTCCAGGTTGACCTCAAACTGCAGCAATCCCCCTCCCTCTGTTTCCCAAGTGCTGGGATTACAGGTGTATGACAACATGCCTGACTTCCAATAATATTTCAAAGCACATCCCAACAGTAAGACTGGACCCACCTAATCCAATGCTTCTGTATAACCTGATGCAGGTTCCTTTTGCAATATTAAATCATCTTTCAATCCATTACTGACAGAGAACTAAAGTGAAGGAAACCTGCAGATGCTTCTGTGAACACACATCATTTGGCTTTCTGACGTTGCTGGTCCTAGAGTTGGAATGATTTAGAATGAACCGAGCAAAGAGTTTTCAGCCTTCATTAAGCATATTGCCTAGGAAAAAAGCCAGAAAATATAATTCTAAATTAAGATAGTAGTAAATCCATCCTTTGTTTTGTTTTTATTTTAAAAATGAAAGCCAATAGCTACTTAGACCAATAGAAGAGGATATCCTTTTGAGATGGACTGTTATGTCATGCCTGAAACTGACAATTTTGTCTTCAGGATAAGGCAGAGAAAGAGAGAGAGAGAGAGAGAATGAGAATAAGGGTGCTTGTGACTTCTGCTTTAAAGAAGAAAATCTGAAAACGAAAGCTAACTATGTAACCAGTACTTGAGAAGAAAGAAGAAAAACTGATGCGGTTTTAGTGAAGGAAAGTGGCAGTCAGGCCACTGACCATCATCGCCTTCCCTTGCAAATCTGGTTTTCATATTCTCGCTCAGTAATCACCCAAAGCCATAACTGTCTCCGAAATTATTCATTAAAGTCATTTCCAGGGATTCTCACAGGATGACTCTTTTACGTTTATGATCTTCGGAAAGCAATGACATCAGCCTCTGTCTCTTTTCCGCTTTTAATTAATGCGCTGGGAAAAAGAGAGGGGCCCGGGCTGTGCGCGTGGGGAGGGGCGGGCGGGGGTGGAATCCGCAGGCCGCTGGGCGCTCGGGCGCGGTCAGCTGAGCGCCGGCGCGCAGACATCCTTTGATTAAGGAGGGTATTTCGGGGAGAGCAGGCTGTGCAGAAGATCACGGCTGTGCCCTGTGGCGCTGTCAGCGGTGACGGATCCCAGATGGGGCCGCTACTGTATGGCAGATTGAGTTTCTCAGCAGAAAACGCGCCCTTCCTCCTAAACGTCTTCAAAAACCTTCTCCAGATTCTCCAGGTCGCTTCGTGTGAAACCGAAACAGTCCAACCCCAAAGTTGGTTTTGAGTGCGTTTGTGTATGTTAGGGTTTCCCCCACCTCCTTTTTCCTCTTTTTCTCTGTACTTTCTCCTCCTCTGAGCATCTTCAAAATTTGCAGGGCCACTCCTAGCATAGATGTGGCGAGTCTGAGGGGCTCCAGTTCACCCGCCGCCCACAACGCCACGCTGACGACCCAACACCGACGGCCACCCCAAGGCAATCCGGTGGGTAGGGGTACGGTGTCTGGAACACCCAGGGCTACGGGGGCGAACTGCGAGAGCCATGCACTTTTGTACAAAGACTCCAGAGGAGTTGGGGGCGGGGAGGGTGGGAGATAAGGCGCGCGGGGGAAGGGGGGTGGTAACCCCTGAAGGTTCCAGCTCGCCTGGCCTTTGGAAAGGCAGTGTGGAGCCGTGGAGAGGGAGGCCGGGGTTAACCGGTGGAATCTGAGTGGACCTGAGGTTGGGTCCTGATAGTCCTCCAAGGCCTGCTAGGTCCAGGACCCGGAGATGTGCTGCGGCGGCAATCCCGCCTTGCGGTTTGAGCCTAGAAACGACCTGGACCTGGTCTGGGGGGTGGGGGGAATCCTACACCAATCTTCGCCTACCTGTCTGCAGAGTTTAGCATTCCGGGGCCTGAAAATCTTGTTGCAAAAATGTGAGTTTATTGTAACTTTTCTTTAGAAGTAACTTCATAAATGCCCTAAATCAGGCCTCCTTCGCCTACTGCTAGAAAGCAACGCAGTTCCCCTCCTCCTCCTCCTCCGGTTCACCACTGGAGGAGCGGCCCAAGCCGACTCCCCGCCAGCGGGAGGGGCTTTGAAGAAAGGGTTGAAAAGCTAAGGGGAGCCGGATTTCCAAGCTGAAGCAAGAGGGTTTCTAGGCACCTTCTCCCCATCTCGGGATCCCAGAGTCTTTCTCAATCTTCTGAGGCCAAAACACCTGAGGAGAGAGGGAGGGCGGGAGAGAGAGAGAAGGTAATTGTGTTTTAATTTTAAAAAATGTAATTCAAAACATCATTGCTGCCTCCCACAACCACGTTGGACTGGGGAGCCAGGAGCGCCCCTGGTCTGCCGGGGGTAAAAAGAAAAAAAAAAAAAAAAGCCTTAGCGGAACAAGAATTAAAAATGCTCCAGGCTCCAGGCCCAAAGTGCATGGGCGCCCACCGAACACCCCTGCGGGCCTAGCCCCCCTCCCCCAGTGGCAGTGGCCTCCTTCACCCTGGCACTCCCAGAGTCGGTCTAGAAGCTGGGCCTTTTCCTTCTTTGGAGTTCGGGTCTCCGCACTACAGCCAATGGGAGACTTCAGCCTCTCTCTCTCTCTCTCTCTCTCTCTCTGTCTCTCTGTCTCTCTCTCTCTCTCCCCTCTCTCTCCCCTCCCACTCTGACCTGGGCTTTATGTAGTGAAGGTGTTTACCCTTACAGAAGACTGTTGCCCAATCTAGTGAAATCAAATGCCATCCTTATGATGCCTTCCAATGTGCTCCTTCTACAGACTCAATTTTGGGAAAGAGAAGAGGTGGGACCAACAAACCCTACTTATGCCGCCAACATGCAACTTGTGTAATGGGAGATATGGATGTGCACGCACTTGCATGAAGTCCTGGGACGCGTTAGAATCCAGGGGAGCCTATGAACTTTACTGCAGGCCTCTAGCTCGCTCCCCCAAACTAAAAATTTTTGGCCTCACAATTCCTCCTCAGTTGTCAGATAGAAGGACAAAACTCTTGATTTTAAAATAACAACAACAACAACAACACATTGAAGCTCAAAACTACCATTTGCCTCTAGAATGAAGCTTCCATTTGCCCTGCCCGCGTTGGAGGAAAGCAGTTTATTTTGATTTTTTTTTTTTTTTCTTGCGCCCACAAGTCTTGTAAAAGGTTCCTGTGAGCGGGCCTGGCCCCCTCTGATGGCCGCCGGGCCTTGCTTCCAGACTACACACCTCCCACCCCTTACCCATTTAGTTTTAAGTCCTCGCCTGGAGCCGAGGTGTAATTGTGACCCCGCCCGAGCTGCGATCCTCCCGTGGGGGAAGGTTGGCCTGGCCCAAGCTAGGGCCGGGACCTCCCAAGTGGCGGCCCGTGGAGCCCGGGGTCCTCGCCTTCCCTGCCTCCTCCTCCTCTCTCCCTCCCCTGCCTCCGCTCGCCTTCTTCTGGGTTCTGGGCTGTGCTCTGGCCACGCACCAGGGTGCAACTTTCTCTCCTCCTTGCTTTCCTTTAGTCTTGTCTTTTTAGTCCCAGCATCATATTAGGGCTCTCTCCGCTGCTTTCACCCCGAAACCCTAGGACTAGGGAAGCTGAGTGGGGGCTTGATGGAAATGTGGAGGACCTGGGAGCGTCTGGCCCCCTCAGCGCCGCGGCGGAGTCGGGACCCCGCGTGCTTCTGCGTAGCGTCAGCGCGCGGGGTAATTTACCTTCCCTGAGCGTCTGTCAATATGACGAATTTCCACCGGGGTCAAAAAGCCTTTCTCCGGCAGTCCGTCTTGGAAAGCTCTCTTAAAGCGGTAGACCGGGATGGTTGTTTTGTTTCCAGCCCTAGAAATAAATACACCGGGGGCGTCCCTGCCAGGGCAGCGATAGACCAGCAGAGGAACATACTCCGTGTCAGCTGAAGCTGGTTTACCTTGAACTAGGAACCGTGAGAGGGTTTCAGCTACAGCGACCTGCCTGCTTTTTAAAGCATGTCCGTCCAGGGTGTCAATGCGTTCTTCAGAAAACAGTTTTTTTTAAAAAGGACGTAATTAATACTCTGGTTCTTTGGTTCTTGTCTATCGGGTGTGGTTCCCTAAGGAAACGTTCCCCCCACAATTCAGGGTGTGATTCAAGCGTGGGTTAGGAGCGCGTGTCTTCCTCATCTGGCCTAAACAGACAATCTATCGCCCAGCGTGTTTTTCAGTAATTTGAAAAGTGCTACTGATTTCTGAGTGTGCGTCGGTGAGTGAAGGACTCACTCTGAGCGATTATTCCTTGTCTGCAGAGTCCTCTGCTGTCTGGAACAGGAAGCCGGGGAGCCAAGAGCTTCTACCTCTGAGGCACCCAGTCGGGTGCTCTTGGGTGTTGGGGTAGCTTGCCTTCTACCTCCCCGCGGACCCCAGTGCCGCCAACAACAGAAAATTGTCAAATAGCGCGCTTCCCTCTCTCACCGGGGCTGCGGGAGCCCTGAGCCAACCGATCGACTTTCTGAAGCTAAAATGAAAACACATACATACACACACACACACACACACACACACACACACACACACACACACACACACAGACCTCCTCCAAGCAAGTGGACGCCTGGACTTGGGGCAAGTAGGAGTTTCAACCTAACTCTGAGGAACCCTAAAATCTAACAACATGAGGCTGAAGAGTTGGGAAGTTTCGGGAAGGTCGCTTTAATTCTTAGCCCTGGAACCTGTCTTAGGTTGAGGGTAGAACACGGTATCAGCCCTGGGAAGTGGATATACAAGTCCCTGGGCGCTCCTCAGCCTTTATACTTCACCAAAGGATCTCTAGCAGCTACATATGCACATGAACACACACACACACACACACACACACACACACACACACACACACACACACCCCTTTCCCTCTCATCTGTTGGTGCATTTATGACCTAATGAAAGTTTATCCTTTAGGGAAAAGACTGTCTATAAAACGCGAAATATGAAGAACCCATTTGGATAGTCACACTCCGGGCCAGGCCTGGTCCAGTTTTTAACTCACACACCTTGTCTCCTTCTGTCACTTCTATAATCACCTTGTTATTTCTCCTAAATGACAAAGGTTTGTTCTTGGTGACCTCTGTCCATTCCTTATGGGAGAGGAAACATCTTCAGGTTGGAAACATCTTTATTTGTGGGAAAGGCATTCTTCAGGGGGAAAAGAATTTTCCTGCCTATCTTTTGTCATCTTTAAAAAACCCTGGCACCACATGTTCCAGTTTCTTCAAACAGCTGGGGAAGAAGCCAGGGGCTCTTTCAACTCTCCTTCATTTCCTTCCTATCCCCACAGGTTCCCTCAATTGCCACCTCTTTGTGGGTCTCTGGAATATCGACCCGTTCTTTTTCTTGACTATCCTATGAAATTCCTCTCAGCTTCTAACATAGACAAGTGCCTTGTGGAAATCACATAACCACCTGCCTTTGTGGGAAAGATAGCCTGATTTTGTGTCTGGGACAGAATCTGTTTGTTAACATAAATGGATAGAGCAGAGATCATCCTGTTTGGTTTTCTATATACTATCCCTTTAAACAAGACAGTTTCTTTTTGTTTTGCAACTTGACCTTTGCCCTGAGGACAGTGTGGGTTGTTTACTAGCAAGGACCAGACAATGTGAAAAAATTCTGGAGACCTAAACACGGGTATGCTATAAAGCTGTGATCTTTGGCGAGGTGTGTTGGTTTTATTTGCATATTTATTTGAAGTTCTAATTTCAAGCATTTGGGGCATAAATGCTCTCTAATTACCTGGAAGTCATTAAAGAAGTGAATGGTTATCTGGCTCCCAACTTAGGTGATTCCTTTTCTTTCTGAGTTCACTCTTAATTGTGTTGCTATTTTTTAAATGTAGGTTTGAGTCATGGGTGGTGGCAGTGCATAACCTGAGCACTCAGAAGGTGGATATAGGACAGTCACCAAAAGTTTCAAGCCAGTCAGATTTGTGTACCAAAACCCTATCTCAAAAAGAAAGAAAAGAAAAAACAAAACAAAAAAAAGAGCGAAAGAAATGTTTAGAGCATTATGTTTTCTTTCTGAGCAGAATTTTGCTAACAAGAACCTTCTACCCAGTTAGAGTTGCAGCAAAAAGACGAGTATGCAACTCATCCAGAGAGATGTAAGGGAATACAGTGGAGGGAGAGGCATCCATTTCTAAGCAAGAATCTTGTCCTCTTTGTAAAATAAAGCACCCAGTTTAAAACATTGATTAGAAGGGGAGAGTCTTTTCAGTTGCTTGCCTCATCTTCCAAGTGGGACTGAAGACTGGAGTATCAAGTGGCTTTAACTGGTCAGGTCTCCCCAGCTGGAAGGATAAAAGAGCTTGCTTCACCTGAAGTTCTATAGCTCTATACACAAATATTACTTTCAACTTATGTCATATTTTCAACATACGGCCTATTAAGCAAAACAGAAAGCTTATTACACACTTTAAAATACTAGATTCTCCATGGACAACAATTAGTGCTTTCTTAATATGTGACATATATCTAAATATAGTCAGTGTCCACTGTCTTTTGTATATATCCTGATGAGAGTTTATTGTTTATTTTTGTTTGTTTGTTTGTTGGCTCTTGCTCTGTAGCCAAGGTTGGCCTTGATTTGAACTCAAAAAGTCTTTTGTATCCTTCTAAATGCTGGTTATAAGTGGAAACTACCATGTTCTGATGGGATTTATCCTAGTAGAAATATATAATGTATATTCCACTTACCTCTCCACAGTTCTTCGTTACTTACAGTTCTTCATTATTCATGTATCTTCTCTGAACTTTCTACTACAGGGAAAAGCATAAAGGAATATAATTTCTGTGGTTCTAGAAAGATGGGGATCACACTGATTTTTATCTGTCCAGCTGATGGATGTGGATATGGGAGTTTCATGAAAACTATGGAGAGGACTACACCAAATATAATCTAGTCATGACCAAAAAATCTCGTAATAATAATTTAAAATTTCAAACATACACTTGCAGAACAGAAGATTATAAGGTTCCAGATTAATTTGTCTTTGCTCTGTGCCTGAGGTCAAACACTAAGAATGAGAAGGCAGAAGCAACTAAAAAGATAGAGATTATAAAATTCTGTCTAGGATTGTGGAATTGGGTTCTCATTTTTTGTATGGCCCTTCTTCCACTCAATTTGTTTTTCTTTTTGTGTTGCTGTTGCTTTGGGTGCTGAAGAATCAGCCCAAGGCCTTGCACATGCTAAGAATTTCCTCCCATGCTGAACTACCCCTCCTACCCTCCAGCTGGAAAAATGACTAAATTATTGTGCATTGAATAAGTCATGAGCAAATTTTCTCTTAATATAAGAGAAGTTTTGCTATGTTTTAACCTGCAGTTAACTTGTTTAGGTTATAAATGGATGTGGGAAGGATTAGAAAATAGATATCTACTATTAAACAGCAATAAATTGTGAAACATAATGAGTATGTGTAGAATTAACTCTTTGACATTTTATCTTTTATATTTCAGAAAAAGATGAAGTGTTGGGGGTTTGCCCAGTAGTAGAGAACTTGCCAGCTGTGCTGGAGGTCCTGAGTTTGGTCCCCAGCAATACATACACATTTATACACACATTACCTATGAGACAATTATAACACAAGAGATGACTGCTTTTTATAGAAAGCAAATAAGGTGTTCTGATTTTTTTTCAGACTCTCTAAGTTGTTCACCTTTTACATAACAAAAACACTTTCACTTACAATTGTAGGGCACTAGGGGTCTGTTTCTGGATTCTACTCTAGGCAGTGACTTTTTCTTATTATAATCTATCTGAGAGATGTGAATGGAGAAGAGGAGACACTGTGTGAGAAACTTGTCATGCATAAAGGGCATGGCAGGAGATGCAGCAGTTCTATTGTCTGGATGTTAAGTGATTTTTGAGTACTTGACCAGAATTGTAGTTTAGCTGGCCTGAGTTCTTTACTATGCTTTCCCTTATTTATCTTTGTAAATGATGTTGCCAGGTCTTTCAGCCATTATTGAGTGTGTGCGTTTGTGTGTGTGTGTGTCTGTGTGTGTGCACTTTTGTGCTTGTGTGCTTATGTACCTATGTGTCCTTGTGTATACATACATGGGAGTGTGCTAGGACCCAGGGCTGCTGCATTCCATTAATAACAAAAATTTCCTTCTTCCACTTTGAAATTTTCCCTGTCCCCAAGTCATAACAATATGGACAGCTGAAATAACCATGAATACCTAAAACTTATTCTTGTTTTCTTCTTTGAGTGGATTTTTGCCTGTTGTGCTTTAGTTTAGGGTTTTGCTTTAGTTGCTGAGGTTAAATTGTCCTGTAAAAAGGACATTTTCAGATCACTTGCTATGCTCAACTGATGCCTTGGCACAACCAAGGAGTGTTTGGTGGTGAAAGAGACCTCAAACCTTCTGGCCACTGTAGCCCTCAAGCTGTTCATCAGACTAGAAGCCAAAGACCCCATGTCACTCTAATTAACATGTGCATATGTTGGCCAGCCTCTAGGTCCATTTTATGAGGTTTCACTGGCAGGGTCAGAGGGTCTGATGCTAGTGTTCTCATAAGGATTAAGGGTCCTAATGAATCATGTGACTGTGAGTGGACCTGGATGGTGGCTATGCTCAAGAGACCTACTCCCCTTCATCTTGCTTTCCACCTTGGGGGTCTTTTTCTATACCCAGAAAGAAAGGCTTGTCTTCAAGGACCAGCCAGGAAGATTGTCATTCATCAGATGTTCAAAATGTTCTACTCACATGTATCTGTCATGGAACATTATGGACAATATGTGTGTACTACGTAGGCATATAGAGAGAGATACATTCCTGCATGCATATAATATGAATGCAAAAGAAAACTTGCCTTAGAAGTGTTGAAATTAACAGAATCAAGTGTAGTTTGTCATGTCTCTGCATGGGATAAGGTAAAAAGATGCTCCTGGTACCTGGCCAAGCATGTCCCATAAGTGAGTGAAACGAAATGGGGAGCTTCTCTCTCTCTCTCTCTCTCTCTCTCTCTCTCTCTCTCAAAATAAAAGCAAAAAACTAAAGAAGTTTCTACAAGAAACATTTTAGGGGGCATAGAAAGCCAGGGGGAAGAGACAAATGACAACCTGGGAGGTTAGATAATTGAAAAAGCTTATCTTCACTATTTCCTGAAAGTTTTTCCATTGCTCCAAAACAGCTATCAGAAAGTTTGATGCTGATGCTATACAGATACTTTGTCTTGGTTAATATTTCTCTAAGCCCAGCCCAGAAGAATAAATTCATCTCTCCTGCGGATGAAGAATAGTATTTCCAAAAGGAAAGCAGCCCTTATTCAAAAGTGGTGGATGTGGTAACATTGCAGGCAGAGGTGGGATGGGGAAGATGGTCCAGAGGATGCCAGAGGAAAGCTTATAGGGATGTAGAGCAGACTCATAGTAAACTATAGGGGGATGGAAAGATGAAGCCAAGAAAAGAGCCCTGGGCTCCCTTTAGAGCACTAGTGTATCAGAAGGGCTGGCTACCCGGTCAGGTCCCCTGCTTTGGGTTTCCAGGCTACCTGGATATGCCTTTGCGTCTAGAGGAAGCATCGAAGTTGCCCTGCTCCTAAACAAAATCAAAGTCAGGGGGTGCAGGGGCTAGGGGTGCTAAAGTGACCACAGAATGGCCTCGAGGTCCATTACTTGCCTTTGCTTTGGCCGCAAAACAAACATAACAGAACCAGACTTAAAATCAGCCCAGGAAATCCAGAGATGGCCCTGCAAGCACCGGGCTTCCATTACTGGAAGCAGCGTCGGGCCAGACTGGTACTCAGGTTTGAAATTCGAATAAACGGAGCCAGGTCGTGCATTACACTCCGGGGACAGTATTTTAATGTAAATGTAAAATATACTTGTAATAATCACTTGTGGACCCTGAAGCACCACTAGAATCTCTGTTTAATTACAGGGCATGAGAGGAGTATTACCAGCTAATTAAATCCAATCCTATTTGTAATTCTCCCTGCGCTACTACAGACTTTTAAATGCGAAATTGCTTTTTTAATGTGCCTACATATGAAATTTTAAAACACAAGTGAACTAAAGGGAGAAACAGGAGGAAAGGGGGCGGTAGAGAAAGAAAGAAGGAAGGAAAGGAAAGAGACCCAAGTCCTGGGCCGAGTCACAGGAGCATCTAGAAGAATCGCCAAGGTCTCCTGGCCTTCCAGCCCGCGCTTGGCTGGGAGCTGGTTCACGGAAGAAGCCGTTTGCTCCGTCTGGGTTCTGACGTTTCTACTTCAATTTTCTTCCTTGCAGAAGTTTCCGTGGGTTTCAGGACCTCTAATCAAAAAGTCTGGTGGGCGGGCAGGGGGCGCGGAGAAGGCCGGGCTGGGGAGTTGCAGCGCGCCGCAGGGCAGTCTCGGGTTGCAGCCCAGGGGTGGGAGGAAGTGAGATCACTGGGGTCCCGGGGCCTGGGGCCTGGAACGTGGAGCCGGAAAGGCACGCGGTGGTTAAGGAAAGAGCTAAGAGCTCCAAGGGACCGGTGGATGCTGCCTCCCTCCGCGCGTCCATCCTTGCTCTCCAAAATCGTTTGTTTTCGATCACCATACACCCAGCCTGAAGCGGGGGCCTACAGCTCTGGTTTACTGCTAGGAGGCCGGGATACTTGCAAGGCAAAGCTAGTGGCCGGTGGGACCTGTTTCCAAACCTTGCGCCAGCTGCACCTCTGCAACCTGCCGGTTGCTCCGATGCAGTCAGCTTTACGGAAATAACCCCAAGACAGAGGTAGGCTGTAAAAGCGCGCGCGACCAGCGTTTCCAAACTGACAAGGGGGTAGAAGGTCAGGGGAAGGCACCCGGGGCATATGTCCTGGGCAGGCATTCGCGCCACTGCTTCCAGGAGTGGGATTTGGGCTCTTCGAAGCCAGGAGCTACTCCCCTCACCAGGGGCAACCATATCCCCCAGGTCTTCAGTGCTTTTTCTTGGGGGGGGGGAGTGTGGAGGGCGACAGAGGGGTGCTTTAACCTGGAGAAGTCTCCAAGGCACCTATTTGGTGTGGATGGGAGGGGTGGGAAATCTGGCGCCCCCTGTGGCCTGAAACAGGACCTGCAGCTATGGGGACTTGGGAATACCAGAATTTTTGCAGATTGGAGGTGAGGGGGATCATTGCCAGCGCGAGAGAGAGCCTTGTGTGCAGGGCACAGCGTGGGCATGTTTACTGCGTGTGTGCACTCTAGATCTACAGTCTATCAGGGATATTTCCATTAATGTAGGGCCTTGGCACGCATCCTCACCTCCTTACATTGTCGTCTTTTCCAAAAGGTGGTTTGTAAAATTACTAAAGACTCTGTTTTCCACCTTTCATTTTACAAGCATGAATAAAACGTGAACTGAATACAATTTTGCCATGCAAGTAACTCAGCGTCCTAACGGTGTACATTTAAGCAAGAGGAAGGTCTAGGAAGGTGTCTTAGCCAATTGCCTGCTGGGTCCCCACTTCCCACTAGCATAGTTGTAGGTGTGCAACTCTCTTTTCTTCTCGTCCCTTTTTCCTCTCTCTCTTCCCTGCCAGTAGCTCAAGAGGCCGTAGGGATTCTGGGTCCTCCAGGCCAGCCAGAGAAGGGGCCTTGCTGCCTGTTTTGGAAACTCTCCATTTTCCCACCGTATTTCACGTTCATATTACTTTTCACACCCTGTTAGGCAGTAATGGCGCTGAACCTGCTAAATACTTCCATGCACCAAGCCAGGCCTCCCACGACCACTCCAGATAGTCGGCCTTCTGGTGATAGGGAAGAAGATTGCTTTCTCATATGTGCAGACCTTTGGCTTCTTTCTTTTCCCCTCCCCAGGCTGACCCCCAACCACTCAGGAAGGTAATGAACTGGGTGCTTAGGTGTCAAGAAAGTCTTACTGGTGGTTTTTGAGGAGATGGAAAGAGTAGCTGTGGGAAGAAAAATCTTGAAGACAGAGCTGACTTTTCCTAGAAGTGTGAAGTTGGATTTGTGATTTTTAAAATAATGCCCAGATGGTGTACCTCAGTGGGTGAGAGATTGCCTGGCAAGAGCAAAAACCTGGATTCGTACTCAGTGTATCAATAGGTAAAAATAGGGCTTTTTAATTAAAACAAGTGTGTGGTCTTCCTTTCCTTTCTTGGACACCAGGCCTGAGACATAGCATTTGAGTAGTAAGAGACTTCAAAACTGCCGGGTGCAATGCTCCCCTCCCTTCCTCTGGCCATTATTTGCTGCAGCCATGAAGCCTGGAAGCATAAAGACTGTTCTGTAAATCCAAGGGAGTGATGGGTAAGAGTAAGGTATTCTAGAGAGTCCAGTTACAATGGCTGGGCCTGGAATGGAACACTACATACCTCTGACCTTCTCAGAGGACCTAGATGACCTAAGTCAGTTGCCTGAATGGGACTGAGTCTGGTGACCCCAGAATTCCAGTACAAGTTCAGGGAAGTTGGTGGTGGTCCTCGGTAGGTCCTCCACAACCCCATCTCAGTTCTTCCATCAAGAGGAGTAATAAAACCTATCCACCCCCTACCTCCAGGACATGGGGGGAAGGAACTAACTTTTAATGAGTGCCTGTTAAGTGCCAAACATTTTACTGGCTCATGTTGTTTAATCTTCACAAACTTCAGGGGAGTGGCGTTTCCAAACCCTGTGTGCCTGCAAGGAGACAGAGGTGCAAGGAAACAGCCCTGGTCAGAGCCCCAGGTCTGTACATCCAAATAAACTCAAAGCTTCCTAGCACTGGGTGAGATCCTGTAACTTGGGCTACAGAAAGATGAACCACTTCATGAGCCTTGTCTACAAACTCCCAATGTGTGGCAAATTGTGTCCTAAGAACTTTTAGCTTTCAAATCATTTTAAACCAATTCTCTAGGATGCTCATGAGGAAGCCACTTACTTGATTTCTCATCAACCAAAAGAGACAGCTCCTGATACAATGAGTCCCCAAAGGGTTGCTTTTCTTGTTCCACCTTATTAGGGTTTGAGAAGATATAAGCTCAATTCATTGCATTTGAATTTCTGCTCTTAGCACTTAAACTAAGTGCAAAGCTCCCTCTTCAGCCAGCCAGGGGCAGAGACAACTGAGAGCTCAGGAGACCCAGGAGGCAATCATTCCACTTGGTTCCCCAGTGCAGCCTGTTACCTTAGTCATTTCTTCACTCTTGGCCAGGGTCAAGAGTTTGATAAGCACAAGGGATCACCTACTACTAAGTTGAGAGAGGATGGGAAACTCAATGTGGGGCTCTGAAAAATGAAGAGTCAGCCCTTGGCAGCGGAAGTCCAGGCGTTCTGCTTCCCAGATACTGATTGCTGCACCTCTACCTGTCCACCTGCATCCAGTAGTTGTTTCAGGGTGACATGGACATCCTCCTCACCTACAGAGGATGTCTCTGGGGATAATGACTTAGGTTTTGGGGGTTTAGGAATCTGCAGAAAATAGGAATAATGACACAGAAAAGTCAAAGCTAGGAAGGGAAGTGTAGTTCTATGGGAAGAGGCATGTATGATATGGGAATTGCTTGAGAGACATTAACCCCCACCTCCACACACACGCACACACACACACACACACACACACACACACACACACACCTGACTTCTTTCCCCACAAAGACACACTCCTGAACAGATCTCCAATCTCTAGCCACTCTCCCTCCTCTTTGGCTTTCTGGGCATGGAAACCAAAAGTCCAAGCTGTCCATGTCCCCAGCTAGTGGTTCTCTTACTTCTACCTCCCAAGGGAAAAAGGAGAGAGTAAGAGCGGAGAGAAAGGCCTCAATGTCAGTCTCCTCTTTGGGACACTGGGTGGCACATAACCACCTCCCTAGGTGGGCAGTAAGGACACATTTCTGGTAAAGAGTTCCTGAGGCCACAATGCACTCCCAGTCAGCCACCTCTTTCCCTTTGTGTATGAAAATTAAGTTCCAGCGATGGGGGGCGCATTTCCTAGCTTCGTGGTTAATTTAAATGCTCTGTGTCCTTAATTGTTTCTGGAACACTGAGCCCAGCCTGCAGGTGGGGTGTATGATTGGTCATTTCATGGGGCTTTTTAACCACACCAGGGTATATTAATGTATTTTATAGTTTTTGCGGCGAGAGGAAAGAATATGATCATTTCTTTTCCTCGGTCGCAGGTATGGATTCTGTAACTCCGCAGTGATAATCAAGGCTAACTGGGAGGCGAGTGAACATCAAGTTCTGGAAGCGACTCGTGTGTTCGCGTTTCTTTATCCTTCTTTGAGGGAGTTTCTGCGGCCACTTGGAGCTGGTGACACCACGCGCCAGCCACACAGTAAATAGGCTACAGACACAAGAACGCGGTACTGGAATTACTCTGCCAATTTGAATCAGATTGGTGTTCCCTCATCCAGAATGGCCACAGTGGTCAAGCAATAACTCTTCGCTTCAGACGCCTGAGAACTGAAAAAAAATCAAGGCTTTCAAGAGTCATATTTAAAGAGGAGCAGAACTCTATGAAGAGAGGGAGGTAACGGAAAAGGGTTGCATGCAGAATTTGAAGGGCGTTCGAAGGTTTCCAGCCATGATATCTATTAATAAAGCACCTTCTTTTCCTTGGTGGATTTCTCCACGTACTTTCTACAACCCAGGTTCCTGATCCAAGGTCTTCAGAAATCTTTGCGTGGGAACCGCACATTTGCAGGCTAGCGATACTTGCCTCCTGCAGGCGCTGCGCTGCGGGCGGAGGGTAAGGATAGCAGGAGCGGCTGCGAGGAGCCTGGGCGGTGCCCGCAGGTCCAGTCGAGGCCCTTCCGGACCCGGCTACCGCAGGAGCAGCGGAGCCTCCGCCCGTAGCGCAGTCCCCGGGCTCCGGGCCAAGCGGCTGATCTGGGCCAGAAAGATCTTATTGCATTTATTAATGACCAGAGAGACGTCTCTTAAGCCAGGGCCCTAAAGATGAGGGTATGAATGAGAAAAACAGTTGCATCTCTGGCCGAGGCCGGGAGCGGGTAATCTCTCCGACCTCCGGCCGCCCCAGGGCGTTGCTGCTCCGGCGTCCACTGGCTGCGGAACTCGACGAGATGAAGCTCGCTGGTGGGCTCCACGCCCCGGAGCTCGCTGCCAAGCGCCGCTGGAAGGCATTTCCTTGAAATCGTTAGATTCTACGGGCAGCGGAAATTCGAAGACATTTTTGGGGTACTGAAGAATTGCTGCTCGGTCTCTTCCTTTGCAGGAGATTCAGTGTAAGTTTCCCTTCTCTTTACTAAAGGTGACAGAGTTCTTTTTAAAAGCCATCGGGAGTTTGGCGGAGTCTCCCCTCTTGGAGACTTGCAAACGTTCCCAAGAGTCGCTGTCATCAGGACGATGGCAAGTGCTGGGTAGAGGCTTCGCGTGTGGGCTGACTCTGTGAACTAGCGTCGTGGCCTCTTTACCGATGATTTGCAACGTGGGATATTTGCCAAGTAATGAGTCTAAAAGGACTGCTCCAAGACCACTGGCAAGCCTCGTCCCTGTGCGTTTCTTCAGATATTAAGGGTAAATCCCGCATCTCACGTTGCCTGGCCTTCCAGATCCACAGCTTGAGGTCTGTCGGGACTACAAGGATGCCACTAGCGCGTTTTCAAGCGTGTCTCCAAGCGCATTTTCCGACATATTAGGCAGTTAGGTCTTCAGCGGGTTCCACTCTTTTCCAGCTACCTCAAAGTTCGCCGTAGATTATCTCAGAGGCTGAACCCCAGAAGTTAGCTGAACCCAAAAGCTCTGCGACGTGGAAGGCGCACTGATTTCTCCTCCTGGCCTGCGGAGCTAGGCGGTCTGCACGTAGGGGACTGAGGGATTTGAGGTGGAGAGGGCCCCGGGTCAAGCTGGTCACAGAGATCATGTGATGACACCTAGTGTGGTGGGAGTCGGCGGATGCACAGAGACCAGAACGCACTGCAGAGCCTGGGCGAGGGGAATATCACAGAGTTCAACTGCCCCTCCCCCAGTCCTAGCCGGGCGGGCCAGAGTTCTGTCTACAGGTCCTGAGTCCCTTCAGTGCCTGCTGTCTCTCCGGGAGCCCTTCACTGAGCACCAGATCTCCTTTTTATTTTTTTCCGGTAAGGAAAGTAAACATCTTGCATATATTTCCATAGTGGTCAGGTCCTAATTATGCATGATTCCTGAGATATGCCTGCTGCAGCCGGAAGGCGCCGGCCAAGGAAGACATTTGGAACTTCTCATAGATTAAAAAAAAAAAAGTTTGGACCGTTTGGGAAGGGGTCAGGATAGACAGGCTCGAGATTGGGAAAGGAGGCAATCTAAATTCCGCGCTCTGAAAACAGAGGCCTGGGTCTACCCGTACAGGAGAGACCCGAGAAGGCAACAGGTCAGCGAACTGTCACAGTTCCTGGCCATCCTGACAGACCCAGGACTCGAGGGCCCACATTCAGCCAGGACCCAGTCAAAGTTCTTAAACCGTAGGCTTGGAAAGAAGAAAGCAGCAGGGCGACCGAACGGCAGAAACATCCCTTCGGTCACGTGAACTTCATTGCAGATCAGGAAGTTATCTAACAGCTGCCCAAACTTCTGACTCTCTAGTGCTCCGAATGTGGATTTTTTTCTCACACCTCCTGGCTGCATAGGGCGTCTGCAGCATCGGGCCCCTTCTGACTGCCATCCTCTTTCAGCCTGGATCTCCTCCCACCTGACTGGCTGCATTTGGAGATGATTTTCCTTTTTTTTTTTTTTAATTCGTCAGACCATGTGGCTCCCATACTTACCTGGGCTGGTGTTTCCCCCACTCACTCCCCACAAGGAGAATTCCAAATCCTGAGAAGGGAAGACTAGGTTAAGGAAGGGTCAGAAAAAGGAAACCAAACCTGAAGTCCAGGCATACAGCATCATATTCCTCTCGGTATGACTTTGATTCATTCCAGAAAATAAGTACCACAGGAAAAATAATTTTAATGGGTGCCCTCTTTTCTTTCCACTAACTCAGTCATTTCCAGGACTGAGCCAGGCTCACACACAGGAAGTTGCCCTTTTTGTGGCCTTCCTTTCTCCCTCAAAGAGCCTGGCAAAGATCTCAGAACACGGTAGATGCTAAGACAGTGCTCCTGGTTGACAGATGGATGCTCTGAAGAAGGGAAGAAGCAGAAATTGCTGCAGAGGACGGGAAGCCAAGACCAGAGAGTGTGCATTTAGTTTGCATGCAATTCATTTCATGAGACTGTCTCAGAAGGATCTTCTCCATCTTCAGCTTGACTCCCCCCAGTATGTGTACTCCGACTGGAGAGCCCACCCTGGTTGACCGGTTTCATAGAGGACAGTACTGTGGGCCTCTGTGCTCCATTCCTGACTCTACAGAGTCAGGGCGAGCAAGGCCAGAGCCCAAGTCCAAGCATACTCTATACTCTAGATGGCTAAGGGCAAACATCTCCCCAGAGGCCTGAGTAGAAAGGCCGTTCGTCTTGGAGACAGTGAATTTACTCGTGGTAAAAACAGTCCAAGATGTGCCCTCAGAGTCTGTGACAGCAATATGGTGAGAAGGCTGAGGCAGCGCCATGACTTAGTGACTCCGCAAACCATCTCCTCGTGCAGGAAATCTTCAAGAGCGGGCAGGATGTGGGCACCAGGTGAAGATGCTAAAGTGTTTGCACTTCGGTGCTTCCCCTTCACTCTCCATGGTATTGTGCCTGAATGGTTTCCGCACCCTCTGGACGCAAATCTTTCCCTTACTATCTGCAATTAATCGACCACACCATTGAGACCGCGCCCCCTGGCGCACACCCCGGAAGTGCTTGCTGAGACCCGGAAGCGCCTGAAGCTGGGCGTTCTCGGCTCCTGGAGACCAGGCCCTTCGCCCGGGTGTGCGAAGCTGCCGACTGTTTGGAGCTAGTGCCTCAGTAACGATCCGCTGGCTCCTCGCTTTCGCCCACCTCTGGGATATCCTCGCTGGCGACTCCCCAGGGGGACGAGGCCCTTCCGGGGAGAGACCTCCGTGCTGTTAGGCCCCTGGTTATAAGGCCGCCAGTTACTGCGGGGCTGTGGGTACCGGGAGGCCAAGAGAATAATGGGCGCCGCCGGAGTGATCCGTAAACTCCCCAAAGATCACAGTGTCGGTTTGTGGTGATTGTCGGTTGGGATTCCTGATTCCGCATATAATAAAGTGTATCCCTCGTCTCCATCCTCGGGGTCCGCCCCTGAGAGCTAGGATGCGCCCGAGCCTCTGGCGCGCGGAGGCCGTGGGCGCACCCCGCAGCTCGCGAGGGATCCGGGCTCCTGGGCGCCTGCGTGACCCGCAGTGATCAGAACACTTAAGATCCAACCTGGGCCGGTTTCTGTGCCACAGGAACCATCTGGGGAGTTTTCTCCGGGCGTTTGGGAAAGCACTTACTTCCGAACTTGGCGCTAAGGTGTTGTAGGGGTCCACACACCCGCGTCTGGAAGGGGGAATTGGGGTGTCAGTGGATGGCAGCCTTGCCAGCTGCCTGGGTGCAAACCGGGGAAGCTAACTGGTGGCAGACACTTGGGTGAAGGACGAATTAAACACTTAGACCCTCGTCCGCGCCTTCTGGCCTCATTGTTTTAATGTCTGTGCTACTTATACGCAGTTTGAGAAAGAATAATGCCTTTACATTCAGAAAAACATCAAAGACCAGGGGTTGCTCAATGTGGAGCACATATGGCAGTCTCCGAAGGCCTTGCCTGCCAAAACATGTTTCTCAGTATTTTTTTTTTTTTCTTTTCTTTTCTTTGGATACCAACCCCCACACACACCACACACACTTTTTTGTTTCCTCCGCAGATGGGAGGGAACTGCGGATTCAGGTTGCTCGGAGTTTTTGCGTTGACGTGAGGTAGTTGGTGGCTTTATCAAGGCTTCTGAGTAATTTAACCGAGGAAAGTCCTCTGCGAGTGGGCAGGATGTCGGTGCCAGGTGGAGAGGCTGTAACCTGTCCAGGACCCAGCAGGAATTGTGACAGAGTTGAAGCATTATTAAATTCAGAGGGGCTAAATAAGGTACACTTTTCCTGCGAACTTTCATATTGGCAACTGCTTTCCTACTGTGGTCAGAGACGCTAATTGTTACGCCAGACCTTATCTCATTGCTCTCTGAGTAGAGGGCACTTCCTTTTTGCTGAGTGAATATTGAACTAAAGGAATGAATGCAATAACCAGTCGATCCACTGTTTAATTTGTGTCTAAGTCATATCAGTTCAAAATCTCCTTTGCTACTCAAATATAGACAACTGCTCCAGCTTTTTAAATTATCTAGCAGAGATAAACAGTTAATTGACTTAAAGTTCAGGTAGTTTGTTTCAGGAATTTCTTCAGAAAAAAGAAACTGATTAAGTTTGTTACAGTGAATTTTTTTAACATCTGAATTTTCCTGAACTGAATGGAGACCCCAAAGAGTAAAGTTATTACCCCAGGGCACAGATCTCCATGGAACTGGTGACAGAGGCCTCCTTTCCAGGCCTGTAGTGGCTGAGTTCATTGTGCCATATCATCCTGTTGGGCGAACAAGCCAGATAACTTCTTCTCCTCCAGCCTCTTCCATTAAATGGACTCCTTTCACCACCTCTGAAAAATGATCTCGGGATATTATCATTCAGTAAATTTACATGTAGGGTTAGTATTAAAGGCAAGGGAGAGTTCTTAGGACTCCACAGAAAAGAAGGTCCATGCTGTCGCCAGAACATGCAAGTTTTTCTAACACAATATTGATGGTGGTGGGGAGGAAGCCCAGCACACATGGAGCTGATTAAGCATGAACCTTATCAAGTCTTCCAGCTCTCTGGTGACATATATAATATACACAGGGACCAGTGGGCAAACTACTGGACAGATGGTTAGAAAAACCTGGGCTTTAGATCTGGCTTTGCCATCAACCTGCTCAATTAACTGACCGACCAGTTTCTTTTAAATTTTATTTATTTTCGCGTGCGTGCATGTGCGCGCGCTCATGCGTGGGTACGTGCATGTCTGTGCGCGCGCCTGCGTGTGTCTGTGTGTGTGTGTGTGTGTGTGTGGTGTGAGTGAGAAGGCACTGTATCCCCTTAGAGACCCAAGGATGATTTTGGAAATTATCCTGGGTTGCTTCTACCTCCTTTTTGCTTCACTCTGAGATTCCCCAGGCTCACCCACCAAGACCAGAAGTGCAGGCCGAAGCCATTTCCACCTGGCACTTTGACCAACTGGTTTCTAAAGGTTTCTCTGTTTCTGTCTAAGTCGGTCCTTCTCTGACTCTCTCTTTATATATGTATGCATGTGCAGGCAAACATAAAATATATGCACATGTACATACACCTTTTTTCTTTCACGTATGTGTGTATAGGAGGCATGTGTGTGTTTTCATGTAAGTGTACACATATGTACAGGTGTACTTGACTGTGTGTACCTGTGGTGGGCCAAATGTGATATCAGAAATCATCTTTGGTTGCTTTTCCACTATATCGTTGTGAGCCTGGGTCTCTAGTTAAACAGAGCATGCCACTAGGGCTAGTCTGGCTTGTTCGGAGGATCCCCGGGTTCTGGATTCCAGGACTAGAATTAAAGGTGTGCTACATACCAGCTTACATTTTTATGTGGGGTCTGGGGATCTAAGTTCAGGTCCCTTTGCTTGCAAGGCAAAGGTTTTAACCACTGAACCATCATCTCTCCAGGTAATTTGTTTTTCCCATACATCCAACTTTCATTCTCATATTCTCTGATACTCGGATAATGTATGTATGCGTCAATATTTAATGAACCTGATGGAAGCTGCACTGTGCTCATCTTTTTATGAAGAGCCTCGAGTGTGAAATCTGGACGTGTTGAAGTGCTTCAGCCCCTTCATTCTACAGGCGAATAAATATGCTGGGAGATTTGCTCAGGTTACACAGCTGGAAAACTGAGGTTAGATTCCCATTCAGGTGGAAACCACATCTTTAGGCTACTTCCACCTATCACCCTTGCTTTATTCTCTTTCTAATCATGAATAATTGAGCCAGAATACAATAGTCTTGTATTCAGGAGTCTGCACTTAGAGTAAAGCTTCAGTTCACTTGGAGGGTGTTTCTTTAAACTTCCTAGCTCTGTGGTATAACACTTCAATCCCTTCAGGACTCCTGGGTGTGAGTTCTCTTATGAAAAGTACAGCTAGTTTTGCTTGATACTGAAAGGTAGTGAGTCCAAGGTAAGAAAAACAAAAATCTTTAGATTTTTAGACTAAGTAAAGAGGTAAATTATTTAAGTCACTGAATGTCCACAGTAGTATCCAATCGATCTTTCTCAACTCAGCAAACTCACAGACTAATTGTACTTTCCTGCCTCAATAGTGATGCTGAAGGCACTTTCCTTCCAGTTTTCAATCTAACTTTTTCTCTCGCGGAACAGTCAGGGAAGGCACCGTTAGCCCATTCAATATGTAAATTAACCGTGGCTGGGGCTGGGGATGAAGTGAGATTCATTCAGCCAGATTCCTTCCAAAGCCTTACATGGTGGGAGGCGTCAGAACCCTAGGACCTGTTCTCATGACTTTTGCTACCCTAGAATGGTAGAGGAAGTTTGGGCAGAAAGGTGACTTGGAGAAACCAGGCCGGAGCTGGTGCTTTCTTTTAAAATGCTCTAAGTACAGTGGTCATTTCTTAGCTTTGGCCCTGCCTGAAATGCGGGTCGGCTGTTCTAATATCAGCAGAGGGCAGCCCGAGGGCTTTTGATCCCCAGGAGAGTAACTGCGTGTCCTTTTCCAGAGCTGGGGAGGACCTTATCTCAACTCCTCCTAATCTGCTGGTGTCCAAGGTGAGAAGAGGGGGGCCGGGGCTCCTCCACAGCCTCCACCTCTGGCCGCGTGTTCTTGTCGGGAAAGCTAGGTGGCGCCACCTCTCCAGCCGGGCTGGAGCGGGCGGATTCCCGGCTTTGCTCAGAGCCAAGTGGGGAGGTGGACCCGGACCCCTGCGCTCGCCGCCTGGGGCGCGTCCTCTCCGCCCGCCGCAGACTCAGCGCTGCCGTTTGCGCTGGGCTTTCCCCACCCCGCCCCCCGTGCTTCTTTCTCTCGGCTCGCAAGATCCCGGCAAGCCCCCACGGAAAGCCGAGTGTCCTGTGAGCCACATGGAGCTTGGAGAAAGGAAATGATTAAAGCCATGGGTCTCCCGGCTCTTCGCGGTGTTTACGGTGGGTTTTGATTTTTTGGAAGAGTGAGGAGAGGTTAAGGCCGGTTCCAATCTACCGGCGTCCAGAATCTGTCTGGGCTGCAGATGACACAGGGGGCCGGGCGGATTCCTACGGATGCAGGGCCCACAGTGTCTGCCTGGTTCGCGTGGGGTGGCGTTGAACAAATGACAGAATATATGCATGTTCATAAAGAAGAGTTCCATAAGAGAACTTTGAGGGTCTTACAGACGGGCATCTATTCTAGAAGGTACCCGGTTCATTCCAACCCCCCATCTGGGAAAATTTCCAGTCTTCGGACTATTGTATATTAACACGAAGAGGGGAGAAACCCTGCTATTAAGCAATTATATTGATTAACTTGATTTAAATCAAACTCCATTGAATGGAAATGTTTGTTGAAACTTGGGAAACAATCTTGTCAGGAAGATTTGGTCATTGCTGTTGTTGAAATCATCACCAAGTCTGAAGTTAAGAGGAATTCAACAGAAGTAATTTTTTAAAATTCACTGGAGTACTGTGAGAATACAGATGGAATTATGACCCATAGCAGTTTAAGATTTTAATTGAAATGACAGAAAAGCACGCACTAACACGTAGAGCACTCAGCAGCATTAGCAATGATGATATATGCTGTTGGTGGCTTTTTGCTTTCTTTATATGTTGGTCATGCATGTGTTTTGCAGTTCAGAGAAGTGCTTTTCAAACTGAAGGCTGCTAGTCATCAGTTTCTCTATCTATCTATCTATTTATTTATTTATTTAGTGTGTGTGTGTGTGTGTGTGTGTGTGTGTGTGTGTGTGTGTGTGCATGCAAATGCCTGTGGAGTCAGAGGACTCTGTTCCAGGGATCCAACTCAGTGGTCAGGCTTGGCAGCAACCACATGTACCTGTAAATGTGGACAAATTAGAAAATATCCAAAGAATGATAAGAATTAACCTTCTTTCACAAACACTGCCCCCCCACACAAATGTACACGTTTCGACTTTAAATGTGAAATGAATTTCTTGAGAACTGTATTAGTAAGAGGTTGGAAAGATGTGGTTTGAGAAAAAAATCACATTTCTCTAAGGGTTTGGGTCAGGAGATGGAGGAGGGAGGAAGGCAGCTTACTGTCCTTGCTGCCCTGCACCAAGCTGCAGTAGGCACCTAGAGCCAAGTCAGCTTGACCCTGAGTGTGATTCCCAGTGAAAATGAGATCAGCAGATGGGCATGCACAAGTATCAGCATGGTGTGTGTTTTCCTGAGTGTGAGAGAAATACTGGTGACCAGATCATGTCAGTCTTTAGACCCCAAGAAAGAGGACAATGACCCACAGCCCTAAGCCTAGGAGGAGACTAGTAACAATAGGAAGATTATTAGTCGAGTAACTGTGGGGCAGAGGACAAAGCTCTGCCTTTAAGCCAGCGATGGGAGAGCAAGCAAAAGGAAGCAGAGATCATAAATTTTGAAAAGAAGGCCCATTATCTTAACAGATGCAGGCAGACTGTTTTTGGGCCATGGGGAGCACTTTGGGGACTCAATGATAGATGATGCAGCTGATCCCTCTTCATACTTCTCTGCTCCAAATCTAAGAGACGCAGAGATTATTTCCATTGCTCAAATTTCAGGATGCTGATTAAATCACACTTACTGTTTTCTTCAAAGTTGACCTTCAGGACTTGTCCTTGGAATGACGACCATCTTCCATATTTTTTATATTCCAGATTCTGGGATTCCATTACTAAGCCAGGACCCAGGTGTGGCCTTCAGTGTTTCTCTTCTCCACTAACATACTGACCATTGCTTTGGGCTTCTGTACCAAATGGTCACCTAGGAGGAAAGGAGATTTACTTGTGGGGTGATGAGTCTACTTGCATGGTGTTTTAAGTTTATTAGAGCTCTGTCTTGGGGTATGTGTTGGTTCTGCCCTGTTACCAGCCATTTCCGGAGTAGCATTTCCCATGTTTTAGTATTCTAAAAAGGTATTATCTCCTGTAGCACATGTTCTTTTAGAAGATAACAGAATCACTTACAGAGATTATTAAAGCAGATAGCAGGTCTGGGCCTCTCCTTGAGAAGCTGCATTTCCACTGTGAAAATCACAGTGGATGGGAAAGTGACTGGCAGGGCAAGGTGAAAGTACTCCCAAATTCTTCAACAGTTCTTTGATGCGGAGTAACAGGATGCCTTTTCCACTATAAGCCTTAGTAACAGAGATCTCCAATGGGATGTAGTAGCACTCCATGCATCTAAAAGAACTTGCCAGAAATAGAAGTATTAGCATGTCATAAACATACTAATTTTTGTTTAATTTTTCTTCTTGCATTTTTTTTATATAATACATTTTTTATTTTTATTTCAGCTCATACAAACTTAATAGGTACACCAGTTCCCTCCCTCCCTCCTCCCCCCCAACCCCCTGCTCCCCCTCCCCACCTCCCTCCCTCCCCATCCCCCTGTGCCTCCCGCCTCAATTCCCAGAGTCCTTTCTTGTGTATGCCTGACTTTCCTCTGGGCCCTCCTCTCCGATGACATACAAGGACCCAGTGGCATTTCCCTGAACCCTTTCCTGTGTTCCCCTTAAGCATAGGAACACTACTGTGGCTGTCAATCCCTTGCCTCCAAGGATCTTGGTGCCTTTAGCAGATGCTAGACTTTGTGAGGTCAATAGTGTGTTGGACATTGCGCCGGGCATGCAATATCCAATTATGATTGCTTCGGCCCTAACTTATGTGGAGTATCTTGCAAATCATTGCTCCTCCCATCCTTTTGCTCTCACAATCTTACCGCCCCCTCTTCCGCTTCAGGATGGGGAGAGATTAGTCTGGCCTCTTCTTGCATATTTTAAAGCCTAGAAAATTAAATTGGCAATCAAGGCACTGAAATAAAAATTTAAGCAATGGTACTTTTAGCTGTTATTATTATATAAAGGTAATAGTTAGCTCTGTGCTGGGGTAGGACAGTTACTCTGTATTACATGGGAGCTGTGGCCTGAACGGTCATGTGACTGCCTCTCTGCCAGGACATCCCTGGCTCCCCGGGTCTGGCTCCTTGTGAAGCGATGGCCTGTGGCTTCCCAGAGCTGGGTTCTAATGTAGCTTCAGGGCCTCAGAGGGAAATGGGGTTGTTGTGAAATCTGGTGTTCTTAATGAAGCAACTCATGAACCTGAAACGTGCAAGGAAATAGCCTAAAAGTGAGATGAGAAATTGGTCTGTTGAAAAGTTGTTGACCTCTCCAGGATAGCTTTTAAAAGAATAGATTTGTTTTATTTGACACTTTGGGAATTATTGAATAAAGCATAGCAGCCTCAAAAATGGTCCAGTTTGTTTCATGTTCAGCAGCCTGGAATATCGAGACTAAATCCCTGCAAATGAGCATCATTATGAGTGAAATTTTGTTGCAAAATCTGGCAGGGATTATTCTGAAGTGTCAGACTTCTAGGCGCTATTTCAGAGTTGGCAAGAGTCAAGGGATTTTTACTGATTTAATGACATTTTTCCTTATTGTCCCCATAATCACCTGCTTTATGAACTGTGGCTAGAGTTGATGTTGCAACTGGTTATTTTCTCAGAACCCAAATTCATTTATATTTTTCTGTCTTTTGACTTCCACCATTTCTGGGAATTGTTAGTGGATGGAATAAAAAGAGAATACATTATAAACAATTCAGAAAACCCAAAACAAAATTCCTTGGACCTTATGCAGATACCACACATGCAAATAAACGTGGCTTTGCATTCCCATGGCATTGGAGTAAGGGTTACATTTTCTTCATTAACCTCTTTCTTAACCAAACAGTGTTGTTTTTCAAGTCACTTTCTATCTAAATCCAGTTTGACATTTTAAATTAATTCCAATGGACTCAATTCAGATGAGAAGGTAGAATGTTTTCTACTTTGATCCAGGCATTTGTGCAATTCTAGTTAAACTGTACTACAGCAGGAACACCTACTATTTTAGGATGAAATCTGCAGATTTTGCTGTTTGCATAACCAAACCCAAACTAAAAAATAACCATTAAAAGTGCTAAGTAAGTTTTGCTCTGCTCTGACAAGGAAAGATGCAGAAAAAGCAGCTCCTAATACCCATCTCAAGTGTGAACATAATTCTTACCAAAGCAAACTCTTCAGGTAATGAGCTCTTTTTTCCCTTTCAGTGATAGAGATTCAACCTGAGACAATATATGTTCTAACAAATACTCTACCACTGAGCTACCAAGTCCAGTTCTTTTCAAAGTATTTTTAAATAATTTATATTTTTTATTTGAGGAAGAAGGTATGCAGAGAGAGAGAGACGGAGAAAGAGACAGAGACAGAAAGAGACAGAGACAGAAAGAATAAAAGCAGGTATTCAGGTCACCACATGCAAAGGTCAGAGGACAACTTTTGGAATTTGGTTCTCTCCTTCCATCTTTACATATGTGTCCTGGGGGATAGAACTCAGATTACCAGGTCTGTGCATAGGCACCTTTACCTATTGAACCATCTCAATGGTTCCTGGATACTTATTTCTAAGTTAAGGAATATTAAATCTTAAATTAAATATTAAATCTTAAAATTAAAATATTAAATTTCAGTTATGATTAATAATTTTCTGCTCAAATGTACACCTTAATTTGAAGCAATGAGAGTTTTCTAAATGATGGAACTCAACTTACTGAAACCTTTATAACTTAAACACTATGAGTCTAATTCCAACTGTGCCTTTCTTTAAAACGAACAATCCACAGTGTCTGGAACTGTAAACCAATGGTATAGCACTTGTTAGGAATGCATGAGGTCCTGGGTATAATCGCTAACACCAAAAAGATAAAAATATACATACATGCATGCAAATGGCCCCATCGTGGAAAGTGGCTAAAAACCAAACTTTCTATATCCATAGATTTTGTTCACTGGACTTGCAAAATAAAACTTTTTTTAAAATGAATCTTTTCTCTCTTTTTTTCCATGAAGTCAAGAAAGTTTTTCAGAAAAACGGTACAGTCTTGCAAGAAGGCCCTGAGTTCAATTCCTAGGATTAAAAAAAAACAGATATGGAACAGAGGAAGGAAGGAAGGAAGGAGGAAGGAAGGAAGGAAGGAAGGAAGGAAGGAAGGAAGGAAGGAAGGAAGGAAGGAAGGAAGGAAGGAAGGAAGGAAGGAAGGAAGGAAGGAAGAGAAATGAAAACAAAATATGACCTTTAAAAATATATTTAAATTGTCATTGTGTATGTGTGTGGATGTGGATGTGCATGTGCTATAATGCATTGTGGAGTTCAGGGGACAACTCTGTGAAGCTGGTTCTCTTCCTCAACCTTTACATGGGTTCCAGGGATCAAACTGTGGTCTTCAGGCTTGCACTTTTACCTGTTGAGTCATCTTGGCAACTCCTGATTTTTTTTAACTACTATAAACACATGCATTGCATTAATCTGTGATTTTTTATCTAACATAGAGCAGAAATACACATTGTTTTAAGTATTGTGTGTGTTGCTATATATGTAAAATGAACTAACAACCAATTTGAGTAAAATCTACTTGTTTTAAAAGACCCCGTGTCAATTTTCTTCACTGTTGTTATCTCTGCCTTACTTTGGCAAGCATTTTTTCATTCCACCATCATCTCGTATTGTTTTCAAGTTCCTCTAATCCTAGCTCAAGATGGCATGTGTTAGAGTTGGAGAGGGAACCAACACTAGTTTTCTTAGTGTACAGTTTCAAAACACACCCTTTAATGTTATTTGACCCCGTTTTTCTACATGTGCTTTCTACTGAGAGTTTGTCAGATGAAACCATATTGCAAAATATTTGTAAAACCAAGTTATTGACAAAATGCTTGTGATTCCAAGGGCCCTGATTGAAAGCAGTTGTAGTGTTCCATCATGAGAATGTCATTTA
This sequence comes from Typhlomys cinereus, assembly GCA_023101885.1. Classification (NCBI taxonomy): domain Eukaryota; kingdom Metazoa; phylum Chordata; class Mammalia; order Rodentia; family Platacanthomyidae; genus Typhlomys; species Typhlomys cinereus. Next base: position 3,889,695 of record JALPQD010000148.1, on the reverse strand, counting down.
TCCTTTCTGTTGCTGTGTTTGTAGATTCCTACAGAACATCCTGCGGACTTCTGCTGTCCCCAAATAATAGTTTCTCCATAGCTAACTCAGAGCAGAGCAGATCTTGATTTTTTTTGGTAACTGACTCGCTTCCCAGATTCCAGCATTAGTTCATTCAGAAAGGCAAAAGCCTCCTGATCTGTGGATTAGGCTTCTAACCTGTAAGCACTGAAGGGTATATTCAAATGCTGGTAATGATAAATAAAAACTAAAAAAATTTGAAGATCTTTACTGGGTGTCAAGTGTAATATGTATAAACCTTTTCAGACACCTAATGATTTGAAATGCCAATTGTCTTTTGACCGAGATAGAAGTAGCAACCTGAAAAAAAAAAAAAAAAAAGGAAGTAGCAACCTGAACACTGTCCAAAGAAAAAAAAAACAATGTTTGCTTTATCTCCTTTTTCATTTTTAATTTTTTTTTTCAAACTACTGCCTTCATTAGAAGGACAAGTCTCAAGAGCAGGATGGTTCACTGTTATTCAGAACAGCTAATGTCCCAAAGCACATTTTCTGAACTTTTCCAAAGGTTTTTTTATTTAGGTTCATCTTGTTTAAAGATGTTAGATTGGTGTTGAGATTCATATCAACAGTCAGAAAGTAATATCAGGGTTCTGTTTGTCATTATCCTGTTTAGACATGCTAGAACCAGACTGCCTGTGTTAAAACTTAATGGACTGGAGAGGAGAAGCATTTAAAAATCTTAATGATGGTGGCCTCAATGATCCGGGCATCTGTCAGATGTTTCATTTTCTAAATTCAGAACATCTGATAAATCCACGATTTTCCTAATTAGTGTTCTCAGCTCCGACTGCAGTTAGACTCTTTTTAATAAAGTTATATAAAAAGGAGAAGTAGGGGTGTAACTTGGTGTAGAAGTTGCCTAGCATGAACCCAGCCCCACATTTGCTCCCCAGCAATGCAGACGTAATCAAATACATTGGTTTATTTGTCTTTGGCTGGAGATAGTGGCATATGCATGTAACCCCAAGACCTGGAAGGCTAACACAGGATGGTGGAAAATCATGAGCAATCCTGGACTACATATAAAACACTGCCTCAAATTTTTTTTTCAAAAATAAGATGAAGTCTGATGAAATGGTTCAGAGATTCCCAATACTCCTGGGTGGAAATCTAGATATCTGAGTTTAATACCTCATAGTGGCAGAAAAGAGACTTCTTAAAGTCACCCTCTGATTTATCTTTCACTCTCTCTCTCTTTCTCTCTCTCCTCAAATAAATAAAAAAAGCATATTAAAAACCCAGAAAGTTTCCACCCCACACTAATTAAAGCAGAAGCTCTCAGGGTGGGGTCCCAGATGTTGTTTCTAAGTGTTTCAAGTGATTCAAATACATAGTCGAGCTGACAGTCACTAACCTACATGAGAATTTCATCTGTCATAAAGAAGGGGAAGTACTGAAGAAGCTGAGAGCCCTGCTTCTAATTCTGGCCAACGAGGAGGCTTTGAATGGAAAAAGTCAGAAGTGACAGGAACCTGGAAGAGGGCCACCTGGCCATCAGAAAATTCCAGAGGGATGTGGTCACTGCCAGACACACACTGTTAGTCTGAGTTCAAGAAAATTTCAGGAAATTATAAACGCCTGACTTTCGCACCCTGCTCTGAATTCCAAAAAGACACAAGGGATATTTCTTAAAATAAAATGATGATGCTACCATTGCATATGGTCAAAAGCAAGGAGATAGGGGCAGAAAAGAAAAAAGTAAGGAGGTGAACCAAAAGATTTTAGTGACTTCAGGCAGGAAGCTGTTTACACAGATAAGATATGTTCTGAGTGGTGCACATGAATCGCAAAAGTGACCTAGAAAAAAAATATGTGTACAAAAAAAAAACCTGTCAAGAATACACAAGAAAAGAGTTAATAAGACTAAACACAGAAGGCAACTAGAATTTGTTTCATCTTCCTGTTCTTGAAAGAACACAGGACCCAAACAATTTAGGGAAACAAGGTGTTTATTCTTGTTTTACAGTTTCTGTGATAGCTCATTATGATGGCAGGACAGTTCATACCAGTGCCAGGAGTGAGGGAACTGGGCAACTGTATCTTCAGGAAAAGCTGAGAGAGGGGCATACTTCCTAGTTCATCATCTGCCAAAGTCAATCACTTCTTTCTCCAACTTATCTGTCTGTTCAGGGAATGGTTCGATTCCCCATGGTCTGGATCTTACCACTTCGATAAGATTATCTCTCCCACAAGCTTGCTCAGAAGCCCACCCTAACTATTCTTCACAGATTTATTTAAAGTCTTACTTCTCAATTGTCAACCCCACAACTGCATCTGACTTGCACAGTTGATGAAGAGGACTCTTAGAAGCAATAGCAAGAAAGTGTAGATCCATGCGTAGCTTTGCTGAGATGATGTTGAAGGTGAAAGAGATGGAGGTAACTCTCTCAGGATGTTAGCAACTCTGCAGACTAGAAAAGTGGCGGAAGGGGCGGTATTTGGCAGGAAGGAACTGAAGGGGAGAAAACTTACCAGTAAATTTCAGTTGTCCTAAATAACTCAAATATTGGCTTGGGATTCACAAACCAGAGTGTTAATAGAATTTTCAGATGCAATTGGTTTTAGTCTTTAAAAAATAAGGGGAATGAGAGAAGAGTTCCACATTTTTATTTTTCAGGAACAAAATAGGAAAAGTCTTTGAATTATAGACTTGAAGGTTTGCTAATTCTTCAGTTCAAAAATTCTGTTTTACTTTGAAATGCAGTTTGAATGCAAGATTTGCTCAATTAAATCATCACTATGACATAGTTCATGAAGACATAAGAAATCACAAAATTTTAAATAAACTAACTCAAATTCAGTAGGTTATAACTTTTAAGAATCAGATAAATCATTAGGGTGTAATAAGCCAACCCCAAACTTAGTGGCCTTTGACAACTATGACTTGAACATCCTTAATCTAAAAGCACAAATTCCAACATCCAAAACTTTTGAGCACCAAGGACTTGATGCTGTGAGTAGAAAGTTCCACACTTGATTAACATGTGACAAGAGATGGCAAGTCAAACGCAGATGCATTAAAAATAATGTGATCAAGCTTCGCCAGATGCCTAGGTACTTCCAACGAAAGATGTACCCCAGAATCTGCTGAGCCGTGGGAAAAAGCCCCTTAGTCAGCACGTGAGGGGCGCCAGCATCACTCCAGGACCGTCCTGATAATGCTCACTGGGCGCCACAGGGGCAAGAGAGGTTTTCCTTAAGCAGCTGGGCAGCGATTTACTACTGGTGACAGGACAGCTCTCCCTCAATCCGGTGCCTCTGCGCAGAACGCACCAGAAATCTGTTATGGCCACCTCCACAAAGATTGATATCAGCGGTGTAAAGATTCCCAAACACCTCACTGATGCTTACTTTAAGAAGAAGTAGCTGCAGAAGGGCTGGCACCAGGAAGGCGAAATCTTCGACACAGAGAAAGAAAAATACAAGATCACAGAATAGCACAAAGTGGTTCGAATGGCTGTGGACTCACCGATTCTTCCAAATATCGAAGCTGTCCCTCAGCTCCAAGGCTTATCCTTACAAATTGATGTTCTAAGTTTCTTGCCAAGGAACTAATTAAACAACGTTCTGTTTGTGAAAAAAAAAAAAAGAATGAAATCACCTTCAGACTATATGTGTGTGTATGTGTGTGTGCATGTGTCTGTGCGTTTGTATGTGTGTGTAATAGGAAACACAAAATGAACCTTGTATTTATATTTGGGTCCTATGCCTATGTAGGCATATATCCTTATGTATATGAAAATATTCCAGAATCCAAAATAAATATGAAGTTGGAAACACTTCTGATTCCAAGCATTTTGTAAGAGATACATAGCTTGTTCCATTAACTTTTTTCTTTCTTCTACAGTTTGCACTGGGCCAACTTGGATGGTTCTTCTGTTGGCTTTTTCTCAGGCATTTTCAGACTTCTGATGACTACGTGTGGCTGAATGGTCCAGGGAGCTCGCATCATATATTTGTTGGTTGTTCCTGGCTAGCAGTTTGTATACTCCAACATGTGAGGCTGGGCTAATTTACTTGGTTGTAGACACATTACAAATAAGACTTTCTAAGGTCAAGGCTTAAAAGTCACAAAATATATTTTGCCTTTTTTTTTTTTTGTGGAAGCAAGTCATGGAGTCAGTCAGATCAATGGACCAGACAATAGACAATACTTTCAGGGGGTGCTGTTACAAAGATTCCTGATCATATTTAATTTTGTACTTATTCTCATAAAAATACCTGCATGCTATTACATATGGACTATTTCAAGATAGTCATGGATACTACCAATTGAAGCAAAGAGTCTTTAGTCTAGTTTAATCATGGATATAGTTACATGAGGGTTCTAAAACTCACAGAGACTAAAGGCTTGCTCCAAATATAACAGATATTTTAAGCACTGCTTATCAACCAGATTTGATAAATCACAGTTCCATGCCATTTCTGTTATATACAACTGATATCTTATTGCTGGAAATGAATTCCAGCAATTTTATAAATCATTATTCAATCACATCAGGACAAGTTACATCAAATGTACACAATGAAGTAAAAATATTTATTTGATTAAGATAGTCTACATATACATACAGATATGAGAGTAGATGAGCTAAAAACAGACGAGAGGAGTAAATGATTTTGCTAATCTGAAAACTGACCCAGTTATGAATAGGTTCTCTTTTTACTGACAGGCACTCTCTACACTTCAACTAATGCACATGAAAATTTGGGATTAGCAGGATTGCTTTGCTTTTTAACCATCTATATAAAAAGTGAAGCCCTGAATGTGAACCTAAACACCACTAGAGAGAGAGAGAAAAAATGAAGGGATAGAAAAAAGGAGAAAAAAATCTTATGTTGATAAGAACAATAAGAAATTGATTGGTATTGATTTTAACTTACATTAAAAACTAGGCACTGCCACCATTTCAAGTTTTTTGTTTTTCCTTCCCATTAAAAGAAAATCAGTGTGATTTAGTATGAATTATTTTCTTTTTGCTGTGGCTGATTTGTTACTAATGGATGGCTTTTCATGTGGGCACTGTGGGTTCCATTTTGTTGGTACAGGCCCATTTGAGACAGGGTGTCATTGTTTGCTCAAGGTGGTATCAAACTTGCAATCTTCCTGCCTTATTCTTACATTATAGGTACATGCCATCTCATCCAGTTTTAGGTTTTACAGGGATTTTTTGTTTTGTCTTTGCTACTTTTTTTAAATGCATGTGTGCTTTTTCATTATTATTATTATTTATTCAATTGTGCATGTATGCGTGTGTGCATGTGCGTGTATGTATGTGTGTGTATGTATGTGTAGAACCATGGACGAATTCAGGAACCACCATGGACACCTTCACCTCCTCCTTGTTTACTCTGCCCCGGAATTCACAGGCTCCATCCTACCAGGACCAGAAACGCAGGCCGCCCCGCTTCCGCCCCACATCTATACATAGGGTCTGGGATCCGAACTCAGGACCTTCCGCCTGCAAGGCAGAGGCTTAACCCCTGAGCCACCTCTCCAGCCCCTGTCTTTGCTACTTTATTTACAATTTTTATGTGAATTTGGAAGTTGAACTCATCTAAATGGATGGAGAGTAATTAGCTTAGAAATATTGGATTTTTCAGACATTATTGACTAATAAAGCTAAGTTGTTGCTTGTAGTGGTAGTAGTGGTCTGAATGTGAAATATTCCCCAAAGGTTCATTGTTTGAACATCTGGGGATTCCCCAAATGGCAGTGTTGTTTTGAAAGGTTGTGGAATCTTTAGGAAATGGAGTTGCACTGAAGAAAGTGCGTTACTGGGAGTAACACACTTTAGTAACACTTGAGATCTAATATTTGGATCACCATCTGTCTGCTCCCTGCTTCTTAAATGTGGATGCAATGTGACTGGTCGTCTCATACTTATGCCTCCACGACTTCTTGGCTATGCTGGCAATCTTCCCTTGAAGTGCAAGCCAAAATAAACTTCATTTTTTAAGTGACTTTTTTCCAGATAGTAGGTCACAGCAGCATGAACAGTAACTAAAGAATTTAGTTAAAGAATTAGTACCAGGAGTGGTGCTATTGTGATAAACTGTACCACGTCATATTGTAGGCCTTTGGAATTGGTTTAAACAAGAAATGTGCAAGAGTTTGGAGCTGTGGTCTTGCAAACTCTTAGAATACTATAATCAGAGCTTGATGGGTCATTTTTATTTGGAAGAAATATAGATAGTAGAGATCAGGATCATGCAGTTTAAGAGGAGAACAAGGACATTGAATTGGGAAATAGGTTAAAAGTAATTTACATCATGTTCTGGCAAAGAATCTGGCTGCATTCTGTCCAAACCATGAGAACTTGAGTGAGGCTAATTTAAAAATTCATACTCTAATTTGTTTGATTTAGGAAATCTCAAAACATAATAGTACAAGATTGTGTCATGGTTATTATTCATTGCTCTTATATAGGTCTACAATGCAAGAGAGTAACAAAAGGAACAGAAAAATTAAAAATAATACAGTTTGGCAAGGAAAATAGCTTCAGGGAATTTAAAGATGAAAATAAAATGGGCGTGAAAACAGCTGTAATTGCTAAAGGGATTAACAACACTAAAGAGAACTCTGATGCTTCGCACTGGTATAATAGAAAAGGTTCACTTAGGGTCAGACCCCACCTACTAAAGGCACCAATTTGTAAAACATAAATTCCTTTGAAAGGAGAGAACTTGAACTGAGAATGAAGCTGAAGAGGTTCCTGTTTAAAAAATAACCACATAGGAAAATGTTTCCTCAGGTCCACACCCAAAGTTGAATGCAAATGTGACCCCAATGGTGCAGGTTACATCTTGAGGTGGCAGCAAAACTTGTTAGCATCATTCATATGCTACAGGTTTTACAGGCATGAAAAAGGAAAGACTAGGAGATTTTGTATGCTTGTGCCAACGTTGTGGAAGACTGCTGAGGCCTGGCATTGTGTGGCAGAATCAGCTTCTCTAAAAGGAGGCCTAAGAAGCCATTGCCTGAAATTGAAATGGGGATACCAGAAAGTTGGAGATGCCAATTCCATGGGAGGATATTTGCCAAATAAACTGTAGGCATAGAGTAAAGCTGGACCATGAGAGAGGCTGTGCATGCTGCCAGTGGAAGAATTGAAGGGGCAGGACTAACCAAACTTCTCGGGGCACAAGTGATTCTACCATAAGCCCCAGATGTTGCATAGTGCTTTAGGATTTGGTATTTACTTACCGGGTTTAGGTCTTATTTTGACCTGAGCTTTTCTTGTTATGTAATGTATTGTAATGTATACAACATCTTTCTATTTTGTTGCATATTAGAAGTATATCATTTACTTTTTGATTTTATAGGGACTTACAGGTATGAAACTGCTTGGGGTCTTAGAATAGTCTTCAAACTGTTGAACATTGTTGAGGCCATTAAAGTCTATGGAGACTTTTAAAATTAGAATAAATATATTTTGCATTTATAAGAGAGCCATAAGCCTTCAGGGATCAGGGGTAAAATATTATGTCACATATGCGTATGTGTTTGAACAATTGGTGACCTCTAGCTGGTGGTGTTGTTTTAAGAAAGATACAGAAACTTTAAGAGGTGGAGCCTTTTGTAGGAAGTGGATCACTGGGAGTGGACCTTGAGGTTTGATAATCTGTCCTCCCATTCTGTTCACTTTCTGCTTCCTGGCTCAATATATGCAATGCGATCAATTATCTCATCCTCCTGCTGCCATGTCTTCTTGGCCATAATAGACCATATCTCTTGAACAAGCTCTTCCTCCTTTATTACCTTTTCTTATCTCTCTGCCTTCCCTATAACAATTCCCTGTACCTGCAAGTCTTTCTTTCACATTCATGTCTTTTGGGTTTTTTTGTCCCAATGGGTTTAAGCAGGGCCTTTGTATGATCCTGGATTTAGGACTATTTCTTAGAGTCTAGTAGACTTTTCCATGTATTTACAACTAGCTATTTCTGTTCACTCCCACCCAAATCTGTTGTCCATTGTTCATCAGTACTTTTTAGGATCCCATGAGTTTCTCCTCAGTTCATATATAACCAGACTACCACTCCTAACACTTAGCATACATCTCCACAAAGTGAAGATATCAAATTCCAATATATTCCACTTGATAAACTAATAATAATTCCTTAACATCATGTATATTAAGTCTATATTCAAATTATTACCTTGATTTTATAGGTTTTTCCCACAATTTAAAATCTATTCAAGAAGCACACATTACAGTTTTTATATCAGCAGTTTCTACAAATCTGGAATGACATAGGAATCTATCTACTTTATCCCCTTTTCTATACTACTGATTTTTAAATAGAGCAGGAAAGTTGTCTTATGGAATTTTCTAATTCTGTATTTTTTAAAAATTCTTTCTTCATGGTGTTTTAACTAGTTTCTCCACTATAGTCCTCACTTCTGACTAGAAAATATGAGCCTGGTGGTCACATTAGCAGTGATGGTATCTTCAATCCAGTCCTCAAGTTACTGTGACAATATCCACAGTCATTGTTGTCTACAGATTAGCATGTCTAACCAAGGCATCAAAGGATCCCAATTTCCTTATTCAGTTCCCTCCATCTTATCCAACTGAGCAGGGTCTAGCCACAGTCACTATGGGTTGGGCCTCCCACCAGTGGGACAACATTGTGCAGGCTTGCTCAGGGACTAACTCAACCACTGATTCTTTACAAATGTGCCCAGAGTTTGCATCTTCAACTGTCAAGTCGACACCTGTATCTAACTACAACAGTCATCTTCAGTAGCAAGATAAACTTTCTCCTTGTCTAATTTATTGCCCTGAGTAGAGTGATATTATGATGTCACACAAATATCTGATTCTCTAAAGAGAGTTTCTTTTCTAAAATAGCTAAAATGTAATATCATGCTTTTGATTATTGTTATAATTATTATCATGTTGTAATGCCAGGGACTGAATACAAGGCTTCATGCACATGTTATACCATACCACTGAACTCTACCGTCAGTCCTATAATTTTGATATAAAATTGCAGTCTGTTATTCAAAGCTTTAACATTATGAAAAGAAACCCAGGTCTATTTTAAACCTTTAGGCAATTGTTTATCCTCTGCTTATATTTGTGTTATTTTTTGGCACATTCTGGTATATATGCCTAAACTGGAGAATGAGATATTAATGGGTTCCAAAATCTAGGATTGTAGTTTCCCTATTCATTCACTTGACTTTTTTTATGAGAATTACTTGCTAAGTTTAGAAATGTAGAAACATAAAATGTAGTGGAAGTGTTTTAAGTTGATGTGAGTAACAACACAAGGTCAAGGATGCACCCAGTGTATCAAGCAGTCAGGTCTTACTGCAAATGGCTAGAAGGTTTGCTGTTAAGTAATCATGCCACACACTGGAATTGAAACACGGATCTTATAAAATGATTTATTTTTTCCTTTTTCAAGCAGGTCAAAAGACATGAGCAAACACATACCAGTAACCAAACATGGTGGTATCATGCCTCATATGAGTAGAAAATCATTTCTAAAGTCTGTGTCTGTTCATTTTCTTCATTTCATTTGTTTTTGTTTCAGTCTCATCTGTGATTCATTTGCCTTTCGTCATCTTCCACAATGGCTTCTGCAAGAACATCACTCTTGAAACATACAACATGGCTCACGCCCACTTCAAACATTGTTTAAAATTTCATTTATTATTTTGTAGTGTGGTCTTACTGACAACTCAGTGTTATTGAGACTGCAGAGAACATACCTTTAATTCCCAGGGTGAAGGGGGAAGAAAAGAGTGTGTGAAAGAGAGTGAAAAACAAACAAGAGGGAAGGTTAAAGCTGCAAGGCAGCCCACAACAGAAATATGAGGAAAGCAGGAAAATTCAGAAGTCACATAGGCAGATGAAGTCTCCTAGACACCAGAAAACTGGAAACTACCCAAACTTGGGCTTAGCACAGTACAGAAAAGTGATGAAGAACAGGACTGGTATTTTTTTTCCCAACAAGAGGTTACTTACTTAAGAACCACATTCTCAGGATTACAAGGATTTGCTTAAATTGCCCAGGGAACATTTATCTGCAGTAGAATGAGAAAAGGAAAGGGTCAGAATTCCATGGGAACCACCTATTCCATGAGACTAGAGTTAGAACTTGAAATTAACTTTAGGTATAATCATATTACATTATGTCAGCAGGTAAAACCTATATTTAAGTATGAATTATGTTTTACCAATTAGTTTACATTTCAGATACTAAAATCCAGGTGCTTGGGCAAGCCTCAAACCCAATTGGGTTAACATTATTCCTTTAAAGAAAAACAAGTGTATGCTGTGTCCTACTCCTATTCTTCCACCTACCTTGAGTCTCCTCTTACATTAAGATCTTTGTTTAAACAGTCTTTTATCTTTGGTTAGGTGACCTTCCATACCAATTGGTATGCAGCCAAGGGCAGTGCAGGTAAAGCAAAACTGAAAACAATAACAATAATTCAGAACACCATAATTCAGAACACCAAAGACTTTACATTATTCACCTGGAACAAAACCAGCTGAATTTCTCCCCATCCTAAAGCTCAGGGAACCTTGCTGAAGAGAAGGCAGCAAGATTGTAAGAGCCTAAAGATGGGAAGAATCAACGATGTGCAAGATACTCCACACAAGTTAGGGCTGCAGCAGCCAGGATTGGACATTGCCTGACCTGCATAATGGCTGATATGTCAACGACCTCCCAAAGTCTAGCATGGATTACAGGGGAGAAGGCTCTATGCAGGGATTAAACAGTCATATAGAGTACCCATACTAACGGGGAGCCCAAGAATGGACTCCTGGCTATGTCACTGAGTCCTGAATCCTCACTAGAGTGGAGGACTCAGAGGAAGGTTTGGTATTTACACAAAAGGATGGTCTAAGGGATGGGAGGGAGGAAGAAGGAGGTACCTGGAGAGGGGGAGGAAGGGAGGAAGGTGAAAGAAGTGGAGAAGTGCAAAGGAGGATGACTGGAGAGGGGAGGGTAGGAAAGGACGGGGAAGAAAAAAATAAAGAAAAATAGGTGTAAAAACCATGTGCATGGTGGTAATAGCTCATGTCAGGAGCTCAATCATACTCATTCAATTCATTTTTTTCTTTCTCTTCTCCCAAATAAAAAATGGTCACCTACAGTTGTATACACTCTCCTAGTTCCCCATAGGAAATGGGTTGATGAAACCCTACATTTCAGTACATTTGAGGAATGATGGAAGAGGCGGAAGGAGAGAAGGGTTAGGAAGGAGGGTGAGAGAGAGAGAAGGAAGAGAAGACAATGGAAAGGAAATTCTATTCTTTGTGAAATGAACTTTTTTTCCTCCATTTTCTAAGCTATGTTGCATCTTTATGAGATGCAATTTTAGACCACATGTGTTGCAGGCAATTCATTACTCAGCAGCTCAAGTTTTCTTCATTGTAAACGTTGAAATGAGAGCAGAGCCTGAGATAAGAGTAGCATAAGTGAAACTACAATTTCCTTCTCTTGCTGAAGAGAGCTTGAATAGAAGAGCCAAATAAGGCATTTTTCTAAGTGTCCATGTTTTATCCACTGGTTTATCAGAACAGACTACTATTATGCTCAATGCTGCCATTAGCAACTTCAAATTCTTTTTATTATTATTATTATTATTTCTGCTCATACAAACTTACACCGGTCCCCTCCCTCCCTCCACTTCCCCCCTAACCCCCCTGCTCCCCACTCCCCTCTTCCCTCCCTCCCCATCCCCCAGTGCCCCTCCCAATCCCCGGAGCATCTTTTAATGTGTATGCCAAACTCTCCTCTGGGTCCTCCTCTCAGATGAGGTGCAAGGACCCAGGGGCATTTCCCAGAACCCTTTCGTGTTCCCCTTAAGTTTAGGAACGCTACCGTGACTGTCAGTCCCTAGCCTCCAAGGATCTTAGTGCCTTTAGTCCATGCTAGACTTAGTGGGGTCAATAATGTGTTGAACATAGTGCAGGTCATGCAAAGTCCTATTATGATTGCTTCGGCCCTAACTTGTATGGAATATCTTGCATATCATGACTCCTCCCGTCCTTGTGCTCTTACAATCTTACTGCCCCCGCTTCCGCAAATTTCCCTGAGCTTCAGGATGGGGAGAGATTAGGCAGGCCTGATTCCAAGTGGTTGATATAGAGTCTCTGATGTTCTGAATTATGGTTTGTTGATTTTTTTTCAGTTTTGCTGCTCCTGCAATGCCCTTTGACTCCATCCTGATGGGTATTGGATGTCACCCCCTGGCCAGAGATAAAAACCGGTTAAATTAGAGTATTGTTGTAAGAGTATATTCAAAGGTAGATGGAATAAAAGTAGGAGACCGTGGTGAGAGAGGGGTCAATCACCCATTTGCAAAATGGTTACTTTCTATCTGGCAGCCTATATGCCCTCCCCTTATGGTAAGATCATACAGCAACTTCAAATTCTTAAAGACTGGGCAGTCAGTTTCTTCCTTCTGTTCAAGGTAAAATAAAGAACCCACAAATACGTATCAAATTGTAATACTCACTGAAGTTCCTAATGATGAATATTTATTAAGGGTAAAAATTAGTATGGAATGTTATCATGGAGGCCTCAAATGTCAGGGTAGCAGTTAGAGCACTTGTAGGAATGTAGCAAAGGCTGCTTCTATCAGTCTGGAGACTCTGTGGGCAAGAAAGTAAACCTTATGGGTGAGTAGAGTGTTTGCTGCACAAACAAGAGGACCTGAGTTCAGGCAATGGTGATAGGCAATGGTAACCCCAACATTGGAAGACCAGAGATAGACAGATTACAGATAATTACTAACCAGGCAGTCTAGTCAAAACAGGAGGCTCCAGGTTCACTGGGAGACTTTGTCTCAAAATTACTCAATTAAAAAATAAAAAAGCTTTATAACACAACTTGAATTCTATTTCAAGCCTTCCTTCAGGTCACAAAAAGGCATCCTCAGCTGCATGTGAAGTTCAAGGCCAGCACAGGTGTCACAGTTACTTTGCATGTTGGGAACAACTTTTGGGAACAGGGATTTTATTCTGGATTATGATTATCCAATTATAGTTCTTTGTCCAGTTTAGCAGAAAAGCACCTACTAATAGCAGAGGCTGAGGGAACCGGTTATACCATATCCGCAGGACTTCTCTGAGAGAAGGTTAAACCTCACTTGCCGGACAGCATTTTGTTCAAGTAAACCAAAGAATGCCAATTCCCTGAATCGACTCCCTCCATCTTATCTACCTGCCCTGGGAAAAGCTCCACTGTCCATGTGCTGGGCCTTTCTCATCAACTGGACGATCTCCTACAGGCGTCTTCAGGGCTTAACTCAACAACTAATTCTTCACAACTGTGCCCAGAGCTCAAGCCTTCAATTGTCAAGTTGATGCCTATATCTATCACAGGTCAACATTTGTCATGGGCAAGATGCCAAAATCTGTATACTTCAGGATGGAGTTCTCATCTTCAAACTTCTCCTCATAGATGGATTTGCTACCAGCACATCAATCCTGGAATAATTCTGTGAAAGGAGGAATTCTTGTAACTGAATCATTTCACTCTGATGCTCAGGTCACAAGTTTTCTGTTATCTTCAGAACTTGCTTACTCAAAGGAGATGTTGTCCATCTCACCATCAGAACCAGTATCAAAATATGTTGTAGGATCAACTATGTCTGATGGCAAGCAGTTACTAGAGGCAACAGAATTGGCCAAGCTGCCTCAAAGTTTTAATTTTTAAAGGACAAAAACTTAACAGAACTTTTCTATTTCTCCTTAATTCATGCTCTTTGATCATTGGAAAAATATGTTTAAATTTCTATTGCCCATAGAATACTTTAAAAAATGTTTCATAGTGTCCACTAATATTTCATAAGATCTGTTGATTTTAGTTGATTTTTGATCCATAGCTATAAATATATCTTACATTTAAATGCTACTAGATACGTTTGTACTCCATTGGTAATAGAATGATTGTAAAACTTCCTGCAAGGCAAAAAGAAAAAAAAAATCACAGTTCTTAACTCAGGTAATTTCATTGTGATGTAACCACATTATACTATAACTATATTAAATAAAGAGTCATTTAACTTTATCGATGTTGTGTAAAACAAAAACTCATATTCATATATAAATGTCCTTATAAAGTACATTTAAAACAGAAAATGGTAAACCGGATTTGGGTCTTCATTATTTAATTTGCTTTGGTGGAAGAGTGGTTTGCTTTTTTACAGGCATGATCATATGCTCAGTAACAAAAGACTACTTGACACACTAACAGGAGGCAGGTAAACATAGCAACCTGGGGTTTCCCTTTCCTAACCATGCACCTAGCAACCCTGACTTACACTAAGTTGCACATGTACCTCACTTCAAATAAATTGAATGAGTTGCTCTCTCTTTAACAACCACTTAGTAACTCCCCTTCATGGTCAATTCCACTCAAATATGTCACAGAACATATCTGAGAACTAGAAGCAAAGGCTAATCCAGTTGGAACCCGTTTTGGGAGCATGTGCAGTTTGGATAAATTGTATCCTCTGAGAAAGCTTTTAGGGGAAATTCCCTATTTATCTCCTATGTCTATACATGACTACATGTATACGGAATTAAAATTAAATACATCATTGGAAAGGACATATGCAATAAAGGCTTACATAATCCAAATCTTTCAGTGTAAATAGCAAACCACTTCCACTATGCTCCTTAGTAACTAGTTCCTCCCCATCCTCCTGGACTTCAAAAGGAAGTTCCAAATAATACCTGTTGGTCTTGAGCCCTCTAGCTACTCAAGAAGCCTGTTTGTTCCTTTGCAGTGTATCCTTTACTGTCTCTTTAAATAAAGTTTCTTGTTGCTTGACCATTTGTGTGCACTTTTTCAATTTTTGAATAACATGCCAAGAATCTGTAAGTACCGGGTCCAAATAAGACCACTAACAACAAATGTGTCCGAAATACCGAGGTACCCATGAGTTAACTTCAGTCGTTTTGAGAAAACTCCAAGAGACAGGGATTGCTCCTTTCTAATAACCTGCCTCCTTCTTTTAAATATTCATTTATGTGTGTATGTGAGTATGGGTGTAATTTCAGAGATTGGTTCTCTCTTTCCATCTTATGGGTTCTGGGTATCTGACTCAGCTCATTAAGCTTCCACGGCAAGTGTTTTTACACACTGAGCCATCTCACCAGCCTGTAATCTGCATTCTTCTGTCTAACTTGAATGTTCTATTACATATCAAAGATGTCCAAAGTAGGTTTCTGTACTTATTAAAAGTCTTGCCATCTGCCCTAAGAGGCACCGCTGTGTCACATGTGACTGCTGTGTCACATGTCCATTAGGTGGCAGAAAGGAGACTATTTCTACATTCAGTGTTTTTGAATGATGGGTAGCCTGAGATATCACACTGCCTGTCAACTCCTGAACTCCATATCTGTGTATTCATAACACAAGTGGCCTCCCATGGGCTGGTTTCCATGTGCTCGAAATGTGCATAGCCTTCCATGGTTCAGGCTCTATGTACTCTGAATGTCTAGGGCTCCATGTGCCCACAATATGGATGCCATCCTGTGGGCAGGGCTTCATGTGCTTATACCATGAACTTACTTTGTCTCATGGGCAATAGACAAAAACTGCCATTCTTTGGCTTTACCAGGGGTTCTTAACCATGTAAAAATAGAAGCTCAATCATAATAACTATCTACATCCTAAATGTATTTTTATCATTCAAATTTTACATTATCATCCAATTAAAAAATAAGGACATAAAAATGAGAGGTGGACATACTAGGGGAATTTTCAGAGGCAAGGAGAAAGGGAGAGCTATGATCAAAATGCATTCTGTTCACCTATGAAATTATAAAAGAATATAAATATTATTTTTTTAAAAAATTCTTGTATTTGCCTTTTGTCAACTTGATGGAATTTATAATCAACATAGAACCAAATCTTTTGGCATTTCTAGTTATCTTGATTAGATGGTCAGATCCAGTGTGCTAGCTAGTCTCAACAGTCAGCTTGATACTTGGAGAGTGAACCTCTGGGCACACCTAAGAGGAATTATTTAGTTAGGTCTCTGGACAAGTCAGCAGTAAATTCCCTTGCTTATGTAACTGATGTGGGAACACCCAGTGACCAGAACCATTGTGGATAAATGGAAAAAGCTAGCTGGCATTTGGCAAGCAGGCAAACTAGAGTGTAAGTAGGCAGCATTGTCCTTGCCCCCTCTGCTCTTGACTTTTTATAAGGTGTGGCCAGTTTCCTTGGCTCCTACTAGTAACTGTCTGTCATGGTTTGAATGTGTATTGTCTCCCACAGGCTCATGTGTTTGAATCCTTAGCTGATGTTAATGTTTCGGAAGGTTACAGCAACTTTAGGAGGTGGAGCCTTGCTGAAGGAAGGCAGGTCACAGGGAGGTGGGCCTTGAGATTTGTAGCCCAACCCTGTTTTCTCTCAGTTTGCTCTTGTTTTCTTTACCTTCCTGATGGCTGCAGTGGACTGAACCTCCTTCCTGTTTCTGACCCTACTCATATCTTCTGCTATGAGAGTTCCACTATAATTGTATGTATATATTCCACTCTGGTACCATAAGCCAACTAGATCTCCCTTGCCCTTAAGTTGTGTCTGAGCATTCTCACGGCAACAAAAAGAGTAACTGCAGCATTCTTTTTCTGTGATGAACTGTAAGCAGAAATTGTAACATGGCATAAAATCTCCCTGTTCCCCTAAATTATTTGAATTAGGCATTTATTACAGCAGTGAAGTTTTGAAACTAAGATACACACCCCAAATGGGAGTGGCACCATTCAATGGAATGGTGTCCCACTGAATAAAGGAGAAAGCAAGCTGGGCACTAGCATTATCACTCTCTATGTCCAGACTGGAGGTGCAGTGTGAAAGGCACCTCAAGCTTCTCCCTCCATAACTTCTCTAACATAAGCAATTGCACCTTCGTGATGTGAGTCAAAATAAACCCTTCCTTTATTAAGTTACTTTGGTAAGACATTTTTGTGAGCAATGTATAGAGTAACCAATACACCATCTGTTCTTTAACAGCTTTACTATCTAGTGAATGTGCATTAAGATGCTTACTGCTCCAATTTCTCTTCTATTGCTGTGATAAAATGCAACTGACCCAAGCAACTTAAAGGAGAAAGGATATGACTTTTTTTTCTTGCTTACTGTTTTGGAGGAAGTAGAGTCTGTTATAACAGGAAACATAAAGGTGCTGGCAGAGAAGGCATGGTCAACAGTAGCAGGAGGTTCACTGTTACATTTCCTCCATACTCAAGAAGTAGAGAGAGGAAGAACAGGAAATGGGGCTGGGTTATTATTAAATCTCAAACTGGACCCCAGTGATGTACTTCCTCCAGTAAGGCTCTATTCCCTAAAGGCTCCACAACCTTTCCAAACAGTGCCACCAGCTGAGGACCAAGAGTTCAAACACTATGAACTTGCGTGGAACACTTTCATGTTCAAACCAGGACACTTAAAAACTAAGCCCCAAATCTCTGAGAGGAAAAGAAACAAGGAAAGAGACAGATCATTAATATGAATGGTTCTCTTGCTCCCATTCATTTTGTATAGGTTTCTCTAGATTAGAGATGCGACCCCAGCCAAAGGCTGTGCCCAGAAAGCTGTCACTGGAGATAGAAGGAACAGTTACGCATACATAACTGCAGAGGTTCCTGGTGTTACCTGTGCTACAATAATGTAACACGGATCTTGTCTGGACCATGAGAAAAGAGTCACACTGGGCAGCCAAGGCTGACCTCAAACTTGCAATCCTCCTGCCTCAGCCTCTTGACTGCTGAGATTACAGACATACATCTGTAATCATGTCTAGCTTCAGACAGTATTTTCCCTCTAGGTAAAAACTGCTGCTCACACCCGCAAATTACCTAATTCCAACACCTAGTTCCAATAAGGAGTTTATAGAATTTGTGTCTTACCAAAGCAAAATCATAAATACATGAAATCCAATATCTTGCCAATTTAATGGATTCCCAATAATTTTAAGTAGCACATATAACTTTAATACTTAACACATTTGGAAGGTTGTTGGATAAATTGGCAAAGTTTCTATTTTCTTTAAAAATCACTTTCATAACAATGAAGTAATCTACTCTTGGTTTATATTAATTATGATTTTCTCAATTATTATGGCAAATTTATGAGCCAGTTATATTGTCTGAATTCTTAAATACTCTATCAATTACAGAAAAATGTATTGGAAGTTTTTGTTTTGTCTTATTTTTTTGGACAATTCCTGGGTTTGTTTCTGCTTAGTATTAAAGAACCTAATCTATTTTTCATGGCCCACCACCAATATCCAAGATAGTATTCTTTTCCTTAATTCTGCAGTGTGCCTTGAGTGAGTTCCAAGCTAAATAAAATGAAAACCGTAGGCAGCCTGTGTTTATACACAGTGGCAAAATAAAGTTCCACGGGTCACTGCACTGGGATTGCTTCTCAGTCTCTGCTTAATGCTGCTTCTTAGTACAGGCGCCTATTCTTTTACTCTAGGTCAAAGAAGTTTCTTTTGAGCATCTCTGAGCAAAGATAGGACACACACCAGTGCAGCAGTCTCTCTTGGAATAGATTCTGAAACCATGATGTCACTGTGTTTCTAGAGGCAAGACATTTGCCTTTAATGATTGCTTCAAAATAAGGATGGGTCAAGATAAGCCACACATTGTGTTTTTTGAGTGCCTGACCCTCCAACGTGCAAGATTCCTCTCTAATGTCAGGCAATTGCAGAGGACAGAGCAATAAAACACTACAATTAACATTTTAAATCACCGTCTCCTCTTTGTGAGCAAAAATGGTATGGAGAAATGAATAGGGTATTTGTAGCTGTCCCTGCTGGTTTAGGATAACCTGAGAATGGAGAGGGCATTCTTAATTCTCTTTACACATCAGTGTTGTCTAGTGTCCTGTTATGTGCTTGATACACAGTGAAAACTTGTTAATGTGCATTAGTGAATTGTTAAGAGGGTAGATTTTATGGGTTTGATTGGACTAAAACATACAGCGAATTGTTGTTTGAATTAACACCTACACAATCATTCTACTAAGTTTTTTTTTTTTAAGTCCACCTTTTAAAGCCTAATCTTTATTTGGGTTCAATTACTTGTAGAAAATGTCCTCATTCCCCACCCTATCATTAAAAAGCATGTTTATTTCTTTAAATTATTCCAAAGAGTCCTCCCCATTACATTCCAAAGTTTGCTTCTTTTATGACTGAAAGTGATTCAACATAACTAGAATATCGAAATACATGCTGCTTTTAGAATCCACATGAAATGAGAATGAGGAGGATTCCATTAGTCTAAAGATACTAGACTTGAAGGACCATTTAAAAAATGTTTTTATGGATTCTTTGGGAGTTCCATACATGTATACAGTATATTTTTATCATATTGATTCACCCTCCTCCTCCGACTTCCTGTAAATTCCCTTTATACATTCCCTTCCTTACATTCATATATTAAAAATTTTTTTTGCCATGTGTGTTTTGTGGCTGATATTTAGCTCTATCTGGGAGGGAGAGGTTTAAGAATTATAAACAACTGTTCAAGTTATCATATTTTCTAAATAGCATGGCAAATATCTTCCAAAACAACCCAAGATAAAAATCTGGCCTTGGCTGGCCAGTAATATTTTTCAACAAGTCCAGTTTTTTCTGCCCTTTCTATGTTCCCACGAACCCAAAAGGCAGCAGCATGCCTGTGATTATTGGGCACCTGAGTGAGTTGTTGTAGGCTAACATATTAGGTAGTCACTTAGCTTCCATGGGTTGCCTTTGGTGGCATTTACCTGAGTACTTGCTGGAGCATGAATCATTATCAGTGGGTGTACCATTGAAGAAAACATCTTCCATTCTCCAACCATTAGCATTAGCCCTTATTAGTCTTCAGGGAGGCGTGGAACCTCTTGAGATTTCTTCCCTTCCTTGGTGAAATGTTAATAAGGACCATCTCTGTGCAAGTCTTGCAGAAGTACACATACCTGCAGTGAACTCATGTATACAATAGCCCTATCATATCCAGAAGACAGAGGCTGTGCCTCTGCCCATTTTCAGACTCTTACAGTCTCACAGTTCCCTCTTTGTCCATGTTCCCTGGAGTGCTCCAATTTCATTGTTAGACTTCTATTTGTTTGGATGCAGTACTTGGGAGAAAGAATGAATTAAACATTTAGACTTGAAATGTATTTCAAATATTTATCAGGACTGATCTTTTTATTTCTTCCATTCTTCCTAAGTGTCTCTCTTGTACCAAACGCAACACTACCTTTTAATTGGATTCATGTTGGTTTCAAAACTCTGTTCAAGGTTCTAGTCCTCACACATCCATTTGACAGCATCTTCCTATCTGGAAGACCATGAAAAACTAAGTGAATGGCAGTGAAAAGCCTGGAGGTCTTCACTCTTCTGTAGACTGAACAATTGCTTTTGGAGAATTGCTCATTTGGATTCTCTTCCTAGGATGGAATGTAACGTATTCCAGCTGACGCATTCAAAGCAAGAATATATATCATAATTAATTTGACAAATGACCCTAAACCAGGCACTGCTGCTTGGGAATTTTCCCTTTGAGTGCTTTGCTTATAACAAGTTTATGTACCAAATAAAAAGAAACTTGTTTCATTTGACCACAAGTGTAAGCACTCTAAAGTTTCACAAGAGCTTTCTTCTTCCCTTTAAACCTGTCTGTGCCCGGCTCCTCCTCCTTATTTTTCTCCTCTCCCTTCTTCTTAATTCAGATTGACCATTTCATCCATAAATGTGCTTTAATCCAGAAAGAATTAGGCCTGGATCTAAGTTAGTTCTAAGTCACTCCTACTGCTGGGCATTTCTCCCTTTATTGAAAAAAGTCTTGGAAGAAAAAAAAGTACCACTACTTTTATAGCTGGAAAGACAAGCTGCTTGTCTACACACTAAAAAGGTAAGTTCTAGATGTAATATATGGATACACATGGGGATATACACACACTATGCACATACACGCATGCATGCATGAACACACAAATGCGCACATACACAAATTGTGATATAACATTTACTACTCTATTTCTCATTATGCATTTCGTTGGCACAAACTGCATTCACATTACTTTTTGATCATCAAAATTGCCTTTTTCCAAACCTTTTATCTTCCCTCACTGAAATTCACTAACAACCAATTTCTTTCTCCTCCCAGCCTTTGGCAACTACCATTCAACTTTTGGTGTCGGTGAGTTTGACTTCTCTAGCACGTCACAAAGGTGGAATTGCACAGTGCTTGTCCTGTGGTTAAGGCTTGTTTTCTTTAACAGAATGTCATTAAGATTGGCCCATATCAGGAAGTGGAGAAAGGTTGGATAATGTTTTCTCCACTCATAACATTCGTTTCTCAGTCTTCATATCAGCTTTAAACTGTGATGGGAAAGCAGAAGGAAGACATTGCTCAGAACAAGCAGAAAACAAACAACCAAAAAACTGAAAAGACTCACCTGTTGTCGAAGCTACTCTTCTGTTGCTGTAAGAAAATACTCTCACCAAGCAACTTAAGGGTTTATTATTTGGCTTTCTGTTCTCAACGGGACAGAGTCCATTATGGTGAGTGACAAGCAGGAGGCTGGCTCACATGATAACAATAGTTAGGGGAGAGAGAGAGAGAGAGAGAGAGAGAGAGAGAGAGAGAGAGAGAGAGAGAGTGTTGTGAGCACCAGGTATCCAACTTCAAGATCCACCCTCCAGAGACATGCTTTCTTCCACAGGGTTCCATCATCTAAAGGCCCCATTACCTTTCCAAAAAGTGCCAAATACATGAGTCTGTGGGTGATGATTCACATTCAAACCTTGATACTCATGTTGAAGTATGTGTTAGAGTTTCCATTCCTATGTAAGGCTGTACATACCATCTTCTATTTACCTATCCATCTGTCAATGGACATTTGAATCTTTCTTTTCCTTTTGGCTTTTGCTGCTGAGGGCATCCATGTACAAATGTTTCTTCGAGTCCTAATTTCAATTGTTTTGACTATCCACTACTAGATGCAGAATTGCTGGATCATATTGTAATTCTGTTTTTCCCTTCCTTCCTTCCTTCCTTCCTTCCTTCCTTCCTTCCTTCCTTCCTTCTTTCCTTCCTTCCTCTTTCTCTCTTTTTCTCTCTCTCTCCCCCTTTCCTTCCCTCCCTTCCTCCCTTCCTTCCTTCTTTTCTTTCTTCCTTCTTTTCTTTTTTATTGAGACAGGGTTTTCTTATGTAGCTCTGGATAACCTGTAACTTGCTATGTAGATTGATCTGGCCTTGAATTCAGCTTCCTGAATACCACCACACCAGGCTGTCTGTTTAAAACTTTGAGAGAATTCCATTGCTTTTTTCACAGTAGTTGTATTATTTTTACATCAGTCCATAAGAAATGGTCTTCATCTTTTGTACTCATTTTTTCTGCTTTTTAAAAATTTATTCCTTTATTGTCATCCTTGCAAGGACTATAAGTTCATGACCAGTCTGACTAAAAAAAAAAAGAATAAAGAATATAAGGCACATCTTCAGTGTATATGATCACTTTTTTGTTTGTTTGCTTGTTCCTTCTTTGCTAGTGAATTAAACCCAAGATTCCATACAAATATCCTTGGCAAACACTCTATACTGAGTCACAATCATAGTCTTAACATCTATAAATAAATATATCTTTATATGTTCATGTATTTCATATATTTGCACATATTAAACATTTTGAAGACAATACTTTAATGAAACAAAGACACTTCCAACTGAATCCTGAGACTCCCCCCAAACACCTTGCAATCCTATTTCATGGATAGCAGTGATCTGCAAACACTGTTAAAAACTGCAGAAGCCATCTCCAGAAATTTTGATAAAATATCTAGGCAGTTAGGGTGTTTTTTATTTTATTCCCTATGCAGTTTCAATTTGCTCCTTTTGTGAATTTGGATGAGTCTAATGAAAGAATGGTTTGAGATTCTCACAAAATCATTTGGAGCTGCATCCTCAAATCCTCCCTTCTAATTTTCAACAGTTTCAAGAGCTGATCATGTATGTTCCTTGACTACTTCTCATATCAGCATATACTCTTACACTCATTTCATTCTGATTCAGCTGCCTGTTAGACAATAGCTCAGCTAGTTAACTCGGTGTTTTGCTATAGTTTTTCCCCTGGGCAGAATGCCAGCCTCATGATCTCCATTACTACTGACAAGCCATTCCCCAACCTAACAAAAACTTTCTGCATTCATTGTTACCCATCTCAGGGTCCACAAACTATGGTGGTATGAACACAGAACCATAAAAATATTAGAATGTAGGGCTCGCCAAGGGAAATGAAGCCCAGACAGGTTAAAGCACTGATGTTTCAGGGTTGATGAACAGCAGCCAGAATGAGAAGCTGTGGCTATCTATTCTCAGGCCAGGTGACCTTCTTCCATGTCTCTTTCCATTGGTAAGAGCCCATCCTGATGACTGACACCAGAAAGAACCATGAAGAGCTTGTATTTCAGGAATGCAAGAGTGTAGCAACTCCACATCCAGGAAGGCCTTCAATTCTATACCCCAAGGTGGTGCAAATACTTTGCTGAGAGATGAGTGAACAGCATGCCGAAGCCAAGGGCAAATTCAGCCTTGCCAAGTATTTAATAAGCCTGCCAAAAAATATTTCTTCTGTTCTCTTTTGCTTTCTTCATATCATTTCTTACTAGCAGCAGGTATTTTATATTCTCATTCACTCGATAATTTATTAACAAGTGAATAGCAAGTGTCAAACACTAGAATATAAACTTCTGGAGCTTAGAGGTCTTGTCTGTGAAAATCCAAGCATCTGAATGTTGTATTCCAAGCATCTCAAACACTGCTCATGGAATGAATGATCATGAGCAGAGTATGCACAGACTCCAAGGCACCATGCTAATAAATCAATAGCAACCATTTTATTAAGAGGACGCACCCCACAGAACTGACTGAATAGGTCTGAACTAAAGCCTTGTTATCTAACATGATTATTAGTACTTGAAATATAGCTAGTCTAAATAGAGATGAACTGTAAGCATAAAATACATCTCAGATTTTAAGGGTGGAATCCATGTGTATGTAAAATTGTC
This sequence comes from Typhlomys cinereus, assembly GCA_023101885.1. Taxonomy (NCBI): domain Eukaryota; kingdom Metazoa; phylum Chordata; class Mammalia; order Rodentia; family Platacanthomyidae; genus Typhlomys; species Typhlomys cinereus. The sequence goes on along the minus strand of JALPQD010000148.1, from coordinate 3,865,581 downwards.
TGTGAATAACTTTATGTGACTTATATTGAAATATTATTAATGATATGGGTAACTACTGATATTGGATAAATAAAATTCACTTCACCTGTTTCCTTTCATGATTTCTGATATGTCTACTAAACATTTAAACATATATATGTGACTTACATTATGTTCCCACAGGGTAATTAAAGGAGTAAACAATCAGTTCTTTATCATCTGATTCTCCCCACAAACACCTTTTTTCTTTTTTCTTTTTTTTTTTTTGATGATGATCCGTTCCAGGACCTGGTGCATGCTAACAACTGTTCTACCACTAGGCTAGAACCACCTTAAACCTAACTTTTGTTTTTACTAACTGAGCTCATTTTTAAGTTCTTAATTCCCCTCAGATGCCCTCAAAAGGGCTGGGCTCAACCTGATTCATATCAAGCCCTAATGTTCTGTGATGGTTGCTATTAATTATTGACCTGATAACTAAAAAGCAAGTACATCTGAAAGGGATTCTCCAGATTGAGGTTGGTTTGTGGCAATGCCTGTGAAGGGCTGTCTTGATTGCCTTAATTGATGTGGGAAGACAGACCTTAATTGTGGGCAAGGCCATTCCCGAAGCATGAGTGTGAAGGAGGGTCTGAGACTACAAGAAGATGGAGAAAGAGCAAGCAACATGCATTCTACTGATGTGTTCTGCTCTTCACTGTGGATGTGATGTGACCAGCTGCTACAAGTTCCTGCCTCTGTGAGCTCCCCCAAACCCTTTATTCCTCATGTTTGCTTCTCGTCAGATATTTATCACAACTGGGAATCTAGAGGAAGAGCTATTCATACCCTAATACAGGCCATTGCTGAAATTACTTTTGTGTTAACCAGGTACCTCTGGAATCCAGAACAATCCACAATTCACTACAGATTTAGAGACGCTCACTTTAGATTAACATTGTGATTTTTTTAGAGAGTGGATGTGTCATAGTTAAGCACAGGCATCAACTAGATAGCTGAGGGTTGGAGCTCTGGGCACATTTGTGGAGAATTAGTGGTTGGGTTAAGCCCAGAGCAAGCCTGCAGGAGATTGTCTAGCTGGTGGGAAAGGCCCAGCCCATGGTAGGTGGGACTAGGCCCTGGAATAAAATAGAGAGAGCTGGCTGAGAAAGTTGGCATCCTTGGGTACACTTGGCCAGACATGCTGGTCTGGCAAGTAGGGATTGTCCCTCTCTCAGCCCATTGTAGAGATCGTGTGACCAGTTCCCTCGGCCTTGATGTTGGTGCGTGCTCTCCTGTTAAGCTGGACTAAAAACTTCAACCAGGAATTGCAAGAGAAAACAAACCTCTTAAGCCATTTGATGGTCATTTATCAGCAACCATGCAGGTGAACTGCTACAGGATGCCAGCGAGGAAGAGTGGGGAGAAAGAATGGAAGAAGAAGGACAACAGGACCCAAATACAAGGTGAGAAGAACTCACAGATCAGGCTGTTTGGATAGTGTAAGTATATACCGTCCACAAATTCTGTAGCTAGCTGAGAGATTTTGAGTATTGTTTGTTTTTTAGTTTACAGATATACCTAAAATAATGTAAATGACAAAGCCGTAGAGGTGAAGCCTGGTATAGGTTTCTAGCTGAGCTCCCAGACACTGAGTACAAATCTCTGGAACTCAGATGAGCCACTGCGAGTTGGATGGAAACAATACAGAAAAGCCAGGACCCAAGGACCAAGTGTGCCCCTGATGAGCAAGACTGGATACCCAAAGTTTTGACTATGACAACCAGATGAGCCCAAGCCAAAGGCAAAAGACAAATTTCTCTTGTAACAACTAGGAAATGTCTAGAATTGGACCTCCTCTCGAGTACTCTGAAACAGGACAGACCTTTCTCGTAGCTGGTGTTGCCACTGCTATTATCAGCATCTCCGCAAGATGCCTCTTATTTGTGACCTTTGTCATTGATTGCTGTCTTGCTGTCCTAGGGAATCTTCCTTTTGACAGCCCTCAAAGTGTTTGAAGTAGCTAAGGGCAGCTATCCCATCTTCTTTCCAAATGTGTTCTCTTTCTTCAACTCTGCCCAGCACGGCAGGTCTGGTGACTCTTTCTAGCCTATAAAAAGTACATCTCTGGATGTACTTATGTACCTCCTCCTTTCCTTCCTTCCCCTGATAGCAAAGGAAGGGTAACTTGGACTTCTATTCTCTCCCTTGGTTCCCATTTTGAATTAGAACCAGAGAAAAAATAAAATCCAGGAAGCTCTCTGCATTGCACTAATTTAAAGAATTGAAATTTTCATTATCCTTATCTAGGAAATCACCACCAGGAAGAGGAAGCACACTTTTTTCTCCCTAGATATTCAATATCTTAATCCCCTTTACTTCTGTGGAAAAAAGGAGAAGGGATTACCAGAAAGTTAGACTGCTGATATAAGCACCAGATTCTTTTTTTCTCCCACATTTTATTTTTTTTTCCTAATCATATAAGCTCAATAGGTACCCCTGTCCTCTCCCTCCCTCTTCTCCTCCCCAGTCTCCCTTTGCACTCTCTCCCTTCCCCCTTCCTTTCACCCCCCTCCCTTCCTCCTCCTCTCCCAGTATTTCCCCCTTCCTCACTTCCATCTCCCAGAGCATCCTTTTGTGTAAACGCCAAACCTCCCTCTGAGTCCTCTACCCTAGTGAGGGTTCAGGACTCAGTGGCATAGCCTGGAGCCCATTCTTGGGCTCCCTTTAGTATAGGTACTCTATTATGACTGTTTAATCCCTTGCCTCTAAGGATCCTACTGCCTAGAGCCTTCTCCCCTGTAATCCATGCTGACCTTGGGGGTTGTTGACATATCAGCCATTATGCAGGTCAGACAAAGTCCAATCCTGGCTGCTGCAGCCCTAATTTATGTGGAGTATCTTGCACATCGTTGGCCCTCCCCATCTTTAGGCTCTTACAATCTTGCCATCCCTTCTTCCGAAAGGTTCCCTGAGCTTTAGGATGGGAAGAGATTTGACAAGCACCAGATTCTTAAGGAATCTGTGCCTAACTGCTTTTGTCCTTGGAGAATCAAGAAGAGCATAAAACTGATTCTGAGCCATTCCTTAGGGAATAATTGCAAAAGTTTTGTCAGATGGAATTATATTGGATTGCACAAATCTAAGAGGGGCAAACTGTGAAGCATGCTAAGCATATTTTCCATTCTTCCCTTCCTACTTCATGGTCCTTCTTTATCCCCAAAAGATGTCATTTTTGGGACACTCGGTATCTCATGTAGTAATACCTGAAGCCATCATGGAGCCCCTCCCACCTTGGTTTCTCACTCTCCTCTTTGGGCTTCCTCCTACCACACTATCCATGGCAACTCTCCTTTCTCCCTGTTCTCTTTGACGTTAAACTGCTCTTTCTGATGTTCTCCCACCTTAAGGCTTAATTAACTCTAGTTCCTTTAGCCACCAGATCCTCAGCTCTAATACATTCACATGTCTTAACTCTCTCCCTTGTGTTAACTTCTCTTTATTAATGGGCCTCCATGTGGTCTCCATCCCTTTGCCCCTTGGATGTAGTATGTGGTTGGTAATCCTACTATTCTTTTTTTTTTTTAATTATTCTTTTAGTGTTTTGTACATGAATATGGCTGTCATGGTTTGAAATGTGTCCCCCCCAGTCTCATGTGTTTGGCAAGGTTATGGTATCTTGAGAGGTAGAGCCTTGATGGAGGAAGGCAGTCACAAGGGGTGGGCCTTGAGGTGGATTAGTCCCACCCTACCTCCAGGAGAAGTCTGCCCTTGCAGCAAGCAGTCTGCAGCTCTCAGCTTCTAAGATGTCTGTGGTGACTTAGCCTCCTTCAGCTTTAGCCAGCCAACCATGCCACCTCTGCTTTGAGAGACTGTCCCTTCCCTCTGGAACCATAAGCTGAATAAACCTCCCTTTCTCCCTTAAGTTGATTGACTTTGGGTGTTCTCTCACAGCAATAGTTAAGAGTAACCATTACAGAAATTGGTACCGGATAGTGGAATATTGTGTGAGATTGCTGGTACCACAACGTGAAGTTGTTTGTGAAGCTGAGAGAAGTTGGTACCCAGCAGTATGGCCAATGCTGTGCCTTTAGAACTATTTGTTGGGAGAAATATGGAGAACTTTAGGACCTTATGCTGGGAAAGTCTTTGCGTCTTGGTGGTTAGGCCAAATGGGCCTTTCTCTCAGAGCTCCTGTACAGAGCAATGCTGTGAGAGACTCAGGCAGTGGAAGCCCAGCTTGTGATGGTCTAGAGGGGAACAGAGACTGTGTTTGCAACTGGACACATGGAGCCATGTGTTGGCCAAGAGTTTAGTGAAGTTTTGCCCTTATCCTGAAAGCTTGCCTGAAGTTAAACTGGAGTGCTTGGCAGAGGAAATTTCAAATCAGTGTAGTCTTGACAATGTGATATGGCTACTTTTTAGTTGTCTTCAGAGTTATGAAAAAAAGCAAAGAATCAAGCAGGAAGAAGCAAAAACTGTAAGATCTTGAAAGACCCCCGTCTTTCAGTCAGGAACGAGGCCACCGAGAGAAAGACCAAGACCCTTCTCGCTGCAATAGCATGAGGTTTTATTTAACGACGTGCCGGGCGGCTCCAGCAACCTCTCACGCAGGAGAGACTAAAGCGGCCCCGAGCAGCTCGGGCAAGGGGTTTTTAAGGGGTCTTGGGGTAGGGGGGGTTGCTTAACTGAGGAATTTTCTATGACCTTTACAGTCATTGGTCGGCAAGAGCTCGGGTGGAGTTGGCTCTTGGTGATGGTTCCAGTCCACCTGCTTAACCGCAGGCTGTTCATTCTGGGTGACATTCATTGATGGAATTCCCCTTTGTGCAAACTTGCTTTTCCAGAACTGAAGGGCTGGAGGTCTTAAGGGGTGGGGAAATACCTGTAAAAAGCTCAAGGCTGTACATAGTTTTAAGCAATGACTAACAATGGATGCTTGGATGGCTATAAACAATGGATGCCTGAATGACTACAAGCAAGGGCTATACTGTGGGCCTGAACTGGCCTGCTTTGTGAATTTTAGGGCGAGGGTCTCAGGGTCCAACAATCTGATGATGAAAAATACAATGCCAAACTTAAAGAGTTGAACTAGGAAAAAGCAGAGAACAAAATGGCTGTTAGAGATTAGCTCCATTTGTAAATCAAAGCCTGCTCTCAATTTGAATAATAGGAGAGGCCCTAGCTGGAGGGCAAGATCCTCAAGGAAGGCTCCCCTTCATAAGAATGTAAATCCTTTCAGAAGACTGAAGCTAAAGGATGGAGTTCCAAAGCAAGAGTTGGTTTCTCTTACAAAGCAACTGCCCAGAAGTGAAAGAGATGGTCAACATACCGAAGCAGAATCAGCTGTGATTCAAGGGGGCCAGTCTTGGCAAAGTCATCCACGTGGTTCTGGTTTTAGAGGCATCAGTGATGCAAGAGGGAGGAGATCGTGGAGTCCTCCTCCAAGATTTCAAAAATTTCCAGAATCCAGGCATCATGAGGCAAAAACCTGCAGTTTAGAGGCCCAAGATGGGCAGTTTGTGCTGTGGAGTTAAAGCCTGGTTTGCCATTGAGAAGTAAAGATGTTAGAGATGCCAGAGATATCGTGCAACACCTGCCAAGGAAAGCTGTATACCCTAGGAGAAGTCAGCTCAAGAGAGCAACGTATTCTATGGGCAGCTGCATTGGAGGGGTGGAACCAAAGCCCTTCAGAACTGAGATGATTTCAAGGAGAGGCTCACCTGTTGGACTTGGAGCTACAAGATTTGAAGTTTGTCCTGCTGGTTTTCAGGCTTGTTATGGACCAATCTTTCCTGGATATGCCCTCATTCCTTCCTTTTGGAATGAGAATGTATATTCTGTGCCATTGTATGTTGGAAGTATGTAACTTGTCTTTTGATTTTACAGAAGGCTTTGGACTTTTGGATTGTGTTGGGACTGATATAGTCTATGAAGACTTTTAAAGTTGGACTGAGTATTGTTTGCATAATGAAATAGCAATGAGTCTGTGGGGGCCAGGGGTGGAGTGTCATGGTTTGAAATGTGTCCTCCACAGTCTCATGTGTTTGGCAAGGTTATGGTACCTTGAGAGGTGGAGCCTTGCTGGAAGAAGGCAGTCACAAGGAGTGGACCTTGAGGTGGATTAGTCCCACCCTACCTCCAGAAGTCTACCTTTGCAGCAAGCAGTCTGCAGCTCTCAGCTTCCAAGATGTCTGTGGTGACTTAGCCTCCTTCAGCTTTGGCTAGCCAGCCATGTCGTCTCTGCTTTGAGACTGTCCCTTCCCTCTGGAATGGTAAGCTGAATAAACCTCCCTTTCTCCCTTAAGTTGATTGACTTTGGGTGTTCTCTCACAGCAGTAGTTAAGAGTAACTGTTACAATGGCGAATTATGATATTTTCACATCTTAATGCTCAATCCCATCCCTCCTTCTCATCCCATTATAATCTTCCTTCTCCTCTGTTACACTCCCTCCTATTTTCCGGTCTTTTCACAAAAATGAGTGGCCCACTGAGGTTCATCCGGGTTGCCTTTGATAGCATATACCTGAGTACTTACATGAATCACCTATTGATGGATAAACTACTGAGGAAAGCATCTTCTAACCCTCTCTATCTACATTAATTCTCATAATCTGACAGGGAGGTCTAGAACCTCTTGAGATATCTCCCCTTCCATGATAAGGCATTGATAGGAACATTCCTGTGCAGGTCTTGTGGAAATATACAAAGTTGCAGTGAATTCATGCTTAGGCAACCAGAATCACTGATGCAAATGAGTAACCTGGGCAACCAGCTCAGAAAAGCCAAGATCTTCACAGTGTCTAGTGGCTTCAGAGATAGCCTTTAAGGTTTTTTTTTCCTCTGCATGTGCACACACATGTGCATGTGTGCCTGAGTGCATGCCTGTGTGTGTGTGTGTGTGTGTGTGTGTGTGTGTGTGTGTGTGTGTGTGTGTGTTTGTGTATCAGAAGGTACCATGTGTGCCTGTGGAGGCCCAAATGTGACATTAGGAATCATCCTGGATTGCTCTACCTTCTTTTTGTCTTCTCTCTGGTTTTCCAGGCTCTACCTTTCAGGGCTGGAAGTACAAGTTGTCACATTTTTGCCTGGCATTTCTTTACTTAGTATCTGGGATCTAAACTCAGGTCCTTATGCTTGCAAGACAAAGTTTTAATCCCTGAACCATCTCTACAGCCCAATCTTTAGGGATTTTGAGCCTTCAAATACTGTATTTCAGGACTAGAGAAGTGACTCAGGGATTGAGTCTTTGCCTCACAAGCAAAACTTGTAATCACAGATCACAAAAACTTGGATCACAGATTCTACATTTAAAAAGGCCAGGCAGATATGGTAACAGCCTATAGTTCTGACTCTGGGAGGGAGATCCTGGGAAACCCCAGAGCTTATCAATAAGGAGGTAGAGGAATTTAGGATGACTCTCAATGTCCTTCTTGGATTTTAGTGTCAACTTGACAGCTACAGACTGTTTGGGGCATAGCTCTGAAGAGATAATGGTTGGAACCCCACCCCCCCAACCCCTCCCCAACCCCTCTAAACCCCCCCCACACCCAGCAAGTCTGCAGGTACTTGATTAATTTTGGTGGAAAACCCAGCCCACAGTGGGTGGTTCTTTCCATTGGTGGATGGATGGAATAATAGGAAGCACAAGTAGGAGGAACTTGCTCTTCCCTTATCCTGTGTCATTTCCTGTGTGTCATTCACTTTTTAGAACATTGTTGCTTCCTTTGTTGCTGCTGCCGCTGCTGCCTCCATTCTTAGCTGACACAGACACCCATCCTTTCCACCTTGCTGCTGTTCCCTGCTGCCTTCAGAGCTTGCTGTCTAGGCCTTGTGGCTATTCGCTGTTCACTTCTGATGTAGGAACCCAGTATCTTCAACCCTCCAGTGAAGTAAAGGCTTGAGACCTTCTTGGGATTTTTTCAGCTTTGTGGGACATTCTGGTCAAGAACGAAACAGTTATGGTGGCTGCTTTGAGGGACACTATTTTTTATTGTAAGTTAATTTAATATAAATATATATTACATTCTAGAAAGTCTGCCCTTCAGAGAACCCTGATTAATACACTGAGTATGGCGGATGGTGGGAGGGGGACAATTCTTTCCACCTCAGATCATTCCATTCAAAAATATTCCAAACTTTCAAGTGGCAAAATAAAATCACCAGTGAACAAAGCCACCGAGGAGCATAGGTGTTCACTTCAAGAGACTGCCTCACAAGTCACTGACTTGCTTAGGCATGAGTGACAATAAACAGACAGGCAGACGCTGTATCTTTTCAAATTCCCAAGGAAGAAACATCTGTGGGATGCTGGAACAAAGAGGTCTAGCAGGAGTGCCAGGTTCTGCTCAGATAGAAACCCAGAGGCTTTGCAACAAAGCAAACTGAACTCCCAGAGGCCAAGAGACACAACCCCAAAAAAAGATTTTCCAGGACTCTCTGTAGAACTGGTCTTATCATCTGTCATGCTGGGGTATTTTCAGACACACTCCCACATAAGGATTACCACAGTGTCAACAGTATCATCCTTGACTACAAAGGACCAGTGACGAATCTCAGGGCCCTTTGAATTCAAAGATAGCATTGTTAACTACTGTGAATGCCAAATTTTTTATTGTCAACAGAGCTTCTCAAGTTATTTATGCCCACAGTGACTAGTATTAGATCACCCTTCTCTTTTAGCTGCTTCCCTGAGACATGCCATAAGGAAAAGTGAGACAGTGTCAGCAGTAGCATACCTTCCACTGTCTAAACAACTACTGGAACCAGAGTTTCCAAATGTAGGCTCTGCACTCCTCATTCTCTTAACCTCATGCCCCATCAGCTTGTCTCTCTGTCTCCCTAGCAACTTATTCATGGCACAAGGTGCTATCTCCTTCTTCATTCTGGAAACACTGACAGTCTTCCAGGAGAATAAATCACTCTTGAAGACTTCTTAACAGCTAGATTCCAAACCATTCCTGCAAGGATTTCTGAGGAACCTACACAAGGAGGCTATTGTATGCATATACAAATAAATGACACAACTCAATGGTTTAATCCTATCTGCCAAGTTAAACTACTGCCTAGCAGCTGTGCACATTTAAAATGATGCTTGGCACAACTAGAGATCCATAAATCATCAGCTGCAAGCTTTCATCCAATTAGAGTGAAATAAGAAAAAAATTCCACAAATTGAGATGTGTCTAAGGATATGAGTGAAATTGTCAATCCTTTCTGGATGCAAAAATAAAAAGAAAAATGAATCTCATTTTGCTAATGGTAAAATTAACATTCTTTTCCAGGGTCACAAGATGCTAAAATAACACCAGTTTAAAATTGTATTCTTAGAAAAGTTACTCCAAACACGTTGGTTTCTCTTCTTGTAAGTTACAAGGCGAAGTAGAAATGATGACTTACCCTGAATCATTCTTAAAAACCAGTAGATGGGCAAGCCAAAATTCTGAGGCTCTCCTGAGAAAAATATGACTAGGTTATGGGTGGTCCCTTCTGCCTTGTTTGTCCATAGTAGGTCATATAGTGGTGCCAATAGATGCCTCCATGCAACTTTGGTTGGCCCTGAGCATGCAGGTATGCCCTGGAGGACAGGACAGAAATTAAGAGAAAACACACAAGAATACAAGGATGTTGCTGGGATGTTGGAGTTTTAGTGCTAAAATGATTTTTTTAGGTTTACTTCCTTGGTGATATGTGAGAGTGAATGGTGTAGTCCCTGGAGTTGTATGGGTTTTTGGGTGGCTATATGGAAATGTTAAACTACAGTGATTAATAATTGAGAGGAACAAGATGGTAAAAAGGGTTTACTTATCTTTGAGCTGGATGTGAAGATTCTTTCCCATGTGATGGGATGATTTTAGAGGACTTCAGATGTATGGTGTTTGTCTCCTAGAGCTTTGTTTAGGTTTTCTCTGGATTCTGTTGAATTCTGAGGAGCAGGGAGTCCACCCTGGTCTGGGTCCAGGGCAAAAGGGCATAGTGGCTAGTGGAGTGCCCAGATCACCTGGGACCTGGGGTCTAGCTTAGGGGCCTTCCCCAGTGCCAGAGCAGACTGGGTGCTGGTGGGGTGCACAGGTGACCTGGGGCCTGGGGCGTGGTCTAGGGGCAAGGAGTCTGCCTTGGTCTTGGTCCAGGGCAGAAGGCAAGTGCTAAAATGTTATTTTAATAAACCACAGTCAACAAGGATAGATTGAGCAAATCTAAAAACATAACAATTTTTTATTTGTTTAGGAAAACTGGATTATCCTAAATAAGCCTATATTCTCTTCTCCCTAGCTGAGTCACACATTAAATTTAGTAACTTAGTTTCCAGCCACACTATGTAGGCTGCCACAGGGTGACACTAACAATATCTATAAATCGAACTGTTTTGTGCTCACTCCAGTGGAGAACTTACATTTAAAATGTTCACGAAACACATAAGTTAACTTAGAAGGAATTGTGAGTACTTGGTAGGCTGAACCTACCACTTTTAGGGACTTTTCTAATGACATTACAAGTGTACATCATCATGCCCTAGAAATGGGCAAAGAGATAAAATTGAATGTGTAGGAGAATATGGAGACATAGCCTTCAAATTCCTATCCCATCTGCCTTCCAGGATTCCTCAGAACACTGAGTTTGATGTTGAAGTGATGATATCCAATGTCTCATGAGTTTCATGAGGCGAGAATTAGATGTGAAGCAGTTGTGGTAGTTAAAAGGAAGAGAGAGCCCATATCAAGAATTGGGTGTGCAACTTGCTGTGTGCTTAGCATGTGTGAGGTCCTGGGTTCAACCCTCACAGCAAGAAGCACAATATAAAAATTCTGCATCATTTGTCCTACCACGGAATCAAGAATGTCTCTGTCCCACTGGACAGTTATCCTGCCAGCATTTCTTTGGGAAGATTCTGCGGGACCTGTCTGAGACCTGACTGCTCCCAGGAAGTTGTCCCAGGAAGAATCAGAGCAGAAACAAAATGGGAATAAAGAGATAACAATACCACCAAACACTGAATTCCAGGTCTCACAAAGAGCCAAAGGCTTAAGTATATTTTAAAGACCTGGGCAACAGCAGGAAATCAGAGTCCAACTTTCAGACAGCTCAACACTAGTTATCATTCCTCCTTGCCCAAATAATGTTTAAACTTCTTATTCAACTGGGTAACCATTTCTTAAGCAATTATCATGTGTTTAGGGACAGGGCCATAAGCAAGGCTGATATGATCTATTGAGCCATAGATTCCACAATATCTCATACATGTCATTTGATTTCTTTCTCCCTGTGAGGCTGTAGACTTTTCAAGGACAGGATCAATCTTGCACTTACTTTGCTAATCTCTTCACACATAGTATAGTGTTTATATACTGCTAATAATTGGGAAGTCTGTAGAATGAATGAATGACTTGACGGCTGAGTAAAATCAGCGAGCCTGCTGTAATGATCAGTTACATCTCCACATAAGTGAGAATGGCTCTAGACCTCAAATCAGAGAAAGAAACAGAGAAGGTGTTCCATGTTCACAGTTGAAGTCAGACAGGAGGGGAGAGGGAATGGGTGGGGGATGGCATTACAGAAAGATTCTTGTACCAGGAAGTGTTAATGTGATATATATTTAGCACATGGACTCTAAATATTTCACAGCTGACAATAAAGTAGGATTGCCTGGATTCCAGCATACAGGACATTTGGTTAAATGGGCAGAAGAAATAAATTTTTGAGGCTGAACTTCACTAAAATAAGTAACACGATGAAAGATTGTAATAGAAGGCATTTTCAAGCAGTTTTCCATGTCGCGCACATGGTTAAATGCTACCTTGTTTCTATCTTAATTGTCATTTACTCTTCAACATGCAGCTCTGCTCTCCTCTTGTCTAGGAAATACCCTTTGGTCCCTAACTGGATGAAAGTGTTTCCTCCAAGTCTATGTCCACCTGGGACTTACCGTGATGACCTTACTTGGAAATGAGTTCTTTTAGATGGAATCAAGTCAAGATGAGCTCACACTAGATCAAGGTGGTCACTAAATTCAGTATGACCTAGGTCCTTAATAAGGATAGGGAAATTCAGACACAAATGGAAGAGAAAGTGATATGAAGATAGAGATGGATATTGAAGTGGTATATCTACCTAGAGCTACCAAGATTGCTAGCAACTACCAGACACTAGAATATGAAAGGAAGGATGTTTCCAAGAGCTTTTATAAAGAACATTTTCCTGACAGCATGTTGATCTGACTTCTACACTCTAGGACTATGCAAAAATAAATCTCTGTTGTTTTAAGCTACTCAGTCACAGCAGCCCTAAGAAACTAACATAAGTCCCCTTCCATTTATTTTTATTATTCTTTTTATTGCTTTATTTACTTATAAGAGAAAAAGAGAGAGACAGAGACAGAAAGAGAATGCTCATGCATGCCATGGTCCACTGGTGGATGTCAGAGGACAGTTTTTGGGAGTCAATTCTTTCTCCTTCCATGATGTGGGCTTCCAGGGATCGAACATAGATCATTGGGTTTTGCAAGCAGGTACCTTATCCACTGAGCTATCTCATTGGCCTCTATTTTAATTTTTTTTTGAGCCAGGGTCTAATGTCACCCAGGCTCACCTCAAACATATTGGATAGCCAAAGATGACCTTGAATTTCTGACCCTTCTACTTCTATCTCCCGAGAGCTATGATACAGGCATGCATTCCTCATTTTCAATTTATGCAGTGCTGGTGAAAAACCCAGGACTTCAGAAATGCTGTGCAAGTGCTGTACCATCTGAGTTACATCCATAGCCTATTCCTTTCCTTTTATCCCACTTCCACCCAAAATAGCTGCATCATATTGGAAGTTTATTTTATGTTCATACCTCACATGATTTAAAAGCATTGCTTATTCACTTTGATATCCTGAACAATTACATGTTATTAAACCAAACTGATGAATACATGACTGTCAGTTCTAAATCTCCAACAGAACTCAAATGTCTATGTTTGCCAAAATCCCAAACTCCTCAATAACTCATGTCAAAATCAGATTAATTTGCCTAGATATTGCCTAGATATTATTTCAGGTATTGAATAAGAGAGAAGTTGTAAAATATAGAAATATAAACTTAATAAAATCCTTCAGAAGATGAAAAATCCTCCAACTCATACACATTACATTGAGAGAAAAAGTTAGAAATGGAATTCCTTAGGGTAAGTATATTGAAAGCTACTGGTTTCAGATGGGGTTGAAATAAGAAAAAAGGAAAATAAAATCCAAAAGTATAAGTTTACCATTTTCCAGACAGTGATAATAGAAAGTGAGCAGGTGGCTTAAATAGAGCATTAAGCTGAAACATCTTAATTTCAACAGAAACATCATATATTTTTGCAGAAATGTAGCTAACATCTTAGAATATTTTTTGGAAAATTTAACTAGAAATGTTTATAAATTGGTTATAGTTGGATTAAGAGCCACAGAAGATGCTAAGTACACACAACACATTATCATATGTCCTTCAAAACAAAAGCAAGAACAATTAAGAAAATAGGAAGGTTATCACTTTACTTTCTCTAGCGTCAGAAAAATATGAAATAAATATTAGGTTGAGTCAGGGTCACATGCATATATGGTCCCCGGGGCTGGAGAGGTGGCTCAGGGGTTAAGCCTCTGCCTTGCATATATGGTCCCCTGCCAATGAGAAAGAACATGGCTTTCTATGTTCATTTTTCTTTAATTGAAACAAAGTTGTATTCTTCAGCCCCCAGGAGCCTCAAACTCCTGATCTTCCTGCTTTGGCCTCCTCAGTGCAAGAACTGTGTCAATTATCATATCCAAAGTTGTTCCCAGCCACCTTTGTCTGTAGAGTAAAACATAAGGATCTGTTTTCACATATTTGTCTCAAGAAGGATCTGTTTTCACATATTTGTCTCAAGAAAGATGCTTTTATACATTGGAGTACTTTCTATTTTTTGTATAGATATATGTTTATATAGATATATATTTGTATGTGTACACACATATATACATATATACACATACACACACATGTATATATCTTTTAAATTTTTAACCCAAAAAGTTGATTCCTCTATCTTATAAATGGCTGACCATTGCTGAATACTGTGAAGCATTCTTCTTTTTTTTTTCCATTCATACAAACTTAGCAGGTACACCGGTCCCCCCTCCCTCCAACCCTCTATCCCCCTGTGCCCCCCTCCCCTCCCCTTCCCTCCTCATCCCCCAGTGCCTCCCCCTCCCATCCCCAGAGCATCCTTTAATGTGCATGCCAAACTCTCCTCTGGGTCCTCCTCTCCGATGAGGTGCAAGGAACCAGTGTTATTTCCCAGAACCCTTTCCTGTGTTCCCGTTAAGCATAGGAACACTACTGTGGCTGTCAATCACTTGCCTCCAAGGATCCTAGTGCCTTTAGCAAATGCTAGACTTTGTGAGGTCAATAGTGTGTTGGACATTGCACAGGGCATGTAAAGTCCAAATATGATTGCTTCGGCCCTAACTTGTGTGGAGTATCTTGCATATCATTACTCCTCCCGTCCTTGTGCTCTTACAATCTTACTGCCCCCGCTTCCGCAAATTTCCCTGAGCTTCAGGATGGGGAGAGATTAGGCTGGCCTAGTTCCAGGTGATTGATATAGAGTCTCTGATGTTCTGGATTATGGTTTGTTGATTTATTTTTTCAGTTTTGCTGCTCCTGCAATGCCCTTGGCTCCATCCTGATGGGTATTGGGTGTCACCCCCTGGCCAGAGATAAAAACCTGTTAAATTAGAGTCTTGTTATAAGAGTATATTCAAAGGTAGATGTAATAAAAGTAGGAAACCATGGTGAGGGAGGGGTCAATCACCCATCTGCAAAATGGTTAGTTTCTATCTGTCAGACTATACACCCTCCCCTTCTGGTGAGATCATACCCCATCAGTTGTAAATGATCAGGAAGGAAAGTCTGTGAACTTAACCAGATGTCTCATTACTTACTTGCAGTCCTTGATGGTGGCCTATTTTCTCTACTGTAACATGGTCCCCTCTCTCCTTGTTACTAGTGTGGCCCTCCTTCCCCATCTCTCCTGTTCATAATCTTAGCAATTACTGTAGTTATTACAGAGATTTATCTTTGAGTGTCTCTAAGTGGGTTTCATACTAGTAGCCACCTATTAGGGAATGAAGCATTCTTTTGAATAGTCATTTTTGGGGAGCCAAGTTCCTTCTATTTTGTAGCTCCGCTATTTTCAACACATAGATTCCATGCTTATTTTCATTAGTCGGGGAGAAGAGGAAAGAAAGTACATGGGGATTCACTCATGGGTAGCCCTTGGGGAAAGATCCAGAAGAGTTTATCACTTCTATTCCTATCTTCCATTGACTGAGACTCAGATTCCTGCTTACTTGTAATTGCAACACTGCCTTGGAAACCATCTGTGTGCCCAGGAAGAAGAATTCAGTTCTGTGGATGATAATCTCTTCCTTTTTATGTAAAAAAAAAAAAAAATTCTACAACTCATTACAGCATGTTGAAATACTTGTAAGGTCTAAATTCAGGCAAAACATCATTTGTAAGTCTTGTAAAGTGAGGTAAGTCTATTAAATTCAATAGCAGTAGTTGAAATTAAAAAAAAATTAAACCACAAAAAGAAGCCAAAGTTGATGGTACGTAGTAGTTTAGCATTCAAAAGTCTGAAGCAGGAGGTTCATGAGTGCAAGATTATCCTGTTATCTTCTCAAAACAAATAAATAACAAAAATCAAACTATTGGAAAATGTACACTCTGATGAAAACGGATTCTATAGAAATTTAGAACGGAATAACAAATTCAGATGGTATCTTTTCCTCTGAGAAACTTGTGAATAACATATTAGATATTGATTAATCAATTTATTTCTCAGGTTACTTTATTTTAAAGAATCTCATCTCCACAATTTAGAGTTTTAAATAATAGAAATATAATAATGTGGAACATTTGCCAAGGAGAGCTACACACCATGGGGGAAGCCAATCTAAGAGTGATGTGTTCTGCGGACAGCTGCAGTGGAGGGGTGGAAACAAAGCCCTTTGGAACTGACATGATTTCAACAGGAGGCTCATATGCTGGACTTGGAGCTGCAGGATTTGGGGATTGCTAGTTTTTAGGTCCTGTTATAGACCCAACTTTCCTAGATAAAACCCCCCATTCCTTCCATTTATGTATTCCATTGTATGTTGAAAATATGTAACTTGTTTTTTGATTTTACAGGGTCACTGCCTTCCCCTACCTCCCAATGGCCAGCAGGCACTTGCACAGCCTGCGCTTAGTCATGCAAGTCATCGGAACAAGGGATAACTTACCCCCCTTTGTCTTTCACCCTGCCCACAAGCCCAGGTACAATAAAGTTCAACCCCCCTCCCCCAGACCCTGCTTCTTCTCTATTCTGAGAATCAGTCCCTGCCTCCATGGAAACCATGTAACCCTATCTTTCCTATCCATGGCATGGTGTGTTTGGTCTTTTTATCTTACAATCTGCCCCCTGGAACCATAAGTCAAATACATCTCCTCTTTCTTTAAATTGTGTATGAGTATTGTCTCACAGCAGCAGAAAGAAAGAAAGAACAACTGTGAATACTTACTTTGGCTCATGGTTTTGGAGGTCTTGATTCACAATTGCTTTGCCCTGTCACCTTTGAATCCATGGTGAGGCCGTACTACAGGGTATGGAGCCCATGGTAGAGGAAACTGCTCACCTCCTGTGATTAGGAAGCAACGAGAGAAAGAAGGGCTGGGGTCTCAATGTATTCTTTGAAGTCACAGCTCAATGATCTACTTCTTCTAACAAGCCCCTTGCCTCCAACAGCAGTACCAGCTGGGAATCACGCTTTCAACACATGAGCCACCAAAGAACATTTCAGACCCAAATTACTAACAGGAGGCTTTAAAAATCAACTGAAAGAAGATGAAGCAGCACAGTGTTAGAAACTGTCCTTTCCTGATGCAGGTTGGCGTAGCCTGTGCTTGGTTGTTTTTTGTTGTTTGTTTGTTTGTTTGTTTGTTTTTGGCTGCTTATAGTTCTGTTTTTACATTGTTCTTTTCTGTAATTAAGATGACTGTAATAAACTGGAAGCAGTGGTCCATGCTTTGGGTGTAGGGCGAGAGGCAGGAGAATTAGGAGTTTAAGACCAACCTTGGCTACATAGAGAGTTGGCGTTAGCCTGTGCTAAATGACACCTAGTCTCAATCCTCCCTCGCCCCCCCACCACTATATCTAAACTGTCTACCTTTGATGTATAAAGGATAGTCACTGGCCAGCCAGAAAGATACTATGCTAAGAAGGTGAGCCCTTGGTGAGTCTTAGCTTCTACTGCTACCCTTTCCTTTTGTCCTCTTTTCTTTTCATTCAATGCATGACCCTAATAAATTAACACTCTGAATATTTTTGTCCAGTCAGTTCAAAAATAGTTATTGAAGAGAGTAAATGAGTTAATAAGTTCTTTTGTTTTTCTAAATAAGGCATCTCTTATAGTCTAATGTTAAATTGTAGATCATTATTACAAACTTTTCCTTATTTGACGACATCTGTGACTAAACCTTTCGCGCCTTCCTTTGTCTGTAAGTGATTGCCTTAAATACTGCCAGACACAATATGCACTGTGACTTTAGTAAATATGCTTTTGAGTAAGTGGGGTTTCAAGACAGGGTAAGGATGCCAGATTGTTCTGTTTTGTCCTAGGTATGTGAGTGTGTGTGTGTGTGTGTGTGTGTGTGTGTGTGTGTGTATGTGTGTGTATCTGTGTATGTGTGTGTGTACTGGTGTGTTGTTTCAGTGCCCTGCATAGTGATTATATGTGCTTCTTTTTTAAAACAGAAGTTAGCAGAAAGCAGAAGCTGGTGTTAGCATAAAGACAGGCTACCTTGCTGCCTTTATATTTTCTTGGCATCAGATGAGAGGAATCTCAATCTCCTTATTGAATATTTCCAGACAGTGGCAAGACCAGGGAAATTCAGAGGTGTCTTGTATAAGGTAGAAATGTAAGGTAGGTAGTTACCTCACAAACGTACCATACCATGGACTAGATGGAGGTTCCCCCCCATACAAACTTAATAGGTACACCGGTTCCCTCCCTCCCTCCTCCTCCCCCTCCACCCCCCTGCTCCCCCTCCCCTCACACCTCCCTCCTCATCCCCCCAATGTCTCCCCTCCAATCCCCGGAGAATCCTTTTTTTTCCTTTTTTATTATTATTATTTCTGCTCATACAAACTTAATAGGTAGACCAGTTCCCTCCCTCCCTCCTCCTCCCCCTGAACCCCCTGTTTTCCCTCCCCTCCCTCCCCATCCCCCAGTGCCTCCCCCCCAATTCCCAGAGAGTCCTTTATTGTGTATGCCTGACTCTCCTCTGGGTCCTCCTGTTCGATGACGTACAAGGACCCAGTGGCATTTCCCAGAACCGTTTCCTGTGTTCCCCTTAAGCATAGGAACACTACTGTGGCTGTCAATCCCTTGCCTCCAAGGATCTTGGTGCCTTTAGCAAATGCTAGACTTTGTGGGGTCAATAGTGTGTTGGACATTGCGTAGGGCATGCAAAGTCCAATTATGATTGCTTCGGCCCTAACTTTTGTGGAGTATCTTGAATATCATTGCTCCTCCCTAGATGGAGGTTTTTAATGGAGTTCCAGAACCACTGGATCAAATATAGGAAGAGGGAGAGAAGGAAGAAAGAAAGAGAGAAAGAAAAGAGAGAAGAGAGCTAGGAGAGGGGAATGGTGAGTTTTATACCCTCAGGGTTGGTGGGTGGACTGAGGGGGACAAGGTTTGGAGGTGATTTCCAGGATCTTTGCCTAGCCCAGGAAATGTGGCAGGAATCGGCCTTTGACCTTGACCCGCTAGCACTAGGGCTCAGACAAGCTCATGCTCTTGCAAGCACCAACTATTAGGGGAGTAGTGACTATCAAGTAGAAGCCCTGCCCTGAAAGTGGGGGGACGGAGAAGCAGGACTCCTATCACCTTGAACTGTTAACAAATGTGGTACACACTGGGACATGCCTAAATGCACAAAATAATTAAAATCATACCTGGGAGTCCTGGCTTAAAGCCCAAGAGAGACTAAATGATAACCCAAACCTACAGGACAATGCATGTAGAGGAAGGGCGAAGCTGAGGGCTCAGCCAGGTGTCAAGGTGACTCTTACCCTCCTGAAAAATTAATATACCCCCTGTGTGTGTGTGTAGCTGCTGCGCAGCTCTGAGTTTATCAGTGGCTCATGCGCTTTATGGGCAGTGTTTATGTTTATACAAGAAAAACAAAAAAGAAAAGAAAAGGCACACAGAGAATGATTGTTTGGCTTGGATGTAGGTGAACTTTGATGGAATTTAGTAAAACTGGAAGCATTTATTACCATGATCAATGGCTCCCTGGGGAGTCATTTCCTTGCCCTCCCAGATGGAGGTCCAGGGCTGCAGCGACAACTCTGGGTAAGAAAGGGACAGAACAATAGGTTCTGTGAGTTCACTAAGCTGAAGTTGCCCTCACCGAGTGGGTGGTATGAGCATCCATCCAGAACAGCACGTAATTCACACAGAAGTGGTGGATTCCTATGCAATGTGGAAATAACAGAGGGGTAAAATTATGAAAGTGCACTTGAATCACCCAAAGTGCTGAGGATTTTTTGTGTCAACAGATTCTGCAATTGAAAAGCCACACGCCTAGAGAATTTCCTGATCAAACCCAGGATACTAAGTTAACACTAAGTAACCAAATGGTGTGTTCCGCAAACCAGACTCCACAGGGTGTTTAGCTGACTGCATCTGTCTGAAAATAAGTAGCCTTTTCACCCTTTCTCAAACAATGCATGAATTAATTTAGTTTGTTTGAATTTATTTTATATATTTTTAAGTATAGTTCAGTCAAATGTCTCTGGTTCATTTTAATTCATTTTAATGCTGGGTCTGGGGCAAGGACTCTTCAATTTCTCTGCCTTCTCTGTCTGTCATGACAAGGTATAAAGGTATTTGTTGTGGTAAACATTTAATTTCACATTGTCTGTTTTCCTTTCATCCTCACATATTTTGCATCCTGTCCCTGACAGAAGGCCACTGGTTTTCTTAATTTTGCAAAGAGTAGCCTGAGAGCTGTCCTTTCAGACTCTTCTCAAGGCCATCCTTTGCTCTGTACTTCAAAGTTGGGGCAAGAAAACTTGCCTCTCCCCCTCCATTAGGTTCTTTCATTCATTTCTTTTTTCCATTGACTAGATAAACTCCTGCCCATTTCCATGGGCATAGCCAGCTGTTTCAAGTCAGAAGCCTGTTCGCACTATCTTACAATCACACGAAGGTAATAACCTAAAATAAATAAATAAGTGTGGCAGCATGCCGGGAAGACATGCCAGGGCTGAGTTGACCCTGCAGATGTGTGATTGGCCCTGACACTGGGTGGAAGATGATCAAAAAGCCCTTGGAAAATCAGCCTCCACAGGAAGATGCTTTGTCTTTTGTCTCTTCCTGCCCAGCATTCCCCCCCTACCCCAGCCCCCCGCCAAGATAGGGACTGTCAACACCGTGTTGCTCCAAGCAGAGACTTCTAATGGAGAAACATAAAAAGCTGAACTTCATTCTGTGTAACAATGGATCCTAAACCTGTTGATCAGCAGAATCCCTTGATCACAAGAGGAGGTTTAAAAAAAAAAATAACAAAAAACAACAACAACAAAAAACAGTTCTAGGATCCTGGCTCAGAGTCTGAACACTCGCATCTGAGATCAGACTCTACAATCTGTAATTTTAAGTGCTCCAGATGATTCTAATGAACAGTTATATTTGAGAGTCTCAGACTAAGTTAATTTTTTAAGGCATGTCTTTTTAGATATATCTTTGTAGATTCCACTTACAGTGTGTCCTTTGCACTTGGCTCCCCATTCCTGTCCTTTACTAAGTCACACAATTTCCTTCCACGTTCTTCCAAAGATCAACACGTGGGACTGCAGAGGGCTGCTTTTAGCTCAAATCTTTTTAAATATTCTTGGGAACTGCTGTCAATAAGGAATTCACCAGCCCTTAAGTCAGAAACAAATTCATAATTCTACCTTATAACATACAAGATTACCACCTATGATCTCAAGGGATGGTAGGAAATTTTTGAAGTTAAATTTCTCTGAGTCTACCTAAATGACTCAACTTGGAAAGACACAGCTGTAGGTTCAGGGAAAGAACCCAAGGCTTTTCCTCCCCTGTCTCCTCCTCCTACTCTTCCTCGCTCTTCTGTATCTCTGAATAATGCAAGACCCAGAAGGTCTGGTACACATTGAGACATTAAGGCCCAGTCTGGAAAACAGGTACGCTGGATATTCTGACAGAGAAATTTTATTTATGAAATTTATTACAGATTTTGGAAGATGACAAAAGCAAAAACAGATACCATAAGAACAGAAGTTACAGCTCTGTTGGTGAGGTTGGAGTTAATGGAAGTACAAGGTAGGAATCAGTTACAGCTCTGTTGGTGAGGTTGGAGTTAATGGAAGTACAAGGTAGATGAGGACCAAATAGATCTGGGATCAAACTATCAGGGTGGAGTACTACTGCTTGGTCCTTGGGCTCTAACCTCTGACAAGGGCACTTCAGGAGTGCTGCTGTACCCTCAGATTACTGGCAATGAGGCTCTAAGATTGAGATAGGAAGTGACAACTGTTGCCTATGAAAGGTTATCCCCAGAGAAATACATACGAACACCAATACAGTGACATGGAAATCACTAAACAATACATGGAAATCACCTCTTACCCCAAGGCTCAGTGAACCTCACAGAAGAGGGGGTGGTAAGAATATTGGAGCCAGAGGATAGAAAGGGGTGCTGCCAGACTGTCCTGTGATTGGGATGTTGTACCTGTAACAGTTACTCTTAACTATTGGTGTGAGAGAACACCCAAAGTCAATCAATTTAAGGGAGAAAGGGAGGTTTATTCAGCTTACGGTTCCAGAGGGAAGGGACAGTCTCTCAAAGCAGAGGTGGCATGGCTGGTTAGCCAAAGCTGGAGGAGGCTAAGTCACCGCAGACATCTTGGAAGCTGAGAGCTACAGACTGCTTGCAGCAAAGGCAGACTCCTCCTGGAGGTAGGGTGGAACTCATCCACCTCAAGGCCCTTGTGACTGCTTCCTCCAGCAAGGCTCCACCTCTCAGGGTGCCATGACCTTGCCAAACACATGAGACTGTGGGAGACACATTTCAAACCATGACAGTACCCAAGGACTCGACTGCAGCAATGCACACATCCACAAGATCTGTACCATAGTTGGTCCATCAACATTTCACCATGGGATTGTTTTTAGCCAGATTTATAGTACAAAGCGTGAATTCCCTCTTGCTCCACAGATCTTAAATCCAATCAGAAAGAAGTTGGTTATACTCATATCATTCATGCCACTATTACATTGATAAGCACATCTTGCCAGATTAGTTCTTATTGTAGCTCACAGGATTCATAGCCGGGTAAGACTGTTATTTTTTTTTCCTCCCCCAGCTACCTGTATATCACTTTCCAGTATGGAAGCTAATTATCGTGGAGGCAACATCCAGGTCAATTGCAATTCAGTTACATGGTGTTACCAAAGCATGGTGTTTTCAGCAGTGTCTTACTGTCAGATTCTGGTAGACAACAGAGGGAAATGGTAATAGTCTACATTGTTCTTAGACTACTTTTGATTTCTTTTCCTTCCTTCTCCTCCTCTTCTTCCTTTTCCTTCACTTATTCCTCTTTTTTCCTGGATACGACATCTAATAGACCAGGCTCGTTTCAAACTTGTTATGAGGATGACCATGAGCTCCTGATACTACTGCCTCTACTCCCCAACTGCTAGAATCACAGAAGTGTGCTGCTATGCCTAGCTATATGATTTCCTTAAAGGATCTAGTTGAGGGCAGTCCAAAGTTCTCAGTTTTTGCACATTCTCAACGTTTTCCTTCCTCTAATAGATATGCCCCAAAGCTCAAAGTTTCCTTTGAGTCTCATTTTAGGGTGATGTAGATGTTTTCATTTATTTCCTTTAACAGATTAACAACCAATCAAGGGTTCGTGTGTGTGCGCGCGTGCGCATGCTCACATATGTGGGTATATGTGTATGTGCCTTCTTCAATCATTCTCCTTATTTTTTACAGTTGGGTGTTTCACTGAATGTGCAGCTTACCAATTCAACTACACTCATTGGCCAAGGAGTTCTGGGAATCCTGCTGTCTCTCCCTCTCCAGTGTGTGCATTCTCATGCCTGGATTTTTACTTAGGTTCTGGAGACACAAATTCAAGTTCTCATGCTGACATAGTATGCACTATTACAGCTGAGCCATCTCCCCAGGCTCATGGGTCTTTATTTTTGGGTGTTATGCTCCCTACATCCAAACACTTGTATGCTGTATTTCCATAGTTACTAAATCCATTGTCATTACTAACCAAACTGGTAAAAAAAAAAAAAAAAAAAAAAAGTCCAGGGCAGTAAGCCATCGGGTTCCAGAACATTTCTCTATTTTCATATGCATTTTAAAATGGACTTTGTATATCTATATATTCAAACGTATTCTAAGTGATTTGTAGCAAGAAAAAATTTAGTTTATTTAGGCAGCAGAATTGCTAAAAATCAGTCTTACATTTTTTGTGTGTATTTTTAAAGTCTGAATATTTATGTTCTTGTTATTGTGGAAGTAATTGGATCATCTGATCTTTGGAGGATGAAGCCACTTTGGAGAAATGGTTTGCTTGAGCTAGGTACTATGACATGTGTACATAATCCCAGCTAAGGAGCCAAAGCCCAAGAATTGAAAGCTAGCTTGGGCAGCATAATAAGATCCTATCACTTAAAAAGTTTGGGACTTATTTGATAATTACTTTAGACCTTTTATAAACTTACACTGAAAATGCTTTGTAGTAAAGAGGAGTAACAGAGAGAAGGAAGAAGCTAAGAGTATCCATCATGTACATATGTGAACTTGCCAAAGAACAAATTTAACTAATAAAATAGGAAGTGGGAAGGAAAAGGTCATCTTGGGAAAAATGAGAAGAAAATTTGAACATGTATCTGTTATACATCACAATTAACCCAAACAAAAACACACAGCCATCCTCCTCCTGCACAGCCATCACAAACAGGGTCCCAGAATCCCCTCCTGAGTGCATACTTCCTAGAATCAGTCACTGAGGATGAGAAAAGAAAGAAATGATCATTTACCAAAGACATTTAGGCTCCCCTCCAGATAATCAATATTTTGGTCTTAATCTAATATTTGAAACTGTGATAATTAGTGTTCATTACTAGGCCAGCCTAATCTCTCCCCATCCTGAACCTCAGAGAAATTTGCCGAAGAGGGGGCGGTAAAATTGTAAGATCTTACCCAACGATGGGAGGAGCAATGATATGCAAGATACTCCACACAAGTTAGGGCCGAAGCAATCATAATTGGACTTTGCATACTCTGCGCAATGTCCAACACACTATTGACCCCACAAAGTCTAGCATTTGCTAAAGGCACTAAGATCCTTGGAGGCAAGTGATTGACAGCCACAGTAGTGTTCCTATGCTTAAGGGGAACACAGGAAACGGTTCTGGGAAATGCCACTGGGTCCTTGCACCTCATCGGAGAGGAGAACCCAGAGGAGAGTCTGGCATGCACATTAAAGGATGCTCCGGGGATGGGAGGGGGAGGCACTGGGGGATGGGGAGAGAGGAGGGAGGGGAGGGGGCACAGGGTGGTGGGAGATTGGAGGGAGGGAGGGGACCAGTGTACCTGTTAAGTTTGTATGAGTGGAAATAAAAAAAAAAAAATAGTGTTCATTGTTTACTTGAGAAGATGTAAATCACCTAGAAGATGAGACTCTGAAGATACTGTGAGGGACTATCTGGATTAAGGTGACTCAATGAAAATGTTTGTGAGGGATTATCTTAATTAGGCTCATGATATAAGAAGACCTATCTTAACTGTGGGCAGGTCCATTCCCTGGGGAGATTTATAAAGAGAAGAAAGTTGAGCTGAGCACAGACATTCATTACTCTCTGCTTCCTGAGAGTGGATACCACGTGACCAGTTGATTCATTCCTGCCATCTTGACCTCCCTGCCATGTTGGGCTGTACCCTTCAATGGTGAGCCAGAATAAACTTTTCCTTCCTTAAAGAAAATTTAGTCAGAATATTTTATCACAGAAATAGGAAAGGAAATATAGACAAACACTAGTTCCACTTTCTAGTTTTCTTTCTCTTACCCAATAGAAATATTCGAGTGTGGATATTGCAAGATCATGTCCTTACACCACCCAAATTAACTTTCTAATTCATCAATCCACTTTAAAAGTGATCATGTTGGATTGGGTAACACTAATCTCATATTTTAGAAATCATTTAAATGAATGATTTTGAAAGATATAAGGACAATACTGGAAAAATGAGTTGAGTTGTATACATTTCTCATTAAACAGTATTTCACAAGGCCTGTGAATTTTGAAGACCATTAGCCATGTAATGTCTGCCATGATTTTACAGACCTTCTTAGGTGTATCTTATTCTCTCTTGGACATCATTTTACCAACACAGTCAGACAGTATTTGGTTAGTCTAAACTCTCCCGTTAGCAACTCAAACATGCATCCTCACTCTCTATTCTTAATGGAGACCAGATTCTTGGGAATAACCCTTCATGTCCTTGAAGGCTCAATTCTCAGCCATGCATTCCACTGCACTGTCTTAGTTACTGGTCGCCATGGAAGATATCCTGAAGGGAAAAGTTCAAGATCAAAAGAAATGAGTCTCTTCGGGAACTAACAAATAGATTTTTTTTCTCCTTTCTAGTTTTATTAATGGTGAGAATTTCTTTTCAAATAACGCATTTGAAATCAAAGGTGCCATGGAAAACATCACTTTTAAATCCCACAGAGGCTTGAAACTGCTCTTCCGATGAATGTTTTCCAAGCAAAGCCATTTGTGGAATAATTACAGCTTGAGCTTCTCTGTCATCAACATCAAATGGTTGATTCTTCAATGCTCCTTTTACTCTGAAAAATCAATTCCATTTCTGGCATAAATTACTTTGTTCAAGAGTAAACTTTGATGTCATTGCTGTCTCTGACTCTGTTTCCACATCGAAGTAAAATGGAATTCTGTCGCCTCTCTTCACCACATATTCACATCCTTGCCTATTCCCTCCCTCTAATCCCAAACACATACATAAATTTTTTCATCTTTCATAGCTTTTTGTTGAGTCTTACATTTTATGTTATCTATACTTTTCAATTTCATGTCTTCCAGCAGGCCTTCTTGTCATGTCCATTAAGTCCAGAGTTTACCTGAGTACTCATAAGACCATTCTAAAGAACCAGAGATAAGACAATTATACAGCTGCTAATTCTGAAGCATTTCTTTACTTTCCAAATTTTTTTTAAATTGCAGCTTTCCATACAGAATACTGTATGGAAATACATATACATCAAATACAAATACATATCTTATTTTTTCTAATTTCCCCCACCCCATCCTGCCTATCTGCCTTATCTTTCTGCCCCTCATCCTACTTATCTATCTCCCTGGCCCTCCAATTTTCCTGATATTCTTTCATAACCAGCATTACCGCATCCATTTTGTTTAATTTTCTTCTCCACCCCACCTCCATTTAAGACTCTTTTGTCCAGTTTCATGGGACCCTATCCAGTTGCCTGACTTTTACCCATATTTATTCTCACCTAGATAAACTATTTCTAGTTGGGGGCTAGGCTCTGCATATGAAAGAAAAACTGGTGAGGAAAAATTTCCAGTTTCGTTTGTCAACTTCCTTCATTCATATGTTAATCTTGATGTCTGTCTCTTGCTACCTATCATCCTGCCATAGTACTTCTCATGTACAAGGTGTTACAATTACTTTTATTTCTGTGACAAAATACTCAAAAACAAGCTACTTAACAGAAGTAGCTAAGATATCTGAAATATTTCCCCTTAGATTTGACTTATAACTCTAGAGAGGAGATATAGTTAATTATGGTAGGGTTCTTGTAGCAGAACTTATGGTTTGGAGACTGGTTCAGGTTACTGCAGCTATTACAGAGAGAGAGAGAAAAAAGAGAGAGAGACAGAGAGAGAGAAAGAGCAAGAGCAAATTTTATGTACAAGCACAGCTGAGCTATCAAACCTAAAGACTTGTTCCCTGTGCATACCTTCCTCCAGCAAGGCTTTACCTCCTAAAGATGCCCCAACCTTCCCCAACATTAGCATCAAGTAATGATGACAATATATGAGCCTGTGGAGGACAACTCACATTCCAACCACGACACTGGGACTACCTGAATTCACCACAATGCCCAGTTTCATTTGCTGTTAACAAGGCTACTGTGGATTAGTGGGGGAAAGCAGGTAATAATTTTGTTTAGCAATATGTTAAGAGAAAACCAAAGATGTCTTTGTAATTGAGCGAACTGTTCCCTATTGAGAAAAAAAAAATACACTTTTATTTTGCCAGAAATTAGACTAAATCAAAGAATTAAATGTTAACAGTCTAAGAGGCCACCCAGGACAACTAAGTGAGCCATTTATTTTGGGCTAATATATCTGAAATATTTTCCCTTAGAGTCACCACCAGCATAAACTTATATGCTAAGGTTTTATCAGAGGTTATAGTCTAAGCAAAAATTAAGAGGAAATAGTATTCAAAGTGGCAGAGTAAAAATACATGAAAACATTTCACTA
The DNA here is from genome assembly GCA_023101885.1 of Typhlomys cinereus. NCBI lineage: Eukaryota > Metazoa > Chordata > Mammalia > Rodentia > Platacanthomyidae > Typhlomys > Typhlomys cinereus. Next base: position 3,837,987 of record JALPQD010000148.1, on the reverse strand, counting down.
ACAATAAAGAAGATATAAATAGGAAGCTTTATTAGCAGTAATTTGAACTAAATTTCAAATTTAGAGTAATTTTCCAAAGCAATTTAAAATTTCATGATATCAGTAGACGCTTTTCTTACCAGCCTTAAAAATTAACATGGCAGAGCAGGGGCACGGAAGGGCATTGGGAGCATGGGTCTGTAATTCCAGCACATAGGAGGCTAAGACAAGAGGATGATGGATATTTTGAAGCCAGCCTGGCCTACATAATATGTTATAGGTCTGTCTAGGCTAAGAGTGAGACCTTGCTTCAAAACAAATAAATTGGCATGCTATACTTATTCATGAAGGGTAGTTAAAGTACTTAAAAAGTTAAATGTCTCTTTTTTGGAACATTATTTCATTTCTATTAAAATAATAAACGAATTCTAATATTTATACAGAAGCACAAAGACCAAACTAGTATTGGACAATAACAATGCTGGAAGTCATAAAACCCGACTTCAAATCTTACAACAGAACCATAGTGATATGACTATGGTGCTAGCACAGAAACAGACAGGCCAACCAATGAAATAGAGTTGGATACAGCTATAGAGCAAAGAGCTAGAGCCTCCTGATTCTGGACAAAGATGCTGTAAACATACATTTCAGAAAGGATGGCTTGGTTAATAAATGATGCTGGGAACACAGAAATTTATACATAGAAGAATGAAAGGAGATCCCTATCTGTTATCCTGTAAAAACAAAAACAAAAATCAAAACTGGGCTGGGGAGATGGCTCAGTGGGTAAAAACACTTAGCACACAACCCTGACAATCAGAATCCAAATCTCTAGAACCCACCTCAAAGCTGGACACAATGGGGTGAGTGTTTATAATCTTGTGATGAACCCAAGGAAGGCGGAGACCAGAGAATCTCCAGGAGTTCATGGCCAAATACCATGGCTTACACTGCAAGAATTAGGCATTTCCTTAAAAAAAAAAAAAGTAAAAAGGCAGGGACTGACTTCCAAAGATTGTTCTTTGGAAGTTACAAATGCACATATACACTCACACATCTTACCCATGTACAAATAAAAAGAAAAAAATTCAAAACCGATCAGAGAACTTATTGTAAAAGCTGAAACTGAAATTTACAGAGAAAAATGTAGGGAAGACACTTCAAGATATAGGCAGAGGTAATGAATTTCTGGATAGGACTCTAATAGCTTAAGACATAATGGCAAAAATTGATAAATGGAAGTGAATTAAAAGCTGCATATTAAAGGAAGCAATTACTAGAGTGAAGAGTTGGCCCTACAGGATGGGAGCAAATCTTTACCAGCTTCTTTATCATTCAGTGGGAGGTTAGAATCAGAAATTATAATATTCAGAATAAAAAAAGAAAAAATTAAACATCAAAAGAACAAATAATCCAACCAGTAAATGAACAAATTAATTGAAGAAAAATTATGGGGCCACCTAGAGTATTGGTCTTTCAGATAACAATAATTAGGACATCTAGATCAGATAGGAATTTATATTTATGAATATTGGTTCCATCCTTATCTCTGCATGAAGTGAGTCTGTTAAGAGCTTTAAGTAGACAATAGGATTGGTGGTAAATGAACTTCACAATTAGCAAATATGTGGTTAAAATATGGAAACTAATGAAGTACTTTTTAAACTATGCAACTAGTATGCTTGTAATACATTTCTTCTTTCCATTCAGTTCAATGTTGTAAGGTTCATGACAGTTTCATCCCAATATTTCAGTGGAGGAAAATAGATGAGTCATGATCTCTCAGTTTTTGAGTGCAATAGTAACCAAAACCAGCATCAAATGTAATCCTCTTGAGACTTCTGTAAACCAAGAAGTTTCTGACCCTACACAGAAAATCTGGACTTTAGATAATTTCTTCCTACCCCCAGATTTATCGAGGAGGCAACCTTAAGTTAGTTGTTTGAAATGGTAATTCTGGCAAATGCTTTTTGACTCTTAAGATATAAAATAGAAAACCAAGAGGGATGCAAGGGTAGCTCACTGGGTAAAGCATGGAGAGTCTGAATTTGGATAGCCAATTCTCATGGAAAAGTCAGGTGTAATTGTGAGCCTCTGAAACCCCAACACAGGAGTGGCTTGGGCAGAGACAGGCAGATCCCAAAGTGTGTTAAACAGCCAGTTCAGGCTAAAAGGGTCAGCTTTAAATTCACTGAGAGACTCAACCAAACAAGGAAGACACCTAACAAATATTGACTTCTGATCGCCAAAATACACACACACACACACTCAGAGTTAGGAACAGTCTCAACTTGATAGTGGAGGGTGTGAGCTCTGTGCACATTTGTAGAGAATTAGTAGTTAAGCCCAGAACAAACCTTCAGGAGATTGTCTAGTTGACAGGAAGACCCATCCCATGGTAGATGGAACTAGGCCCTGGATAGGTGAATGAAATTCAGAGAGCTGGTTGAGAAAATTGGCATCCTGTGTGTACTTGGCCAGACATGCTGATCTGGCAAGTAAGGATTGTCCTTCTCTCAGTTGTGGATATTGTATGGCCAGTTCCCTTGGCCCTTGTGTTGGTGTGAGCTCTCCTTTCAAATTGGACTAAGAGCTGTAACTGGACAATTGTAAAAGAATAAATCCTTTGTTCTCTTAAGCCATTTGATGGTGATTTTAGCAGCAACCATGCAGGCTGACTGCAACACATATGAAAGCCAAGATTCTAAAAATATTCACTGATATCACAAATGGTCAAATTCATGATATAACCGGATCAGTTCAAGTCACTAGAAGAAACAAACTGTTGATCTCCCATCATTTTTCTAATACCAAACTTTATTTTCAAGCAGCTAGAAACAATACTGAATTTTGCTGTTCAGGATTTCAGCTAACGGTAAAGAGCCACTGTTCATTACTTCCATAACAATTCTCCTCTGAAAAATGTCTCCACTAGGGATGACACATGAAAATAGAAGAAATTCAAATTCATCCTTTTACCAATTGAGAAAAGTGTGAAGTTATTATCTATAGTTTATATTAAGCATACAGCCCTGGACAGCCCTTAATAAATCTTAATTAGTTAATTAGGTTCAAGATTAATTTTTAACTTTTGGCCATTAAAACTGATTATAGTAACAAATGAAATTATCAACCATCATGCTATATTTAAAAGAAATAAGTGGGAGAATCAATGCCCATTTCCACTGTGCACGATTTTATTATTTTTGCCTCACAAGCATTTGAAAGCCACAGCTGTTGATAATGCTTTTGATTTGCCAGATCCTTTAGCAGCCTACTTACTTTTCCTTGAACATGGCATTTGTACCCCATTAAAGCTTGGCAGGCTTAATCTCTGCTAACCACAGGCAAATGTGAACATGCTGAAAAATACAAAAAAAAAATATTTTAGCCAAAGCCATTATCAGGTATATATTTGTTTGGATTTGACTAAGAGCCTCTAATTTGTTCATGTGCACTTGGCTTCTTTACATCCTGTGTGGTGATTGTACTTGCAACTTATATATTAAGTGTCTGACAACTGACTACAGCTGTAAGCGCGGATTGAGGAGGCAAAGAAAGAGAAGAGAAAAATCCTGTTCTCCCTGGGTGAGTGGGGAAGAGACCCAGGAGTTCTTCTGGGGGAACTTGAGCTCCTCTGGGGAACCAGGACAACTGGTTGCAGCTATCTTCCTCATCCTCTCACTCTACTGTCTCTCGCTGAAAACATTTGTGAGTAGTTTGCATCTCTTCACACCACCCTGCAGAGAATCTACCTTTACATTTCCTCATCAAAAGAGTAAAGTCTATGTTATCTGGCTCTTTACCAATTGCTAAGTGGAGCTCCTTGGTCTATATATCTACACCACCCATAGAGCAGGAATGAGTATGGGCAGCAGGCAAGTTTGATACTGGGTACAGTTTTCAGCTCTCCACACGGCCTCTCCATTTGAATACAGGTGCAGTAGTTTTTGATTGAACTTCCATGTTTGGACTAACTTTCCCAGTTAACTTTTGAATAGAGCATCTTAGGTTTACCTCCTCAAATGTGAAGTGGGGAAGGGAGGAATGATATAATTATTCTTTTTATGGTATATCATGAAAGGGAAAGGGCATTTGCCACAACAGGCCCATTATTAACCCTCTTGCTTTAGCTCCCCATCCATGTCCACCTTTCAGCGTTGTCTGATAGGTACCATGTTCTATTAATACCTCTCAGCACACCCCCCCCAAGACACCTGTAATAAATAAAACTCACTACACATAAACATGCCCACATCTGAAGTTTAATTTGGCTTGTTCTGTCAAGAAAACACATCACTTCATCTTCCCTTGACCCAAAACAAAACAAATCTTTCCATTGAAACAGTCCCAACAGTTCATTCCCACATTCAATAATTTGAGCTTGCAGTAAAGTCCTGGATGTTATCTTTCACTTTCTCCTTGCAAGGAGTGAGCTTAAAAAGTATGTATCATAGTTCCTGATTTATGGCAGGTTACCAGTAAAGCAAATTTCAGGGCCAGTGAGATGACTCAGTGGGTAAATGCTTGTCATACAGACTCAACGACTAGAACTCATGAAGGTGAGAGTAGAGAACCAACTTCACAATTGTCCTCTGATTTCCAAATGTGTGCTGTGCCGTGTCCCCCCCATCATACACACAAACGCACAAACACACACAACCAAATAAAAACGAAATTGTTTTGAAAAGTAAAAAAGCTTTCATTTCTCAAATATCTTCCCTTGCACCAATCAATAGATCAAAGCCAATGATTCACTCATTATTTCTTTAGATCTCTCTATATACTTGGTATTTAAGCATGAGCCTAAGCTAGGGAGAATAAGCCATGCTCATGCTGGATTATGACTGCATGCACCATTTATTTTATTGGAAGAAGAAGAAGAAGAGGAAGAAGAAGAGGAAGAGGAAGAAGAGGAGGAGGAGGAGGAGGAGGAGGAGGAGGAGGAGGAGGAGGAGGAGGAGGAGGAGGAGGAGGAGGAGGAGGAAGAAGAAGAAGAAGAAGAAGAAGAAGAAGAAGAAGAAGAAGAAGAAGAAGAAGAAGAAGAAGAAGAAGAAGAAGAAGAAGAAGAAGAAAGAAATCAGTCAAGAATCCTTGGTCTTTTGATCCCCGGGCCTCCCTTTGGACAGGGGCGGGGCAAGACCAAAGGCCAGCACGCAGGCCTGTGATAAGACTGGGCCATGTCTGCTAGTTACCTGCTTGGAGTTACACTCACCTGACAAGACTGGGCCATGTCTACTACTTACACTCACCTGGAGTCTGGAGGTGGGAAACAAAGCACAATGGCAGTGGTCTACAGATTGTGTACCAAGCAAGGTTAGACTGGACTCAGGGCAGGTACTGGGCCTTCTCAGGTCCTGACATGCCTGCAACGTGACCCCCAATATCAAGATAACACCTGAGTTGAATTTCCCAGGCTCCTTTTTACCTCTCATTTGGATCTTTTGTTTTTGAAACATTGAGAAATTCAATTAAAAGCTTTTGGAATAAGATGGAATAAAAGAATCCTAGGCATATTAATTACTTTTGTCATTGCTGTGACAAAATAATTAACAAAAAGCCACGTAAGAGAGGACAGGTCTGTTTTGTACCGTTGTGGTCAGAGGGTACAGTCCATCGTGGCAAGGAAGGCATTAGCAGGAGCATGAAGCACTTGGTCATGTTGTGCCCACAGGCGGGAAGCATAGACAGATGAATGCTGATGTTCTACTCATTTCCTCCTTTGTGCTCATTTCTGGGTGCCAGCCTATGAAATGGAGCCAGCCACATTCAGAGAGGGACTTGCCACCTCAATTACATCTCTCTGGAAACGATCTCACAGGTGCACCCAGATACGTGTCTTCTAGGCGATTCTAAATCATGTCAAGTTGATAATCAAGATTAAGCATCACTCAGGGGATCTCAAAGGCCTTTAAACAATGTAGACTTTTGCCATTGTTCTTGGTTGCCCTCCAGAACCAGATGGTAAACACCTATTGCTGAAAACACCACACACATTGGTCACAGGACTCAGAGACTGATCTGTATGCTTCTTGCCTGCTGCTCAGCATTCATGGTACCAGAAGTTGCTACTGGTCTGCTGGAGGAGAAAACTCATCAATAGTCTTACCTAGTTGTGAATTCCATGGGCTACAACGCCCTGACAAGATGTGTCCAATTAGTGCAACAGTGGCATGAGTGAACTACAGTTTTTTATTGGATTTCAGTCCCATTTTTAGTAGGGAATTCAAGTCTGGTACTGTAACTCAGGCTAAGACCCGTGGTTAGTGGCTAGAGGAGGTCCTAGGCACTTGGGGAGGAACAGACTGTTACAGTTTTGCTTTATAGATATGATATCAATCTGCCTTCAAATTACTTATTTTACAGCTCTCAGCCCTCAATAATCTGCCTTTTGTAACTGAAGCCATTTAATACAGAAAATCGCAACAGTCCAAAGTGCAGGGATTAGGTAGCTGTAACTACATAGTCAGACTTAAACAGGATATCTAAACCACCCCTCTCCCACCCCAAAGCTTAGGGAACATCAAGGAAGAAGGGGCAGTAAGAATGTAAAAGCCAGAAGGAAACAGAGTTGCTGTACCCCAAGACTCACTACAGCTGTGCTTGCTTCCACACCTCCTAAGTAAATGTTGAGAGTTAATTCTGGGAAGGGGAGGTATCTTCTTCATGATATACCCACTCATATATCGACCACACTTCAGCAAGTGCTCAAGCACATGTCCATGCAGCCCAGATGAAACTTAGAGACATACACACATACACACATACACAAAGATATGAAAGTAGGAAAGAGAATGGTTGAAAAGAAAAAGATTTTCAATGGAAAAAGGAGGACAGACAGTACAGGGTAAAACTGACTTAAAGACATTGTATTACTATATAAAGCGATCAAAAAAACAGATTAACAATCACAATGTTTTTTTTTATTTTTCTCTCGGAGGAAGTGTTGTTAATGTGAGCAGCAGCTTTGCAATTGAAATAAGTGCTTATTGTCTTCTCTCATATTTGAATTTAACTTACATTCACACACAGTTAATGGAAATATGCAAATATCCGAAACTCTCTCTTAGAGAAAAAAACAAAATCCCCCACTTGGGAACAGGGTCATGTATGAAGGGAAGGCCAATCTGGAGCATCATAATTCCATGTGTTTAGGCATTTTACATAACTTATGTTGACTACTACCACCAATTGGGTGGCAATCCATACAGAGCAGGAGACATGGAAAATGAACCAATCCTTGTATAAACACGGATGTGTAGTTAGTTGCAGGTCCAAGTTAGTTAAAGAATTCATCTCTGACCTCTACTGGCCATGCTACCAAAATACAACAGCCAACAATCAGAAAGCTTCTCATACTTCGTGCATTCATTTTCAGAATTTAAAAATTTCAATATTTAAAGATTTGTCAATTTTTTAGGTTCACATACCGAGGAATGGGTTTCATTATGACATTTTATTACTTTATTCTCAGTGGTTCCCTCCCACTCCCCTCCCCAGATCCTCACTCCTCTGTCTGATTCTCTTCCTTCCCCCCCAGATGGCTCCTTCCTGTCCGCACTCTTGCAAAATTTTTCATCGCCCATTTTGTACCAGGCCCTGTTTAAGGGTGGTAGAAGACAAAACACCTTCCCTCTTAAAAAATTTTTGGGACAAATGTTTGTTATGATTATAATTGTTTGTGGCATAGCATTAGAAGGCAGTGTGTTTTTTATGTAATATCTTTTTTTGTGACAATATCGGAGTTTTTTGTGACCTGAGTCTGGCTGTGAACTCCTTATGTAGCCAAGTCTGGCTTTGAATTCCTGTGTCCCCACCTGCCAAGTGATGAGATTATAGGTGACTTGACTTCACTTTTTTTTTCAAGAGAAAAAATAGGGCCAGCTAAAAGTAATCAAAAACAGGAAGGAGTTGCTTACGTTTGTCTGTTATTGTTATTTCCTGGATGGAGGTATTAGACTGTTAGTACATCAATTAAGACAGTTTTATTAGACAGGGGGTGAATATTAGTATGGTAGTGCACTTTTACGATTTAGTACTTTGGTGATATGTGAGGATGAGTGGTATAGTCCCTGAAGTTTTATATGGTTTGGGAGTGGATATATGGAAAAGTTAATCTATTAGTTGATAGGATAATCAATAATAATTGAAATTGAAGGGCTGGAGAGGTGGCTCAGGGGTTAAGCCTCTGCCTTGCAGACGGAAGGTCCTGAGTTCGGATCCTAGACCCCACGTATAGACGCCGGGCGGAAACCGGGCAGCCTGCGTTTCTGGTCCTGGTAGGGCGGAGCCTGTGAATCCCGGGGCAGAGTAAACAAGGAGGAGATGGAGGGGTCCATGGTGGTTCCCGAATTCGTCCGTGGTTCTACACACACACACACACACACACACACACACACACAATTGAATAAATAATAAAATAATAATAATAATTGAAATTGAAAGGAGCAGGGTGTTAAAAAGGGGTTTACTTGTCTTTGGGCTGGCTGTGAAGAATCTCTCCCATGTGATAGAATGATTTTAGAGGACTTCAAGTGTTTGGCGTTTGTTCCCTAGAGCTTTGCTTGGGTTTTCTTTGAACTCTCTGTTGAATTCTGAGGAGCGGTGTGTCCTCCCTGGACTTCCAGCAGGCGGATGGACCCAGAAAGGGGCTGGTGGCATGCAGACAGTGCACTTCACCTGGGACCTGGGGCGTGGCCTAGACGCCCACCCAAGCCCGGGGCAGGGGAGGAGCAACGATATGCAAGATACTCCATACAAGTTAGGGCCAAAGTAATCATAATAGGACTTTGCATGACCTGCGCAATGACCAACATATCATTGAACCCCCCAAGTCTAGCATGGATCACAGGCACTAAGATCCTTAGCGGCTTAACAGGGATTAATAGCCACAATAGTGTTCCTATACTAAAGGAGAACACAAAAAAGAGCTCTAGGCAATGCTACTGAGTACTTACACCTCATCAGAGAGGAGGACCCAGAGGGAAGTTTGACATGCACACTAAAGGATGCTCCAGAAATGGGGGGGGGGGGCACTGGGAGAAAAGGAAGGGGAGGAGGAAGGGGAAAAGGGGGAGGGAGCAAAGGGATCCAGGGAGGGGTGGAGGGAGGGGTGGAGGGAGGGAGGGGAATGGGGTACTTATCAACTTTGTATGAATGGAAGAAATAAATAAAAAAAAAAAGGAAGGAAGTCGATAGAGCCAGAGAAGCAGTTTGTAGAATGAAATGTGGTGTTCCGGTAAGGCACAGGGAAAATGGAGCTAAGCAAATCTTGAGGAAGTTGACAACCCCACCGCTTAAGATCTAATAACAGTAGATTTTCACGTCACTTAAGTAAGACATCATCATGGCAGCAGTGTGCATTTTCACCTGCAGTTTTCAAAGGCTCTGGAGTTAGTCAGACTCGTGTTCAAATCCTATATGCCACAAGGGGGGGAAAATCCTCCTGATTTAAAAAGCAATTATAGGGCTGGAGAGGTGGCTCAGGGGTTAAGCCTCTGCCTTGCAGGTGGAAGGTCCTGAGTTCGGATCCTAGACCCCAGGTATAGATGCCGGGTGGAAGCGGGGGCAGCCTGCATTTCCGGTCCTGGTAGGGCAGAGCCTGTGAATCCCGGGGCAGAGTAAATAAGGAGAAGGTGGAGGGGTCCATGGTGGTTCCCGAATTCGTCCGTGGTTCTACACACACACACATACACACATCTACACACACGCATACACGCACAATTGAATAAATAAAAAGTAAAAAGCAATTATATTTTCAAAACTGCAATAAAGTACCACTTCACAGCTCCCAGAATGACTGATAGAAAATAAACAGAAACACTGTGGGAAACACTGTGGTTGATCCTCAAAGAATTAAGAATGGAACCACTATACCAACCACCTCTGAGTATATACTCCAAAGAATTTCATGTGAGGACTTCAAGTATGTTCTTATATCTGAGTTTATAGCTTTGGGACGTATCTATGAAAAACTGAGAGCTAAAACAGGCCTGAAAGCAGCCCGAAGGAGAGTATTGAACTGATGTGGGAAGATCTAGCCCATAGTGGGACCCATGGTGGGATCTGTGCTGGTGGATAAGATAGATCCAACTAGTTAGGTACTTTGGCATTTTTCACCATGCTTTGGCAAGCTGTCTTGCAAGTGAGGCTTGTCCCTCTCCCCTCAACCCCTATGGTATAATTTGGCCAGCCTCTTTGGTTTTGGGTGCTGATATGAGCTCTCTTGTCTAACAGGACTAAGAACTGTAACTGAGAATCATAAGAAAAATAAACTCTCCCTTGTTCCTGTAAGCTCTTTGTGAATTTATCGGCAGTATTGAGGCAAATTGCTGTAGAGGTGGAAGCAACTTAAATACCTACCAGGGGATGAATGTGTAAACAAAATTTTATATATATATATATATATATATATATATATATATATATATATATATGTTGATATTCTGTCTCAATTATGAGAGACAAATACTTCATCCATTTATGTGTTGTACATAGAACATTCAAATTGATAATGACAGAAAGTAAAAATGGTGTTTACCAGGTCCTAGAGATAGAAGGTTAGTGTTTAACACACCGGATTTCAGTTTCCTGAGATAAAATGTTATGGAACCATCATACTATTAAGCTGTATCCTTCAAAATAATTAAAATGGTAGTTTTCTGTTGTGTATTTTACCACTATTTAAAAAATTAGACATTTGAAAAGTAAAAGTAATTGTGACACTTTAAAAAGGAAACAAACATTCATTCATCCCATTAAGGCATATGATGACTTTAGATTGACTATGGCTCTGGGGTTCAACTCTGTGACTTGAGGTGTCTCTTGCCTTGCAGGGGCCAGGACTTGGGGATCAGTCCCTAGAAAAGGCAGGCTGTTCTCATAGTCAAAGCTGAGGCAGATTTAATCAAAATTCCCATGTGTCCCATATCAAGTTCTGCCACCTGCTATTGACCAAAGAAAGCGAAACTGGCCAACCAAAGTCATTGAAGCATGTTGTGCCTGGTGCACGCGCAGACACTGAAGCAAAGGAATGGTCGTGAACAAACAAGACAGCGTGATCAGTGCTTTTCAGTTTTCATCATCCGTGCCAATTATTACCAACAAGATGTTAGCATAGCAAGTCACACTGACAAGAGACATCTAGAATGAACACAGGCATAAAAGTAGTGGCAGGTCCAAGATAAACTGAAGTCTGCACCTTACTTTGTTCAGCAGGCTTAAGCTAAAGGACTTGGCTGGGGAGATGGCTCTGCGGGTAAGGCACTTGCCTGGCCAATGTGAAGGCAGCAGTTTAGATGAATTCAAGGCCTTGGGAGAGCACAGGGGTCCCCCAGCAAGCTGGCTAGCTAGACTAGATAGAGCTCTGGTCTCAAATGAGAGACTCTGAATCAATAAAGTGGAAAGTAGTAGAGGACATCCCTGAAGCCTACCATGGGTGAGGTGCACAAACATGCACATGGATCAGCACACACATGAGCATGTATGCATATATGTATATATGCATGTGCAAGTACACACACACACACACACACACACACACACACACACACACACCTTTCCCTGGGGTATCACATTGGCTCAATTTCTTTGGATACAGATGAGAGACATGTTGGAAAATTAAGGAACTTAGGATCCGAACAATATGGGATGACTTGGGGTCTAAATCCCATGTGCAGTACTAATGTCTAAAATGAGACGGCTGTCTGATTGTCTGGTTCCTTCCAAGAGTAAACACACTCAGTTTAGAATAGAAGGCACTTGCTTTTCTCTGGAGACAGTTTAGTTTTAACACCAGGTGGCGCTAGACAACAACTTAATAGAAAAGGACTAGTGTTTGTTAATCCCCCATAAAGAAGAACACCTGATAGTTTCTCAGTAAAACACTACTTTAAGTTAAAAAAAAAAAAAAACCTGAAAACATAAAATGAGCACTTTTAGTCCTATGACCTCATCTAGAAGAGATCCTTACAATCGAGGTGATGCACCCTAATTTCTAAGGTTCTTTGAAGCCTAGAAGCTTCTCTTGGGCAGACATGCCAGGTATTCATCTCTGGTATTTTGCAAGGTATTTAGCGGCCACGTGACAGGAATAAGGACTTTCTGGCAAGGGGAGACTGTTTGGGGAGGCGCTTAGAACTCAGAACTCACGCCAAGGGCTGGCCATGCCATGTCTCTGGAGTGGTTGTTACAGGGATACCGTGGCACCTTCTTAAGAAACAAGGAGACTTCAGATAAGGTGAATACCTGGCAGGATTCCCCTGGTACCTAGTGTGCTAGCAGAAAACAAAAAGTGACTACTTGGCAGGATGTCCTGCTCACCCACACCAAGACAAGGCCAGGCATGCAGCTGCCTCTTTGGCACCGAGACCATCCCCTGTGCACAGTGCATGCTAAAGGGCTTTCTGGTCCCCTGCCTGCTGTGGAGAGCTAGGAGGCCTTGTCTTGGTGGTTTCAGAAGCAAATGTAATTCATTTTTCATGAGCGTGGATGGCGACCATAAAGCACCTGTGTCTCATGAACTCAGCCCAGCTGGATGTTCTCAAAATGTTTCCTTGTGCACAGTTTCACCTAAAAGTCTCAAACAGCTCTCTAGCCTCTTTCTTGAAAGTTAGTTTCTCAAAAAGCCCCAATGGAAGGGACAGTGGCTTTGGGGGCATACAGGCTAGGATTTAGATTCTAAAATCCAGCTCTCCAGTATGTGCACCTGGCTTCTGTATAAGACAGACCAAAAGAGACCTCTTTTCCTTCAAGAAGCTAATGTTCTTGCTTACCATGAAGAGGTTCCTTAATTTCTCTGAACCTCTACCATGCTTGTGACACAGGAAAAAATATATCTATTACCAAAATTTGCCATAAAAAATGGTAGTGTGGGTCTATAATCATTAAAAGTCATCAGAAAATGCTCCTTTAAAGAAAAGGCTATTAGGATGTCCACGTGTGAATCTGTCAGACAAAGTCAACATTAGCAAGACAAATACGATGTCCTTGTTTGTCTGTGACCACTTTTCATAAGACATACTGAGCTCTTGTGATGTGAGACATTGAAATAGTTAAATCTATAAAGCTGGCATACGGCTAGAGACCGAGAATATTTACTGGTCCACAAGAGATAAAGAGGAAGAGTCAGTTACACAATATATCTCTGTTCTAGTTACTCAATATCCACCCAACTGAAACCTTGCTTCACAAGACATTAGCTACAGCTCCAAGAGCAATAAACATCCTGAATTGCAAACCCCCATTTTGCCACTTCACAGAGCTTTCATAAATCTCGGTTGCAGAGAATGAAGCACCTACTTTTTAATGAGATAAATATTGTGAGAAAATACACATAGCCACCACTATTAGTCCTCCTGTCAAGTCTCAACTGGCAAGGGAGGGGGGAGCGTTATGGATGTAAAGAGAAGATCCTGTGCTCTTTTCAAGGGATTGGGGCAATTTCTGGGATGTGGGGCTGGAATCGAGTCAATGTCACTTCCATCTGTTTTTAGTAACAAAATATTGGCCACCAGAACCACAGAGATGCTCGGTAGATGAAAAAGGTGCTTGATGCTAAGTCTGATAACTTGAGTGACCAGAGTTCCATCTTCAAAAACCACATGGCCATGCCATGGAAGCGAGCCTAAACATAGTAAACATGGGGGGAGGAGAGAACCAACGCGCACACACACACACACACACACACACACACACACACACACCATTAACTAAAATATTGACCAGAAAAATAGCAATATAGTTAACAAGTATACAATATCCACAAAACGGCCCACAGTGGCACCATTTATTTCCAAGGCACATGACAACCAAACCAGAGCAGTTAAGCTGTTGCTGTAACCTCCCTATGGGAATCAGGGTTGACAGAAACCACAGATGGTGGGAATCTCTGATGGTGGGAAAATACACCCACCCACAAGTGCAGTAAACACAGCCAACAGGATAAAAAGAAAAAGCATCATTGTCGTTCTGCTCTTGTGGATGAGAACCCCCTGTGCCATCTTCATTTAACATCAATTATTTCCTTCCTAAGTTGAGTGGCGCTGTGTAATGTGAGGCCGGTCCATTCCCTCGACTCGCTTACGGATGTTTTGTTCATCGTCAGACAGCCTGTCCACAACGCGTCCTGTCAAAGGGGTGGGGACACTGAAGACCACTGCACGTCTGCTATTTTACATGATCACGATTTGTGAATTGTAACTGGTTTCCTAAGCCTCAGGGCTATGAGACACCAGAATGAATCACAAAGAAGATAATTTAAGATGATCTTCGGCTGATTTTAAAGAAGCCAGTGGGAGGCTGCCTTTCTGGGGATGATTCATGCTACATTGAAAGAGAGATACAAAACCAGGGAGGAAGGCCTGTGGGTAGCTGGGACGGAGACTCCAGGAGGGTAGTATGCAGAAGTAGCCAGTACTTTGGGCCCTTACATTCAGCTCTGTAGACCCAAAGAGGATTTCACTGTCTACAAAACCTGGGAGATTAGGTTGTGGGTCTAACCCACACTAATCAACCCCCAAGAAACTGATATTTCAGACAAGACATGAATGTGTTTATTTGTAGCATAGATGCAATCAACATTTCTTGTGAACTCCAAACTGATTTCCTTATGTAAGACTATATCCTGCCTAGCAAGCAAGGCACATAGGAGACAAAATTTCAGTCAGAATATTACCTGTGAACAAAAATTCAGAACAGGATTGGCTAGACTTGGGGCATTTCATCTAGAGACTAGAAAGGTCTTCTGATGAAATGTGCTTTCCAAGTGATCTAAACACAAGTAACTCCCAGGAAAAGAGTGCCCATCTAACCTGCAAGACAATCAGCAAGAAATTCTCACTGCAGGGCAGGAGATTTGGCTCAGTTGATGCCTAGCATGCATCCACCCTGTGTCTGGTCCCCAGCACAGCCTAAACCATGTGTGGAAAAATACAAACCCCCAGAAGTCCGTGATGCCGGGGCTGGAGAGGCGACTCAGGGGTTAAGCCTCTGCCTTGAAGGCAGAAGGTCCTGAGTTCGGATCCTAGACCCCATGTATAAAAACGAGAGTGGCCTGCGTTTCTGATCCTGGTAGGGCGGAGTCTGTGAATCCCTGGGCAGAGTAAACAAGGAGGAGGTGGAGGTGTCCATGGTGGTTCCCGAATTCGTCCGTGGTTCTACACACACACATACATACACATGCGCACACATGTATACACGCACAATTGAATAAATAATAAATAATAAAAAATAAGTCCTTGATGCCTAATTTTCCCTTTGCTGAATAGATGTAGAACGCCCAACTCCTCAGCCTCTACCCACACTCAGTCCGTTTTTCTGCAGAAAGAGCGCAAATCTTGTGTGATCATATATCAGATCATTTTCTTGATTCTGTCCTGACTCATCTTAACCCTCCACAGTCTTTTCACCTTTCTGTTACCAGCTCTTGGTGTGGGTTTTGATGGTTGGTCCCTATGTGTAGGCTCTTTCCAGTTTTTCTGATGGAATGACTTACAAGTCCTGAGAGCACTTTTTAAAACATGCCCGACATGCTTCTGCTGCCTGAGGCAGGAACATGCCTACCTCGCTCAGCAGCGATTATTTTGGGTATCAGTAGAATGCATTTGCAATGTGTTTATTTATTTCGCCTGTGCACAATGCCACCTTCTGAGAAGAGTGAATAAACCATCCATCTTTCTCCACGAGAAAATAATTTTTTCACCTTAGGTGGGCCATCTGCTTCTCCTACCAGCACTGCTTTGACTCAAAGACATCTTGTCCTAGGCATTTTGCCAGCTGTAGGCTTCAGGAAATGGAGCAACTAAAAGTGGTTTCCTTTTGATGTCAGATCTTTTCTTTCTGAAATGCAACTTATGAATCAACCTCAAGGAATTTGTGTATTGCTAGCCATAGGATCATTTAAGGGAGTGTTTCGAATCCCAAGCAAAGACCTAAACAACATGTGAATTTCTTTAAAAAAAATCTTCTCTTTGAGCAGTGTCTAGGTCTAGCGGTGAGCCAGAAAGATGAAGCATTGAGTCTTTTCTTAGAACCTGAAAGAAAACTCCTAGTCTAGGATCTCAACTCTGGATGCTTTAGCCCCACTCAGCCCTGCTGACAACATTCCCCTAAGCCACAGAGGATTGAAGCCCCCAAAACAAACTTGGGAAAAAGAATGTCCAGTGTAAAAAGCATGACAATGGACAGTCTCAAACCATAAACTAAGTGATTCAGTGGTAAACTGGGTTTATTTTCTGATGTCATCCAGAGACTTGGGACTGTACAGAACACATCACAAAGAACAAAGCAGCCTTCACCTAGTCACCCGGACACTCACACCAGTGGAGGGGACTTTCTCCTACTTCAGCACAGAGACAGAACATTATCAACAAGGGAAATCCCACTTGAGTGACTGTAGAGGGTAAAACAAAAGTAGCAGCTGCTGCTAGGAATGAAGACATCCATGTGGGGGTCACTTTGTAGAGAAGAGATACAACGGACTGGTAGAAATCAAGAGAGAATAGACAGAAATCATGGTCTTGTTTAAGGACATGTGACAGAAGATTTGAGCCTTTGTACACCACTCATGGGATGGGCCGTGGTGTGGTGTTATTGTATGAGCAATTCACGCATACATGATGCTAGTGCAATTAGAAGCACCGCATTGCCAGTTGATGAATAGCACGTGTCAGCAAACAGTATCACGCAATGGCTACTATGGAGACAGTCATTGTATTTGGTCCTCATGTACCTGGATATCACAGGGCATGAGCTCAGAAGACCAAGTGGTGAGTGAGATCAATGTCATGTCTGCCTGTTGTTCAGGAGTCCAGGGCTGGCAGGAGAGGTGGGACATGATGAACATGTAGCAGATGAGGAAGGAAGACCTCCAGATGTGGTGAGAAATGCTAGCTGAAGTGAATGAATACCTTGTCACAGACCTAAGGGCATCAGTCTCACAGAGAAGTCATTGGAAAGGTTTAGTGATGTCTAACCAGCTTAAAGTCAGACAGCATTCAATCCAATGAAAACCTATCAGGCATAACTCCATGCTAATGATTCCTACAAATTAACAATGATTGAGGAATTATATGATTTATTGAACATTTTGCCTCACAAGTTGGATTACATATTACCAAATTGATGGTATTTAGTTCTGTTTAATTGGAGGCTAGAAAGGAAATAGTTAACATTTTTATTTAAGTATTGATGAGCAGAAAAAAAATTGTGTTCACTTGTAAAAATGTACCCAGTACAGCCACACAGGTTGTTAAATGTGTTATACACATCCTTAGATCATATTGTTTGTAAAAGTCTGGGGAAAGGGATTCAGCCAGCATGGTATGTATCAGCCTGGTCCCACCGTACCCCATCACCAGACTGGTCAGGTTTGAGAAAATACAGATTTCACAATGAAAGATAATTTCCCATTTGCTTCTGAGGATGGACCAGCAAACTTAGTGGAGAATCCCCAGTCATTCCAGCCCTCAGATTTCCTGAGCCTACAGAGGTACTTGCTTTGAAAACATGAGGCACACACTGCAAATGGGATGGTTGTCAAGCTACAGAAACTTTGCGAACAGCAATAAGCCTGGAGTTAGTTCATCCAACAATAGTTACAGGGCACCTAAAATCCTGCCACTTGAAAAGCATTTGCCAATTAAATTCAATCACTTGGAGTGGGAAAATGACTCTGGGGTTAAAGCCTTTACCTCACGACCAAAAGGACCTGATTTCAGATTCCCAAATCCCATACAAAAATGTCCTGCAGAAAGAGCAGCAGACTGCAATTCTAGCCCTGAAAGATAGAGCCTAGGAAACCCCAGAGCAAAGCAACGAGGAAGTAGAGTGATCCAGGATGATTCCCAGTGTCACTTCTGGGCCTCCACATGCACAAGTACCCTCTCATACACACACACACACACATACACACACACAACACACACACGCACACATCAGTCACTCAAGATATCAAGGGGTGTGTGTGTGTGTGTGTGTGTGTGTGTGTGTGTGTGTGTTTGCTTGCTTGTTTGTTTGTTTGTTTAAAGTAAAGATTCTGGGGCTAGAGGCACAGGTTAGTGGTAGAGTACATGTCATACACAAGGCCTGAGGTTCATTCTCAGCAAAACACACACACACACACACACACACACACACACACACAATCTATGGTCAATTCAGCCTGGCAATTACTTAAGGTTTTAGAGATTCACAATGAGCTGGCTTATTAAGAACAATCTCTATGGACTTCAATATTGGGCATCTCTCATAATTTTTACAATGAATTTGCTCAGGCCTGTCTACTTCCATATTGCAGACAGTCAGTGTCTTTATTTTAAAGATTCCTTGTTCTTTGGGTTGACTAGAAGTTCTGGACATTTACTTTGTCTGAAGGGTACAGCCTTGTTTTAATACTATATGTGAGCTCTCCCTCCTGCAGCGCAAGATGCCGAAAGGAAAGAAAGCCAAGGGGAAGAAGGTGGCCCTGGCCCCTGCCGTGGTGAAGAAGCAGGAGGCCAAAAAGGTGGTGAACCCACTTTTCAAGAAGAAGCCGAAGAACTTCGGTATTGGACAGGACATCCAGCCCAAGAGGCACCTTACCCGGTTTGTCAAATGGCCCCGCTACATCCGACTGCAGCGGCAAAGAGCGATCCTCTCCAAGCGGCTGAAAGTGCCTCCTGCCATAAACCAGTTCACCCAGGCCTTGGACCGCCGGACAGCTACCCAGCTGCTCAAACTCGCCTACAAGTACAGGCCAGAGACAAAGCAGAAGAAGCAGAGGCTGCTGGCCCGCGCTGAGAAGAAAGCTGCTGGCAAGGGGAAATTCCCACCAAGAGGCCGCCTGTCCTCCGTGCCGGGGTCAACACCGTCACTACCTTGGTGGAGAACAAGAAGGCGCAGCTGGTGGTGATCGCACATGACATTGACCCCATCGAGCTCATGGTCTTCCTGCCTGCCCTGTGCCGCAAGATGGGGGTCCCCTACTGCATCATCAAGGGAAAGGCTCGGCTGGGGCAGCTGGTGCACAGGAAGACGTGCACCACTGTTTCATTCACACAGGTCAACTCGGAGGACAAGGGGGCGCTGGCCAAGCTGGTGGCGGCCGTCAGGACCAACTACAACGACAGATATGATGAGATCCGCCGTCACTGGGGAGGCAACGTCCTGGGACCCAAGTCTGTGGCTCGGATCACCAAGCTGGAGAAAACCAAGGCCAAGGAGCGGGCCACCAAGCGGGCCACCAAGCTGGGCTGGATGGACACTGCTGGCTTTTGTGTACATAATAAAAATTGCCCTCCAAAAAAAATACTGTATGTGAAAGAACCAATCAAGTAATTAACAGCTTCTTTATTTGATTTGTTTTTTTATGATGCTGACGACTTCATCCAGGGCTCTACCATTGAACTGTATCCTCAGCTCACAAGTTCTGGTTTCAGTCAGTTCTACACAGAGGTGCATGAGTTGTTCTGATGGATCCAATGACTTTTCGTTTGGAGGAGGTCTTTGCGGCCACACAGACTGCACAGGCAGGAGGTCAGCATGGGGCACATAGAAGCCCAGCATGACAGCTTACTGGACTCACACAATCAGCTACTGTTCCTCCCCCCCCCAAACACACACACAAGTGCATTGCCAAAGTGGCCAGGTGTAACTGGGTTTCAAACCACAGCCACACACAGCACCTAGAACAAACTGTCCCCCACAAACCTCAAGGCACTGGAATCCAGCCTGTCTTTCTTCTTGAGGGACTGCAAGTCGGGGCTACATTGGCCCTTCTGAAAGTTCCAGTACCACGGAGGTAAGCTCTGTATCCATTTCCTTCTGGAAGTTACTTTATATTTGGTAAGGTTACTTTGTCTTATCAGGGCAATGCTAGAAAAAAAAAAAACAAAAACACACCTTCATAAAGCTAGCATGTCCATCACCCAGAGCCATGGATTCTAGCTACTCTATATTGGCATTAAGTAAGGACATTCAAGATGTGATTAGATAAGAGCCAAAGGACCAATGTCTATGTTGCTTCCTCTCTGTCTTAAAAATATGTACAAATGAAAGAAGAATTTAAAATCATTACAAATACTTCTGGGAAAGTTAGAACAGTTTTAGACCACTGACTATCAACAGTGTATCTCAGGGTGCTTATTAAAGGGTTGCTTATTAGATTTCTTCTATTTTCTTTCTATTTTTTCTATTTTGAGAATTTCTTCTATTTGAGGATTATGCAGAGCATAGCACTAATAAAGTATAATCAGGGGGAAAAAGGAGGGAGGGAAAGAAAGAGCAACAGAGAAATACTGTACAATATTAAAGGTGACTGTTCCTCCACCCCACCCAACCCCACCACATGGGGAGGGATAGTGAAGGGTGACATAGAGGAAGACTTATCCCTGACACAGGGTGGGCTTAAGAAACTCCAGTCCAAGGTACCATGTCTGCTCAGTGTCAGAGAACATTGAGCTATCAAGAATTCTGGCCTGAATCCCTTCTTCCAAACTAAATTCTTTCATTAAAAAACTTATTTTATTTTTATTTATTGGTGAGAGAGAGAGAGAGAGAGAGAGAGAAAGAGAGAGAGCAAGAACATAGGTTGAGGTCATAGTACATCTTTCAGATGTCTGTTCTCTCCTTCTATCATGTGACTTTCTGAGGATCAAAATCAGGTGGCCAGGATATGAGCATGTATCTTTCCCACTGGGCTATTTCACCAGTTTAAAAACTCAATTCTTAACACCATCTTGGTAAACCAGTGCTCATGTCACAGTAAGGCAAGCTAATAATGGAGAAATCTTTCAGAAACATTTAGATCAGAAATAAAAAACATCAGCATTGGCTGAAATGGTTTGGTGTTTATGAATCTTCTGTCATAAGAGGTTACAACTTCCATGAAGATGGGAAATACATGGAACTATGATGTTCTCAATCCTCCTTCTCACTGACCTCTGGCCTTCTTTGCTTTAATTTTTATATCAAGTAACTTAAGGCATAAGTCACAGACAAAAATTTCATGAAGACCCAAAGTTACTTAATGCTGTTAAGCCAATGTAATTAGACTTGAGCTCCTGGGCCAAGTCACAATGAGGTAGTACAGTGACCATTCTGCAAACTGACCATAGTCTGGGGGATATTTTCAATTTTTCATACCCCCCAAAAATAGCTTTCTTCAGAATTAGTAAAAGCAAAAACAAACTTGCCATTTGATAGATTTCTTGTTTACTTTGCTGTCGTTCCTATTGTATAAATGTTAAATCAGGGTAGGCACAGGGACTCAGTAAGAGGAGGCAGGTGACTTTGGAGTTCAAGGATATCCTTAGCTACCTTTAGAGCTCTAGGCCAGTCTGGGATACATAAGACCTTGTCTCAAACAGCAACCAATAAGTGTGTGTGTGTGTGTGTGTGTGTGTGTGTGTGTGTGTGTTTCTTTTCTTTTCTGTGGAATTGTTTATGTGCTTTAGATTTTAGGGGAACATCAGACTTTATGACTCATACTCACATCCTTTGGGACACGTTATGTTTCCACAGGATTACACTGCATGTAACACATGCCACACATATGTATAAATATAGTACCTAGAGAAAATATTTCATTGTTTACTTTTCTTGGTATTTCATGCTTTCTCTAATACATAGACACATAAATAGATATACTTTTAGCCATGTCAAATTTATTATTTCAATGTGCAACTGTTTTTATTTGAGTTATTGAATGTTTATTATGTCAGCACTAGGGATAAAGAACATGTAATCATATATATGTTTTACTAGCGAGAGAGTAATAAAGGTACAATTTCACAGCTAATTGAATACCTATGAATTTCCCTGTCTGTAATGTAAAAGAAATGACCTTGGCAGACCACCAGTCTGCTCGTATTTCAAAGAACATTAAAGGGAAATACTACTAAACGACCCTATAGTTAAATTTCCCTCATTCCATAAAATAGTTATAGTTTCTTTGTTTATTCTTCTTTATAAAATTGTGCTTAGCTCTGATGGGATTTATTAAAGGAATGTGTTTATTATTTTTGAAATGGCTAAATAAAAAACTACATGATTGCAAATTAATAATTTCAATCCACCTGATAAATATGTGTTAAGAATACATCAGCCAACTTACTTGAAAACTTATATTCACACTAAACCTACACACAGATGTTTATAGCCTTGCATTAGTCAGTTTTCCACTACTGTAGCAAATGCCTAAAGTAAATCAGTTCAGAGAGGGAGACATTTATTTTGGCTCATGCTTTCACTCTGCTTCAGTATCTTTCAAAGATTTACTTCGGCCCTAATGCTTTGGGCCAAACATCATGGCAGGATTGTATTGTAGAAGAGGCCTGTTCACCGCATTGACAGCCAGGAAGCAAAAAGACAGGGTCCTAGTTACCTTTAAGTTAAGGCCTGTCTCTTAAGGTTACCCCTACCAAACAGCACGTGGACTGGGGGCCAAATCCTTCACACCCAGACTTTTGGAGGATGTCCAGGATCAGACTATGGGAAGCATCTTTATTTTAATTTGCTTACTTTTTAGAAAATTGCATTGCATTTAGGAGCCAGTTTGAAAAGAATGAAAGTCTTTACAGGAACATATACAGTAGTAGGCAACTCTTTTGTCTGCAACCAGTAGCAATTATAATTCTTCCTTTTCTTCCTGCCTCATTATAGTAGGGGTTACTAGTGCCAGGACATCACTAACTAATAGCAAACCACTGGTCAGTACTCTCATGGATATGTCTGTGTTATTTGATTATCTAGAATGCCATTCTGTATTCTAACAGAATTCTTATCTAGATTACAATGTATAGCAGTAATAAAAAGGTATCCACTTGACAAATATGGACCTTTTGGATACACCCGTGAAGAATTTGTAGTTAAGGTAAGCTTTGTGCAAGCATATGGGAGACCACCTGATTGTTATGGAAGACCCAACCCATGGTAGATGAAACCTTTCCCTGGAAGGTGGATAAGATGCCGAGAACTGATTTGGTATTTTAACATCCAAGCCATACTGGCATGAGAGAAACCATGACCTTTCTGTGGATATGTTGTGGCCAGTTCCTTTTGCTCCTGATGTTGGTATGGTCCTGCCTTGTTGATAAGCTGCAATGGAGATCTATAAGCAAGAATAAACCTCCTAGTCTCTTAAGTTGTTTTGAGTGTGTGTTTATAGCAGCAAGATGATGAACAACTGTGACAGGATGTCAGTCTTGACTTACTAACAATTAATAGTGGGTGGGTATTAAATGTCATCAAATAACTTTTTGGCATTCATAGAGAGTATTATAAACTTTTCCCTGTTAACAAAAGCTGAGAGGAAGTCTCTCGAGCAGCCTACTGCCTTCCAACTCAGTTTACCTATCTCTTGTGCTTCTCTAGCTGGGCCAAAGGAGAATCTTCAAGGCACTTCTACTAGCCCTAGCTCCGAAGGCCTCCTTGGGTCTCAGAGGATTATCTATGCTTTCAGGCAAAGGACGTTTGCAAAGACAAAACCTCCAGGATAGGAAAAAAGTTCCTGGGAACAGTGGTTCATGAGTAGAGAGGGAAAAAGAATCGAGTAGAGTGGAAAATTCCATGCCCGTTACACACACACACACAACACACACACACACACACACACACACACACACACACACACACACACACAGACTTTTACTGGAAATGTCCTATGACCTCTGGACATGACGTCTCCAGCAGGTCCTTCCTTGCCACCATCACAATGACACTTCAGGAGAACATCACAGAAAGCTGCTGCAAGACCTTTGAGCTCTCAGTGGGAACAGAGGTTCCCTCTGTTTTTCAACCCTACTGCAAACCGGGGCTCCCCATCCACCTCCCTAGAATCACTCTGATCCTGCTCCTCATACTACGTCCACATAGGATTCCCCTAGAGCTAGCTGGCAGTTGCCTGAAGCTGAGCTGTTTGTTGCTCACTCAGCCTTTCTGACTTGTTCCATCTCCCCTTGCTCCTCTTACATTCCACTGGAGGGGGGATTAGGCGACTGAACCTGTGTCCAGAGGAGAGTCACTTACCCATCGAAAGACAATCTGGTACCACGCACCCTGATCACATACCTCCTTTCCCTTGTCTCTTCTGCTTCTCTCCCTCTCCTACCTGTTGACCACTGGATCTGTGAGTCGTACTAACTACAGAAAGTATAAGCAGATAACAAAGACAGAACCCCGTTTGTCATTCTGGGGGTAGATCAGGACAGGATACCCAGTGTGGTTTCTCTGAGTTAGTCTCAAGAGTGAGACTTCGTGCGTGAGCTCTCTTCAGACCATAAGAAGCTCTAACCTAAACAGAGGTGAAAGTTGTCGATCTCCATGACTCCAACTGATATTGGTGCTTTTCAAGAGTGAGTTCAGAAAGTATCTTAATGTCAACAAGGCTGGCTGGAGGAAACCCATATCCAGGCTGTGGAAAAGGCTTTGGTCTAGGCTTTGGCCTAGGTTCTTGGCCTCATGACCATAGGCAAAGGCCTGAGCAGGTAGCAAATGGAGTCAGGTGCTGGATCAGAATAGCCTGGTGTTATCTCTGTTATTCACCCCCAGTGATGTGTGCTTCCTCCAACAAGGCTCTACTTCCTAAGAGGTTCCACACCTTTCCCAAATAGTACCATTAGCTGAACACCAGCTAATCAAATACATGACCCTATGGAAGATAGTGTACATTCCAACCACAACAAGTAGGTACTGCAGATAAGGCCTTCATGTCCACCTGATATTCCTGCTCCGTGTCTACCCTTCGGAAACTCCAGGGAACCCAATCAGACCTGAGAACCAGACCTGCCTGCAGTGATTATTGATAGTGAAATGCTCTCCAGGCAATGGTGTGGCGAGACACTGCTTCATGTCTGTGATGACACACTTCAGATCATGCAGGCAAATATGCACAAAGGAAGGTACCATGTGGTATCTGTCAGCCATGGGCTGGCAGGTAGTTGGGCATAGACACCTGGACGGCATGAGAAACCAGCGCATGCTGGTCCACACAGACTTGGGATGACCCTCCCTCCAGAAGGACACATCCCCTGGGCCAGGGGGCTACCAAGGTCATCCCGCCAAACATCTCCTTTTCCAGTGGATCGAACAACACTACAAACATGAGTAAGAAACCCAGCTGGTTCACTGAGCACTCTGGCAGGGCATCATGACTTAAGCAGGCATTGTTCATGTGGAGGAAGGGTCAATCGGAATTGAAGAGGTAGGTCTCGCTTCCTGTTGAAATCAACTGCTGATTTCCCACAAGCTTGTGAATCCTGATGACTTTTGGGCGTTGATGTTTCTCAGCACCTGGTGGGGGAGAGTGGTATAAATCTAAAGTCATTTTTCATTCTTTTAGCGTTTCATACACAAATATGATTAACTTATAATAGATATTTCATGCCTTAATTCCTGATCCTATTGGCACCCTTTGTCTTCCCTGACAGTGTACCTCCTATTTTCATGTTGTTCTGCATGTATAGCCCACTGAGTTTTATCTGGGTTGCCTTTGGTGGCATGTGCTTGAACACTTGCTGGAGCATGAATTATATATCAGTGGATGTATTATCCAGGAAAATATCTTCCTTCTACCCCCACGCCCCACCCCCGTCAGCATTAACCTTCACCAGCCTCTCAGGATGTGGGACCTCTTGAGATCTTTCCTCTTCTATGGCGAAATATTGATAGAACAAATTACCAACAGGTCTTATGGAAATACACAGAGCTGAAGTGAATTCATGAATGTAAAACATCTGGCTATGTCCCTGCCCCCCTTCAGGGTCTTAGAATCTTTTTTTTTTTTAATTTTTTTTAATTCAATTGTGTGTGTGTGTGTGTGTGTGTGTGTGTGTGTGTGTGTGTGTGTATAGAACCACAGGGGAATTCGGGAATCACCATGGACGCCTCCACCTCCTCCTTGTTTACTCTGCCCCGGGGATTCAGAGGCTCCGCCCTACCAGGACCAGAAAAGCAGGCCTCCCTGGCTTCTGCCTGTCGACTATACGTGGGGTCTAGGATCCAAACTCAGGACCTTCTGCCTGCAAGGCAGAGGCTTAACCCTGAGCCACCTCTCCAGCCCCAAGGGTCTTAGAATCTTATGGCTCCTTCTTTTGTGATGTTCCCTGAGCCTTGGGGTATGTGTGTGGGAGGGTATAAAGTTATTTTAAAATTAAAAGGTTTAACCTAAAAAGTTATTTATTTTCTGCATGTTTACATGTGTGTGCATATGCACACCACCATGTATGTGTGGAAGCCAGAGGATAACTTTCGGGTGTCAGTTCTTACTTTCTACCATGAGGGTTTGGGGGATTGAACTCAAGTCACCAGGTTTGTATGACAAGCCCCCTTAGTTGCTAAACAGTGCCACTGTCTCTCCCTCTTCCCAATTCTTTTTTTTAAAAAGTACTGAATATCAAACACTCATGGAAAGTGGAAAAGGAAAGCGAACATAAAAACCTTCTTTAATCGCACATTTTCTAAGAAGGGAAAAAGGATTCACTATGAGCTCCAGTAACCTGGCCTGGCTTATATTTTGGAGAAAGAGAGTTGGCTTGCTGTTGGATTAACTTTAGTGACAATAGAGGATTAGGTACATTAACAAATATGCACTGAGTGTGCTAATTTCACTCTTAGAATCACAGTCATTTAGAAAGAGCTGCCACTCCTGAATTTTTCCATTTTTTATATGAGGAAAACTTAGTTGATTGAAGTAATTACCTGAAACCAGATATTAACAGAAAATGGGCTGAGGAGGTGCTAACAAGAAAAGGAGTGCTTTATGGTTCACAGAGAGCATGTGTGCCTCCCTCACACAAAAATTGTGGGCTGTGAATTAAAAATAGTATCTTCCACTCTTCAATCTCTTATTCTATTCCTTTTAATCTTTATTAAGAGGCCAGTGAGATAGCTCAATAGATAAGATGCCTGCTCATAAGCCTGTAATCTGGGTTCCATCCCAGGAAGCTCACATGGTAGATGGAGAACACTGACTTCAGAAAGTTGTCCTCTGATGTGGAGAGAGGGGAACTCTGCTTACATTGCTGGTGGGAATGCAGGCTCATACAGCCACTCTGGCGAGCCGTCTGGAGATTCTTAAAAGAAATTAAAGATTGAAATGCCATATGACCCTGCTATTCCACTTTTGGGAATAACTCTCCATACAGCAGAGGTTCGCCTCGATAGCACAAGCTCGACCATGTTCATAGCAGCACTGTTTACAATAGCAAAGTCATGGAATCAACCTAAATGTCCAACAGTTGACGAGTGGATAAGGAAACAGTGGTACATCTATACAATGGAGTACTACTCAGCCATCAAAAATGATGAATTACTGGAATTTGTTGGGAAACGGATGTCATTAGAAACAATTATATTAAGTGAAGTATCCCAAACCCAGAAAATTAAGCACCATATGTACTCTCTAATAGGTGGCTCCTAGTACCAAACCCACTTAGAGACACTCAAGGATAAATCTCTGTAATACCTATAGTAATTGCAAAGATTATGAACAGGAGCGATGGGGAAGGAGGGCCACACCAGAAACAAGGAGAGAGGGGACCATGTTACAGCAGAGAAAACAGGCCACCATCAAGTACTGCAAGTAATGAGACATCTGGTTAAGTTCACAGACTTTCCTTCCTGATCATTTGCAACTGATGGGGTATGATCTTACTAGAAGGGGAGAGCATATAGCCTTCCAGATAGAAAGTAACCATTTTGCAAATGGGTGATTGACCCCTCCTTCACCGCATTTTCCTACTTTTATTACATCTACCTTTGAATATACTCTTATAACAAGACTCTAGTTTAACAGGTTTTTGTCTCTGGCCAGGAAGTGACATCCAATACCCATTAGGATGGAGTGAAGGGCATTGCAGGAGCAGCAAAACTGAAAAAAAAAATCAACAAACCATAATCCAGAACATCAAAGACTCTATATCAACCACCTGGAACTAGGCCAGCCTAATCTCTCCCCATCCTTACGCTCAGGGAAATTTGCAGAAGAGGGGGAAGTAAGATTGTAAGAGCACAAGGATGGGAGGAGTAATGATATGCAAGATACTCCACACAAGTTAGGGCTGAAGCAATCATAATTGATCTTTGCATGCCCTGCGCAATGTCCAACACATTATTGACCCCACAAAGTCTAGCATCTGCTAAAGGCACTAGGATCCTTGGAGGCAAGGGATTGACAGCCACAGTAGTGTTCCTATGCTTAAGGGGAACACAGGAAAGGGTTCTGGGAAATGCCATGGGGTCCTTGCATCTCATCGGAGAGGAGGACCCATAGGAGAGTTTGGCATGCACATTAAAGGATACTCCTGGGATGGGAGGGGGAGGCACTAGGGGATGGGGAGGGAGAGGGGAGGGATGGGTTCAGGGGGGTGGGGAGTGGAAGAAGGGAGGGGACCAATGTACCTGTTAAGTATGAATGGAAATAAAAAAAAAAAAGTGTAAGAGGGCTGTCGAGAGGGCTCAGTGGGGAAAAGTGCTTGCTGCTAAGCTTTATGACATCAGTTTCATCCGTGGAGCCACATTGTGGAAAAGAGAATTCCCCAAAGTTATCCTCTGACCACTACACATGTGCTATAGAGTATGCTCACATTTACATACACACACATATATATAATAAATAAAAGTAAGTCGCTCGTTTAAAATAAGGCATTTATAAAGGCACTTAAGTAATTACAGTTAATATCACTAATAGTTATTGTTATTAAAATTATCAACAAACCATTTGTACATATCTATGAAAGAACTTTGGAAGATTAGAACCAACTTGGGGCCTATCACAGAACACGTAATCCATCTTGTTAAGGATTTTCTCCAATAAACCATAAACTTGCTGTGGAGGTCTAGAATGTGATTCTGTGAGGTACTTAGTCCAGTACCTGTAGAGACCTCTGGGAAGCAAAGAGTTTATTTTCAAGTTTTTCTTCTTTTTGGTCGCTTGCCAATGTTTATTCCCACAACTAGCATTATCATTAAGTCTAAATGTCCCGTGGGCTCCTGAAAACTAGATGGTTTTCCTCAACACACTTCTCTCTTGATGTTTATTTCTGACTTAAATTCTTGCTGTATTTAAGATCATGTTCCTCAAGGTACTCATGATCTGCAGACATACTTTCTGTGAAAAAGCCCGTTCTCCCAAAGGGCATTTGACTCACTCTGCCTAGGGAAAAGAGGGCTCATACTTGCTATTCAGAGCAGCCTTTGATTAAGACTTGCTACTATGACCAACATAGCCGGGGTAGTTCCCAGTACACTACATTATTGAAATTGCATCCAAGTACAGTCTTGCTTCTTGAAAGCATCTTTCTTCTTGGAGTCATAGCAACATCAGTTTAACATCTTACCCGACCAGCTCCTTGGTGATTTTGCTTCCCCTCCTAGGCCTCACAGGACTCTGTGGGGCACTCTGTTTTCCTAAGCTTTACTTCAGAGGCATGAAGCTAATGCATGAGCAACAGAGGTTGTTATTCAGCCCTGTTGCAAATCCCTTCTCGGCTCGAATGTTCCTGGTTCTGCAGCAGTCTTGAGGGAAACTTTTAAATGTTTTGAATAAAAAAGAAAACTCTTTTTTACTGAGTTTAAAAATAATTACGCTAATGCAACTGCGTATTTCTTTTTAACAGATGAAAGATTATAGGGGAGCTTTCAAAGGTCATCTGGTCTGTAGTTCATTATGTTTCAACAAACATACTGGGAATTGGTTTTGAATTTGTGCAATTATTTTGAGACTTTTGTCAAGGATACTCACGAAAGACAAGCCCCGCGTGTCTCCTGGGGAAAAGCAGCTGGCTGCTTCTCCTTGCTCTGCCAGCCTCGGAGATTTCAGAAGAGTTGAGCCGGAGGGGAAAAGAACAAAAGACTCTACGTGGAACAGAGAAGACAGGATTTTAAACCAGGATGCATGCATGAACTACAGGTGCAAATCAGAGTAAAAGAAAAAAATGTGTGCTTCCAGTTTTCCACAAGTCTAAGATTTCTGACAGTTGAAATTATTTGTATCTAAGATAGCTCCTGAGACCTCATGACTGTAAGAATTTTACTGGTTTTGTTTGAAAAGAAATCCTATTTAGATACTTTTCAATTTAATCAAGGCTCTTTGAATATAATAATAGTTTTAAGTTCTCTATGATAAGTTTTCTACTATAAGTTGACTTGTTGCTAAATTGTGAGGGTTTTCTATTTCTAGCAAGCTTCATTGAATCTAAAAATGATATCATATAAATCAACCCTACAGACAGACACATATTATTTGAACATAGGCATAAGATGGTACATAGGGGTTTATCCCTAAAAATTTACCCGAAGGACCCAAAACCTGTTCAGTCCAAATTGGCCCTTTCGTTCTTTCTATCCAGAAAGATTCATTTGAATAGAAACTGTCAAAGCTTGGTGGTTACCAGAGTAGGAGGAACTTACTCCATCGTTTAGAGAGTGCATGTGTAGTCCAAGGTAGGTCAGGGGGTGGGGGTGTGATTCCTACTGCATTTGTTTTGTTTTGTTTTTTTATAATACATTTTTTATTATTATTTCAGCTCATACAAACTTAATAGGTACACCAGTTCCCTCCCTCCCTCTTCCTCCCCCTGAGCCCCCTGCTCCCCCTCCCCTCACTCTTCCCTCCCCATCCTCCCGTGCCTCCCACCCAATTCCCAGAGTCCTTTCTTGTGCATGCCTGACTCTTCTCTGGGCCCTCCTCTCCAATGACATACAAGGACCCAGCGGCCTTTCCCTGAACCCTTTCCTGTGTTCCCCTTAAGTATAGGAACATTACTGTGGCTGTCAATCCCTTGCCTCCAAGGATCTTGGTGCCTTTAGCAGATGCTAGACTTTGTGAGGTCAATAGTGTGCTGGACATTGCGCCAGGCATGCAATGTCCAATTATGATCGCTTTGGCCCTAACTTGTGTGGAGTATCTTGCAAATCATTGCTTCTCCCATCTTTTTGCTCTTACACTCTTACCACCCCCTCTTCCGCAAATGTCCCTGAGCTTCAAGATGAGGACAGATTAATCTGGCCTAGTTCTAGGTGGTTGATATAGAGTCTCTGAAGTTCTGGATTGTGGTTTGTTGATTTTCTTTTGCAGTTTTGCTGCTCCTGCAATGCCCTTCACTCCATCCTGATGGGCACTGTATGTCACGGCCTGGCCAGAGACAAAAAGTTGTTAAACTGGAGTCTTATTATAAGAGCACATTCAAGGGTAGATGTAATACTTATACCCAAAAGTGGAATCGCAGGGTCATATGGCATTTGCCAATGGGAGGGGTCAATCACCCATTTGCAAAATGGTTACTTTTTAATCTGCCGGACTTTATGCCCTCCCCTTCTGGTGAATTCATATCCCCTTAGTTGTAAATGATCAGGAACGAATGTCTGTAGAGAAAATAGACCTCCATCAAGGACTGCAAGAAAGTAATGTGACACCTAGTTAAGTTCACAGACATTCATTCCTACTGCATTTGAAGAAGGGTATGTAGGCATATGTAGATAAGGAAACTACAGGTGAAGGACCTAAGCTGACAAGCACATTGCCAGAAGTATATGTGTGTTGGGGGGTAGTGAATAGTCCAAACCAAATGGGAGTCCAGGCTCCTAAGCTGTTTCCTAGGCTTGCCTGCCTTGATGCTAGGCTTGCACATCGTAATAAAAGCCACAAGGCAGATCTTCAGTCTCAGGACATCAAGATGGCAGCAGCAACACTTTCCATAAGAGCGCTTAAAAATTTTTCCCTTAAAAAAAGAATAACCATAATTCAGAACATCAGAGACCCTACATTAATCACAAGGAACCAGGTCAGTCTAATCTCTCCCCATCTCAAAGCTCAGGGAAATTTGCAGGTGTCAGTAAGATTGTTAAGAGCCTAAAGATGAGGAGAAGCAACGATATGCAAGATACTCCACACACATTAGGGCCGAAGTAATCATAATAGGTCTTTGTATGACCTGCGCAATGACTAACATGTCATAGACCCCCCCAATGTCTAGCATGGCTAGAGATCACAGGCTCTAAGATCCTTAGAGGCAAGGGATTAACAGCCACAATAGTGTTCCTATACTAAAACGGAACACAAAAAAAGAGCTCTACCCTTTCACCCCACCCCGCTCTGCCGGTTGGGACACGCGCGCGCCGTCCAGCCAGGCCTCACCCTGCGACTCTAGGTAAGCCCCGGCCACGCCTGCCCACCAGAACCCCAGGTCAGCCCAAAGGGACCGGGCTCTGACTCCTGCCATCCAGCCGGAGCCGCGCGCACAGGGCCAAGGGACGAGGAGGACCTCCCCCTGCGCTCGGGCCCAGCCCCAGCTGCCCTCGGGTTAAATAGCTCCACGCCGACGCCCCCATCCTCCCTTTCACCCCACCCCGCTCCGCTGGTCAGGACGCGCACGCGGTCCAGCCGGGCCTCACCCATGACCTAGGTAAGCTCTGTCCCTGCCCACCCCCAGAACCCCAGGCCAAATAATTCAGTTTAGTGAAATTGAAAGATCTTAAGAGTTAAAACGACAATGCCAAAGTCAAAGTGCAAATCCATGAGAAGCAACACTCAAGTAAACAAATTTCCCACTGAAGAAATTAATCCCATAATGTTAGACTCCAACCAGAACAAACCCGCGGAAAAAGGCCAAGAAAGCCTGACCCAGGATAACGACTTTCAAAATATGATCATTACCATGTTCAATACTATGAAAGAGGAAATCAGGGAGGAATTACATAATCGAATCAATCGCTTTGAAGAGGAACACAACAGACATTTGGAGGAGTTGAGAAAAACAGTGCAAGAAACAAAAACTGGCATAGAGCAGTTAAAACAAACTCGAGCAGAGTTTAAAACTGAGCTACAAGACAAGTTATCTTCAACCCAGAACTCTACAGAGAGTCTTATCAACAGAACTAACTAAGCAGAAAACAGAATTTCAGACCTTGAAGATAAAGTGGGAGTACTAACCAGCTCAATGGAAGAGGTTGTTAAAGCCAAAAAGATACTTGAGAGAAATATCCAAGAGATATGGGACATGCTGAAGAAGCCTAACATGCGTATTCATGGAATACCAGAGCAAGAATCTCAAAATACCACCCCTGAGGAAATTTTTCAAACGATCATCAAGGAAAACTTTCCTCATCTAAAAAAAGAGAGGCCCATCCATATACAAGAGGCATTCCGCACCCCAAACAGATACGACCAAAACAGAAGCACGCCACGGCAAATAATAGTTAAAACACTCCTCATTCAAGATGAAGAACTGGTGCTGAGAGCTTCAAGGGAGAAAAAACAAGTCACTTTTAAAGGTAAACCTATTAAAATAACAAATGACTTCTCAGTCGAAACAGTAAAAGCAAGAAGAGCTTGGAGAGACATACTTCAAGTATTGAATGAGCAAAAATGCCAACCCAGGCTGATTTACCCTGCAAAACTATCAGTCATGATCGAGGGAGAAAGAAAAACTTTCCAGCACAAAGACAACTTGAAGGGATACATGTCCACCAAACCAGGCCTTCAAAAAATGCTAGAAATGATACTCAAGCGTGAAGAAAAAAACAGGCATATCCAGGAGAACAGAAGGCAAATATAAAAGCGAAGCAATTTACTTATAAAAACTACTAAACATAATAAATGTCTAGAATTAAAAATAGTTTCTCCATTATAACACTAAATGTTAATGGAATTAATTCACCGATCAAGAGACACATTACAAACTTGGATTAAAAATCACAATCCATCAATCTGCTGCCTGCAGGAAACCCATCTCACCACAAAAGATAGGCATGCTCTAAAAATAAAAGGCTGGTCAACAATTCTACAAGCTAATGGAAGCAGAAAACAGGCAGGGGTAGCCGTTATGCTATCAGACAAAGTGGACTTCAAACCAAAGAAAATTATAAGAGACACGGATGGATACTACATTTTAGTCACAGGTACAATTCACCAGGAAGACTTCACAATACTGAACATATATGCACCCAATACGGGCTCCTCCACATTCATTAAGAAAACCCTACAGCGTCTAAAGCAAGAAATCAACCCCCAAACGATAATTCTTGGGACTTCAACACCACCCTCTCGACATGGGATAGATCAACAGGTCAAAAGCTTAACAGAGACACTTTGGAACTTAATCAAACCCTGAAAGAAATGGACCTTACAGATCTCTATCGAACTTTTCACCCACGCACCAAAGAATACACATTTTTCTCAGCAGCACACGGAACTTTCTCCAAAATAGATCACATATTGGGCCACAAAACGAATCTACACATATATAAGAAAGTTGAAATTCTAACCTGTGCCCTATCAGACCACCACGGCCTAAAGCTGGACATCCACAACACATCAAGCAAGAGAAAATACACTAACTTCTGGAAACTTAACAATATGATGCTGAATGAGAACTGGATTCAGGAAGAAATTAAAAAGGAAATTCAAGTTTTCCTGAAAGTGAATGATAACGAAAATACAACTTACCAAAATCTCTGGGACACAGTGAAAGCTGTTCTAAGAGGTAAGTTCATAGCTCTTAATGCCTACGTCAAAAAAATGGAAACATCTGAAATAAACAACTTAACAATGCAGCTTAAAGCTTTAGAAAAACTAGAATAATCTGATCCCAAAAGTAGTAGAAGAGAGGAGATTAGCAAAATAAGGGGAGAAATATCTGAAATCGAGATTAAGAAAACGATAGAAAAAATCAACCAGTCAAAAAGCTGGTTCTTTGAAAAAATCAATAAGATTGATGCACCTTTAGCTAAATTAACCAAAAGCAAGAGAGAGAAAACCCAAATTAACAAAATTAGAAATGAACATGGAGTTATCACTACGGATACCCAAGAAATCCAGAGAATTATAACATCATATTTCAAAAACTTGTACTCTGTGAAGTTTGACAACACAAAAGAGATGGATGAATTTCTAAGTAAACACAACCTACCTAAATTGAATCAGGAAGTTATGAATTATTTAAATAGTCCTATAACATATAAGGAAATTGAAGAAGTAATCTCAAATCTTCCCACCAAAAAATGTCCTGGACCAGATGGATTCAGCACAGAGTTCTACCAGACATTTAAGGAGTTAATAACACCAATACTCCTTAAACTGTTCCATCAAATAGCAAAGGAAGGAACACTACCAAATTCCTTCTATGAAGCTAATATCATCTTAATCCCAAAACCTAATAAAGATTCACTTAAAAAAGAAAACTATAGGCCGATCTCTGATGAACACAGATGCAAAGATTCTCAACAAAGTCTTAGCAAATTGGATTCAAAAACATATCAAAAAGATCATTCACGGGGACCAAGTAGGCTTCATCCCCGGCACACAAGGTTGGTTCAACATGCGCAAATCAATAAATGTAATTCATCATGTAAACCAGTCCAAAGTCCAAGACCACATGATACTCTCGATAGATGCAGAAAAAGCCTTTGACAAAATCCAACAGCCTTTTATGATCAAAACGCTAGAGACTGTAGGAATGAAAGGAACCTTTATCAATATAATAAAAGCTGTATACAACAAGCCCACAGCAAGGATTATGCTCAATGGGGAACAATTGGAAGCATTCCCACTTCGATCAGGAACTAGACAAGGCTGTCCACTCTCACCACTTCTATTCAATATTGTACTTGAAGTCTTAGCTGAAGCCATAAGACAAGACAAGAAAGGGACATAAGAGGGATTCAAATCGGCAAGGAAGAAGTCAAGCTATCCCTATTTGCAGATGACATGATCTTATACCTGAGGGATCCCAAAAACTCCACCAGGAAGCTCCTGGAACTAATTGAGAAGTTCAGCAGGGTGGCAGGATACAAAATAAATGTGCAAAAATCAGAGGCCTTCCTATATGCCCAGAATGAAAGAAAGCCTTGAGAGAATGAATGAAAAAGCCTTGAGAGAAACAATCCCATTTACTATAGCCCCTAAAAAATGAAATACCTTGGTATAAACCTAACCAAGGAGGTAAAAGACCTTTACAATGAAAACTTTAAAACCCTAAAGAAAGAAATAGCAGAAGACACCAGAAGGTAGAAAGACCTCTCATGTTCCTGGATTGTAGAATCAACATCGTAAAAATGACCATCCTTCCAAAGGCAATATACAAATTCAATGCTATACCAATTAAAATCCCAAAGCAATTCTTTAAAGAAGTTGACCAAACAATCTCAAAATTCATATGGCGGCACAAAAGACCCAGGATAGCAAAGACAATCCTGAGTAACAAAAACACTGCTGGAGGTATTACTATACCAAACCTTAGTCTATACTACAAATCCATAGTTATAAAAACTGCCTGGTACTGGATCCAAAATAGACACACAGATCAATGGATAAGGGTTGAAGACCCAGATATAAGCCCACAAAAATACAGCCATTTGGTCTTTGACAAAGGGGCCCAAGACATTCAATGGAAAAAGAACAGCATCTTCAACAAATGGTGCTGGCAAAACTGGATCCCCACATGCAGAAGATTAAAGCTGGACCCGTACTTGTCACCATGTAGAAGACTTAATTCCAAATGGATCAAGGACCTTGATTTAAGGCCAGAGACTTTAAAAACCATAGTTGAAAGGATAGGGAACTCCCTTGAGCTGATTGGGCTAGGCCAACAGTTCCTAAACAGACATCCAATGGCACAGTCACTGCTACCAACTCTCAACAGTTGGGATCTTGTAAATTAAAGAGCTTCTGTTCAGATAAAGAGATTGTAACACGAGCTCAAAGGCAACCCACAGAATGGGAGAAAATCTTCACTAACCACATATCTGACAGAGCTCTACTGTCCAGAGTGCACAAAGAACTTAAAAAACTAAACTCCAAGGAAAACAATGGCCCAATTAAAAAATGGGCCCTGGAACTTAAAAGAAACTTTACCAGGGATGAAATTAAAATGTCTAACAAATATCTTAAAAAATGCTCCACTTCCTTAGCCATCAGGGAAATGCAAATCAAAACTTCCCTGAGATATCATCTCACCCCTGGTCAGGATGGCAAAAATCCACAATACAAACAACGACAAATGCTGGAGGGGATGTGGAAAGAGGGGAACTCTCCTACATTGCTGGTGGGAATGCAGGCTCATACAGCCACTCTGGCGAGCTGTCTGGAGATTCTTAAAGAAATTAAAGATTGAAATGCCATATGACCCTGCTATCCCACTTTTGGGAATAACCCCCCATGCAGCAGAGGTTCGCCTTGATAGCACAAGCTCGACCATGTTCATAGCAGCACTGTTTACAATAGCAAAGTCATGGAATCAACCTAAATGTCCAACAGTTGACGAGTGGATAAGGAAACAGTGATACATCTATACAATGGAGTACTACTCAGCCATGAAAAATGATGAATTACTGGAATTTGCTGGGAAATGGATGTCATTAGAAACAATTATATTAAGTGAAGTATCCCAAACCCAGAAAATTAAGCGCCGTATGTACTCCCTAATAGGTGGATCCTAGTACCAAACTCACCCAGCCCACATTGAGACACTCAAAAGTAAACCTATGTAACACAGTAATTGCAAGGATTATGAACAAGAGAGATGGGGTAGGAGGGCCACATCAGAAACAAGGAGAGAGGGGACCATGTTACAGCAGAGAAAATAGGCCTCCATGAAGGTCTGCAAGTAAGTAATGAGAAACCTGGTTAAGTTCACAAACGTTCTTTCCTGATCTCACCAGAAGGGGAGTGCATATAGTCTAGCAGATAAAAAGTAATCATTTTGCAAATGGGTGATGGACCCCTCCCTCACTGAGGTTTCCTACTTTTGTTACATCTACCCTTGAATGTGCTATTATAACAAGACTCCAGTTTAACAGCTTTTTGTCTCTGGCCAGGGGGTGACATACAGTGCCCAGCAGGATCGAGTGAAGGGCATTGCAGGAGCAGCAAAACTGCAAAAGAAAATCAACAAACCACAATCCAGAACTTCAGAGACTCTATATAAATCACATAAAACTAGGTCAGCCTAATCTCTCCCCATCCTGGAGCTCAGGGACATTTGCGGAAGAGGGGGCAGTAAGATTGTAAGAGCAAAAGGATGGGAGGAACAACTATTTGCAAGATTCTTAACAATAGTTGGGGCCCAAGTGATCATAATGGGATTTTGCATGCCCTGTGCAATGTCCAGGGCACTGTTGCCCTCATAAAGTCTAGCATCTGTTAAGGGCTCCGAGATCCCTGGAGGCAAGGGATTGACAGCCATAGTAGTGCTCCTATGCTTAAGGGGAACAAGAGAAAGGGCTTATGGAAATGCCACTAGGTCCTTATATGTCATCGAAGAGGAGGACCCAGTGGAGAATCAGGCGTACACAATAAAGGACTCTCTGGGAATTGGGGGGGAGGCACTGGGGGATGGGGAGGGGGAGGAGGGGGTTTAGGGGGAGGAGGGGGAAGGGAAGGAACTGGTAAAAAATTTTTAAATGTATAATTACATTTTTAATAAAAAAAAAAGGAGAGAAAAAAAAAAGATCTCTAGGCAATGTTACTGAGTCCTTACACTTCATCAGAGAAGAGGACCCAGAGGGAAGTTTGACATGCACACTAAAGGATGCTGCAGGAATGGGGGGGGCACTGAGAGAAAGGGAGGGAGGGGGGAAAGGAAGGGGAAAAGGGAGGAGGGAGCAAGGGGATCCAGGGAGGGGTGGAGGGAGGGAAGGGAATGGGGAATCTATCAAGTTTGTATGAGTAGAAAAAGTAAAAAAAAAAAAAGAAATTAAAAAAAAAAAACTTTCCCTTAAACCACTCAAAAGTCCAGCTAGTAATAAATAAATACTTGACAATCCAATGAGGAGCCTGAGAGCCAGGACCCAAACGTATACCTTCAGAGAACATGTTTCCCGGGTGGCCCATGTAACCCAAACACTAATTAGAGCAGCAGTCTCACCGAGGCTATTGTGAGCTACCTAAAGCCCACACTCAGGCAGCACAGGGCCAAGCACATTGTAGGAACTTGAACATTGCTGATGTAGAAGCATGCGCTTAGACACAGGAGACAAAATGAGCAGCACAATAAG
The DNA here is from genome assembly GCA_023101885.1 of Typhlomys cinereus. Lineage (NCBI taxonomy): Eukaryota > Metazoa > Chordata > Mammalia > Rodentia > Platacanthomyidae > Typhlomys > Typhlomys cinereus. Next base: position 3,799,038 of record JALPQD010000148.1, on the reverse strand, counting down.
GGAAATAAAAAATAACTAGACACACAGGGAATAAGAATGAAAATAAAAGTCGTGCTCTACCTGCAGGGAATATCAGTTTGCCCTGGCACGACGCTTCCAGTCCAGAGCTGTACAAGCTAAGCATGATGGGGAACTTTCCCATCTCTTCACATTTCTATGTTCTTCAGCTGTAATAACACATTTACCCCACGTGTAGCAGCATAGGCCTTATTTAGAAGGACTAGAGAAGATGTTTAGAACTGAGCAAAGGAAACTCAACCCATGGGCATCTCTCTCCTCCAGCTGCCTCCAACTCCAACCAACTCCAACTCCTAAATGCCTTGAAGACTTCTTAACTCAGCATTAACCGATTAACTAAATTTTCTTTGCTCACTCCTGCTCCAGCCAAAATTTTTATATTCACTTTCCTATGGTCTTTTTCTTATTTCTGTAACAGCTCTTCCTTTTGTATTCTTTCTCCATATGAGTAACAGAAACACTCATAAAAGGTCCAAGTTTTCAAAAGTGTCCTCTTAACTAGCTCTATCTTAATATAATTGGGTTCCTCTGGTTTTATCTTCTTACTATCTCTGCCTATGGGTTACTGTTCATCTTTAGGTATGTATGTAATCCAGTTAGTCTAGATGTTGCTAATAAATTCATGATTAAAGAGCTTAGAGGAACAAGGGGGTTTTATTCTTTTCTACAATTCTCAGTTATATTTCTTATTCTAGCTTGGCAGGAGGGCTCATACCAAGGCTCATACCAACATCAGGAGCAGAGGGAATAGGCTATACCATATCCACAGGGATTGTTCTGAGAGGGGCAAACTTCTTCACTTGCCAGAATGAGTGCATGTCTACCAAACTACACGGAAGGATACCAAACTTACTAAATAAAACATCTCCCTCTATTTTATTCACTTGCCCAGGGAATGGTCACACTTACTATGAGCTGGATCTTCCATACCAATTAGATACTCCTAAAGATTGCCTAGGGCTTGCCTTAATTCACAATTCTTCACAGATGTGCCAAAAAACAAACTATCATAACCCAAAATTAAACCTCTTGTTTCCTTAAGCCATGTCATAGTTAAGCACAGGTGTCAACTTGACTGTTGAGAGTTTGAGCTCTGGGTACATTTGTAGAGAATTAATGGTTGAGTTAAGCCAAGAGCAAACCTGCAAGAGATTGTCTAGCTGATGGGGAAAGCCCAGCCTATGGTGGGTGGGATTAGGCTTTGGAATAAATCAGAGAGAGTTGGTTGAGAGAGTTGGTATCCTTCTGTTCACTTGGCCAGACGTATTGGTCTGGCAAGTAAGGATTATCTGTCTCTCAGCTCTTACGTGGTGATGGTGTGGCCAGTTCCCTGGGCCCTGGTATTGGTGCATGCTCTTCCATCAAGCTGGACTAAGAACTGCAACCAGGAATCAGAAGAAAATAAACCCTTGTTCCCTTAAGCCATTTGATGGTCATTTATCAGCAATGTTGCAGGCTGACTGCAACAAACCATTTGATCCTGAATTTATCAGCAACAATGGAGGCAAAGTGCTACAGTCTCAGAATTCAGACCCATTGTAGTTTTACAAGGGAAAACTTACCGTGGCACTGAGCTAATCCCAAACAGCTTCTGTCATTCTACACACTCCAGAGTAGTTGGTCCTCAAACTTCTCAGTGACTCCCCATCTCCACCTCCATTTCCCTGTAGTAGTACTGGGGTTACAGATGTGTTACCACATCCAGCCTTCATATCTGTAATCTGGAGATGAAACCTAGGTCAGCAGGCTTGTGACATCTCGCTGGCTCCCAAGGTCCTTTTAAGTATATTTCCACTATCTTTCTGTTCAGGAGCAGAATAAAATCCCAAATTTTTAGTATGACATTTCAGGGTACTCTATTTGCTTGCTACTACTTTTCATTTTACATTTCATTGCTTGCTATTGTCTCTTTTCATTTCCTCTACCTCTGGTTCTGGTCATAGAAGCTGCTTGGAATGCCTGAAGCCATTGTTGTCTCCTTGACTGTCATGCCTTTGTTCATATGACCGTTCCACCCTCTATCTAGATAATTTGTACTCAACTATAACATTTCTAGTTCCAAGAACTTTACTCCTAACTGAATCTGAAACACCTAAAGGAGAACTAGGAGTGGGAGGTGCACATTTGTAATCTCAGCACTCAGGAAGCCCAGGCAGAAATCCTGAAAATTCAAGGCCAGCCCACTCTATATATCATGTTACAGGCCAACCAAGGTCACATACTGAAATCCTGTTTCAACAAGCAACTTAGAAGAGTTAAATAAATGTTAGCGTGTAAGAGCACTGTTTGATTAAAATGGTGAAATTTCTTTTGTGCTCTTTCTCCCGAGACACAAAATAGTTTTTGGTTTTAGCATTTATTTTGCGACAAGATGGTGGAGGAATGGAATGATATCCCCTGTAGAAGCGTTGTAAGATGTCTAAATGGTGAGAGGACTTGGTAATGGGGGGAAGCTCACAAAAATACTGTGAAAGAGCCAAAGGCGCCCAGCCTTCCCCTTCTCTCTCTCTTCTTCATACACCCCCCCATGAGCTTCTCTTAAGGTAAAAATCACTCTGTGTTCTTTTGAAATCCCTCAGGTTTAATATTTTATTGCTCCAAGCTCTGCCCAGCTGAGGTTCTTGTATAAACTAGTCATTTCCCTCTGTAAAGAAGCAGTTTAGCTCATTCTTGCCTGCTTTGGAATAGCCCAAGGAAAGCAGCTCTTGCAGCCCTGTCTCCTTCCACTCCCCTCCTTTCCCCAGTCCTGGCTGGAGCAGGGAGTCTGTCAATCCCAGGCAAGAGACAAGGCAGACAAAGGTTCATTTGTGAAAATCCTTCTTCCAGAACCTCCTCTCCTCTCTCTTTTTGCCCAAGCTACCCAGTGAGTTGGAGCATTTAAGAAGATTCTTCTGCCAATAAGACCCAAAGGAAAGAAAAGGGTATGTAATTTTTTCTCTATAAAAAGTATTTTATGTCATTTATTCTACTCTAAACTGCTGCTATAGTGTTGACCAGAAATGTGTGCGCGTGTGTGTGTGTGTGTGTGTGTGTGTGGTGTATAGTGAGTAGGAGGAAAGACAGAGAATTTCTCTAAGAAGATGGTGCATGCACTTGGTTCCTGGGATAAAGTAAAAGAACCAGATCAAAAGAGGGCAAAAGCTATGTCTGTGAGTGGGGAAGTTATATAGCCAGACGTTCAAGAAGAGATTGGTTCTTCATTGTTCATTTCAAGTACAAACTCTGAATCAATCTCCCACAGAAGGATTTACATTACCCCTCAGAATTATGTGTGGCTGATGAAGTATATAAGATTGTTTTAGCTGTGATAGCTCTAGCCATATTCTGTAGGACGTGCATCCCAATGTCAAAGAAAGCAAGATTTTGCTTTGGGAACCTCTGATTCCTGAAAAGAAGCTAGTATAAATGCATGCCACAAAGAGGGGATTCATTGACTTCATCTTTGTGCACTCACACCAAGGCACACAGCACTGAGTCTGTGCTGCTAAATAAAGGGAACATTTCTTCCCCTTTGGGGCTTAGGAAAATTCCTCTTTAAAATTTCTCAACTTGCTTACACAGACTGTGGAAAGATCTCCCTAATTTTGGTCCCTTTCTCCTCTCGAAGAGGATTTGTTCTGGTCAGGAAAGCAATTAAGAGGATGTACCCAGTGGAATGAGCATCATCTGGTAGCGTGGTCAGAGAGGCCTGAAGGCAGATCACCTTCTGTGACTATGTAACTGTTTTCCCAAGGGTGAAGGTATGTCAATGTGTGTGTTTTGGAGGTTCTTGAAATGCTTCTCTGCTTTCTGGAACCACTTCTCTTCCTTTACATATAACTTTGGGAAATTTTACTTCAGGACTTGGTATACTAGCACAGACCTCCTATAAGACAGTGAATGTAACTGGACAGAAATTTTAAAAAAATAATAAAATGCAGTGATTTGTCATCATCCAAGAGCTGAATGGAAAGTATCACAATCCAGACAGCAATTTTAATCTCTCCCAACTGTAATTCCGATATTTCAAACATGGAGTTTGGGACCGGAGCCTTAATTGGATTTTGCAGCTTTTCTACTCTCTTGCTGTCTACCGAGGGAAATCTGAAAATGGACCATTCCTTCTAATTCATCAGCTCAGTTTCATTCCATCGCTCTGAGCACCAGTTCCCAAGACTGACATCATTTGCCTGGGTGAGCCCTGAGCCTTAAACGTCTGCAGACTTAACTACACACAACCCTGTTAGTTTTGGCCATGAATTGGTTTAACTTTTCTTTTTTAAGTCTCCATTTAACTCCAGCCATTCAAAAACTTGCCAGATCCCCTTACTGAAACAAACTTTGCAATTCCCTACCCAATGGCAGTGGTAATGATTTACAGCTCACTTGGAAATGTTGCAGTCACAATTTTGCAACCTCCTCATTGATTTTTTCCAAAAAAATTCAGCAACACTAGGATAGAAATAGATTCATATGGCATTAGGAACAATATTAATATCATAAAGTTTAATTAAAAATAATCAGTGCATAGTCAACAGCTAAGTTTCTCTTAGTCTTTAGACTCTTGGTTTTCACTTGCTTTCTTTTGTAATTAAAAGTGCTCCAAGAGGAATTTTAAGACACTTCAATTAAAAGAGAGAGAGAGAGAGAAAATAAAGCAATTTGTTTGAAATCGACCAGTTCTCTCGGGTTGTCACTTGAAAATATAAAGTTATAATAGATTTCCAAGGATTAAGGTTGGTGGTTTTTGGTGAGGAAAAAAATGGCAAATATACTCCAGGACCATGCTGGCTCAGACAGTTTTCCATCTGCTAAGTAGGAGAGAAGGCTATTTATCTAGCCCAAGTAAAGAAAGAAGAGAAGGCTTCAGCAAAATATGTGATTTATAGAGTGTTAAAAAAAATTAAACTACGATAGGTGCTTGCCAGGTGTGGAACTTTCCAGGGCTGTAGATGGAGCCTGGGGCAGAAGCACTACTTTGTGCTTTGGCATAGGCATGAGTTGCATGGTATGGCAACATACCTGCTTTTCCAGAAAGTCATTTGTTCATCCCGTCAGTGAATGTCTTCAAAAGCTTACTGCAAGCCTGGCTCTGAAACAGACTTCCCGACTGATGAGGGGCTGGCACCGCTTTTTCCAGGCCTATAGTATTAGAGGACCCCAGGAGCACCTCCTTGTCTTGTCTCTTCTTGGTCTACACTATCTGGCCCCCTTGTCTGGCCCATAGCTTCACTACTATCGCTAAACCTCCTGATGGCTTTCCAAGTTATATTTCCTTACTTTAAGCTTACATTCAACTCCTGAGCTACTCAGCATCTTCACTTAGATGTTTAATACTCTTCTCAAAGTTAACTACCCCAAATCTTACTTTTGAAGTTCTATGAAGTTTGCTCCTTCCAGTTCTTTAAGTCAGTAAATGGCAATATCATTTGGGCCAATAACCCAAGGTTATCCTTGAGTCTTCCCTTTTTACCTCATATTCTACATTAGTTTTTACCAAATGACTTGTCTTTGATATCTCATTGCATTCAATCACTGCATGACCCCCCCCTTTAACCCATAAATCAGATCATCTCCATTTCCCAATAGTTAAAAAGTAACCCCTTTTTAGATATGGATTGCAGTTGTTTTCTCTTGCTCCACAGGTGTTTAAAAAGATTTGGTGACATCTTTAAAAAGATTTGGTGACATGTCTCCCACTGGCTATATACTGAATACTTGGTCTCCAGCTGGTGGTGATATTTTGAGATGTGTGACTTTCCTAGTTTTTTTTTCTTTATATATATGATTAAAGACATGACTGGGCCTACTGTCTCAACAACAATGCATGGTAAATATTGACAACCAAGATTATCCATCATAGACATGCAAACATCTGATAGAGAAGGAAAATAGCTAATAAAGTCAGAAATTTGACTTGAGTAAAGGACATATAGTGAGAGAGTTACCACAAAAAAAGAAGAAAAATTAAGAAAGTTAATTTTTACAATATAAGAAACTCTATACCAAAAAGAAGCCCCTAACAATTCAATTTAAAAAGAGTTAAAGAGCTGGAAAAATGGCTCAGAGGTTAAGAATCTGCCTCACAAGCAGAAGGTCCTGAATTCAGATCCCAGGTCCCATGCAAAAAGTGCCAGGTGGAAATGGTGGCAGTTTATACTTCTGTTTCTGGTGGACAGAGCCTGGGAAATCCCAGAGTGAAGAAAAAAGGAAGTAAAAGCAACCCAGGATGATTTCTGAAGTCATCCTTGGTCCTCCACTGGGACACACAGTGCCCTCTGATAAACACACACACATACACATACACAATAAATAAAAAATTAAAAAGAGTTAAAGGTTAAATAGACAACTTTCTGAGGAAGACATACAAGTGACCAAAGATATTCGAAAAACTCCTCAAGAGCATTAATCATCAAAGAATGAAAATGAAAAACATAAGAGACAGCAATGTATCAGGGAGGATAGGGAGAACCCAGGGCTTTCTAGGCTGCTGGTATGAATGCAAAATGATCAGCTGCTATGGACAACAGTATAGAGGGCCCCCTAAAAATGAAAAAGTAGAACTGTAATATTATCTAGGAATCCAACTCGTGGGTATTTATTCAAATTGTAACAAAACATCTGATCCCAGCAACCTAGGGGAAAAGAATCAGTTCCAGCTCACAATTCTAAGTTATAGTCCATCATCAAAGGGAAATTATAGCAGCAGGTACTTGAAGCAGCTGCTCACATCACATCTACAGCAAAAACAGGTAGCAATAAACCAGTGCATGCATGCATGTTTCCTTTCCCCTCCATTTTTATACAGTTCTCCATATCCCTTCCACAGTGTAATTATGCAGTCAAGACAATCTACCACACACATACATGCCTAGGAGTCCACCTTGATTTAGAGAACACCTCTCAGGTAGACTTGGAGATCTGCCTCTAAGAGGCAGGCTGGCAATTAATACTAACTATCATAGATACTAATTCTAGGCAAAATGAAATTGACAGTCATAGCAAATATTTGCAAAGTATATGTCTGAAAAGGAACTTAAATCCAGAACATATAAAGAGCTCTCAAAACTCCAGAAAATAGGCAACCCAATTTTTATTTTCCTTTTTTTCTTCCTTCCTCTTTTTCTTTTTTGATGATAAAATTTATTAAAAATCACAGAAAAATACTTTATGTAAAAGTGTCAATTTCAGCATGCACTTTATTTTTTTATTTATTATTTATTCAATTGTGTGTGTGTGTATGTGTAGAAGCACGGGCGAATTCAGGAACCACCATGGACCGCCTCCACCTCTTCTCTGTTTACTCTGCCCTAGGATTCACAGATTCTGCCCTACCAGGACCAAAAAGGCAAGCCGCTCCCGCTTCTGCCTGGTGTCTATACGTGGGGTCTAGGATCCGAATTCAGGACCTTCCGCCTGCAAGGCATAGGCTTAGCCCCTGAGCTACCTCTCTAGCCCCTAGCATGCACATTTTTTTATCATTATTATTTCCGCTCATATAAACTTAACAGGTACACTGGTCCCCTCCCTCCCGTCACCTCCCCTGACCCCCCTGCTCCCCCCTCCCCTTTCCTCTCCTTCCCTATCTCCCAGTCCCCCCAGTGGCTCCCCCCCCCATTCCCCGGAGCATCCTTTAATGTGCATGCCTCTTACTCTATTTTCTGCATGGTCTAGAACTTGCTAATGGTAGCCCAGGCTGGCCTTGACGATTTGATCTTTCTGCCTTAGCTTTCCAAATACTATGATTACAGGAACAAATGGCAATCTATTTTTTTCAGTAGGTAACAGATTTCAACATATTTTTCATCAAAGAAAATATACCAGAAAAAATTTGCACATGAAAAGTGGCTCAACACCACTGTTGAGTAAGAAAAGACTATGGATGGCTACATGAGGTACCATTATAGAACTTATATATAAGTTAGAATGCCTAAAGTTAGAAAAAGATCATACCAGGTGTTGGAGACAATCACGAAACTGGAACACTTATGTACTGCTGATGGGCAGGGGAGATCATATAACCACTTTGTAAAAACAATTTGACAGTTTCTTTGAAAGTTAAACTATACCAGGGTCAGGGTGAGCTCGGGCAGTAAAATGAGGACTTGAAAAAATCTGGGGATGATAGAGCTATTTTGTAGTGGCGGAGGTAGGGGAATCCTTGAAGCCCGCTGGTCAGACAGCTCAGCCTAATCAGCAAAGTCCAAGTCCCAATAACAGACCCTCTTACAAAAAAATAAAATGGAAAACAATTGAGGAAGACACCACATGGAAAATATAACTGTCATGTTAAGCTTCCATTTATACAAAATTCTAGAGTATGAACATTAATCTGTGATTTCAGAAAGCTATCAAAGATTGTCTGCACGGGGATTGTCTGCACCTTTGGCCTCACATATACACACTCAAATATCCACACCCACATGAACACACGCAGTAACACACACACACTACCATACAACCCACTATTACACACACACACTCATGCATGCACATGCACATGTACACACTACCATACAACCCACTATTACATGTACACACACACGCACACACACACATGCTTATCCAAAACTAATAAATCTCTTGATCTTACAAAGACTTGTACAGCAGAATTTTCAACAGTTTAACTCTTAACTGCCCCACACTGAAGACTCATTTATTTATAGGTGAATGGGTAGAAAATTTATTGTATACAATGAAATACTTCTCATCCATCAAACCTTAAAAACCTCAAGACTTGTGCACTGAGTGAAATAACCCACATGGAAAATATAACTGTCATGTTAAACTTCCATTTATACAAAATTCTAGAGAATGAACATTAATCTGTGACTTTAGAAAGCTATTAAAGATTGCCTGCACGGGGATTAGGACAGAAAAGAATGGATGGTAAGAGGGCATGGGAAATTTAGCAACTATTACTATTCTTAATTATCCTGATGGTGGCTTCATGGGAGTGTACACATGGCCAAGCTTAACTAACTGTATATTTGAAGTATTTACAAGTATGTCATCGTACTTCAAAAAAAGTTGTAAAAAATCTTTATCTGTTTAATGGGGCCTATTTAGTTGCATGCCAATATTTGTTTAAAACTTAATGGTAGCTTGTTTGTTTGTTTTTGCCAGGAATGTTCACTATCCAGTAATATCACTCTTCTTGCTGATTAAACTGAAAGGTGTCAGGGGACATGTGGAAGTCTTTTTGAAGACCATCATATATCTCATGGGTATTAGAGAAGGGCCTAGTGTGAATTAATCAAGAGAGAGAGTATGTCACAGAATTAACTTTTTAAAAATATGAATCTTGCCAGGTGTGATGGCACAAGTTCTTAATCTCAGCACTTAGATGGTCAGGGGTTCAAGGCCAGCCTTTGTCTACCTACAGAGTTTGAGGCCTGGGCTACCTGAGATCTTGTCTCAAAACAAACAAAACAACAAAAAATCAAATGAATTTTAATCATTGCGATTGTTAACATTGTCAACCCAACACCCAGAAGTTAGAACATAGGCCCAATGAAGAGAGGTTTTGCAGATGAAGGCAGACCTTTGGCAAGCCTACAAGAAAGTGTCTTGTTGCTTCAGTGGTCAGACCCGCTCCTTGTGGGCCACATCATTCATGGTATAAAGCAAGCTGAGCACTGGAAAACTGGCAGGTAAGCAAATATGCGAGTACTGGACCTTCTGTTCAAGCTGAGATGTGATGAGACCAATTCTCTCAGTTCCTGATGCTGAGACTCTATTTCCATGAAGAACCATAATTTGCTATGGTAAGAGGAGTGGAATCCTTCTCTCCCCAAAGTTGTTGGGGTCATGAATCTAAAACATCTATAATCTACAAAAAGCCTAGTGGAAGGTAATATGTTTGTGTGTTATATATATATATGTATATGTATATATATTTATAGTTGGATTGTTATGCTTTGGAATATTATAAATTCTTGCTCTATTAAATCAGAAAAATGTAAAGTGAAATAGATCTCATTTTGTCTTCTATTTCAGTATGTTTAGAGGTGATAATTAGATTAGAAACATAATTCAAAAAAAAGAAGGAAAGATGACTAACTCAAATTAAAATATGAAATAAAATTTGAAATCCTTAGGAATATGACAAAAGTATTTTCAGTCTCTAAACTTAAAAGTAAAGCAGTATGTTTATTCAAGTCTATATCTTCCCTAAATGACTGATCTGTAAGACTGAAAATCCTGTACTTACATTTCTTTTCAGCAATACTGTTTTCTTTCAAAAAGAGGATCTGCAAGTTTTCATAGCACAGTGGTTATCACGCTCGCCCCACACAAAGTGGGGCCCAAGCATTTGATTTTAAACAAATATTTCAAGTGGTTTTTTATTGTACTTAGATGGAAAAGTATACAAAGAGGAACACAGGAAAGAAAAACTCTCCAGGTGTTTCTAGGGATAGCGCACAACTTTATTGAATGGATTCCATTTTTAAAAAACTGTATTTTGCACGTGTGTGTGCGTGTTTGTGTGTGTGTGTATCAGAGCACTAGTATTGTGGAGGGTCACGGGTGACTGCAGGAATCATCCTGGATTGCTTCTCCCTCCTTTTTGCTTTGCTCTGTGATTTCTCAGGCTCTGCCCATTAGGGCCGGAAGTGCAGGCCATCCGATTTCCCCTGGCTTTTTTTACGTGTGCCCTGGGATCCAAACTCAGGACCTTCTGCTTGTTCCAGACAGAGTCTTAACCTAAGCCTTCTCTCCAGCCCTGAATTCCATTTTTTAAAAAACAATATTAACATTTTTTTTCTTTTAATTTCAGGATCAAAAGGCAAAATGAAATTTCTGGTACTTGCCACCGTGGGCCTAACTTTGCTGCTGGGAGTCCAAGCCATGCCTTCCAATCGCCTTTCTTGCTACAGAAAGATATTAAAAGATCGCAATTGTCACAACCTTCCAGAGGGTGTAGCAGACCTAACCCAGATTGATGCAGGCATCCAGGATCATTTCTGGGATGGGAAAGGATGTGAGATGATCTGTTACTGCAATTTCAGCGAATTGCTCTGTTGCCCAAAGTAAGGAAATGATATTACAGAATGGATTGCTGTGAAATGTACACAGAACAAGTGTTATTTGCTTTCTAATTTCATCTGGCACTCTTTTATTTTCTTTTCTTTTTCCAAGTCATTACTTTATAAATAGGTATCTACATCTTGTAGTGTATCAATATGAAGATACATTTCCCAGCCTATTTATTTTGCCACATAAACTTTCAAAATATAGACTCATAAAATTTATATGAATGCATACACATGATCTGTGTATTATATCTAGCTTTCTTTCTTTACTTAACATTACATTCATCTATAAAGTAGTTTCAATTATTTTAAATTAATTTAGCATTTTATTAGAGATACATTATTTCATTTTAAAGTACTATTTATTGAAGGTTTACTATATGCCAATGACTGTAAATTAGGTGCTTTTTTTTTTTTTTTTTTTTTTTTGAGACAGGATCTCAACATTCGCTCAGGCTCACCTGGAATTCAGTATGTAGACCAGGCTGCTCCTGAACTTATGGGCAATCTCTTACCTTAACCTTCCAATTTTAGAATAAGAAGTGACCACACTAGGCTTAGGACAAGTCTTTCAAAGGCATCTTCAAAAAGAATACAGTTTAAAGCCAAGCTCTTTTCTAGAACCATCATTATTACATAAAGGGTGTTTGTTTAAGAAAAGAACTTAATAAAATTAAATAAAACTGGGCATGGTGGTAAATACTTGTAATTTCAGGCAAGAGGACCAAGGACCAGGAATTCAAGTCCAGCCTGGGCTACAGAATGAGACCCTGCAACAACCTAATAAGAACTAGAAAAATGACACTTCAGTTGAATTCTGCTAAAGTCTAAATTCTCTATCAGTTAAATTCTAAATTCCATATCAAATTTTTACCACAAAAAAATCCATGGTTAGCAGAAATGAACTTTGTTACCCCCATAACTAATTTGAAAATCAATAAAAAAATTTTAATTAAACAAGTTAGCAAACAATATCGACTAAGGATTGGACATACAAGTTGAATAGGATTGACAAAAGATTTTTCTAATTTCACATATGACTTAACCAAAAATTGATTGGCAGAAATTGGAAACAATTTACTTTTTGGAAAATAGGTGTGTGTTAAGTATTAACAATGGTAGATTAAATCAGTAAATATTTTAGTCCTTGATCTTAGAATCATTTCCTTTTGTTATTAAGGACTGTTTCAAATACTATGATCTCAGACATTTCATACTGAAAGTGATTATTTCAAATTACTTTTCACATCTAATATTATATTTTCATTCTTCTAAGCAACTTGTAAGTCAGAAAAGTCAGATATGACTATCTTACCCAGGAAAGGTGCAGAGAATTGAAATGACCAGCATCAACTGACATAAGACTTGGACCTAGATTCGGGCCAGATATCTTTTTCCACTAGGCCAGATGGATCTCAGAGTGAAGCTTCTAGAACAACAGCTTCAGAGTGTCCTGAGTTTTTGTTAAAAATGTTCATCTGGGGCCTGGAAGATGGCTCAGGGGTTAAAGTCTTTGCCTTGAAGCAAAATAAACCTGAGTTTGAATCCCCAGATCGCATGTGAAAATTCCTGGCAGAAATGTCATTAACCTTGCAATTCTAAGCCCTAAGAGGTAGAACTGGGAAACCCCAGAGCAAAGCAGTAAGACAGAGTAATCCAGGAAGATGCCAAAGTTACCTTTGGGCCTCCATAGACATACACATTCAAGTGCCCTCTTCTAAACACACACACACACACACACACACACACACACACACAAACACACACACACAAAGATGTACATCTGTTTTTAGACCTACACACACACACACACTCCAGAGCTATATCATCAGAAAATATGACTCAACAATGATGTTTTAACAAACACTCTGAATGATTCTGACACATAGTGAAATTATGGTCATTTTGTATTAAGTGATGAAACCAAAAACTTGTGTTTATTAGTCCAGTGATGGGGATGGAGAGATGGCCCAGGGGTTAAGTCTCTGCCTCACAAGCAGAAGGATCTGAGTTTGGACGCTGACTGGAAATGGGCTCAATCTTTGCTTCCGGTCCTTGTGGGCAGAGCCTGGGAAACCCCAGAGCAAAGCTGAAAGGAGGTAGAACAATTCAGGATGACTCCCAAAGTCACTCTAGGGCCCCACAGGCACACACAATGACCTCTAACACACACACACACACACACACACACACACACACACACAAGCAAAAAAAATTTAGTCCAGTGAAATATTTTTCCTGCATTTTTTTTTTATTTATTCAACTGTGCGCATGTGCATGTGTATGTGGGCGCGCGTGTGTGTGTGTGTGTGTGTGTGTGTGTCTGTATATGTGTAGAACCACGGACGAATTCGCAAACCACCATGGACGCCTCCACCTCCTTCTGCCCAGGGATTCACAGGCTCCACTCTACCAGGACCCGAAACGCAGGCCGCCCCCTCTTCCGCCTGGCGTCTATACGTGGGATCTGGGATCCGAACTCAAGACCTTCCGCCTGCAAGGCGGAGGCTTAATTCCTGAGCCACCTCTCCAGCCCTTTTCCTATATTTCTTAATGACACACTGACTAATATTAAAACACAGTGCATTTTATTATTAGACACTTTAAATCAATCTACTGAAGTGGGCTATTTTCTGACTGTGACTATTTATGCTAATAGATTTGAATAGAAGAATTTACATACAAAAATTATTTAGTTTTGGTTTGGGAGCACCTTAGAATATTTCTAATGTCATAATTATAAGACTGCTTTGCATATATATGCAATTTTACATCATTGTATTCAATTTTATACATTATTTCATGTGCTCCTCATCAAGAGAGATTAAGAACAACTTTTAAAACATTACTTTTTTTCTTTTATTATATTTATTTATTTTTCCCATTCATACAAGCTTAATAGGTACCCCAGTCCCCTCCCTCCCTCCACCCCTCCCTTCTTCCTGCCTTCCCCAGTCCTTCTTGCACCCTCCTCCCCTTTTCCCCTTCCTTTCACACCCCTCCCTTTCTCCCAGTGCCTCTCCCCCCCCATTCCCTGGAGCATCCCTTTGTATGAATGCCAAACTTCCCTCAAGTCCTCCACTCTAGTGAGGTGTAAGGACTCAGTGGCAATGCCCAGAACTCTTTCTTGGGCTCCCCTTTAGTATAGCAACACTATTATGACTGTTAATCCCTTGCCTCTGAGGATCCTAGTGCCTGTGATCCATGCTAGACTTTGGGAGGTCGTTGGCATGTCAGTCATTGCACAGGTCATGCAAAGTCCGCTTATGGCTACTGCAGCCCTGATTTGTGTGGAGTATCTTGCATATCGTTGGTCCTCCCCATCTTTAGACTCTTACAATCTTGCCACCTCCTCTTCTGCAAATTTCCCTGAGCTTTAGGATGGGGAGAGATTTAATTACCTGGAATCAGGTAATTAAAAACCATTACTGGGCTGGAGAGGTGGCTCAGGGGTTAAGCCTCTGCCTTGCAGGCAGAAGGTCCTGAGTTCGGATCCTAGACTCCACGTATAGACACCGGGTGGAAGCAGGGACGGCCTGCGCTTCTGGTCCTGGTAGGGCGGAGCCTGTGAATCCCCGGGCAGAGTAAACAAGGAGGTGGAGGCGTCCATGGTGGTTCCCGAATTCGTCCATAGTTCTACACACACATACGTGCATATACACACACACATACACGCACGCACGCACATATATACGCACGCCCACTCACGCACAATTGAATAAAAAAAAAAGTTACTCTTTTCTTCGTAAAACCTACCTAGAATTTATTTAATGGTCTTCTAAGAAATGTCTACTGAATTGTTTCTTACCTCAGAATTAAACTTCACAGCCCTTCTTCATATCAAATCAATTAAAAATTCTTTTATTTTTATTTTATTTATTTATTTTTTATTTTATTCAATTGTGTGTGCGTGTGTATGTATGTGTGTGTGCGTGTGCGTGTGTGTGTGTGTGTGTAGAACCACAGACGAATTCGGGAACCACCATGGACCGCGCCACCACCTCCTTGTTTACTCCGCCCTAGCAGGACTGGAAAGGAAGGCCGCCCCCACTTCCGCCCAGTGTCTATACAGGACTTTCCGCCTGTAAGAGCAGAGGTTTAACCCCTGAGCCACCTCTCCAGCCCAATGAAAAATTTATAAGGATTTGGAATTAGTTAAGTTTTTCCTTTTGTTTATAGATCAATGATACTATAATATTAATGATAAATGGGTGAAAGAGGAACCAATTAATTTCTTAGTCTTTGAGGATTCTGTGGGGAGTCCTTCCACCTATCTTTTTGTGTTGCATCTGTATACAGTAAAATCATGTTTGAAACCCTAGGAATCAATGTCCATATTCAGCCCAGGAAAAGACTAGCATGTACCTTAGTTTTCAGCTGATTTCAACTGATGTTCTTTCTTTCAGAGATGTCTTCTTTGGACCAAAGATCTCCTTTGTGATCCCTTGCAACAACCGCTGAGAATGTTCCTGTATTTTGAAGAACAGGATCCCTAACTGCGTTTCTAATTTCTAGTGCAATAAAGCACAGATTCTAAATAATTGTACTTGTCTAAGACAAGTAAACTTATGTCTAACAAGCAGTAATAAAATGAAATTCAATTCTGGTTTTTCCCCTCTGTGGACTTTGTTAGTATTGATGAAAATGTTTGACTAGAGAATTTTGCACTTACAAAGTATCTCTACACTGAGTAAAAGAATTCTGCTCCCTGATGAACAGCCACAGTCCTGGCTCAGAGACTGACACTTTTTTCCACTGTTGGATCACAGTTTTTTTTTAACATACAAATTTGATGGAGGGCTGGAGAGTTGAGTTAAGACTCTTTCTCAGAAGCAGATGATCCTAAGTTCAGATCCCAAGTCTCAAGTAAAAAATGCCAGAGGAAATGGTAGCAGTCTGCACTTCCAACTCTAATGGACCAAGCTTGGGAAATCCCTAAGTGAAGTAAAAAGGAGGTAAAAACAATCTAGGATCCCAAAGTCATCCTTGATATCTACAGGGACATAAAGTGTACACACACACACACACACACACACACACACACACAAATTAAAAAAAAAAAACTTAATGGAAATAACTAAGTATAAGTTAACTTTTTGAATAGAAGCTAAAAAAGAAGAAAAAAATAATTATTAAGTGTTTATATGTATGAAAATTCTTTAAAAATTAAAGATTGAAATGCCATATGACCCTGCTATTCCACTTTTGGGAATAACCCCACATACAGCAAAAATTCACCTTGATAGCACAAGCACAACCATGTTCATAGCAGCACTGTTTACAATAGCAAAGTCATGGAATCAACCTAAATGTCCAACAGTTGACGAGTGGATAAGGAAACTGTGGTACATCTATACAATGGAGTACTATTCAGCCATCAAAAATGATGAATTAATGGAATTTGCCGGGAAGTGGATGAAATTAGAAACAATTATACTGAGTGAAGTATCCCAGACACAGAAAATTAAGCGCCATATGTATTCCCTAATAGGTGGCTCCTAGTACCAAACCCACTTAGAGACACTCAAAGATAAATCTCTGTAATACCTACAGTAATTGCTAAGATTATGAACAGGAGGGATGGGGAAGGAGGGCCACACCAGTAACAAGGAGAGAGGGGACCATGTTACAGCAGAGCAAATAGGCCACCATCAAGGACTGCAAGACATCTGGTTAAGTTCACAGACTTTCCTTCCTGATCACTTACAACTGATGGGGTATGATCTTACCAGAAGGGGAGGGCATATAGTCTGGCAGATAGAAAGTAACCATTTCTCAAATGAGTGATTGACCTCTCTCTCACCGTGGTTTCCTACTTTTATTACATCTACTTTGAATATACTCTTATAACAAGACTCTAACAGGTTTTTATCTCTGGCCAGGGGGCGATATCCAATACCCATCAGGATGGAGCCAAGGGCATTGCAGGAGCAGCAAAACTGGAAAAAAATAAATCAACAAGCCATAATCCAGAACATCAGAGATTCTTATCCACTCTCAACCACCTGGAACTAGGCCAGCCTAATCTCTTCCCATCCTGCAGCTCAGGGAAATTTGCGGAAGAGGGGGCAGTAAGATTGTAAGAGCACAAGGATGGGAGGAATAATGATATGTAAGATATTCCACACAAGTTAGGGCCGAAGCAATCATATTTGCCCTGCACAATGTCCAACACATTATTGACCCCACAAAGTCTAGCATTTGCTAAAGGCACTAGGATCCTTGGAGGCAAGTGATTGACAGCCACAGTAGTGTTCCTATGCTTAAAGGGAACACAGGAAAGGGTTCTGGGAAATGCCACTGGGTCCTTGCACGTCATCGGAGAGGAGGACCCAGAGGAGAGTTTGGCATGCACATTAAAGGATGCTCTGGGGATGGGAGGGGAACACACTGGGGGATGGGAAGGGAAGGGGGAGGGGAGGGAGGCACAAGGGGATGGGGAGTTGGAGGGGGGTACCAGTGTATCTGTTAAGTTTGTATGAGTGGAAATAAAAATATATATATATAATAAAAAGAAAGGAAATTCTTTAAGTACATTTTAATTTTACTGTAATGAAAAATGGCAAAAAACCTTTGAGGTTCTATTTTTAGCTACATTTTTTAAAGATTTAGTTTACAATATCAGCTAATGATCAGTCAGATTTTGAAGAGTTCTAGTTTCAATATTTCTACACTGTACATGCTCACATAGATAATTATACATATCCTGAAGACTAAGATATAGGGTTGAAGAGATGGCTTAGCAGTTTCAAGCAGAAGATCTGGAGTTCAGATTCCCCTGACACTAAGAAAACAAATCCCCCCTCCCCCCTTCCCCCCATACTAAGAAAAAAAATTCCTAGAGCCTGGGAATCCTCAGAGCAAGATGACTGGTCAGAAAAGCCACATAAAACCAGCTCTGGGTTTAATTAAGAGACCCAGCCTCAAAAGAATAGGAATGGTCAAGGATGGTTCTCCATATCAACTACTGTTCTACACATATATATGCACACATGTATACATACTCAAGTACACACACACACCACAAGAAAAAAAAATCAACCATGAGAAATATGTTTGAAGTATCAGAGTTTTTTTTTTAGACTAGCAGAATATGCTTTAGCAGAGACAAATAAGGCCAAGGATGTGGATTAGTTGTGAGTTAAGTATTTATCTAGCAGCTTGAAGATCTATGTTCTGCCTCATGCAGCATAAACTGGATGCAGGCAATCTCAGCATTAGGGAGAATTACACAAATCTCAAACAAACAAAAACACAAATAATAGATGAAAATTCAAATCCTATAAATTATAAAAAGCAAATAAAACAAGTGACTTTAAAGACATTTTCTAGTCCAGAGGAGACACTTTAGATTATACCTCCATATTCTAAAGTATTGACTCATAGTTAATTTCAGAAAGTCTTTCATGTTATAAAATATGCTACATGCCTGTTAGATGCATTGATAAGATTGCTCTTAGGGATGAGCAAGATAAACGTGTCCTCTTGGAACGTGTTTTAGCAAAGCTATAATCATTATCAATAGTTACTTATAAACATGAAGCCTACTACAGAGAAACAAAGTGCCACACAAAGGATTACGGGGAAAAATTGGAGAAGGACCATATCATGCAGGCAATTTAGCAGATACCATTTTGTGACAAAAAAAAAGTCAAACTATTTTGTTGATGTATAAGCTTGAAGGACCTTGATCGGAACAGTAGCTAGTGTCTGTTCAGTGTTGTGTTCAATAAGTGTTAATGGACAAAACCAGACAAATTTTGAAGTAATTACAATTCAGTTTCTCTTAGAGGACCATACAAGTTAGAACATGTTTTCAAATAGCCTCATATAAAATGCAGATGATATGGAATTGTAAAACAATCAAATTAGTTTCTTTTTTAAAACTAAATAGCATTTGACTTTACTGACCATTTTTCTTCACTGGAAGAATAAAATAAATTATAAAGTCAGGCTACATTTTTATGTACCACCAGCCTAGAGCATGGTACTGCACACGATGGGCAGATCTTCCCATTAACACAATTAAAAATCTTCTACTGGCCTGCTCACAGGTACACTTTAAGTATTCTCCTAGGTAATTCCTCATAGGTGGGTCCACAGGAATTCCTGTCTACCATTCTGACAGCTGAGACCAGCCCACCCAGGGTTCACTTACTACTGCCATCAGACCCCGATGAGAAACACAGTTTAAATACATGGGCAGAGTTGGTACTCATGCATAATCATAGTACTCAGGAGTTGGAGGAAGAAGGACCAGAAATTCAAGGTGATCCTTGGCTACAAAGCCACTTTCAAGGCCATTCTGAAATACATTGGATATGTGAGACCTTTTCTCAAAAACAAACAAAAAGAAAAAAAGAGTATTTGAAAAAAAAAACTAAATATCTAATAAATGGAATTTTATGGATTATGTTTCTACTTCATAATAGTATTTCCTTTCTGAAAATAACTGTCATGTGAATTTGATGAAATTTTTAAAGAAATGAATACATTATAAAAGCACTAATTCTTCCCTTTATAACCAAGTAAATGCAAAGAAACAAACATTCACACAATTTGCCTCATGAAATTTCTCTGACTTGGCCAAAAAACGCTTTTAAAAACAAACATTAAAAAAAATTTAATTCACTTATATTAATGAGTGGCCTCTTTATTTTCCCATAAATGTTGGAATGTTTCCCATAAATGGAAAAAGACAACTGAGCTCTTATTAAAAACTTACTATTACTCTAGACACTGATTTGGAGTAACTGAATCAAATACATATGTCTTTACTTATGTTCTATGTTCAAAAAACACCAGTGTTTACAGAAATTAGCAGGTCGTCTAAGGTTACATTAATCAGTGAACAGAAGAATCAACCAGTTTTTGAATATGGCCATTGTCACTCTAGTTTTTAGTCTTAACCTCTATGATAGTTTAATCCTGGCTTGTCAACTTGAATACACCTGGCATTAACTAAGATCAGCTGTCAGACAATCTGAAGAAATTATCTGGATCAATACATTTGCAATACAAAGACCAGCCCTAGATCTAATTGGAACTTCCCAGTCGCAGACCAGATAAAAGGAACCATAAAACTATAAGACTTTGAAGAGAAACTCTCTGATGCTATGCTAGACTCCTGCCACCTGACCTTCTCAACCCTCCAGCTCTCTAACCCTCCAGACCTTCAATATGACTGGAATCCCTCCAGCCTTCGACTGCCACAAACTGGACTACTGGATTGAGCAGCTACTGGCAGCTATTGTTGGACTATCTCAGTATGGCAGTATATTGTTGGACTATCTTACAAGCCAACTCAATAAATTCTCTTTTTATATATTCATTCTGTTGATTCTGTGGCTTTAGAACCCTGACTAATACAACTCATTACAAATGCTCTATTTCATTTTCAGGAAAGTCAATTTCTTCATGATAAGATACAGAATTGGGGCTAGAGAAATGGCTCAGAGGTTAAGAATCTGCCTCACAAGCAAAAGGTCCTAAGTTCAGATCCCAGATCCCACATTAAAAACTCCAGGCAGAAATGGCAGCAGCTGGAACTTCTGGCTCTGGTGGGTGGTGCCTGGGAAATCCCAGAGTGAAGCAAAAAAGAGGTAGAAGCAATCCACGATGATTCCCAAAGTCACCCTTAGTCCTCTACAGGGATACACAGTGCCTTCTGATACACACACACACATATACACACACACCACACACACACGCAAGCTAAATAAAGTAAAAAAAACCCTATAAATAAAAGACATAGAATTGTATGCTTTAGATAGTTCACATGTGTTATATTTCTGAATAATAAATACAAATTCTGTATTTTCATTTCCTGTATCTTATTTTGCTGTGAGTCCTGTATTGATAATTGCAAAATGATGGTAATACTAAAAGCTCATCTTTTCTTGCTAAGATTCCTCTTTTCCTTAGGGATATTATCTGAGTCTCTTTTCCTGTGACTATAATGAAATACCCTGACAAAAGTGATTTATGAGAGAAAAGAGTTATTCTGGTTCACAGCTGAAGTGCACATCATGGAGGGAAGACAAGAAAGCAGGCGCTTGAGGTAGCTGGGCCACATCACTTCCTAAACTAGGAAGCAGAGAGAGATGAATGCAATGCTCAGCTCACTCTTTCCACTCATTACAACCTAAGCTCTCAGCACAGAACGCTACCCTCACAGTGGGCTTGTCTTCCGCCTATTGGCAATTTTTCTGCATGCTACTGATAAATTCATGATCGAACCCTTAGGGAAATAAAGGGTTTATTCTTGACTTATGATTGTCCAATTACATTTCTTATCTCAGAGTTCATATCAACACCAAGGGCCATGGGAATTGGCCACACCAATTCACAGGACTGCTGAGAAAGGGACAACCTTCCCTTGCCAGACAGCATGTCTGTCCAAATATGTGGAACATGCCAGTTTACATTACCAGCTCCCTCCATCTTATCTATCTGCCCAGAGCTAATCCCACCCACAATGGGCTGGGCTGTCCTCATTTTTAGACAGTCTCCTGCTTTTCAGGGTTTAATTCAACTACTAACTCTTTACAAATGTGCCTAGAGGCTAAACTCTTCAATTGTTGTATTGACACCTGTAGTTAGCTATCATACCACTTAACTAATGTCATTAAGATAATTCTTTACAGACATTCTTAGAGGCTAACCTTAGTCTAGATGATCTCTCTCAGGTGTGCTCAGAATTCATCTAGTAGGTGAGCTTAGATTCTCTGAACAACCATCACAGGCTTTCTGAATATTATTGTTTTGCTGGGAAGAAGTACTGATCATAAAGGATTATTAGATGATTGGAAGTAACATAGAAAATCAAAATATTAAGCAAAAATTATTGGAAGAAGGGAAGGACAAGTAGGAATCTTCATGGGTCATATTGTAATTTTCAAGTTCCTTATAATTGCCAATAGCTTCTTTCAATAATTACTTTGAAAAAAGAAAAAAAAGAACAAGAATGCTTCCAACAGTGATATTCAACATCGCACAGGAAGTCCGAGCCAGAGAAAGTGCTAGCAATTAGGTGGAAAAAAAAGGTATTCAAAATAGAAAAAAATAACTATTTATATGAATATGATTATATATATATAGAAAATCCTATGTACATACGCAGTTGCAGAATCAACAAAAAATCAGTTATTCACAAGAATTTAAGAAAACAATACGATTTATGATAGCACCATAAGAATAACTAAGAATAAATTTGTACTGGCCAGAGTTCTTCAGAACAGACTGGTAGAATGAATATATACTGTATCAGTTACTCTTAACTGTAGCTATGAAAGAACACCCAAAGTTAAGCAACTTAAAGGGGCTCCAGAGGGGATACAGTCTTTCGTTACAGAAAAGGCATGACTGGCAGCAGAAACTCAAGACAGGCTAAGTCATATCCTTTGTGGAGACAGAGAGCTGAAAAGCAACTCTCAGAAGTAGGGTGGAGATAATCCACCTTAAGGCCCAACTTCTTCCAGCAAGTCTCCACCTCCTAAAGGTGCTCTGACCTTGCCCAACACATGAGCTTGTTGGGGACACATTTCAAACCATTGCACATACTAAAAGGGGTTTATACACTGGCTTACACGGTAAGGTCTGGGTAGTCCAACGATGCCTGTTGGCAGGGCTTGGTCCAGGTGCCTTGGCAGACCCAATCTGGTGCTGAAGGCCTGGAGGTTTCCTGAAGAACCATGGTCTTCAGTCCACATTGAAAGGCTAGAGAAACTGAGTTCTGATGCCAGCAACAGTGGTCACCAACAGGGAAGAACATGCCAGCTCCAAGTGAAGGCAAAGCAAGCAGACCAACTAAGACTTTCTTTCTTGGACTTCCTTCCTAGGCTGTCACTGGAAGGTGCTGCCCACATTTAGGGGGGTCTTCGTATTTCAAACTATTTGATCAAGACAATCCTTTGCAGTTGGGGTCAACAGCCAGTCTGTTAGTTGACTCCAGATTAAAAAAGTTAACAACTAAGGTCAACCATCACAGAGGTTGTTAAGTTACAGATTTGTATATTGGGCATAATAAAAAATTGCAAACAATTAAAGAAGACCTAAACAAGTAGTTCCATATTCTTGGATTAGAATGTTTAGTAATGTTCAAACATAAATCTTAAGATAATGTGCAGAGTTAACGCAATCTCATCTAAACTCATCATTCTGTGGGCAAAAATGGGAAAATCAATCTATAGATTCTCAGGGAACAGCAGGAGACCCAGCATAGCCAAAACAATTGTAAGAAGAAAAACAAAGAATTCACATTTCCTGATTTTACTACTTTCAAATTCACATAGATATATTCTAATGGAAAATGAAGTACAGAAATAAATGCCAGTATCCACAGCCAAAGAACAGGACGTGGAATCGTCTAGGAAAGAACAGTCTCTTCACAAAATGGTGCTGGAAGAACGGGCTGAACACATGCAAGGGTCAGATTGTATGATGGTTTGAATGGGAGCTGCTCCCTCAGGCCCATGAGTTTGAATCCTTAGCTGGTGTTGATGTTTAGGAAGGTCATGGCATCTTTGAGTATTGCAGTCACTCTTGCATGGTTGCTGATAAAATCACGATAGAACAATTTAAGGGAATAAGGGGTTTATTGTTGTATGATAAAGTGGTTATAGTTCCTTGTTCAGCTTAGCAGAAGAGCACACCCCGATACCAGAGATAAGGGAATTGGCCACACCATCTCCACAGAGCAACTGAGAAAGGGACGATCCTTTCTTGCCAAGCCAGGATGTCTGACCAAGTGTACAGAAGGATGCCCACTTTGTCAACCAGCTCTCTGTATTTTTTCACCTGTTCAGGGCCTAATTCTACCCATCATGAGTTGTGCCTTCCCCATTAACTAGACAATCTCCTGCAGTTTTGCTCTGGGCTTAACTCAACTACTAAGTCTCTACAAAGGTGCCCACAGCTTGAACCTTCATCTATCAAGTTGACGCCTTTATCTAATTATAACAAAGAAGTACAGCCTTGCCAGAGAAAAATGCAATGCAATGGTAAGACTTAAAGTTTGGTAGTCTAGCAGGCTGGCTTCCTTACTCTCTGGTTCTTTCTGCCTTCTAATGGCTGCTATGAAGCAAACTGAGGTTTTGCTTTGGCTGTTGGTCACCATGCCTTCTGTTACAGTTTCTGTCATGAATAGACTCTATATCCCCTCTGGAACTATAAGCAAAATAATTAACTTTCTAAAACTGATTCTGGTACTGACTCACAGAAAAAGGAAGAGGGACTGAAACAGACGACAACCTCACTCCTAGTACACATTCATAAACACATGTAATACTGACTTACCAGTCTAAATTTAGCAGCTTAAACTACAGCACTCCTTTTAAAAAGAGGCATTAATCACTGTGATGTTGGATTTGGCAGTGGATTCTTAGATTTGGTGCCAAAATTGAGCCACAAAAGAAAGACTGCTATAGGAGACGATGTGAAAACTAAAAACATTAGTATATTCAAAGAACACTACCAAAAATGTGAAAAAGCAAACATTTGCAAATTATATACCTAATAAAGACAATACTCAGAATGAAAAAATCTACAAATGAACAACAAAAAACTGACTTTTTCTTTCTAAATGTTTATTTGAGAGCCAGAAGAAGAGAAAGAGAAAAGGAGGGAGGAGAGAGAAAGAGAGAGAGAGAGAGAGAGAGGGAGAGGAAGGGAGGAAGTTAGAGGACAACTTCTGGAAGTCAGTTCTCTCTTTCTACCATGTGGGCTTCAAAACTCAGGCCACTAGGTATGGGCATCTTACCTGCTGAACTGTTTTGCCAGATCCTGGAATAAAGAAGATACACAGTGCTCAGAAAGCCAGGAAAATGTTCAATATTATGGATTCAAATTGATATTATCAGTTCAAATCAAAACTGTATTGAGATACCTTTTCATACCCATAGGATGGATTTAATTGGGGGAGGGGGAGACTACAAGTATTGGCAAAGAAGGCAAAGAACAGTCCCTTACCAATTGGTGACCATAATGTAAGTTGTTTGGCCACTTGAGAGAAGTTGAAAGTTCCTCAAAAAGTAAACTATAGAATTATTATATGACTTAGCAATTTTACCACTAGGTATATTCTCAGGGGAAATGAAAACATAGGCCCATAGAAAAACTTCAGGTATGTTTATGCAGTAGCCTTATTTATAATAGTCGAAGGTTAAAAGTCAATGTCTACCAATAGATGACTGGATAAGCAAGCCATCAACATGCAGATTCAATTAGGATAATGGGGAGTAACTAGGTTCACCAGTTTTGGAGGCTGATGAAAACACATTTGAGAACAGAGATGGAGGTGCGCCATATAGTGAATACATTAGATACCTTCAACTTGTGCATTTTAAGATGACTGACTTCATTATTATGTAAATTCCCCCTCCTAGCGAGATATCTCAGTAGGTAAAGGAGCTTGCATACAAATCTGACCCAGATGCATTTCCCTGGATCCCAGGTAAAGGCAGAAGAGAACCAGGGATGGAACTCTGGTCATGAAGTCTGCTACAGCAAGTGCCTTTTTCCGTTAAGCTCTATTTCAGCCTTGGATTCTCCTCTTGATGCTGTTAAAAGTAATCTATGCCCATAGATGTTTAATTTCAATTTTTATCTAGCTATAGATAAGGTTTTTAGTGAATTCATACTTCAGAAATACAATAGCCCAGAGTTATAATTTTTATATAAACCTTTACATTACTTCATGGTTTGTTCAGTCTTGGTGAGGTTTCAAGTTTTCAATTTACCTATCTTTGTTTTAAATTGTTCCAGTAAGGGTTTTATCTCATTGGATGATCACCATTTACAGCTCTATTCACAGATTTATAATTTTATTATGCAAGTAATTATAACAGGTGACAAAGAGACTGAAGAGATGATTCAGGGGTTAAACCTTCACCTTGCAAGCAGAAGGACTGAATTCAGATGCCAAAACCCACTTAAAATTTCAGGAGCAAAGCAAAAGAGAGGTAGAGCAGTCCAGGATGATTCTTGAGGTCACCCTTGGGCTTCCACAGACACACGCAGTGCCCTTGAATACACACAGACACAGACGAACACAGAGAGAGAGAGAGAGAGAGAGAGAGAGAGAGATAATAAAAAGAAGTGACCAAGGCTATGATAGTTTATAGATAGTTCATCAAATACTAAGGTTTTTTTCCACCAGTTTTTATAGGAAAAAGCATATAATCAAGTTTTATTTAAAAATTGTTTATGGATCATGTATTTGAAGAAAGAATATTTAAGAAATATGTACTTCAAATAGACCACCACATTTTGTAGCTGCATGGTTCATTTTCATATAACCAAGAAAAATCTTGTCACAGAGAGTTTTGGGATATTGTAAATGAGGCTCCATGATGCCTATTATTACAGCCTTTGTTTAGCAGTAAAAAAGTACATCTTTGGTTACAGCAAGAACCAAACACCATTAGCTTTATTGTTTACTGTTTTTAGCTATGAATATAATCAGAAGATTTGAAAAGCATTTTAGTCACTTTCTACTTTGGACATAATACTATAACTACATTGGTGGTTCTGAGTCAGTGGTCAGTTTTGTTCCCTGACAGCTTCCCACAGTAAAGAATTATTGGCTCAAGTGTAAGCCCTCAGAAACGCTGACTTACATTCGTGGTCTTATCCATCTGTAGTCTAATTTGAGGCCAATATGAGGACACTTCACCGGAACTCTTTTTGATGTTTGTCATGACAATAGCTTTAAGTTTAGTTAAATAACAATTTCAGGAACATTAGCAGCTAAAATGGATAGAACACTGACAGAGAATGAATGATAAAAATTAAATAAGTTAGAGCTGCATATAATCAATATTTAAATAGAGTTCTCCAGTCTTATGGTGTGTGTGTGTGATACTTTTGAGATGAGGTTTTTTTATTAGCCCAGGTTGGCTGATTATAGGCATGTACAACACACTAGTTTTAACTTTGGTTTGAATTTCCAATTCAAATAGCACAGAATGTGAGTTATTTCCCATTTATATACTATATAAAATCTTTGCTCTAACACAAACTTTTTTTTTTTTATTCAACTGTGTTTATGTGCGCGAGTGCATCTGTGTGTGTGTGTGTGTGTGTGTGTGTGTGTGTGTGTAGAACCACGGACAAATTTGGGAACCACCATGGACGCCTCCACCTCCTTCTGCCCCGGGATTCACAGGCTCCGCCCTACCAGGGCCAGAAGCGCAGGCCGCCCCCTGCTTCCGCCTGGCGCCTATACATGGGATCTGGGAGGCTTAATTCCTGAGCCACCTCTCCAGCCCCTCTAACACAAACTTTTAAGAAACATTTTCCCCCAAATGGCAGGAATTTGCCAGCTGAACATACTCTTTTATTCCAATCTCCTCTTTTATGTTTTCACATTTATTTATCTTGTGTATGTGGGGGAAGTGAGGAGATGGGGAAGTGGCTACATATCCAGAATGCACATGTGGAGGTCAAAAGACAACTGTGGGATTTGGTTCTCCCCTTTCTTTATGTGGGCTCCAGAGATCAAACTCAGGTCACTAGGCTTGGTGACAGGTTCCTTGCTCCCCTGAGTCATCTTGCTGGCAGTCATTCCAGTTTCAAAGTCAGATCACAGAATGACAGGAAAGGGTTAAAGGAGTTTCAGAGAGCCCTGAGAAGCCACAGCTGGCAAGGTGACAGAGCCTGTATTTGATGAGCTGGAGACAAGGCTGCTGTGGGTCAGGCTGTGCAGGTCACAGACACTAGCAAAAGCTGCAGAATTCACAGGACCAGTGGTCAGATGACAGGCTAGTAGGGGCCGCTGCCATTGCAGTGCTGGGTGTCCACCTCCTTTAGGGGTCCAGATGAGGGAGTAACACCCTTCTCATGGTCTAGTGTGTCATTATCTGGTTACAGTTCTTACTCCAACGTGGCAGGAGAGCCCACACCACACCAGAGGCCAAGGGAACTGGCCACATCATATCCAACTATCTGCAGGACTGCTGCGACCCGGGACAATACAGAGATGCCAACTGGTAAGGACCCTTCAGCTGGTTCCAATTCAACCTTCCTTATTTGTTCATCTTTGTTGGAACACTAAAGCGTCTTTAGAAAGAGGCAGGTACACAAACGAAACTATTGGTTCTTCCTAAGATGTCTTCAAAGAGTAGTGATAATAAATGGAAATAAACAGGTTGCAATTAGAGGTCTAGTTTTCAAATCTGCTAACATTATAAAGCATTTTATAGAGTTATCTAAGATAATCCTTAACTACAAACCAGACTGTCCTAGAGAAAGCAACTTAATTCTACTATTTCTCCTTTACCTGTTGATTGCTTGGAATTGCTAAGCACTATTACAAAATAAGGATCTTTACATAAAATCTTAATACCAATCCCTGAAAACTTAAAAGCAAAATTACATTTCGTAAAACAAATACATTGAAGCAGCTCTAATAGTAATAACCTTTATTTAAAATACTTTTAATCTTGGGAACTCACTTCATGTGAATTTCCAACTAATTATTAGAATCAGAAACAAACAAATGAACAAAAATAAAGCCAGAGAAAACCCTCTATAGAAAAAATACACAAGGAACATTTCTACATGTGAAAACAGTAAACATTCTTAACATGTGAACATCCACATGAGTCTGAGCTCCACCTCTCCTAGTGAACACCGCCATCAACCTTGAGGTCTGACTTGTTCTTGTCGTTCTTCACTGAGTAGATGAAATATGTCAAGGTGTCTTTTTCATTCACTGGAATAGACCTAAAGTGACAGCCCACTATCTGTAAGGGAAAAGGAGGAAACTATATTTTAGAGCTATTAGAATCCATTAGGTAAGTCAAAAGAGCTTTGTGATGAAAAGAGTATTTCTTTTAAAAATTATTTTCAGCAAAATGTGAGGAGAAAAGACACACAAAATACTATGTTATAAAATGTTGAAATTAGACTTTTCAAAGGGCTACTTGATTAAAGGTACATTGGTTAGAAATTATTTTTCCTTTTATTACCGGTTTCATTGTATTCTATATTGGAAGTATGCTTTTAAACTTTGGAGTGAGTATATGTATACATATATATACATATATATGTATATATATATATAATTCTACTCTAGATTGGAAGTATGTTTTTAAACTTCGGTAATGAGACAAAGTAGAAGAATCTATGATCATCACACTAGAAATGAGTGGGACTGTTCAGAAAAAGTTGATTAATGAGGTTGAAAAAAACTATCAGTACAAAAGAAACAAACATGGAGGTATCTTATAAATATCTTTGCTGCGATCTGAATTCAGTTGTTAGTAGAATTTTGTGTAAAAATATAACAAAAAATATAAACAAAAAATGAAAAATAAAAGGAGATGGAGAGGAATCTACTGAAGGCTGTTTCCTGGCTTCCCCATCTTTCCTGACCATGCATGATCTTGGGCTACCGGCAGGTGAACTCAGGTGCTGATGAATATGCACAGATTCCATTACTTCTAAAAAACAGAACACGGCCCTACAAAAGCCATTTTTCAAAGGCCATATTACAAAAATATTGAGATTTGAGTTACATATTACAAATGTATTTAAATGTAACATTCTGCCAGTTCTTGACTCTCATTTGTTAGAGAGAAAAGTTGACTTCATTAGTATCTAGTATATTTCATCATGGTAGGCAATAATTAGATCTCTTAATTCAGATTTACTGAGAAAGTATATCTTGTTGCCTAGGCAAGAAATGCAAGAAATTCTGTATAGTTTGCATAATAATGCTAAAAAGTATTCTGTCAAAGAATTGTAACTTCTATTTATTCTTTAGCTTAGTAATAAAAACATTATAGCAAATATAGAATTACTAAAGTTAAGCCAATGAATGAGAAAATTACTTTATATATTCATAGTTCTATTCTGTCAAATATTTTTAATTTGGGGATTGGGGAGATGGCTCAGGGACTAAAGCCTTAACCTTGTGAGCAAAAGGATCTGAGTTCCAACACAAGATCCCACCTAAAAATACTGATAGATATGGTGGTAGCCTTAAGTTCAGCCTTGGAAGGAAGAGCCCAGGAAACCCCAGAGCAAAACAATATGGTAGGAGAGCAATCCAAGATGATTCCTGAGGCCACCCTTGGACCTCCATAGGAGTACGCACTTAAGTTTCCTCTTGTACACTCAACATGTAAAATACATACACACACACATGCATTTTTTTTACTTTACATATAATTAAAACATAATATACCAGCCTAAAAGCATCTTAAGAGATACAGATTTCTTGGTCCTATTACTTCCTGAGAATACATATATATATTATTAAATTCAAAATTCTATAAAGGACTAGATGTCCCATATGAAAGCAAACTTTAAGTAAAAGCTTGGATAAAAGTCTTTGCCTCTCTCAATGTGATGAACACATACATTCTCTAGTGTAAAAATATTACGAAGTCACATTCTGAAAGTCAGATCTTCAAGTTATAGAAATCCTACTTAGGACTCATCTATAGACTTATTCCTCCAGATACTCTGAGAACTAACTCTGAATATAGACAAGGAAGCTTATTTATTTAGGCCTCAGTAAGATGTTCAATAAATATTTACTGAATAATTGAAACAATTTTTTAAATGATAAAAAACTTCTTAGTGAATATTTTGAAAATCATTATTAGAAGATGCTGCACACAGTCTGCACATCATCCATTCCATAGTCATTAATTAACGGGTCTCCTAGGTAGCAGGCCATTTCAAAACAACTGTATTCTTCCACAACTGATTTTTATTAATTTTGATTTCCTAAATGTAATAATATACTATTGAATACACTTTACATTATTAACTTCATTAGCACTTAATTATCACTTAATGACCACTTGTTTGTGTGAACAGGGTTTTTTGCAGTTTTAAATTCATATATACCTCAACAAGTTGTGCTTTATTAAGTCCTGGTCTGGTTGGTAGCTTGAAGTGTCTTTTGTATCTCCTAAGTGTATTTACTTGTAATTGGTATAAATCGACCTAGAAAAAAATTAATATGAATTAGTTCATACAATGTGTTAAGATTGTCAATATATAATAACAAGCATTTATACTTCAGCACAAAGATTTCAAAGTAAAAAAATAAACTTTTATATAATCAGACCTATAAATTACTAAACAGTTTAATCTTTCGGCCTTAACTATTATACAAGCATTTGGAGAAAATTTATCAATTGTGTACAACAATCACATAAATACATACACTGGCTATATTTTAATGTTGCAGTCATTTTGAAATTCCTCAGCTTTTTAAAACAGTAAAAACATGTTCAAATCTTTTTCAGAATGGTACACCTTTGACTTGTACTTAACATAGAAACTTCTTATGTACCTCTGGCGTGTCCAGATCTTGAACAGGTGAATCACCTCCATCATCATCACTCCCTTTTCTCTTTCTTCTATTCCGAACACTCTGAATTAAGTTTTTATGATAATCGCAAATGTAAAGATGCCTTGCCTGAAAAAGACAAGTTTCACAGAACACTTATGGTTACAGAAAAAACAAACAAACAAACATCCAAACAAACGTGTATTAGGTCAGAGTGAATAATTAAAAACAAAGAATATCAAAACATGCCATTAAGATAATACCATGTTTCTAACAGTAAATCATACATCCTGTTAAAATATAAGATGTCTACCAGTACTGTAAAGAGGATGAAAGGTACAGAATAGGAAGAAAGGGGGGTAACCCACTAGAGAAGGGAGAGAGGCAGAGGAAAATCCTCTGGGGTTTGTCATTGAATTGCAGCTAGGATAACCTAAATAAATTAGTTCATGGTGGATTGTGGTTGGACAAGGAATGATGATGATGTTTTACATAGTATTTTCTCTAGTTTGAAAGCAGCACGTTTTAAATGTTTGCTTCCTAATCGGACAGTCAAACCCTATTTCAGACACAAACCATACATTTTTTATAGATGAGCTACTGAATACATATCGTTAACTATATTTAAATTTCAATCGTTAATGTTTCTGAGGACTAAATGTCCTGATCTACATTATTCTGTTTCCATTAAACAATCTGAAATGAATCACGTTCACTTTAAGTTTCTCGCGTCTATTACTGAGGAACCGCTTACTCAAACTTTTCAAAACTTTAATTACATATGCTTCTGAGAGCTGTACCTTGACAGTGAGCTCCTGGTTAGAAGTCTACACACTATTAAGAGCGGAGCCAAGAGGCTTTTTACAATGACTGCTAAGTTAAGTGCAAGTTAAAAATATACAGGATGTGAGCTCGGCTTCACTAGCAACCAGGGTCTCGGGAACGCAGCAAAGGATCTTTCTGAAACCCTCGTAGACGTCAGAAGAACTGACGTGCTGAAGGACGAAAAAGAAATCCCGATGGCTGCCAAAAGGGCTGCCAAGCCACGAGGCTGCTCTTCTGCGTGCTTCGGAGCAGCAGGCCCGAGAGCAGACAGGCAAGCGCAGTGCATGCACAAGCAGCCCCGCGCGAGGCAACTGGTGAGTTCGGCTTCCCGGTCTGTGTTCCAGAGAAAAAGACCGAACTCTGAAAAGAACGGGATTTTCCTCCGCTCGGGTGCGGGTGCTGCCACACTCCACTAATCCCAGGCGAAGGGAGCCCCGACTCTCCCGAGCCAGGCGCCAGCCAGCTTGGTCAGCAAAACAAAGGCGCCTCCCTTCCAGAAGGGGCTGCCGGGCGACCAGAAAAACTACTCGGGGAGCCTCGGTGCGGCGATCGCCTTTGTTTCGCTCCCAGATCGCCGCCGAAGAGGAAGAGGGAAGGCTGGCGTGGGAGAGACGCAAGCAGCGGGAGTGCGGGCGGGGGGCGGAGGACGCGAGCCGCCGGGTGCGCGCGTCCGGCTGGCGGCCGCCGGAGTTGCTGCGACTTTTGTTGTAGGTTTCGATCCGACAATCCGCGATCCCACTTGTGGTCACGCTGGGGGGGACGTCGGGGGGCACCGGGGAGCCCCACAGCCCACGCGCGTCTTCGCCCAGCTCTAGAGCCCCGCCGGGGAGGGCAGGACAGGGCGGTCCCGCGTCACTTACGCTCTTCTCCAGCTCGATCTTCACCTTCTTCTGCGAGATGCTCTTCTGGATCCTCTTGCTGAAGCTGGCATTGCCCGCGGCGCGTCCGCATCTCTCTCCGTCCTCTCGCAGACAACAGAGTTGCCCGGGGCCCGGACCCGCCGTTCCCGGGGGCCCGGCCGCCGAGACCGCTCCAGCGCCGGGCACCTCGGCGCCGCTGCCCGTCCCGTTCCCGTTCCCCGCCGAGGCGGCGGCCGCTGCAGCCGCCACCACCGCGGCCACGGCGGCAGCCGCGTCCCCGCCGCGGCTCAGCTCGTCGGGCGTGAAGCCGTTCATGTCTTCCAGCTGAGGGGCGCCGGCGCCGACACTGATCCCCGTTCGCCTCGCCGCTCCGCCTCCCTCCGCCAGGTCCCCCAGGAACCCTCCCTGGCGGCGTCCGCTCCCTCTGCACCCCGAGTGCGGGGTTAGCACGGTCCGACAGCGGGCGTGCGGGGTCTCCGTCGGCGCTAGAACAGTGGACAGTGCTGGCGTCCGGGACCTGGAGTCGCGCGGCGCCCGGATAGGGGACCCCGTTCACTGTCACATGGAGACTTCAGCAGTTGGACCGCTGCGCCTCCGCCTCTCTCCAGCCCCTGAACCTGCGCAAGCACGACGCACCTCCTCTTGCCCCCCCTTCTTTGCCGCAGGGTACTACGGGAATTGTAGTTCTACGCTTGCGGAGTTAACCAGCTCTGGGTTCTGATTCCGTGACCCACGGGTTGGAAGAACTACCTATCCCAACATGCACTGCACGGAGACAGGCTCCCCTTCCCTTTTTATTTTTTCTTTTCAAGCACAGGGCAAACAGGATTATGAGGTTGGGTTTACAGTGTTTTCGCCTCTTGTCTTTCTAAGGAACGTGGATTGTTTTCAGCTCTTGTTATTTCGCAGAGTTGGGTGTCCAGACGGCCCGCCTTCTCCTGAGAAGCATAAATTGTGGGTGCGGTAGGGGTGCTTAGGAGTAAGTGAGTGTGTGGAAGAAAAGTTTAGAGGTTGTTTCGAATTTGTGGAATAACAGGTTTTGGTGTGGCCACGCCTTTCGAGGGAAACGCGAAATGAGAACTCAGAGGCTGGAGCTGTGCGGCTCTGTACATCCCCTCTGCCAGACGGGTCTTCCAGGCTCGCCAATAAGTGACCTGTAGTAGGGAGGAAACGCCCATCCCGACTTCTGGAGCGTGCGGAGTGCGCCAGCTCGCCCGCTAACTGGTTGTCAGGCTCTGTAAACGCTCCGCCTCTGTTGAGCTGTTTCTTGTAGAAGGATCTGGAGAGGGGCGGGGTTTAGTACCATTTAAAGGACGTTTTGGAACCTCTGAGACCAGATCTGCTTGTCAGCCCCTCAAAAACTTTTCAGTGTTGACTACGGAGTGTGAGGAGAGCAGCCCCATTTCTGAGTCATACACACGTGTGCACGTGTGTTTGTGTGTGGCAGGCGCGCGCGCGCATGGGTACGTGTGTAGGCTCTCGTAAGCCAGTGTGTTCCTGCGTGCCTGTGTGCGTGTGCTTGTGGAAGACGGGGTGGAAGGATGGGTGGGGCTAACAGGAAGGTGTACCTTGGCTAGTAACTGCGCTGACATAGGAAGGGATATCATGCCTAATCTCACTACTTTAAGATACAATATATATTCATATTTCTTGTTTGTTTGTTTCATAACTTACTACAGGGTGGGGACGTGCCAGGGGCTCATGTGGAGGTATGAGGACAATTTTGCACTATCAGTTCACTCCCTTCCACCCTTATGTTGATTCGGGGAAGGGGAGGCGGATTTAGGTCATCAGGCTTTACAACAAATCTCTTAACCTACTGAGCCGTCTCCACAGGCTCAGGGACAGTGGATTTTTGAAAATTCTTTTAGAAGATTTAACGATATATATTTTTTAAATGTAAAATACAACCTCAGATTTTTCCATGCCATCTGTATTTCCATTCAATTATATAGTAATGAAAGTTATAAATGTCTTCTCTTTTAAAAAAAAAAACTTCCATTTCACTTTACTTCTTTATAAATTAATATCTTTAATGAATTCTCAGAAGCTTTAGGGCATTATGTATTCACATATCATTTCTGCTCTTATTCTGTCTTTCATCTTTGAGCTCCAGTACATTATAGACTTCCAGCTGTATCCTTTGTGTTTCCTGCCCTATCTCTGATACTTTATTTTCAATTTTCTTTGGATTTTTTTTTATGATTTCAGTCATATATTCTCTCTTTAGGTGCATCTAATTTGCTTTAAAATAGTTTCGTGCTTTATTTCTACTCTTATAGTTCCCATGTGGTTCTTTTTCAAATCTTAAATGTTTTCCGGTTTTCTGACCATATTTTGAAGCTGACCTTTTTTTCCCCAGTGAACCTAACAAGGAGAATGCTCTTTAGGCTATGCTTATTAAATTCGTTTCATTCATCTGTTGTTTCCTGATGGTACTAACTCACACTTGACTCTTGCAGCCATTATCTTCATGCTTTTCTTTGTATTTGAAAAATTATAGAAATAATCTGAATTATGTTCTCTTAGAAAAAAAGCTTCTATTCCTTCTCTCAGGTGCTAAAAATTCTGAATTAATGCTTGAGGATTCCTAAACCAACAACATGAGTTCCTAGTCTATACTCCCAATTTGGGGCTATGCTGCTTTATGTTCTTGCCTCAGAATAAGATTTATTTATGATGGTGATGGGAATTGTACCTAGGCTCTTTGTCCGTGCTAGGCAAGTGCCCTTCCATTGAGCTACAATTCCAGCCCAAGAGAGATATTTTACAGCTACCACTTTTAATACATCATGAACTTCAGCCTAGAGATCCAAGCAACTAACAAATGTTCAATTGGGATAGTCATAGAATGTCTTAAGCTACCTGACTACAACAGCACACTATATATTAAAATGACATTGAAATGCTCATGACATGTTCATGGTCTACCATTTTGCTGAGCTATACTTGCAGTTTCTGCCATGATTTTGTTCTTACAAAAGCATGAGGCAAACAGAAACCAGATGTAGTTCCCAGCCAACACAGGAAACTTGCTCTGGGTATAAAATTATTTGTGGCTAATTACCAATTAAATATTTCATAGGGCCTTAATACTTAGTACAGTTTGAATTTTTCAATTTAGTTAGCATATTTTGGTTGCTAGCTTATTTTTAAACTTGTTTTTGAAGACTGATAGCATTCTAAGTCCTCAGCATCAAACCAGGAAGTCTTGGGACATTCCCTCTATTACTTGCTATCCTTGCTGCTGTGACAGAATGCCTAACTAAAGAAACTTAAGGAAGGAAGGATTTGCTTTTGCTGACAGTTCAGGAGGGATGTCCTAAATGGCAGGAGCACAATGCATAATGCTCAGATTGTGTGACATCCACAGTCAAGAAGGCAAGTGTTATGCATGCTACTGTTCAGTGCACTTCCTCCTTTTTATTTAGTGTGGGACCCCAGCTTAGAGAATAGTGGGACCTGTGGTTCATGTGGGTCTTCCCACCTCCTTTAAGATGATCTTGATAATCCATCACAGGAGTGCCCAGAAAGGCAATGACTCCTCACAGGAGTGCTCAGAAGCTTGCCTCCTGGGTGATTCTACATCCTGTCAAACTAAAGATGTTAGCCATCCATTCCCCTCACTCAATCCAGCTGAACTGGAATGAGGTCTTTGTAAAGATTTCCGCAATATTCTAGTAAGTCGGATTCTGGAAAAACATTTCACCAATCTGATCTTTAGTGTGCCAGAACAAAATGTCATTTTGTACTGGGGCTCCTCCATTTTAATTTAAAAAATCTATACTATAATGCTGCAGTAATTCTCTATATAATCTACTTTGGAGTATCATAGACATAGCTCTTGTTGTCATAGTAGGTGTGAATATATCATTGACTACAACCATGCCACTGGAAAATAATGTTTCTGAAGCCTATAATCAGCATTTTCAGACAGATTCTCCTTGTATTTTGAAACCAGGGAAAATATATGAAATTGGCTGCTCTGGTTTGGATGCAGTTCATCTTCTAAGGCTTCGTGTATTAGAAAGTGGTGGTCCTCAGTGTGTTGATGTTGAGAGCTGGTGACATCTTTAAGATTTGGTGATGGGGAGGGGTGAAGCATGGGAAGTTAGCTCTCCTGTCAGTGATTTTGTTATAAAAAGAACAACTCTGGCCTGTTCCCTTTCTGTCGCTCCCTATCTTGCCATGGAATGGCTCTTGCCATTGTGATGTCATGAGGTCCACAGTCAGTGCTCAATGCCATAAAAGTGCATAAGCCTCTGGAATTATAACCTGAGTGTTTCTTCATAAAATACTGAACCTCAGATATTTTATTATAGTATCAGCAAATGGGCCTAATTTAAGCATGATGAACTAGTTTATTAGAGAAAATTTCAAAGCAGCAAAGTGTTCTGTCTTCAGCATGTATATTATTTTCTGTGTTTAGTCAGGTTGTGAGACTTGCAAATGAAAGGAACTGGCTGAAAGATCTGGAAAATTTGCTGAATGACAAGGGTTGGAATGATCTAGATTTAAAAAGATGGGTGGGGGTGGTATGTGTGTGCACTGTATGCATGCATGTTTTTTGTGTGTGTGCTTGCACACATTTATGTGGAGATCGGAAGTTGATGTAACTTGTCTTCTGTCTCTCAATGTTTCATTCCCTTGTGTTATGGTTTGAAATGTGTCTCCCACAGTCTCATGTGTTTGGGAAGGTCATGACACCTTGAGAGGTGGAGCCTTGCTGGAGGAAGGCAGTCTCAAGGAGTGGGCCTTGAGGTAGATTAGTCCCATTCTACCTCCAGGAGAAGTCTGCTTTTGTAACAAACAGTCTGAAGCTCTCAGATGTCTGCAGTAACTTAGCCTCTTCCAGCATTGGCCAGCCAGCCATGCCATTTCTGCCATGAGAAACTGCCTCCCCTCTGGAACCTTAAGTTGAATAAACCTCCCTTTCTTCCTTAAGTTGATTGACTTCGAATGTTCTCTCACAGCAATAGTTAAGAGTAACTGTTACAGAAATGGGTATTTGGAGAGGGGTAGTGCTGTGAGATTAAGAACAGCTGGTACTACAACATAAAGTTGTTTGTGAAGCTGAGAGAAGTTGGTACCCAGAAGTATAGCCAATGCTGTGATGTGGCTAGTGTGCCTTTGGAACTATTTGTTAGGAGAAATATGGAGAACTTTGGGATTTTGTGCTGGGAAAGTCTTTGCATCTTGGCGAGGGGGCCAAATGGACCTTTCTCGTGAGAGCTCAGAGGAGAGCAATGCTATATGAGACACAAGCAGTGGAAGCCAGCTTGTGATGGTCCAGAGGGGAACAGAGACTGTGTTTGCTACTGGAGGAGTGACACATGGAGCCAGCTATTGGCCAAGAGTTTAGGGAAGTTTTGCCCTTGTCCTGAACGCTTGCCTGAAGTTAAACTACAGTGTTTGGCAGAGGAAATTTCAAAGCAATGTAGTCTTGACAATGTGATATGGCTACTTTTTAGTTGTCTGCAGAGTTATAAAAAAGAGTTAAGAATTAAGCAGGAAGAAGCAAAAACTGTAAGATCTAATGATGAAAAATGCAATGGCAAATTTAAAGAGTTGAACCAGGAAGAAGCAGAGTAAAAAATGGCTGTTAAAGAGATTAGCTCCATTAGTAAATCAAAGCTTGCTCTCAATTTGAATAATAGGAGAGGCTCTACCTGGAGGGCAATAACCTCAGAGAAGGCTCCCACCCATAACAAATCCTTTCAGCAGACAAGAACTAAAGGGTGGAGTTCCAAAGCAAGAGTTGGTTTCTCTTACAGAGCAACTGCCCAGGAGTGAAAGAGATGGTCGGCATAGAGAAGCAGAATCAGCTGTGATTCAAGGGGGTCAGTCTTGGCAAAGTTGTCTGCGTGGTTCTGGTTTTAGAGGCAAGGATGCAATAGGGAGGAGATCATGGAGTCCTTCTCCAAGATTTCAAAAATTGGCAGAATCCAGGCATCATGAGGCAAGAAGCCTGCAGTTTAAAGGCCCAAGAAGGGCAGTTTGTGCTGTAGAGTTAAAGCCTGGTTTTCCATTGAGAAGTAAAGACGTTAGAGATGCCAGAGACAACGTGGGACACCTGCCAAGAAGAGCTGTATACCCTGGGAGGAGTCAGCCCAAGAGAGTGATGTGTTCTTCTCAAAGCTGCATTGGAGGGGTGGGACCAAAGCCCTTTGGAATTTAGATGATTTCAAGGAGAGGCTCACTTGTTGAACTTGGAGCTACAAGATTTAGAGTTTGTCCTGCTGGTTTTCTGTCTTGTTATGGACTGATCTTTCCTGGATATGCCCCCATTCCTTCCTTTTGGAATGGGAATGTTTATTCTGTGCCACTGTATGTTGGAAGTATGTAACTTGTGTTTTGATTTTACAGGCGGCTTTGAACTTTGGACTTTTGGACTGTGTTGGGACTACTGATATAGTCTATGAAAACTTTTAAAGTTGGACTGAGTATAGTTTGCATAATGAAGTGGCAATGAGCCTGTGGGGGCCGGGGTGGAGTGTTATGGTTTGAAATGTGTCCCCCACACTCTCATGTGTTTGGCAAGGTCATGGTACCTTGAAAGGTAGAGCCTTGCTGGAGGAAAGCAGTCTCAAGGGGTGGGCCTTGAGGTAGATTAGTCCTACTCTACCTCCAGGAGAAGTCTGCTTTTGTAGCAAGCATTCTGAAGCTCTCAGCTTCCAAGATGTCTGCAGTAACTTAGCCTCTTCCATCTTTGGCCAGCCAGCCATGCCGCCTCCACCATGACAAACTGTGCCTCCCCTCTGGAACCTTAAACTGAATAAACCTTCCTTTCTCCCTTAAGTTGATTGACTTCGAGTGTTCTCTCACAGCAATAGCTATAACTGTTACACATTGTGACAGGACCTCTCACTAAACCTGGAACTATGGTTTTTCAACCAGGCAGTCATCCAGCAAGTCCCACCAATCCTTCTCTGCTGGGGTTACAGATATGTGTGGCTATGCCCAACTTTTTTTTTCTGGGTGTCAGGGATTAGAACTTAGGTCCTCATGGTTGCTCAACAAGTCATCTTATCCACTAAGCCATCTTCCCAGCAGTGATTTATTTAAAATGAGTATTTGACAAAGTACTAGAGCATAACAAAGTTACTTTAAATTTTTGAAGATATGAAAAGTTCAAAAGTTAGTAGCAATCTCTTATTGCTACTCCTAATAGTTTAAAAACAAGCTAGTAACCGAAATATGCTAATTAAATTGAAAAAAATCAGTCAATAAAGACTTGAGTCACTGACACATGCATAGTATTACACTGAGTATTAAGACCCTATGAAAGATTTAAAAGCATGACTGACAATCCCAGCCTTCCAGAAACTTCTAAGCAATGATTCCTTGTATTATACTTTCTACTTTTCCACTCCATGTCTAATGTTGGGATGTTTGGAAATGTCTAAAAATGAACACCTTCCTTCTGCCTTTCATCCGGTGAAAGACACAGTTAACCCAATTTTCTTGGCTCTCCAACGGGATAATTTTGAAGTTTTATATCATTTTCCAGAGTTGTCCTGTGGGGCCAGGCATGGGCAGTGGTTGCTGGCTTGATTCCACACCTTTATTGGCTGCCTTCCCTTCTTTTGTTTTGTTTCTCCACCTGCATCCCGTACATAAACTATCTGCAGTAAAATCCTTGTCTCAAACTCTGCATGGCATTTCCTTGGGTGGCAAGTGTTCTTACTTAGTCATAGTTCTTAGTTCATTCTTAGCCATAATCGCTGGGCACATGATTCAAGTAAAGTGGTTGTTTAATCTGAGAGGAGCTTTTCTGTCTTATGAAATAGTGTCTAGGGGCTGGAGAGGTGGCTCAGGGGTTAAGCCTCTGCCTTGCAGGCGGAAGGTCCTGAGTTCAGATCCTAGACCCCATGTATAGACGACAGGTGGAAACGAAGGTAGGAAGGTAGCCTGCGTTTCTGATCCTGGTAGGGTGGAGCCTGTGAATCCCAGGACAGGGTAAACAGAGGAGGAGGAGGAGGCGTCCATGGTGGTTCCCGAATTCATCCATGGTTCTACACATGCACACACACACACACACACACACACACACACACACACACACACACACACGCACAATTGAATAAATAAAAAAAAAAAAGAAATAGTGTCTAGCACAAAGTGGGAGCCTAGCCTTGGTGGAATCAATTCATAGAACGTCTTTGCTACCAGCCTCAGCAGGTGATCCATCAGCCATAAGTGAAAAAATGTATGCAACCCCGTGGTACTCACATATGATAGCAGTTGAACGTGTGGAGTCTGGAGCCAGGGTGCTTGAAGGGCTGTGTGTGGTAGCAGTTCTATTCCCACCCTCCTACACTGTTCATCACAGAAAAGAGGCATCCTCAGAAAGCCTTTCCCAAGGTCACTTGTCCAATGATTTCCAGGCCACTTATGCTGGTGGGAGGTTCAAAGGGAAGCCAGAGGGCACCTCCTTTTCTGGCTCCAGCAGTCTCAGCAGCACTGTGCTCTCCTCCCAGGCTCTAGGCAGGCAGAGATTGAGTGAAGGCTGCAGACTGCCTGCCCAGCAGCCACTAGCCACAGTCTAGTAGTTCCATAGTTACGTACTAGCAACCTCAGAACACATTTGTGGGTGTTGCATAACACTGTTTCCTTTTGGCTTTTCTAGGGCTAGGATGGCAGCTATCATTTCTAAGTCTTAATATTAATAAATAAATGTCACTTCTGAATAACACCGCTTTTCCCTGTCTTCCCCTCAGCTCTCTCAGTACATTTGTAATGATTACATCAGTAATCGGGTTACAGTAGTCTCTCTGAAATGGTCAGAGTGATTTGTTTTCCTAGTTGAGTCATGACTAACACCGTGATCTTGACCAAGTGCTTGCTTGCTGCCTCAGTTTACTTCTATAAAACAATGGTATTCACATTACACTTATCTGATTGGCATTTTTATAAGGCTTAAGTGAGCTAATAATATAATATCATATTATATACTATAATTGTGTTTTAAAAAGTACTAAACAAATGCTATCTTGCTAAATAAATGATATTGTAGTAAATTTATGTAGACTGAGCTAGTTTATGAAGTCTGTCTCTCCCAGTACAATTTGTCATTTTTGCAACTGGCTTTATCCACACTGTCAGTTAGTTAGCTGTGTGCTGTTAGTTAGCATGTGTGCTGTGTGCCTCTGCCTTTTGTATTTCTTTCCTTCTAAGTCTGTATGTATGTGTGGTTCCCAGTGTCTTCCTTCTCACTTTTGGCATGATTTGGATATTTTTGAGGCTCTGTGGGTTCCAGCTTGCTGTTGTTGCATGTTGCTGCATACAAGTGCATGCTCTCTCCACATTATCTACCTATCCCCCTCCCTCCCCCCTCCCCTGCCCCAGGCAGCTCTGTGATTGAACCGAGGGCCTCTTGCATTTGAGGCAAGTGCTCTTCCACTGAGAAACTGCTCTAAACCTCATGTTCTCTTTTGAGACAAGATCTCCCCCTGCATTTGGTGATAACTAAGTGATCGGCCAGTGAATTCTGGGATCTGCCTGTGCCATTTCTGATCCCCAGCACTGGGTTATGTAGCATAGCAGGTGACCCACATTCCAAAACAGTGTGTGCTAGACTCTGAAAACAACCCCGAGCTCTCCAGCATGGGATGTTTGGCCTTGAAGAGAAGAGAGGCTTGAGAACTAGAGATTCTTTTGAGTAAACCTTGTCCATATCACTTAAAGGTTGTTTGGAATTACTTCACTAGCTTTTGCTTTTGGGTTTTAAGAATATATTTTATTTTGATACTGGAAGCTGACGAGGCTATCATACATGTGAGGTAAGCGCTCTATCTCTGCACTCATTATATATGCCCAGCCTTAGATTTGTTTTTGGTATGGTATTCAGGAGTTTTTGATTCTAGGGTTAAAGATTCTGTTTCCAAGATCTTTGAAACATGGTGCCTCTACAAACCCTACAAAAAGAAAAAAAAAAAAAAAAAAACTAAAAAAACCAAACAAATGTAGGAGTGAGATAGGAATAGAGGTTACTGAACAGACAGAATTTTGCTGCATCTAAGCCTAAGCAAGGATTGAATCATTGTTTAGAAAAGAGTTTATAGGAATTCCTAAGTGATTTTTGATGCTTTCAACAAAGGTCACTAATTTTTATCATTCTTTAAAAATTTGAGGAGTCCTACTAAACAGAGAGCACTTACTTTATTGTTATTATTTTGAGACAGGGTCTTTGGTT
Source organism: Typhlomys cinereus (assembly GCA_023101885.1). Lineage (NCBI taxonomy): Eukaryota > Metazoa > Chordata > Mammalia > Rodentia > Platacanthomyidae > Typhlomys > Typhlomys cinereus. The sequence continues at coordinate 3,755,817 of JALPQD010000148.1, read as the reverse complement.
TATGTAGTCCAAGCTGGCTGGAGCTTACTATGTATCCCTGATCGACATTGAACACAACATCCTCTTTTTTGTGACCCCCGTTGGGGTTAATAACATTCATTAATCAATTTAATTTTCAACTATGCATAGGTAGAATTCCAGGACAATCTAAAACAATACATCTGAAAATTTAATAATTTGTGCATATATTTATAAATACATCCTAACTACAAATACAGCAATAAAACAAGAAGACAATTAATAATAAATGAAAGTAAGGGAGTGGAATGTTTCTGTTTGTAGGGGTATCATTATTACAAATAAAGCTGCTTTGGAAACCTGCATTTGAGTCTTCTTGCAACACTGATTTATATTTCTCTTGTGTAGATGCCTAGGAGTACTTAATTTCAGAACCTGAAATTCTAAGGTACCTACACCATGTTACATCCTCACTGGTTATGTCAGGGCCCAGTATCTCCACTTCTTTACTAATACTTCTAGTACCTCTCTTTTTTTGTTATCTTAGTGGAAGTAATATTTATTGGGATTTACTATGCATTTTTCTAGTGACTAATGATGTGAAACACATTTTTGCACTTAGTAACCATTCCTCACTAGACTTTTTCACATAGATTAAAACCTGATATGTTAATATACAGGGCATAAATTTTTTTGTACATGCACATATCTACCAAATAAGTTTCTATACCTATGGTAATTAGTGCTCCAAGCAGAGTGTAAGAAGCTTGGCTTATTACAGTGTAATGAAAATTAGGGTACTACTTTCTGAATAATGAAAGGCCTTTATAACATTTTTATCCCTTGTATTCTTTTGCTATTGTTGTCATAACTCTGCTTTCACAGTATAAAATCCAAAAGACATTATTTATTACTTTATGTGTGTGTGTATGTTTTATATGTACCAGGGGGCACATGAGTGTGGTGTGCCTGTAGAGGCCCAAGGGTGACAGGCTCCGCCTGGAAATTACAGATGGCCACCACTTCCTCTGGCATTTTTACATAGGATCTGAAGATGTTTGCATTTTAGGCAAAGACTTAACCTTTGAACCATCTTCCTAGCCCTATTTACTACTAACATTTATAGACAGGAATACTCTTAAATTTAAATTTATGTAATCACCCTTGTTTTTGCTTTTCTCTCTGGTGACTTAACATCATTTTCTTTAAGCAGGGCTGTTGCCAAAGAATTTTCCGCTTGTTTGACTGTTTTTAACACTAGTGTATTAAGATGTACTCATGGTATTTTGTATTGAGAGGATTTGACCTTTGCTGTGTGCATTAGCGTCTTATCTCTGTGACAGAAGACCAAGAAGGGGGAAAGACTGGTCCACTGCTTTGATCCTGAAGTGAAGCAGGGTATCAAGGCATTGAGAATGTGCACACCATCTGACCACGTGAGCAGAGAAAAATCCAGAACTGAAGGGCATCCTCCACCCAGCCGCACAGTGCCTATTTCTTCCAACTAGGCCCTGTAGCCTTTCATTTCTGTCACTTCAGTGGTCCAATTATATCTGTACATTGATCAACTGATGAATGAAATCACAGTTCTCACAATCCAGTCATTCCACCAGAAACTCTGCCTTTGAACATGCTGTATGGGGACCATGCATTGGGCGCCTTCATTACATGAAAATTGGGAGACATTTCAGATTCAAACCATGAAGTTGCATCGGGTAGAATCGCTTCCACAATCCAGTAAAAGTCTACACTTTCAGTTGCAGTTTTAGTTGACAAGGATGACTCCTCAGGCACTGTCCCATGGGCTCTTCACTGAAAGTTTGGCCATCATACTTCCATAGCCTTTGAGACCATGAAAAATTTCTATTCTTTAAAGGTTTTGAATTTGTGCTTCAAAATATGACAAGTATCTTCTCAAAAAGACAATCATGTTTATTGTAGACTTGTCCCTTGAACTAAACTTTTGTTCATTAAATGCATGAAAGCCTGAAAGCTTTCACATTATCTTTTGGACACACTTTCAAGCCATCTATTCCATCTAATACTCCAGCCAACCTGTGGATATAGGTCACTATGAACACTTCAAAGTGCGTAGCTTGGACTGATTGTGTTAATCCCACATAACTGTCATATACTTGTTCTTTTTTTTTCTGTCCCTTCTCCTACTTCAGCTTGTTTTCTCTTAAAGACTGTCTAAAAAACCAGGTTTTCAGGAATGAGTGAATTTTTAAATGGAATTTTAATATATCTTAATTCACAATCTTGTTTTCCTAGGAATTTTTCACTGGAAATGTTAGCAAAGTGATAGTTTTTCATTTTTTAATTTGCATTTTCGTTCTTCAAAAATATACTGTTGAAATTTATCAGTAATTTGAATTTCTGCAGAATACAGTTTGGCCACAGAGTCATGATCAGCCCACAACTGAATGTGCCTGATTGATAACAGTTCAGTACACTTATCTTTCTCTCTTGAAACAATGTCAAAACATTAAACTTCGGTCCAAGATTTATCTTTGAGAAATTGGGAACAAAGTGATGGCTTCATTTTTCCCATTAACTATGTAACTTAAGAAAATAACATTCTTTAAAAAATTTTTTATTATTTATTCAATTGTGTGTGTGCACGCATGTATGCGTGTGTGTGTGTGTGTGTGTGTGTGTGTAGAACCACAGTCGAATTCGGGAACCACCATGGACTGCCTCCACCTGCTCCTTGTTTACTCTGCCCTCTGCCCCAGGATTCACAGGCTCCACCCTACCAGGACTAGAAACTCAGGCTGCCCTTGCTTCTGCCTGGCATCTATACGTGGGGTCTAGGATTCAAACTCAGGACCTTCCGCCTCCAAGGCAGAGGCTTAATCCCTGAGCCACCTTTCCAGCCCCAACATTAACTTTTATAACTTAGAATTTTAGTGAACTCTGAGTAATAAATAATTATTGAGAATTCATTATTACTGCTCTGCAGTAGACAGGCTTATAAATATGTCCATGCTATTCTCTTTCTATTGTTATTTCCAGTCTGGTTCAATGGTAACAAATTATGGAGAGTCCAGATTTTCAGGAAAATTTCTGACTACATAATAGGAATCAAAGCAGTTAATGTCACATAATAGAAGTTGCAGCAAGTAACATACTATTTTGCAAAAACTTAAAGCTCACTGTTGCAGAAAAAACTTATCAACAGATAACTATTTATAGGCAGATATCGGATAGGACTATTTCAGACAATTTGTTCTTAACTCACAATTAGTTTATTTATTGCTAACAACATTCTGCAATTCATAAGATGCTTGAACTGGGGTGAAGTTTGGCAAATAAAATGGAATGATAACTTGAAGGAAAATATGTATTTATATCATTTAAATGGGGCTGGAGATGTAGCCCAGTGAACAGAACGCTTCCTAAGCTGGTCCAGGCTGCATGAACACTTGCCTGCAATGGCAGTACTTGAGAGGTCCAGCAAGGAGGATCGTTCAAAATTATCCTTGACTATCTAGAAAGTCAGAAACCAGCCTGGACTATATGAGACTGTCTCAAAAAAGAGATTAATGAAAGAATGATATAAGGAAATATGTAATCTAAAATTTAGTGTACATCCTATCAGCTCTTACTTTAAAAAATACTATTAAAGAGGATTTAAAGCCAATTAAAGATTAAAACTTAAAGATTTTTTTTTTTTTGTGTATGTGCATATACCTGTGCTTCAAGGTAAAGCCCAGAAGAGATATTGGGTGTCCTGCTCTATCACTCTGCCTATTCCCTTCAAAGTCTCTCACTGAACTTGGAGCTAGGTTGGAACCAGCAAGCCCCAATGATCGTCTCTAGCCCTCCACAGCACTGGGATTACAGGTGCAAACCAGGTGGGAACAGCAGAGGCCTGTGATCCCAGCCCTGGGAGGCAGAGCCTGGGACTCTCCAGAGAAGACAATAAGGAAGATGATTCCTGAAGCCATCCTTAGGGGCCTTCACAGACACTCACACTCAAGTTCTCTCTTGTACATATATGCCTGCACACACAAGTACACCACCATTTATATTCAGCATACACATGTGTATGCATGGTTAGTTTTCTGCTTAGGTCTTCAAAAGACAGATTTCTGAAATTGGTCCGCTTCTGTATCACGTGGGCTTTGGAGGATGGCTCCCAGGTTACCAGGTACACTTAATATTTCATCATCTTTTAAAAAGGTGCATTGCTTTAATATAGATGGGAAATTGATTTTAACAAATGTAAAGTTAACGTTCTTGAGAAAACATGGCTTTAAAGTTGCTTTAGAAATATCTATTTCCCCATTTGGACGCTGGGGTGCATATACGTGTGTAGGCCTGTGACTGATATTATGAATCATACTAATAGTTTTTCTACTGTATTCTTTTGTTACAGGGCTTCTGATCAAATCCAGAGTTGATATAGGGGTACTCTGGCTAGGAAGCTTGCTCTGGGGATCTCTGGGGATTTCCAGTCTTCACCATCTAAGGATAAAGTAACAGGTGGGTTATTATACCCACTGGGCATTTTACATGAGATTGAACTCTGGTCCTGTTGGTTGGGTGGAAAGTGTTTTAGCCACTGAGCCATGAGTCATATCCCTAGCTCCAGCATTGCTTTTTATGGGATATTTGAATGCTTAGTGTTATAGGTGTCAACTTAACACTTGAGGGGTTGAGCTCTGGGCACATTTGTAGAGAATTAGTGGTTCAGTTAGGCCCAGAGCAAACCTGCAGATTGTCTAGCTGATGGGTCAGGCCCAGCCTATGGTGGTAGGATTAGGCCCTAAATAGATAAATAAAATACTGTGAGCTGATTGAGAAAGTCAACATCCTTTTGTACACTTGGCCAGACATGCTGGTCTGGCAAGTAGGGATCATCCCTCTCTGTCATTATGTAGAGATAGTATGGCCAGTTCCCTCCGCCCTGGTGTTGCTGTGTGCTCTCCCATCAAGCTGGACTGAGAACTGTGACTGGACTGTCGTAAGGAAAATAAATCCCTTGTTCCCTTAAGTCATTTGATGGTCATTTATCAGCAACCATGCAGGTGAACTGCAATACCTAATATTCATGCTAGAGTGAACCTGGCTGTTTTTGTTGTTTTATCCATATGTTCAGAACTTCAAGAATGTTCTCTTTTCTACCAAATTTTTTCTCTTTGTCCCTGACATAAATAGTTTTCTGGAGGCTGATGAGATGGCTCGGAAGGCAAAGACGCCTGCACACAAGCCTGGCATCCTGAATGCCCTTCCATATGGTGGTGGAAAGAGAACCTATTTCCAGACGTTGTCTTCTGACAGCCACATGTGTGCCTGCTCTAAAATCAATAAAATAAAAAACAAATGACATTCTGTTACCAGCACATTTCTAGATCTCAGGCAAAGCTATTTCATTGATTACTTCTGTAGGAAGTACGGTGTAAAACTTTGGCAGCAATAATAGTATTAAATATAGAAATCTGTCTTTCCCTGTGCTGTTGTAGCTATCGTTTGATTTCCATGTCTTATGTCTGTGTCCAAATCTCTTGTGTCTAAAGGTCATACCAAAGTCTTAGCTTATTACACTATGAGTTTGATTCCAACTATAATGATCTTGCAAAGTTCTAGGGGCTTGGACAAGGTTTGAAGGGGAGATGTAATTCAGTTCTTAGCATTTAAGTGAACCTAGCTTGCTTATAGTTCTTCATCTAACAACTGTACAACAAATGTGTTAGTATAGAACATGGCCTTCAGTTAGTAGTCATGAATATGAATAAATCCAGTAGTTGCTAAATAGTGACATCATAAGTGCTTTCTGAAACTATTAGACAATGTAAATTCCCTGAATAAAGCAAAAGTTCAATGTAACTGACAAATGAGAAATTGTGCATATGCATAAATAAGCAACTAACACAAAAGCTATTTTTCTCTCATTTTACTGGTTCCTTTGCTTATAGGAGAAAGACTAAATTTCATTGTAGGGGGCCAAATATCACTCTTGTTACATGCTTTAACTGAACTCCTGACATTCATCCTAATTTGGTCTCTCAGAGGCCTTTCTGCCTTAGCCCCTTTTTCTTTGCTTAATAAATATTTTGAGTATGTGAATAACACTTTCATACACTTTCCCTGCTTCCCCACATAGTACTAGGCAACTTTACTATGCTGTAATCTATTTTCTGACAGTAGAGGGATTCCATTGCTGAACTCAATGCTTGGTATATTTAATTAACAGTTCTTGAAGGATTGCCTACTTTTATATAACACAAGCACAGTCTATTTCTATGCCAATAGTTGTCTTCTAAAAGTAATAACCAGTAATATATTTAAAGACACGATTTAAAAGTATAATAACATATCAGTGATTGCATCTCTTTGGCCACTTAAATAATGTAGTTTGGTTAACCGAGATTTTCATGTGTTTTTACAACGTTTCAGATGATCACAAAAGGTTATAAACTAAGGATCATGCTTAATAAAACTCTGGGAAAAAGAAAATACAAGCTGTTCTTTCTTTTTTGAAGAACACTCACTTTATTTGCTTTCCACAGGTAGAGCATAGATAGCACACGCATCACCCACACACATGCTGCACGTGCTCTACATCCATTCATGACTCTGAGCAACCATCATCCAAGTGCAAAGAAAAACAAGGCATGAAGTCTGGTTTTTAATGATTAAATCAGGGCAAAGAACAGCCGCTCGAAAATACTTACCCTAGACAAACCAGAGAGGAGCGCAGCGGACCCAAGCCTACTGAAAGGGAAAGAGAATATTTATTTTTGGAAAGAATACTCAAACTGAGGTTTTGGGTACTGTAGGTGCCTGGCCTGTAGGCAACGGGAAGGGGCAGCACCCAGCACCAGCAGAGCGGGACCGCGCGCCGCCGTCCTCTCCGGGTTGGGTGCTGCATCTCGCCGTGCTCCCGAGGCGCGGAGCCCCATCCTCCGAGGGGTGTGTGCGTGTATGGGGGGCAGCGCACTGTCCTCCCGGGCCCAGGCGCTGCATCGCCGTTTTCTGGGGTGCAGCGCACCATCCTCTGGAGGCAGCGCCACTGTCCCCCCCCCTACTCCAGGGGGCGGGTTGCACTGTCCTTCCGCGGCAGCGTCGCCGAGCCCCGCATCCCCGGGCGCCGCCTCGCTGTCCTCTGGGGAGGGTGCAGCGCACGATTTTTCCGAGGCAGCGCCCCCGTCTCCCCTGTCCTGCCTCGGGGCGCCGCCTCGGTGTCCTCTCCCCGGGAGCGGGAGTGCAGCGCCCCGTCTTTCCGAGGCAGCGCCCCCGTCTTCCCTGTGCTGCCCCGGGGCGCCGCCGACATCTTCCCCGGCTCCGCGCCGCCGGGAACCAGCGGGTGGAGGCGCACGCGCCGCCGAAGCGGGTGCACCGCGGGCCAACGAGGCCCCGGCGGCTCACAACGGGCCGCCCGGGAGGCCTGGGGCTGCGCGCGGGGCGACACGTAAACCCCGCTTTCCTGAGGCCTCCGGCCGGGCCCGCCGCGGCTCCTGAGAGCCGAACAGGCCACCGCCATAGCTGCACTGGGGCCCGCGGCGGCCGCCTCGGCTTCAGTTTGAAATCTGGCGGGGTACTTCCTCTCGGGCTGGCCACGCCCCCTCGTGTTCGTCCCTAGCGAATCAGCGTCAGGCCCGCCATTTTTCAAACCCTTTGCGTGCCGCCAATCAGGTTCGAGCAGTACATTCCTCTCCAGACCGGTTCCAACGGGTCTGGGAGTTAACGACCTGGGAGACCCACCGAACCTGCTAGGCTGGCGCTAGGGGGCCGACCCCGGCGTGATCCTGACCAATAGGAAGATCTGCTGGCGAGAGGGCGGAGCCTCTCTCGGTTTGAATCATCGTCGGAGCCAATCGGAGAGTCGAGGCGTGGCCTGCGCCCGGGCTCGTCAAGTTGCCGTGGCGCGGAGAAGTCTGCAAAACAAGAGGCTGCGGATTGCGTTAGCGGTAAACCAGTTCACGCCGGAGCCGGGGCCGGAGGACGCGTCTCGGACGGACGGACGGAGGAGAAGCTCGCGCCAGGTAGCGGGGAGCGGAGGGCCGCGGGCCTCGTCTGCGGGCCCGGCGCGGGGGCTCCGGGGCATCCGCCGGCCGGCGGCGTTGCGGGCCGGGACCGGGCCGGCGGGTCGGGCGGCTGCCGGGTGTGCGCCGCGGGGGTTGCTCTAACGTGGGGGCGCGCGGCGAGCGGAAGCCGCCGGCTTTCCCGTCCGGAGCGGGCGGCGGGGCGCGGGGCGGCCTCGGGGCGCGCGGGTCCGGAAGCCGCGGGTTTTCCTGTCGCGAGGGGGTCGGGGGGTGCGCGGGGCTGCTTCGGGCGGAGGGTGGAACGCGGCGGGGCCGGGCGCGGGGCGGCTTGGGTCAGGAGTCGGGGCGCGGGGAGCGCGGCGGGAGGCTTGGGTCAGGAGTCGGGGCGCGGGGCGGGGCGGCTTGGGTCAGGAGTCGGGTTTCGGGGGGCGCTGCGGAGCGGCTTGGGTCAGGAGTCGGGGTTCAGGGGGCGCGGCGGGGCGGCTTGGGTCAGGAGTCGGGGCGCGGGGGGCGCGGCGGGAGGTCCGCGGTCGGGAGCGGAGGGGGAGGGGTGCGGCTCGTGGGGGGCGGGCACGGGCCGCCTCGGGCGGAGGGCGGGGCGCGCGGGTTCCGGCGCGGGGGGGGGGGGGGCGCGGCGGGGGCGGCCCCGGGGCGCCCGGGTTCCAGCGGGTTTGGGCGGGAAGCCGCCGCCCGCCCGCCGAGCCGCCGCCGTGTCGCCCCCAGGTGCCGCCGCGCCGCCAGCATGGGCAAGGGAGACCCCAACAAGCCGCGGGGCAAGATGTCCTCGTACGCCTTCTTCGTGCAGACGTGCCGCGAGGAGCACAAGAAGAAGCACCCCGACTCCTCCGTCAACTTCGCCGAGTTCTCCAAGAAGTGCTCGGAGAGATGGAAGGTGAGGCGCGGCACTGAGGTGGGGGAGGCGCACTCGCGGGGTGGGGCGGGGGCGCCCGCGGGCGGCCCCCACCCTTCTGCTCCCGCACGGCCTCGACTCCGTGGTTCTTGTCCGTCTCGTGGCCACAGACCATGTCTGCCAAGGAAAAGTCCAAGTTCGAAGACATGGCCAAGAGCGACAAAGCCCGCTATGACCGGGAGATGAAGAATTACGTTCCTCCCAAAGGTGATAAGAAAGGCAAGAAAAAGGACCCCAATGCTCCGAAACGACCTCCGTAAGTTAAAGATGAGCCAGCGGCCTCTGGGACCCCTCTCTCTCTCTCTCTCTCTCTCTCTCTGTCTCTGTCTCTCTGTCTCTGTCTCTCTGTCTCTGTCTCTGTCTCTCTGTCTCTGTCTCTCTCTCTCTGCGCTTTTAACGCCTGCTTCCTTTCAGATCTGCCTTCTTCCTGTTTTGCTCGGAACATCGCCCAAAGATCAAAAGTGAGCACCCAGGCCTGTCCATTGGGGATACTGCAAAGAAGCTGGGCGAGATGTGGTCTGAGCAGTCTGCCAAAGACAAGCAGCCCTATGAACAGAAAGCAGCCAAGCTAAAGGAGAAGTACGAGAAGGTATGCCGCCTCCTTAAGCTGGTTAGAACTGAGCTCTAAAATGAAGGCGATACTGTCTGAAGTGCTTGGGTAACAGGTAGGCAGCCTTGTATTTATTACTGATTGTCAGTGAGGAAAAGAGCCACTGGAACCACGTTTAAGTCACACTCTAGCCAAAGCTAATCAAAACTGGTTTATAGTCATAGATTCCTTCAGCATATCTGCCTGAAATAACAAGTTTTGGGTTTTAGAAAATAAGGCCAAATGTTTGAAAGTATTTACAAAAAATGTAAAGTAGAAATAAAGGTGAGATATATGAGGAGTACCAATAAAAGACCTCCTGATATGGAATGCAGTGCTTGTTGTTTTATATAGTTAGCTTTCTGAAGTTTTTTTAAAGAACAGATGTCCTCGAGCTCAGGTAGATTGTCTTAGTCAGCTGTGAGGGCCGTTGGTCAATTTTTGGTTGTTTACAAGTAAGTGGTTTTTCAACTTGAGTAATGACAACGGATGCTGATGTCGTTCTGACATTTCAGGATATTGCTGCATACCGTGCCAAGGGCAAAAGTGAAGCAGGTAAGAAGGGCCCTGGTAGGCCTACTGGCTCCAAGAAGAAGAATGAACCGGAAGATGAGGAGGATGAAGAGGAGGAGGAAGAGGAAGATGATGAGGAAGAGGAGGAGGAAGATGAAGAATAAGTGGCTGTCCTGTAACTGTGTGTGGAATGTGTGTGCTCAGGCAATTGTGTTGCTAAGAATGTGAAATTCAAGTGCAGCTCAACATTAGTTTCAGTATAAAAACTGTACAGATTTTTGTATAGCTGATGAGATACTTTGTAGAGGAAAATACTTTTTTAAAAAAATGCAGGTTGTAGCTTTTTTGAGGAGCTACTACATACAGTTAGATTTTAAAGCTTTTGATGTTGAATGTTCCTAAATATTTAATGGTTTCTTTAATTTCTTGTGTATGGTAGCACAGCAAACTTCATAGGAAAGAATTTGTATTACTAGTAAGATTTGGGTTTTTTTAGGATGTTGCATTTTGTTTTTTAAAAAAATTTGTAATAAAATTATGTATATTACTTGTATCGTGTTTGTCTCAATACACTTAAATTTTTTCCTTTAGAAAACAAATTGGGGCCATGATATATATTTTTTTAACACAATGATTAAGTTTTGTGGTTGCCATTTTGATTCATTAACTGATCTTAATTTTGGTGGGAGGAAGGAAAACATTTTGTGCCAAATTTAAAACATTACTATCAAGGTTAGTTATTCTCTTAGGGTGTATTGGTAAACTCCCAGAGTAAAGTTTTGAATCATGTTTTTCCTTACGCTTTAGAATTTTGAGTATCAAACCTATGAAAAAGGATTTGAAATAATTGCAGTGTCTCAATCATTAAAGGAACCCTAGGGTTTGCTTTTTAAGGAGAGCCATTTGTGAATATTCCCTTGAGCCAATGACTTAGGATAATCCTTTTTAAGAATTTGTGGTTACTGGTGAAGCCAACCACCTATGTAGATTAAATGTTAACAAGTGAATCTTCATAACTTCATATAAGGTTAAATTTTGAAATGGAAGTCATTCTAAGCAAGTCATGGGAGCCTTGACTTTTCTGCTATATTTGAAATAAATGGTAGGATTATTTCATTTTTGTTAAATATTTGGTGTTAGCTTAACAGAATAGACTTAAGTTTAAATTTAATGATTTGAGAATTTGGGGCTTTCACTGACCATAAAACCCAGTGTTTTCTTGGTCTTAGTTTTGATTTAGATTCCTGGGCATGGGGTCCTCCAGAACCCTTATGGGTTCATGTTTTTCCTAATGTATTGGGCATATTGGTTCACAGACTAAAAGTGTGCATGCTCTTTAAAATTTCAGTGTCTAATGCATAGAAAAGACAGTCTCTACCATTAAAATAGTGTCCCTTTAAAGTTTCCAAATCAGACTTAGTCCTGTTAGGTTACTTGTCACCTATCTTTGGGAATATGGTTCTCTGTTGTACTTCTAAGATTCTAATCTGGAATGCCATTGTTTAAACAGCTGCTGATCAGGATTTGGAATGGCTCATTTCTTGGTGTCTAAAGTGTAAAGTCTTAAATGCAAGTTACATGATTAGGTTATGTCCATGAGTTCAAGACAAGATAGGCTCTATCCCAGGCCAGCCACTATTTGCAGGTGTGTTTGTAAGAACCTTGAAATTGAAGGTAGGTTGTATTAGGCTGGGTGTTAGAGGCATGTACCTGTAATCTTAATACATTAGGTGGAGGCAGGAAAATGGAATTAGGGGGTAGCACAGGCTACCCATATAATGAGAAGTTATCTTGAAAATAGTTTATACCTTAATGGTATAAAATTAGGTTTTACAATAACTAGGCATATCCTCGTACTGTCCAGCTAGCCTGTCTCTGACTTTAATGATGGTCCCATGATGCAATTCTTAAGATGCAAGCACAATCACATGCTCACACATACTGCACAAATGGTAAGCCTTACATACTAACCTTGTCATTTAAAGTTTTTGACAGCTGGTATGTACATCTGGGTAATATCCCATTTAATAGATCATAATTTAGCCAGTTCATAATTACTTGCCCTCTTCTATCATTGCTAAGAACAGCATTGCAGTTAATACTCTTGTATGTAATTTTATGCACAGGAAAGCTTTAAACAGCTGGGCTAAAAGACATGTACAATTTCCTAATTGCAGTGGTCTAAACCTGAACTGTTTTTTGATTATTTTTGGGAAGTGCTGGGGATTGAACACAAAGGTTTTGTCCTTTTTGTGCCAATCGAATATATCTTAGAAACTTGATGCTTTATTAACTGAAGTCTGTTAGAACTCTGTAGAATCTGTATAGCATTTACTCTGGTAATGAGTCAGTATATAGATGTACATTTGTGGATGCGCTAGTTCTTTCATGGCTTTGGAAGGAAGCCTTTCCCAGCCAGACACTAAAAATTAGAAAAAAAACTGACAAACCAAAAAACCATTTAATCATCTTAGAATATATTTTGGTACAAGGACTGAGATAAAGGCTTAAATTTACTGCTAATGTTAGCTACTACTTTTGGTCTTTATAAAATAAGAACACTAGGTTAGATCCTAAAGTACCTTGAATCTCAAAATGTCCAAGTAGATTGGGTCAGTGAGATAGTAGGCCTTTAAAATACTTTGATGCATCATTTGCTATAAACAGTAAATCTAAGCTGTAAGCTATATAGTAGAACCTATCTTAAATCCAAATAAAACTTACAAACTTTTTACAAAGCAGTAATTTTATTTCTTAGGGAATAGAAAAAGGGGGAAAGAGTTAAGCCTATACATAAGATTTAGTCTTTAAAAAAATTAATCTAGAAATGAAACATTTCTGGATTAATTCTCCATGAGACTCTGTATAGATGACAGGAAGTCTGAAGTATAGAGGGATCTGGGAAAGTGTTGGCTGGGTTGCGTGAGGGGCCTGTAGGACAGCACTATTTTTATTCAGTTTTGTTGGGTTGAAATATGAGTGTTGAATTTCTACACCTCCCAGGTTTTCAGGTAGAGTCAGAAATATCTAAAAAACGTGAACTATGAATTTGGTAATACTGGTAATAAAGTCACATTGAAGTCAAAGAAAATAACCGTAGGTAAGTATCTGCCTGACAGTCACCAGTTTGCCATTTGACAGTGTTCTTTAGCTGCAGTGAAGGTAAGTAGGAGGACTCTTGAGGCTTCAGGATCTCCTAGGCTTTGATATCTGGTGAGCTTTGTGCTTGATGTTACCACAGCTGTATAGTAATGAGCACAATTAGACTTTCACATTACAAAGGCACATTCAAGTGACATGCATTTCAAACTAAGTTAAAGAACTGAAAAAGATCTGTATGTCACCTGATCCAGTCTCCTTCACTAAGACATAGGAGTTACTTCCAACTGTTTTAGGTCACTAAAAATAAGTACTACCATTCATTCAAGTGTGTGAAAGAAATGGAGCTCAATTGGAAAAAACTCTTGATTTGGTAATAGACAAGTCATGGAGTCTCTGTTTCGTCAGTGGAATTTTAATCCAGGTGTGGTAGCACATGCCTATAATCTCGGGAATTGGAGGCAGGAGGATCAGAAGTTTAGGTCATTCTGTCCTTCACCAGGAGTTTAAAGACAGCCTGTGTTACATAAGATACTGACTCAAGCAAAATAAACTTTTGAGGGTGAGTCTATACATTTAGAATATCTCTTGTGACAAGAAATAGTAAATGTTCAACAACTATTTGCATATTTAGGCCCATGTAAGTGTGTACAGATGCTATGTTGAAATATTAGTTTAGCTGTGATTCTTGACATTTGAGGAAAAGAACACGCAAAAAAATGTTAGGAGAAAGTTCTGGGGATGCCCAGTGCATTTGGCCTTAATTCCAACAGGAACTTAAATCAACTTGGACTATTCACTTGACTTCTTTCTGTCTTATGCACATACAATTTGCTGGACTTGGTCCGGTCCTTTTGATATTTATAAAAAGTGCTAAGTGAAGTCCTTTAGGAATTGTCATATTCACTTAACATTGTAGGGCTAATGTTTCTCACAAGCTCCTATTCACACATTACATTGTATGATTCCTATCACTTCATTCACTCTGTCAAGAGGTATTTAGACTTTTGGTTGCTTTTCCCCCCTTTCTGTTGCAAATGGAAGTGCAATAAAAAGTTTCAAATAAGAATCCCTGACATTCAAGGTAATTCACTTCCCTAATGCGCATCAGAAATTCCAGCTGTCTCAGGAGCCCCAAACTCCTGCTGTGCCTTCTTGACTCAGGACAGTAATATATTGTGGTTGGAAGTTCCCCAGATAGATGGGCGTGTCTCGTGTGTGTGTGTGTGTGTGTGTGTGTGTGTGTGTGTGTGTGTGTCTTTATATTAGAGGCCACCATGCTGTACCCGATAAGGGCCAAGTTCACCAGGAATCGCCTGGGATTGTGCTATCTCTTCTTCGTTTTGCTCTGGAGTTTCCCTAGACTCCACCTTCCAGGGCTGGAAGTATAGGCCACTATTTCTGCTTGGCATTTTTGTATGGGATCTGGGATCTGAAATCAGGACCTTTTGCTTTCAGGCTTAACCCCTAAAACATCTCCAGCCCAATAAAGGTAGATTTTTAAGACTCTCAAATTAGAATAGTAGTTAACATTTGTACCAATCATCTTGAGTTTGTGCTGGAAATGTTACATAAGTACTTATGTATATTAACTCAAAATAGCTACTATTGTTTTCCCCGTTTTACAAATGGAAAAGCCTGTGGCATAGAGGTTAAATCAAAGCTAAGCTCTAGTGGAACAGCATTTCAAATAGACTTCAGAACCCAATATACTGTACTACATTTAATTGAGCAGATTGTAACACCATTCTACTATATAAATTAAGCAGCTGTGATAGATTCAGGTATCAACTTGCAGGCTGAGTTTGGGTATAGCTGTGAAGAATGGATCCCTAGGTCAAGCCTTTGAACAAGCCTACAGGTGATTTTTTAATTGATGAAGACCCTGCCTTAGTGGGTGTGCTTTCCAGTGGTGGGCCAGATAAAAGGAAGTGTAAAGAAGGAGGGGTTTGCCTTCTCTTGCCCTGTGTGGACTATGTGTCGATTCCTCTACTGATCTGGTTGCGGCCCCCATTCTCTGATGCTACTGCTCTTCCTTATTGATGTGATTCCAGCTTCCTCAGCCCTCCATAATGATTGAGGCTCGAGACTTTACAGGGACCCTTAGGTCTTCTGAGATACTCAGTTTAAGAACTAGCAGCTTCAGGGCTGGAGAGGTGGCTCAGGGGTTAAGCCTCCGCCTTGCAGGCGGAAGGTCCCGAGTTCGGATCCCAGATCCCACGTATAGACGCCAGGCGGAAGCGGGGGCGGCCTGCGCTTCTGGTCCTGGTAGGGCGGAGCCTGTGAATCCCGGGGCAGAAGGAGGTGGAGGCGTCCATGGTGGTTCCCGAATTCGTCCGTGGTTCTACACACAGACACACACACACACACACACACACGCACATACATACGTACACATGCACAATAGAATAAATAATAAAAAAAGAAAATCTTATAAAAAAAAAAAAGAACTAGCAGCTTCAGGCAGCTACACTGATTTTATCTTGTGAGTTAATTTAATGAATTCCTTTACATATGCATCCATTCTATAGGTTACATTGCTCCAAAGGACCCTGATTAGTACAGCAGCCCTCTGTCGAGCTCACATGGAGGCCCCAGGCCTGGTTCTACCAATCTCAATTATAAATGATTAAAAATTTAAAAAAAGTCCTTCCTTAAACCTTAGCTCTGCATTTAATGGCGTCCCCAAACTATTCAAATTTTTGTTCATTTTCTTACAGCAGACTGATTCACTATGCTCAATACTTTCTAAGGTGCTTTCTTGTGGGTAATTTTCACATACCTAAACTTTTGGCCGTTCTTGTTTTCCTTTAAATTAATTTTTTTCAATTACATTCTGTCTAGAAATGAAAAATATTCCAAGATCCCTGTGAGACAATCTTAAGAAATAAGGCCTATTTATTCCTGTCTGGATCTTAATCACCTCCAATTTCATAGGCACTATCACAACAGGTAAGAATCAAAAGACATGTTGAACGCTTCCAAATTCCACATGGGCACTTACTGGAACCTGTTCACTACTACATCTTCCCTTGAGATGGATGTTTTATAGCATAGTGTCTTATGAACTATTGCTAATTTGATCTTGGCTTCTCCTTATTCACTTGATCTGTCTGGGTGTAAAGAATTTTGTTTTGAAGAAACTAATAGAATAGACTGGCAAGAAAGATACTTGAGAGATTATGTTTTATAACTGGATAGGTGACTTAACAAATGGTTATACATGAGCAAACACGGGTGCTATTAAAGAAACCCTATGATTTCATTCTACAGATAATGATCCTCTAAATAAGAAGTAATCTTTTAAACATACAATGAGACTCAGAAATGATTACAAGTACTGAAAATACTACGGATTAAAATACAATATTTTATTTTTCTCACCTAAAAAACAAGCAACCCAGAATTAAGATATACATAAGCTTTTCAAATTTACCCTAATAAAATTCTGAATATTTATACAATTTCTACAGAAACATACAGTGTATCAAAATCTGCATAAATCAAATTTATAAAATGTGTAGAAATGCATAGTGATATCATCAACTTACAAAGCAAGGATATGGGAATTATCCAAAGCAGCCTGCAGTAGAAAATAGTCATTATGGCAGCAGCTTCTGATGTTGGTCATGTTTGGTAAAGTTTCTGATTTCAATATAGAGGATCATCCACATACAGTATCTTCTTTTGATGAATCAAACCAAACAAATCAATTTAATTTACCCATAATATTACATGTACAGTTCATGTGCCGATACGTAGATGACAAAGCTATAATCTATCCAACATGGAAAACGGTGCCTATTGCAAACACAAAGGTAATTACCAATTCTTAGTTTCTTTTATAGTTGGTTTATTTGGAATTATATAAGAATATAAATGTACCTTTTAAATATACATAGACATGACTGAAAGTTAAAGTGGTGGATCATAGATCAGTAGCAATTGTCAGTACACACTGACAATTCAAAATTACAAGTAAACTGTTTAGGATGTTTAACTTTTATTATTCAAGTAGAAGAATGAAGCTTGGAAGAAACAGATTTATAGGGTTTTTAAGTAAATGTTTTTTTTTCTTTTTTTATGCTTTAACTCAAATATCTCCTTCTGGCAGTAGTTTGTGAATTCTTTCATTGTAATGATACCATGATTACAAGATCTAAAATGCTTAATTTACTTGTCATTCCCCATTTTACGATGTTTTTTTTTTTCTTTTGTTGGCACTGAACTTAGGCATTTTCTTTTAATCTTTTGGGTAATAAAAAACTGAATCGCCCATTTACAATATTTGGTAATATCCTCCTATAATGGGTGCTCTTAATAGATGCTCAAATTAAATCTTCTTTTTACTAGTAGATAATAAAAATACATTTCCTAAAAACTCTATAGAGAATATCCTATTGAACAGAAGTAGCTCACATTTGCTGATGAACCATCTTCTTCAATGGTAATTTCCTTTTAAAAATGCACAAGAAGTTTCATGTGAATGAAGATCAGTGAACTGTCAACTTACTCTTGGACTCACAGGTTGCACACTAAGCTGCGGTAGACAGGTGTTCTTTCCTTTTAGTTATGGAAAATGAAGATGGGTTGTTTTTTCCCCTTATTACCCTACCTCTCCCCCTCCTCACACTGGCAATCTTCATTCACTAGGCTTCCCTCCTACTCAAATGCCCACTGGGTTGAACACAGGCTGGCACACAGGTGTTCTCTAGGCATTACCTACGAAGGGCATGGGAATTTTCTTTTTGGTAGAACCATCTTTGATGTGTTTCTGTTGATATTTTGCTCTTTTGTTAGCTGCGCCCCATTCAAGTTTCAAAACAGTATTATTTACTATAGTTTTCTATAGTGATAAAGTATGAGGAAAAGTAGATCCGGAAAGTAGGTGGGCAATCTTTCTCTAGTTAGAGGACCCCTTTGCCATCCTAGAAGCTGATCTGAGCAGCAGGCACTGAGACCAACAGCACGGAAGGAGTTCTGGTCGGGCCCACCCTCATTCTTGCTCAAGCTCGCCACGGTCACCTTTGAGGCCAGTGGTAGCCCCAAATTCATTTCTGAGTAGTGAAAATATTTCCCTGCACAGGTGACAAGTTCACCCATCATTACGGTCCTACAGATTTCATCAAAAGCTCTCAAGAAATACACTGAGAAATGAAATAGGCACTAAATGTGTTGAAGTTCACCTTTCAGTAAAGCAGCATGACGGAAGGAAGGAAGGAAGGAAGGAAGGCCACCTTGGCTGACAACCCTGGGGCAGTGCTTCAGGGGGGTGGGACGTTAAACAAAGATGCGGCAGGGTGAGAATCACCGAGCAATGCATGAGAATCTGGTCACTCCAACCTTTTTTCAAGTGTGTTCAAAACAAAAAACAATAACAAAACATCGAACTGCCTTTCAGACCCCTGAGTGTAATCCCGAAGAAGACAACAGGCTTTAACTCCATTCTGACAAAACAGAGCTAAAGACACAAATTACCAGCGTCATCTTAAAACACAACAACAAAAAAGATGTAAACATCTACAAAGTTTAAGGTAAAAGCAGTTTTGTAAACAGTCACTGCAGATGAGAATGTTTTTGTAAAAAAATCACAGTTTGTCGATGTCCTTCAAATTGATCAGAGGTTCCAGGTGTGGATCTGTACAGAATTAACAGCAATCTTTGCAGCAGATTCCAGGCCGGTGCAGTCTTGTCGAAGTTTACTCGTCAGTAGATAGATGGTGGGCTTCCTTTTTTCTTTCTAGACACTATGGATGTTATTCATTTCCCACTTTTGAGTTGATTTACTAGAGTCACAATTGGAGATGAACACTTGATGCAGGACCTCTGAGCGATCTAAACACTTTCCCGTAGGAATGTGAGTGAATCTGTGCAGGGTCTGGAAGACACGGTGACAAAAAATGAAATTTACATAGAAGCTAGGTCAACCAAACTGGATAAGCTTACACCAGCCACCCACTGGACTTCAGATAGGTCTTGACTATTAGGATTTTAAGTCCTTTTATGGTTGTGTCACAGTATGCTGCTGGTATACACCTAAGTTCATCACCTTCCCCACTAAACTTACATCTCTGGCTCCTGTTCTGGCTAAAGACAATTTCAGCTGTCCAGCCCAAAGGAAACCATGCATGTTCCCACATTTGTCACAGCATGCTGGTTCCTGATCTGCAAGGCCTCTACTTTATGTCTCTTCCTTCTATCCCACTCAATCTTGAGATTGAGTATGTTAGGCCAATGTTCAAAATATAAAGAAATTAGTCTACTCTCGCGGAACTGTTGGGAAGCCATGATAGGCAGAACCACCAAAGCCCTGGTAAGGATCAGGTAGTTAACAGAAAGCTAACGGTTCCACAGTTTGCTGTTGTAACACTCATGGAAAAAACTAGCAACACCTTCACTTACAGATGTCCGTGATGAAGCTGTCAAAGCTTATTCACTTTTCATCGAAACTGAACCCTTAAATACTCTATGAGATGGAATAGAAAGTATAAAACGAGATCTTCCATCAGTGAATTACTGTAGTGTCCTGAAGAAAGTACCTGGAGAATGATGAGCTACCTATTTTCATCAGAGAGGCTACATGTAACTTGAAAGAACAATCAACAAACTCAGAATTCAAGTGTGGCTGATTCTGTCACTATACAGGGAGGAAAAAAAAGAAACCTGACTGCATTTGTTAGCAGTGATAAAATTTGAATTTTCAAGCAAAAATAAGAATTTTAAAAAATTGTCCAACACTGTGGAAAAATGACATAATTTAATGACTTTTTGGTATCATGCAATGTCAACATTTCGGAGATCTATATAACTTAGTGGGTGATATCTTCTAAATCAGCAATATATGATGTCCCAAAACCTCATATGTATAAAATGGTGAATCAAAAAGTGTAAGAGGGCTATTGAGAGGGCTCAGTGGGGAAAAGTGCTTGCTGCTAAGCCTGATGACGTCAGTTTGATCCCTGGAAGCCACATGGTGGAAAAGAGAATTCCCCAAAGTTGTCCGCTGACCACTACACATATGCTATGATGCATGCTCACATTTACACACACACACACACACACACACACACACACACACAAACGAGAAATAAATACAAACTTTTTTTTTTAAACAAAGTGTAAGAGGTACTAATGATTGTTAATGTTTAAAGCAGGTCAAAATGCTCACCATATTGGGTTTCAGAGTCTACTTTGCAAATATTTTTTATGAAACTGTTAAACATTACCAAAATTTTCTGTAAAGGGAATATTAAAATATTCTTTTTCACAAATGTGAGGCTAGCTATTTCTTATATATATATCAACTAAAAACAGAAACTACCGCATTGCTCTCTGATCACTTGAAGCAAGTTAATCCAGAAATACTGTATAAACCAGACATTAAAGGTATTTTAGAACTACATAATCAAGGTGTATCATTTTTGTGACATAAAACAAAAACTTTAACAAATTCTTCCAATTTGATTCCACAAGTGTTTTTACTGATAATCTGATAGAAGCTGTTTCGAAACTTTCAGTATCTTATAGTTGTTTAAAAACAGGGCGTGTCAGTCAGATCAGAAGGATTAAGTCTTTGGGTACATATGTGAAGAACTGGGTAGTTAAGGGGTGCCCTGAGCAAGTCTGCAGGAGGTTGTCTAATTGATGGGGGAAGGACCCAGCCTCCAATGAGTGGAATCATTCCCTGGGCAGGTAGATAAAAGATGGGGGAAGAGGTGATAAAGTTAAGTTGGTTTTGTCAGGCTTGCAACTTGGCAAATGAGGAGGTGTGCCCCTCTCTTAACAATCTCTGTAGATATGGTGTGGCCAGTGCTCTTGGCTTCTGGTGTTGGTGCACTCTCCTGCCAAGTGGGACTATGAACTATAACCACTGTTGTAAGAAAGACTAAAGTCCTTTGTTTTCCTAAATTGTTTGGCCATCTATTTATCAGCAACAAGACAAACTGCAACACAGGTCTTGACATCATAGTCCAGGCTGGTCCTAAATTCATAACCCTCCTACTTCAGCCTCCCAGGTTCTAGGATCACAGCCTTATACTACCTGCTGGGTGAGTTTCAGTCACTTCAAAGAACATAACGGGATCCAGAGCCCATAAAATTTCAGAAGTACTCCTTAGCTCTCTTCCTGCACTAGTCCATACACAACGCTTTTAAATTTACTCCCTGAGAAGCTTCCGTTCTTCCCATGGCCTATGGCTCCCTTCTTAAGATGTTACTCACTCCTCAAACTTAGAAAATGAATTTAATGTTCTTTCCTACAGGGTGTAATTTAGGGATAAAGTAAATGTAAATCTGAGACTTTCCACATATCTTCACACTCACCTAGTTTTATTTATTTTCTACAGAAAGACTTTTTATACTCTAGATCTGGTATAGTAATACTTCCTTTCTGAATCTTCTCAGAAATAATTACTTGTGCTAATATCCTTTTACTTTTTTAACTGAAAGCATCTTGCTCATTTTAAATCTATATTTTTTCTTTCTCATATATTTCCTGAACTCATATAGTCTGTTACTTCACTGGACACCAATAACTACTTAGTGCAGCACAAATATATGTCTAGTGCTGTATCCTTTAAGATTCATAACACATATGGGCTGGAGAGGTGGCTCAGGGGTTAAGCCTCCGCCTGGCAGGCGGAAGGTCTTGAGTTCGGATCCCAGATCCCACGTATAGACGCCAGGCGGAAGCAGGGGCGGCCTGCGCTTCTGGTCCTGGTAGGGCAGAGCCTGTGAATCCCGGGGCAGAAGGAGGTGGAGGCGTCCATGGTGGTTCGCGAATTCGTCCGTGGTTCTACACACACACACACAGACACACACACGCGTGCGCACATACACACACACATGCGCACAGTTGAATAAAAAAAAAAAAGATTCATAACACATTTACATTCTATTTTTTAATCTATTAAATTTGAGAATTTATAAAAAAAAATTGAGAATTTGTATTGAGAATTGTTTTTATTGTCATGTCATACCACTGAGCTGTATCCCAGCCAATATCCATTCCTTTATTTTATTGATTTTCTTGTGAGACAGTCCTCAGCATGCAGCCGAGGCTGGCCTTGAACTTCTGATCCTCCTGTCTCAGCCTCCACAATGATGTTCACTATTTACATAGTGAACATCATGGGTCTATTCTTCTTTTACTTTTTTAAAAATGTTGTTCTCACTGATCTCTACCATTTACGACTCTTCAATTTTCTTTGTGAAAATATATGCTCTTTTCTTTAGAATTTGTGAATATTCTTGTTTTTTTTTAATGTATTCAATTGTGCGTGCGTGCGTGTGTGTGTGTGTGTGTGTGTGTGTGTGTGTGTGTGTAGAACCACGGATGAATTCGGGAACCACCATGGACCACTTCCACCTCCTCCTTGTTTACTCTGCCCCGGGATTCACAGGCTCCGCCCTACCAGGACCAGAAACACAAATCAGTGAAATTGAGGATTGTTGGGTTCTTGCACTTTTATTCATAATCAATGTTTCATTTGTTTATTTATAAAGTAAATTATAAAGTATTTATTTTATTCGTTATCAGTGTCTGTCTTTATAATTAAATGACTTTTTAAAATAAACCCAGACTTTGGATATTATATGTCAATCTATTTGAATCTGAGCTTGCCACAGAGTTTTAAATCCAGATGAAATAGGAGCTAGTTTAACAGCATCATGTGATAAACCTGACCTTAACAGGCTACCTTTCCTCCTCGGTGTTTAGCAAAGGCCTGTTTTTCTTCCCAAGTTTTGTTTGTCTCTATCGCCACCTGCTGGACAATGTGAAGAATCAACCACACTTTTTTTAATGGCTTAACTACATCTTTAGCCCTTGACATCTTTAAATTTTTAGCATAAGATTTTAGATCCTACTAGATCAATGATGAGAACTCTGTCTTTCCTGAGTCTGAGGATAGCACCAAGTCTTCATGGACATCGGCATGACCCCATCACATGTTAATACTCACCAGAAAACAACTGAGGTATCATTATACAACGACTCACGCTATGCTCAAGAAAACCTGTACAAATGACTAAGTGGAGGAACACTCAAATCATTTTATATGTAGGTTTCAAGACTTAATCACCCAAATCTCACATGCCACATTACCAGAATGCAATAGTATAGAATATTTCAAGAGCTGAAACATGGAATACCTTGAAATACTGCCATTCCTTAAACTCATTTAGATTACAGTGTGTAATCATAACTTTCAATCCATCGGGCCCTTTTGTCAAACACTGGTCATACTGCATGAGCTGATTTGCTTCATTGATTCGAAAAAGCTATTAAGACAAAAAGAAACAATGAAAATTAAGAGAGGTAACTTCTCTGCTGAATATACACCTTACAAAAAGAAATTTAACTTCTTATAATTAAACAGAATAACTAATTTATTGTTTTATAATTTTTCTGCATATTGGGAACTGTTAACCTTGTAGCAAGAGTTTCATTTATCTTGAAACTTGTGAAGACCTCTACTGACATTAAAATAATTATGTTTTTAATTCTTTAGCCTCTAATATACAGACTATGTAACTAACCCACATTTATTACATACCAACAAGGAGAAATCTGAAAATTAGAAATAGACCTAATAGTGTTTCACAATCTAAATTAAACACAAGAAAAATATCCACAAAAGGAAGCAAAAAATACATCCAAAAATACATATTAATAGCAGTAATACCCTGTTTTGTTAGGAAAAATATGGATTATTGAACCACATTTGCAAAACCTTATTAGGGAGTTGGACTTACATACATGCTCTCCTTGGAACGTATTTTTATCTGCAGACATCATTTCTACCCTCTATTTTGCTTATATCAAAACTAATTCTGATATTCCCTATTTAAGGAACTGGTTTAGTATGGCCAGTTTTTTACCGACTCTTTTACTTTATCAGAACAAAATTCACAAGTTAAAAAAAGAAAAAACAGCAACAAAGTAAACCCAGCCCACAATCCATAAACCTGATGACTCTCAAGGCTGATTGGCAAACAAGTGACTCACCTGATTCCCTCCCATCCTGTGGCAGGGTCCCAGTTCAACAAATCCTCCATTGGTTTTCCCCATGCTGTCGATGCAGTATGCACTTTCAAAGCCTCTGATCTAAAGGTATAGGGGGTGAACCGATACACAGGACATGGTTAGTATGTAATAAGCAATAGAGTGGAAGGACATGGAGTTCAGTGTGTAGTTTAGACAAAGTCTAGGGCTGTGTGGTGAAGGGCTGTTGCTATGCTGCCAGTCTTTAAGTCTTTCTGAGCACACTCATCACCTTTGAAGCCATGGTTTTGAAGTCAACCCTGGAATGAATTCATTGCAACTAAGGGAACAGGTCCACAGATCGGTAAAATATGGAAGAAAATGTAAGATACCACATGTGCAATTTCAGAATCATGACTTCCATGAAGGAGAAGCAAGCAGGGGGAAAAATGCATTCGCAGTGGTAACAGATGCTGGCCCTAGACATCTGAAGAATCGATTACAAAGTACTTTTCCCATGGGGCTGTGCAGCACCTTTGGGATCAGCCCATGGGGTTCTTGAGGCAAATGTCACATCACGACACCTAGGCCCGCAGTGTGTGTGGCTTTTCCTTAACTACAGATAATATAGGTGAGAAGAAAACACAGGGTTCTATCTATGGAATGAAATTTTACATCAAAATAATTATTTTAATAAGTGATCCCTACAGCATTGGAGGAAGTGTTTCATGTAACAAATGCTGACTGTGTGTTTGAGAAGCAGAACTTCTGACTGTGCTGAGAAGAGCAAGTCATGGTTTCTAGGGGGACAAAGGAGTACAGACCCTGCTTGTAGGACCTCTAAAGACTGGTCAGGCAACATCTTTTATACAGTAGGGTTTTACCCTGGCATGTTCGGAGGTGAGAAATGAAGAGTGACAGGAGATACCCAAATAGGGAGTATTCAGGCGCAAAATGGCAAAAGGAAGACAGAAAACTTCATTTCATTTCATTCATCCAGCTACTGATTTGTTCACCCAGCTATTCATGCATGCATACATGTTTTCATTCATCCACTAATACAAAGTGGGTGCCCGTTACATAAACACCCCTATCTGAGTGGGCTCATCTTTCTGGGAAAAGAAAAGCAGAATAGAAACAAAAATACTTATAAGTTATCTACCAGGTAAGAAAATGGCCCATGCCATAGATAAAAGAGGAAAAAAAGAAAAGCAAGTTAATTGGGAGTCAAAGGGGGTTCTAGGGCAGAATTCACTGAAGTCCCCAAGGGGGGTAAGGACAGAGATCAGTAAGGGTCCTGGAGGCCCTTAGAAAGGGTTTGGCCTTCAGTGATTTGTCCTTGGAGGTTTTCTAACACAGGGGTGACATGACTTGCACTTCGGAACTATCACTCCAACTGCTTGCTGTTTGAGAACAGACTGTAGGAGGACCGAGCTCTATGTCACAGTTAGACACAGGTGTCAACTTGACAGTTGAGGGTTCAAGCTCTAGGCACAATTGTGAAGAATCAGTGGTTGAGTTAGGCTCTGAGCATGACTGCAGGAGATTGTCTAGTTGATAGAAAGACCCAGTTCATGGTGGGTGGGGCTACTCCCCAGGCTGGTGAATAAGATAGAGGAAGCAGGTTGAGAAAGCGGGTATCCTTCTGTTTACCTGGCCAGACATGTTGGTCTGGCAGGTAAGGATCATCTCCCTTTTAGCCATTATGTGCATGTGGTGTGACCAGTTTCCTCAGACCCTGGTGTTGGTGTTGACTTTCCTGCGAAGCTGGACAAGGAACTATAACAGAGGTCATAAGCTGAAATAAAACCCCTCGTTCCCTTAAGCCGTTTGATTGTGAATTCATGGGCAACGTGCTGAGTAACTATGATATTCTGAAGTTGGATGTTAAGTGTGCAAGAAGGAGAACTCTAAGAAGACTCCCCAAGTCCTTGACTTGAACCATGGGCAAAAATGGGCTGGAGAGGGAAGACAAGCAGTTCAAGTCTGGTGTATCAAGTTTGAAATGCCAGCTATCCATTAAGGTGTAGACATCAAGGGCACAGCTAGATGCACCTATCTGGGCCCAGGAAGAGAGATCTGGATTGAAGACAGACATCTAACAGTCCTCTGCACACAGCAGGCTGTAAGGTCAGGAGGAGAATTCATTCCTCACACACAGAGGGCGTTTTGAGAGATCAAAATGTAAGATGATCTGATCTGGACTCTCACAAGCTCATTTTTTACTTGTGGCTAAAACAATTTACAGCAATAGAACAGGTGAAAGAAAAGTATAGGGAAAATAATAGGAAAGGCACTGAAACGAGAACAAAGCCAATTTAAGAGTTCTCTGTAAGTTTCTCCTTTTACCTCAAAACTCTAAACGTTGGAGACTGTCTTGGGTGGGTTACAACCCCTGTGCTTGATCTCTACTTTCTCCCAAGGCGACCTTGTTCAGCCTCATTAACCTGTCTTCTCTGGCTTCAGCCCTGCATGGCCCAAGACCTTCCACCAGTAGTCAGTGATGGTTGTGGCTGGTGCCTGGAGGGTACTTGCATGTGCGGGACACTAGCAGACAGCTCGTTGCTCCTCAGTGCCTCCCATCATCCTCCACCTATGGCGTCTCCAACCTCCGAATCATGCTACTTAAACAAGGGAGAAAACCTAAACCCTGGTTGCCACTGCAGGCCCCACCTTCAAACTGGGAGCCACCAGGGACCAGTTCTGGGTCTCCACGCTTGGTCCCTTCAGCCCGTGCTGCCATCGCTTGTCACTGGCCTGATGCTTGTTCATTTGCTAACGGGCACCCTCATTTCTACTCTGGACCCTCACAGCAGGGTGACTCAAAGCTGACACATAGGTCAAATCGCACTAGCTTGCTGTTAAGATCAGTGTGAGGGGCCTGGACAATCTGGAGAGGTCAGCGCTTGGGGCTGGACAGTGCATGTGTAAAGGCTGGCAGAGGCAAGACAGGGGCCAGTAGTCAGGGCAGCTATCTTTCCCAGCTTTCACCCAGACATTTCTCTACAAGATTTTTTTTCCCCTTCACTCACACATTTCCATTTCTCTCTGCCGTCTTTCACGCTCTGAGCATACATGTCTTGAGATCTGAAGACTGGCTGATACTTACTTCTCCCCAGTCAATGTTCTTGGAAGGCAAAGGGTAATGCACAATGATGTCATAAGCTATTTCTTCCATGAACCACTTGAAACTTTTGCAGTTGTGGTCTTCTCGGAATTTTTTCAGCTCAGATATATCCCCATAGAGCAGTGCCTTTGACTCAGGACGGCTAGCATAGAAGTAGTCTTTATATTCATCCCACCACACCTCCACAACTCTAACATAATTCTGTGGAAAAGACAATGGAATCAAACACAGAAATAACTGTAATGGCACAAATAACCTGTCTCGGACATGTGAAACTTGACCAGAGCAGAGTGATCTTATGTCTATTGGCCTCAGCATTTAATTGAACAATGAAAACAAGTGAACTAAGGACTCTAAGGTGTCATTTGACAAATGTAAAAATGTCACCTGCGTATGTTCAATTACAAAGTGATGCATGCAGGATCAGACACCTCTGAGCTGGAAGGTGACAAATTCTAAGACAATACATTCTCTGCTGTGAACAGAGGAGAAAGGCAAAGCCAACAGGGGGCTGGACTCCGGCGTCCCTTCTCCTTTCATTTCCTTTCAGTTAGAACCACAGTACTGTGTGTAGAGAAAAGATCTCATTTTAGAAACCACCATTATAAACAACAGTTGTTTCATAAGACATTTTTTTTTGCAGGTGACTCTGCTAGCCTTTCATGGCTGAACAGAACCATTTTACTATGACCCAAATTAACTAGACATCTTCCACCCATTGGTTCACATAGAGGAAAAGCAGCTACAGACGAGTAAAATAAATTGATATTATTGTAACTGACAAATTTAACTAAAGGGTTTTTCGGACTTAATGAATATGAATATACGAGTGAATTGGCATTTATGCAGTCCTGTGGATCTCCTGTGCTGTACATCAGCAAATCTCTTATATAAAAAGCCCATCAGCAAGCTTTATGGAGTCTTTGCAGCATCTATTCAGCCCTGTTGGTGTGGTGAGAAAACAGCAAACAAGTGATTGTGACCTGATTCCAATATAACTTATCCTGTAAAAAGGGCTGGATTTGGTTTGTGGACCATAGTTACTACTTCACACCAAAATTAAAAATACTTTCTAGGTTACAAGGTAACTATCAAAAGAGGAACACGTCATCATCATCCCAAACACAGAAAGCCTTTAGGAATAAACTAAGTCATGGAAATAAAAGATTTGCATATTGAAAATAACGAAGAGACAAACGAATGGAAATATATATTTTTCATGGTGGGGACAATTACTATTGGGTTTCTCAAGAACCTTAGGTCCTGGGAGCTAGAGAGATGGTTCAGTCAAAGTACCTGCCACACAAGCATGAATACTTGAGTTTGGATTTTCAACACCAGTGTAAAAGTCTGGGTGTGATGGTGCAGGTCTACAACCCCTGGTTGTACAACTGGTGGCTGGAAGATGAGAGGGGCAGACTCCTTTGAGCTTGGGCAGCCGGTCTAACAAGGAGTGCCAGGTCATTGAGAGACCTAGAGAGACCCAGTCTCAAAAAATAAGGTAGCGTGTGACAGAGGAGGAGGCCACCCAATGTTGACTTTTAATCTCCACATGCACACAAATGTAAACACACACACACACACACACACACACACACACACACACACACACTCTACCTGACTCTCACATATAAAAGAATATTAGTTCTTTAGGTAGTATTCATACTCCCAAAGTGAACTATAAGCTCAATACAATCCCCAGGAAAATACCAGCTGTTTTTCACCAAACTAGAAAAACAATCCTAAAATTCCTACAATACCACAAAAGGTCCCTAAGAGACAATGAGATCTGGGGCAAAACAAAGCAATGGGGATGATGTCAGTCACAAAAACTATGAGGATATTAGTCTTCAGTCTTCTCCTTTAACAGAAAAACTTGCCTTAAGAGTTGGGGAAGATCCCACATAAAGGGGTGGAGGGTTTCCTTGCCAGCCCTCCAGACGGTAGATGTGTCCAACACGCGAACAAGGGACAAACAGCAATTTGCCACCGCACTGCCATATCTGTCAAGGAAAAACAAGTGGTAGGTGAGAGGTATTGTAAATGCAAAAATAAATGATAACTGAAAATTTATCCTGTGAATAAAATTCTAACATTTAAATTAGACACATGGTCCACATAGAATTCTAAGCTAAGCAAATTCTAAAATAATTGATTTCTTTAGAAATACGTGTGATAAGAATGGAAGGAAACGTTACTACAACTGTCCTCTTCCTGTGCACCCTTAGCCCAGCTTTTTCTTAATACACCCTTACAAAATCAATACAACCTTTCAAAACCAAGTAAAGTCCTTATTCCTGCATTGTTTCTTCTTTCAGATGCTAATCTACTTCCTACCTGTGTGATTATGTCCTACATGGCTTCTTTCTATTCAGTTTCTACTTAACTCTATCTTTGTTTACAGCCTAGATGGCTTCTTTCTATTTAGTTTCTACTTAACTCTATCTTCATTTACAGCAAGAGATTACCGAAGCTCTGGGCCATGATATTTCCTTGCTTAGTGTTTTGGGTGGCTGCTTTCTGCTTATCAAGGGAGAAAAAAAATCTTTTAACTCAGCATTAAAGACTCTTCAAAACGTTCCTAATGTACCTGTTTAGATCTTAAGTGTCTTCCTTGTTCATGACTCTTGACTCTGCCAAACTGACCTTCCTTGTTTTACAAATACATTTTTCATCATGTTCCTATCTTTGTTCCTTACGTGACAATTTCAACTCTCAAACTTCACACCTGAAATGTGAACCTCTGGGCACATATGTGCAGAATTATTTGGTTAAGGCTCTGGGTAAGCCTGCAGGAGACTGTCTCCACTGTATGACTGATATGTTAAGACCCAGCCCATAGTGGATGGAACTATTTCCTTGGCAATGGATGAAAAAAAAACGGCATTTGTATTTGGCAAAGCTGGCAGCAAGCTGATATACAATGGCCTTGGACCTCGGCTCTTATGGATGTGGTATAGTCAGTTCTACTGGTTTCTGATGCGGCCATGATCAACTGCAACTGAAATTCCAAGTGTCAATTAATCCCTTGCTCTCCTAAATTGTTTGGCAAAGTACTCATTATAGCAGCGGAGTCCTGAAGCGAGGACAATTTATTCTACATTTTAAGGGGCCCCTCTCCCTTTCTTTGGAAACTGTGCTTGTGGAAACCCCTGCATGTTTCTAGTTTGGCCTCTGGTGCGATGCCATTTCTTAGTCACGACACCTAAACGCCATTCTGCCTTCCTGTTGTACTGTGAATTGAATAATATTTTTAATATTATCAATTGTAAGTTGAAAGCAAGTTCTAGTTGCAGCTAGTCTATTCCTCACAATGCTAAGCACAGGATATTTAAGACAAAGTGTGTGGAATAGCTGCTTCACCTACATGAGTTCCTTTCCTCTCTCAAAATAGGGTAGAAGTGGAATTCAGAGCACAGAAGCTTCTACTTCTCAAGAATTACCACCCCCCGGAACAACAGACAGTTGCTTCAGGGATCCCCATCAAGTTCAGCCTGGAACCCCAGGCACTGTAGGACTTTGTCACTCCTACGGAGACAGAGGGTGACTATGGTCAAGTGTGGCCCAAGCTCAGGCAGACTCTTCAAAGGACAACTTAATCTAAGGGTCCAAAAACAGAAAGCCTGGGAGCAAGGGAGAGGAGCTTCTCTGCCTCAAGTTTGCTGGCCACCATCTGGAGCCAACACAGTAAACACACAAATGTTGAGCTTGTGTTTTGCTTTATCTACCCTAAGAGCTGTACATTGTGAAGTCATTTCTGATAATCTGGAGAAATGTCTTACGTGGATTAGAAAAGCTGGCTTTACCTGAAAGTCATGAAAGTTGGAAACTACTTAAACCACAGCACTTGTTTAAGGGAAATGTTACCTTGTATGAAATTTCAAAGTTTTCACCGCCCCAAATCTGGAGACCGGGATCATAGAGGCCCAATTCAAAGAAGAACTCTCTTTCGATGGCGAACAATCCCCCAGCCATAGCTGGAGACCTGGGAGAAAGTAGCATTATGATAATTATTAACAACGTTTCCGATGTTCCCCACCAACGCAAAGCAAGCCTTCTAGGGTATAGCACAGAAGCATAAAGAGGCAGGCCAGATATCAAGAAACCATGCAAGCATTTTTCACCAAGAAACACGTTCATTCGCCTTGATTTGACTCAAATTTCTTGAAATCAAATGGATTACAGTGTGCTGTGCCATTTCACCACGAGAGGGCGCCTTGATTCCTTTGCTGATTTGAAGCACCAAGTCTCACTGGTTACAATAAAATTTTTGCTTTCTCTTCTGAAACACTGAGCCACATGGACACTATCTGCTAACTGCTCCTTCAGTGGTTCAGCGGTCTTTCTAGGCTGCAAAGCAAGCAACCTGTTGCTCTTTAGTTTTGAGGCTCAAGGCTTTGCCAAATCAATAACCTTCCAGCAGCCCTGGTTCATTCTGAGTTTGCCAGTGTGGCCAAGAACTGACATCATCATCGTGCACTGGGCCACGAGGCAAATGAGCAAAGGGTGACTTGTGGTCTTTTCTGATATGTTTTAAGGAAAAGAGAAAACAAAGTGGTAAATTTCTAGGGATAAGTCACTCCCATTATTGAAAGACACAATAGCAGAATAATTTCATTGTATTCTGTGCATTTCTTCACCCTGGCTAAACAATTATTGAGTCATCATAATGCTAAACTTTCTGGGAACTTAATTCAATCTATCACTGAGCGGCCCTGATTCTGCCTTGGAGACTTTTTGTTTTAATCTGTCTGCTTTCTAACTTCACTGTGACCAGTTAGGTCAAGCCAGGGCTGCTTAGACCCTATAATGTTTTGTGAACTTGTGTCCTTTAGACTTGCCGTCTCCGTTCAAATCTAATCACCTGCTGGTCAGATCAGATGTTTGATGTGGCTGCCAGTCTTTCCTCCATGTCTAGGGTCATGTGACTCCAACTTCCATGGATTCTGTGCTCATTAGGCTCCCTTCTGTCTTGGGTCTCTTCCCTCCTCTTCTTCCTCTTTTCTCAACCTCACCCTGGAAAGAGGCCTTGCCTGACCCTCCAGATGAGAGCAGGCTCTTCTCTCCAAAAGCTTCATGTAACAGTGATTTTCCTTTTTTTAAAAAATTTTTTATTATTATTTATTATTTATTCAATTGTGCATGTATGCATGTGTGCATGCGCATGCGTGTGTGTGGTGTGTGTGTGTGTAGAACCATGGATGAATTCGGGAATCACCATGGACCGCCTCCACCTCCTGCCTTGTTTACTCTGTCCTGGGATTCACAGGCTCAGCCCTACCAGGACCAGAAACACAGGCCGCCCCCACTTCCGCCTGGCCTCTATACGTGGGGTCTAGGATCCGAACTCAGGACCTTCTGCCTGCAAAGCAGAGGCTTAACCCTTGAGCCACCTCTCCAGCCCCACATTACTATTAAATTCTATGAGAGAGTATATCTCCAAAAACTCATTCTTCCTAAAAGAGTGGCTAGCACATAGGAAGACTCAATAAATACTGTAGAGTGGATGAGTCTGATATCTTTGCCACTAAAGGAAAATTACACGAGAAGGTTGTTTTACTGTGCCTTTCTTTCTTAGAATATGCTTCTTGTATCACTAGTATTATCTTTTGATTATACCTTGAGGTCACATTTACTTAACTGTCATTTAACATTACTCCACAACAACTATGCCCCTCTGGTTTTTAAATATATTCCATTCAGCTCAGTGTAAATTTTTAAGATGCTTCTTCACATGCAAACAATTGGTTAGCTAACTTTTCCTTGTTCACTTAATGTCTTCACTAATCTGTGGAATTACAGTGAGGCTATTATGCCTTTCCCCAGGTGATTTGTTAGCTTAAACAGGCTAGCACAGATGCCTGAACTATTCTCAACAGGAGGTGTTTCTTTGTTTGTTTGTTTCGCTAAAGCAGGGATTCTAAAGTCAGAAGGAACAGGGAGAGAGCCGCCACTGTAAGCACATGACGAGAAGACAGAATCATGACTGCGTGGTGGCAGAGCAGGTAGAAGACAGAATAGAAGCTTCTGAATGGAAATCTGGAAAATGTGCAATGAAACTTGAAATGATGTCCCCATATTTGTTTGGCATTTGGTGCCTTGACATCATGACACATTCAAGTCCCAGCACACTTCCGTGACGCTGGAGCACTTTCCTGAACAGTGCTAACATTACCAACAGTTACCAGGGAGAAGAAATCAAAAGCAAAACCACAGAGTTAAAATAATTAATTCATTAAGATGTAGACACGTTATGGAGATGGCTACATTAACATTTATGCAAACATCCCATTTGCAGTCAGTTTTTAGAAATCATCAAAATACTCCAACTAAAAGATCAAAAGATGAGAGGAAATGAACAGCTCTATTTGAAGAAGCACAAGAGGAGTTAGAACTGTCTTTGAGTCAAACCCTCCCTCTTCTGAGAATGGTTCAATAAAGGGTCTGTATAACATCTAAAGTCGACTATTTTTATCCATCCCATTTAACTGACACAGCAGCTCAGGGATCTGAGCATTGGCATGTAGAATAAAAGGGAGATCCCTTCCCCCAATCTCCTGCTGGTATCTTTCACTGTGAATATCACCTCCAAGATGTCAAAATTTGAAGTTTTGAATTATCAGCAACGTAAGGCCTCTGAATTTATAGAATGGCACGGTTGTCAGAAGAATCCAATGTGCTATTGCTGTGCACCAGGACACAGTAGAAATCTTTTCTCCCTACTTCTACTTGGAATTAATGATGCATTTATACATTAATTTTTTCCCGATGGAAAAGTATAATTTTCTTTTTTTATTAATTATCTATTGTTCCATTGATAAAAGCATATATAAAATTACTAGTAACCACATGACAATGGAAAGCTTCAATCATGCATTAAAATATTAGTATTTTACAAGGAGTTATGGGCCTCCTCCCACTATTGTTTGTACTTTAAACCAGACCTGGTTTAAACAAACATGCAGAGCTAAACCCTTTGGTTCAGAAAAAATGTGGAAAAAGCAAGGGTACATGCAAAATCTCAACTGAAATTATGAATTAAATTCTCTAAAAATTCAAGCAGGCCACATCTACAGCAATGCTATTTCAGAAGTTAGGATTTAAAAATACAAAAAATAAAACTAGGGAATAGCCAGTTTGGGAGTTATTGAAATGTCTCGTGTACATGGGATAGAGTCTACAAAGAGAACCTAATAAACTACTTTCTTGATCTGAGGAATCAATCACACAGTTCATATAAGGAGATACAATAGAACCAGGGTGTTTTGTCCCTTTGATCATTTTGATTGTTTAGCATCTTGAAGATCTCTAAACAGATCTGGTCTCTTTGCTTCTCCTGGGAGAGAAAAAGTACAATTTTCATGAATGCAGCTGGCGAGCAATCGTCATGAAGCCAATGTGAAGCCAAAGGTGTGCAGGAGGGGAAGGAGGAAAGCGCACTGAGGATCCCAGGCAGGTGGGCAGCTCTGAGGCTGGCTCTGAGCTGGGCCAGGAGGGTGAGCAGCGAGCAGACAGGGGGAGGTGTGAAGTGACTTAGTGATTTACCGATAAGGTTCAGTTTTTGTCTTTCTCAGCCTCTTCTCGCGCTGGGTGAGAGGCACCCGTTTCCAGAGCATACTCCAGTCCCATGCTCCGCGGGCGTACCCGTCTTCATCACCACCCCCTTGGGGGATAATTTCATATGTGTTGCCATTTATGACATCGATAAGCGGCACAGTGCAAGTGGTTCTGTGGTGTGTTGAGGATGGCCGCAGGGAGCGAGTGGAAACGTGTGTGTGGGCCCACATGTTCATGGGGAAGGAAACAAAATAAAACATGACTTAGGCAGACATTCAACAGAAAGAAGGAAAATCGCAATGTTTACCGATAAGGTTCAGTTCTGTGTTTTCTCTTGGCCTTTTCCTTATGGCTCAGAGGAACACGTTTCCACAGCAAGCTCCAGTCCCAGGCCCCTCTGGCAAAGCCGTCTTCATCCCCACCTTGCTGTGGCTCAATGGAATAGTCATTCCCATCTATGTAATCTATTAGAGGCACAGTACATGTAGTTCTGAAACATTTACAGAGAATGAAAACGCATTTAAGAACCCGAGACTGACTTGTTTAGCATGCCTCACTACACTTGCTAGGCATTTAGAGTAAAAGAAGCTGTTTCACCTAAGCCAAGGACCATGTGAGCACAAGGGCAGATGGGGGGGGGGACTTCCCCACTTACAAACAAACATTCGGGACACAAGTCACCTCACTGAACTTAATGGTGTCTTCTCCTTATTACTCTGGTATTACTGACAACTACCTCACAGCAACTGCGTCTTGTTTTTTTTTTTTTTTAACTGTGTCTTGTTTTTGTTTTTTTTTTTAACTGCGTCTTGTTTTACAAGACATTTTTTTCTGCCTGTTACATTCCCTCTGTGACCCACTAAAAATGACTGCGTTTTGTGCCCGTATACCCAGATAGCTTGTGTTGCATTCTTAGCAGTGTCTTTCAACTCTTTGTTTCTTTCTCTTTCTTTGGGAGAACTTAGTAGTACATAGAAGCACGGATTTTTGTGCTTTAATTTTATCTCTCCCTCTTTTCACTAAAAAAAAGCAAGAAAAAAAAACTAAGCAAAATTCAGGTCTTGTACTCTATTGTACTCATTAAAACTCATTGAAGAATTAGGCAGTTCTAAAATGTTGGAGAATAAATAAAAATGAAATCCCTTGTGTTTGGGCTTTGTGAAAATGCTAGAACTTAATAAAACTAACTGGACTTGGGGTTGAAGTGCAGGGGTGGGAATCTGCTGTTCTAACACTGGTCTGAGCAGAATGGATTTTGAAATTGCTTTCTAACATGGAAACATTGTATATTTGAACAAATAGGTTGGAGTGCTTTTATTTGGAATATTTGGAAGCTACAGCAAAAGGGATGAGTTGAGGGACTCAGAATGGTGACGTGGGGGAAGAAGACTTTAGAAAGAGCTTCATTCTTTCCAGCCGGTGAACTCACAGAGAAGGGCCACTTCCTTGTCACCTGGAAACTTTGGGCATTTCCTGAAGGCAGTCACCTGATTGGTTAGAGCTCCTTACTCTTCATGCTTTTTGCATTTCTATATAAATGTCGAAATGTAAAGAAGTCCAGAGAGCTCAGTATGATGATCTATTAGCTAGCAGATTTGGGGCAAATGACTTGATTTTTCTTAGAACGGTGCTATTTCTGCAGAGTGGAGTTAATCATCCACCTCACAAAGCTGCTTTGAGGATTAGCTCAGAACAGCATGTGCCCAGTGTTCTCAATGAGCCTTCACTTTAAATCTTCCGATGAAAAAAACTTCCCAAAGTCTTTCCTGGCACTCCTGCCATTTGCCACTGCCCTACGTCACAGTCACCCAGATTCTGAAATAGCCAAAATTCTGGACAGAGAGCAGCAAAGGCTTTTGGAACTAGGAGAGCAAATGTGCCTTCTGGTGCTTCTGTTTTTTCTGGAAGTTTAACGGAGATCACACTTGCATGGAACAGCTGTCTACTTCTAAACCTCGAAGCTTCTATGGGAGCACAAAACTTGGCATAAGTAGCAGCTGGCTCTGACTATGTAAAGCTGTGACTTAAAAGGACATTAACAACCCCAATGGGTATAATCTCAAAGCATACTTCTGTGAGAACTTTTATGCAGTTTTAGAGAACAATGAATGTGACTTTAGAGTCAGTCACTGGAGTTACAGGAAGTCTCAATAGCATCACAAGATTACTGCTAAGAGGACAACCTAGTCTCCCAAAACCCAGGCTGGCTAAAGTTGAACAGGCCCAAAGGATCTACCTAGTGTTACCTAGAAATAAGCAGTTTCAAGGGAAACACTCTAAATATTCAATCCATTAAGTGGAATAAAGAAAAGGGAATATTATTTGTCCTTCTAAGATAGTATACTTTTGAACTAGGAAAGGAAAAAAAAGCAAGGGAATGTTACCTGTCCTTAGATATAGGAGCTACAAGTGGTGCGTACCAGTTAACTGCCACCTCACAGTGGGCATCAAGGTATATCAAAACCTTAAAAAAAAAAGAGCAGGGTGAAAGAACTCTCCTCACAAATAGTATATCATATATTAACACAATGAAAAAATTAGATGCTAATGAAAATTAGCAATCAGATAATTTTTATATATAGTTCAACATTGCCACTTTAGTAAAAAAGCAAACTGAAGGGTAATTAGAAATGTCCATGATCTTTCAATTGCCAAATGGAAGATGCTGAGACTGTAAACAGCATATGCTTCCTACCTGTCCAAGTTTAGCCTTCTGAGCACCAATGCTTCGTGCTTGAATTAAGCCTTCTCTTCTTTCATTTCGAAAGACCTTCACTAGTCCATTCCATAGTTTTATGTAGTCATCCAATTTTTCTTTTAAGTGCTCTGTGAATAAAAAAATTCAATCAAGACTGCAAATGAAAACTCATATATATGTATATATATATTTTTTTCTTCACTTAATCTCACCATCATGAAAAATATATGACCAGAGCAAACCAGGGGAAGAAGGGGCTTAGTGTCCTGAACAATTCCAGCTTTTAGTCCATCATGGTGAGGAGGTCACTGAAGCAGGAGCTTGAGACAACACTGCATTCACTACCAAGAGCAGGAAGCAAAGGATGAATGCACACACCTGCCTCTGCTCAGTCCCCTCTTTCCTTTTATTCAAAGTATCAATCAAAACCATCTAATACCCAGAGGTTGACCTCCCAAGCATTCAGTGAACAACTGAACCATACTACCTACTGAGAACTCATTAATTGCAGATCAGATTGGGTCAGATTGAGTGCTTAATCGATTAGGATGAAAGGTAAGGTGTAGGTATATATAGCTTAGTGACCTAGCAAGTACATCACATGCATGAAGCTCTGGGTTCAATCCCCTGCCATTATCCAAAAGAAAGATGGAAGGCCAAATGCATTACCTAAATTACATTTAAAATTTTAAGCTTAATATATCTACAGAGAACTGGTTGGGATAAAAATTATCAAGCATCCCACCAAACACAAAATGATTATGTCACTTCATAGTTACAAAACATATTTAATTCTTTTAAAAAGTTTACATGTTAAATGTCAAGTTTAAAATCTTTCGGACTTTTCTTTTTGTCAGTAGCAATGGCTCAGGATATCTAAAGATGCATGGTCTACCAATAACATCAAGCACCTCTGCCGGACTCTACACAGACTATATAGGCTGTTGAGTATTTTGAATCTGGGCCATCTTTCTTCAATTAAAACAGACATTGAAATCATGGTCTTGCTGTGATAAATATGGATCTCAACAGGTTGGCCAATAACATTCAAAAGATGTCATTTTCTCTGTGTCTTAGTATTACAAATATGTGTATAATTAGATTTTAATTATTATAATTACATATACATACATGTTTGTAATTTAGTAGAGGAAATTCTGTTATGAAAACCAAGCACATTTGGCAAAATCTGCATCTTGGCTTCGCACTGCAAAACAACAGCTTTTGTTTATCACTGTGAGCCCAGGAAGCTGGCTCACCACAGCCAGAACAAGCTCCTGGAGCTTTTAGAAAAGCTTTGCGGAATATACAACGACATGGCTGAGTCTGGCCTTGAACCTCTAAACCTCCTATGTCCACCTGAGTGCTGAGATTACAGGCATAGCCACCACACTTGGGCGTTCAGAATGCGCAGATTCTTTCCCATGTGTTTGGCACCTACTTTTCATGAGTATTATCAAACGACTTCTCATCTTTTCACGCTTAATTATATTTTCCCCAACCAAAAAAATCTAGGTCATTTAAAAAATTACTGAAAATGATAACAGATTTTTGGTGTTACTCCCCGCAACCCCTGCCATGACCCCACCTTATCCTGGTCTTCCCACTGAGACTCTTCCTCCTCCCGACAAGCCTGCTTTCTCATCAGTGTCCATCAGTGTCTCTTCTTGTGTATGTTTTCACTGAGTCCCATAAAGGTTGCCTGTTCTTGCATGTGCCTAGGAATCTGCAGCAGCACAGAAATATTTCTACAAAGTACCACTGATACATGAGGGACCACTTCCTCTGGCCAGTTTTGACCAAGGATAGTCACTCTGAGAAGAGGGGCAGGGCTGTCTGAGTCCCTCAAATCTGGGTAATGCTTCTCTTTAAATTCATATTATTTTTTAAAATACCCTCCTCCCCCACCAGCCTGGAATGGTCCTAGGTTATTATCGTTTTTTTCTAAAGCTTTTCTGAAATTCATTAGGGCTTTTTTTTGTGTGTGTGTGTGAATGTAATTTAAACTGGCCTTCAATATATCTTAATGGACAGATGGGAGTCAGTGGCCTGTTCTTGAAATTCAGACCCTTGGTTAAAAAGGCCCCCAAAGGGCAGTGTATATCCAATGATTTCTGGCTTTCTCGGGATCTCACACTGTGAAATGATGTTTTTCAATGTGTTTCAAAACACCTTGCCACATCTGGGGGGGGATGCTACCTTCCTGCAGCCCACTGGTGTCAGGGTGGGCTTGTGAGGGGCTGTGGCTGAAGGAAGTGTGGGTGGAAAGGTCATGAGACACCTGTGCACAGAAGCATTAAGAGGCCACTGGTATTTTCTGTTAATGTTCTCCTCTGCCCCAGGTGGCAATATACAGCTAAGGCCGCTCTGCACTTGTGGGTCCCACAGAGGGAAGACACAGAAACAGGGCTGACCTGGGGAAGTCTAGTGTGATGCACACACAACCCCTCCATTGTTGTGAGCGAGCGAAGGTGTGCATCTGAGGCCAGCTTAGCTGATGCACCCTGGGGAGGGGTCTGGAGAGGAGAACTCCAACAATTCCAGAAGCCTGTGTTCTTTTTTTTTTCTCCCATTTTATTTTTTTCCTAATCATACAAGCACATACCTATAACCCTGTCTTCTCCTTCCCCCTTCCTCGCCCCCTTCGTCCCTTGCCCCTTCCTTTTACTCTCTTCCCTCCTTCCCCCTTTCTGGGGGGGCGATGGAAATCTCCCTGAGTCTCCATTCTAGGGAGGGTTCAGGACTTAATGGCATAGTCCAGGGCCCCTTCTTTGGCAAGCATGGGAATTCTATTATGACTGTTTAATCCCTTGGCTCTAAGGATCCTACTGCCTGAAGTCTTCTCCCCTGTGATCCATGCTAGACTTTGGGGGGTCATTGATACATCAGCCATTGTGCAGGTCAGGCAAAGTCCAATCCTGGCTGCTGCAGTCCTAACTTGTATGGAGTTTCTTGTAAATTGCTGGTCCTCCCCATCTTTAGGCTCTTACAATTTTGCAGACCCCTCTTCTGCAAGGTTCCCTGAGCTTTAGGATGGGAGAAAAGCTTACTTCTTATAAATAGCTAGATCCTCTAATGGCTTTTAAGCTAGCATTTGGTCATTCAAAAGAAAAACCACAGCCTCCAAATTTACTTTTGGAATATACAGGGGAATGTACACTCCTTCTCGAAGATGGTACTGAAAGACTTCAGAGTTGTTCTGAAATTGAGAAAAGTGAAGATCTTCACACTTCTGTTCCAAGGAACAACCCAAGTATCCGCACAGACCCCAAGCGACTGTAGAGACCACGCAGTAAAGAGCTCTCAAAATCAGTCAACAGATTTCCAAAAGTTATTCTGTAGACTTAGATTTTTTTTTTCCCTTCTAGACCTAAAAAAGTACTGCTGGTAGTCCCAACAGTATCACCTGAAAGCACATCTTCAAATGCTGTCTTGCAGAAAGAAAACAGTATCTTTGATAGTGAGCCATTCCTGTCATGGAATGCCGCTGCCGAGATAAGAGGTCTACACCAAATGCATTTGAGTCAACTAGAAAAAGTTAAAGCTCTCCATCTTGTGTAATTAAAGAATGTTGAGTCAAAAAAAGCAGTCAGCTGCGCAGACGTGAGGGGAAAAGGAAGTAAGTCATAATTCTATTTTTTTTCTTATGCGAGCGTATGTGTACAGCTTGGGATTCTGGTGGTGTCCTTGCAAAAGCAGCAAGGTTTTATCAGGGCGCGTGGATGTGAATTGAGTTTGGGAGGAAAAAAGCTTTCCTAAAGCCATT
Source organism: Typhlomys cinereus (assembly GCA_023101885.1). NCBI lineage: Eukaryota > Metazoa > Chordata > Mammalia > Rodentia > Platacanthomyidae > Typhlomys > Typhlomys cinereus. The sequence continues at coordinate 3,714,622 of JALPQD010000148.1, read as the reverse complement.
CTGAAAGCTGCTCTCATGCTGCCTACCCATGTTGTGTCTTCCAGTCTAGCATCGTAGCCAGCAGTCGCTCTTCAGAAAAACTTTCTGCATGATTTATTTGTCAAAGTGCAAACTCATTGTCATATGGTAATCTGATCACTTCAGTTAGTTTTTGAAAGCTTCAATTCCATTTTGTGGTGAGCGAGAATTAATAGACAGACATACAGATCTGTGTGACAATGGCAATTTGCATGCTGACCTAGGATCTGGGCTATATCATATTAATAGAATTATTTATCCAACCATTGTTAATAATAATTAATAATTGAACTAATTTTATAATTATTTATATTACATAATACATATATAATACATATACTATTAATATAATAATTATAATATAAAATATAGTATTTTCACACATAAGTCATTAAAAATACACACTCAACTTACAGTGTATTTTAAGAAATTACTCGGGGTTGGGCTGCCACTAAACTAATCACCTAGCATGCATGAAGCCCTGCGTTCAGTCCTTAGCACTATGCGGAACTGTTGGCACATGCCTATGATCCCAGCACTTGGGAAGTAGAGACAGGAGGATCAGAAGTTCAAGGTCATTCTCAGCAAGCTCAACTCTGGCCCGAGCTACCTGAGACCCTATCTCAAAAAAAAAATTTAAGGGCTGGAGAGGTGGCTCAGGGGTTAAGCCTCTGCCTTGCAGGCAGAGGATCCTGAGTTCGGATCCTAGACCCCACGTATAGACGCCAGACGGAAGTGGGGGTGGCCTGCGTTTCTGGTCCTGGTAGGGCAGAGTCTGTGAATCCCCGGGCAGAGTAAACAAGGAGGTGGAGGCAGTCCATGGTGGTTCTGGAATTTGTCGTGGTTCTACACACACACACACACACACACACACACACACACACACACACACACAATTGAACAAAAAAAAAATTTAAAAATTACCATTTGGAAAAACCTCTCTCCAATGAGCCTTTTGTCAAGTTGAACCAAAATAACGTAATAATTTCCTATAACAGTTGTCTTTGTAAAGATAATTAAAAACAACCAAGCAACAGCCTATAATATCAACACTTGGGAGGTAGCAAGCAGTAGAGGAATCAGGAATTCAGGGTTATCTTCTGCTACATCAAGACTTTGAGGCCATCTGGGGTTATAGGAAACCCTGTCTGAAATACACACACTCCAGGTGAACAAAAATCTAACCTTCCTCCAAGCCACTTAGTTAATATCCTAAGTCAAAAAAGAGAATAAATTAAGCTTTAGAAGCTTATTTCTATACAATAAAAGTGTTCCGTTATGATGTCAACTTGGCAGGATCTGGAGTCACCTGGGAGACTTACCTCTAGGAATGTCTGTGGGTTTTTATATTGGGTTAAATGAAATAGGAAGACACACCCTGAATAAAAAGGAGAAAGCAAGCTAAGCACCAGTACTCATCTCTCTCTGCTTACTGACTATGAACTCAACTCGGCCAGCTGCCTCAGGCTTCGGTACCATGCCTTCTTGGCCAGATGGGCTATACACGCAGACTGTGGTCCAGAATAAATCCCTCCTTCCTTAAGTTGCTGTTCTCAGGTATTTTGTCACAGTAGCAAGAGAAGTAATGAATGCATTTACATTTTCAGGCCAAAATCAGTATTTGCATCTTTGTTCATATGCAGGGGGAAAAATGGGGTATGAAACAGATCTGTGGATTTCATTTGAAAATAATGGGTGGAACATCAGGTGGTATTACAAAACACATGCAATAGGTTTTCCAATCTTCCAGTAAGCTATGCCTATGACTGGATCTTTGCAAAATCCAAGTCCTGGGGGCTGGAAAATAGCTCAGTGGATAATGTGCATGTTGTGTAAGCATGAGGATCTGAGTTTGGATCTTTAGCACTCATGGAAAGCTAACTAAGTAGATGTATGTTAGCATATATCACAATCCTGGTTTTCCTAAGACAAGATGGGAGAGAGAACCAGGAGAATTCCTAGATACTTATAACATGCTAGCTTAAAATACATGGTGGCAAGTGACAAGAGATTTTGCCTCAAACAAGGTGAAAGGCTCTTTACACATTGGTTATATTATATGCATGTCTATGCTGACACACAAGAATATAATGTGCACACATGAAAACATGCACAGACTGCATACATACACACAATCAGACACACACACACACACAGACACATACACACATGCCCCTGAGAATTGGTATAACATAAGACAGTGGTTGAAGACAGAGACTTATGAATCATGAGTTGGCTCCAGCAGCTAATTACTACTTCTGCAAGTTATTTGACTTCTCTGAGCCTCCTGTGTTAAATAGAAAACGACAACATCTACTCAGCAAGTTACCATGCAAATTAAACAAAAACAACTCATATATAGCACTTGAAACAGTGTCAACTTAGTGACAGATGTACCAACAGATACTCCTAATTTTTAAAACCTATTTTGATACCACATTTTTGTAATTATTTACAACGAACACTGTAGAGGTAGAATTTTGTCGTCAAAAGTGTCAGTGTTGCACTCATTACCTTTATTGCTGAAGTCGTCAATTAGCACGATTTCTGCTAAATACTTCCTCGGGGTCCTTTTGATCACACTGTGGACAGTTCTCATGAGGGTGGACCACCCTTCGTTGTGGAAGACGATGATGACACTTGCGGTGAGCAGGTTTTCATCGTAGTGCCAATACTTGCATCTGTGTAAAGAACATTTCATCACACCTATTTAGAGCTGATCTGTAATGCTTGGTTCCAAAGCTGCTACCAATATCTCTTTGATTGGATTACATACAATTGGCTTTGCTACAGAAGCAGAATGAAGCTGTAGCTTTCTGTACATCAGAGAAACCCACAGGTGGAGAGAGGCTGCCGCTGGTGATAAAGCTCCTTTGTCATCGGCTCCCTGGGCCATAAGCACCAATTTAGGACTTAATCACCTCAGCTGTCAGAATGGTGTTGTCTATGGCAGAGCTATTACTGCGCTTGCCTTTGGGAAACTTGAGCTTTTGGGGTATGACATTTATACTCTAGTAATGTGGCAGTGAAAATATTCACAAACAATTAGACAGCCAGGGCATATAGGAAGCTTTGAAAACTTTCCTCATGAATGGAATAAAGTTCTAAGGGTGCCATTTGATGAAGTTGAAGTGGAGTTAGGCACAGAAAGTTAAAGGCACAGGTAGGGACTTGCCAAAGGGTCCCCGTGGTTATACGGTGTCGATATCTTGAGCTACAGTTTGGCTTTAAGAGACAACTGTGGCTTAGAGGGTGTAGTGAGAAACTCTGGGGAGATGGGAAGATAAGTCACCACACTGAGGACAGCATGAAAGGGGGACCCCCGCGTCCTAGGACAGAAGTAACCAATCATCACTGCAGTACATGTTCGGCTGGGCTAGAATGTGACCCTCAAATCTGCAAAACCGTCTAGAGGTGGAGCCTTGAGGGCTGTGTAAATGCGTTCATCCTGTTAAGAAAGAAGGCTTCTTAAAAGGACATGCTCATGGTTGGGAGATGGCGCAGTGATTAAAACACTTGACCCACAGGTAGAAGGATCTGACTTTGGATCCCCAGATTCCATGTAAAAATGCCCAGTGGGAACCGTGGTAGTATAATCCTAGCCCTGGAAGGTGAAGCGTGGAGATTCTCCAGAGCAAGCTGGCTAGCCAGACCGTCCTTAACAGGTGCCCTGGGTTTAATTAGAGACCCGGGCTCACAACAACCAAGTAGCAGAGCAATCAAGGATCAGTCTGGATATTACCCTTGGGCCTCTAAAAGCACACACATACTTCTCTCTCTCTCTGTCACTCACACACACACACATACACACACCCCATACATACATACGTTTGACAAACAGGATTAGCTCAGCTTCTCCTTGCTTCCTTTTACTCATGTGATTTCTTGCAGTCTCTTTGGCTGTTGTACCTTTCCTAATGCAGCAACGAGGTCCTTGCCAGATGCCCCCAGAATTGTGAGAAATTCTTCTCTGCATAAAATGGATTGGCTAGTTTCTCAACAGGTAATGCAAAGAGTTCTGCATACCCAGGGAGACAGAGACACAGCAGAGATGGGGTGTAAGCAAATCAAAATCGCCCAAAACAGCTTCCAGGTATGTGACTCCTCTGTCACTGGACATTAGGAGGAGTGGTTATGTGGAGATTGTGTGGCCAACTCCCTCAGCTCCTAGTGTTGGTGTGAGCTCTCCTGCCAAGCTGGACAAGGAACTGTAACCTGACTATTGTTAGAGAGAATAAAACTTCCTTGTTCCTCTATTAGCTGTCTGGTCAGCAACCATGGAGACAAACAGCTACACCCTCTTTATCTGTGTTTTTGCTTTTGAAGGTTCAAGTTATCCATGATAAAACACACTTGCTCAAAGTCAACAGACAGGAAGAGTGGACACTACTTCAGTATTTGGTCCTTGAGTTCTTGGGCTGGAATGATATAACGCTGGGCTACTCGTTAAAGTATATCACACAGAACAAAACACCAAATGTGACCACCACGAAAATTACAAGCTTGACTTCCTTACCACTACTCCCTGGATATGCACTTTATTTATGCATTTTCTACCGACTGTTACAGTAACTCAGTTGTGGTTCAATTCCTTTAAAAGAACAATCTAGAAACTATATCAGCACAGTATTTTTTTTTTTTGCAAATGTATCATGTTCTAATTCCTAAATCTCTAAAGCTTTTCTTCCTATATTACTACCAAGTCTAATATATTTCTCATTCTACACTTTTCTGACGGAAACTTAGTTTACACTCAATTGCTTTGTACTCTGTAGGTTAGATGCTGTCTCTGGTAGGCTCTGCTCCCTTGAATGAGTATATCACTTGTTTATAACTATTGCTCCCAGCTTTCTAGATTGAAATTGGGATGAGTATGATTTCTATGTCTTCACCTGCTGCTTATGTGGTGAAATGTAAGCTCGAGCCCTATGCTTTAAAGCTACATGTTATCTCCAAGAGGATAAAAAGACTCCATCTATTTAGCATAATTGCACCGCTATTCAAAGAACATTTCTGTATCTAGTCCATAGAGATCTGGAGACTTTATTAGAATTCCTGCTACACTGAGATACATCAGGCACTAACACTTTCTAGTCTACCAGGGGATATGCATGCATGCATTTCGACTAGCTTGTTTTCATGGACCTAGGCTAGCTATAGAAGAGTGATCTACTCTTTAAATTTGCTCACATCATCACCCCCAGGGCTTTATTGCGCATCTCTGTCAAGTCTCTAGAACCAAACTTTTCCTTCCCTCTGGAGAGCATGAGACAACATTGCCCATCTCCCGTTTCCTTGGATCTCTCCTTTTCTCTCTAGTATTTTGGGATGATGACAGGACTTCTGCCCAGATTCATCTGGCAAGTCCCTCAGGATCAGGTGCTGTGAGAAGTTCTTAAGGCCTCGGTAAACCTAATGTACCTCACAATTCTAAATGCTTCATATACTCTCATCCACGGCAGATGGTCTGTTAACTTATTAACTCACTCAGACAACTCTCTAATGGAGAGTTGGTGGCTCAATGATCATAGTTTTAATTTGGCTGCACTATTCTAACTACATGTATCATGTTTCTTCTTTTTTATTTATTTTTTTATTATTTATTCAACTGTGTGCATGTGCGTGTGTATGTGCGTGCGCGCGTGTGTGTGTCTGTGTGTGCGTGTGTCTGTGTATGTGTAGAACCACGGACGAATTCGCGAGCCACCATGGACGCCTCCACCTCCTTCTGCCCCGGGATTCACAGGCTCCGCCCTACCAGGACTAGAAGCGCAGGCCGCTGGCGTCTATACGTGGGATCTGGGATCCGAACTGAGGACCTTCCGCCTGCAAGGCGGAGGCTTAACCCCTGAGCCACCTCTCCAGCCCATCATGTTTCTTCTTAATATTCTTGACTAAGTAAAATGAAATTGGGGTTATAGTCTGGTTTTAATCTAATTATTTTCTCAAACTCTACTCCATTCCATGAAGAACTATGCTCTTTTCTTGGACTCTTAGATGCTAAATATTCTTTCCTAACGTTCTTACTCATTCCTTGAAGGTCAAAATTCAGTTTGTAGTAACAGATCTTGTTCTTCCTTATTATCTCTCCAAAATGAAAATATCAGCAAAGCCAATCGCTACTTCCTGTCTTGGCCAACACAGAATTTCATGTGCAGTTGTCAATTTTCAATGCAGATTCCTTGATTTGACTTTCAAAACTGTTCTGAGTCTACTTTCACTCAATGTTGTTGAACAGCACAGGTCACCACCCATTTTCTTCACTAATGAGTCAAATTATTATTAACAGGAGAACTGTAAACTTCTAATTTCTGCTCTGTTTGGGACTGAAAATCAAAGCAATGAGCGCAGAATTAACAGCTGGGTCTGGAAAAAAAATTCAAGTGTATCTTCCGTCAGAACAAAACTGAGTACCAGAGGCAGCACAGCTGTTATCTGCAGCCCTAGCTTGAGTGCACTGCATGGCGCTGTGGCTGGGAGGTAACAGGGGGCCTTCAATGGGAGGGTCATGTCTTTGGCTGCACCTCGCCCAGTCAGTTCATCCTCAGTGAATCACAAGTGTCTGTCACATGCGCAAAGTTTAAGACAAGCACCCCCAGTTCTATCTGCCTACCTTAATCTCCTGGGGCAGACTTGACGCTTTGGAGCAGAGTGAAGTGAGGGCCTGAGGATTACTTCCTATCCACACAAACAATGAGGGCAAAACAGCCAACTAGAACCCTAGGTGATCCGCATCCCAGGCTGGATCCCAGGTTTGAGAGCTACCAAGGACCAACAGCAGACACTGCCTAGCCCAGCACAGGTAACTAAGGCTGCACCTCACCTCCCCATGCACTCGTGGCCCCTGTGATGTGGGGCTCACTGGAAAGCTTGTATGCATGCATTCATTTCCATTTCCTCTGTGAAGCAGCCAGTAACCTGTCCCCCCGCACCCCCCAGTCAGCCACGGCTATCCCAGTCTTCAGCCCTGATGTTACCTTCCCTTTCTTCAATTCTCGTCCAGAGTCCCCCTGCCAAAGACCCTCAACACGCTCAAGGCACAGTGACAATTCCCGGTTTCTCCCCCCCCCCCAAAAAAAAAATCCAGGAGAGCTAAATGTTCCATCACCTTGAGAAAACTCTGCTTGTAATCTCTGCAGCAATCTTGTATAATGACACTAGGAGGGCGGAGAGAAAACGCAGAGGCGTGCCCTGTGGTTGCTCCATGTCCAGTCTGGGGACTCTACACCTGAGACTCCAAGGAGTCCCGGGTGAGTGAACAGCAGTGGACAGGCCACTGCAGCGAACATGGAGCAGGAACATGAGGGCCCAGGAGGACTCTGGGAGCACGGAGGGAGCACAAAGACTCAGGGAGCACTCCTCTAAGCACGTGTCTGACATCCCCAGTAAACACAGAGACTACTGTGAAGAACTTGAAGAAGCCAATATTCTTGCAGGGTGGACAGTTTGAATCAAATAAAGGATGTGTCAGCTATTTAGTATGGCACTCTTGGAAACAGACAGGAAGTGCAGTTCTCCTAGCTCTTACAGTTTCCAACCATCTAAGTTTCACAACCATCCTGTAAGGTGAGGATTCATTCTAGCTTTCATTTTACATACAGGGACACTGGGCTTGTTAGGTATGTGATTTGCCCAGAGCCAGCATTAGTAACAGAAATGAGATTTTAAAATGAGCTCTTTGACTCTAACTAAAAAAGGTTTCAAAATTGAGTCCTTTGGCTCTTTTCCTTAAACCACAGATTTACTAAGCATTACTTACAAATACATGTTTTAAAAAGCAACCGAGAAAATGAATTCTTTATTTTCACCCACATTCAGGGAATTCATAGCCACTAGCAACACAGCTTGGAGAATTTCTGCCTGTTTTTAAGGCTTAGGGAGTATTAAATATATTAAGGAAAACTAAGAATACTGAATTATATTCTTGGAATGGCTGCCTTCAAAGTTTTTCTTTTCTTTTTATTTTCAGAAAAAACATACTCAGACAGATGTGTCCAGTTAATGATCTGAAATCTCAAACCACAGTTTAGAAAAAGTCTGGCAGAGAGTTGTGGGACAAGACATATGTTCTTGTATATTTCTTCAAAACTCCCTGGGAACACAAAAAAGAACATTTCACAGTGTGAACCATATGTTTATAGCTATATCGGACTCACATTTCACATGAGCTTACATATCATATTCTAATTTTACAGAAACGCCAGCTTATCAAACACCAATATATGTGAGCTAAAACAACCATCACGAACAGGCTTAAGGACCAACACATCGTGTGTATGCACACAGATGTGAAGAAAGTGGTAATATCACGAGTGCCTTCGACTTAATGAATTCGTGTATGTTTCATCTCATTCCATGAAGGAATTCAGTCAGCTTGAAGGACATATGGGGTAAAACATTATAAAAATTAAAACTGGAATGGGAAAAATGAATAAGTTAGAAATGTGACAAAAGGTGCACGGTATGCATTGCAGGGACCGAAGGGCTTCTGAGTGCACAATTCAGAGGCTCTGTTCATGTGATTTGTTATGAATGGCACTGCCTTATCAACAAATGAGTGCCATCCTGCCCCTAGATACTTCTTATGAGTCAGCTGGTTTGGCTTGAAGAAAATCTGGTCAGGTCTAAGCTTATCAAACCTATTGTTCAGAAGGACAATATTCTTGATGCGCAATCCTGAGGGATTTTTTTTTTTAACATAGGGTCTCCTTATGGTAAGACAGTAATGAGTTTCATTGGGCTGTTTTTTTTCCTGAAGACTGTAATGGCATCACACCAAAGTATAAGTCATTGAAACCAGCCATGCGGTGAACAAGTTGAGAGCTTGTTGGAAACCACACTTTGCAAACATTCCTTAGGAGGTTTATTGAGTTGTCTTTTATTTCTCATTTTCCGACACTCGGTGAGCAATTATTATGCCTTCCAGCCTACTCTAATTACATGAGGAAATCGAATCCACCTCATGGAGGACTTGCACTTCCAAAAGCAAATGTCAACGCTGCTAAAGGCAGAAGGAGAGATAGAAGGTTCAGGCATAGCATGGTACCTTTAAGTTGGAGTTAGTGGGTAATTTCCCTACAGAGAGTTGTTAGATATTGCAGGAGATATCAAGGCAGGTTGAGTAACATTTACTTATGGATGTCTAAAGCATCAATTCGTATCAATGTTTCTATAAATATATAAGAAGATACAAACATATATGCAAAATTCTGAATACAGATATTGAAAGGAGTATGTAATGTGCAATGGGTAGCATTCATTGATTCATGTAGCTAATAATATATTAACTTCCATAGCTAATAATATATTAACCATGTTTAGTAATTTATTTTATTAAAACCATTAGGAACCAAGGAATTCATTTACATGTCATATAACTATCATACGGGGATGCTTCATAAATATTATAAAGGAGATTTGGAGAAACTCCTTTCCTCCCTCCCTCCCTCCATCCCTTCCTCCCTCCCTTCTTTTTTTGAGTATGTACCTGTTTATTTGCATGTGTGGCGCCTATGGAGGCCTAAGAGTGGCAACTTAGGGGATCATCCTGGATTCTACCTTCTTATTGCTTTGTTCTGGGATTTCCCAGGTTCTGCCCTGCAGCTGTAATTTTAGGCTGCTGCACAGGTCAACTCTGCAAGGGAGAGACCATCAGTCCTCACTGGAACAGCATATCAATTTGCATTTTCTCCTCAGAGTTCCTGATTTTTTTTTCTGAATGTTTAATAGGTGTGTAGGTAAGTCAATATGTAGAGAATAATTATATATACATACATACAACAACAACAACAAAAAAGACAAAAGGACTATGGGAAAAGGGTAAAACAAATCCACTCTGTAGGAGGGGAAGCAGCAGGGGACAGGAGCAGAACCGTAGAAGATTCCAGAGCTGGACCAATGCTACAGACTAGTGGGACCCAGGAATTTCACTAGGAATTAGTCTTGTGGAGATAAATAATGATAGGCACAAAGCCTAAGTCACCAGCTTGGTCAGCACAGTGTTTTCGTAACAGGGATAAGCTGGAAACAGTTCCACAAGTCCCCCCCCCCCCCAAAAAAATAAAGTTGCGGCCATTCAAGGAATAATAAAATGGTGCTGTGGGGGAAACCTTTAAGGCACATAAAAGTACATGGAAATTTTTAAATGTAATTTATTTACGAATATAACAGGCATCATCTGACTTAGTCTTTAAAAAGCACGATGCCTGGGACTGGGAGACAAGTGCCTAGTGACAGGTGAATTAGAAGCTCAAGGCCATCCTCACTACATCAAATTGAGGTCAGTCTAGGATACTTCAGACATTGTCAAATAAACAAACAAATAAACAAAAAGACCAGCTGGTGGTAGGATCACAGGCGATTTCTATTTCTTCTTCATTATCTACTGACTGAATACATGTAACTTCTTCCTGTTTTTCAGAAGGTTTAACAGTGAGGTTGTCACTCAGAGTAACAAGCAAACAGAGCATCACTCTGCAGCTTTGCAGCCAGCAATCCCCTAAGGATGAGATCTATGTTGATGCCTCAAAAGCTATTTTATTAAGGCGTTCTCCAGAGTGAGAATTCTGCCTCTTGAACGGAATTCCACTACACTTCCCTATTAAGTTTGTAGGTGGCTTTGCTGGAAGTGTATCTATTCTAAGCTGAGGACACTTTTTTTTTTTTTTAAATCACTGTTAATGCCATTCTCATTTTAATTAGGAGGTCAAAAAAAGATTTGTACATTCTGCTTCTGTTGTCTCCAAATTTAATGCTGCTTTTCCTATCACGACACTAACTGGTGGTGCATCTAATTCCACCTTGTAGGCAGTTGTACTAGCAGAACAAAACTAAACTTCAAACAGCAGAGACACCCAGAAGACCGCCTCTCCCAGGGCTGGATCCCTCAGACATAAATTCACTAGATAAATGTGATTCGTGCAGAAAGCAAACACGAAGACAGAAGAAATCTTTTCCAGGGCCAGCACTAACTTTTGTTGGTTTATAAATCCAAATCAGAAAGCTGACTCTTCTGAGTTTTAGTATTCAAAATATCACTGTGTAAACATATTTAATTATCACCATCTTAGAAATCAACTGCTTCATTTGGTGGAAAAATTTGTACCTTCTGCCTAAGTCCTTGGAAAACCTGGATATCCTAGGCAAGTGGGATGAGCTCAATTATCTATCTCAAGAGTGAAGTCTGACTGGAAATTTCATTAAATAGCTACAGGTTGACATTGTAATTACAGGAACTGTGGTCACGTAAATGCATTCAGTTGACTTTTTTAGCACTTGACTGTTCGACTGCTTCTCTGATGTGCCAACTTCTTTGTGGCGTTGTGTGTGTGTGGGGGGGGTGCCTGCATATGTGTGTTTCTGTGTCTGTGTAGGCCAGAGAGTGAGATCTGAAATAATCCTCTGTTACCTTTCCACCTTACCTGGGTCTCTAACGAACGCCAGAGTACTCTATTAGGGTTAGTCTAGCTAGCCAGCTCGCTCTGAGGGATTCCCAGGCTCTGGCATTTTTATATGGGATTTGGGGTCTGAAGTCAGGTCTTGTGCTGGAGAGACAAAGGCTCTAACCACTGAGAGCCATCTCTCCGGCCCTTCTGTGATCATTCTTAATAGTGTTTCTATGGAGTCCTAAGTGCCTGAGACATCACATTCCGAACACCAATTCTTCCCTTAAAATATCAGATCCCTAAACATTCGTAACACTCAGTGTGGCCTTTTTCTACTTTTGTAACTCAAGACTGACAGGAAGAACTGGACTGAATCCCTTGGACACTTCCTGAACCTGCTGAAACAATGCCTATCTATTAAATTCTCTTCTTGGCACACAAGAACTTAAAAGGGTTACTGTCATTCATTAAAGAAAATGAAGATTGGCTCTGTACTGACCTGCAAAGTATCCCCACCATATCTATGAGATTATCCATATCGAGAAACCACAGGACTTTTGTAAGGAACTTCCCCACAGTCAGCGGGGAGGGATGGCAGCGATGCGCCCGGAGCTGAACTGAACTCTACAGCACATGAAAGCCTAGTACTGGGGATGCCTGCACCTTTAGATGCTCGATAAACTGCTGAAGTCTCTTCTTGCATCCCTACACTAGTCTTCCCGGCAAAGTCCTTGGGGCTTTGTTATATATTTCACAGAGACAGAGAGGACTTAAGTGAGCAACAGGTAGAATGTTCTTTTGTTTTTGAACTACCTGGAAAGCATCTAGACTATTTCTCTTGAACAGGAAAGGAGACAGAAATCTCAACAATTAAGAGTGCTAGATAAAAGTCGAGGCCAGTTGCCAGGAAACTGACCAGATTCAACAGACCATCTACCTGTTTATGAGGGGGCGACGCTCTTAGGGTCTGAGAGGATGATGCTATATGGTCATCCATACCTCAGGCTCAGCAATGGAGCCTACTTTGTCACCAAGTTTCACAAATATTCCAAACAGCACGGAAGCCACCCGTGTGCCCTCATGCCTCTGAATCAAGATCTATAGTGGAACACAGCTCAGCTGTCCCCTGCTTCCTTCCAGGCTTGTTTTAGCCCTAAAGCCATCTGTAGCAGCAGGTGGGGCAAAAAGTAGGGAGAAAAGGCTGGGATGGAGGGGGAAAAACAAGATGAAATATAGGCCACATAATAATGATAAGTAGGCTGATCTATTTCTGCTGTTTGTATAGAAAAAAATGTAACAGTTCATGCTTTTTTTTGGTTCTTGACATTTCTATAAGCCACTATCAAATTTTAATTTTGGCTCAACCTAACAGGTGAAACCACATTGTTCTTTGGTGGATCTTTATTATTCACAACATCTGTACCACACAGAGAAGGATTGAAACTGGAGCTGCCCGCAGATGATTTGGATCAATTGTCAACTTGACACCCTGGAGCATGGCCTTAGGCACACCCCTGGAAGACCATGCACGTCTGAGAGGGGCTGGTAATGGCATTAATTGATATGGGATGACCTAGCCTAAAACAAGTAGTCAATGCTGTTCCTAGGGCTGGAGTCCTGGACTGAATGAAAACAGAAAGCAAGCAGAGAGGAGGAATTTGAACTCTTGGCCATCCAGCTGTGGATGCAGCTCTGACTCTTGTGAGGATGGCCTGCAACCTTGACCTGTGAGAAAGGGACCAGGTGGGGACAAGATGACATTCTTCCTGTTCCTGTTCTCACATGGAAAAAGTCTTTTCTTTTTTCTTTTTTTTTTTTTTTTGTAGACTATTTAACGCTACTCTTTTTCCTTTCTATACCTTTTCTGATGATTTTGTTGTTTAAAATGGCCCCAAGTATAATACTAAAGTGCCATCTAGCACTTCTCAGTACAAAGAAGTCGTGCTGTGCCTCACAAAGAAAATTGCCTTACATAAGCTTCATGCAAGCATGAATTACAGCGCTGCTGGCCCTGAGTTCTATGTCGAATAATCAACAGCATGCAAAAAAGCTGTTTTAAAACAGAGGCACACATAAACCAAGGTTATGTACTGATCAGCGGAAAATGTGACCGAAGGCTTGCCAGAGCCTACCCTGTGTCATAGTTACTACCTTTCCCTCTCTGCTGTGAGACAGCTCAGACAAACTTAAGGGGAGAAAGGCAGATTCAGTTTGCTTACCATACCAGAGGGGACGGATACAGTGTGTTATTGCAGAAAAAGCATGGTGGGTGGCAGAAGCTGGAGGCTAGCTCAGGTCACGGTCCTCATCATGGAGGCAGAGAGAGTCGAAGATAAGAGGCAAGAAGCAGGTCGGGGTAAGCCAACCTCAAGGCCTGCCTCCTCCTTCCAGCAAGAATCCCCCAACATCAATACCAGCAAAGATTCAAACACGTGAACCCGTGGGGGGGCAACTCTCATTCAATCTTTTCTCTGGGACAGAAACTCAGGATGATTAAGACAGTATTTAGTCACTTCGCAGAACCTAACTCTGAAGAGCAACTAGAACTGAATATCTATCTATCTTTCTGTCTGTCTGTCTGTCTGCCTGCCTGCCTGCCTGCCTGCCTGCCTACCTACCTACCGACCTATCAAGATTCTCAGAAATTACATTTTACTAATAAAGACAGTTATTAGGACTAACAGGACTGTTTAGTCAGCTTAAAAAGTCTGGTCCGGTGGCACAAGTTGCAAGGATTGTAAGTTGAAGACCTGTCTGGGCTATAGAGTGAGCTGAGGGATAGCTTGGGTAATGTAGTGAAACCCTATGTTGAGAGAGAGAGAGAGAGAGAGAGAGAGACAGACAGACAGACAGACAGACAGAGGCAGAGAAAGAAAGAAAAGAAGGAAAAAAGAAGGGAAGGGGATGAAAGAAGAGGGGAGGGAAGGAAAGGGGAGGGGAGGGGAGGGGAGGGAAGGTGATGGAGAGGTAGCTCAGTGATAGAGTAGCTATCTAGTAAACTCAAGGCTGATATTCAGTCCCCAACATGGAATCTGGAGCTGTGAGCTACAAAGTTTGTCATGCATGGATTGCCCACTATGAGAAGTGTGCCAAGTGTGCTAGGTAGAGGGTTTCCATTACACAGGCAAAGGCTTCTGTCTGCAGGATATAAAATACAGAGATAGGAGTCACATTTTCTCAAAATTAAATGTATACTCTGAAAAAAAAGTATGTGCCAGAGAACAGGACTTAAATCAATAGCATCATTTCAAAAAAGTCAGGCTAAGTCAAGAACATTCTGTAAAACATTCAAAAATACCACGTATAGAAATGTGCCCTGCCAGCCAAAGCTGCCAAAAGAACCGAAAGAGACAGGGGAGCAACGGTTTCAACACTTAGCAACACCAGAAACCAACAGCCAGTCATGGAGAAATTAGCCTGTTTTGTGACAAACATCCCTTGTGAGGACAATATGCTCTCTTGATTACATGCTAGTCTAAGCTACAAAGACGCTCAGAGTCAAAGAATTACAGGGCTAGATTACAGGGTTCTATTCACAGAAATGACAAAGGTATTCATTATTATGAGTGTTTATTTAGTATTATTTAAATCCTAAACCCGACACCCATGATACATTTTCTTCACTTCTCTTGAGGTAAATTAAAGACTAGGTCTCTCCAGCCTAAAAAGCAAGCAGTGCTCTATTTTATATGTGGGGCTTTGTGCTTTTTTGTTTTCTTTCGGGACTCCTCCTGAGTTCCATAGAAGAGAGAGGGAAGATGATGATGATGGTAACCGACTCTAAGGCAAGTTGAACACCATACACCTAGCATAGGGAGGGGGGAGACTCAGAAGCAAGAACTTCAATAACATTCTCTGTAACACACAGGACGAAGGCAGCCTCTAAGCTGGGTGTTGGTTGGTTCTCACCCACGGTGAGAAGGACCTTTAATGTTCTTCACTACATGAACACAATCATTTTATTACTGACACGTCAGTTTTATCATTGAACATTGCCAGAAGATGAAGCCAAAGAGCTCAAAGGTCAGCATGATGCTTGCAAACTCTTTGACATCCTATGGGGTCCCTCTGAGTGTGAGTCTCACGTGGACTCTGGGGCTAGGCATTCTCAGGAGACACCAGGGACTCTCGAGCTTAGGCCTGCCCAGGTAGCACCCTCTGTGCTGAGCCTCTGCTCCTCAATATTGGAATTTTATAATCGTCAACGAGGAGGACCCTATCTCACAAAAGTGCGTAATACAAAATGGCAGAAGCATGTTCTAGCCATTTCAGAAACTGTTGGAAATTACGGGAATCCCAAGCTAAAATTCACTATTTTTAAAAAAAAAAATCAAACTAATTGTCATCTCAAACAGCAATTATTTCTTTTGTTTTCTCTTTTTTTTTAGTGTTGGGATTGAACTCAGTTCCTCACTCACATTGGATAGGCACTCTACCTCTGAGGCACATTCCCCAGCATTAAGCAGCGTTTTTTAAAAAATCAAACATTTGGATATAATACAATACAGAGATAGTAATTTGAGATGTCATGCTGAGGACGGATAGTAGAAAACTATTAAACCTCTCTTTTCTGAAATAAAACCACGTTGTTGCTGTAAGGGCAGCAAACATTGTATATACAGTGAATACTCTGTAGTTCATTGCGTGGTAGGCTCCAGTCTGCAATGGGTGGTGCAGGTAGCCTCGGCTGGCATTGTCATGTAATGGTAAGCATCGTGCAAAGTGTACTGAATGCAGGGCTGCAGTGAAGTCCCCCAGTGTGCATCTGTGAGCGCTGCCGGAAACACCCTGGGGCCATGATCTATTAATTCACATTTTTGTTTTTTGTTGTCGCACACTCAGTAACTTCTTTCGTTACTGCCACATTTTTCATGACCCCTCATGGAGTTACGACCCCACACAGGGTCCACAGCTTAAGCTGGATCTGCAGACACATGGCGAGGCACCTGCAGAGCCTGCCCTTGTCACTGATCCTCTGCTCTGGAACCTCCCAGGAGGCCTTCAGTTCTTAGCGTGACTCCTTCCCACTCTAAGTCAGAAGCTGGTCAGCACGGCTGGGAGCTGGTATGTCCACATTTAAAGAGAGTCATGCTGGGATGGGCATCATACTTCTTTTGCTCTTGAGTTATACAAAAGATGTTAACCTTATTTCTTAGGTTAGCACACAGGGCTGAGGGGTTCACATGGCAACATCATACAGGCTATCATCATGCCATCGACATCTCCAGCAGTGCTCTTTAAGTGTCAAAGCTGTTTTCTTCAAAAGTTACTGCGTGATTCTGAAGCGCACACGTAGAGCTCCTGTCGAGCTTGAGAATCAGCATCAGCATCGTCTGTGCCACTGGAAGTGAGGAGAGGTAGTGATGATCTGCGCCCAGGAAGAAGAAGAAAAGCAAAACCCAAAACAAACAACCTCTGAGGATTGGAGCGTGGAAGGAATCCAAGACCACCTCATATGGTTTGAAAAGAGAAAAAAGGAGAGAGGCAGGCGAGAGAGAGAGTAAGTATCAACACTATCATCTCTGTTATCTTGGGCTTTAGGTGTGCTAGACAGTGGGCTAACCAGGTTGCATGTAAATGCCAGCACTTACATCAACTCGGATATCTGAACAGGGAGCGGCAGGAGTTGCATCCAGGCTTGGGTTAGAGGGATCTTCAGCAAGATAAAACTATATTGAGACATATTTATTCTCACCTAGAGTGCTTCTGAATGTTACACGTAGGGAGTCATCCGGAATCCCCGACCATAAGGTTAATAACAAGGAACAGCAATATCTTGTGAGAACAAGAAATGCAAGAGTGAATAGCAGGCAAGCGTGCAAGGAAATACATATAAAGACGTATGTGATTTACTGCATTTTCAGACAGTCAGCAACTGTATACAACTGTATACAGTTAACAGTATCTAGAAAGACACATTTTCTACTCCAATGCTGGGAATGATGTGGACCTTAAATATCATTTTAGGGAAAAAGCATGCGGAACGGTATGCTATTAATCTTCCCATTCCAAGATTAGACCACAGGACAAACAACAGACACCAGAAAGGCCAAAGAGCAGGAGATAAGTCTCCACTGCTGTCTGTTCCGCACTAGCCTGGCCTGTGCTCAAGAAGCCGTGGGAAGGGCAGCAGAGCCCCTGCACTCACTTTCTTGTGCACAACACAAAAAAGCACAGGGGATGACGAGCGTTTAGAATACAGAGGAAGTTTTTACGCCCTAAAAACTATGAATGTCCATAGATAAGGTAACAAATAACCACCAATTTGTAAGTGCTGCTAAACAGAAAAGGGACAACATTCCCTTCCTTTTCTACAGGACAAGTTGGGTTTTCCTCCATCCTGGGAGCTGGCATACACAGGGGTTAACAGGAGACATTCTCCTAACAGGATCTCCGGAATGCTAGTGCAGTTGAGCTTGGCAGTATAAAATGGGTGACTGTCTTCATGGTTAATCCCAGAGCTAAAGTCTGGAATGGACACAGTGCTTGCCTCTGTATGGATGTTGCATAGCCCTGTTAGCAGATGCTGCATCTGTTGCTCTCATACTGGACAGTGGCCCAGGGCTGCCTGGCCACTTCCAACCTTCAAGAACACAGGCAACAAGGAGAGAAATCACACTACTAAACTTGAGTGGTTGTGGCTGAGCAGCAGCTGCTCCTGGCTGGCTCATCAGCTTCTGAATCTACAGAAGCATGGTGAAAAAGTAGGAGAGGATGTGAACACAGGAAACAATGTATTTCAGTGTGGGAGAGACTCAGTCTGTCTACACAGTGCCTTCTCAACTGGGTTGAGCAGCAGAGATAGCAAGGGGATGCAAACAAGGCAAGGGTACAGTGGTCTAAAACTCCTTCAGAGACTCTGTGGGTAAAACCAATGAAAAATATCCACAACATTCTTTTTACAAATAAGGAATCTTGAAACTCTGGGAAAAGTATTGGGGGAAGTGGATATTTCACCTTAGCAAACATGATCCTCTGGCACCACGAGGCATGAGCACCCACATGTCTCACTCTGATGGACAGTGACAGGGAAGATAAGAATTATATCACCATCTGGTAGGTTAACTCTGTCTTACACCTGTCTGCCCTGTATCACAGGCGCCCCTATCTTAATTGCTCTGACTTTCAGGGAATTTTCCTGTCTCCATTATCTATCTGGTTAAAGTTTTGCAGGCATTAAATGAGAGTAATGAGCTCCGTTATTATATGATGGGCACTTTTCTTTAGAGAATGGAGGGCCATTTGGGGTAGAGAGATCAAATCATGCCATCAGTTGTTAGATTTTTTTCCTGTGGAAAATTTGGATTGAAGATTAACTTCAGAACTGAATTATTTTGTCTATATCCAATATCACCTAAGACAATAATTGACCAATAATTTGCTAAAAGGGAAAAGCTTTGTGTGGAATAGGTATGAAGCTGTCTTGTTAAGAGTTTGGAAATCAGGTCATCAGCATAAGCATCATTATCTTATGTTGTGATACATTTACACAGCGCATTGATATTTCCCCAGGACTGTTTCTAGATTTTAGGCTTATGGATAATTTGGGGACTTTGTGCTACGAATTCCTGAAATCTGAAAAACAATCATTACAAAACATTGACTGTTACTATACGTATTCAACTAGCAAATCACTGACCTCTGAAACCTGTGTTTGAAATCCTATTTATTTTCATGAATGTCTTTAATTTTAATTATCATGACCATGGTAACTAACTCCAGTTTGGAAGCTGGTTTCATTTTGCCATTTAAGACCATTCTATTCTGAGAATATTAATGCCAGCCACGTTTTGCTATAATTTTATCCATCCATCCTATGCAACTAACGTAGAGACAGGATTTCATGGAATTAGGCCATTGCTGTTTGGCAAAGGCTCTAGCATTTTCATAACATAAAATCAAGTTCTTTCTCAGTTAATTAAAATAGGGATCAAAGCAATTTTTAATTATGTGAGCATCTCAATTATCTAAATCATTTTTAGCAGTTTCTGGCGAGATTACCAGTGAGTACACTGTATTTGTCAATGATGACATTGGAAGATTAAAGTGACAACTTTTTCTGAAGCGCTTCTTGATTAATTACTATTCCACTGAATTCTTATAAAATCAAAAGTAGTGGTTCTCAAATATGACCCAAAGATATCAGACTCTCTAAGACCTTTTCAGAAGCCTGGTTAAGTTAAAAATCTCTTTTATGACCTTATTGCCTTTATCGCTCTACTGACAGCCTAATGATACAAGAGCCACTGGTTTTGCCTTCTGAGGTTAGAATCACAACCCGGCCACCATATCCACCTGTCATTCTCTGCCAGCTCTGGGAATTGAACTCTGGTCTTCTGGCTTGCTGGTTAGGTGCTTTAATCTGAGTCATCTCTCCAGCCCAGAACAATGATTCCTTTTCATTTCTGTTGGCATTTTTATATAGGATCTGAGGATCCAAAATTAGATCTTTTTGCTTTTAGTGACTCTTAATTAGGGTAGTAACATGTGGCAACATCTGATGGTGTGGTTGATACAAAGGGATAGGGGGTGTGTATGTGGCCTCACTATCCAGTGCATAGATGTCAGAGATATTGGTAAACATCCTTCAGTACACAGAACATCACAGAACAAAGCATTACCACAACTGTTAGTAATGCTGAGATGGAGCAGGAAAAAGTTCTGTAGTATTAAGATACGAGCTGTTGCCTTTCACCTTTCCTAACCTGCTGCTGTCCAGTAGTACCCGATAACACACTCCATTTGGTTGTTTCTTTAGCATCACCAGCAAGGCAATGCAGCACATAGGCCAGAATTTGAATCATAGGAACTCTGATTCTGCTTCAAGTTATGAACTCTGATCCCCATTGCCGTAGTTTGAAAGACAGTGAAAATCAAAATATACTGCTTCGGCCTGGTGATAAGGATTTGATACAGTGGTGCTATTCATCCTCCTATCATTTGCTGAGGACCCTCTCTCTGTCTTTTTTTCATGGCTGCCAGAGAGAAACAAGGAAGAGAGAGAGAACATGACACCAGCAGAGTCCAGTACGGGAGGAAGGAAGATGTTGCTTACACCTCTTTTAAGTGTTTGCAGCTAGGAACCACCTCTTGGCACACCTCTGGTCTACACCCCTCCAGCACGGCCACCCCCAGACTCCTCCTCTCACAGACCATCTCAAACACATGCCTGGAGAAGACAAGTACCACGTGACAGAGAGAAAGAAGGTCAATCCCTGATTAGAAAACAGATTTTCCCGTGTGTACATCTGATTCAAAGAACACTAAGCTGTACATGGTAGCGTGCACTTGTTAGGCCAGCCATCTGGAAGGCTGAGACTGCAGGACCACAAGTTTGAAGGTAGGTAGCAGGGCAACCCAGACAGACCTGGTCTCAAAGTAAATACACAAGGGCACCTATAGGGCTGCTCTCCTTAGTCATGGTGCACCAACTTTACCAAACACTTTCTGAAGTTTTCTTGCCTTCCTCCAATGACCTTCTTAGCTCCTCGTTCAGAAAAAAGGAACAGGTGTTCAAGATCTTTCTTAGCCCGAGGCCCAAGGGCCGGCCTGCAGCTCTGAGCGGCTGGGCTGTGGAGGGAGCCCTTGCAGCTCGAACATCAGGCGGAACACTACAACTCTTTCTTGCACAGTGACAGCTGTGTCTCTTCCGGGCCTTCAGGACCTGTGGTTTGGATTCTCAAGTCTTCCTCCAGAGCTCTTTCCCCTCTTTTTTTATTTGCTCACTGGGACTTTCAATTCTGTGCGATGCTCAGGTATTTCTTCACCTGATTAAAATGGCATGCTGTTTCTAAAATTAAGTTACCGGGTTATTAAAAATGTGGTTCCTTCCTCACGCTTAGCTATGGTTTGGAAGAGTGGAAATCTCCCAGGGCATTCAGTGAGGGGGAAATGGCTGTGACCATTTTCCAGCGACACACTCACAGGTACTGCCTGATGTAATTAGAGGATGTTATTTATATAACTTTAACTCATGAAATTAGCTTGGCTTTTGTGCTAAACTCTCTTTTTACTTTATATACTAAGCACTGACAAAACAAATGATTCTATGACATCTAAGTGCATCTTTTCATATTTAGCTTTTGATGAATAAAGGTAATTAACTTGCTCCAAAGTGCATCCAGGATGTATGCACAACATACAACTGCTTTCACAAGCCTTAGGAAAAAATAGTGCTGCCAGATGTGCCTTACAGCTCTCTCCAACAGCCTGCCTTTCCCATGAGGGGTGTGGCCACAGATTAATCCCCCGGATTCAAGGATTGGTATGTGAGCTTCATACTCACTCTTGAAATATACATGGCTCTTGTAACTGGCTCTTAACCTGATTCGACCATTTGACAGTCTGTCATCTCTCCAACGCTGGTTGTTTTTGCTTCTTTTTTAAACCAGATATTCCAGAAGACAAGACCCACATGTGTTCAGGGTGAGGCTGCCACCTTGGGACTTCACAGCTTTCAAGGCAATCGTGAGCTCTTCACTGGCTTGTTTATCCTGTGTGGCTCAGTGAAAGCACTTGTACAGTGCCGGCTGTTTGTTCAGAACAGGAGCTGTGTTTCAAGAAGAAATGGAGAGGCAGGGCATTCTCATGTTCTCTACATATTAGTTAATGGTTGGCTTAACACAGCAGCCAGTTTCACATACATGGCTGATTTTCAGTGTGAAACCCATCCTTATATTACACTGAAGAAATACATGAGCAACTGTACAGAATTGTAAGTGTTCTTATATTTACATATTCTTATAACATCCTTATATTATGGCTGTTCCGCTGTTTGGTTTTGATGGCTCTTTATAACCAAGGCCTTCTGCTGCGTTCTCAATGCTGCAGATTGCCTGTATGCTGCTAGATAAAGTTACCATCGAAGAGTTTAGGGGAATGAGGGAATCTTATTGTTTCCTACGATTCTTGGTCCAGTTTGGCAGGAGAGCTCATATCAGTACCAGGAGCTGAGGGAATTGGCCACACCATAGCCACACGATTTCCAAGAAAGGGACAAATCTTACCCGTCAGGCAGCAAGACTGCCAAAGTATGGTGAAAAGTTTAAAAAACAAAAGTGCCAAACAAGTTGAACCTTCTCTTATCCACCTACCCAGGGGATGGTCCTGCCCACTATGGGCTGGGTCTTCCCACATCAATCATGCTCTCCTGCAAGCTTACTTAGACTTGTCTTAACTCTCAATTCTTCAGAGGCGTCCTGAGCTCAGCTGTCAATTGTCAATTGACATCTGTATCTAACTAGCACACTCGTGCACATATTCCCATTTTACAAAATCATACACCCAGAATGACAACAAAGAAAAAGGACAGGAAGATGAGCAGACTTAAGGTAAACGGGGATAAAACCAGATGGCTCGAAACTTACTTAAGGGAATGAAAGGGATCTGATTACATTACTTAGAAACAAGGAACCATGGGGTCCCCTAAGCCGAAGGAAAACAAAATCAATCAGAACAGTTCACTCCCCCCACCCTCAGGCATCTGTACATCACCCCACACTACCCCTCTGCAGCCTTAAAACCCACAGGCTTGTGTTTTCCACTCTGCACGGTTTCAAAGCATTAACCAAAATTAAAAGCCCGAGGGGAGCGCTGCTCATCCATCAGGTTCTTCTAGGATTCTCCCAAAGCGGCTTCCAAAGCCAGCCTAGCACATCAACAAATCCCCTGGGTTTCGAAACCACTGGACAGTCCTGACCCTTTCTCCCTTAAGCTCTTAGATACACTACATCCAGCTATTTAACTACCCCTGACCGCCTCCACATGTAGGAGAAAATTCTTGAACCCCTAAGACTGAGTGAACAGATAACAGTTTCTTTAACTTACCACTGATCTCAAAAAGCCAACACACATTAACGAATCACACAGTGGTCAACTAACTGTGCCTAAGGGTTCTGGCTGCATCTGACAAGTCTGTACGGCTAGGTTCTCTGAGGAGTGTCACTCGTGAGAGAGGAGCTTAAGCTTGTTTAGCTGCCTGAGCATCCCATGTCAGGACCTCATACATCTGGAGTGTCTGGGTCTATTGGGAGGGGCTCCCTTCTGTGAGATGCTGATGACCACTTAGCAGAGAGCAAGGCGAATCACGCCATCTCCCCGACTGAGATGCCTTAGGAACAAAAGATACAAACAGCATCTTACAGTGTCCCTGTCAGTGGGGGTAGAGGGAAACAATTCTATCATCGGAGGTTCAGGGTAGCTAGTGATGCCACTATGTATATATGTTTCCAAGTGGCGTCCAAGAAAGTTGGGAGTAGGGGGCAGTGAAAAGACAGTAATAGTAGCAGGTGTTTCTTACTGTTTATAGACATATTTGATGATTTGTCCCATTGGTGGTCGTGAAGAAGTGAGCTGAGTCCCCTGTAGCAGAGCAATCTGAACAGTGACCAGCGAATGGGAAGAAGCTCATGCAACAGAATGCACGAGAAGCGCGTCTCCACTCAGGACATGCGTCAACTCAGAAGGCTGCCAAGGAAGGGGTTCTGGAGAGAGGTGGGAGTTGGTGACTGCCGCTGCTCTGTGGGTGACCACCAACAGCAACAAATCACACCATTTCCATCCTCAGGAGTCTCGTTCTATGACTCTGGTGCCCTGGAAACAGGGCTGTTACCATCTGATTTTTATGACTTCAGTTTGCCAACATGGGCCTTCTGCTGTTAACGGGGTTCTTAAACATGGCTGTCAAGAGTGGGAAATCCCCAAGTGAGGTGTGTGCGTGTGCACGTGTGCACACTCTCTCTGGAAGTGTGCACTTAAGGAGAAAGAACAAGCAAGGCGTCGAAACATCACTCATTTTTAAAGCTAATTTGGAAAATCCCTGTGCTCATGAAAAGTTCCAAGAGTAGGAATCTTCAGCCAGTAAGAAAGTGCCCTTTTTGCCCAAAGAAGGAACATTTTCACAATGGTTCATATAAAACCATGTTCAAATATGCTTGTAACTTATTTGATTTTTGTCAAAGTTTTTTTTACTTTTTTAATATCAAAATTTTATTATTTCAAAAGATTTAAAATAAGAGGACACTTTACAAAAAGTTGTGTAGAAAATAAACTCCTAAACTCTAAGTAGAAATTGTAAACATTACAGAGTAGCTTATAAGATATAAAAATATCTTATAAAATATAAAAAAATTGTGATTTTTTTTGTGTGTTTCTTTTTTTGACTCTATTGCAATCAAATCCACAGTTCCAGTCTACGAGGATCACACCACCACTAAATCTTCCAACACAGTAAGCAAAACTCATCACTTAAAGCACAAAGAACTCATTACCCAAAGCACCCAAAGCATTTTTTTTTGCTAAGGAAACATATTTATGGAAATTATAAGAGAATGGGATTGTAGGTTAAAATGGTTTTCAGTATTTGGATGCTCATATACATACATACATATATATATATATTCTGACAATAGAAAAAGGATAAAGCACCTATAAGCGCATAAGTAACATGTATCACTCTAAATACATTTTAATTTCTTATAACTATTTCAAGATTTCAGTTTACTCTAACAGAAACTGATGAGTCAGGATACATGGATGCTGAAATGATAAGGGGAGCCGCAGAGCCAGGCGTGTAGTGTACACCAGCAGCAATGGAGAAGAAACTGGAAGACCAGGAGTTTAAGGTCACCTTCAACAACATAATGAGGTCAAGTGAGACCCTGCTTTGTAATCACAAAAAGAAAGCTTCAGCTTTTCATTTAGTGAGCATTTTAAAAACTGCAACCAATTCAAAAATTACGACACCACATTCTAAAAGCCCTGGTAGGTATTAAACGTCTCATAATCACAGCTCATCTTAAATAAAATTATAGCATGAAAATTAGTATTTATTTTTGGAATTAGCTAAGTTAAGAAATACCCTGTGCATAAGAGATGGGTTTAAATGGAAATACTTTAAAGGCACCTCTATGTCCCATAGACAAGGTTAAGAAAGTTATTAAGAACCATATTCACATCAGCATAGCTCCAACGTTCAAAGCACTTTTCATCTATTATTTCACTTTGCAAATGCAACTAAGATAGTTTTCTATAAAACTGAAATGCAAAAGGTGTGCAAGTAGGAGGCAAGGTTAAATACTAGAAGTGGATCAATTTGCTCAAGTCAAAATATTTAATTCATTCATTTGAAGCAAAATAGCTTAGTTCATATACCTCTCACTGTCTGCCTTCTTGAGCAAAAGAATAAGAATAATTTCCACATATATACATCAATAGTTCACAGCAATGGAAGCAAATATCTCAAACTTTAGTAGAAGAGAAAGTAACATAACCACAAATAAAATCTTCCATTTCTTCCCAATGACAGATTCCTGGTGTGACCCGGCTCTGCACAAGCTCACCTAGCCAGCGAGTAAACTGGTTGGGGTGGGTGCGCACAGGGCAGTGTGTGGCTTGCTCTCTCCATCTATGCTAGTTTTGCTGAAGACATCATTCTTCTCAGTGCTGCTGGGCTTCAGAGCCTTGAACTTACCTTTGATTCCTCCTTCCACCCATGTCATAGGCACAGGTGTTTGAGAGTTGAGAGTTTGAGCTCTGGGCATATTTGTACAGAATTAGTGGTTGAGTTAGGCCCAGAGCAAACCTGCAGGAGATTGTCTAGCTGATGGGGAAGGCCCAGCTCATGGTGGGTGGGACTAGGCCCTGGAATAAAATATAGATATCTGGTTGACAGAGTTGGTATCCTTTTGTACACTTGGCCAGACATGCTGGTCTGGCAAGTAAGGATTGTTCCTCTCTCAGCCATTATGTAAAGATGGGGTGACCAGTCTCCTCGGCCTTTGTGTTGGTGTGAACTCTCCTGTCAAGCTGGACTGAGAACTGTAACCAGGAATCCTAAGAGAGAATAAAACCCTTGTTCCCTTATGCTGTTTGATGGTCATTTATCAGCAACTATGTAGGCGAACTGCAACAACCCATCACCTGCCAAGGACTACCATCTACTTCTTTTGTTGTCTGACAGTTTCCTTTCTCTGGTTCTATACCTTCTGCTGGACTTCTTCCTTCAAACCACTAATGCTCCAACAGTTCTCCATCTCCCAATCTTCTCTAGACATCCCCAGTCAAACAGTGGGCTCTGGCTACCTGGCTCAGAACAGACTCCTTGTGTCATTACAGCTTTCCATACCCTACAGTTGAGGGTTTGAGCTCTGGGTACATTTGTAGAGAATTAGTGGTTGAGTTAGGACCAGATCAAACCTGCAGGAGATTGTCTAGCTGTTGGGGAAGGCCCAGCCTATGGTGGGTGGGATTAGGTCCTGGAATAAATCACCGAGAGCTAGTTGGGAGAGTTGGCATCCTTCTGTATACTTGGCCAGACATGCTGGTCTGGCAAGTGAGGATTGTCTGTCTCTCAGCCCTTTTGTGGTGATAGTGTGGCCCATTCCCTTGGTCCTGGTGTCGGTGCATACTCTCCCGTCAAGCTGGAGTAAGCTGGACTAAGAACTAAGTAATTGTAAGAGAAAATAAACCCTTTGTTCCCTTAAGCCATTTGATGGTCATTTATCAGCAACCATGCAGGCGAACTGCAACACCTACCTAACCTAACAGTGTTGTCTCTCTCAATTGAGCAGACCACACCATGTTCTCTGCTCTTGCACCCACTTTCTATTCATCCTCAGGGCTTTCCCCAGGATGCTGGCTCAGAAGACCCTCTGACCCTCACCCACATGAGCGCTCACTGTTCTTCATTTTGCTCACACTTTTCTTCTGTTCTACTTTGTGTTGTGGCATCCTTTCCTTTCGTCTTGTGGGGAGATGGTGAATCTGTTAAGGATAAGAGCTATATTTTCTTGTTTTTGGATTCCCTGGCTAGCTAACACAGTTTCTTGTATTCACTGGACAGACCTAGTTCATACCTATTAAACCATAGGGAAAAATCATAGACCTTGCAAATTAAAAACAAGCATGAAGGCAGGATGGCGAGGTCACTCTTGGCTCAAGTCCTTCAAAAAGATGTAAGGCTTCCAGTGCACTCAAAATCCTGTTATCCCTTAATAAGCTACCAAGGACCAGTAAATTACTCAGCCAATGAAGGTAATTCAAAGTTATCACATTCATGAGTCGTCCCGGCAGCTGGGCAGCTCGCCCCAGGCTGCTCGGGTACACAGCATTCATCAGACAAGACTCTGGAACAGCCACAGCAGGCCAGTTAACCACTGTTCAGATGCCGCAGCTGGACCACCAATCCAGAGTTCCGTAGCTAAGCTGTGCGTGTGGCTTGTCTATGTGATGACACAGGCCATAGCACAAGCTGGTAAGACTTATGTAGCTGCCCAGGGCAGCCACACTCAGCCAGTCTCTGTGAGGACAACTGTGCAATACAAATGTATGGCATGTCATTCATAAGCCATCAGTAAAAGCAGAAAAGCACTAATGGGTATATGAGATAACAGGCAAAACACGGGGGAGAGGTAGGGGTGTGGGAGGGTGTCATTCATTTGTTGTTGTTTTTGTTTTTTGGGTTTTGTTTTTGAGAAGGTTCTCAAGATTGTTCACACTATAACTTGTGAATAACTGCTTGGAATGTTTTGTTATATTCTACATTGAATTTCAAGTGTTCATGGGGGAATAAAACCTATCACCTACTTTGAAAAGTGTGAGACAGAATCCAGTTTCAAAAATAAATCGGATTTTTAAAAAATAAACTGGATTCAGTTAAAAATGTTTCTGAGGCTAACTATATTGATTATTTTGCAAGACTTTTAGAAAGAGGGAGCATGGGTAACGTAGAACTTTAAGGATAGGAGCAAACATAAAGATAATCTAGGGTCCTTTGTTTCATTGGAGACAATACTTAACAGGGAATAGTAAATGAAAGTGAAAGACATCTGATTTCTATGATTTCTGATTGCTACAGTTGTGCAAAAGAATAGAACAGAAAACAGCTGGTCTGTGGAGGGTGGAAGGAGGGGAGTGGGAAAAGGGAAGAAGAAATGGGAGGAGAAAAAAAGGAAGGGAGGAAAGAGGAAGAAGGGAAAAGAAGGGACAGGAAGGGAGACGACTGGATAAGGCAGCGCATGACATTTTCGTCTCCCGGAAAGTAACAGACAACATCAAAGCTAAATAGTATCTGAAAGTATTCCAGTGAAAACAAGAAAGCACTGACAAAAAATGTCACAGCAGGAAGAAGAGGCAGGAAAGACTTTTAGTTCATTATGCCATTGAATTCTATCCTACCCTGATCGATCAATATCATTAAACCCACTTCAGTAATTAGAGAAGAAAGTGGCAGATCAAAGATCTCACATCTGGTAATGACTGAAACCAGGGATTCAACATTGGCAGATTCCACCCACCCATCCATCCATCCATCCACCCACCCGTTCATCCATTCTCTCAAGAGATATTTACTAACTTAGCACTACTAACTTCTATGTCTCAATTACCTTGGGAAGAAAGCAGACATCATCCTTAACCTCAGGTTATCATCCAAGGAAAAAGACAGCTAACAAACTAAACTCACATCTAATTATAACGTTTGACAAGTGGCCAGGGAGAATTAACAGAATAAAGAGGTCCAAATTAGCAAAACATAAAGGATGGGCAGTATTCAGTTATAAGAAAGGGAAAAGATGGGTGGAGAGATGGCTCAGGGGTTAAGACACTGTCTCACAAGCAGAAGGTCCTGAGTTCAGATCCCAGGTCCCATGTAAAAATGTCTGGTGAAAATGATGGTGGCCTGTACTTCTGACTCTGGTAGGCAGTCTGGGAAATCCCAGAGAGAGGCAAATAGGAGGTAGAAGCAATCCAGGATGACTCCTGAAGTCACTCTTGGGACTCCACAGGGACATACAGTGTCCTCTGATTTATGCAATCCACTCCCACTTGCAAAACAAACAAACAAATAAAAATTTTTTAAAAGAAAGGGAAAAAACAGCCAACACCCTGGGTCCTAGGGTGCTATGGGTGAGGTGCATGCAAGAGGGGCCCACAGGACAGGTCCTGCCTTCGGAGTCATAGCACAAGGGTTGCTGCAGGTCAGAAGCTAGAGTATTATTTGATGCTCCATGGGGAGCAGTGAATACTAAGAGGCCCACACTGGTTTCTGGGTGAATAATGAGCTGGAATGGAAGTGGAGGGAACGGTCAGAAGGTTTTGCAGGATTCCAGGAGAGACAATGGCTGCATGTATGTAGACAGGGGCAACAGCAACACAGAAGGGGCTCTGAGACAGATCTGAGCTGAACTTTGGTGGTAGAATGCAAAGGCCTTGTGTAGACCAGGTGTGAGGGGCACCAACAAGCAGGAGCCTCGCTCCTATGTATTTCCCCTTGTATGAATTCCTTACTTATACTGTTAAATTGAAAGCTAACTGTGATTACACTGGTGTGTTTTAAAAATGAATAGGACATGTGGCAGAATCCCTGTGTGCCCAAAACTTGTGCCCTGATTGCAACACCTGCTCTGAGGTGCACTGTCTAGAATGAGACATACCTTAGGCAGGATGTAGAGGAAAGAGAAGAGACCGTGAATCAAGTAGAATGGAGCTTTGCTGGGTTTATACAAGGAAGGCACAATCCTAAGCCTCAGACTTTATATACACAGATAAGAATCTTTTTACAGGTCCGTTGTGAGAATACAAAACTTCTAGTAAGTCCTGGCATGCAGGAGAAGGTCTATAAATGGTAGATTCCTTCCCTCCCACACCCTTCCTCCTCCCTCTCCAACATAGTGACAAGAATCAGTACAAATAGAAGATTGTGCACAGAGCCACGGCTAAGGACTATTCTTGACATGGGAAGCTTTGGGGCACTAGTTTCTGTTTTGGGTCCTCAAGCTCTGTGACACCTTTTCTTATCCCTGGCTAGAAGGTTGCCAGATAAAATTTGAGGTACTCAGTTAAATTTGGATTTCAGATAAACTAAAAAAAATTTTTTGAGGATATCTTATATGATATTTGGAACAAATTTAAATTTTTTTTTCTTATTAGTTGCCTGAAAGTTCAACCTACCTGAGCATCGGGTATTTTCATTTGCTAAATTTGACAGCCCAATGATCAAGCAAGTCTAGCAGGAACAACTGACTTCAAGCTTCTTCCTTTATGGCCCTGTAAGAGGAAAGCTCATTTCTGTATAAGATGACACCTATCATGTGTTCTACGCCTCTTCTCCTACTGTCTTTGACGTCACCATTTCTCCATTTAGATCATGAATGTTCAAAGGCTAAAAAATGGCACGAGGTCAGGCACAGAATTTTACCTTGTGGTCCATGCATGTGTGCATTTGGGATGGGGGGAAGTAAGGGTAAGTGTACCTGCTATGTTAACTTTTTAAAATACAGATTATGCCAGTAACACCAGGAATAGTTTTTGGGTTTTCTATTCATGGCGACTTAAAGTTGCACACACACTCATGAAAGCTACCTAGATCCCGTATTACCAGAGCCGATTATTGAATAAACTAGGAGAGAATGATCTATGCGCTCACTCAGGAATAACTGTCTATCAAAAAGTGAAGAGCTGAAAATCTTCCATTTCAAGTTGTGATGGGCAAAAAAGACCCTGAAATGGTCAGCCACAGTTTTAGCTGTGAGCGCTCCTGTTTCCTTTTTTTTTAAATCTATTCAATTATGTGTATATGTGCGTGTGTATGTATGTGTGTGTGTGTGTGTGTGTGTGTAGAACCATGGGTGAATTCGGGAACCACCAAAGACCGCCTCCACGTCCTCCTTGTTTACTCTGTCCTGGGATTCACAGGCTCCGCCCTACCAGGACCAGAAACGCAGGCCGCCCCCTGGCGTCAGTCTATATGTGGGGTCTAGGACCGAAACTCAGGACCTTCATCTGTAAGGCAGAGGCTTAACCCCTGAGCCACCTCTCCAGCCCCACGTGCTCCTGTTTCCTACACTCAAGCATTTCAGTTTCTGTTTTAGTATGGAGGGCAATAATTAAAAGAAACAGAAATCTAATTAATTGCATGAAATGCCCAGAGCCATCTTCACCTTGCTGCTGTTCCACAGTGAGATGAGGAGCCTCCTTGCTCAGAATGAAACGCATGGAAGAAGTTCTAGCAAAAAGCTTTCCTCTGAACTCATCAAGGTTTTTGCTAATATGGTTTCATTCTGGTGCAAGCTTATTTATGCACTGTGGACTGAAAACAAACAAACAAAAAATTCAAAGACTGCAGAGACCTGATGTAGAAGACCTAGATTTTTATACACCCTACCTTCAATCAGACAGCAAAATGAAGAGACCTCCTTCTTCTGATTATTTTGCTGAACAAACGTTCTTATATGACATTGACGAAAATACAAAACTATTTTTCCTGTCCCTGATTATCTAACTAAATCCAAGTTTCTATCCAACCAACAGTTGCCCCAATTTTAGAAAGAAGAGGGTGGGTGCTTACTCTTCTTGACGCAAGTCATTGACGCTTCGATCCAGGGAGATCATGTCACTTGCCACCATGTTAAATCCAAACTCTTTAATGCTGGCTTGAATTGCTTGTTTGAATTCAGGTCCCAGAACCAACGGCTTGGCTTTCTCTCCAGGACCACCAACCACTCCGTGAGGCTCGGGTTCTTTGGGCTCAAAGTTACCGAGGATCCCGGGGCGGAGCACAGGATCCCGGTAGGTGAATGTCTGAGGCTTAAATGTGAGGTACTGCCTCTGCATTATGTCTTTTTGGGAGTCTCCTCCAGCATGGTGCTCCTGTTCAATTTTGGCCTTGTTTTTTCTTCTAATAGACTCTAAGTCCACTTCTACTCCTTCAACACGAGGCCATGGAACCACGGGTTTGAATCTGTCATCCCCAGGAGCTAGTCCATTGCCTCCTCGGTTAGGCATGGGGTTATTGACATCTCTGTCTTCCTACACAAAAGGGAGGGATACACAATGAGTACACTCAGGCAAAACACCACAGCAGAGTTCATGATACAAATTCTCATGTTCAAACAAAGGCTGACGCAACAGTAAAACATTGTAAAGGAGAAATGCAAGCAGGTCACCACTCAGGACTTTACAATGGGGGAGAGCTTCCAGGTTGGAAGGCAAAACCAAGAAATAGGCTATTTCCTCACTTACTACTCCAAAGCAACCGGTCACATTTTTTATTTATTTCTCTATAAACTTAGTTCCTATTAAAAATGTCTCAATGTTGTATATTGCTCAGGGTTAGGCACCAAGTTCCTCAGATCTTTGAAAACAACAATTCATCGGTTGGGAAAATTATCTGGAATAACATATATGACCTTTTGTCAGTAACGTAGTCAGTATGACTGTGGTAGTGCATGGATACCCCATCTATCAGCTGTGTCCCAAATGGCAGAGGAACAAGATGGGTTAGGCACTCTGTTCCAATCCAAGGTTTCCTACACAGTGAGAGCCTATCTGGATTCATAACCACACGAGCAAACAAATAAGACTCTGATTACTTTAGGCAAGTCACCTTGGCCTTTCGAAACACACTTCATGCTTGTGTTTGTCTCTTTCCAAGGATAGCGCAGGTGAATTCAGATGCCACTTGCAAGAACATTCAGTTCACCATACTCTCTCTCTTATGTTTGGACCCACTCCACCTGTGTAGAGGTGCCCAGTCAGAATTTCTGTCAAAATCCTGGCTGCTTTGGCTTCTGAAGTGTAAAGGGTGATACTAACCCATACTGTTCTTTTCACAAAGAGGGTGTTTCTCAACACCCGCATCATATCAGGAGATTTGAAAAATACTGAAGTCTATGCCTCCCTCTGAGACATGGTGATCTAATTGGTCTGGGCACTTGGATTTTTGAAAGCACCCTGGGTTACAATATACACCTAGGCCTGAGAACTGCAAGCTCAGAGGGAGGGTGGCTCGCTGTAATTAGACACAGGAGGTGCCCAGTGGAGCACGGCTGGGCAGGAGGGAGGACAGGCGCCCTGGGAAGCTTCATCTCACTCCTCGCTGAGATCATGTGCTTTTTTATTAACAGGTTAATAAAGAAGCACTATCACCCAATCAACAGCTTTTGGGTTTTTTTCCCTGTTGGAACTACGCAGAAAATTAAGTTTGAAACTTGGTTTTAAAAAAGACAGAAATAGACCTGGAGAAATGGCTCAGGAGTTAAGACTGTGTCTCACAAGCAGAAGGTCCCAAGTTCATATCCTAGGTCCCACGCGGAAAAGGCAGTGGCCTGCACTTTTGGCCCTGGTGGATGGAGGTGGGAAATACTACAGCAAAACCAAGAAGGAGGTAGAAGCAATCCAGGATGATTCCCGAAGTAACCCTTGGTCTCTCACAGGGACATACAGTGCCTCCTGACACACACACACACACACACACACACACACACACACACACACATACACACAAAATAAAAAAAATATAAAGAAGACAGAAATGAAGCTGTAATACAATGTTATGTGCAGGTTGCTGTCTACTTGCAATTTACTTAGAGATAAAAATTTCTATAGAAAGTTTGTTCAGGTGTAAATTTAATAGGTAAGGGAGGGCTAAGGATTGATTTTAGAGAATTCAAAGTGGAATTTTTAAAAAAAAATCATCAATTTACTTAGGTGGATTCAAAATTCAAAAGCTCCAAAACACCTTGGTGAAAAACAAGCTTTTGTGGCTTCTCTTTTGTGAAGGCAAACACAGCTGGCAGCTTACGAGTTTCTCTGGAGACATCACAGGCATGTGCAGACATATGTGTATATATATGTATATACATAACATGAGGTTCTAACTGAGTCACAGACTTTAACCCATTGAAGAGAGAATCTATAACACACTGTCATAGATTCAAAGATATTCCCCCTCCCCCCAAACAGTTAAGTTAATAAACACCATGATTTATAAACCGATATTAAGTTGGTCAGTATCCACAGGTCAATAATCAATTGTACTCTACCAAGCACAATTTTTTATTTTTAGTAGACAAGAATCCTTTGTACCACCAACAGTTTTCTTTAAGTTACACAATTTTAAAATGATTCAAAGATGACAACAGTGAGTGAAGACTAGAAAGTTGGGTCAAATAGTTATCTTCTGGGGCGCTTCTAAAGCTTTACACATTGTCACCCAAACAAAATACTGAATAAATACAGGATGCAATGCAGCATGACTATGTAACTGAGCTGTTTTTCTTTTGGATCAGGCTTCTGACACACACACACTTACACACACACACAGTAAAACACCACAAGGAAACCCATTACTTTCTATGCGAACCTAAAACATTAAAAAGAGTAAGGAATTGCAAGTTCATCTTGCCAGAAATCTTACGCTCCTGAAGGCCTGAACATTCCCTTGGGATTCTAAGGATGGTGTACCCCATGTACAATCCTGCCCCAGAGAAGCAAGCTCCTTGATGGACAGGGTCAGCTTCTCTAATGTTCCCAGAGTCTTCACTCTTCCCAAAAGTACCTCTTTATGGGAGTGTAGTCAGTGAACCAAAGCAGAGACATCATTTGCTATAGGATGTGGGACCAAAGTCACCGCTACGGAACCAACTACATCACAAGAAGAGAGATATCCTCTTCAAATTGTGCACATCAGAGGCTTCAGTGAAATGGTAAAAAGTTGAGAGAAGGCCGTGGATATGGAAGAGTGGTCTGCACAACAGGTGCTCAGCTATGGGCATCCACAGCTGTAACCATCCACTCCATTGTCCAACATTCCACAGGAAGAAAGCTGTACTATAAGAATACAGATATGAGACAGCATATGAATCAAGCTACCCAAGTGTGATGGACATGCTTGAGTTCAGGCTATGTGCATACACATCTTACAGGCGAGTATTTCTCAGATTCACACATTTCAACCAGAAAAGTTTTAAATGGACTTGAACTTTATGTTTACCTTCCACTAAAAGTTGTTTTAATCTTCCCTCCTACCTAATGGCTCATTGCCCAACTTTAAACTACAGGGGTTCTTTAGGGTTCTTCACAATTTGCTATCTTATTCTCCTCCAAGCTCAGAGACCAGTTTTACTATCTATTTATTCATTCACATTCCAGGCCGCATTTCATGTTATGCCTGTAATACTTTCCAAGAAGGGGACAGCTAACTTTTTCTATAAAGGGTCAAGTAGTAAACATCTTAAAGTTGTCAATCACAAAGTCTCTGTTAAAATAACCAAGTCTGGGGCTGCAGAGATGGTGCAGGGGTTAAGACTTTGCCTCACAAGCAGAAGGTACTGAGTTTGGATCCCAGGACCCCAC
This sequence comes from Typhlomys cinereus, assembly GCA_023101885.1. Classification (NCBI taxonomy): domain Eukaryota; kingdom Metazoa; phylum Chordata; class Mammalia; order Rodentia; family Platacanthomyidae; genus Typhlomys; species Typhlomys cinereus. The sequence continues at coordinate 3,679,088 of JALPQD010000148.1, read as the reverse complement.
ATAGAAAATGGCAATAGCCTGCACTTCTGGCCCTGATGAGTGGAGCCTGGGAAATTCCAGAGAAAGGAAAAAGGAGGTAGAAGTAATCCAGGATGATTCCTGAAGTCACCCTAGGTCCTCTATAGATTCTCTCTGTCACACACACACACACACACACACACACACACACACACACACACACATACACACACACACACACACAAGTGCATAAAGTTTTTAAAAAAATGACCAAGTCTGCCTGCCATAGTTAAGCACAGATGTCAACTTGATAGTTGAAGGTTTGAGCTCTGGGCACATTTGGTAGAGAACTAGTTGTCGAGTTAAGCCCAGAGGAAACCTGCAGGAGATTGTATAGCTGCTAGGAAGGCCCAGCCCATGATGGGTGGGACTAGGCACTGGAATAAATCACGGAGAGCTGGTTGAGAGAGTTGGCATCCTTCTGTATACTTGGCCAGACATGCTGGTCTAGCAAGTAAAGATCGTCCCTCTTTCAGCCATTACATAGAGATGGTGTGGCCAGTTCCCTCGGCCTGATATTGGTGCATGCTCTCCTGTCAAGCTGGACTGAGAACTGTATTGGACTGTAGTAAGGAAATAACCCCCTTGTTCCCTTATGCCGTTTGATGGTCATTTATCAGCAACCATGCAGGCTGACTGCCTACACTGCCATTGCAGGCAAAAGAAGTCACAGACTTTATGTAAATGAATGGGAATGGCTGTGTTCAATAAAACTTTATAAATACTGACAGATACAGGGCAGATTAGACTTTAAGTCCAGTAAAAGGGCAAAGAATACGCCTGCTGTGTGAACCACTTTATTCCCAGGGCTTACCAAAAATATTTACTGAATAAATGAATCTTCAGATTTCTGCTTTAGTATTAAAAGAAAGACTGAGAAGAAAAGGAAAGGATAGAAAATGTAAAAAAAAATTTAAAATGTATAATTACATTTTAAATAAAAAAATTAAAAAAAAGAAAATGTATATAATATGAAATGGGACTAGTAGGCTCAGCTCGTCAGAGAAACTCTTACTGGTAATACCTTATGATTCACCAGGAATATAACTATATTCTCTGCATGATACTGTACTCTCAATAATGATCCATAACAGTGCCAGAAAAATGGAATTTGCTCATTCCTCAAAGCTCACATGTCATTAACTCTGAAGTCAGAACCAAGAACTAGAATTGTCTGTCTAACCCCAAGTCAATTAAGAATACTCATGTCAAATCCTAATGTTATAGGACTCAAAGAATGGCTATCAAACGGTGTGATGCTTAACTCCTCCAGAAAGAAAGCCGCATGCGCCTTCTATGCAGTAATGGGAATCCGAAGCCTTTTGACTCACACATGCTGTGATATTGTCATAGGCAACAGCCACTTAGAATACAGCTCAAACTTACAAATCACTGTTAACGGCAATGGAAAGATTCGGCAGATGGTTAAATTCATAAACATGGAAAGGGACTGAAAATGACAATCACTTATCATCACTTGGAAACATGAAACAGAAATTGGGCAGAGTAGTCACTACCCATCTTACAGCTTACAGAGTCCCCCATAACTTGTACCTCCAAGTCCTCCTTGTGTGATGTTTTTTCCAAGATGACTGTACCTTGGTAGAAAGACACGAATTCAAAACTATTACAAAAACAGTCTTTAAAGTAAATGACAGTTCTCTAAGCTGGGCTGGAAAGGAAATGACCACCTACAAACGACAAACATATTGTTTGGTTACCATTCTACAAGAGCCACAGAATTTAAAAGTGAAACAAGGTAAAAAGTCATTTTGTGATTAAAACCTCTCTTGATAAAAAAACAAAACGAAACAAAACAAACTTCATTTGAAAACCAACAAACCAACAGGTCATCTTTACTCTGGCTGCCCTTGATGACCTCGGACAGAAGAAGGTGGGGCTGGAGCAAAGCATGAAAAGCAGATCGCAAAATAAGCCAGCAGCAGCTCAGGAGGAACAGGGTGTGCCTGTAGGCAGGGGCTGTTCTGCCTCAGGCCAACGTTCCCTGGGCAGGATGTGGCCGGTTATGTGGGTGCTGGGGCCTTGGGGCCTGGCTCTGCTGCATTCTCAACTAACCCAGTGACATGTTCTGCTAACCAGACCCTCATGTATTGCTCTTATCACAGCAAGGACAGTGGATGGGCATGGAGGTGCAGTGGGGAGCGAGGGTCAAATTACTTGTGCTTAATCGGGACTTAGAAATCCATAAATCCAGGATTAAACAGAGATCTTGCCCGTCCTTGGCTCTATAGGAGGATGTCCCGTGAGAGTCAGGACCCTATCTTCGAATATATTTTAACACACTTCAACTCGGAGGGATCTGGGGCTACTGTTTTGTAACAATGCCTTCACGAGTGGCCACGGTGAAGATAGAGAAGTATTGTTTATAGATAAATAAATTTACGTGAATACAAAGATTCCACATAAACTGTGAGTGTATAAAACAGAAAGGCATTTGGCAATAGGAATTATGTACTGAAAGAAGGCTCACTTAGAAGCCTTCCATTTGCACATTTATTTATGTCTTAGGGAGGGGGCGTCACAGCACTCCTGTGGAGGTCAGAGGAAGGCCTGGGGAGTTGATTCTCTCCTTCCATCTGTGGGTGCTACCATTTTAAACACTTATTGGTAAGATTTTTGCAGGTTTCCAATGATGTAAATGAAACATAAAATACATTCCATAATATAGATCTCTTTTACATGTGTGAATACAGAAATTAATAGGTGTCTTTATAAAAAGGTGGCCAATCATATCTTTGAACCTTTAGTTACCTGACCACCAGGAAGATTTCTATTATATATGAATATCCAATAATTCTTGGGCAACTGACCAAGCAACCGCTATTATTTATTGCACATTTGCATATCTTTTTTTTTAAACTGAACCTAGGGTTTGAATTTTTTAAAAAATTGAACGTAGGGCCGAACATAAGCAAGTGCAATTGAGCTGTAGGTTTTTATATTTATTTTGAAATAGTCTCACTAAGGTTGCCCAAACTGGGCTCAAACTGACTCTGTAGCCCAGGTGGGTCTTGAACTTATGATTTTCCTGCTTCTGCCTCAGGAGCAGCTGGATCATAGGCCTGTACTCTCAGGGCCAGCTTCATTTACTCTTTCTTATTATTTCATTCTTAAAAGAGGGTTTCATCTGCATTGATCCAAGAGTTCTCTGAAGACCTCTGTGTATACTAAAGAATAATCCTGCTTAGCCACAGAATATCTCAAGATGGCAGGTATAAAGTCTTTGAAAATTTGTCCCATTTTTAATAATCTTTCCTATTGTTAGGATATTGTTAGGAGTTTGTGATTTGTTGGACTAAATGGGAAAACCAAATGTAGAGAAAATACTGCAAACTCAGTAGAAAAAGAACAACTGCTTTCTGGCCATCACTTGTTTGACTTATTATGATAAACTCCCGGAGATTTTCTAAGATTATGTCCATGTTCTGATGCCTGGTTCAACTGTTCCTAGCCACGGCCCTCCCAAGACTGGACCAGAATACCAGACAAAGGCACACACTCATCTCCAAGCTTCTTCCCACAGGTAAATGAGAAGCCTCGAAGCTTTGGGCAGAAGACTTAGATCCCTCTAAGTGCTTAAAAATTATCTAAGAAACTAAACAGTGGCCTAACATCCAATCTATATATACACTAAAAAGTATGGCCATCAGATAGAACATACATATGCCCTATCCTTGTGTAGTAAATATGTGATGAGGCATCATAGTTTTAGATCGCCTGGTATCCAGTTCCCCTAGCCCAGTGTGGGGTTTTGACATTCATATTCCCTTGTACCATTGAACACTCTGAGCGCAGAGGCATCTCTTCATTCAGGTTTTAGGGAAATCATTATTGGACTGGAAAGAAACAGTATCTTCTCTTTACCAGAAAAAAATATTCCTTTGATCTTTTGCTTTTTTTGAGACATAGTCTGGCCTTGAATTTGCTATGTAACTAAGGAAGATCTGAAACTTCTGCTCCTCTTGCTCTGCCTCCGAGTGCTGTGATTACAGGCATGTGCCACTGTGGCAAACCAACCAACCAACCAACCAACCAACCAACCAACCAACCAACAAACAAACAAACCCTCAATTTTTAACTTTTATTTTAGAACTCTGGATTATTCCAGTGATTGCATTGTGCTTAAAAATAGCCTTGGAAAAGTTATCAGTAAGCACAAATAAATTCGTCACATTTGCTCAGAAGCATATAGTATAATTCTGAGTAAAATCTGTTCATCTAAACCAAAGCGGGTATTTAAATTTATTTAAACTATGTTAAAATTTACTTTTGAAAAATATGCAGTATGTTTTAAAGGTATCAGGATGATTTGTGGATTTCTTTGTGAGACAAACTTTGAATTTTCAACAAAAGTTAAAATTATAATCTAGAAAAGAGAAGATTTCACACAGAATCCTTCCTCTTTAACTGTGCAGTCTGTAATATTCTATCTTCTAAATGTGAAATTGTCAGTGAGTGCTCAGTAGTTGAAACCCGCAAAAATTCAGGAATCAGTTCTGAGAAACCTCCCTCCCTCTTCCCAGAGGCCTGTGGAGACTTCTGTCATTCTCTTCCTGTCTTGCCTTAACACTGGCTTTGTGCTTCTTCCCAGCCTGACTGAAGACCATGTGTGCCATTTCTCTGTGGGCCCTAAGCACCAGCAGACAGCAGGCTTTCTTGCGCGCTTGCTCCCTGGCTAAGTACATGGAGCTCACCAGCCTGTGGCTCATCTGCGATCCTTCCTGGCATATAAATTGATTCATCATCCTTGCTCCCATGGTTTAAGCAAGCATTTTGGGAGTCCAAATGAGATTGCTGAAAACATTATTTCCCCACACATTCTTCTCCGTGTGTGTGTGTGTGTGTGTGTGTGTGTGTGTGTGTGTGTGTGTGTTGTGTATTTGTATGATCGAAGAGGCAGGCACTGTGTGTTTCTGCAGAGGCCCAAGGTGCCATCAGGGATTATCCTGGATTCTTTACTTCCTTATTGCTTTGCTCTGCCTTCCAGGGTTTCCCAGACTCTACCTTCCATGACCAGGAGTGCAGGCTTCTGCCATTGCCACCAGGAGTTTTTAGGTGGGATCTAGGATATGAACTCTCATCCTTTTGCTTGTGAGACAAAGGTTTAACAGATGTGCCATCTCTCCAGCCCACCCATACACACTTGGAATCTGAGAACCTTTTTGCTAGTTTTTTTTGTTGTTTGTTATTGTTGTTCAGATTTGGATAAATCATCTCTGCAGGTGAAATTTGGTGCTTCCTGGAAAAATGAGCCCTTTTTAAAACATGAGATGATAAATCTGCTGATGTTAGTCTTGGTTTTCTCAGCCAACTTATCTTGCAATCAGTGCCCTGCTAAACATGATACTTGCTGTAAACAGTAATAGGACACAGATTCCAAATCAAACCAGAAAAATATCAGGTAATACCCCAGGGGAGCAAATTTAAAAAAGCCCAGCAACTAAAGAATCAAAATACAAGATCATTTTTACAATAGGAAAATACAATCAACAAATTGATTTTTTTTTACCAAAAAAAACCCTTTTATTCATAACACTGTTTAATTGGCCCAGAGAAAAGTTATTATCATAGACGACTAATCAAGAGGCCTATGAAACATGTGAAATTAAAATACATTTATGAAACCCAAATAATTTTTACCTTTAGAGACCTCATGAAAATTCAAGCTTTAATTTCTTGAACTAAATCATGAATGCACATAGAGATTTTAAAAATGTTACTGCGAATATTTAACAGTAAGTCTTCAGTTGATTTGAACTGACTTTTGAGTCAAACCCAAGTATTAAATGATCAATAAATCATTTGGCAGTCCATCTCATAGGGTGATATAAAGTTCTCTCTTTGTCAAAGTTTACGCTGATGTTTCAGTGCTAAAAGCACATGCTATCAAGGCAGGGCTGTAAATATTAATGCAAGGCACAGCAGGGCCATTTAAAAGCCCCCTCTCCCACAGGCAGTAAAACACATATTTTAATACTTCAGAGAAAACGTAACAGGCTGTAGTGGGTGTTCACTTTCCATGTTTGGAGCTAAGCATAACCTGAATTTTACAAAAGAAAGTCTCCACATAGATTTTCATGTTATAGATAATGTGTAAGCTGTGAAATATTCTAATACAACTGTCAATATTTTACAATGAATTTTATTGAATTATGCCTACCAAGTGACCTGTCTAAAAATAAGGAATGTATTCAGAAAAAAAGTGAGACTAGAAAAAAAAATTAAAGCAAGGCAATGAGACTGTAACATAAAATCTGTGAAGATTTTTAGACACATGAATAATGTATAAATGAATATATATTATGTATGCACATGAAAGAAGAAATATACATTTAAAACCCAAATGGTTTAGTTTAGAGGGATAAGAAATGAAGCTTGCTGAACAGACCCCTTCAAGGAACAATCGCAGCATCTTGCCTGGGCCAGAGAGAAGGAACTTTGTGGAGCTGAACTGGTAGGATAACAAGGTAACATCATGTCATGCTTTGAAACTCTTCTGGCTGGTAACAATCAACTCTACTTTCTTGCTTAGAAGAGCTAAATAAGACTCTCTTTCCTCCCTTTCCAACTCATGGTTCAGCCACTGTGAAAGAGAACTCTCAACATCAGTCCCTGAGGAACTTTCTGGTAACGCTTTTTTTTTTTTTTTCTGCCAGGGAAACAGTCTATCCTTTGCTTCTTATTTCCCCTGGACCAGGCATTTTATAATTTAGGATCAACTAAAGGCAGCACACAGCTTAATTCTTAAACCTCCTTCCCATCTGGCCAGTCCAGTGAAACCACATCATCATTTCCAATCTCCCTGAAAGTCTTGCTCGTCACCAACAGCATCGGTAATTCTCACAGCGCTAAGAAGAACATTTTATGGCATGAGAGCAGGAGAGCAGGAGGAAGTCAAATGTGGCATTTGTATTGGGAGAGCATGTTCAGTGCCTCCTCTGAAAGCTAAAGAGCAGTGTCCCGTATCCCTCCAGGGAAGCAGCTCACGAAGGACAGTGGCCTCCCACATGAGGTGTTAATACTGTCTGCAGCTGGAGATGCAGAAAACAGCTTTTGCTCTAGCGCTTCCTCACTGTGCCCCGAAGCCTGACCTTCCGAAAGGCTGACAAAAAAGGTACACCAGTGTGGGACTTTATCGCACATGCATTCTGGTTGGTGTTACATAATCTTCTTCTGGAAAAAAAAAATGACCCAAGAGAGAAAAATCCCTCAGACACATCAGGGCAGATAAATCATTTCCAAGCACAGAGTCTCATGTTAACTACTGCATCAAGAGTAAGACTCCATTGGTGTGTGGTGTGTGTGTGTGTGTGTGTGTGTGTGTGTGTGTGTGTGTGTGTGTGTGTGACATAACTAGATGAGACAGAAACAGATCTGAGTGTAGATCATGTTGCTCATGTCACAAAGGTGTCCATGATGTGCTTTGCAACTCATGCAGTCACCAAAGGAAATGATTACCCAGCGTGGGTGTACTTTCTGGCGTGGGTCACTTGGCATTCAGGTCCGCATAGATGCATCATTAAAAGGCAAAAGAGCTGTCTGTTGGCTTACACTAGTGTGTCTACAGCAAGCCAGTGTGCCCTTAAGGGGGTCAGGAGCTGAGGAAGCAGGTGCCTGGGAAGCCTGGGGTCCACTGCTGGAGGGTGGCAGAGGGGGTGTGCGTGTGAAAGCTGGGGATAGCGTTCTTGAGGTGGTGACAATGGCAGTAAAGAAGAACAGGGTGCACAAGTGCACAAAAAGTGCAGGTGGTGGGGGGAGACGGGAAATGAGAGCTGCCCAGGAGAGGTTGCCATCTTTAGGCCCTGGAGCTGCGATGGCAAGCATGTCCTATGCAAGTCAGATTTCAGAGCAGGTACTCTGATGGAACAAATGACAGGGAAGAGCAGGCCATCTTCAGAGAGCTATGAAAGAATAGAAATAAAATGCTAGTGATAGTGGCATGGGATAGGAGGCAGGTAAGATGGTAAAACCCAGACTATACCCAGCTCTGTTACTCCACGGTGTGGAATTGGCCTTCTGGTGGGGCCTGGCCATGGGAAACTGCATTGACTGCAACATTTGACTCCATGTTGTGGGCAAATGCATAGGCAAAAGGACTCTGACCCTCGCTGTGTACATAAGATGCCACCTGTGAGATGCAGGTTGGTGAGTAACTTATTCCTAATATGAGACCATATTAGCACATGGGCTATAAAACCACACTGGGAGGACCAGGCCAGAGAACGTATTGCCCACACAAAACCAAGGAAGGATGTAACACTCTCACTTGGGGCCTTGAAGGAGGAAGACATCTAACAGTGGGATGGAGATGGTCCTGTGGACCCTCCATCTGACCACCCGGTGAGGACATCTAGGGGCTTCAGCTCGGCTCAGTCCTCACTAATGACCCCATCCACTTGAATGCTGTGCCTCTGTCTTGCACTGTGTTTCTAAAGTTCCCACGGTTCTGCACCCTACCTTGCCAGCTCAACCTGACCCCACAATGGGCTCTGACCCTGCGATAGGTAGAGCCTCCAGCAGCAGCTGCTGTCCAACAGGGTTCATTTTCTAACACCCACCTGCCACCTCTTTGCATCTCTATCAGCCTTCCACCTCTAGAATACCTTGAACTCCACAGTGAACTCTTTAACTCTTTGTTCAATAAGAAATGCATGATTTTTTTTAATATATCGAAGAGAGCATTTTTTAATTATTATTATTATTATTTATTCAACTGTGCGCATGTGCGTGTGTATGTGCGCGCGCGCGTGTGTGTGTGTGTGTGTGTGTGTGTGTGTGTGTGTGTGTGTGTGTGTGTGTGTGTAGAACCACGGACGAATTCGCGAACCACCATGGACTGCCTCCACCTCCTTCTGCCCCGGGATTCACAGGCTCCGCCCTACCAGGACCAGAAGCGCAGGCCGCCCCCGCTTCCGCCTGGCGTCTATACGTGGGATCTGGGATCCGAACTCAGGACCTTCCGCCTACAAGGCGGAGGCTTAACCCCTGAGCCACCTCTCCAGCCCAAGAAATGCATGATTTGAGAGTTCATGTTAGTTGTTGAAGGTGTAATAATAATAATAATTCCCTGTGTTTGCCGACAGCCAGCTATCTGAGGAAACTGGACCTACTTGGCAAACTTCAGGTAAGAAAACTGACGCAGCTTATGAATTTGCTACTCCACCAATTCTGATATTGTGGGAAAACACCACATGTCCTATCTCTGTTTCTGACACAGAGCTGATAATGCTAAGTTAACGGTAACTACAAAGCCTAAAAGTACAGGCAAAGGAAATGTTTTGCCTTGGTGTGACTCTGCTGTAGAGGCCCAAGAGTGAAACCAGTGGGCCCCTAGGGCTCCTTACCATTACTTCCTACTGGCTGTCACAGAGAGTACTAGGGACATTTCCATGAGTCTCTTTTCCTGCCTTAGACATGCCTTTGAAGTGAATGTCTACTTGGCAGACTAGCAGCTATACACTGAGCAGCTACTGTGCGCAGGCTGGGAGGAGCACAGATAAGGAAAGATGCATGTTCAGAAACACATCCCTGCCCTTATGCAACTTGCTGTCCAAGAGGGGAGACAGGTAATTGCAGAACTACACAAGATGATGAACAGTTTGTTCGTTTGTGTGTTTGTTTGTTTTAAGTGAGAAAAGCTGAGGTGGTCTTGGACTCCATCCCAAGGAGTTGGTTAAAAAAGAGGCCTGTGCTCTGCCCAGGGAGAACCCAAAAACCAACATGTGCTCAGGTCAAAGGGCAAGGCCTGCAGTGTTACACAGCACCCGAGAGCAGCAAGAAGCAGATTGCATTTAGCACTGCACCTCACTGATGCACAGAGGGATGATTTGGGGTGTTAGGGTGTCTCGAGCCCATACAGAGGGTGGAAGTGTGAGGTTGGGAGGTGTGGAAACTGTGGGGGCAGGAGCAAGAAACACCAGTCTGTTAAGGGAAGACCAGACATGAAGCAGTAAAAGATAGAGTGAGCAATCTGTTTTTTTAATGGAAAAGACCTAAGGTAAAAGCCAGCTTTTAAAATACATACTGGACAGCAATCGAGGGGAGGAAGTTGCTGGTGCAAACTGGCCTGGTGAGGAGGCGGCCCAACCCCCTCTGGAATAGGAAACATGGTGTACACACCCTCACTCTTCCCTCTCTGGGATCTGAACGCTGATCTTAGATTTGAGCCCTGCTCTGCTTACTAAACCTGAGGATTCAGCCAGAAGGAGAAATCATTTCAGAAGGATTGTCTGGTGATGATTTCTGCTCTCTAGGAACTGAGGGTTTCCAAAGTAATTAATTTTAGGAGCCATTCAAGGTCCAATTAGTATACCCTTTGATGTCTCTTTAGTCTGGTTTTTAAACTGTTACAAAGTCTTTTAACAACTACTCACACAAGGAACCAGCCAGCACACCAATCTGCCTCGTGAAAGGCTTTTCCCGCCTCTGACGTGTCAGGTTATAATTTCTCTGACAGCCTGCGAACTGGGGGGGGAGGGGGTGTGAGGTGGGGACTTTTTTTGAACAATTTTACACAAGGAATTAAGTCAGTCAGCTTAAAAATCAAGAGCTAAAGTGTTCTTTGGTCCTGTGTTAAGCTGACAGTTCTGACATACTGCTGAGAATTTTGAGCTGTTCACACCATATTCCAGCCAAGGATCGGGACCTTTTTGTGACCAAAAGGATTGCTGAGCCTATGGAATAAAACCACATTAATCGGGGAACGAGCCCTGGACTATGGCTTCATTTATATTCTAGTCTATTCAAAAAAAATATCAAATGCCCAGTTCCATAAAGACAGCAAAAGAGCATCAACACCTTCAAGGAACTGACATTCTTGGGATCAGTTCAGAGTTCCCAAGACCAGAGTTCTGTTGATTATTCCTCCTGCAGTGAAAAGGTATTAATCAGATAAAAGGTGGAAATACAATCCTTGCAGAGCTCTTACCACAAATACAGCCAACAGTCTTTGTCTTAGAACACAAGAGGATGTGCCTTATGCAATATAGGGGACTAGAACAGCACTCAGACTGCATGGTGGGTGGTGTGTTCGAAACCAGCCTTGTCTTTGCATCCAGTTAGAGTCTAGCCGGGGCTACATGAGACTGTCTAGAAAAAACGACACCACTTTTACAGAGAATAACTTAGGATGGTTTCCTAATTTATTCTGTGATTTACTATGGACAGATTTTATTTATATTAGAACATTAAAATATGCTGAAGTTAACTCAAAATTATATTTTCACTTCTTTTAATTCCTATTTCTTCACCTCATTAATCACTACTTGTAGTGCTTTTTATCCTAGTGATGTTTGTAGTACTCACATTTCTTATAGAACACCTTACAAACAATTAAAGAGGCCACTTCAAGAGAAACACAGGAAATGTTGGAAAATAGAAATAGTGCTATCAATTAGCTGAGAGAAGCCAGCCACTCACAAAGGCTAAAAGTCAGATGTCAGACAAAATCATACTAACCTCTAATAGTCACACATAAATTGCCAAAATGCTATAACTGAAATCTGTTGTATGCCAAATAGGCCCATTAACCCAAGTGCCCCACACTATTCTTCTTGGCATACGTAATCATCCCGTGACCCTAAGCTATTCAGGACTATTTTCTGTTCAAAACTTTTATTTAAGTAAGGGAAAGGGCAACCCCACACTTATCCTAGTATCTCTGAATGAATGGAAAAGGAGATGTGGTGCTACTACTGCACATGCTGAAGACAGCCTGCCAATGTGTCAGTCAAGCACTGCCAAGATAAGAACAGAACCTGCAATGTCAACATGAACGCTCACGCACGTGCATACAAACACAGACACACACACCCATGCACGCATGCATGCACTGCTACATCACCATCTGGGTTATACAACACTTACTTCCACCATTGCAAGTACTATAAAGATCACAGCAAAAGACACACACACACACACACACACACACACACACACACACACACACACCCTGAAGATCAAATCCAGAGCCTTGTCCATATTTCAACAGTGCCATGTGAACCTCCAAATTTGTTCCCTGAGGCAAATGATCATTCTGGGGAAAGAAGAACTGTGACCAAGAAAGCAGAAGTCTTAAAGCTTTACTTTTTTCAGGGAGCAGAAAAGTTCTAGTGCTTTTGGAAGGATTTCAGAAGCTGAGAGGGAAGATGGCGTGTTTTTTTTTTGTTTGTTTTTAATCTCCTCTCTGAGGCCACCCTTCCTCTTGGTTCCGTATTTGGTTACATTTTTGAGTTTTAGGATTGAGTCACAATCAATCATAGCAAGTGACTGGTAAGACTTAAAAAAAAAAAGAAAGGAACTGTCTGAAGCTCTGACTCAAGAGAAATGAAACAGAAACGAAAAGAGAAACTGCAGTCAAGAAGGAAAGCATAGCTATAGCTGCCATTTCACCCTGACTACATAACCCTGCTCACCACTGCCCACTACCAAGCAAGGGTTCCAGCTGCAGGTCTACAACCCAGTGCCAACACCTGTCTCTTTTAATCTGTGCAGTACACTTTGGACGAGGTAACGTTATTCCCCTACTTACAGTTGAGAACTGTAAGGCAGAGTCTAAACATGTTTCTGAAAGCCATATCCTAAGAAGGCTAGATACAAGGTCACTGGCTGGAGAGTCTATGCTGGTACCCCCATGGAGAAGGGCATCCATGAGTTTTTCTAGTTTTCTAAAGGAGAAATTGATAGCTATGCTTAAGAATTTTTTTTCTACATGCCAGAATCTATTATGTCAGTGAGTTTATTTCGATAAAACTTTATTGAAATAAATTTATTGAAACGGATATGTCACTGATTGGAAGTTGTAATCAAAGAGTTCAGAAAGTATAATTTTTAATAAGCTTTTGGAAATCCCACTAGTCTTCCAAAAAAAGAGATACCATACTATGATATCCATCAGCCTAGGTGACGATTGGGCTGAAAGCATATGTGATAGCCTGAGACACTCAATTCTCTGTTTCAGTGACTTTGTCTCTATGGAAGGGCAAAAGCAGTCACACAGGATGTATAACTGAACTGTTGTGTTTTTTGCTTTTGTTTTTGTTTTCTGATTCACAGAAACGGGATAACTTTCCCAAGGTCACTGCTGGCCGCAGACGCATAGGAAGCGAACAAGAGCAGGCTTTCAAATGACACCACCCTGAGCCGAGGTGGTATATGGAAAGGGGCCTTGAGTTTTGGCCAATGCACACCTCACCAAGGCCACATTTGATAAATTCCTTATACATGCACTCAGGCTATGTGTGCTGCTAGACCTCAGGAAGTTCAAAGATCATGTCGGCCTCTAGCAGCATCAAGTCTCTATATGAACACATACTGGGAGGTTCTTAACCTTTTCAGGATCACAGAGATCTTGCCTCAAATGCTGATAGAGCTCCCTGCGCAGCAATTTTGTAGAAAATGTTGGTTTGTATGGGGTTTATGATGGGTGGGACTCGTTCCAGGGAACTGATTGAGAAGGTAGCCATCCTTCCGTATGCTGGTCGAGCAAGTACATAGGGATTGTCTCTCACAGTCCTGGATATGTTGTGGCCAGTTCCCTTAGTCCTTAGTGTTGTTGTGGGCTCGCCTGTCAAGTTGGATAAGGTACTGAATCGTAAATCAGAATAAAACATCCATGTTCTCCTGCAAGCGCTCGATTGTAGATTTATCAGCAACCATGTAGGCTAGCTACAACATTTATCCAGGAGAAAACTACCCGTTATGTAATAACTTTCTCTTTTTCTCTACTACTATGAAGTTCTTTATTGCAGTAAACTATACAGTTTATTGATGGTCAAACAGGTTGTTTCTTACAGATTGAAGGATCTAACAGAAAACTACTGTGTGCCAACTGGGAAAGGGTTCTGGGAACAAGGAGCAGGAGAAAATCCCAAGGATCACAGCAGAGCAGAGGCAGGAACTGCTTCTTTCCCCAGAACATAAGACTTAGGCAACATGAAACAAACACACAAAAATGAAACAAAATGAAAAACAGCACACGCATCATTTTTTTTTAAAGATAAGCCTCACATAGCCCAGGCTGGTCTCTAAGATGCTATGTAGCTGAGGATGACCTTAAACTCCTAATCCTCGTGACTCCATCTCTTAACTCCTCACTCAATTCTTTTAAAAGTGTAAAGACAGGATGATGCTGGACACAGGGCTCAAGGGGTAAACTGTTCGTGATGCAAGCAGAGGACCCTGAACTTATGCAAAAGGCAGATATGGCAGTGCCTAATGTCTCCAGTACTGCAGAGGTGGAGACAGGATCCCCAAGCTGGCTACTCAGTCTGGCAGATCAGTGAGCTCTGGGTTCAACTTGAAAGATGCCACCTCAGCAGATAAAATGGTGAGTGATCCAGGAGGATGCCTGATATTGACTTTTGGCTTCCACATGCATGCAGACACATGTCCACGCCCCCACACAATGCACCCACACATGTAAACACACACACACACACACACACACACACACACACACACACACACACACACAAAGGGAGAGAGAAAGAATGTACCGAAGTCAACTAATAATCATTCAATAAAAATTACTAGTCACTTAAAAGGAAAGAGAATTATGTTGTGCAATATGTTCTAAAATGAGATATTCATGATATAGCAGCCCGGGTCCTATACAAAGCAGACACAACTTGTCCTTAAAAGATGATACACTTTTCCCCTTATACTCCATCCCTACCAAGTTCTACTGTATCTGCAATCACTCGAAAATTCCTCAGGGCAGTTCTTCAAAGGGAATTAAATTGAAATTTTAAAAAACTAAATTCAAGTTAAGAAAGGCAAATAAAAAACCCTTGTCTTGATTTCTCTCCAAAACAGTAAGTAGAGGGCAAATTAGAGTAAAGACATGAAAAGAAATTGTTGAACTTGAACAGTCTTCTTGGGTTATTTTTTTCTTCTTATATCGCCTTTTAACCACACTTTGAAGTATATCTGACATATGCATAATTTGAAAGCATTACATTTCCAGTTGGATGACAATGTAAAGCAAAGAAAATGTGTTGCTTGCTGTTAAATTTCAATATGCTCAAAAGTGATTTATTTTTAAAATCTATAGAAGACAATCTCTAAAATATGGCAATATCCTCCAATGAAAAAGAAGACGAGATAAACCTCTGATGCAAGACTCCCTGAGGCAAGACCCCCTGATGTGAAACCCCTTGATGTAAGACCCCTTGATGCAAGAAGCTATGACACCACTTAGTGCAGAGGAGGCTGCTGTGACAGACAGACAGCAGACCGCACACCAAGTGACTTTCTCAAGACAGACACCAAGTGCCCAAAAGTGGGCTTTAATGAAGGAGCTGAAACTCAGCATGGCCCAATGAGTCTTTCTCCTGGAGTGACTTCTTCGAGAACCTTCCCATGTGTCTCAGCTCACCTGCATTGCTGCTGATAAAATCACCATCAAATGGCTTAAGGGAATAAGGAGTTTATTTTCTCTTGATGATTTCTGGTCATAGTTGTTTATCCAGTTTGGCAGGAGACCTCGCATCAACACCAGGGCTGAGGGAACTGGCCACACCATTTCCACATAACAGTTGAGAGAGGGATAATCCTTACTTGCCAGACTAGCATGTCCGGCCAAGTATACACAAGGATGCCCCCTTTCTCAAATAGTTCCCTCCACTTTATTACCTTGCCCAAGGACTAGTCTCACTAAACATGGGCTGAGCCTTCCCCATCCACTAAACCATCTCCTGCAGGTTTGCTCTGAGTTTAATTCAACAACCAATTCTTTACAAATATGTACAGAGCTCAAATCCTCTATTGTCAAGTTGACATCTATGTCTAACTATGACACCATGGTTTAAAAGACAAGTAGAGTAAACTCAAGGCCTGCCTAGAGATGTTGATGAAGGTGATATTTTTAACCACCATGACGATTAATTTTGTCACTTGACAGGATTTGGAATTGTCTTAGAGACCAAACTCTGGCAATTTCTGTAAGGTCATGTCTAGGAGAAGTGGGAACAGATATTTTTACTTATGGCCTTAACCTATATTAGGTAATTTTAGTAATTTTTTCCTTTCCTTTTTCTTTTCCCTTCCCTTCTCTTTTTCCTTTCCTTTCCCTTCCCTTTTTCCCTTCCCTTCTTCCCTTCCCTTTTTCCTTTCCCTTCTTCCCTTCCCTTCTTCCCTTCCTTTCTCTTCCCTTTCCTTCCCTTATTCTTTCCTTTCTTTTGGCAACAGGGTCTCATGTGACCCAAGATGGCTTCAAATGTACTCTGTAGTCACAGATGACCTTGAACATCTCTAACTCCTGCCTCCACATAAAAATTACAGGCATGGAGCACCCCCACATAACCACACCCAATTTTATGCGGGGCTAGAGAGCCTACCTAGGATTTCATGCCAGGCAATAAACCAACTGAGACCTATTCCTAATCCAGTAGTGTGTGTGTGTACAAGAAGGCACTTAACTTGTGGCTTGTGCGGGCCCAAGGCTGGCATCAAGAACCATCCTGGATTGTTCTTTCTCCTTACTGCCTTGCTGTGGAGTTTCCCAAGCTCCACCTTTCAGGGCCAGAATCACAAGCTGCTACTATATCCACTTAGTATTTTTTATGTGGGATCTGGGGATCAGAATTCTTTTGCTTTTGAGGCAATGGCTTTAACCTTTGAGCCATCTCTGCAACCCAGCCCAGATATTTATATTTTCTTAAAACTTTCAGGTTCAAAAAAACTGCAAAAAAAAATCTTAAAGTTTACTGCTTTATTCTTAGTGACAAAAATAACACTGTATATACCGTGCAAAAATTAAGAAGAAAAATTTTAATGTGAGACACAAGTATTAAAAATTAATGTTACTTTCAAACTAGAAACATCAATATGAACTCATGACTAAAAGAAATAAATATATTTCTTTGCTGTGTTCACCAAAGGACCCAGAAACAGTGAGACAAGCTGCAGAGGCATGCCAAACACTCAGATTTTGGTTTCTAAATACTACCTCCTGCTAACAGGAATTGGGGCCCCTTCAGGCAGTTTTCAGTCTGAGGCAGAAAATAATAAGGTAAGAAATCTGGCTGTCTCAGGAAGAAATGGCACTAGAAAAAAAAAATGATAGGAGAAATCTGATTTGCGAGACCTACTCCAAACATGGCAATTAGAGAAGAATTAAGTATTTGCCCTGATGTTTTAGAAACAACTGTAATTCATTTACAGTTATGAGCAAATGTTCCCTCTGCATAAAAGGGCTAACTAACACAGCTAAATACAGCAGGAATCTGACAGAAGCTTAAGGAAAATTTCCTTTGAAAATCTTACAGGAAAATAACATTAAAAAAGTTTTCCAAGTGATTATAATGACCAGGTTAGCTTGTCAAATTTTGGACTATAAGATTTTGTTTCTGAGAGACAGGTTTATTCCAAAGATGAAATGAAGGAGTTTGTAAGAAAGTACAGACAATAAAATGCACTATCCAGTTCTTTTAAATTCAATAGCAGCATTTTAATTACTGGACAGAATTTCTTTATAGTTACAAAACTTTTTTATATGGAAGTTATTATATAACAACTTTTTCTGAAAAAACCCACACCTTTACGACTTACCATATTTACCAAATTTATTGAATATATAGTATGTTTACACAAGGCAGGATAAGGCATGTAAAAAAGGTTAGGGAAGTTTACTGTATTCAAACATAATGAATAAAGCTCCATGCCGAATAGGCCATGTGGTGGAGTTTTGATGAAGTCAGTCAATATGAATAGTTGTAATGCTCAAAGTCACTCACTAGACAGCTTTCCAAGGGCTCATCTCTCTTTAAATGCAAGAGTGCTCTCTCAGGAGGCTCCACCCAAGCAGGAGTGGCTCTTGATTTAGGGAAGTGCTGGGGGGCTAGGTTAGGGCATGCTTTTAAAAAACTAATTCGGGGGAGGGGGGGATAGGGGAGAAAAAAAGCATATACATAAGTAAGAGTCAAAAGTAAAAACTAGCAGTTTTTTTTTCTTACCAGTAACCAGGGATATTATGACCTGAGCAATAGTTGTAGTTAAACCACTGATGGTCAGATATGGTCAATGGAGAAAGGAGAATTGGTCTCAGCTCAAAAGCAGCCAATATCTCCAATCAGTCAGCCACATCAGCCCAGGTGTGGCTGTGTGTACCCCCTGCAGAGACCATGGGAAACCCTGTGGGCCTGCCAAGGGTAACTGATTAACATAGTGCCAGTATTTAAAAGTCCAAGAGAGTGTGTTTGGAATGTCTAAGCCTTCCCTGTTTCATATTCATAATTTCAAACAGAGAAAGAGAGAGAGAGAGAGAGAGAAAGAGAGAGAGAACCAGTTTAAACCAATATCAAACATAAGTTTGGGGCTTAAGCTGTTCAAAAATGCAGAGATCTTTTTGGAGAAATGAACGCTCCATTTCGGCACAGGTTCCCTGAAGGTCTGCAGACCACGTGATCATCAGCTGGCTTGTAGCTTGACTGGGTGGCAACGTTGGCTCCATGACATTGAGGATGCCAACAGGAAGTAAAAGGCAACCCTAAGAGACCATAAGGCATTTGAAAGATTGGTTTATAGATTTCGAATCTACCTTGGATTTCTGTTTTGCATGCTTTTATTCTTCTATTAATTCACTTTTATTGCATTGTATAAAAGCACTGATTTGTGACAGAAGGAAAATGAAAACAACAAACTGAGGACTGGAGAGATGGCTCAAGAGTTAAGACTCCTCGGAAGCAGAAGGTACTTAGTTTGGATCCCAATTCCCACATTAAAAAAACCCAAAAAACAAAAAACAAAACAAAACAAACAAACAAAAAAACTGTGGCGGCATGTACTTCCCTTCCTGGTGAGAGGAGCCTGGGAAATCCCAGAGCCAGGATGATTCCCAAAGTCACCTTGGGCCTCCACAGGGGTACAATGTGTCCTCTGACACACACACACACACACACACACACACACACACACACACACACACACAAAACAAAAAAACAAAACAACAAAAAAAATAAGCTGAGAAAACCAAACACAGTGCTGTCACTTTAGCTAGCCAGATAGTACATTACTGTAGGGAACAAAGTCGCAAGAATAAAGTTTCTGGCTCCTTTTATGAGTCATACTAAATAAGTACGCTTCTCACTAGCTCAGTCTCTCTGAACAGCAGGAATTAAAGAGTGGGCGGAGTGGAATAAATCTGAATTACATACTCTTGAGGTTACTGTAATTACTTTAAATCTTTGCCTACATTATAAACTCTGCACATGACAGCAGAACTTAACAATATTTAAGTCAGAGTTGAACTTTAAGATTGGTAATGTCTACTCTCTAACTTTTCAAAGAAAGTTTAGATGTCAGTTTAGCAACCATCTTACAGCTAATATTGAATATCAGAGTTCGCAATCAAGCAAATGCTAAAGTTAGCTTACAAGACATCGTCTAGGTTTATGGGTTGGGAGCTGTGTACACACTCAACATGCTTAAGAGCCTGGGTTCCATCCCTAGCATAAAAAAGAAATTCCAAGTCTGAACAGTATAATGACAGATTTAGTTTTATTCTGCTGACGGCTAATCCATCAGTCTGTCAAAAAAAAAACTTCTAATTTTATTTCATTACTAATTAACTTCTCACAAAGGATAATGTGTCTTGTTACTGAAGTAATTTTTTTTTTTACAATTCTTTTTTTTATTATTTCAACTCATACAAACTTAACAGGTACACTGGTCTCCTCCCTCCCTCTACCTTCCCCCCATCCCCTTGTTTCCCCCTCCCCTCTTCCCTCCCTCCCCATCGCCCAGTGCTTCCTCCCCAATCCCTGGAGCATCCTTTAATGTGCATGCCAAACTCTCCTCTGGGTCCTCCTCTCCAATGAGGTGCAAGGACCCAGGGGCATTTCCCAGAACCCTTTCCCGTGTTCCCCTTAAGCATAGGAACACTACTGTGGCTGTCAATCCCTAGCCTCCAAGGATCCTAGTGCCTTTAGTCCATGCTAGACTTTGTCAATAATGCGTTGGACATAGCACAGGTCATGCAAAGTCCAATTATGATTGCTTCAGCCCTAACTTGTGTGGAGTATCTTGCATATCATGACTCCTCCCATCTTTGTGCTCTTACAATCTTACTGCTCCCTCTTCCACAAATTTCCCTGAGCTTCAGGATGGGGAGAGATTAGGCTGGCCCAGTTCCAGGTGGTTGATATAGAGTCTCTGATGTTCTGAATTATGGTTTATTGTTTTGTTTTGTTTTGTTTTGCTGCTCCTGCAATGCCCTTGGCTCCATCCTGATGGGTATTGGATGTCACCACCTAGGTCGCCGTGAGTCCCGGCTGGACTCGGTACTGACATAATTGATAGCATTATGCTGCTTGAAAACTCTTCTCAGTATTGGCCAGTTTTTTATTCATACTTGCACTAGAGAATATCTCTGTAACGAAGAAGCTCCCTATCTGTTCTCTGCTCTGTCTTCCACACCTAGCACATCTCCTTTAGAATATTAAGGAAAATAAATAAAATATCAGGCTAAATGAACCAGACATTGGTAGCCCGGGACTGCTTGATAGGGACCATAACTCATTTCATTAATTCTCACTCTGGGCTAGGCCAGTGCACATGAGAACGTTCCCCGGATGGAATGGATGAGTGACAGATGACTGACTGACTCATGCTGGACACCTGCTAACCTTTGGAAGAATGTATATGCTTGTCCTCGGATATTTGAACAGTCATTCTAAAATGAACTCTAAGTAGATTTTTTATTTTACTATTTGTATTTGGACTAGACACAGCAATTTCTCCATACGCAACACAATATGAATAAAAATGGGAGAATCTAAGTGTCTGAGAAAGCTGCTCAGTTGGTCTTTTCTATGTACATGGATAGAATGCACTGCAAACAAAACACACACACACACATACACACACACACACACACACACACACACACACACACACACACGCACACACACTTCTTAGTGGCCATTCATGACAAAGGACACAAAATAACCCGGGAGCACTTTCCATAGGTGGCATACTCTCTTGCTTTTCAAATAATGACAACTGAAGAGATCCTTTCAATTTTTCTTCAATGGATTTTTACCATTTTAGTTCCGCTAAAATAGTAACAGGCATAAAACTACTCACTCAATGCTCACATCCAACCATCTTTCCAAATCTGGGGGAGCAGAGCAAGATTTGTTTTTACAAGTCTTAGAAGCCACGTTTCATTCCCAAGTGAAATGATTTCCAGTTTACAAAAAGCATCTACAGTAAGATTTGAGGAGGTAGCAGAATCTTTACACTTTTAAACATTTAGCACATTAACACTTTACACATTTAAACTTTTAAAGAAATCTTGCTAACCCGAACAAGCAGGGCAAGATATTGAAATTTAATCTGTCTGTCTGCAGAAGCCAAGAGAAAACTCAATGAAGTGATTAAAAAAAAAATTAAAGTTACTAAGAAAATCCAGTCAGAGTGCTTTGGAGTCTGACTGGGTTTATGACTGTATTTTATAAACAACTGTCCGCACCCTTAAGAGAACATCTAATAATCAGTATCATTTGCAAGTAATCTTTCTAAACTTTACTAAACTGCCTTCCATAATTTACAACATAAAGGAAGACTTGAAAATCATTTATCTGTACAGTTGTGCATTAGATTTCATATTCACTCCATGCCCTAAGATATATTTATGCTGCTGCAGCCTGCCTGATGGTTTTGATAAATTCTCAAGCAAACAATTTAGGGGAACAAGGTGGTTTTATTGTCTCTTATGAGTCTGGGTTACAGTTCTTAGTCTAGCTTGGCAGAAGAGTTCATACCGTCACCAGAGCTGAGGGAATTGGCCATACCATATCCACAGGAATTGCTGAGTCGGGGCAAAACTTGTTCATCAAACAGTAAGTCTGCCTAAGTATGCTGAAGAATGCCAAAGCACTGACCCAGCTCCCTCCATCTCATCCACCTACCCAGGGAATCGTTCCGCCCACTAGGGGCTGGGCCTTCCCATATCAGTCTCCTGCAGGCTGGCTCGGGACCTGCCTTAGCCACTAATTGTTCACAAATGTGCCCACAGCTCAGCCAGCAATTGTCAAGTTGACAGCTCTGTATCTAACTAATACATCAGCAAAATTACAAATAGCAAACCACCTCCTCGAAAGGAACCGTAAAGACAAACAGCTGGACCTTTGGTCAATACAGTCATTAAGCCCAATTTAAATAAGATAGTTAATTACAGTAATCAGTGGAGAGATGGCTCAGAGGTTAAGTCTCTGCCTCAAAGCCAAAGGTTCTGAGTTTGGATCCTAGAATCCTGCATATGCAAACACACACACACACACACACACACACACACACACACACGCACGCACACGCACACGCACACGCACACCTAGCCAGGTGGAAATGACAAAGGTTTGTACTTCTGGTCCTGGAAGGTGGAGCCTGGGAAAATCTAGGGCAAAGCAATGAGAAGGTAGCTCAATCCAGGTGATTCCTGAAGTCACCCTTGGGCCTCCACAGGGACACACACGTGATGCCCTCTCATACACACAGACACACAGACACACACACACACACAAAATACCTACACTGAATATGCTTTCCATTTCAACCTTAGCTCTAGGAGATACCAAAAATTTAGTAGAAACTAATAGGGTAAATCAAGGATTTTTACCATGTGATATAAAAATTTTGTTTTTGATGAAAATGGATTCCATATTAATTACTTTTCTTATCACTATGGCCAAACACCTGGAAGAAGCTATCTGGGGAGGAAGGCCTGCCTCTTTCCATGATCCAGGAAGCAGAGCACTCCAGCAGCAAGTGGAAGCAGACATCACCTTCAAGGAACACCTGCAGCGACCCCTTTCTGCTAGGTCAGTCACAGTCACAAAGCCCCACAACTTCCCAACACAGTGCCACCAATGGAGGAGGATGGAGCACTAAGACACAGGAGGCCATGGGGGAGCTTTCACATTCAAACCTTAACAGACACATAATTTCATGCTTTGAATTGTTTTCTCATGGTACTCATGTGCTACCACCGAGCTATGCTGACAAACTTGTCCCCACTCTTCGTAAGAAGAGTAATGAGTATTGATTATGAAGTTGACAAAATAAATCCACTTAAGGTTGATGCCTATGCATTTAATGCATTTTTCAGAACAGTACAATTCTTGTGTTAGTTGGACTAGTGGCTATGTTTTCCTTTCAACCTCTTCACAGTAGATGGATGATAGACATGAAAATGTGGCCAAAGGAAAGAATCAGATTTTCCAGAGATTACATAAACCATACACAACTCAGAAGAGAAGTTCAGAAGAAACAATATTACCAAATCCAATAACTCTGCAGAGCCCTGGCAACCAGATCCCTGAGGAACACACACCTGTCACACCCCTGACAGATAAGGAACCAATACCACGTGTCTACTGAAACCCAGATTGGTATGCACTTATGTCTATACAGTTATTTCATAAAAGGCCCTTTGACAGCTTTGACTGTTAAACATGAAGATACTGCAAGTTGGAAAGAGGAAATGAATTCTCTATTAATAAGTAACAAAGCCAGGATTTGGAAACAGACTTCTTTGATATTGGAAGCCCACTGTCCGTATCTTCCTAGCACCTCCACAACTACGAAGGTAATCAAACATTTTAAGTATTTTCACTTATGTATAAAACACTTCATTTGTAAGGCAGGAGAGATGGCTCAGGGGTTAAGGCTCTGTCTCCAAAGCAGAAGGACCGGAGTTTGGATCCCAGGTCCCGCATTAAAAACACCAGGCGGTAACAGTGGTGGCCTGCACTTCTGGTCCTTATGGGCAGAACCTGAGAAATCCTAGAAGGAAGCAAGGAGATAGAAGCAATCCAGGATGATTCTTGAAATCACCCTTTGTTTTCCACAAGGACACACAATGTCCTCTAATACACACACACACACACTTAAAAAAAAAAAAAAAAACCTTCATTTTGAAATATTTGTACATTTCTAATATTTCTAGGAAGAAAGTATTTGCTAAGTAAATTAGTGTTTGAAACTATATTAAGAAAGGAATGAACGCGTTGTATAGATATCAACATTAAGGACCGAGGAGATGGCTCAGGGATTAAAGCCTTTGCCTCACAAGCAAAAGGACTAAGTTCAAATCCCAGATCCCATGTAAAATGCCAGATGGATGTGGCAGCAGCCTGCAGTTCTGACCCTAGAAGTTGGAGCCTGGAAAACCTCAAGCAGAAAGTTGTAAGGGGGTATAGCAAACCAGGATGACTCCCAAAGTCACCTTTGAGTCTCCACAGGCACACATACTCAGTGTCCTTTGTACACACACACACACACACACACACCACATAAATATTTTCATAAAAAGCATTATTAGTTTACAGCCAGTTTCAAAGAAATAAATATTTGTAACACTGCAACTGATGTCACCCAGCCCCTTCCTAATTACTAGAACTTTCAAAATGACTGAAAAAATACAAAAGACAAAAACATAATACTTTTTATATCCCTCTTGAAAGGATTCCTCACATCTCACAGCTCAGAGGCAGTCCCTAGGACTCAGAGAAGGTTCAAAGGAGTAAAAGAGAGGTGGGAGAGTTCTTCAGAACCTCTGAGTGGTTGGATTTGCTCCTTGAACTATCTTTCCTAGCGTATCCACCAGATTTCTAGCATGCCTGGTTCTGGGATTACAAGCAATAGGATTCGCTGCATCTGCCCTCTCTAACTTCAGTTCTGCTAAGGAAGAAAGCAACCCGATTATGATAAAGTTACAGAAGGGAATGGGTCCTCACGCCCAAACCACAGCTTGGCTAAGAAAGCTGGCAGCTAGCCATCACCAAGCAGTGGGTGTATTCCTGAAGTGCAACCACGGGCTGGAGGCCAGCGTGAGCTTTGGAGAGGTATTGAATAACGTTTTGGAAAATGCTGCCCGACTACTGCAGTTAGAAAGAGTCTAATTAAGAAATCCATAAAGTTTGAGGGGGGAAAAGGGAAGACATGGCTGACAGGCTGCTGCTTGATTCCATCAAAGCATCAGGAAGCTGACTCTCTACCTGGCTTGCAAGGCTAGAATTCCACTCTGGGTTGGAGCAATTCTGTGGGGAGGGATCACAGTGTGAAGGCCCCTACCCTCGGCTTTTCTCTAGCGCCGGATGGTTCAGTCTCTTCGCTGAACAAAGACTTCTTCAAATCCAGTGTTCTCTTGGGGGTTTTCAGTCTCCTGCAGGCTCCATTTAATCACACTGAGATCTTGACCTTTCCTCTGGGAACACTGGGAGATAAGATGCTAGAGCACTGTCACTTCCACCAAGACCTCTCCAAATAAAGCTGAGGCTATCAGAATCCAAAGGTTGAAAAGCTTAACACAAAATGGAATTACAAGAGTTGTGGCTAAACAAGAAGATGCACATCTACAATCCTAGCACTTAGGAAACTGAGGCTGGAGAATGAGGAGGCCAGCTCTGCTACATAGCATAGTTTGAGGCCAGAATTCAGGGCCAAGAGCAGACAGCTTACCAAAAACAAACAAACAAACAAACAAACAAACAAACAAACAAACAAACAAACAAACCAGAGGCTTTCCGGACTTTTGTTTTACAGAGTAGAGATTGTCTGAGGCTTATCCAATTTGCCCAGAGCAATAGAAAAAGCCCAGTATTAATTTTATAAAGTGAAACTTAAATTAAAAAATCAAAATGCAGGGATCAAAATTTCAGACTTGCACAGTGGAACAACGGTTCACTGAAGCTTTTCTAAAATCAAATGCATTATAAAATGTTAGGAGGAATCCTAACAAGTAATAATGGGAGAAATTGGTCTTGTAATTTGCTCAAGGAGAGAAGACTTTGAAAACTTAAGTTGCCAGAAACACATAGGCAGCCAATGAACACGTGTGATGTGGCACAGTCAAGACAGTGCCATAGACCTATCTGTTCAGTTTGGTTTTGCAAGGCGATCTTTACTTTCATAAGACTGAATTCACTGGCAGACTTGCAGGTATTACTAAGAAATAATCACCATATAGTGATCAAATTATAGCTTTCAGGATATGTGCAAACAGGTTTCTTTTGATTACAAAGCACAACACATAATAATAATTTAAAAAAGCTCTCTGGAACTCTAGCAGACAACAGCCATTATCCTTATCTATCACAATTCAATGGTATTAAAGATTATTATCTCTTTGCCTGATCAGTTCTACAAATACTGGTATGGAAATAAATCTCTTTTCCCCCTTTGCTAGCTTCTAGCTTATAGTTCTCTGAAACAATCTTATGTGTCAGTTGCTCAAATGTAGAAGCCACCAGAAAGAACAAAGAAGTTTCTAATGAACCTGGGGTTAATGGAGAGCTGTTCTTCGCTGAGGGAACCCAAAGAGCACACAGCTAAAGGTTGGAGCCTTCGGCTTTAATTTACAGTAAAACGTCCTGCATGAAAAGGATTTAAGATTAAATAAGAAAATGTAAAAAGAGGCTTTCTTTTCTTGCTTAAATTAAGGATCTTGAATGCTAAGAAACAGTGGAATATTTAATGAAATATATATATATTAAACTTTATCGTGTGTGTGTGTGTGTGTGTGTGTGTGTTTGTGTCAGAGGGTACTGTATGTCCCGTGGAGACCCAAAGGTGACTTTGGGAATCATCCTGGATTGCTTCTGCCTGGGATTTCCCAGGCTCTGCCCACTAGGACTGGAAGTACAGGTTGCAGCTGTTTCCGCCTGGTGTATTTTTTAGGTGGTACCTGAGATCCAAACTCAGGACCTTCTGCTTGCAAGGTGGAGTCTTAACCTCTGAGTCATCTCAGCCCAACAGCAGAATATTCTAAATAAAGGTTTCTCTAGTTTATCATCTGGTCAGCTTAAAAAATACTTTTTCCCCAGATAGTTAATACACGAAGTCATCCATACTGTTCTTCCCGGAACACTGCAGTGGCAGCTGCTTAGCCAAAGTGAATCGCCTCCCTGGAGTGATGGAGGATTAAGTACAAAGATAGCTGTGGCTCTAAGTGCTAGTATTTTCCATAAAAGCCATTTAAAAAAAAAAAAAAAACTCGCTCCTGTCTTTAGCTCCAAGAATTCTAGTTTTGAAGAAATGACCCCTCTACTGAATGCCCTGTGGTGCAGAGAAAAAAACCACACAGCACACTGGTATGCAGAAGTCAGATTCCTACACATACACTACTCTTCATGTATATTAATTGTGATTACATTCTGACCAAAGGAAATCCTTAGAGCTGGTGTAAAAGAAGTCAGTGGATAGAGTCAGGGATAGTGACAGACCGGCCCTGGAAGCATCCTGTGCTACCTGGCCTAATCCCTTCATCTCTTTGGACTGGGTGAGAATCTTGTTAAGGAAAACCAGTCCAGATCATATAAACCAGAGCTGCTCTGGAGTGGAAGCAGAGCATCCATCCTGATTACTGGAGAAAATCTGCTGAAAGAGTTTGGCCCTTTAAAATGCCTTTTAGAAGTCTGATAATTACTGGCAGAGTACTACAGATTCCATTATTTCATTTAAGTAAACTTACCAATTGGATGACATTTCTGAACACACTTGACTGATCTTTAATAAACATGAGTCTAAAGAACCATGAAAAGACTCAACTGTTTAATTCACTGGCCTTAAATAAAATGGAATAGTCTAACTTTAACCAACTCACATAAAATTAGCTTAGCAGCTGTCTCTGTTAGTTTAGGGGCGTCATGTTTAAAATGTGTCCCCCACAGACCCATGTGTTTGGGAAGATCATGGCACCTTTAGGAGGTTGGAGCCTTGCTGGAGGCAGGCAGTCCCAGGGGGTGGGCCTTGAGGTGGATTAGTCCCACCCTACTTCTAGGGGAAGCCTGCTTTTGCAGTTGGCAGTCTAGCAGCTCTCAGCCTTCTGGATGGATGTGACCTTGGCCAACTCCAGCTTCTGCAGCCAGCCATGTCACTTCCACCATAAAAGACTGTATCACCCCTCTTGAACCTCAAGCTAAATAAATCTTCCTTTCTCCCTTAAACTTTTTGACTTGAGTGTACTCTGACAGCAACAGAAAACAGTAACTGCTACAAAGAGTGATTTTGCCCGCCTGCTACAACACTAGGGTCAGAAAGCAAACTCTCTTCCATATTTTCATTTCAGCCCACATAATCCTTGAGTGACCTTTGGGTGACCTTTCTGAGATTTATTACCTCTCAGTGAGCATGCGATACCGCTGCTGTGAATCTCCAAGGAGTTATACAGCATGGTCAACTACACTGCCAGCTGCTTTGCCATTAATTTAAGCGTGAAATTTCAACCTGAAAAGTATGGAGCTGGCAACCTTAAAAAATTACAACAGTCCCTAATTGCTATTTAACTATAAAAACTTTAAAGCAGCCCCCCCCCAAAAAACAACACATCACTGATCAGATATATAAAGATAATGACATAAATATTAACACTACCTGGGCACATCCATTAGAATCAGTTAACAAAACTAGGTAGGCAATGTGTGTGTACTTGGATATCCACGCCAGTGTGGAAATTTACATTTAATTTCCTGGCAATCTAAAGATTTAATCTGGGGATGGGGAGATGGCTGCACAAGCAAGAAGTCAGATCCCCGGAACCCATTACATGCCAGCTGTACGTGCAGCATGCTTCTCGCTGGCAAGTCTCACCTCAGCGGGTATAAAGGGAAACCCAGAGCAAGCTGGCTAGTGAGACTAGCTGTATGCGTGAGCTCTGGGTCTCACTGATCAAAAGTAATTCTAAACATCAACCTGGGGCTTTTACATGCACACATATGCATGTATACCTGCACATACACGTGCACCCACACACAGTAAAAATAAAGATTAACTTGAAAAAAAAATCCCTTGAATCGTAAACCTGTTCTTATTGAAAATCTACAAACAGTCCTAGTCTGTTTTCTTTCCCTATATGTTAGAAATGAGTGTGTTATAGCACGCAGGGTACAAAACTGACCAACAGAAGACCAGATCTGAACTGTTTCTCTCTGTATGGTGGTACTAAAGCTGGATATGCTCAGCCACATAGAAGAATCCACAGTCTCTGTCGATGGTAAAGATGCTTGTGAGAACCACCTACACATCTTTCTCAAAGCATGAGTGCCCATGTTCACACAGACACTGTCGCCTCAATAAATTCAGTGGATCAATATAAGGATACAGTAAAATAGATGATGCAAACTAGAAATAAAGGGATCTTACATGTGACTACTGAGCACTTGAAACATGGCTAATGCCAATTGGGTTGTTAAGTATCAAACACATGCCAGATTTCAAATAAAGGAATAAAAGATGACAAAGTATCTTGTTTATGAAAAAATGATGACTAAAAGTGATACATTATTTTGAATAAAATGGGCTACATAAAATGTTAAAATTACTTTCCCCAGGGATTCTTAAATACTTTTCAATGTGGGTGCAAAAAGAGAAGTTTTGCACAAGGTAGCATTTATTTTTTTCTATGTAATAACGCTGGGGTAAGATTTCAGCAAAGCATTTTCTATCATTTAATATTTTAATTTTTATCAAAGAATCAAAAATAAGACAGGATGAATATATCAGACACAAGGATAAAGCCGTGAACATGAAGTTTTTCTGTTCTCTTTGGCTTCTGCTGGGGACTGTGACCGTCTTTCATGTAGCTCTAAGTATGTTTATGAAACACTGAATGAAGGTGAGTTGCTGATGGCTGTAATTCTATCTACCTCAAGCGCTGGCTCCATGCCCACAGAGAATCCAAAGCACGGGTTTCTTGGCATCCTTCCTGATGAGAAACAAGTACTCATTCTTCTCGCTTGAACCTGTCATAAATATGCTGCCATGTTTCTCTGTAAGCATAATTTTTAAAGTATGCCTTGAATTACTGAGGCCAGAGGCAACGGAGGTCAGGAACTGTCTGGTCCAACATCCCGGCAGGGAAGGCCGTGTACACATTCCTGATGGAGGCCAGGACAGGAAGATCAAATTGGGTGCAGGCAGGGAGCAAGGAGTGGGAGCATGGCGCAAGATGGAGAGGGAAATCTGGCTAAGCAGCCCTTTTCCAACTGTAGGGAAAGGTGTATGTATGTTCACAGATCAGAAAGAAATAGGTGTAGTGTGAACTGCACTGTTTCCATCTCTGATGCAGAAACAAGTAAGAACAAAACCTGGGTGGAGCAGGGAACTGTGATAACAGAGAAGTTTGACTCCAGTGCCTAGCTGGAAAAATGTACTCAGATCAGCTAATGGATGGACATAGACAGACTCATTCTAATGTGTGCTACAGCATGCCTTTCTTCTTACAGCAGAGAACACATCAGCTAAGACTATTTTGAGAGGGAACAATGATGAGGGAAGATACAGTTATTAAAATGAATTCTGAAATTGCAGTAACAAAATGTGATGCCAGGGTTAAGAAACAGAGACTAGAGAAGCAAATTCTGGAAACAGATACACATGCATGGCAGAATTTAATATTTAATAAAAGATATAATTTAAGTTGCTGTGTAATACAAGAATTGGAACCAAATGGCTAACCACTTGAACCAAAAAGACTCTAAAACTCTAAACTTCCTAACAAAATAAACTTGAGAAATTAAAATAAAAAGAACAATTCATATGAGGAATTAAGAATGCACAGTCTTAAAGTGAGGGCTTTATAAACATGCTACCAAAGGTAGAAACCAAAAGGAATCATTCGTGGGTTTGATTATGTAAAATTCCCAAAATCTCTATACTCCCAAAATCCTCATAAGGTTGATGTAAGATGGTAGACTGGTACGTGAGTCTTTCATCTTTTGGGATTTACTTAAATGATTCCCCCCCCACTTCTTCAAATGTTCAGATATTAACAGAAAACAGAAAGAAACAAGCAAAACCAAGAAATTTTTTTAAAAAAAGCTTACTTCTTAGTGTTGTACATTTTTTAATGTTGTATAGTGTTTAGTGAATTTATGACCCTTTTATTCCCCAATTCCCAATGCTATCCCCTATTCCTTTCCCCTTACAACAACCCTTCATCTTTTCTATCCAACTCCCTCCTCTTTTCAAATCTTCTCTCTTGTGTGATCTGCTGTGTTTCACCTAGCTTGCCTTTGATGACAGATATCTGACATAATTCATGCTTCAGCAAATATTCTACATCAATGAGTATACTACTGAGGAAAGCATCTCCCTTTTCTTCCCTATCAATATCAGTCCTCATAAGTTTCTCAGGGAGACATGGAACTTCCTGACATCACCCCCCCCATGGTGAGATGTTATTAAAACAGTTCCTGGTGGTTCTTTTGCAAGTATGTATCTGCCATGAAATCATGGTACCACAGCCTTGTCATGTCAGGAGATAATGTCCAGCTCATTACTATCCCACTTCAGGCTTTTACAATCTTATTGTTCCCTCTTCCTTGATGAAAAACCCATCTTTTAACAGCAGATGCCCCCAAAATGTCATCCTGTTGCCCTTTCTTACATTATGCTTTTTACTCTCTTCTGCTGCCTCTTCATTTAGTGAGACACTGTCATTGTCACAAATGAAAGTGGAAGCCAAAGTGGAGAACAAACTTAAGATTTAACTATAAGGACATGCTAACAAAAAGTCATGTAAACATTTATCACTATACCATAGGTTAAAGGACCTCTCAGCACTCAACCTAGAGGTTTTCTCTGCAATGGAGGGTGTTTACTACAGAGACTCACAGCTAAAAAGTGTGGAGAATAAGTGACTGTGAACTGCTCAGCCTTAAAGGATATCTAAGTAACTCCCCACCCCAGGTCTCAGAGAACACCGTGGAAGAGCCTGAAGGGGGACCGAGATGTAGCCAGACGGTATCTTCCAGGTATGACAGGGCTGCTTCATCCATGAAATCAACAAGATTTGCATAAGATATGGCCTATCAACATTTCACCATGGAAGGGGGAGGATCCTAGGAGGCCCCATGCCTGCCTGAGAGACTTTGAGGGTTAATGCTAGATGGGGGAATGAGAGCTATTTCCCTCAATAATATACACCTGATACATTCCCCACGCTCCAGCAAGTGCTCAGGTATAGGCCAGTATGAGCAACTCAGGTGAAACTCAGCAAGCCACACATATAAAAAGAAGGAGAGTAGTAAGAAGACTGACTGAGAGAAGGATTGCAGAGGGAAATGGAGAGGGATTGGGATTGGATGATAAGGGGTGAACATGACATAAATCTAATGTAATTATGTATGCAATTTTAAAAGAATAAAAGAACGCATATGTATTACCTTTTGACAAAATAAATATTAAATATATATATTTCCATAAGACCTACACGAATTTGTTCTATCTATACCAAGAAAGGACAGAGAACTCAAGTGGCTCCACACCTCCCTGAGAGACTAATGAAGAGCACCCTTGATTGGGGGTACAGGAAGGGAGGATGTTTTCTTCAGAGGTCTACCCGCTGACATATGATTTATGCTCCAGCAGATGATCTGACACATGCCATCACAGGTAACCCAAATGAAACCCAGTGGACCACTTATCAAAAAAAAAAAAAAGAGGAAGAAGACTGGCAGGGAAGAAGGATTGTAGTGGAAGGCAGGGAAAACAGGGCAGGGAACTCAGGTATCAAACATGAATTCATTGTACTCACGTATGAAGCAATGAAAGAACAATTAAGAAATGATATACAACATCAATACTGCTATGAAACAGCAACAATAATCACCAAAAGGAAGAAAAGATCCATGTTAGGACGTTTCTAAACCAGCATGACCACCTTTGCCATTTCCTTTCTTTTTGTCACTATGAGACAACACTCATACACACCTTGATGGAGAAAGGGAAATTTATTTATTAGCTTAAGGTTCCAGAGGGGATAGGTGGGATCTCATAGCAGAAGGCAGGCTGGAGGCATAAGCAGGAAGGCGGTTCAGACCATCAATCACCAGGAAGCAAGAAACTTATAGGAAGCAGAGCCAACAAACCTCAAGGCCTGCCCCCTGGGAACCTGCCCTCCTCCAGCAAGGCTCTGCTTCCTAAAGGTGCCACAACTTTCCCAAATACTAACATCAACTAAGAATTCAAACACATTGAGTCTGTGGGGGACAACTCATGTTCAAACAATGACTGCTACCTTAAGAAAAACCAGACTTCCCTAATAAACTACTTGTAAATACAGAATGTGCTATGTTTTCTTATGGAAGATTTTTTCTCTTGTCAGAAGGATGTCATTCAGACATTCATTTACGAAAGCTCGCGGCTGTCCTCAAACTTGAAAATCTGCAAAGGGCCAGAGGTCTGAAAGTTCTCTGTTTTTCTAAGAAGCAAGTGACACAACCGTATCCTAATGAGATGATCAAAAGACTTCTGTGAGGTTCTAGACCATCTGGTTGAAGCATTATCAGCGTGTAGCTAATTCACACTGGGGCACAATAGGACACAATTATTAGATCGAAAAGTGTTTCTTCTAAGATGTCCTCTTCCAGATCACCTGCTGGTTACCTGCTCTAAATGAGACCTGGCATTTTCATTAACGTTAATACAATGGTGAATTGAATCCTACAGACTGAAAATAACTTACTGATTGGGCTCAGTCTAGAAATAGCACATAACCTAGTTCTTTTCACTTAAAATAGATTACATTCTAGTCATACAAATAGCTGCGAACCCTTTTAAAGCACCTAAACATTTTATTTTTATCTTCTATAAGGCACCCAGGTGCAGCGGGAGCAGCAAGTATAGTGCAATGTATTTTCTTTGGATTTATATTCAGATCTAGATTTTCTGTTTTCCACCTGCATGACTTTGGCCAAGTTGGTAATTAGCCAGCTCATAAATGTAACAACACAGCAGTATGTTGAGAAGGTTACAGGAGGCAGCTCACCTAAAACATACAACAGGAAACACTAAGCTTGAAGGGAAAAGGAAGGAAGCCAAATCAAAGAGAAAGAAGATAGCTGCAAGCCTCATTCCTGGGGTGGGGAGAGAGCTCAGCAGGACAGTAGTTGTCTAGCTTGTACAAAGGTCCTGGGTTCAATTCAAGTACTGTCAAAGATAAGAAGTCTTTCTAAAAGGTCTCATCAAATTGCTAAAGGTAGGTTAAAATTTGGTTCTGAACTTCAAATGTTAAATCAAAGTAAAAAAATTCATTAAATCATTAGACAACACATTTGATTGGAACAATTTTTTTAAACTGTGCGGCGTGCGTGTGTGTGCGTGCGTGAGAGAGAGAGAGAGAGAGAGAGAGAGAGAGAGAGAGAGAGCACTGTGTGTCTCTGTGGAGATCCAAGGGTGACTTTGGGAATCATCCTGGATTGTGCTGCCTCTCCTTTGCTTTGCTCTGGAGTTTCCCAGGTTCCATCTTCCAAGGCTGGAAGTATAGCCCGCTGCCATGTCCACCTGGGACGTGGGATCCAAACTCAGGATCTTCTGCTTGTGAGGCAGAGGCTTAATCCTTGGGCCATTTCTCCAGCCTGATTTGAACAAATGTATGTATGATGTAATATCACAAATTGTGATCACAAATTGAACATTTGATGAAAGAATACTTCTTTGAAAACACCTGTTTTACTCCCTAATGCACTATTCTGTAATACTATGACTGTTCTATAATTGTTCCTTTTTTTTTAAAGCTTTTCTATGATAAATTCGTCTGAGATTAAGGTTCAAATGTATTTCAGATATACCCCTCTAAGCCCATTTCAGTAAGAATATTACTTTGTTCTCACCGAATGAAAAGCAACATGTGATACAATCTAGAATTTTGGAATTTCAGTCTCATAGATGCTGCATACTAAAAAAATGGAAGTAACTATATTGCAGAACAGATCTTGTGCCACAGTCTCTATGAAAACCTATTTACCTCCCACTATTCCTCAGCACACTTTGAAGAGCAGGCAGGCATAATTTTTAGAAAGACAAATAAAATAGCTATTAGCAAATTGCGGAGAACATCTTCAAATCACAAAAAAAAAAAAAAAACCAAAAAAACAAAAAAACAGTCTTGCACATGGAATCCTAAAATAATATATGAGGATGTTGTTGGGTCTTTGGAATTAATGTACTAATTATAATTAGGTTTCCTTGAATAAAATGATACATCAAGTAAGATACTCATTTTCTTCTGCATTTGAAGAGTTAGAGTCTATGGATTCTGGGAAACAGCAGCTGAGGTTGAGGTGGCTTCAGAGACAAAGGCATGTGTGACACTGATGGACAACTAAATGTCCTTCTAAATAGACTCAGACTCATGAGCCACTTGCTTCCTGCCTTAAATGCTGCAGAGGAAAAGTGGTTCTCTGTCCCGGAAAGATCTGACATTTCATTCTGTTGACACACAACTGTCATATGCAAGAGGTGATGACTTTCAGCAGAACTCGGCCAGGGAACTAGTCACACTAAATCCTCAGGATTGCTAGGAGGGATAATCCTCACTTTCCAGAACAGCCTGTCTGGCCAAGTATACAAAAGGATGCTCACTTCTCCAGGAGGTTCCTCCATTGTATTCGCCTGTCCAGAGATTAGACCTACACACCACTGGATGAGCCTCTCTATCAATCCAACAACCACCTGCAGGCTTGCTGCTCTGGGCTTAACTCAATGTCCAGTTCTTTATGAATGTATCCAGGGCATTAAGCCTTTATCTGTCAAGCTGACACCTGTATCTAACTATGATGCCCAATCAATAAAGATTCACTCTAGGGCTATAAAGTGCTTGCTACACAGGCGTGAGGACCTGAGTTCCCATCTCCAGATACACATAAGAAAGCTGGGCTTAGAGGTCCAGGGAGATGGCTTAATAGGCAATGTGCTTGCTGTATGAGCAAGAAGACCTGAGTTCTGAACAAGTACCATATAAGAAGCCAGAATTGGCAGTGTGTGCCTATAATCCTGGCACTGGAAAGAGGAGCCAGATGGATCCTGGAGCTCTCTGGCTGGCTAGTCTTGCTGAACCTACGAGGTCCAGGTTCAGTGAAATCCTGTCTCAAAAATGAGGTGAAGAGAACTGGAGAGATAGCTCAGGGATTACGACTCTGCCTCACAAGCAGAAGGTCTTGAGTTCAGATCCCAGGTCCCATAAAAAAATACCAGGTGGAAAAGGCAGTGGACTATACTTCCCACCCTGGTAGGCAGAGCTTGGGAAATCCCACAGTGAAGGTAGTAAAGGTAGAAGCAATCTAGGATCCCAAAGTTACCCTTGGTCCTCCATAGGGATACACAGTGACCCCTGATACACACACACACACACACACACACACACACACAAATGAATTTAAAAAAATTAAAAATCAGGTGAACAGTGATAAAGGAAGACTCCCCATATTGACTTCAAGTCATGATATCTGTGGATACATGCAACATGTAATCCCTGCCCCCCACGCACTCATGTGACACTATGTGCACACAATTTTGACTAGGAATATGTCTGCATATCTCTGTCTGTACCATAACATCTTTCTCAATATGTTCTCCAAAGAATGCAGATTCCTTCATAGCTTTTCCCTTCTCCCCACAAGACTCTAGCCTCCATAGTATTTCCAGGGCAAATTCACCTGTGCAATGCAGATTTCAGCTCAAGTGCTGCCCTTTGGAGAGGTACTTTGTGACCACCTGATCTAAAATAGCATTTATTTGTCATCCACTCCACGCACAGTGATTTGTAATGTTCACAAATGTTCACATTATCTGGCACTGTGTGAACCACCAAGGCCATCTTTTTATGTCTCTTTGTATTTTTCAGCACTCCCTGGGGGCAGCCTCTGTGGCACACAGCAAGTTCTGAAATTTAATTCAATAGGTTACCATACTAATAGGATTCGGGTTTTAACATAAGCTGACAAAACTCTGGGTTAAAAAAGTAAATACATTTCATCAAGACGTTTCGGGCTCATGAACTATTAAAAGTTGGCTTAACAAACAACTGTTGACAAACTTAAGTGTTAAGAGAAATTAACATGGCCCTGAGATTTTTTTTTTACTCCTAACTGGATCTCCTTCCAGAAACACTGATTCTGGCAAGGCCAGACAGGGATGTTTTCTCTGCATGGAGTCTGGGCACTGTTCTAAGAAGTATCTTCCCAGGTTTCACTTCACTAAAGATGAGCATTCAGATAAGGCAAGTCCAGGTCAAAGCAGGCTGCACCACTTCCCAGGTGCCCTGGGGAGTCAGAACCAACTCCAAGCATGGTTTCTATGTTGTGGTTCCTGGCCTGCTTAGTCCCCTGTGGGGGAGGTCTGTCTCCATCTCATAGACAAGAAGATAAGGCTCTGATGATTAAGCAGTATGCCCACTTCACCCTGCACTAAGAGAACTACCACAATTCAAATTCGGGGCCAGAATTCTGTCTCCAAAGCTTCCGCCTACCCTTGCACCCTTTCTCTCCACCCTCCAGTCTCTCTGGCCAGAACCCAGGCATTGTGCCTCCTGACTTCAGGAAGTCCCTGAATAGAGTTCAGATAGCTGATCTGGCACAGATGAGAGGCCCACATGTCTTTTCTTGCTCCTACATATGCCGGCACAATTCCTAGACTGTGAACTAACTATGGTGAGAGGTTAATATTCAACAGTATTAAGCACTGTAGAACAGAAAACACAGCAGGAATGTCGCTGGTTACCATTACTGCAACCAGTTTTTTTTTTTTTTTTATTCAACTGTGCGCATGTGCGTGTGTATGTGCGCGCGCGTGTGCGTGTGTGCGTGTGTGCGTGCGCGTGTGTGCGTGTGTGTGTGTGTGTGTGTGTGTGTGTGTAGAACCACGGACGAATTCGCGAACCACCATGGGCGCCTCCACCTCCTTCTGCCCCGGGACTCACAGGCTCCGCCCTACCAGAACCACAAGCGCAGGCCGCCCCCGCTTCCGCCTGGCGTCTATACGTGGGATCTGGGATCGAACTCAGGACCTTCCACCTGCAAGGCGGAGGCTTAACCCCTGAGCCACTTCTCCAGCCCCTGCAACCAGTTTTTAATGCCTCCATTGTGTAAGATTTCAGAGTAAGACAGTTTTGTTTTCCCATCGCTAAATTATTAAGAAATGATTACTTTTATCATAAAACCCTGGTTCAGGGTTTATCAAATTCACCCATAAACACTCTTTTCACCTCACATACTGGAAATTTCTTTGCATCTCTAAAGAGAGCATGTTCTAGTATGTTCTAGATGTTACCATCTTCATAAAACATAAATTCATTTTAAGAAATAAATTAGTTATAGAAATGTTGCAGAACAGCACTTTTTTTTAAAAAAAGGAATATAATTCAGTGGTGAGTCTGAAACTCTTACTTTCTAGTACCTGTACAGAGAAGGTATTTAAGGAATTAGATCTCTATAATCTACATTCTCTCCACCGGAAATGATACAGCTCCTTCTGTTTCCTTACTAGATTAAAAAAAAAAAAAAAGGGAGGATTAGAAACTAAAAATTTCACCTGACGGCTGGGGAGGTGGATGGGGTTAAAGCCTTTGACTCACAAGCAAAAGGATCTGAGATCCCTATATCCCACACAAAAAACCTAGGCAGATATGGCAGTGGCCTCCAATTCCTGGCCTGGAAGGCAGAGCCTAGGAAAACTCAGGGTAAAAACAATCAGGAGACAGGGCAATCCAGCATGATTCTGATGTCATATGGGCCTACACAGGCATACACACCCTCAAGTGCCCTCTTGTATACACGCCTACAGACACAACAAAATAAATAAACAAACAAAAGTTTCCCCTTCTCTGAAACACCTTTCAAATGTACCTCTGAACTGAGCTAAGAACACGCTTGCATGTGCATAAATCTGCTATTCAAAACACAGAATAAAGAGAACACTACAAAGCAAAATGCAACTACAGAAGTAGCACTGAGGGTAGACTATTATTAAACTCCTGAGCCATTATTGCCAAACTAATTTGTTCTCATGACAACTAGACAATAACCATCTTCTTTATTACCAATGGCAGCACGTTATCACTGCTCTAAATTCTAAGCTCTCTATGAAGCCTATCTGAAACACATGGACGCTTCCATTTTAAGTTATTCAAATTCATCCCAACATAAACATTATTTTGCTATTAAAATATGAACTACATGAAAGTAATGTGATTTCTTATTGCCCAAGAGTTAGATATTTCCACTATTGATCAGAGAATTATCAGATAACTGTAACTAGCTCATCCACATCTGAAAGTAAGCCAAATCATCAGTATCTGAGACTGTTATATCCCTATGAACTTACAGGCAAGGAGGGTGTCTGTGTAGCATTAATGAGAGGCATATTTTAGTGTCAAGGTTTAACTTGTCAACTGAGGCCTCCTTACAATGTGCCCTGTTTTCCTTACTATTAGACTCCCCGTGACATTGTTTCAATGCTTTTCTGCATCTCAGTCATCCTGCTTTCTGAATGGGTGTCTGCAAACAGGCACAATGGTGATTATGAGCATGGAATGCAAACCAGCTCTCCACTGTATTGCACAGAGATAAGCCAGGGGAAGGGCAACTCTGTCCCTCTGTTGACAGATTATCTATTTGTCTTTAGGACCTACTGCCCCAGAGAAGGTGCATGTGGAATGAACTCTGGCACTGAGGTCAGCAGGAAGTGAGGTGGTCTCGTGCCATCGCTGTTCCTTACACCCCAATCTGGAGATCCTTAGTCACTCAAGCACTGAAGGGTGAGGGTCTAAGATTCAGAGAAGTGTTCCAATATGAGACGCTTTTCCAGTTAGCCCGGTACAACAGCCTGTCACTTAAGGGCTCTCTTGTTCTTCAGAAGACCATGTTAACTGTTTTTATAGGTCAGTTTAGCATCTTTTAAGATAGAACTTAACGTACTAACATGGTAAGTAGCAACAAATACTTAGGAAGAGAATGAACAAGTTAAAAAAAATTAAAGTATAAAGAGCAATGAAAGATGTTTAAGGACATTTCATCAAGGCCAGGTGTCCACGTCCCAAAACAAACTTTGTATTTTTGTTTTGAAATTAAAAAAATAAATGCCTTTATAAATACAGTGTGTGTGTGTGTGTGTGTGTGTGTGTGCGCGCGCGCGTAATCTATCCCATGAACAAACCGAGTTATTATTAAATCAACACTAAAAGACAGTACCTGCCAGTTACCACTGACTCCCAGCAGAAATTTAACCAAAGAAACTAAGTCAGAAGATGCTGGGTTGACAATACCTTTCACTGATTTCTTCAAAGTAATAAAAAGCAGAGAGAATGTTTTCAAGGTTGAGTCTGAACATTCCTACTGCTGAAAACCAGATAAAGTGTACTAACTGCTAAGACAAAGATTCACAGGAAGCCACCCACCTAAAAACAAACAAAAAAACAAGTGCCTAGAATGAAACTAGTTTCATTTCACCATCAGTACGCATCATCCCTCCCTTATCTGTGAGCATGATAAATCCCAGCATTTACTTTCTTTTTTTTTTTTTTTTTTTTTTTCGGGGGGGGGGGGTTCACAGTCAATGTCTGAGTTAAAAGACCTATTGTGGCTACTGTATATGTTGCCAGTAAATTCACAACAGAACAACTTATGGGAACAAAGGGGCTTTATTTTGACTTACAATTGTCTGCTCGTAGTTAGTTCTTAGTCCAGCTTGGCAGGAGATTCCATGCCAACCCCAGGAACTGAGGGAATTGGCCACACCATATCTACAGAGATCGCCGAGAGAAGAACATTCCTCACTTGCTAGACAGCAAGTCTGTCCAAGCATGAAGGATGACAGCTTAGTCGACCAACTTCCTGTTCTATCCACCCACCTAGGGAATGGTCGCAGCCATCGTGGACCCCCCATCAATTAGACAATCTCCTGCAAGTTTGCTCAGGGCTACCCTTAGCTATGAGTTCTTCACAGATGTGCCCAAAGCTCAGTCTTCAATTGTCAAGTTGACACCTGAAGCTAACCGTCACAAGCCCTGCCTTTGTTGGTCAGGAGGACCGGATATGAAGGTGACAAGCTAAGTGTCACCAGAAGGAAGCGTGGACAAGCTAGGACCAGCTAAACACCTTTATATGTGTTGGGACCACAGACAGCTGTGGTCATCTTCTCACATCAGCTGCTTTTCTGAACCACTCTGTCTGGTTGCTATAATTTGGAGCCATATTGAGAAAGAAATCCTGGGAGTACAAACCCAATTAACATAGCACCATCCAGCACATCGGCTTCTAGCGAATCACTTTCCTTTGGACTTTTGTTCTTCTTCAATAAAACAGAGAACACCAGCATTTACTTTCAAAGCCAGAGAGTATCTCTGCAAATGCGCAAGTGTTGGCAGAAGAGCTCCCAGCAGCTTTCCAAACATTTTTAAAAAGTTGCGGTGTGGGTGTGGTATATACTAGCCCTGAGGCAGTAAGACAAACTTTCCAAGTTGATAAGTAAACTGACTATTTAAATTTAAATTGCCCCTTTCAACAACCCAAGGCATGTACAAAACATGCCTCTGTGTAGAATGCTGTATATAATATGTTATAATAATTCTGACAATAAGAACTCCAATTAGTTTACATCATTAATCTCTTTAACATTCTATTATCTCTTAATGCCTTTAACTCTGTATACCCTAAGCAAGCACAGTAACAAATAATGGTCCCACAAAGCAATTAGTTGAACCATTAAAAAATATTCAGTTGGTTCCTAGACTATCAAAAAGACCTTAAATCCATTTACAAAAGGGTAAGGTGAAAACTAAACTCTAATTGCTTTCACTATCTGTAACTACAAAACTCATAAAAAATAAAGTAATAAATTACTAGCACATCACTCCCTACATTTACTCTTCTATTTGAGCCTAGTAGTTTAGTTTTCTATCTTACAAACTGCTCAAATACCTCCTGATAAATTAAAGATTTCTAATTTATTAAGTTCATAATCTTTAGAAGGCTACTTAAAAATAACAGTTTATCACAGCTTGAAAAATTAAAGCTTTGGGATTTGTCTTAAAGAGAA
The DNA here is from genome assembly GCA_023101885.1 of Typhlomys cinereus. Taxonomy (NCBI): domain Eukaryota; kingdom Metazoa; phylum Chordata; class Mammalia; order Rodentia; family Platacanthomyidae; genus Typhlomys; species Typhlomys cinereus. The sequence continues at coordinate 3,637,235 of JALPQD010000148.1, read as the reverse complement.
TGTTCTGAGCATTAACCACAGAGGACCAATTTGAGAGATAGTGTTTCCCACTTTCTCTTTCATTACTTCTTGCCTTGTTTTTATTTCTGTAGAAATGCATGCAAATTTTATACTCCACATCACACTTGAAGTTCTTTATTGTCAAAAAAGATGAACAGAAAATTAGATATGACCACACAATGACAGAAAAAAAAATGTTTCACTGTGCTACAAGAACATGCCTCTGAGGCCCTGAAAGATCCTAGATGAAAAATAAATAAAGTTTGGAGTTGGAGTGGAGGGGAAAGAAAGCGTTTCCACAAGGACTAAAGAACAGCCTCATGCCTCTATCCTGAGTGCCCTGCCCACTGCCTCCCTAGCTGACTGACACAGGAAGAGTATTTGCACGTGGGAAAATATGTTATCCTAGAACATCTCGTGCAGGCATCACAGAACCCATGCGCATTAAGGTAAGCAAGACGGTGCTTATTGTAAGGACCGGGCAACTGTAAGTGATGGGCAGCAGTGGTCTCTGGAGTGAGACAGTCCCCAGTTGTTGCAGTCCGCCTGCATAGTTGCTGATAAATGACCATCACACAGCTTAAGGGAACAAGGAGTTTACTTTCTTACTATAGTCCGGTTACAGTTCATAGTCCAGCTTGACGGGAGAGCATGCACCCTTGACGGGAGAGCATGCACCAACACCAGGGCCGAGGGAACTGGCCACCATAATGGCTGAGAGATGGACAATCCTTACTTGCCAGACCAGCATGTCTGGCCAAGTGAACAGAAGGATGCCAACTCTCTCAACCAGCTCTCTCTGATTTATCCAGGGCCTAGTCCCACCCCCCATGGGCTGGGTCTTCCCCATCAGCTAGACAATCTCCTTCAGGTTTGCTCTGGGCTTAACTCAACCATCAACTCTCTACAACTGTGCCCAGAGCTCAAACCCTCAAGAGTCAAGTTGACACCTGTGCTTAACTATGACACCAGTCAAAGGCAGCTTTGACTTGTTTCTCTTTCAGTCAATCTCTGATCTCTTCTGGATAGTCTCCCCCATGCCTTCCTCTGGAGATGAGCTTACTTGGCAAGACTTGGAGGTTTTCCTATCCCTACCCTTGCCTTGTTGGGATTTTGATGTTTGAGTACTCATTGGTGCCACATCTGCAGATGGACTGTGGACCACATCTGGTGGGCAGTGCCACAGGACTCAGAACTGCAAGGAGAAAGAATATAACAAGGAGATGGTGGGAGGGAGGGGGGAAATTACTCAGCTGTTGAAGTTCTTGCTGCACAGATATGAGGACCTGAGTTGGATCCTCTGCACCCCCATAAAAGTTGGGCATAATCCTGGCATTGGGGAGGACCCCTGGGGCTGACGAGACAGGCCAGCTGAATCAGTGACAGGAGAGACCCTATTTGAAAAAATAAGGTGGGTAGCACTCCTGAGGAACAACAGGAGTTGTTCTGACCTCACATACACCTGTATACACACTGCACACACAGATGAACCTCCCAAGTGAGGGGAGAGAGAGAGAGCGAATACATAACTGATCTACTTTGCGTATTCCCTTTCCAAACGGCTGTGGCAATGGGATAGAGCTGTCCCTTTCAAGCCACGGGGACAAAGAATGGAGGACAGGGATGTGCAAGGCTTCTGTGTTGGCTGATCGAGGTGTTCCATAGAGGGCGGACTGGCCGCTGGATGGATGGGACCGCCGAAGGACAGAAGGGCATGTTTTATTCTTTCTACAGCTGAATTCTGTAGCGTTTGGTGGCGATGGCCATGATTCCAGGACTGTGAATGTGAGGATGACGATCCTTTTGCGAAGGCGGCTGGAGAATCCCTCCTGGCTCTGTGATCCTGGCACCACTCAGAGATACCCATTACCGAGCACGGAGGCCTCACATACAGAGGCTACAAAGTGATCTGGGAAGTACAATTAAGACCCAACACAGGTACCACACAGCTTGGGTTTGAGGATAAAATAAAAAATAATAGAACTTTTTTTTTGCTCATAAAACTGAGTATTACAGCAAAAGTCATGATAAACTAGGAAGGGGTACATATCAAATTCAAATTTCAGATATGAGAAGAAACCTGTAAATTCGAAAATAAGGATTTTTAGGATAAATGAATACTGCTCACACAGTAACTGGTAAATACATGGCATGTTCTGTAATAATCATTTTTTGCATTATATTTGTGAGTTCCAGTTCCTCTGTCCACGCCATCTCTTTCACTTCCACCTCAGTCTGGCAACTGTTCTACTTTGGTAGGTGAGCTCAAAGGTTGATTCTCTCCCACACACCTTCTTTATTCTGCTTCCCAGGAAAAAATTCTATTTTAGCACCAAACAGTGTTAGTGTCTGCACATTCTGCTTGTACTACTCGCCAGACTGACTTCCCTGAGACACTGTAGACCTAAACATAACACAACAAACTTAAAAAAAAACTCAGTAAGTAGTTTCACAAGGAGTCATAGACACTAAGAACAAAAAATCCAATGAAAGCTCACAGAAGTTTATAAACAATATTCTTGCAGTGAAGTTCTAAAGAAAATAAAGGGAACTCCAGGTTGCATCCTTTACCTAGAAGGAAAAAAAGATGGGAGGTTTGCTTTGTCAAAAAAAAAATGGCTTTGTAATGAGATGAAATACTATCTTCTCAGGATGCAATGAGAAATGATTACTGGAAAAGGCAGTTCTATTCTTGTCTCTATCAAGAAGGCATCTAGTTCCTATCACTCTAGTCCAAGCCACCGCTTTAATTTTTCTGACAGTGCCATTCAATGCAAGGGGGAGAGAGAGAGAGAGAGAAGAGAGAGAGAGAGAGAGAGAGAGAGAGAGAGAGAGAGAAAGAGAAAGAAAGAGAAAGAGAAAGAAAAAGAGAGAAAGAGAGGAAGGGAGGTATGGAGGGAGGAAGGAAAGAAGGGAGGGAGGAAGGAAGGAGAGGAAGGAAAAAGAATAAGAAAGACAGAAAGAGACAGAAAGACAGACAGACAGAAAGAAAGAAAAAGGAAAGAAAGAAAGAAAGAAAGAAAGAAAGAAAGAAAGAAAGAAAGAAAGAAAGAAAGAAAGAAAGAAAGAAAGAAAGAAAGAAAGGAGGGAGGGAGGAAGAAAGGAAAGGAGAAGAAAGGAAAGGAGGAAGGAAAGAAAATATTTTGGCAAAACTCCCAATTAATTCAACTTTGCATTTCAGCTTCAATCCCCACTTCTCCACATTCTGCTCTATGAAAGTAGTTCTGGAACTAATTAGGTTCCACCAACAGGGGCTCTAGAGAGACAAAGGCAGAAAATCCAGCAGAGGAGCGTGATGCCTATACAGCCGGAGTATTCCATTCCCAGTGTCCATTTCACCACGCTAGTACGCAGCCCTTGGATTTCTTTTATGGTCGCTAAGCCTATAGTCTAGTTAATACAAACCCCAAACACCTTGTCACCATCTCCCTGATATTCACACATCAATAGAGACATGATAGCTGAATTTAATGTCTGCCCTTCATAGATCTCCACAGGGAAGGTTAGGCTGCTGGTAGGAATAATGTCTCCCAGCAGGCAGCTTGCAAAGACATTCAGGGGCACTCAACCAACAGGGAGCAAGACTCTGGAGATAGACGGTATTAATTTTGAACAGAGAATGTCACTGGAGCAAGGAAGAAGCAGGCATGATGACTGCAGGGGTCCCCTCACGGAAAGGTGTCGGATTTCACAGTAAACTGTATTCCACCAAGACCTCAATCTCACCAATGCAGAAAACTTTCTCCATGGAATATACATCACACGGCTTTGGTTTTGCACGCTTGCAAAGTGCTTATAAGAGAGTGCATTTGGGTTTGGAGGGCTGTTGTGGTTTGAATGTAAACTGAGGACTTGGTGCTTGGGAAGCAGGAGGTGCTGTTTGGGAAGGCTGTGGGCACCCGTAGAAGTTGGGGCTTTGCTAGAGGTCAGTGCTGGAAGCTGCTGCCTCTTCTTGCTCTGCTTCCTGCCTGCAGATGCAATGCAAGGCAGCCTCATGCTCCTGCTGCCATACTTTGCTGCCACGAAGGACTCTACCCCTCCTGTGAGCCCAAATAACCCTGCCTCCTTTAAGCTGCTTTTGCCAGAGCGTTTCATCACAGAAGCAGGAGAAAAACTAAGACAGAAACTAAGACAGAGATCTACTCTGAGATTCTACCACTTGAAATGGACATCTAGCTACTTCCACATGAACAAGAAGCTGGTAGCACAGGTTGTCCTTAAATTCAGCTGACCTCCAACCAAAGTCAAGGATGCACTTAACAGGGCTCTTGTACAAAAGAAACCCCTAAACACGAACACTCCGCATTCATTAGACTGGTATGGCAACACAGCAGGCCGAAGATGACAGACAAGCAAGGATTAGGCTAAGAAACCTTTTGTAACTGAACAGTAGGATTTTTCCCCTGCAGTTGCAAAAATACTGCCTGCCAATGGACATATGCAACTAAGCTGAAGTCATTTTTAATAACCAGCTGAGCAAGCTGAGTGGGGACTATCCAGATGAAAAGAGAGGCGACGACGTGACTGCTGGCATCCGTGTGAGATGACTACAGAGTTCTGGGAGCTTCGGGATTAACGAGCTACATAAATCTCCAGCAAAGCCAAAGCAAACACGCAGATGTGTGTGCATACATGGACACACACACACACACACATACACACACTTCAAAAACCAAACACCAGCTGTGAGTAATGCTCACTGGTGGACCCCTTGCCTAGCATTCAGGAATCCTGTGTTTGACCCTCAGCACACCTCCCCCTTAAAAAGGACCGAACTGCAGGTCTCCCTGAGACATCATAACTAGGGAGACAATGAGTCCCTGTGGTAACTTGTCAAGAGCCACTGGCAAGGCTTGGTTCTTGCTCCAGGAAGTAGTCAGAAGGCCGGGGCAACAGTATAAACCATGGCTGCCTGCCTTCCAGGAACTCAGGGGTGACCTGGAAAAACACGCACATGCTGAAGGCCATTACCTTCCTTATCGGGCCACACGGGTAACTTTTCTGAGATCAGGTACATTACCATGGAGAGCGTGTACATACAGGCAGCTTCAGACAGGAGACAGAACCTGAACTGACTTGGAAAGCTGCTAAGATTTCTTGTCAGAACATGATTGTACACTGAGAACGTTCTCAAAGCACATCGCTTCAGCACCCTAAAGTGGTTACTCTTCCCCTGGAGACAGCAGCTGTGCCTAGAGCACTGGCCAGTCCCATCACCCGGGTGACTGGCAACTAATTTGAGTACTAGCAAATTATTCTTACCAGAGACATAACTTCTTGAATGAAAACTAGACGTTCAAAAAAGTGAATAGGCCAGGTTGGTGTGTGAAAGACGAATTCAAGTGCTGAAGTTCCTTTTGTACATGACAGTGTAGCGCTTCTGACATATCTCCATGCACAATGGGTCTGATGGGGCTACAACAGGCAACATCCTCAACATTCTTGGCTCAAGGAACTCTTCCTAATGCACGAGCTCCCTCATCCATAAAATGTCAGAATATAAATTGAGACTGTAAACATGCCTAGCAGAGGGCAGAGTCAACAGCTGGAAATTAAGTTATTAGTACTTGGTGCTCATCAATTTTGAGACTAGCGTTTGGCTCCCCACATGAGTGGGGAGTAATTAGGCTGACCTGAGGCATTTGTGGTAATATATAAAGTGTGCGTGACTATGTACATTTAAATGAAGCTTAAAGACATGCAGAAAGGGTTGGGGATATAGCTCAGCTGTAGAGTACTTGTCTGGCATGCACAAGACCTTGGGTTCACTCCCTAGTACCCCACACTTTGTTTTAGTTTGCCTGCATGTTGTCATATACGACCGCAAGACCAAACAGTTTAGGAAAACAAAAAGAGGGATTAATTTTTACCTGGAAACTTCCTTACAGTTCAAAGTTCAGCTTGGCAGGTGAGTTCATACCAACAGCAGCCAAGGAAACAGGTCACATTTCCACTGGGATTTCCGAGACTGACTTGCCAGACTGTGAAGGACGCCACCTGCTGACCCACCTCCCTCCATCTTATGCACCTATCCAGGGAAGGTCCCACCCATTATGGGCGAGGCCTTCCCACATCAATCATATTCTCCAGCAAGCTTGCTTTAAGGCTTGCCTTACCTATCAATTCTTCACAAATGTGTCCAGGGCTCAGTCTTCAATTGTCAGGTTGACAGCTATATCTGACTTAGAAAAAGAAGATCATGTCACTGCACAATACAATCAGTGTAGCTGGCTACAATGTGACCAAAAGAAAGGGCATCATTTTATATTTAAACACTCACAATGTGAAGGTACTCTAAAAAAAAAAAAAAATTCTAGTACCTGAAGTGAGTCGGTAGAAAGGAAAGAGAAATTACTATTTACAACACCACAAAGGGAATAAGACTAAGTAAAGCTAAGGAAACATTTACTTGCCTTCATAACTAACCCCACTACAGTGACTTAGACTCCTCACTACACTGAAGTTTGAAAACTATGATGGGATAAAGAGAGACTACTCGATTAATCGCTTTCACGAAGCTGCTGCTAGTCCAGGTTTATTCCCACTGGGATTGACTCTGTTTTCCTTCATTTGATTGATTTTGGTTGGGCCAGGAAGCACCCAGCTTCGGCAAGTCTTCTGAACATCCTAAGCTTCTTTGGTTTGGTTTTGTTCAAAAGAGCAGGTAAAAAAAAATTTTTTTTTTGGCAAATGTGGTGCCCTTAACCAATTAGGAAATGGAATTTCCAACACAAAGATGTTTCTCTTTTCTTTCTTTCTCTCCCTTCTTCCCTTCCTCTCTTCTTTCTTTCCTTGCTTCCTTTTCTTTTTTTAAAAAATTAATGTCCTCTTATCTTAAGCCAATTCAGTGCTAAACTGATCAGATACTTAAAGAAGATGAGACAATCCATAAAGTAGTGTATGTATTGTGGTAAATATGTAAATATACTTAGACTTGTGCAGGGAAGATATCAAATTCATAATAATTATCTTTGGGCATATTATTGGTGATTTTTAATTCCTTGCTATTTATACTTTCTGTAATAAAATTTGCATTCTGAAAAAGTATTATTTTTAAATTTTGGTTTTGGGGGTCAGCAAGATAACTGCAGGAAGGTGCCTACTTGAAAACCTAGCAACCCGGGTTCAACCCCTGGAAATCCACATGGTAGTAAGGGAGAACTGACTTCCACCTGTGCACCATGGCATAAATGTGCACACCTTCTCTCTCTCTCTCTCTCTCTCTCTCTCTCTCTCTCTCTCTCGCGTGCGCTTCTATGTATCTATTTAATCTAAAAATAGGCATTTCTTCAAAAATTTTCTTTTCTTTCTTCCTCATTTTAAAGTGCTGGCTCACTGAAGGACTTAACTCTTATGGCAATAGCCTTGAAGTCCAGGAAAAAAGACAATACTTGGCTCCTTTTACTTATAATTCAGGACAATGACTGCATAATACATTTGCATAATTTAAGTATCTTCTTTCTTTTTAGCACTCCTGAAACTATGTATAAATTATTAGACTTACTGAAAAAATAAAGAGGAAGAGAAGGAAGAAAGGGCAGCCAGTTGGAAGTGCAGCAGAGCAGCAGCGATCCATGAAGCAAAGGCAGGAAGTCAGGCGCCCGTGGCCAGACCAGCCTGGGCTAAGACCTTATTTCAAATATCCCAAAAAGGGTTGAGGAGATGGATCAGTGGATAAGGCAAGTGCTTTCAAGCATTTGCTGCACAGTCACAGAACAGACATAGTGGTATCATCGGCTCTGTGATCTCTGTGAGCCAATAGAATGGAAGGCAGAGACAGGAGAATCTCCAGCAATGGTGAGGAGGCGTGATCTCAAACAGGCAGAAGGGGAGGAAACACATCCACACCTGAAGGCTGCACTGTACCTCCATAGATGGTCTGTGGCATGTGCCTGGACATGTGTTCTGTGCACATACACTCATACACACACACCACACACATATACCACACACACTACACACACCCACACATCACACACTACGCACACACATTCGCACATACCACACACACATACCACACACACACACCTCACACACTCACACATACCACACTCACACACACATCACACACACATACCACACACACACATCACACATATATACCACACACATATACCACACACACACACATACACACACATTTACACACATATACCACATACTCACACATATATACCACACACACATACCACACACTCACACACACACATATCACACATACACACACCACACACACATATACCACACACACTACACACACACATACCACACACACTACACACACACACACACACACACACATCACATGCATTATACACACAAAGGAATGGGGAGCAGCATTGGAATAACGGTTAAATCCTGCAGGAAACAGAGTACATAATAACTGTTAAGTCCTGTCCTTGAGACCCTGGTAAACTTAGCTAATGAAAGGACATTGCCATAAAGCAGATTTTCTGTCTTCTTTACAGACTTACAGATGAGGAAAAGCAGGCTCTGAGAAGGCACGTCAAGAGGGTAGGCTTGTGAGGCCATGAACAGTGATTGTTCCAGAACGGTAACCCCTATTATAGCCCATGTGTACTTTACACAATGATGTCGGCTTTCATTTCTTTAATCCACCAGCTGCCAGCCTGTCCTTGGGGAGCTGCATATTACACAGTAAGGCAGGCTAAACACAAATCATTTCTCCAGGATAGGTAGCATTCATGGGGGCTAATCTTGGTTACTGACTGATTATTTTTTAAAAGAAAAGAAAAACAAATATGAATAATACACCCCCTCATCCTTCTTACTCCCCAACTCCAATTAAAATTACTGGCCTATAGCCAGGTGAGGTATTTCTGTAATTCTAGTCCTCCACTGGGGAGGCTGAAGTAGGAGGATTACAAGTTTGAGGCCAATCTAGGCTACACAGCGAATTCCAAGTCTGTGTGGGTTACACAGTGAGACCCTACTCAAGAAACAAAAATAAAAAGAAAAAAGAAAAGTGACTGGCCCAAACTAAAGCTATAGACCACCCAGCAAAGTCCCTGCTGCTTATGCATGGCCCCCACACCTTCTCCTGTCCTCCCTGGGACAGCTCATTTTTCCTGCCCTACCCCAGCTGATATTACTCTAATTAAGTGGAGGTGTAACTGACCTCTGAATGCTTTGAATTAATTATGGAATGTTTGGACTTTTCAAAATCTCAGCAAAACTGAGACTAGAAAGACATTGGAATATCACATGACCTCACAAAGGCATAATCCCACCCTATCTTTGAACCCCCAAAAGGAGTTTATATATCTTCACTGAGAGCTCATAGATCCCTTAGGCAAAACTAATACAGTTCATGGGCCGCACTAGGCTAAGGATTAGAAATGAAGAATTTCTGAGCGGCAGGTTCCTTTGGCTAAACATCATATACATTTTAAATCATTATACTGGCTGGGAGTGCAAACATTTAGCTGTATCAGAAAAACACATAAATATAGAACCTACTACTATGAATGGTCTGTTGATGAACTAACTGCAGTTAGTTCCTCAATTATGAGGCTGGAGTTCAGATCTTATACCCCACGTAAAAACACTGGGCCAAAATGGCAGCAGCCTGCATTTCCAGCCTTAGAAGTGGAACAAAGCCAAAAAAAAAAGAAAAAGAAAAAAGTAAAGCAATCCAGAATGGTTCCTGAAGTCATCCTTGGGCCTACACAGCACACACAGTGCAGTCTGATGTACACAAACACACAGACACATACATACACAGACATTGGCACTTATACACATGCAAAAAAAAAAAAAAGTCCTCAATTAAACTGTGCAAGATTTCTCATATTTCCCAAAATGAGTTTTACCATTAAAAATTTTTTTTTGAGACATTGATCTTCCCCGCACCCTTACTAGTAAGCTAAACATCTCCTTTGAGATTCCAGGGGCCACTCTTTGTGGCACATATTGAAGCTTCACTGTGCATGCAACTACACACTTTCCCAAGGTTCCTGTTTCAGAAGGAGCTAGGCAGCGCTCCTTCTCACAGAGAACAGGCACTGAAACACACCAATTGCCCAGGTGCTCTGCCTTGCCACAAACTACAAAGTGGCATAGTTGTGGTTAGGTTTTTACTTTGTGAAGAAGCTGCATTTTTAAATGGACGCAAGCAAAATCCTGCATAGAGACAACTATGAATACCAGTACTGACCCAGCAACTTGGAAATCAAGTTAACTGACACATATATCTCAGAATGAAAGCACTCAGAATAAATCAGGAACTTGACTTAATCATAAGGCACAGTGTGTTTTCTGATTACTTGAAACACTTTAACAGTTACTGTAACAAGCAGAGCGCAGCTTATAGTCAGCTGACAGGAGATAGGAGAGCAGAGGGTTAAAACTGTGGCACTCAACTTCCAGCATGCCAAGACTTCAAAGTGCCCACACTAATCCAAATCGGCTTTTTTTTTAACAAAATAAAACTATCAGGGAGATGATCTACTTAGAAATTTAAATTGAATCTGATTTTCATCACCGCATATATGAGGGAGTTTAAAATTAAACCCCTGTCAACCCAGGAAAACCCACAGTCCTTGGACAGAAGGGGGTACGTACAAAACCTAACCCCCAATCTTCCCCAATCCTTGAGCAATACTGGAGGCATTATCTCTCCATAGTCATTTCTCATGTGGTCTGAAGTGCTTCACAGGGATCAAGCGGCCCCTGCAAACAGGGTGTTGTCTTGTTTGTGGTTTGTCTGCTTGTTTGCTGAAAGTGAGGCAGTGGAGGAAGAGTGGGAGGCCGTCACAAGGCACATGGCAGAACTGTTTTAAAGGTTCATTAGCTCCAAGTTTAGAAATAAAATTTCATTCTCTTCATTCGCACTGGCTCATGACAAGTGTTATAAGGTTCAGTTATCTTTAATTAAAAAGAATGAAGTACAAAAAAAGAACTGGATATATGCAGAAAATGGAAGTTCTCTGTGCCTGCTTGGGCTGTGTAACGACATGCTGGGCTTGTCACTCACCGGCACCGTGAGTTCCTCGCTGTGAGTGAGAGCTCACTGTGGAGTTCCTATCTACTAAAACCTTGCGGGCAATTAAATCTACCCACGTGTTTGACCTTGAAGGAAGCATTCTCACCTTTAACACACACTGAGGCCTAAAGAATTGACCAACCAACCCCTCAACAAATGCCAGACCTAGGTCCTCAGAGCATGAGCCCTCTGACTCAAGGAGGGAAAAAAGGCGGGGGAGGGGGTGTAGGAGGAGAGTGGGACTAGATATAAGGGGAATGCAGTTATGTTCATGACTACAGAGACACCGTAGGAAAGATATATCAATTCTTTAGAAAACAAAAATATGGTCAGGATGCAACCCAGCAGCAGAGCGCTTGCTTGGCACATACAGGCCCTGGTTTCGGTCCCCAGCAATACAAACCAAACCAAACGAAGCCAAACTTAGCTTCAAAAATATCACATATTACTTTGGTAATACTTCCCCTTCTGCTTTTCCCTATTTTAAAAAGATTTTCTGTATTTTACCTTTTCTCTTTCTGCATGTTATCTGCCCCTCTAACATACACGATGAGTGAGCTGGCTTACTTTCAAGCAAGCTACAGAAGTCTCCCGATCATTGCTGATGCATAACAAAGATCTTAACATTCATTTTTTTTTTTCAAAGTATTAACCAGCTAATCAAACAGAGGTCTGGAATGATGTGACCTTATCATTATTATTATCTCTTATGAACCATGGTTGTACTGTGGTAATTTATTCATTAGACTCACTGGCTGGGTTTTCCTGCAGTGGAGTCACAGGTATAGGTTGCTCAAACTAGAGTGGCTGACATTATTTCCGTGGCAATAATTAAGGAAGGATGAAATGAAGCCACGTTCGTTAAAACCTCTACCAATCTGCAAATACAGCACTAGGAAAATGATCAATCAACGATCTCTCACAGAGTACATACTTATTTTTATCGATGCTTTGAGTAATATTATTATTTCCTTGAGTGAAGAAAATATCTGGTATGAGTTCTACGAGCTACAATACGAGCCAAAGTGTGCATGAATGTTCTGGGGGTACCTGTCTGCTCTCAGAATATTTAAGGCTTCCTCTTTATGAAGAAAATTGAAGCCCAATACTATAAAATAGACTAAAAATTGTGTGGGGAGGCCATAGGCCCTAGGACAGAACAAACAAATATCTTTATACTCACTGACAAGTGCAGTTCTCAGTCTTCAACTGAAAAGCTTTCTTTTGTAATGGAAAGTGCTTAATACAGAGATACACAACTGGCCAGAGTTCAGAGAATAAGTGATTGTGGAATGCTTGGCCCTAAATAAATATCTATATAACCTGCCCCACCCCTAAGATTCAGAGAACATCAAGGAAGAGGGGGCAGAAGAATGTAAGAGCAGATGATGGTGAAGAGAGCTACCAAACGGTGTCTTCTGGATATGACAGGGCCATCTGTCACACACTAACTACAGCTGTGTTTGCTTCCACAAGACCTCCACAAGATTTGGCCTAGCGACAGTTCACCATGGAAGCGGGAAGAATTCACAAGACATTAGTGCTCACTGAGGAACTCTTGAGGCCATTGCTGGCTGTGGGAAAGGGGGCTACTTTCTCCAGTGGTGAGCCCACCTACATGCCATCCATGCTCCAGTAAGTGTCTGCACACATGCTAATGCAGAAGACATTTATGAAACTCAGTGGGACACACACACACACACACACACACACACACACACACACACACACGCGCGCGCGTGTGCACGTAGAAGGAAGACTATTGAGAAGAAGGCTGTCAATGGCAGGAAGAGGAGGGAAGGGGAGTAATATATGGGATGAAAATGATTTGAATTCATTGCATATATATATTCATACACACACATATATGAAACTATCAAATAATTAAAAGAATATGAAAAAGGGGGTTTTGGGAAACCTGTGGTATTTTTGTCTCAATTATGTTACAGGTTGATGTTGCTCTTCAAAAGTTTACTGAGCATTCATGTACTCTAAATGTATTTTAGGATTGTTACATGTGCCATGGCTTGAGTGTTACTAGCTATGAGACTAAAAGTTATTTTAATTTATCTAGCAAACAAATTTCTTTCAAATACCAACATATTTTAGAAAAGATCCTCTTTCAGGAGAGAATTTCAGGAAATTTTTTGCTGAAGAGCTTTTTTCTTTCCTGTATGATCTCTCTGGAGTGCAGGTGAATTTAACTGCCCACCATGACAGAAGCATTCTCCTCCACTGTTATACACGGATACTGGACTTACGATTTCCTCCGAGGTGTAAGGTACAACAGTTAACAAAATACACGTCCCTATTTCCTACTTCTAGCAGTCTTTGGCTTCAATGTTAAAATAAAATTGCGTATTTCAACATGTCACAATTTCCCATCTTGACAACAATCTTTGAGTTTTAAAAAAACTAAGAGGACTCTGCCTGTATGAAGTAATAATATTTCAGTCATTTCTGTTCCATTACTCTAAAAAGCACTTTGTAGTCATTTATTCTGTACCATAATTGAGAGCAGATTTGCCAAAAATCTAATGGACTTTTTATTCATTTTAAATCATCCTGGCAAGAATTAGCAGACTTTGGAACAGGGGACTTTAAATGGGTTCTTTCAAAAGAAAAGATGTCAAACCTTTCCAACATGACTGTAAAGGGAACAAATACAAAGACTCACAGGGCGTATTCTGCTGTATTAGAGATTAACAGATTAGTTTCAGAATTAGTTATATTTTAAGAAGCATGATGATCCAATTGTCTAACAAAAACTGCACGGCAAAAATACACTGCCAGAAGAAACTGTTGCTAGGGTAGAGGTTGCAGGGTACTTAAGTCACTAGGCACAATTAAAACCTATGCCCATCAGACATATACTTTAGACAAGTTTTGAAATTGCGGTACAACATGTGCCTTTTATAGGTATGCAGGTTGACAGCCACAGTATAATGCACAAATATGTATTTCCAAAGCAGCATTAAACAAGCTATTTTAATTGACTTAACCTCACTAGGTTGTAAAGTGTACAACAAATGACTATAAACCTAAATAGAATCCATTATAAAATATACACGTAACTGACTATAAAACTAAGTAAAATCCCACATTATGTTCATCCTTCTGCATGGTCTGCAGACATCTTTGCACTTACATGACACCTGTATGATTCATTTAAGCAACCGATAGTCTTGTTTTATTCCAGGACTGCAAGGTTATATTATTTGTGCAGTAACAGATGTCAACAAAAAAATGACCGGGGGACCAGCAGGTTAAAGTGCTTGCTGCTCAAGTCTGAAGGCCCAAGTTTGATCCCCAGAACCCACACAGAAAGCTGAATGCGGTGGTGCATGTCCCTAATGACAAACCTTTAGCAAGATGGATGGAGACGGGAGACTCACCATGAAGCTTTTGACCAGCTACCCAGGAGCATGAAGTGTGGCTGGTGGCATGATGGAGAGACCCTGTCTCTGCACGGTGTACGGAGAGAACCAGCCCCTCAAAGTCTTCTGATCATCATCACATGTGTGCAAAATACAAAGCACCACTTGTTAAGTGTATACAAATGTTTACCTGAAACTCAACTGATAACAAAGTGTAAAGAACAAGAGTAAATGCTGAGAAGGAAAGACCTGAAATGGTTCAGACACCAGTGAGCCTGTGGCTGTGCTTTCTTTTTCTTGTAGTATCAAGCCTTTCAAAGGAAAAGCAAAACTGAATTCTCAGACAAGGATAAAGACACCACACTCATGTCATGGTGTCACTTCTTTCTTTACAAGTGCTAATTTCTAAGATTCTGTAAGACTGTTTACAAGTGTCTCCTCCACTGCATTAAGAACTTGAGATTATGGGTGCCCTTTACTAAATAGAGCCAGTGGGCAGGGATCTTTCAGGAGAAGGAGGCAGGCATTTACACTTACAAAAGGAATTGCAAACTTGGCATCTTGGCCTAGTGAGTTTTCTTTTTCTTTTCCTGCCTTTTTTTTTTTTTTTTTTTCCCTAAGTCAAAGGTCAAAACTGAAATGCAGCATTATGGGCTAGCTAGAGAAATGGTCAGGTGTTAAGACTGCTTCACAAGCAGAAGGACCTGAGTTTGGATCCTGAATCCCATGTGAAAAGGCCAGGTGGCTACACACACACACACACACACACACACACACAAATTAAAAGAAAAAGAAATACAGCACTATAAATGACCAAAAGAGAAAGCAAGAGCAAAAGAAACAGTAACACTTTGACAATTTCTGTGTTAATGTTTAATAATGTTCAATTAATACCAAGTTTTTACATAATACCAAGATCTTCCGTAGCTCAACATACAAGTGCTAAAGCATACACAAAATAATTTCACAAAAGAACTACAAATGCTAAAATTGTATCTAAGCCAGACAATCATTACGCATGCACATTTGCTAATGAAGAGCATACTATACCTCTTGAGACCCAAGGGTATCACGAAACCCAGAGAATCAATAAAAATTGAAGATGAAAAAATGATTAGGGCATGTGTTCTCCTACAGAATGGTTCCCAACAGTGTGTGATTTAATTTTAATTCTTCCAGTTTTTTTTAAAAAAAAGCCTTGGTAATAATAAATTCCGATTGCTTTGCTTAGAAGCCTATTAGCAGACTAGTTGGTATTGATATAATACTGCAGTTAATTGTACCTTCTAGATTTGGGGAATACGGCTACTCTGCAGCGATCCCATAAACCTAATTAGATAATGCAAAGTTAATTTTTTCCTCAAGTTTCAGTGCATCAGTTCCTGAGTTCAGTGAACTGAACTGTGTCTCCCTGCTGGCATGTTTAAATGCTTCTCCAGAGCCGAGCTTACAAATGCTATGAGGGCTAGGGAGCTCAGAAGGGAATTTATAATGGAGCCGAAGTGAGAGCATTTCTCATTTCAAAATATTAAGGATTCCTAGCAAATGAAGTAACTGCGAGTTAGTTCTTCCTTTTGCAGAAGACTTATTAAGCCTTGGGTAGTTGCAACTCAAATTGTCAGTTGCTTTCAAGATCACAGGACTGAATTAGTATTAAAACAGTCATCCTCATCTTAAACAGATTGCCAAAATGCTGCGCATACCACTGTGCTAGACTGTCTTTCATTTAAATACACATTGGCCAAATAAAAACATGTAAAATTAAACCTGCCTAGTACTCTTGGGATCTAATTTCTTTTCCAACTTCAAATATTAAACAGGTGGGGTTTTTTTTGACAGCTTTAAAAATCACAGTTCAGACTGAAAAAGAACAAAACTGCCTAGTATGTTTCACAATCACACTACCTAGTGTATGCACTATTACACTATCACAACTACACATGATTGATCAACTAAGATATATACTCAGCATGCAGGGAGAGAGAGGCACCTTATTAGATATAGACAAAGCAAGTTAATGTTCTCCTCCATTAAATTGTATCCCTCTATTGTGTGTTGTGTGTGTGTTCTGCAGTGAACTATTTACCACTTGAACTCCCTTTGCATCAGAGCCAGTCCTCCTGACCTGTAACAGTTATCATAGCTCCTCCTCCTTCGAGACAAAGTACTAGTGGTGAGCTCATCAGCTCACGCACAATCAAGGCTCATTCTTTCATCTCCAGCTTCTTAGGACCACAGCCCTTGTATCTGTGGATGCTTCTGCCCTTCCACCGTTTCTCCCGAGTTTCTACAGGGCAGTTCCGAGGCATCGTTGGTCTGACTACTGTCAGCACCCTTCCCCATCAAGCTGAGTCCTCCCTAGATACCCTGGGCAATTCTACTTCCTCCTGGAATTCACTTCCAGGTTCCTCTCCCTGTGTAGACCTCATTCTGGTATCCTGAGACGATTCCCTCTCGCTGACATTTAGCCTGCACTGTTTCTAGATTTCTTTCCTTATTGTTCAGCTCTCACCAAGCATCTCAGTTAGTCTTTCACAGCTCAGATTCTATTGGTTTTTCAGGATCTCCAGGTTGGCTGAGGTCTTTCATGATTTTTAACACTTGTTGCTTGGTCTTCGTGTCTTGGCATCTTTGACCTATGAACTTTTTCTAAGGAGCTCAGTGCAGACACCCTGACTGGACTAGATGCTACTTCTCTGAGATCCCCAAAGTCCCAGTGGACTTACTTAGTACAGCTCTCCTTAGCCACTGCAGTTGTTTATATCTGACCTGCAAATCCGTTGCCCAAAAGGCTACTTTGTTTATCTAGGGCCATGTACAGTGACTGAGACAGAGATCTGTTTACCTTGAGACCCAGCTCACTGGAAAGTGAAAGGAAGATGGAGGACTAAGGAGCAGAGAAAGGAAAACAAAACAAACAGTCAGCCTCATACCAGACCGCAGGACCCACCATGCCCAGCATCTGAGTTCTGACTACATCTGTCACCAGGAACTACTCTTCCCTCAAAGTGACCATGTTCCAGCCACAAGGACCTTTCCTTTTCTCAAATGCTCCGGCCTCATCCGACCCCCCCCAAGAGATCCTGAGCTTCTTGCTCGGGCCGCCTGGAATGCTCCTGCCTCGGCTTTAGGACACAGCCTGAAAATTCATTGCTTAGGCCTCAGCTCGGCCACCAGTGACCCCGACCTTCCCTGAGGGACCCTCTCTGCCCACGCAGACCACGGGGCATTGCAGTGGCCTAGCCACTCTGAAATTATTCTGCTGTGGTCTACATACCCCCCTTTCAAGGTACTCCACCTGGACATGGTAAAATCTGTGGTGGAGGGGGGAAGTGTTAGGATTTGAAAATAAAACGTTCCCCACAGGCTCTGGAATATTGGGAGCTTGGCTGCCAAGTGATGGATATGGGGAAATGACTGAATCCTGAGGACTCTGATCTACTCAGTGGACTCCTATCTTTGACAGATGGCTAATGTGATGGGACCTAGATGGATGAAGTGGGTTACTGGTGAATGTGTCCTTGGGCTGTACCTTGCTCTGACCCTCTCCTGTATTTGTTCCCTCTCTACATGTCCTTGCCAACACGGTGTAAGCTGCTCTGTTCCCTGCCTTCCTGCCATGAGGAGCTGAAAGCCCTAAAAGTAAATCATCATTCCCTTGCTCTGCTTGGGCATTTTGTCACATTGATGAAAAGGAGAACATAGAGCTTAACTCTGAAGTTAGAACACTTTTTAAGAGAAGGATCTTAGATAAAGTCTTTACCATGGCAGCTTCAGCTATAAAGCAAGGATCAGGGGCTGGAGAAATGGCTCAGGGGTTAAGATTCTGCCTTGCAAGCAGCAAGTCCTCAATTCAAATCCCAGGTCCCATGTAAAAAAAAACGCCAGGCAGAAAATGGTGGTGGCCTGCACTTCCAACACTGGTGGGCAGAGCCTGGGAGATCCCAGAGTGAAGCAAAAAGGAGGTAGAAGCAATCCTGAATGACTCCCAAAGAACATGGTCCCTTAGTCCTCCCCAGGGACACACACACACACACACACACACACTCACAAATAAAGTTTAAAAGATTTAAAAAAAAATAAAATAAAGCAAGGATCAAAACAGACTTGCATTAAGAGCTCTTGTTACAATTAAACAACACAATGTATAGAATATATGTAAGCAACTACTGCTGTTAATATTGTATAACATGCTCAGTACGTACAACAAGGGAGAATATGATATTTAGTAATCACTTAACTATCTGTTGAGAGAGTAATTGAATAAGAATGAATGAATGAGGGCCTGTGAGCTGGCTCGGTGAGTGGAAGCACTTGTTGAGCAAGCCAGATAATCGGAGTTTGACCCCAGATCCTGCCAGCTAGAAGGAGAACTGACTCCCAAGAACTGTCCTCTGCTCATGTTCACGTGTAGCGTGTGTGCACACGCACTTTCACTCACTCACACACACACAAACACACACACACACCGTCACAATAAATGATTTTTTAAAAATTTTAAAGAAGTGATAAAAAGAACTTTGCTTCAAAAGCCTCCAAACAGTTTGATAAGATCCCAACCCAGCTCCTTAGACTTCCATTTAATTCATTTAATTCTTCAAACTGGGGCTCCAACTTCCCTTTCCAATCATATTCCACTGTTCCTCACCAGGAGACAATTTCTTTCTGGCCTCACGTTGTTCTCCTGGTTCAGAATGTTCTTCCTGTATCTCTGGCTGGACTGGCCTGCTGCGCTGGCAGCCCCCCTGGCTGCCCACCGCTTTCCTTCAGAACACCTGCTGCAGTGACTATGAGTTGCTGACAGTTTCACAGCCAAAAGCCGTAAGAGTGTTTACCATCTCTTTAGATAGTCAGGGTTACAGTTCCTCATCCAGCTTGGCAGGAGAGCACATACAAACAAGGGCCAAGGAAACTGGCCACACCAAATCCACAGGACAACCAAGAGTGACAATCTCTCACTTGCCAGACCAGCATGTCTGGCCAAGTATACCAAAGAATGCCAATTTCCTTAACCAGTTTCTTCTATTTTATTCACCTGCCCAGAGTCCCACCCACCATGGGCCAGACCCTCCCATCAACCAGACAATCTCTTGAAGGCTTGCTGGTGTAGCTAAATAAATCATTTATTCTCTACAAACATGCCCAGAACTTGAACCCTCAACAACACATGTCCATAACATGATGATGGCTCTGTAGAAATCTCTAGATGACTGTTACATAGTCACACAGATTTTTCTCTCTAGAGACCAAAGTCTGTGTCCTTGACATGCCTATATCTCCAGGGAATAGCACAGGCGGGGCCTGTCAGGGAGAAAGCCCTCTACACATGCTTTGAGCAAAAACAAGCTGGCTATTGGGAGGTGTACATGACCTAGTTCTTTCTTTCTTTGTGAAAAGAAAATGACTACAGTTATGAATACCTACCTACCTACTACATGACTGGGGTCAAGATTTTAGTAGCATCTTTACAAGTCAAAGTGACTTACCCTCTTTCACACTCTACACCATTTCTAACACCTGCAATAAGGGACAGAACTTAACGAACACTCAAAAACATGAAAAATAAGGGCTGAAGAGAAGGCTCAGAGGTTAAGCCTCTGTCTCCCAAGCAGAAGGTCCTGAGTTCAGATCCTGGATCCCACATAAAAAACACCAGGCAGAAGTAGCGGCAACTTGGAGGTTCGGCCCTGAAAGCAGAGCCTGGGAAACTCCAGATCAAAGCAAAAAGGAGGTAGCACAATACAGGGGGATTCCTGAAGTTACCTTTGGGCCTCCACAGGCACACAGAGTGCCTTCTTATACACAAAGACACACACCAGACACACATACAAAATTAAAATATGAATAAATAAAAAACATGAGAAGTAAATGTTAAATGAGTACCATAAGCAGCAGGATCTTCAGAGAGGAGCCCGTTAGCAGACACAGGAAATCCTTCCCACCTGGACTACATGGAGCATGTCCAAGGAAAGCTTGGGGTACACAATTGCAGAAGAAGGAAAAAATGAGCTGGTTCCTAGAGCTTTTGAAAGTGTATTTTGAGGATCTAATACCATTGACTGGCCCATTCCACCCTCTGGAGTGACATTTGCCTGTCTTAATAAACTCTCTCATTCTATCCTTATCCGTTTGTTCTTGGGCCCCATTCATTGTTCTAGAGACAAGAACCTATGAAGTTTAGCAGGTAAGCTACGAATTCCGCTCTGCAAGGCAGCAGACTCCATTTACCTTCCTACTCCCCAGCCTCCCCTTGTACCTCATATAACACAAATTCTAAAACTGTTCTTTTCATGGCCTTTTGTCAACTGCATTCTAGAAATTGAAATTCTTAATTTAGCTACTTTTCTCTTGTCAGATTGATTGTACATTCAATCTTGGGAAGGAAGAATTAGCATTCAACGTACGAACGCAGACAACTATCAACTGTAAAGTTGAATCCTCACAATTTTCCATCAATTGGTTGCTACCCCCACCTTGTTGATCCAACTAGCCACAGAGTTAGAATTTACAAGTGCCCTCCATTGGTGGCTCCGGCCCAGGACTCTGCTTCCCATCCTTGGTGCATTCCTTCCTTTCTCTGGTTCGCTACTTCCAGGCACTATGTACTTAGCCACACCACTGCTGGTTTCATCCCGGTTCATACCAGTCCAAGTCTCATCCCACATACAGCTGCAGCCAACAGATTGCACTTCCTCTCTTCTCCTCATGCACCCTTGGGAGCGCTGTTTAAAGCCTTTCCTGCCTGCTGCTCTCACAAAACATCTCCTCCAGATGTCTCCCATGTATTTTCTTGTGTGACCAATGCATTAAAGAGCAACTTCTCTTCCTTTCACCAAGGAAACAGACACTGTGACTTTGGGTACATGGCAAGAGCTGCTTTCCACAGGGCCTCACTGAAGGGGGAAACCAGGGGACGGAAGGAAGCAGGGTTGGCATCTGACCTGGCTGAGACCCCAGGATGGAAAGCAAGTCCCCACAGACATGACAAACTGAGCAAATAGTAGGCATCCACCCAACATTCTCTGCGTTTCGCTTTCTAGGGAGCCACACGTCCATGCAGTGCCTCACTCTGTTTGGCAAGAAGTCTAACTGTGTCCTCCACAATCGCAATTTCAAGGAGAGAGAGTGAATGAGCAGGGCACATGAACTCTGCCTCAGAAGGGCTCCCGCCTGGGTCAGTGGTTTGAAGTCTTGTGGGGCTTATACAATCCTTTTAAAAAACAGGAAAGTGGGCTGGAGAGATGACTCAGCAGTTAAGACTGCCTCCCGAACAGAAGGTCTCAAAGTTCGGGTCCTAGGTCCCACATTTAAAAAAAAAAGGGGGGGGGGGCTGGAGAGGTGGCTCAGGGGTTAAGCCTCTGCCTTGCAGGCAGGAGGTCCTGAGTTCGGATCCTAGACCCCACGTATAGACGCCAGGCGGAAGCCGGGGCGGCCTGCGTCTCTGGTCCTGGTAGGGCGGAGCCTGTGAATCCTGGGGCAGAGTAAACAAGGAGGTAGAGGCGTCCATGGTGATTCCTGAATTCGTCCGTGGTTCTACACACACACCGCACACACATACACACCGTACACACACACACAATTGAATAAATAAGAAATAATAATAAAAAAAAATAAAATAAAAAAAGCCAGATGTAAATGGCGGTGGCCTGCCCTTCCGGCCCTGAAGCCTGGGAAATCCTAGGGTGAAACTGGGACACACACGCACACACGCGAAAAAAAACCTTCTGATTCTTAACCCAGAAAGGGAAAAAAAAAGTACTTTGGGTAAAATTTTTCATTAAATTTTGGAGATTTATAAACCCAGATATCTCAGACTTAGTGTAAAGGAAAATTTAAAAAAAATTTTTTTACATTTATTTATCATGTGAATAAACATATACCACAATACACATTTGAAAGTCAGAGGCCAACTTGGGGGAGTTGGCTCCCCCAGGGAGGCACTAGGTACCAAACTCAGGCTTGACAGCTGGTAACTGAGCCATCTTGTAAGTTATTGGGAGTTTGGGACTAGAGGGTGGAGGACATTAAAAAGTAGAGAAAACAAAGCCCATCCTAAGGCATGTAGCCTGAGGGACATAGAGGGGCACTGAAGGTAAGATACTAAGGAAAGGCTCCATTCTCAGCACTAACGGTGTTTGTACGTGAAGCAAGATTTACAAAAGGCCCCATGAACTGAGTTGAAATGATGGTCAGCTGGAACCTGACTGAAACTGGGTAGTTAAAAATTGAGTCATGAATACTCGGTTAAGCCATATTCCTTTCAAGCCTATCAGCTTGTTTATTATACAAATCCTCTTGGCATAGGAGTAACTGCGGAATTAGTACTACCGTGGCGTGGCACTGTGCAGAGAATTGTCACTTTACACACAGGTCTGTCCAGTATTGAACATTTTAATAGAAGTGCTAACACTAAAGATTTGAGCAGGTGAGACGGCTCATTGGATAAAGGGGCTTGTGGCACAAGCCTGAGGATTTGATTTCAATCTTGGAAACCTGTATATAAAAGGTGGAAGGAGAGACTGACTCTACAGAGCTGTCTTCTGACCGCCACACATGCACACATACTCCTCTCTCTCTCACACACACACACACACACACACACACACACACACACTCCTAAAGAAAAGAAGCTGTCAACATTTTCATTATAATCCTTTATTTTCAGAGTTTATAATTCAATGTTGAACACTCAGTCAGGGCTAACACCTGGGAAACAGTATCATCAGAGATGCACTGATTTTATCTAATTAAAGAAACTTTCTGCACCGTGCAAATCCAAACAGATGGTCTTGTTAAATGGTGACCTTAAAATATCCTGAGGACAGAGCCTAACCAAATAAGTTTTCTTAAAACCACAAACATAGGAATATATAAATTTCATCTTCATAACATTTCATAATGTTTACAAAATAACTCACTGTCCTAGACCTCTTGATATCTTCTCTACCAAAGCCCATCACCAGATCTCGATGGCTTTGCCTCTTTCACTGCTCATCTCCTGGGCTACCTGGACAACCCAAGCAATGTTATAACCCCAACTACATAGACTCCTGTTACATAGACACTTCACAGACCAACACATGCATGTGTTCTACAAGGAGTTACATTAGACTGGTCTTCGAAGCATGCATATGACTACTCTCCCCTACTTAAATCCTTCAATGGCATGCATCCATGCATAAGTTCAAATTCCTAGCCATAGTTCTCAAGATCCATCCTCACTTTTGTAGTAGTAGCAGCCTACCTCTGGTCTCTCTCTTCACATTCTAATTGCATCAATTTTCTTCCAACTTCATTCATGCTCATTTGTGCTCAGGGCCTTTGTAAATACTCTCTTTTCAGGAGCACCCTCTCTTAGACCAAAATTACTATCCCTCAAATCTCCGGATTTCAATTGAAAAGTCACTTCTACAGGTAAGACTTTTAGGACTAAGCCTCTCTATTTACTTATCAACTAAGGTTTTCCTTCAGAACAGTTTTATTTACACACACACACACACACACACACACACACACACACACAGAGAAAAGAAAATTTATATATTTATTACATACTTATTTATATTATATATTTGACTTTTCTGTGTTTTCTCATGAGGCTGCAAGATCCGTAATGTAAGCAAAGAAGGACTTTCTTAATGACTGCCACCATTCCTGGTATACAGTATGCACTCATGAATGTTTGAATAAATCAGTGAGGAAAAAAAAAAAATCATACACCAGGACTGGGAATGGGGCTCACCTGGTGAAGCGCTTGCTTTAGCATTCATGACCCTGAGTGCGATCCCCAGCATCACATTATGTGGGGACAGAAAGGGGTACGCCTAGAATCCCAACATCAAGGATCAGACATTTGAAGTCATCCTCACTACATAGCAAGTTAGACAAAACATGGGCTCCAAAAATTAAAAAAAGTATACAACACAATTGCTATGACCGTAAAGTCATTTTTTCCCCTTTCATGTGATGTATGCAAGTGTGCACAGACTGTTCATATATATGTAGAGAAGCACACGTGTGTTTGAGTTCTAGTGCACGTATGTGACAAGTAGAGGCCTTCGGGTGGTATCCAGAATAATTGACCACTCTGCCCACATTATTTTTGAGACAGTTTCTAATTAAACCCAGAGCTTACAGATAGGGCTGGCCTGGCTAGCCAGCTTGCTCTAGATCGCAGGCTCTGCTTTCCAAGGCTGGAATGACAAGAGGCTGTCACCCTCACTAGGCACTTTACCTGGAATATGGAGATCCAACTCGGAGCCTTTTGCTTGTGAAGCAGGAGCTTTTGAAGCTGGGCCATTTTCCCAGACTAGTAAGGTCATTCTTTAAATCATTCACCCCAGAGAAACAGCAAGAAGTACAGAGGGAAAAGGGAATTCTGTCGTTACTGCTGCACCAAGTTAAAGCAAAGAAATCTTCAAAGGACTCTTTAATGTCTGGAATACCAATAGTATAAGACAAAAAACAGCCAAAGGTGGATTGAACCAAAACAGCATCAGACTGGAGCCCAAGAAAAACTTATATTTCATATGCTGGATGGTTCAGGCCTCTTTTAGGCCATTTGAAAGGAAGAAAAGAAGCCATAGATTTGTATTAAAGAGAAACAGATTCTCACAGTGGATGGGATCACAACCAGAGGTAAAAGAACCATAAGGGGGAGGAGGAATTCGGGAGCAGTATCTGAGAATCTGGTCAAATCTGTCTGCAAGAAGCTGGTCTTCAGTCCTGGATCTCTGGAGGTCTTAGGCTGTGTGATGTATGCAAGTGTGCACTGACTGTTCATTTATTAAAGGGAATGTTACAGTATCCTTATCCCCTCTTATAACATACATTGGTTTAAAGTGCTTTAAAAGTTAATAAAGAGAGTTTTCTTTTCATAATACCTAAGGATTCTTTTTAATACTATGATGATAAATCCTTAAAAAATCAGGGTTTATCTTTGGCAAATGATAGAAATGATGGATTACAGGTTCCACCGACAAAACTGTATGAAATAAACTGGATCAAAAATCAAGCTATCCAAACTTCAAACAGCCACTGAATGGGCATTATAAGCTTATATACACTGACACCGACAAAATACTTCAGAATTGACTGTCTACCTATCTCTCCCCCTCTCTTTCTTGCCTCCTTTCCCTTTCCTTCACTTTTTGGGTTTTTTGTTTGTTTGTTTTTGAGAGTGGGGAGAGGGTCTCTGGTGGTCAAGGCTGGCCTTGAATTCCCTACAGAAACAAGGATCATTTTGACTTTGAACTTCTGATCTCTAGCACAGGTGCCCAGTGTTGGGATTATGAGCACGAACCGCAGCCATCCCCTCAAATCTCTAGCAGCACGGGGCATTCTGAAGCTGTGTGGTTCTGACAGTATCTCTCCCAGAAATAAGGGGGTGAGAGTGGACTAACATACTATTATGATGCTTAAAAAAAAAAAAAAAGATGGCAATATTCAGCTATCTCACCAAATCGTTTTGATAGAGAATCCTTAAAGGGTTACTATCGCGCCATTACAGCTACAAACACAAAGAGAAAGAAGTGTGATAATTTTTGTTTTACCAATTTAGATGACTTAGGTGGCAATCCACCCTAGGTATTACAAGGGGAATTCACAGTAGTAAAGCGGTTTCAGATTTTGAAATGTACAAGTCAAGCTGTGACATAGGCAAACACTGATTAAAGAGAAACTCCTCCTTAGATTCCGAATCTGGAAGAAACACCGCAAGCTTTTTGTGCTCAACTTCCTGATGCTAACTTTCCAGGAGAGTTAATAAAGATGACACAGCTACAAAGCAAAAAGCAGACACTTTCTCAGACAGCTCAGCTTCGGTGGCCCGGAGCCCCTCACACCCTCCACTCCCTGGACAGTCCGCACCCCAGGATCAGAGATGGGGAGCCAGGAGCAGCAACGGTTCCCCGCGCGGGGAGCGGGTCAGGCTTCCAGGCTGGATCGCGCGCCTCCAACTGCGGCTGGGCCAGCGCATCGCAGTTGCCGGCTCGGGGTAACTAACGTTCGAAGGAGCTTGACTAAGCCCTGAAAAGCCAGGGGTGTCAAGACTAACCCCCGCGTCTCGGGCGGCAAACAAATGCGTCCCAGTGGAGCGCGAGCCGGCATTAGCGCGGGGCAGCCAGGCGCCGGCACAACTTAGTTTTTCGGCTAGAGTAGCCCGGGGAGAGGAGCCGGTCCAGATCCCCAAGATCGTGCAGAGGCGCAGCAGGGCGGAGAGCGACTCCCCCGGGGCCGGGGTGCACCAGGCATCGAGCGGAGAGGGGACGCGTGTCCCCTCGGCCGGGAAAACCCAGGAACGGTCAGTGCCCGGAAAGGCCTCCGCTGCACATCGCCGCCGGCTGCGGGAGTCGAGGGCCCGGCGGCGCGGCGGGCGGGAGCCAGAGGCGGGCTGGGGGCGCCCCCGCCGCGAGCACGCGGGAAGGGAGGCCAGGTTGAACCGCGGGGCCTGCTCCAGCGGACCGCGGCGGCCGCGGCATCTCGCCTCCTTCAGGCCTGCGCGCGCCACAGGCCGCAGCCTGGACCCACCCCGCATCCCCCCGGCCGTCCCCACATTGGGCGCAGCCCCGCCGAGTCTGATGCTAGGCGTCCACCGACCCGGGGACCCCGGCTCCAGCTTCCGATTGCGCCCTGGCGGTCCCCGCGTGAGCGCAGCCGCCGCCGCCGCCAACGACACCGCCGCCGCCGCCGCAGCAGCGCCGGTGTCGGCAGCGAAGCCCGGGCGGGGAAGCGCGGGAGGAAGGGGCGGCCAGGGGGCGGGCCGGCGGCAGGGGGGTGGGGGGAACCCAGTGCGCGGGGCTCAGCGCCCCCGATCGGCCGGCTCGGAGCCAGCACCACCTGCGGAGCTGCGGCGCCCACGCCGCGCCGCGACCCCGCTGCCCCCGGCTCCCGCCACACACATACACGCGCGCGCGGACAAAACAAGTTGCAGGTCGCCGCCGCCGGAGGGGGGCGGGCGGGTCACTTACCCTCATCCTGCTCAGCGGGTTCGGGTCGTCCGGTCGAGAGGACAGGGAAGACCAGAGGACCACCAGCCCCAGGAAGCTTCCCACCACCAGCAAACTGCGTAAGATGAACCCGATCTTCAGCCTCATCTTCCTCCGGCGGCGAGAGACACACAGCCGGGCGCAGCCGCCGCCGCTCTCCCCTCCCTCCTTCCCCCTCCTCCGGCTCTACTCCTCCTCCTCCTCTTCTTCTCCCCACCCCGATCGCTACGCCGGCCGCCCTTCTAGCCGCCTACCCTCTCCAGCTTCAGATCCGGAACTCCCCTCGCCTCTCCCTTCCCTCCGCCCCCTCCCCGCGCTCGGCCCGCGCCTGCCTACCGCACCCCCTCCCCTCCCGCGGCCTCCGCAGAGCTCGGGCCGGCCCGAGCGCCTCGCTCCTGGCTGCCTCTCTCTCCACCTGCCCCGCTGCAGATCCGCAGTCCCTTTCTTTCCTCCCGCGTGCACCGGAGCCCCCTGGTAACCTTGGAACTAACTTACACTTTCCCCCAGGTCTGGTTTTTTAGCCTTTGCCCTACAGCTCCGCTTCCCAGAGCTTCTAGATTCGCAAACTTTTATGGTAATCAAGGAGACTTTATGTCCGTGCGTGCCCTCCGGGATGCTGTGACCCGCCGCCCCCTTCCGTGGACCTGCAACCGTTTGGCTCCCCCTCTTTTTCCTGACACCCACTGTCGAGATCCCATCACCGGAGGCTCGCAGGAAGCGAACCAGGAAGTCAGAACTACCGCTGCCGCAGCAGAAGCTCCACGTGGCAGATTTATAGCTGGAATTTTTTTTTATTATTGATCTTGTTTTTTTTTTTTTTTCCACACCGCTCCTTAAGTAGGTATATATGTAAGGTGAGATGTGCAGGCAGGTACCCCTGAATTGGAGGCGATCGCTTGGAAAGACAGTATCATTACCTTTTCTCTTGAACTAATTCGAAGAAAGCTTAGTTGTCAGTCTCCTAAGCAATAGCATCCTTGTTCATGGACTTCTAAGTTTTTAGTCTGGGGAAGGAGGATTTCGGGTTAAAATACACACACACACCACCACCACCACCCTTTCAGATTTCAGGCCTGAATTTTCCAGGAAAAGATATTCCCCAATGTCTGTAGTCAAATGCCCCACAATTGTATATTGTGCCAAATATAGTAGTCCTTTTATAGCGAAGAAGGGCGTGTACAATTGTCAATGGGCCATACTCTGAACGGCCAGATTTGTTAAAGAGAATGTTTCAATTTTTAATCGCAAGCTTTAAGATGGTGACTTTGTTTCTTCTTTGTTCCTAATACTGTCTTTTCTGCAAGTTTTATTTTTAACTTTAAGATAAATAAAGCCTGTTTAAGTGTACCTAACTGCTGAAACCTTATATTGTGTCATCATTTCAGTCAGACACAGTTTTTCATTATTAGGAAAACAGGAAAGCTGATTTATTTTTAACTGTTTTGAGCATGGCAGGGCAGGTGTGCAAATGGCAAGTGGTCCTCAGCAAAGACGTGGGGGGAACTTTCTGCTCCAGTATTCTGAGAAGATGGTGCCATTGCCACCAGCCTTTAGGTTTACACAAAGAAACTGAAACATGTTTGATTGGCTACAAAGTTAGAAATTGATGAATGAGAATCTAGTAGTGGAAGCCAATGTTTCTCTGATTTTTTTTTTTTTTTTGACAATGTTTAAGAGAAACTGAAAGTGTACCTTAAAATACAAGCCTTTGGCAACATTTGCTGGCAGGCAGCCTGGGTCGAGTACACCGGAACTCTTTAGAAAATGAGAAGCTACATTAAATGATTAGGTCAGGCAAAGCCACATTGAGAGCTCTAAGCCTTGGGCTCCTAGCTGTCCAGCTGTGGTTATAATACTTCACTATGTTGTCAGAAGGAATAAGTGAGTCCAAAGGCAAGGATGGAGTGTAGAGGTGAGATGGGGGTCTCACTGTGTGTAGAGTGACTGCAGTGTTTTGGGGTCCTTCGGACTGACTTACCTAATCCTTGGTAGTGCTCGCCGAAGAACAAGGTAAAGTCTAGAATGGGAGACCCAAGTATGAAAAAGAGAAATATCAGCCTTGGCCAGGTTTGGAGGTCACTTGTGGTGCACAGGGACATGGTACCTTCAGCTCAGAGGCCAACCCAGGGCCCAAAAGTCAGGTAACTGCAGGAGATGAGAAATTCATGAGCATGGAGTATGTGAAAGATGCTTCACATTTGCTATTTCTCTAAGCTTTATACCACCTGAGATTGATACTGACCTTAGGATCCAGAGCAGGCATAATTCTCATCATGGCATACAAAATCTCTGCCAATAATGAGCATACACACACACACACTCACACATTTATGTAAAATGTTCTCAGTGCAAAAGGTCAAGGTCTAAAGGTTGCTAATTTTCAAAATCCTCCCCCCCATATCAGTTCTGTGGAAGAGGAGGCCACCATGAGCATCGAAGGCCTGTCCTGAGCCTGCATCCTCTAAAGCTCTCAACATACCTTCTCTGTGCTGTGGTGAAACCGAAGTTTCCAAATGTCATTGTTTGCCTCCTGGTCTTTGTATACAGGATTCTATTCGCTGGGAATATTTCTCGGCATCTTAACATTCAGCTTGATGTCAGCTACCACAGTTTTTTCCTAAACACTTCCACACTCCTCCATGCCAATATACTGGAACGTTACCCTGCTGATTGCTTCTGCCACACCCTCTTCTTCCTTAGGAATGACATGTTATGATTGCTTAGCTTCCACTCAGGTAAAAAGGTACGAGAGCTGGAGACTCGTTCCAATAAATATTTCGATGGAACGCTGGGTAAATCATTGAGCTACAAATACAAAGGGAAAATAAAGCTTCAGGATGAGTTCAGGAGGGTCAGGTGGCTCAGTTGTTCCACAAACTGGCACCTGGAGTTTGATCCAGGTGAAGGTGGATGAAGAAAATATAGTCTCCTTAGACCTCCACATATACACCATGGCCACGGTGTCCCCACCCCACATACATACACACGTAAATATTTTTTAAAAGGAAGAGGGGATACCTCAGCTGCTGTTCTTGTCTTTCCGAAGACAAAATATAATTAGAGCAGTGATTGTTTTACAGTAGTAATCATCAATGAGTTATTTTCTTACTTGCCCAACGTCCTTCTAATTTTGCTCAAACTTGGAAGAAAGTGGCTGTTTAAATTTAAACATTTTAGCACCTGTTGAGTGTTTAAGGTTATTGTAATGGAAGTATGTAGTCATGCGTCCTCATTATCTGAACCAGATTTTTATTTTAATTGTATCTAGCTGT
Organism: Typhlomys cinereus; assembly: GCA_023101885.1. Lineage (NCBI taxonomy): Eukaryota > Metazoa > Chordata > Mammalia > Rodentia > Platacanthomyidae > Typhlomys > Typhlomys cinereus. The sequence goes on along the minus strand of JALPQD010000148.1, from coordinate 3,606,595 downwards.
AAATTACAATCAGTGACCCTTAAGTTACTGTTACTCTTTTGTAAATCTTTAATCACTTCTTTACAAAGGAAGGGCAGCACCCCATTGTCTTGTGGTGTGTTTCAGGGTCTCTCTGCAGGACCCCAGGGTATCACTATGCCTGGCTGTGGAGTTATTTTAGGTCAAAATAAGTTTTCCACTGTAGGAACTACCACTTAGATATTCAGAAAAGTACAGTATGTTAAGAATACATTCATTTGTATAGCACTCGTTATTTAGCTCTTACTGTATAATGAATTGCACTGAAAAAGTAATACTTTGAAACAAGAAACCTTTGGTATTTCACTGATTCCTGTGCCAGGAATCCCAGAGTGCCTTACTTAGTTGGTTCAGGGCCTCACACAAGCTTTTTGCCAGTCTGTAGATGGGGCTACAGTGGTCCCAGCTGTCCTGGGTCTGTAGAATCTACCTCGAAGTTTATTGTTATGGACAGTGGGAGAGCTGATAGGCTGATAGGTACAGGGCTGTGGGGCGAAGCTTCTGAGGCTTGTGATCACTAGCCAGAGGGAACCTAGAAAACCATTTCTGAAGTTTATCAGAGGTTAGAAACAGGGTGGATCACCACATACCCAGGTCAGAATACTCGCTTTCCATTTGTTGGGAAAGTCAATTGCCGTATGTGGAAATCTGTCAAAAATGAAACGAGATTTTAAATATTTGCTTATTTCTGATTGCCTTGCAGCAAAATACTCTAGGAATTGCCTCCCTTTATAAATGGATCAAATGGTCTTTAGCATCCCTTTCAATAATGAAATTCTCAGATCGGCCTATGATACCACTACATGACCGGAAACTAAATTCACATTCTCACCTAGTGTGTGCTGTGAAGTCAGACTCTGCCTTTATACTTTTTTTTTATTTTTCTCTGAACCTAGATTTCTGTTTCTATTGGAAGCTTAATGAATAATTCCTGTGCCATACCCATCTGGAATAAAAGATTTGTCAAGGACCTCCATTTGATGAAATTAATAAACTCCTATGGTGTTTTGAAAGCAAAAAAAAAATGCTCTTATGTTTTAACCATTTAAGAGGTGATTGAAATGGATTGTGTGTGTGTGTGTGTGTGTGTGTGTGTGTGTGTGTGTGTGTGCGTGTGTATCAGAGGGCACTCTGTGTCCCTGTGGAGAACCAAGAGTAACTTTGGGAATCATCCTGGATTGCTTCTACCTCCATTTTGCTTCACTCTGGGATTTCCCAGGTTCTGCCTACTAGGGCTGGAAGTGCAGGTTGCTCCCTTTTCCACCTGGCAGTTTTTAACGTGGGACCTGTGATCAAAACTCAGGACCTTCTGCTTTCGAGGCAAAGTCTTAATTCCTGAACGATTTCTCCAGCCTGGAAATGGATTTTTTAAAAATAAAAGTAACTGATTTTTTTTAAACTTATTTTTATTTTTTTAGTGTTTCATACATGAATACAATGGATTTGTGTCATTTTCACCCGTTATTACCCAATTCCTTTCTGTGTCCCGCTGTAAACCTTCTTCCCTACCAGCCTCCCTCCTGCTTTCCTGTTTTTTTGTGTGTGTGGCCCACTGGGTTTCATCTGAGATGCCATTAATGCCACATATTGAGCATTTGCTGGAGCAAGGATGACATTTCCATAGGTGTACTATAGGGTAAAGCAGCCCTCTTTCCACCACTCAACATTAACCCTCATAGCCTCTCAGGAAGCCGTGATGCCTCTTGAGATCTTCTCCTGCTATGGTGAAATACTGGGAGGTCAAATCCTGATGCCTAGGAAACAAACTCACCTGCCTCTTGTTAATGCTGTTAATCACAGCATAATTTTGGTGAAATGGGTAGAATAAAAAGAAGCTTTTTGTGAAAGGACCAGAGGCCCAACCTGCTACTTAGAACAAGAGATTTGGCTGGATCCAATTTCTAATTCACTAAAGATTCACATTCATAAGCACAATAATTAGACATCAGAAAATCTTAGCAACTGAAATTTGTCAAGGTGTTACTATAAATCCTGTTGTAGAGTATGTGTATAGACCTCTGCTTTGGGACTGGAGAGATGGCTCTAGAGGTTAAGACCCTGCCTTGAAAGCAAAAAGTCCTGAGTTCAGATCCCAGGTCCCACATAAAGACACAAGGTAGAAACGGTTGCTGCCTTGCTGTCTGCACTTCCATCCCTGGTGGGCAGAGCCTGGGAAATTCTAGAGCAAAGCAAAAAGGTAACCAAGGTCATCCTTAGTTCTCCACAGGAACATAGAGTGCTCTGTCTCTCTGTCTCTGGCTCTCTCTCTGTGTCTCTCTCTCTCTCTCTCTTTTTCTCTCTCTCTCTCTGTCTCTTCTCCCTCTCACACACACAGGCACACATGCAATTTTTTAAAAAAAATTAAAAACTAATTAAAATAAGCCTGTGCTTTGACCACCAGACAGGCAGATTCAAACAGCTGTCAGTGTATCATCACTTTCCTCCACAGAGTTTGCCATTTAAGTCTAGACCCTCACAATCTTTAATAGACTATCCAGTACCCATGAGGCAACCAGCTTCTATCTGGTTAAGACTGATAATGACTGATAATCTCTTCAATTTAGAGCATAACATGAACACAATGAGTAGAATGGAAATAAACTATGCAAAGTGAGAAATATGGCTAGACCACACCTGGTCACTTACACGATGTCTGGACAGATGTGAAGTCTGTTTAGACCTGGACAGAAGGCCCCAATGAGGAACGACCAAAGGGGCAGAGCACAGAAGCACTTTGCACCATGTCTTCATCTTTTTAATGTTTTTTGATTAGTTTAAATAAGATTGGGTTCTTCTTAATAATGATTTTTTTAGGCATTTCAGTAGAGATAAACAGAGCTGAATACAAATAAAAAAATCTAAAGATAGACTGCTGAGAGATTAACTCAAATCCAGGAGTTAGAGGCTGGATAAGAACTCATTATTTGTTCATCCTAAGCCTTTTGCTTTCCATCTTTCCCATACTGCATCTTACTGCTGTACAGACATTTCATCTTCTCTACAGTTATTTTCTAATACCTGAACAATGAGCAAGTACATTTTCTCTTTTATTTGAACACATGGCTCTATATTAAATGACTATTTGGAGAGCCTCACCAGGGAATTGCGAGCCAAAAGTGCTGATCTTCAGGGGACTTTATCTCAGTGAGATAAAGAGACCTTTTGGCATATTGCAAAGAATTTGGATTTGAATTGCATTTCCTTTTGGAGGGTGGTCTTTGAGGACTTGGTTTTATTCGAGACAACTTCTATTTCTTGAGCCACATAAAATGTTTTTTTTAAGCAAACTGGCTCCTTTTCTGTGATATGTTGTGTGTAACTGCTTCTATTTTTTTTTTCAGAAGAGTTTTTCTTTTTTTTTTTTTTGAGCAAGTATGTGTCAGCCATTGTCGTAGATGCTGGAGATGAAGTAATTAACTCAAGTAATTCCCTGTCCTCCTGGAGTCAGATAATAAAATGAATATTGACATTATTATGTATTGTCACTGAATAAACTGTTACATCACTTATGTGCCAAGCTGTGTTCTTCGAGCTTACAAAGATCAACTCCAATGCATGTAATAGTGTACTAAAAGACAGGAGAGCTAGGAAATGTACCATGGAATGCTGGAGGGGGCTGATGTTGGGTTTCCATGTTAAATAGTTGCAGAAGATCTCCTAGAGAAAACATTTGAAAGAAACCGCCTGAGAGAAGATGGCTCCCAGCACAAGGAGCAGCAAAGCAAACACCCTGAGGCAGGAGGGCTCCTTCTCATCTCAGCAGCAGCTAAGAGAGTGAGGGACTGACTGCATTAGCTGTAGGACTGATCTTGGCTTCCCACTTTTACTTAAAGAGAGGAAACTTTTGGGCACCTTGTTGCACAGGAAGGGTGGCATGACCAATGGCAAGGTCTGAATGTAGATTGTCTCCCACGACCATGTGCTCGAATACTTGGTCCCCAGCTGTTAGTATCTGTTCAGGAAGGTTATTTAATCTCTAGGGAATGGAGTCTTGCTGAAAGAAGTATATCACTGAGGGTGGGCCTTGAGGTTGGGTAATCCAGCCTTACTTCCTTTCTATCCCCTGATAGATGCCATGACATGGACCAGCCTCCCGCTTCCGCTGCCACGTCTTCTGCAGCCGAGTGTTATCTGCTCCGTGGATGCTCTATCTCCTATAAAACTGTAAGTAGTGATAAATAAGTAGTTTATCACAACAGCAGAAGTGTAAGTGAAACAACCCAATTTACATCTAAATAGAGCCACAGCCTCTGGCTTCTGGGTTTGGTATAGAAAGAAGTAAGAGCAAAAAGAAAAGACCCTAGTTAAAAGGCTCTTCCACAATCCAGGATTGCAGATGCGTAGAGGGGGTTATAAGTGGCAGCAATTAAAATAGATCAGAATGTGGACAGATTTGATTAGTCTTCAACTATTATGGTTCCAAATAATTCAGTTTATTGTTCTGCTTCTAGACTCTCTGTAAGTAGTTAAATTAATAACCGGTAAAGCAACTCTTTAAATACTTTGGCAACACACATTAGTTAAAGAAAATATGTAAGCAATTACTCAGCAATTTAATTAAATCTGCCTTGCAACAGCAGCAGGTTAGGTGCCAGGACCCACTGATCTAATGAAAATGCCAGGTAGAATAGGTTTTTTTTTTAATTCGTAAAAATGCATTTTTAAAAACGCAACAAAGAGCATTAGGGTCAAAGACTGCGTAAAGGAGGGGGTCCTTCGTGGCTTTTACCTTAAGAGCATTGACAAACCTGAGGTAAGTGACTGTCTTTTATATTGTAACTCTGGGTTTAAGAAGAGAAAAGTCAGACTGAGAGTTGACTTTCACATGGAATGTGTCTCCTCCGGTCCGCAGAAAGTCCAAAGAGTCCATCCAGTCTTAAAGGAAAAGAGAAGGGACGAAGGTACGCCTCTTTTCTTCACTTTCTAGAAAAAAACTTCTTGCTATGCATCGCCACATCCTTCTCTAAGAAGATGTGATTGTAGACTAGTTCTCCTGAGGGCTTGCAGCCAGAATTCATTCCCTTTGTGGCTAGAAACACCTTAAAACCAAGAATTTATTTAAAAGTATTTCAGACCTATAATGTCATAAGGCATCTGAAAAGCAAATAAAATCTATTTTTAGAGAACCTCCCATGACCTCATGCTTTGAAAACTGCTCTGTTCTGTTCTTTAAAAAAAAAAAAACAAAAAACAAACAAGTGCAATAGAGCTGATTACATGTAAACCTAGTGATCTGAGTTCCATCCCTCGAAGTCTGCACCATGAGAGACTGATCCAGAGACGCAATTTCCAAAAGTTGTCTTCAGACCTTTATGCTTGCACCATGGGGCCCCGCCCCCCACATAAATAAATAAAAGATTAAAAGAACTTCAATATTCTAAGAGGTAGGGTTGGCAGAAAGAATAAACTACAAAAATGTAATGCTTTTCACCAGTTCTAATGCCTCTGAAAGGAGGAAATCATTTAGTTCAGTTTCCGAGTTTTTAAATCTTTCCTGGGTCCACCCATTCATGAGGCTTGAGCTGTGTTAGTAATTCCCATGTCTGCCATCCTCTCACCTGAACTCATAGCGCAGATTCCTTGCTGGATGTGGGTTTCTGTTTGGAAGCCCCTTTGGTACTTCAAAGTCAGCGTTTCCAGAGTAGGATTCACGTTATTTCCCATGAAATTGTCTTCTTCCCAGATTCCTGATTGAGTGTTCGATGCTGACCCAAGACCTTTCGAAGACACACTCCATGGTTTCTTCTCCTTTTCTGACCAAAGCGTGACCAAGTCAGGACCCAGACACGTCACCTGCTCCTTCCCACTCCCGAGATCCAGGCCCTGTAGTCTCTGTCATTGTGTTAACACATTCTAGCCTCTCATTTCTTTTTAAAATTTTCAGAAACTGGAGAGAGAAAGAGAATGCACACAAATCAAAACACATATGTGAAAGTCAGAAGACATCTTTTAAAAGTCAGTTCTCTCCTTACACCACGTGGGCTCCAGGGATAGAACAACTCAGGTCTCCAGGTTTGCCTGCAGATACCTTGATTCACTAAGCCATTTTGCCAGCCCTCTAACCTCTTCTTTCTCAAAACCTTAATTCCTAGCACTGCCAGAATTATTTTCCTAAAAAACAATAGGTTTAATCATACCACCCATACCAAAGAAAAGACTTCAGTGGCTCATCCTTAAAGGTGGCAGCCTACTGCATACTGGGAAGTATAATCTCCTCAAATAAAGCGTGAAAACAGTGGAACTGTCCTGGTGGAGGTGCATCTTGAAGATGATGGGTTTTCATGGATGCTTTGATGTAGAATGTTGATGCTCCTGTGGGATCATTGTAGATAAATCCTTGATATAAAACATAGTAGGTAAATCCTTGATATGATATGAGTATGGTGATGTGCACAGTAGCCTGCTCTCCTGAAGATCAGAGAAGTAGCAGAAACTGAAATCAAGTATCTTTTTTTTTTAACGAAAACCTTGTGATTTAATAAGATTTGTCATGAAATAATGACCTGGCTAACCGCACCATTCTCCTCCTCCATGTAACAATCTGCCTTCAAGTGCACACAGCACAAGCACCCAGAAGTGTGTGTCCCCACTTGAATCATGGGAAGAAATGGATTCAGCCCCCTCCATATGAAAAAGGATGAACAACAGTATCTTTAGGAAGACTTTTGTTGTGCTGTCATCTTTGGGTAGAGTTAGGACAGAAAGGGAGGCAGGGTGAGGTCTAGGGATCTCTCAGACATCAGAGAAGCACAAAGCCCATGTTTCACCCAAAAGGGAGCTCTATCTAAGGGGACAGGAGCTAGCTGAAACCTTTTTTCAATGTATGTATACCTGCCACCCAGTGCCTAACTTCCAGATAACCAGTTGGGGGTTCCTGAAAACAGATTTGATTTTCCCAGATTTTTATCTGATTCCCAAAGTGTCCAGCAGGTATTGAAGGGGGCATGTCCTCTAGTGCTGCCTGTTCCTCCCTGTGACCAAGGCTGCTTTCTCCTCCTAGGAGCGCCGGTTCTGCAGGATGTCAGACCGTGATACAATCCCCTTGACCACATCATTCTTGTCCACCACTGCCACACAGTGAGCCTATTGATGAAGGTCTCCAGAGTCTCATGCAGGTAGCACTTGAGAACACACTGCAAGTAGTGTGAGTCGTGCTGTTGCACTTTTGTTACAGACAGGTCTAGGTTGTAAATCTTTTCTGCTGCCAAGTTGATTATGTCGAACTTGGAGCAGATGTCCACAATGCACCCTTTCTCATCCACCACTGGCACAGCGGAGACTGTACCAAGATGTCTAGAGCCATATAGATGGGGATGTAGACTACATCAATATTGGCATAGGTGCCAATCTGTAGCTCTTCCAGAGACTTGGACATGAATTCTGGAGTGAGGAACTCAGTGATAAACAGTCTGAGGAACTTGAGGATGTGCTTGTGATGAGAATGTACAAGGTGTTGCCTGGTTCTGGATCAGTAAGCAGCAGCCTGTGGTTCTTATTTCCAATTAATAAAAAGACAGCATCAAACAAGCTAGCATTAGGAGAAATGCGGACAAGTGCCTTAACGGAGTCTTGTAGGTGCACCTCTCTCCAAGTTTCTATCTTGTGTTCTTTCAACTCATAAATCTGTGCCAAGGCTGATTTATAATAATGGTATAAATAAATGGTATTGATAAAAAAAATGATGGCCAGCATGACCACAAAATTTTGCTTCTTACTATCCCATAAAGGAGCAGCATGTACATCATTACAAATAAAGTTCTCTTCACCAAGGGAAGTAGCAAATACGACTAACTTGGAGCTTGTGAGGTGCAGGTCATAGCAGCCATGAGACTTTGTGAAGGAGGTTGTGATAGTTAATCTTGGGGGTCAATTTGAACACACCTGGTATTAACAGAGACCAGCTGTCAGACTTCCTGAAGAGATTCTCCAGATCATACATTTACAACACAAAGAACAGCCCTAGATCTGATTGGAACCTCCCAGTAGCAGAGCAGATAAAAGGAACCATAGAACACTTAGAAGAGAAGACTTAGAAGAGAAGACAGTATGTTTGCAGTGACTTAGTGTGCTTCCAGCTTCAGCCACCAGCTATGTCGCCTCTACCATGAAAGACTGTTTCTCCCCTCTGGAACTTTAAGCTGAATAAATCTCCCTTTCTCCCTTAAGTTGTTTGACTTTGGGTGTTCTCTCACAGCAACAGTTAAGAGTAACCATTACAAAGGTATACATGCTATTGTTGGACTCTGGGGTCTCTTGAAGGTGCTCATTTTCCATAGCTGGGAAGCTATGTGAAATGACTGCCTCCATTTCAAGTGCCCTTTGGGTTCCCTTCTGAAATCAGGTATCTTCACTTAACCAGGTCCTATTGGACAGACAGCCATAATCATTATTGTCAATGCAAACAAGCTCTGTAGGAATGCTGGGTTGAGAAGATGGTTCAGAGCTCACCATACAAGGATGAGGACATGAGTTTAATCTGCAGAACCCATGGAACAAAAGCTAAGGTGTAATAGCACTTTGCAATCCCAATACTGGGAGACAGAGACAGGTGGATCCCTGAAGCCCTCTCTGCAGTCAGGCTAGCCTACTTAGCAGGATTCAAACCAGTGAGAGTCCTTGTCTCAGGAACAAAAGGTGGGTGTCATGGTTTGAAATGTGTCCCCCACAGTCTCATGTGTTTGGAAAGGTCATGGCACCTTTGCAAGGTGGAGCCTTGCTAGAGGAAGACTGTCACAAGGGGTGGGCCTTGAAGTGGATTAGTCCCACCCACCCTACTTCCAGGAGAAGTCTGCATTTGGAGCAGCCGTCTGGTAGCTCTCAGTCTCTTGGATGGGTGTAACGTAGCTTGTTTCCAGCCTCGGCTAGCCAGCCATGCCTCCTCCACCACGAAAGACTGTATCTCCCCTCTGGAACCGTAAAGCTGAGTAAAACTCCTTTTCTCTCTTAAGTTGATTGACTTTGGTTGATCTCTCACAACAATAGTTAAGAGTAACCGTTACAGTGGGTGGCCCCTGAGGAATAACATCCGAAGTTGTCATCTGACCACTGCATATACACAGATGCATACACATGTGCACACACATACCAGACAATAAACGAAAAATTGCTACAAAACAATTATATAAAGGACAGAAAGTTTAAGACACAGAGAAAAAATATAAATGAATTAGGGTAGGAGTGTATGACAAAAAATTCAGGGACTTACTAAGATAAGATTTACCATGTCACAAAGTTGTTTTCCTTCTGGGTTGGTCCCCCAGAGAGGGACTTGTGTTGCTCAGCTTTCTGTCCTTATATTGAAGTATGTAACATGGGCACCTTATGAAGTAATGACTCACAATTCTGGACATGTGAGTCCAGAAATTAGGCATCTAGATCACTTCCAGCCTCTGGGAAGGCTAGCACATCTTGGTAGGAAAATCTTTTGGAGAAGGAACAGCTCAAGCCAAGAAGCAGAGAATGAGCAGAAGGGTATGGGGTCTCCCTTCACTGAAGTGATGCTGCACCTCGTTACTTCAGGACCTCCTGCAAGGCATTACCTCTTAAAAAGTCCAGAGTGCTGGCCAAAATTAATACCTCAGGACTGCTCTTTACATGTGGAAGCACACTTGTTCAAACCACATCAGAACGCAGTGGGTGGCCCCTGAGGAATAACATCCAAAGTTGTCATCTGACCACTGCATATACACAGATGCATACACATGTGCACACACATACCAGATGCATACACACACCACAAACATACAGATGCATACACACATCACAAACGCATACATATAGACAAATAACACACAGAAAGGCAGTGTGTGTGTGTGTGTGTGTTATTTGTCTATATGTATGCGTTTGTGGTGTGTGCATATGCGGGTGTACATACATGTGCTTGTGGAAGTCAGAGGTCAGTATTTAGTATTTTTCTCAATGACTTTCCATTTTTTGGGTTAGCTTCTCTCACTGAACCTAGAACTTAGCACATAGACTGGCCTCTGGGACTCTCCTCTCTTCATCTCATCGGTACTGGGATTACAAATGACCATGACTATGCCTGGCTCTCTATGTGGTTTCTTATGCTGACACAGTAAAGATTTTACCAGTTTTCTCAGGCATTTTTTTTTTTAAAGTTCAAAATTCTTTGTTTGGTACACAGTCAGATGAGTCAAGCTTTAAAGGCAAAACTGCTCTTTCTTGAGGCCATAATCCCATTTCCCACCGAGTATGTACAGCCAAAGTAAAGCAAAAAGACTCATCATTCATTTCACGCTTTGGATGAATGTTTCTGTGTGGATGATGAAGACAAGGCAGGCTGTAGATTTTGAAATTCTAATTCTGAGGACATTCTAATGACTGGGGGAATCCTTAGTACAAAGACTCATTTGAGATGATTTATGGATATCTAAGAGAATGGATGTGGCTTCTAGGTTATTTCTGGCTATGTGGTTATTATGATTAAGTCTCATCTTTTTAAGGCCAAGCAGTAATAAAGAAATGGGAACCACACAAGAGAGGGTGAAGTCAACAATGCATCACTGCCATGCATGTAGTGAGGTTATTATACCAGATGACTTAGCATGCTCGACTTTCAACATTCCCCCCCCATTTCTAAAGGCAACAGAAACCTTCAGGGAAAACCCCATCTACAGAAGCCCCAACTGATCTTATAGAAGAGTAGCAATCCAGTGAATGTTTAATATTCATTTTAGGCCACAGCCTTTTATAATGAGGCCTTTCCTGAGTACTGTCGGCCACCAAGATATTGCCAAACTATTTATTATTATTACAAATGAGGTGTAACTGACTTCCTATTATACATCATCATTCTATCATAGAAGTCTGTCTTCAGGTGTATTTTCATTATTGAAATGGAAAGTATGAGTAATTAGAAGGGAGGATCGCCAAGAAGAAGCATCAGCCATTTGTATCAGAGTAGTTAGTAGCTATGAATTTTGGTATCTGATTGACACATTTACAAGATAAGTGGAAGGAGCAGGTAAGTAGGTGTTATGGTTACATTTTAGTGTTTAGAGCACAGCTATGGAGAGTTAGTGGTTAGAGCAGTAGTGGATGGATAATAGGAGGCACAAGGAGGAGGGATTTGCTTTTCCTTATCCCATGTCAGCTTGCCATTGAGTTCACTCTATGAGCTTCGTTCACTTTTTAGAGCATATTGCTTCTTTGTTGCTGCTGCCGCTGCTGCCTCCATCCTTAGCTGACACAGAGATCCATCCTTTCCACCTTGCCACTGTTTCCACTGCCTTTGGAGTTAGGTCTCTAGGCTTTGCTGTTATTCGATGTTTATTGCTGATGTCAGAGCCCAAATGTTCTTCGCCAATGTCAGAGCGCAGCATCTTCGACCCTCCAGTGAAGTAGAGGTTTGAGACCTTCTTCAGATCTTTTGGCTTTGTGAGACATTCTGGTCAAGAATGAAACAGCTGTGGGTGGCAACTTTGAAGGACACTCTTTTTTATTGTGAGTTAATTTAACAAACTTATGTATATGTATTATATTCTGGAGACTCTGTTCTTCAGAGAAACCTTACTAATACAGTAGAGAAATGACTAATACAGTAGAAAAAAATAGTCTAGAGTCTTTCAAAATCATTCTATTGACTCATGTTTCATGTGTTTGGAACATATGAGTCCTGATAGACCACTATATAGTTTCATAGATTAAATGTCCTGGTGTACCATTTTCCCCTAATATGATTATAATACATGCTTTAAACAGCCTGTATGGCATATATATTACCTTTCAACTCCCATCTCTTTTGAAGTAAGATATAAAATTATAAATAATAGATGGTAAATTTGGCCTCAATTTTGACTGACCTTGTTAGTCTTCAAGCAGGAATCACAGGGAGCCACAAATGTACATTTCATTTGTTTTGGCATCAACTTGTAATGCTTAGAGTTCATAAATAAGGTAACAGGAATGATTCTGTCTTACATGGGCTGTAGGGAAAAACAATAGACAGGCATAACTTGTGGTCCTCTCCAGGCAGTGAGAAATCCCCCAGAGGCAAAGTGGCAGCAGACCTGCCCCTCACACTGTCAGCATTTCCAATTACTCATACTGTGAGCTCTCTCCTACTGCTCTGTGGGAAAGACAGATGCTGGGAAGGTGGCCCTTCAGCCATGTTATGTAAACAGCGGTCACATTCAGGAGAATGAAAGTCGCTTCAGCCTATGAGGGTGCAAATGTCTCCTGGACTCACAAAGTGTGAGAAGAGCACATGAATATTATTCAATTTACATTTTTGAAGGGCACAGACTCAAAATAAAGGACCATGTTGTGCTGGTTCTGTAGACTCTTGATTGAAGAATAACATTATTGAATATCCTATTTCAAAGTGAAGACATGTTGATTTATTTAGTTAATTGTAAATTGAGCATGGATATTGAATACACAGTGATGGACAAGATAGAAAAATTAAGTTTCTAGGCCCAGAAGAAGGGCAGATACTAATTTATAAGATGGTTACCACAGAAAATTACTTATGGTTCAGTCCAGGTGATGTGGTGAATCAAAGAAGCCTCTTAGAAGTGTTTAAAGACACAGACAAATGAGTAGACACTTGGTAGACAAGAGGGATGGGTAGAAATGACAGTATGTAAAGTGATACAGAGAGAGAGAGAGAAAGAGAGAGAGAGAGTTCATGCGGTTGGAGTGAGTTCTAGGAAAGGCAATAGGAAAACTGAGGATTTATTTTGTTTTGTTTTTCTTTGGCTTTGTTTATTTGTTTGTTTTTGAACCAGCAGCTCTCTATAGTTCAGACTAACATGGCATTTCATATACAGACAAGGATAACCTTGACAAGCTAATCTTCCTGCCTTCATTTTCCAAGTGCTAGGATTACAGACATGCTCTTCCCATGCACAGAGATAATCTGCATTTGTCAAACTTTGTGGCCTCATGACAAAATAGTGGAGATAAATAATTAACAAGAGGAACATCCTTCTTGGGGTCCCTCGATTCTGGGTTACTAGTAAGGTAGATCACCAGGTGGCCTGAGTATATGGTAAAGGCTACTTACTTCATGGAGGACCCAGAACCAGTGTGGGGCACAGACAAGACACAGTCCCCAGTGACCTACTTCTTCTAGCTAGGCCCCACCCTTACCTCCCAGAATATCCTGACTAGCTGGACTGAGCTTCAATTCATGATCCTTTTGGAGGACACTTAGTATCTGAACAGTAGCAAAATCCTTAAGATAATGGTCAGGGAGGAGACTAGACCATCAGTTGCTATGTATTAAGAGTACCAAACAGCAGAATACACAATGAGTCCCTTGCATCTTATCTAATAATGCTAAGAATTTGTAGGTGTTTATTTTCCTAAAAGTAGATGGTAAGAAAGAGAAATATTATCCATCAATTTATTCAAAATGTGTTTGCTGACTTTTGCTGTATTGTAGGGCATATGCCACCCTGTACTAAGCAGTACTGAACATTAATGGGCAAGACACTTGACTGCTTGCCAGCTGCACACATAGGTTGTGACTATAGAGGAAGTAAAAGGTCGTGTTTACAATATCCTGAAGGGAAGGTAGGATCCAATAAAATGAAGCCAAGAGACTTGTATGCAAACAGGTGTTTTACAAACTGCTTGATGTTTGACTAAACAAGCTGATCTAAGGATTCTAGCCAAAGAGAAGAGAATTTGGGCTTTTAGTATCATTTGCAAAAGATTCAGAACTAATTTCAGTTTTATGTTGCCAAATTACTTTTTGCTTCAAAATCTGAGTGTACACCATATGCCAGGCATTGTACTGGGGATGTAAATTGGATACGTTGTGCCTGACCTCCAAGGAGACTACAAAGGGCTGTAGCTATAGATCTATGAGTGAGAACATGGAGCAAAATGAGATATAAACAAAGGGGTTGATGTGGGCAATTTAACAAGCCCCTCGAACTAGAAGGACCAAACATGTTCTAATCACACAATATTGCTTTTTTTTTTTTTTTTGCTTGAGGGTTTTGTTGCTGTTGTTTGCTTGTTTTGTTTTGGGTCTCTCCTAATCCATCCTGACCTCAAATATGATATATAGCCAAGGATGACCTTGAACTTCTGTTCTTCTTGCATCTACCTTCCAAGTGGTATGATTAGAGCATGTGTGCCCATGTTGTAGATAACACCATTTGAAATAAAAAGCCTAAAATCTGGTACTATGATAGTTACCCCTGGGTGTCAACTTGACACACCTGGCATTAACTAAGATCAGCTGAGACCACCTGGAGAGATTATACTGGATCGATAACATTTTCAGTACAAAGACCAGCCCTAGATCTGATTGGAACCTCCCTAGATCTCGTTGGAACCTACCAGCAGTGGACCAATTAAAGGAACCACAGAAGACTAGGAAGAAGAGAGACTCTCCAGGAATCCTCCAGCCTTCAGCCATCACCCACTAGCTTACTGGATGTTTGCAGTGACTTGGCCTCCAGCTTCATTCCCCAGCGATGTCGCTCTGGACATGAAAGAGTGTTTCTCCCCTCTAGAACCATAAGATGAATAAATCTCTCTTTCTTTTTGAAGTTGATTGATTTTGAATACTCTCTCACAGCAATAGTTAAAAATAACAGATACAGGTACTATTGCGATTTCTTCAAAAATTCCCCTTTAATCATAATAAAATGCTTAGTGAAGATGCAAATATAGAGAGCCAATTCCCAATTTAAGGAACTAATCTGTTAATAATCAGACAAGGAATAGATGGGAAACAAATAAAGCCATGGCATATACATGCCAATCCCAACTAGAGAAAGAGACAGAAGAGAAAAGAGAGAGAGAGAGAGAAAAAGAGAGAGAGAACTGTAAAAGAAGGAGGGAGCATCAGTTAATGTACTATCCCTGAAGCTCTTTCATTATGGAGCATTTATAACAGGAACAAAGCAGGTAGAAATTTTGGGCAGTAACACTTTGGGATTCAGAAAGGAAGAAAGGGGACATAGAGATCAAGTTATAAAAACCTGAATTTCTTTTCAATTAAGTTTTGGAAAACAGGAACTTAATCAGTGGCTACAATTTAAAAATAGGTGCTTAACCCAAGAATTGTGAATGTCTCGAATCAAATTTGTTATAAAGAGGATATGTTTTGTTTTTTTTCACCTCCTTTAGGCCTTCACTAAGTAAACTTTTGTCTACGTCACCTGTGGCTCACCTACTAAGTGAAAAGAATGTGGTCCTCACCTGGAAAGTCACAGAAATGATTGCAGAGAAAAGTGGTATCTGGCATGAAAAGTGGCATCAGATGTGCTCACCAACAAGAGCAAATCAATCCCAGGGGAAAGCAGCAGATCTGATCAGCTGATTTTGAAGGTGTGCACTTATTCTGTTTCTTTAATGTAATGCCAGCATCACAAGTCAGCCTTTTGTATTATGTATCTCTTTTCCTCAGATAGTTTTAAATGACTAGCGCATGTGATTCATGTTATTACGTATATAAAATTTGAACCACACATTGCTTTACTTGATATTAAAGTGTCAACTGTATAGAAGGTGCTCTGAATGAGAATATATAGATAGATATTTTAAAACAAACTATATTTTAAATTTTTTAGATTTGCGTGTGTGTGTGTGTGTGTGTGTGTGTGTGTGTGTGTTTGTGTATGTGAGGGTATGTCTGTGTGCACAAGTCACATTTGTGTGGAGATCAGAGGACAACTCTCCTGTTATCCTTAGGAATACCATCTACCTCTTTTGAGTCAAAGTTCTCCTATTGTTACAGGGTCACTCTCCTGGGGTCTGTATGTATCCAGATTCTTCTATTTGGTAGTTGAAAATTGAAACCAGAACATGTGTAGAGGACTAAAGCAGAGTTTATTAGAGGAGAGAAAAAAGGAAACTCACAGACTCCAGACATGGAGTGTATGAGAGGCAGGTGCCCTGGAGAACTCATGGACTCCAGGCATGGAATTCATGAGGGGCAAGGAGCCAGAAAAGAACTCATGGAGGGGCAGGTGCCAAAGATGGCTGCCAGGGTCTAGCATATTTATACCCTTAGTTAGGTGTGGGAATGGAAAAGGAGGAGGAAGAAGGAGAGGAGAGAGTGAGTGGCTTTTCCCCATTTGTTAGTTCCAGTTTCTCAAACCTAATTGGAGCTTTTGGTCCTCTACATCTCACTGATCTGTTCATATGGGTGCCTAACCCAGTTGATCTTGTGCCCAACCTTAAGGTAAGGTTTATCTGTAATGGAGAACTAATCTCCATATCCTTTCCCAAACACAGGGTTGGGGAAAGTTGGCAAAGGTTGTGTTCCTTCAGGGTAATCCCAGCGGTGGAGGATGACCTTCCAAGACCTTCAGAGACCGTGCAGCATAGCTGCTCTAAAACTACATAAATACTAGCTTGGAGTTTACCAGTTAGGCTAGACTAACTGGCCAGCAAGCCTCAGGGATTTGCCTGTCTACACTTCCCCAGCACTATGATTATAGGTATACTCCACCCTGCCTGGATTTTTATAAT
The DNA here is from genome assembly GCA_023101885.1 of Typhlomys cinereus. Taxonomy (NCBI): domain Eukaryota; kingdom Metazoa; phylum Chordata; class Mammalia; order Rodentia; family Platacanthomyidae; genus Typhlomys; species Typhlomys cinereus. The sequence continues at coordinate 3,590,119 of JALPQD010000148.1, read as the reverse complement.
GCCTTTGGGCATAAAACTCATGTTACCATGCTTGTTAAGGTAGTCATTTTACTGACTGATCTACCTCCCAAGCCCCTAAAATCACATTTTTTTAAAAAAAGTGTTTTCTTTCTTTACAACATAGAATTGCTATGACTTGCATTTAATGAATGATCTAGAGTCAGTTCACAAGCAATTCTAACAACAGCACAAGTTTACTCAGTAATTTTGGCATTGTAGCACAAATCAGTCCTTTCCCTAGCTAACCAGATATCAATCTAAGGACTTTAAAGGTATAGCTCAGTGGTAGGGCAATTTCCATACAGAGCTTAATGCAGAGTTAGTCTGGTTCTGTGATATGATTCTGTGTGTGAATGATTCTGGGTTTAATGATTTTAATATTCTAATATTTCTCATTCATATTTTTCTTATTTCCTAAATTGCAGTAGTTATTGTTTTCTTTTTTGTGCTATAGGTTTTGTAAGTTGCATCAAAATAGATGGAAAGGGGAATGAACAAATAAATTAAGCAAACCACTGCATTCAGTTTATACTTTCAACAAATAGGTGTTTATAGTATAAAACCTTCAGAAACACAAAGAAGTCATAATAAGCAATAAGATAATTATATGAACATTATGATAATAATTAATACAAAGGAAACTTCAATCTTCAATCAGTTCAGTTCTGGAATATTGAAACACTATCATCACAGCCTCAGAACACTAATTTTTGAGTATGTGATAGTATTTTCTAGTCACTCACCTTGATTCAATTTGTGAGATCATTTTTGTTAAATTTTGTCATGGATTATCTTTTTTACTTTTATTTTTTATTCTTTCAGTGTTTTGTACATGAATGTAGTGAATTTGTGGCACTTTCACACTTTAATCCCCAATCCCATTCACCCTCCTATTCCCATCACAACTCTGCCAGTTTTCCTTTTATTTTCTTCTCTTTTTGCATGAGTGGTGATAGATCCAGAACTAGACCTCAAAATCAGAGACCCCACCCAACAAATCATCAGAGATTCCACAGGATAGGGTAGCCAGAGGTTCCACCCTAAAGCTGGAGACCTCAGCAAGAATGCTAATCTGACAACCTATCAAATCCAAACTTCCTTCTCCTTGTACTCCAACTATAAAAACTTGCACCCCTGGCTCAAGTGAGCAGCCATTTCCATCTGGATGCTGCTCCCTCGCTGGAATAAACTTCAGTTTTCAGAACATGAAACTTGGGTTCATGTTCTATCTTCCACCCCCACCTCTCTCTCTTCTTCCTCTTTTTTTTTTTTTTTTTTCCAACACTGTGTTTCATCTGTGTTGCCTTTGACTGGCATGTGTCTGAATACTTCCTGGAGCATAAATCATGTATCAGTGGATATAATGTTGAGGAAAGTATCCCTCCTCCTATCAAGATTAACCCTTATCAGTCTCTCAAGGAGGTATGGACGCTCATGAGTTCTTTGCCTTTTTTATGGTAAAATATTGAGAGGACAAATCTCATGCAGGTCTTATGGAACTACATGTAGCTGCAGTGGATACAATAACCCTGTCATATCCAGAACATAATGTCTGGCTGGAGCCCTGCCCACCTTTAGGCTCTTAACATTGTATTGCTCCTCTTTTGACATGCTCCCTGAACCCTGGGTTGGTGAATGGCTTAGATGTCCTGTTTAAGGCCCCATAGTCCATCATGCCTTATTTTTTGCACTTTTTCCTGTTGTGATTTTCTGTAATAAACACTTTTCATTGCAGGAGGAAGCTTCTGGGTTGCGTGTGAGTACTCCTCCAATGGCTATAATGACATGTATGTTAAAGGCAGTTTGCCAGTGTTTTTACAGCTAAACCTTTAATGTTTTGCATGCTCCTCCCCCTGTCCTGTGTCTTCCTTTTTCATATGTTCTTGTTCTGGTTTACAATACCAAGAATGTGATCTCTCCTGAAAAGTGGGCCTTAGGTCCAATCAGAAAGTTATTGGTAGCCCCTCTTGACTTTCATGCCACTATTACACTGCAACTTTCAAGGATTCATGAGACTGTTGATTGTTTTTCTCCCCTAGCAGCTTGCGTAGTACTTTCTGGTGCTATGAAAGCTGGCCAGCAAGGAGGAAGCCTCCAGACGAGTTCTAACTGGTATGTTTTATCTGTGTCATGTGATGAACATGTATTGTGTCTTCAGCAATAGGATCTTATTGTCAGTTTCTGGAGGACAACCAAGAGCAATTACAGAGGCCTATACTGTTTGAGGAATCTTTGAGACCTGTCTGAGCAACAACAAGAGAGTGCATGGCATAGCCTTCTGTGTTAAACAAAAGACAGTAGAAAAAATACTAGCTTCTATCTGGCATATATGCATTAAAGCCATACAAACAAAATAGGCCCAAGTCAGAAAGTCTGAAGGAAGCTTTGGAGGCTCAGAATTAGGGTCTTTGAATGGGAGTGGTACAGAGGCAGTGCATTATTAGTGATTCAATTCACAAGAAGCCATACCCAGCTCTAGTCAGAAGAGTTCATAGTTACTCTCTCTGTCCAGGAAAATGAAATCACCAACTCAGAAAATTCCTTAATCTACTTAAAAAATTTGGTGCCTCATAATTTTTTCCATAAGCAAAATGGATGAGATGGACTATGGATGACTAGGTTTGAATGAGAACTGTCCCTCACAAGCTCATGTGTTCACAACCTTAGCTACCATTTGGGAAAATCAAGACACCTTTAGGAGGTAAAACCTTGCTGGAAGAAAGCACATCGCAAGGGACAGGTCTTGATGTTGGGTAGCCCCGCCCTGCTTTTGCTCTTGCAGTTTGCTGTGTGTTCTGTCTCCATGATGGCTGCAGTGACCAGAGCTGCCTCAGGCTTCTGCCACCTGCCATGCCTTTTACACCTCAATGAACTATGACTTCATTCTGGAACTGTAAACCATATAAGTCTCCTCTTTTCTCACTAAGGTTTGAGCATTGTCTCATCGAAGTAGAGTCACTGCAATGGGATCTTTGAGAGAAATTCCAAAGTTTGTTTAGCAAACTTCCTGGTTCACTAATGTCATTTTAGCAACTGAGCAAATTCTATTCTGAGGTGAAGCAGCCCACATTTCAGACTTACTCATACTTCTCCATGACCTGAGGAAGTGTCTCATGTCGAGTCCCATAGTAGAAATACAAAATGATTTGCTTCTTTGACATTAGAAAACTGAAGTATTATTAGAGAATATATTCCAAATTTAAGATGAAACCTGACAGATAGTCCAAGAACTTCCTAAATTTAATTCATTATTACAAATTAAATGATGGATCGCATTAGCATAATTGCTGAAGTAAGATTGTTTGTGAGCTCCTGAAAGTAATGCTACTTTGCAAAAGAATGTAATTAGTCAATAATGCTCCTGTGGTCATCATTGTGGTTTACAAATTGCAGACTCCCTCCTCAAGCCACGGCGGGATTATGCTTCTATGTGCACTTGGAATTAGGGGTAGCAGGTAATTTCTCTGCTAGAGCTGAGTCTCTTTCACCATAGCCGTCTCCCCTCTGGCTCTGCGATTGATGGTATTGAAGATGGCAGCTGTTCTGCCAGCCTGGATGCCTGAGCGATTATCAGAGGCAGAATCCCGCTTCCAACCTGCTATAAAAATAAAGCATAGCAGGAAGTAAGTAAAATTTGTGTCTTCAGCCGCTGAGATTGTAGAGTTTGTCACTGTCACCACCCATCCTATCTTGTCACAATACTGAGGACGAAAGTATGCAAGCATCGATCCTTGAACATCATTGGCAGCCAAGGAAAGACAGCTTCTCTCTCAGTTCTGCTGTGTTTTTCAAAAGAACCTCTCGCAGTTGCTATGAGAAAGACATTCCCAAATTGTGCCAATTAAGTTGAGTGCTGCAAAGAGAGAGTGGGTGAAGCAGAGGGCAAATGCTGTGCATTAGAATGCACAATAGCTGGAAGAATGCTAGCCATGTAGGCAGTCCAGCGTGCAAGATTTTGCACTTATTTACATTAAAAAACAAATGTAAGCTTAAAGCACTTTTTTCCTATTCTAGTTGAGCTCTGATATTTATCTTGTTGGTCACAAATGAGGCAAGACAGTAGGTTAGGGTCATTGCATCATTTTTTTAAAAAAAAATCATACAATGCTGTAGATTCTACTATCTTCATTTGAAATTGTTTTGTTTTTATTTTATTGAAGAAGGTCCATCATTATTCTTGTTCAAAGCTATATTGTTAAAACTTAGAATAGCGCACAGACTAGATCAAAATAAGCAGGGCTTTCTTTTTTTTTTTTTAAATGAATGCACTTATATTTTTGATAGAAATTTTCACTAACTTCAAGGTTGATGTGAGTCAACAGTCAGATGTGACTCTTTTAAAACCCAAGTGGCATGTCAGGCTGTGCTGATAGAATGATGCGGACAAATTATTATAATTCACTCTACTCTACTTGGCCTTTTGGAGCATAACATTTATCTAAATAAAAACACTGTTATTAGTAAATTCTGTCATAGTGTTTCTTTGATTTTTTTTACACTGTGGTGACCCCAGAAAATGAATAATATTTTAAGATAGAAATGGGAAGGGATAAGGGACTAAAGCAAATATCAAAATCTAACAAATTTCTCTTAGTGAATTCTTCATTTCCTGTGCAAGTTGATGTTTAAATGCTGATAAAGGAATCTATTTACGACAAAGGAAAGAGACTTTTATCATAAAAATGGTCAAGTCATAGGAGAGTGTGTAAAATTAACATGATGAACACATACACAAGGGCCGTAATGTCCACAGAAAATGATATTGTTTTTAGACATACTCAGAACACACTGAGAAGCCCTATTGTACCCAGGGGAAAAAACAACTATGCTGGAGGAAGGGACCTGAAGCGCTGGATTAATAGTTAGGCTTGGCCACAATTAATCCAGCACCTTCAATAAGGCACTTGACATATATTAACTCAGTTGACCCATTCAGTGACTCTAAGTAGTGGTGCAATTTTCTGTGTATGTGTATTTTCATTAACAGATTTAGAGTCATTTAATAAGATATCCATATCTTTGTAAACTAGGACCGAACCCCAAAACCATGTCCCTTTTCCTACAAGACAGTACAAGTTAATATATATAGAACTGTCTTTAAACGGAAAAGGATTTAGATTAGCAGAAAGATTAGAAATGTTTTATATTCTCAGTGGTTGACCAAGTATCTAATGAGGGAAGAAGAGTCTATTTCTGAATAGGGGGAAAAATGATTGTCTTATAAATGTAGAATTCCCAAACACAGTGTCTGGCAAATGAAAACTTAGATAGATAGATAGATAGATAGATAGATAGATAGATAGATAGATAGATAGATAGATATGATAGATCTCACTATCTATCCTTCCTTCCTTCCTTCCTTCCTTCCTTCCTTCCTTCCTTCCTTCCTTCCTTCCTTCCTTCCTTCCTTCCTTCCTTCCTTCCTTCCTCTGTCTGTCCATCTGTCTGTTCATTCACTCATTCATTATTATTTTTGTTAAATAAGGCCTATGTAACCCAGGCTCACCTTGAAATTACCTTACACTTCCCAGTGCTGGGATCACAGGTGTGCACACCATCCTAGGTTGCTTTAGAGAGGTTTAGAGAAGATTGCTTAGAGAGCCTTCATCTCTACTCATGTAAGTAGATGTTATAAAAACTAAAGAGCATGAGATGATTCACACATGAATCATGGTAGAGATGATCTCACATGATCTTTATCAGGATTGTAATTTGTATTTTGCACTAATTAGATGTAAATAAAGGATGCTTTCAAGAGAAAAGGCTCAGTAGCTCTCCAAACAGCATGCGAAGACTTTTCTTTGAAAACAGCCCAAATACTTTAGTTTCCAAAATTTGTTCAGAAATGCATTCATTCTAAAAAGAAAGAAAAAAAAAACATATAGTTGAACTTCTATTAACAGCAGAACTGGGTAGAACAATGAGATTCTAATACTTTCTTCAATCTTTCCTAAGAAATGAATGGATATTGAATAAAAAAAATTAGAATACTACTTTTTGTGTATGTGTGCATGTGTGTATGTGTGTGCACATGTGTGTCTCTGTATGTATCAGAGGGCACAATGTATAACTGTGGAGGCCCAAGGGTGACGTCAGGAATCATTCTGGGTTGCTGCACGTGCTCCTTGTTTCGCTCGGGGTTTTCCCAAGCTCCTCATTTCAGGGTGGGAAGTACAGGCCACAGCCATTTCTATCTGGCCTTTAATGTGCAATCTGGGATCCAGTACTTGGGTTCTTCTGCTTGTGAGGCAGCCCTAGAATACTACTGTATTCTTCAGTCTTCTTGCTTTTTACTACTTTCAGTTGGAGGGCGATACCCCTTTCTTTGTCTTACTATATCTCTCATAGATACACTGCCATTTTCTGCCTTAGAATAAGAGCTAATCATAAATCTAGACTGGTGTGAAATATGTTTGTTCTTGGTAGAGTTCAGGGAAGACTGTAATGTAGTGATTGAACAGAGGAAAGAAAACACAGAGCAGGGCTGTGCAGTAGCTGTCATTTCCCACAATCGTTTTACCTGCCTTTACCTCTTGTCTCTTCTTTTCACCTCCTTTCAGGCCATTGATGCCATGCTGAACCTCTATTCCCCAAAGGGAGCTGGGTCCTCAGCTGTTATCTCCTTCTTTCTTCATTCCCCAAACCAAAGATGATTAGCACTTGTTCACTTTTTCTCTCTTAAAATACATGCTATGTTTGAAGCACCTGTCCTACCCTTTTAAAGGGTGCAGTTGCTATCTTTCATTCAGTACCTGAATCTCTGCTTCTCTGAAGTCCTCAGACACAATACTACCCATTGAAGTTTGCAAGTGGATGGATGAATGCTTCTTTGAAGCAGTAGGTGTAGTGCAGACTATCATCGTACAAGATAAAGAGGAGCACTATGTAAATAGAGCTGGCAATCTCTTTGTATGGAGCTGACAGTTCTGTATCTTAATGTTAACAGTTTCCCAGACACCGAAGTTATTCAAGTTCATGACAATCCCTGGTGGGTTAGCTCAATTGCCATGATATGGGCCTAGAGTATGGTAACAGACATCCTCACTGAGAAAATGATGTCATTTCTTATTAGTTTTCAGACTCCTTCAGTTACATTCACACTGTTTTTTTCCCCCTCTACCCACTAACATTTCAATTTAACTTCTTGTTCACCTTTCTTACTACTTGTTTTTGTCTTACATGATTTTTGTGCCTTCAGGTGTGTATGAATTATTTATGCCCCATCTGATTTTCTTTCAACATCTCTATGCTGTGTTTTAAGTCCAAAGTTATGAAGGAATATTAAACAAGATGAGAGCAATACCAAGAGAAAGGAAGTATGCCTATGTGTGTGTACCAATAATGCCAACTGCCAAATAGTACTGGACTCGTTCTAAAGAAACAAACATGAGCTCTTCTGAAACTGCCTTCCCGCCTTGATCATTTTATATTGCTTAAGGCAAAATTATGTCCTACAAGACATCCTTCCATACTGTAACCCTTTCTTACCTCTAATCTCCCCAGCCCTTCTTCCTGACTCTGCCCCCAAAACATAAGTAATTTATTAAATCTTAGTGCATTGTGTAACAGTTTCGAGAAAGGGACTAAAGGAATGTTGGATCATCTGTTATACCAGAGGATAAATTACCCAATGCCCTTTCTCTAAACAAAATGCATTTGCAAATCAAACCACATAGTAGCTGCAAAAGCAGACATTGCTAGAGTCCTACTTTACATTCATCTTAAGCCATAAATCTTAAGGAGGTCTTTTAAGTCCACAGATACAATTATGTATCTCTCTCTATGCCATTCACCAAGAGCAAAAGAATTTGTCACATGTGCACAATTCTAACCTAACAATTCACATCCTTAACAGGCCCTCTCTCAAAGACCCCTCTTTCATTTCAGATTCCCCTGAAGCTGTAAAATCCAGGCTTTTTCAAGGAAGGCAAAACCGTTTTTTAATCTGAAATCCATGGTTTTGCATTTTCATCTGCAGAAGCCCCTTTCTATAGTGAGTAAGCCCCTTTCTTGGTTGTCAAGTGAGAAGAAAATAGAAATGGTGTTTCAAGTCTAGTTTGATCTCATGTGTCTTTACATCACATAGCACCTGTTTCTTTCTTCTGTCCTTGGTCTGCCATAAAATTCTGGTGTTAGAAATTATATCTCATCCATCACAAAGTTAGAGATCAGAAAGTGTACCTACCAAGGCCATTGGGAAACATCTGCTGACTTTTTGTGGGCTTTAGAGGAGGTGCAAAGAAAAATCATTTTTTCTGGCCTGTAGCAATAAGGAAAGGGAACTACAGGGTAGACTCAATTACAGCAGGCAGGTACCTTCCTCCTGTACTTAGCTTGTCCCAGTAAATTCAGTGGATTTTTTTAAACTTCTTCATCTTTGGCAAGGAAGGCAAAGCATGATCTCATGTCAATGACCTCAACCAACACTGATGCCATAATGTGGTTAGAACACATCTGGAGGTGGAGCATCAAGGACGTATCTGCCGTGTACTCTGATGATTCTCATTCCCTTGGTGTCCTGTGAGTGCATTTCCTGTAAAAAAGTACCCTGCTGTAACAGTTACTCTTAGCTATTGCTGTGAGAGAGCATCCAAAGTCAAACAACTTAAGGGAGAAAAGGAAATTTATTCACCTTAAGGTTCCAGAGGGGAGATACAGTCTTTCATGGTGGAGACAGCATGGCTGGTGGCTAAAGCTGTAGGCAGGTTAAATCATGCCAGATATCCACTGGATGGAGGATTCCTGGAGAGTCTCTTTTCTCAGTCTTCTGTTCTGTGATTCCTTTTATCTGGTCCATTACTGGGAGGTTCCACTGGGATCTAGAGCTTGTCTTTGTATTATCCAGATAATCTCTTCAGGTGATCTCAGCTGATCTTAGTTAATGCCAAGTGTAGTCAAGTTGACACCCAGGTTTTACTATCACACCTGCCATTCATCTAGGGGTAAGAGAGAAACATCTAGGAAACTCTTAGCATAGTGTTGCCCCATGAAAATTTTACATTTCATCTTAAGGTTCACATATTCATTTGCTTTCAGATAGCATCGGGTTTGTGGCCTCATTTACTAGTGTCTGTGCATCTCCCATGTTTGATACTGATGTTTTTCTATACTATTTTTTTGTCAAGCTGTTCATCCTGTCTCCCTTCTCCTCTCGATGGTAAATAGTACAAAACACATTTTCTAAATTATTCTCCAGTGTTGATAAGATGGACCAACTGCTAAATCTTTCTGTGGATAGACTTCAGAACTCCTATTGATCCACTGCACTTTCATGTTAAAGAAAGAATTAAAACATCAGCTAGAAAGCAAGATCGCTTTGGTTCCAGAGGCCAGTGAGCTGCTGGGTAGTTTCGATATCAAAAGGATTTCAAAACCTTCCCTCTAGGGAGGATGAGTTTTACACCCACACTGGGGCTTCCACCTGAAGGTGGCAACCAGTATGGAACTGAAAGAACTCTGCTGGTTCAATGGGTCACTTCTGCTAAAATCTTACTCAGTTGCTTTACAAAAGCTGTCCGGAGTCTCCAGTCTGCAGTTCTACTGACCCAGTGGTCAGAGTGAGGAGGTTTTCTTGTCCCTCCAGAGATGGACAAGAGAGAGACAGGAATCCCAAGGCACATCTTACGAATACATCCTGATACATGTATTTTTAATATGTGGTGGGAATAAATTACTCTGAGACTACGGACAACCAATATTTCTACTTTAGCCACAGAAGCCCTTACAGTTAGATGCTGTCAACCTCTGCTTTCTTCAGCAGGGAATCAAAATATTTGTTCTCCGATCTCTACAGAAATTCAAAGAAATCCCCTTCAGATGAAAACGATTTTTTTTAATAAGAGAGTGCACATGGATATGAAAGGGCGATTTCCAAGGACATGCTTCTTTCAAGTGCCTGCATGGTAGAGGGTGGATCAGGAGCACGCTGGTGGGCGGGGAGGGGGAGGCCCTTCTGTTTCCTAGGATTCTTACTTGCTGGGACTTTACAGTCTTCTCCTAAACTTTGAGGTTGAGATGAAAGGAGTTATATTCTAATAAGCGATGTGGGGGAAGCAGCCTATTCAAGAGGGGCTGTGCCAAGGTAAAGAAGCCACTTCCTGAACAAGACTGACTATGGGAAAGTGGTGGCTTTCTGTTGAAGGTTTTTAACGAAGCTGCTCTGAGTTGGACTTTCCTGAGTTTCTCAGTCGGTTCTGTGACGTTTGCCCTTCAGAATTCAGAAACCATCTCATGTGTACAACACTAAGAAATGAAGGATTCCTACGGGGACTTTGTGTGTGTGTGTGTGTGTGTGTGTGTGTGTGTGTGTGTGTTTCAAAGTGCTTTGTAACAAATGTAGGCATGCAATTGACAGAAGTGATAGTCTCACTGTATGCTTGTGTTAAGTCTTTTAATACTAACAGTCAATGCGAGCAGGTGCTGAGAGGAGCCCAGAGCAATTACAGCAGGATGACACATCAGTAGCTGCTATAATGACTTAACAATTAAGGGTTAGCTGAAAAGCTCGTTAATGTCAGGAGACTGCTCAGTATCACTGTGGAGTAGAAAGCGCAACAATTACACTGGCTTGCCTTGCCCTGTCGTTACCCCGAGCCGAAGACGCCCTTCTGAGTTAATATTCCCTCATTTCCTGTCTGGCTGCTTTTACCAAATGACCGGAGTATGTGGCTTGGCTAACTTTGCACTCACTTTCTGTGAAAAAGATGGATTTCCGTGTGTTTTCCATTAGCAGTCTCTTTACCCTCAGCCTAAGCCATAATTGAAATGACACATTCTGTAAATGATGCTTAAGTTACATATGCCTTATTTCATAAAATTATATAGACTGTATCTACTAGAATACCTCATATTATCAAAACTGAAGAGCTGTTTGGGGGTGATGGAGAAAGTTAATATAACAGATTCAAAATCTGTGGACAGTCCTTGTCAAAGCTCCAAATGTTAACCTTAATTTTTAGCAGTAGCCATTTATAGACAGCCAAAAGCCTGAGTTCTTCTTCCATGTGCCAACATTCCATATAGCTTTGTTTCTTTTATTCTCTTCCTTTTTTTTTATTTGACTTGGATAAGATTTCAGTTCCACATGCACTATGCCTGCTTCTCTCAAAAGGCTGTAATTAAGTCTTTTGTTCCAACTGCAACTCATTTTTGGCATTGGATAAGAGCAAAGCAACTGCTTCCCCAGGTTCTTCCCCCAATAAAATGGGAGTTAACAGTAGACTGATTACTAACTTTACTAATGTGAATTATAATACACATGACAAAACAAATTCACTCTAAAATAAAATGGGATGTAGAATTACATCTCATCAGCCGCCTGTCAAGCTAACCCACTTATAAGTTCTAAAATAATTTCTAATCTCTGCATTAATGTTTCTTTTTCATTTTCCTTCCCAAAAAAATCACATTGAATATCGTATAATTTGGGTCTTGGGTTTATGAGGCTTTCACTTTTTGAAGGCAATTACTACATAATGTTAAAAGTATTGCTTCATTTCCTCCACTCCTGTTTTTTAAGGTCATAGCTGTACTCAGGTCATCGTGTTCTACAGCTGAGTACTGGAAAAAAATTGCTCTTCCTTTTGGTTATTCTTATGCAACCTAGAGTCATAAAACAGTAAACTAGACACTAGAAAAAAAAAAAACCCCAACAGACTGACTTCATACACTTAGGCTTAGAATAAGATTAGATACATAATAATTTTTTATTGTTTATTTAGTTGTGCATATGTGCGCGCTCGTGTGTGCATGTGTGCTCGTGTGTGTATGTATGTATGTAGAACCACAGGCGAATTCCGGAACCACCATGGGCTGCCTCCACCTCCTCCTTGTTTACTCTGCCCCGGGATTCACAGGCTCCGCCCTACCAGGACCAGAAACTCAGGCCGCCCCGCTTTGGCCCTGCGTCTATACTTGGGGTCTAGGATCCGAACTCGGGACCTTCCACCTGCAAGGCAGAGGCTTAACCCCTGAGCCACCTCTCCAGCCCCATAATAATATTTTAAAGCAAGTTGAAAGGCAACAAAATCTTTGTATATTTCAGATGAAGCTTCCTTTTTAGCAATTCCTCTGCACTTGGGCAATTGAAATATAAAGAATTTAAGATTATGAAATATGAAGGGGAATAAATGCCAGTCTGTATGTTCTGTGTTTCATTATCCTGAACAAGAAGGAGCTGTGGCCCACATATGTTCAAGGACATGGTCTTCCCATTCAGTGTTTCTGCTGTCCTATTGTCTTAAGTATGACCCTCTGCCATGTGACCATCTCTGAGGTTTTATTATCTATCTATCTATCTATCTATCTATCTATCTATCTATCTATCATCTATCATCTATCTATCTGCCTATATATCTGGCTATTTATGTATCTATGTTATTATACATGCTAAGCAAGTGCTGTATTCTTGACCTGTACTATTGAACTATACCTGCAGCCCATTCTTCCCTTCATTTTCTAATTAATTGACTCATTGATGCCTCTACTGTAGCTGGACTTGCCGTGAACACACAGTATTGTCTTTTACTTCTTTGATTATGCTCTACCTTTGTCCTATACAATGTTGTCTATCTCTAATTTTAATTCTTACCACTTGGTTTTCCATCCTTATCTTTCAGTCCTTCTCTTAACACCTCCAGTAAGTCATCTTTTGATGCCTGCTATATTAGTCTCTCTTTTTCTCCCTAGATTATGTAAATTATACCTATACTACTTTACATTTGAATTTTTTAATTTTTTTATTATTAATACATTTTTTATTATTATTTCAGCTCATACAAACTTAATAGGTACACCAGTTCCCTCCCTCCCTCCTCCTCCCCCCCATACCCCCTGTTCCCCCTCCCCACCCCCCTCCCTTCCCATCCCCCAGTGCCTCCCGCCCCAATTTGAATTTTATTCATATATATCTCTACATATTCCTTTTGGGCTATATTTCATGCATCTATGCATCTATGTCTACTGTTGGTAAGCAATATTTCTGTACAACTTATTTAAATTCATTTATTTGAGTTGAAGAGTTCGAAGTGATCAAGAAGTTGCCTTTATTTCTTATTCTACTCTGGTTCTGGTAGGTTGAACTAAAGACAACGAAATGAATCAGTCACAGTACCATCAGGAAAAAAAGAGAACTCGACCTAGGTAATTAACAGAAAGAATTTAACAGGCAGAACTGGTTATAGACATGGACCGGCATGGGGAAAGGGCAAATGGCGACGCTGGAGATTAGCAACCCCAGGATGTTGTTAGCATCTGTAGGGAGCTGGTCAGACTGGACTGTTCAGTGTGCACTGGGGTCACTTAGAGCAGAGCAGGCCTTCCCCAGAACCCTGGCAGCCTGGAGAAGACACCACCATGTGACACAGAAGTCAGGACAAGGTAGAAAGGAAAGGCTCAGGCCTCTCCCACCTCCTTCCTGCCAATGAATCTGACTTGCCACACTAACCGGATGTCAATTGGCAGAGAAGCCTGGACAATGTGTTTTGCAGAGAGCAATCCTCTGTGATACAAAGCAAACTGGGGGAAAGCGAGGAAAGTACATAGGCAAACCACTGGCACTGAACAAATTCAGAGCAAACATCTCAAATTAACTCGGACACAACTCAGTTTCAGCATCTTTATTGGGATGGATCACTGTCACCAAATGATAACAATTTAATAATTCAGATTGTTAAACTAATAACATAAATTATGAAAATGCTAAGTGTTTTGTATCCTTGGCCTGTTTCAAAAGGATCACAACTATTCTGGCATCTGTCACTTTGGAGAAAGATTCTAAAAATATACCTCCTCCTGATTTAATCTAATCCCTCTAAGTCTAGTTGCTTGCCTATCATAACTATTTAATGTTTTTTTTTATCTGACATAGCTAATAAAACTAATGCATACTTTAGCTGTTAGCCGAGATTTCACTTTGCATGTATTTATATCTGTGCATGTTCATGTATGTACAGGTGTGTGTGTGTGTGTGTGTGTGTGTGTGTGTAGGCATTACCTATCTTATTTTTGCTTTTGCTATCAAGATTACAAACACATGGCACCATCCCTCACAGTGGCTTCTCTTCCTCCACCTCTTCCTTTTTCTTTTTCTTCTTCTTCTCATGAGTTCCAGAATGGAACACAGGTCCTCATGTTTGCAAGATAAATACTTTATTAACTGAGATATCTCTCCAGGACTTATTAGCTAAGACTTTGAAGATTTAAAATAGGACTAGTCTTAGCAAAATGGGAAATATATTAGTTTAATCTAACAGATAAGTCTAGCTCCCCCCGCCTCCCCCGAGAGACAGATTCTTGTTAGGTAGTAAGCCTGGCCTTGGATGTATTGAGTAACCCCAGCTGACTTTAAACTTCTGATCTTCCTGCTTCAGCCTCCTGAGTGCTGTATTACAGGTCTGTGCCACCACAACCAGATTAACTCTAAATCTTGTCTTTTAGTCATTGCCAGCCCTAAGAGTCAAATACTACCAATTAATTATCCTTTCTCTTCCTCTTCCCTCTTGCCTTCCCTCTCCCATTGTTCTGCTTGATTTCCTTCTCTGGATGTCTTCATGTGACATGTGAAAATTCTAGGCAGAGCTCTGATTCATTCAACAATGCTTTCTCAATGCTGGATTCTGATTGGACATTCTGAAATAAGAAAACTACAACTCGGAATGGGCTGGAGGTGTGACCTTCTCCACCCAAAACACATTAGAACTTTGGGAGGAGATTGCTTCCAAGAGAGGGGAATTGAGCAGCATTACATTTTTCCTTCTTCCTACTATCAATTTCTCTAACAATTTTTTGCCATTATAATTTTTCCAATTATGTAAATTATAAACCATCTACTCCTGAACTCTCACAATCAATCAAGTCCTGTCACTTTTCTCTTGAAAATGATTCTAATAGCTGTCATTTTTGCCTTTTTTGTTCAGTCCAGCCACTTTGATTTAGATTTGGTTTTCTCAACCTTGGCATTACTGACATGGGTGGGCTGTCTGATTCTTTGATGGAGGAAATTCTCCTCTGTTAAGGACTGGCTAGCTGGATCTCTGTCTCTTCCCAGAATGTCTGAAGCATTCTCCCCCATGTCACAGCCCACCAAGGATGATTCCAGAATTTGCAAAATGTCTATTGATGGTCCAACAATCTTTAATCTGTACCTTTGCAATATACTTGGACTGTTTTGTTAGCTTTTGAGCTGAGTTTCTACTCCCTGATTTTATTTTCCACACATTATCAAAAGAGTATTTTTAAAGTACACATTGATTGTCAAAATAGTTTTGATAAAATTTCTGCTCATTTTTTGCTACTGTTTCCTCAATATAGATTAGATCCTCTAATCTGGCATTTATAATCACCTCATAATGGCTGGCATCTCAGGGGGAATAATGAAGAATGACTGAGCTCTGCTTTTGTTTTTCTAGTCATTGGTCCTACTGTTTGGTTCAGCACAGTTTCTTCAGAAGTTCCTGAAACAATATACCCCTTCGCACCCTCTAGGTTCCCTTTGGGAGCCCCTGGCCTCTTCTTTCTTCTCCAACTCTGTTCTCATAGCCATCTCTTCTGTTTTCTACCACGCTATCTCAGCATATCTGGCTCACTAGATACTTGACTCACAGTGTACCATTTTACATTGTTATGGTTTATGTTAAGATCTTATCATTCCTCTTATCACTTCCTTGGGGGCAGTGATTGACTTGTATATTACTATTCCTGGGACAACCATTTAGATATGCCTTAAGATGAGTTACAGTTTTCTTTTGTTCTTGTTTAAAAGGAGGTTATGCTTTTCTTGCTTATCTCACTTGCTTTATGGGGGGAGGAAAATAATTAAGGTGAATGTATTTCACAGAGCTACTGCAGAAGCCCACCCAGTTCTTCTCTGAATCCTCACAGGGAACAGTGTGGCTTGCTTCTAAAGTGACAGTCAGTCACATGCTTGGGAACTGACAGGGAAGAGAGCATTTGGTTTTTCTTCAGGAGAATTATCTGTAGGTGTGACCAATGGAGGTGCTGACTTGGGATTTTTGTGCTTTCATTTTGATATCAAGTCAACGGTTGTTTTAATATTTGTAGGCTAATACTGAAATGAGTCACGGGAATGGAAAATCATGTAGTTGCTTTGGAAGATGATCAGGTAGTTCCATGAACAGTTAAGCATATGTACCTTAGGACTTGTCAGCAATACATCCATGCAATATATCTATTCCAAAAGAAATGAAAACATACATCTGTATAAAAACTTGTCCTTGTGTGTTTATGGCAGCATTGATTCTCTTAGCTAAACAGAGGAAAGAACCCAAATGTCCAACTGATGAATGGGTGGAAAAATATTGTATTCCATTCAAATGAATATTATTCTGCCATGAACGGTAATAAAATAAAATACCTGGGTATAGTTGCCCGTACCTAAAAACATACACTTAGGAGGCTGAGACAGGAGGACTGTGAATTCCAAGTCATCCTGGACTACACAGAGAATTTGAGGCCAGCCTGGGAAAATGAGTCAGACCCTGTGCAAAGCAGTTAAACCTTGAAAACATTATATGTAGCGAAAGCAGAAAATCACAGATCTCTTGTCCTTCTATTTCTGCGTGATAACCTAAGGGAATATAGAAAGAAAATGGGTCAGGGTTTATAAAGGGATGGGTGAAGGGCTGGAGAGATGGCTCAGGGGTTAAGCCTCTACCTCACAAGCAGGAGTTTGGATCCAAATCCCACATAAAAAAGCAGGGTAGAAATAATGGCTTTCTGCACTTCCAGACCTGGAAGGCAGAGTCTGGGAAACCTAGAGCAAAACAAAGTGGAAATTTAACAGTCCAAGATGATTCCTAAAGTCACTCTTGGGCCTCCATAGGCACACATAGTACTCTCTGATATACATACATATGAAGGAAAGAAGGAAGAAAGAAGGAAGGAAGGAAGGAAGGAAGGAAGGAAGGAAGGAAGGAAGGAAGGAAGGAAGGAAGGAAGGAAGGAAAGATAAGACTAGAGGAAGATGGCATCAAATTACAAAGAACTTCGGAGGTGGTAAAAATGCTCGGAAACTGATTGAGGTGAAGCCTCAATGTTCCATATTTGTGAATATCCCAAATAATACCAAATTGCACACCTCAGATTAATGAATTGTATAATAAATGAATATGAATTGCATATCAATAAGCTGTGTTTTTTTGGGACGCGGGTCTCACTATGTAGCTCATGCTGACCCGGGGCTTCAGATTCTCCTGGCTCAGCCACGAGTGTCAGGATGACAGATGTGTACCACCACATTGAACTATCATTATTAGTAGTAATAAGGTGAAAAGTCCAAAGTAAGAAAAAAGAAGCCCATAATTTGCTAATGTCTGCTCGAATTTCTTGAATCAGAACAGGCAAGAAAATGAAGAGTGAAATGCAAAGCCGGAGACTATATGGCACATGCCTGAGTGTTAGTCCTCTGATTGCCCTCAATTCATTCCTATTCCCTCGGCAGAAATTGTGTTCTGCAGCGTCTGCTCCTGCATTCTTATCTGATGCTGAGCCTAATGACTTGCGGATCCATAGAATTCTATTAACTTGCCAATACTAATTTTCAGGTTTTAACTTTGCTCTGTCAGGTTGTCAAAATAGGAATTTTTATTATAAGGAATTGGGCTGTGGTGAAATAGAGTGGAAAAATTCTGACTTTCCAAACATGGGGAACACTCGAACATCATTGATTTCTTCATGTACACTGAATTCATGACCAAAATGATAGCTAGTTACATAAAATGAAGTTTACACGGACTGTGGTTTTACACTGTTAACAGAGGTAGTCTGTTTCCTTTGTTCTTTTGACACATGCTAAAACAACCAATGAATTGCTAGAGACTTTTCATTTCTTTGGGAGACACATAGACACATAGACACTCAATTTTGCCTTTATCCTTTGTATCCTCCTTTAAGTATGCCAGGATTATGAGAACCTCCCAACTCATTTTGATGGGTGGAAATTTCAACCTGCATGGGATAACCAGGAAGTTTGGCCTTACCATCTGTTGTTATTTGCCTGAAGGTTGCCAGAAAATCCATGACTAAAAAGAGAGTATTCTTTCTTAGGATTCTGGTTGCAGTTCTTGGTCTGACTTGGTAGAGAACTCATACCAACCCTAGGAGCCGAGGGAACTGGCCACAGTATATCCACAGGAATTGCTCAGAGAGGGACAAACCTCACTCGCTAGACAGCAAGTCTGTTAAAGTATGTTACTATACTTAACTAGCTTCCCCCATCTTATCTACTTCAATGGTCCTATCTACTATGGGCTGGGTCTTCCCACTTCAGTTAGACACCCTCCTGTAGGCTTCCTCAAGAGCTTGCATTAGCTAGTAACTTTTGACAAACGTATCCAGAGCTCAACCTACAATTGTCAAGTTGACACCTATGTGTCTAACTAGCACACCATCTCTCTTGTAAATGTCTTCCTGGAATCTCTGATGTGTTGGGTGTGTTGGCTGCTACAACAACTCATCATATTTGCTTATTTGACTCTTGGTGTTGAAGAGACACCAAGGCAAACTTCCTTTACTTCCTCTTTTGATCCATTAGCCTCTTTTATTAGGAAAGTATCAGATGACACAAAGTAAAGAGCATTTATTTAAAAAAAACAGTGATCAAGATATTAGGAGAATTAATATGAATTTATGGACACTATAAATTATTTTAGGTGCTCTAGAGAAGCTCAACAACTCTCAGCATATGTATTATAGTTGTGCTTATTTTGTAAGCTAGTAGTCTGAGTCATGGAGGGGTGAAGTAACTTTGACCAAGTAACACAGCTACTTAAGAGTGGGGCAGAGATTTTAAGCTAGATATTGCCACTGACTCTTTAATCTACTGCCAGTGCTGAAGGTCTAAGTGGAACTTTCCTTGCACACCTGAAAGGAGTGACCATCTGGTGTAGGCTTTCATAATGGCAGAGTTCCAGTTACTCTTCTGTTGCAGTCATAAATAGTCTGACTCAAGCAACTGAAGGGAGATAGAGTTTATTATTTCACATACATTTCCAATGGCGATAGAGTCCACCATGGTAGTCAATTCCTGATGGCACGCAAGGCATGGCGATGGAATAGGAGACAACAAGGAATATTGCCCTGCCTTCCATTTCCCTGGCCAACTGCAAAGGGAAACATTGGCTTTGCCCCTCCTTAAGATTTAAAATACTAGATGAGAAGGTGGAGATTTAAAATACTAGATGAGAAGGTGGAGAGAGAGAGAGAGAGAGAGAGAGAGAGAGTCAATAGATCTCAAGGCCCTCCCCCATTGATGTTTTTCCTCCAGCAAGGCTCCACACCCTTAAAGATCCATTCCCTTCCCAAACAGCAGCACCAGTTGGGGACCAAACATTCTAACAGAAGAGCCGTGGGGAGACAGCTTAATTGAAACCATGAGTGGGGTATCTATGTGTTTGACAGCCTGTGGTGACCTTCTAGACTTTCTCTAACATTCCCCTTTCTGCTTTGGTCCCTGGAAGATAACTTGGATCATAGCAAATATTACATCACCCGTGGGCTGGGACCCTCAGGAGTTGGTGGGAGGAGGGGATTGGAGCTCTGGCTTTTTGCTACTATGCTTGCTGGCTGTTCCCCGGCACAGGGGCAAGCTCCCTGCAGCCCTCCTGGCCTCCAGGTTCTGGTGACCACTGTCCTCCTTTTACCACTTAGATTGAAGAGTAGTAACACCTGCTGTGCTTGGCCAGGAATTGCTCAGATCCTTTGTGGCTGTTATACAATCTGCTTAGACCTTTCTAAATAAGTCCTTGAGTCCACACATGGACTTTTTCCTGTTGCGAGTTCGCCCTTTGTCCTAATTGGTGCAGTTCTTTTGAGTGCACCCCTCCTTCTGTCCGGGTTCTCCAGACTACTGCACAAACTCTATTCTCTTCTACAGGCAGGGAATGGTCCCATCTTCAGCCTTTTCCTAATCCTTTTCTCAAATGGGACTCTGCTCCGTCTCAGGGTTCTCCTGGAAATTAGATTAGCAGGTTTAGAGGCCTCTGAGGACGGACCCTCTTCCTCATAATCAGCTTTGGACCCCGCCTTCCATTTCCCTGGACAACTGCAAAGGGAAACATTGGCTTTGCCCCTCAAGATTTAAAATACTAGCCATTTGACCCTGCTATTCCACTTTTGGGAATAACCCCACATACAGCAAAAATTCACCTCGATAGCAGAAGCACAACCATGTTCATAGCAGCACTGTTTACAATAGCAAAGTCATGGAATCAACCCAAATGTCCAACAGTTGATGAGTGGATAAGGAAAATGTGGTACATCTATACAATGGAGTACTACTCAGCCATCAAAAATGATGAATTACTGGCATTTGCCGGGAAATGGATGTTATTAGAAACAATTATATTAAGTGAAGTATCCCAGACCCAGAAAATTAAGCACCATATGTACTCCCTAATAGGTGGCTCCTAGTACCAAACCCACCCAGCCCACCTTGAGACACTCATAGATAAATCTATGTATTACCTACAGTAATTGCAAGGATTATGAACAGGAGGGATGGGGGTTGGAGGGCCACACCAGAAACAAGGAGAGAAGTGACCATGTTACAGTGGAGAAAATAGGCCTCCATCAAGGACTGCAAGTAAGTAATGTGACACCTGGTTAAGTTCATAGACGTTCGTTCCTGATCATTTACAACTAAGGGGGTATGATCTCACCAGAAGGGGAGGGCATATAGTCTGGCAGATAAAAAGTAACCATTTTGCAAATGGGTGATTGACTCCTCCCTCACTGTGGTTTCCTATTTTTATTACATCTACCTTTGAATATACTCTTATAACAAGACTCTGGTTTAACAGCTTTTTATCTCTGGCCAGGGGGTGAAATACAATATCCATCAGGATGGAGTGAAGGGCATTACAGGAGCAGCAAAACTGCAAAAGAAAATCAACGAACCATAATCCAGAACTTCAGAGACTCTATATCAACCACCTAGGACTAGGCCAGCCTAATCTCTCCCCATCCTGAATCTCTCCCCATCCTGAAGCTCAGGGGAATTTACAGAAAAAGGGGCAGTAAGATTGTAAGAGCACAAGGATGGGAGGAGCAATGATACGCAAGATACTCCACACAAGTTAGGGCCGAAGCAATGTCCCACACACTATTGACCCCATAAAGTCTAGCATTTGCTAAAGGCACCAAGATCCTTGGAGGCAAGGAATTGACAGTCACAGTAGTGTTTCTATGCTTAAGGGGAACACAGGAAATGGTTCAGGGAAAAGCCACTGGGTCCTTGTACGTCATCAGAGAGCAGGGCCCAGAGGAGAGTCTGGCATGCACATTAAAGGATTCTCCGGGGATTGGGGGGGAGGCACTGGGGGATGGGGAGGGAGGGATGAGGGGAGGGGAAACAGGGGAGTAGGGGGGAAGAAGAGGGAGGGAAGGAACCGATGTACCTATTAAGTTTGTATGAGCGGAAATAATAATAAAAAATGAAAAAAAAAAGATTTAAAATACTAGATGAGAATGTGGAGTTTTGAGGGCTCTGTGGAGGCCCATTAAGGAAAAACTATTTCCCCTAATCAAAGACTGCAATCTGATCTGGGTGGAAATGTGGAATCTGATCTGCCCTAAGGATTAGAACATTACATGCTTTTGTTTTCCCCTTCTTTGCAACCATGTAGATTGGTAAGGGAGACTGGGAACAGAAGGGCCCAAGCAAAATACCTATATATATGTAATCAACATCTGGTTCAAAGTAACCGACTATTCATTGAGAGGAATTTCGTTAACAAACCTGAAACCCCACAAAAGGGACTCCTACTTTGCTGATTAATACTAGGGAAAGTGGGGATAGAGTGCACAGGGATCCCCCAGTTCTGATTCAGCCTTCTTGGGGTTGTAGGCTTGCTGGTGCCTTATTGTCCCACTGTGTCACTCAAGGACATGCGTGCACCGGCCTAAGGGAACCATCTTTTTCATTGGCATGGTCATAGTAGCGAGCCTTCTTTGAGCAGTTTTGTGTCTGAAGTCATGGGGATTCTTTCTAATGCTTCAGAGTCTGGAAGCATAAACAAAGGACCTGCATGGCTCTAGTGCCTCCCTTGCAGTTGTCAGGGGTGACGTTCATTCAGATATGGTTTGCTTATTTCATCTATTTTCACTCTTCTTTGGAATTGTCTTTTTACTATACCTGAAAATACTTTTTCCTACACGGTCTGAATATAGGAATACATATAAATTCCTGCAGATGAGCTTAGAGGAAAAACTACTGAGTCTTTTTAAAGGGCCTGAAGTTTTCTTGCAAGAAATGCCAGGTGTTAGCTAGGGAGATGCCTGGGGGTTAAAGCTTTGCCTCACAAGCCAAAGGACCTGAGTTCAGATCCTCAGATCCCATGTAAAAGTACCTGGTGGAAGTGAGAATGGCCAGCATTTCTGACCCTGGAAGGCCTGGGAAACCCCAAAGCCAAGTAAAAAGGAGGTAGAACAATTCAGGATGACTCCCAATGCCACCCATGGATTTCCCCAGGTACACAGTCAAGTGCCCTTTTGTACACACACACACACACACACACACACACACACACACACACACACACCCTATATGCAAACACACACATACAAGAAAAGAAAGGAAAGGAAAGAAATGCCAAGTGTTGTCCAGACCCGAAAGGAAATTTCCAGGTGGAGGGAACAATATGTGCAAAAGTCCATGGTAGGAGAAAATGTGAATATTTAAGGCCCTGAACATACACGGAATGGTTCCCAGAGCTTGTCTGATGCAGATATGCTCAGGTGATGGAGATGAGAGATTAGGTATAGGGGTGTGGTATCATTAAGAATACATGGGTATGGATAGCCAGCATCTGTTTTTGTGGGCTCCTGCCTATGCGTAGGGTGAGCAACTCTCCTTGTTTACTGAGATTCTCCCAACTTAAAAGGCCCCAGAAAACTCCATGGCTCCAGACAAACCAGAACAGCTCATGATGCTATGCAGCCTTCCTGCATTGACATATGAGAGTACAGATAGGTAATGTGGTATGTGCATATGTAATTTATTCACTGAGTCCTTAAAGCACCTGCCACAAGCCTGATGACCTGAACTCACATGACACTAGCTGTGCTCATCTTTTACATGCACGCCTTGACATGCATGGCCCTGTGTCGTTCCCCTCCCCCCCCCCCGCTAAATAACTAAATGCATAAATACAAAAAAAAAAAAAACCCAAAGGTTGTATCTTTAATAGTTCTCTTGCTCCTTCAGCTCCAGGTAGCTCTCTAACATGCTGCAGCTCTCGCGTGCATTGTCTACGATAACCTCCCTCACTTTGGCAGCCTAAAGTATTTTTCTGTACATGTAGTCTCTGAGGAATCTTGAACTTTCTTTCCTGCTATCAGGTGAATTCTCTTCAAGGATCTTTGAAGAACACTCTTCAGACGTTTCTGCTCAAAGGAGATTCCTTTTCAACCCCAGGAAAATGGCCGGTGGCATAAAAGAAGCACCACTCTCACTAGGATGCTGGGAGACTTTTCCAGAACCCGTGTCTTCACTTTAGTTTTAATTTTAGCCCCTGAATTATGTATTCACTCTAGGCCAATTTGCAAGAATAGCAGATATGCCAGCTGATGCCTGTGGCAGGCAGAAGTATTCCTTCCTATCTACACTCTGAGCCAAACAGCTGTGCGCTGCCTCTGCTCTCCACACACCTGCCCCCCTTCTGTCCTGCTGAAACATTTTCCTGAGTGGGCGCCTCACCTGGAAGCCCTGGATGTCCCTCACCAGACCAAGCGAGTGGTGCACACCTCCAAAAATTTGTCAAAATTGCTTTCTTCCACATTTGAGAAACTTAGACCTTTTGCAAATAACTCACCAAAATGTAAATGTCTTCACTAAATTAGAGGTCTGCAATATTCTGCTTAGTGGTAGAGAAATTTAGATGGTGTCTGGCTTGATAGCTCCATATCCGGCTTTCATATTTTGCAGTGGTACATGAATGATGCATGTTAAGTCTGTTCTTTACTTCTAATTTTAAGTGGTGATATTTTCTTGGATTGGCAAGGTACAATAGGAGTACCTTCTTATTAGCTACATAGAAATGCTGTTGAGTTATGGGGTTCCTGTAGGTTACATTACATATACATGTTTAAATTACAGTATTTTACCTTATTATTTTATTTTTTTATTTTTGTATATGTGTGTATGTGTGTACGTCATAGGGTTCCTGTAGGTTATATGCATTTTTGACTTAACATTATTTTCACTTTTCTGTGTGTGTTGTGTGTGTGTGTGTGTGTGATATAACCACACTGTGAGTGAAAGAGCATCTATATACTATGTTTAGAAGATGGTTTAGTTTGTCATAAGGAAAAACTTTCAGCTGCAATTTCTGAGGTCTACTAATGATCTCTGATGTTGCAGGAGGAGTAGTCCCATCAGTATTTGCATTTGGGAGATTAGATTTGGAAACAGCAAGATGAACAATTATCAAGCTTAAGTAAACATCCCAGGAAGCAAATTCCATCTTCTGCCCTCGATCCTAGAGTCATAGTTTCTGTACTGTAGTGTTTGTCAACTTTGTACCAGCAGAAGAAGGTATAGTAAGTTCTCTCTGCTGTGGCCTAGAATCTAGTCTGTCAGACATTGCTTCCTTAATTCACCATTACATGTGTCAGATACTGGTTATAGCATGCCCAACAGCTAGCTGTCTATTAGTGGCAATTTCAGACCACCTTGAGAGGAATATTTTGGAGAAGGTGCAAGTCTATCCACACTATGCATATATACATTCCTTCACTCCCACCATAGTTATTGCTGGTTGGCCCCTCTCAATTACTCCTGAAAGGCAGGGCTGGATTGTAATGAATACACAACTCCCATCATTAAGTGAGTAGCAGATGTGTAAGAGATGCTCCAACATTGATAAATGATTGCACGAAGGAGCAGTTCCAAGGGTCAGGCATCCATTTGAGAGCTGTGTGACTTCCACATGCACCTCAGGAGCACGTGTGCACTGTAATAAGAGGAAATGAAA
Source organism: Typhlomys cinereus (assembly GCA_023101885.1). Taxonomy (NCBI): domain Eukaryota; kingdom Metazoa; phylum Chordata; class Mammalia; order Rodentia; family Platacanthomyidae; genus Typhlomys; species Typhlomys cinereus. The sequence continues at coordinate 3,565,130 of JALPQD010000148.1, read as the reverse complement.
CCAGCCCAAGAAGGCTGGGGGAGAAGTGTGAGTCAGACAAGCAGGTCCTGACAAATCAGCCACATCACTGTGGATTGTTGCAACCTTGTCATGAAGTACTTGGCAAACCAAACATTAAAGGTAGAACTGGGTCAAGTGGAAAGCAAATGCTTTGTCTAATCTGCGAAAGAAGCAGGAAGAATTTTGCAGAAAAGCAATACTTGCATTTTTCTGAACAAAAGGTTAGGGAGAAGAACCTTACTAATCTGATGAAAATTTTGATGAGGTAATACCATTTTGTAGGAAATATCTATACACATAGCAATTTTTCTTCCATGTGTTAAGCAAGTGTTCTTACCCTGAGCTGCGTTCCTTGCCCCAAAATTCTTAATGGAGTTTGTCCTGGTGAGAGAATTATGAAACACTTTTGTTTATTATTTACATTATTTTTTTTTAAAGAAAGGGTTTGCTTTTCACTTTGTAACTCAGGATGGCCTCAAACTCACAGCAGTCCTCTGGTCTCAGCCTCTCAAGTGCCAAAGTGGTAGGCATGTGCCTGCATGCCCACCTTTAATGAGCAGAAACAGTAAACAAAATGATAGAATATAGCAGGCTTACCTATTTTCTCTTTTATTTCCTAATTTCTAAAATGATTAAAAATTGATGAATAATTTGAATAAACACCAAAACATCTACTACAAGCATGAAGTCAGTACCATGTATTTGAAAAAAAAATATTATTTTGAGAATTAAGGCAGAGTTTATTAAAGGAGAGAAAGAATGGAAATCCATGAATTCATGAGGGGCAAGAGAGCCCTGGAGAACTCATGGAATCCATGAGTGTCTGGAAAAAATTGTTTAAGAAGTAAAAATTATTGTGCCATGAAGTTGTGGAAAAAGAGTGTGTAGGTTCAGCAAGAGTTTCTGATCTGAGGTAGTAATGGAGCAAAGCTTGGGTGCATGAGAATTGCCTTAAGAAGCAAACAGGAGCACTGAAGAAATGGCTCAATGGCCTTTGCCTCAAAAGAAGAAGGACCAGTACTGTAGAAGCTACTGGAAAAGAGAAATAATCACAGGCCCCATCAATGCATGATATGCTTAAGTTGCAATAAGAATCACCATGGCAATAGTTGACCACCAGTATAATAGTGGCATGAGTATCAAGGAGACAATCAACAGCTTTCTGATAGAACTCAAGACCCACTTGTCAGAATGGAACACATTCCTGTTACTTTTAACTAGAACAAGAACCTAAAAAAAGGAAGAAAATAGAGCAAAAGGGAAAAAAACAGCCAATAAACCTATAGGTAGGAAGACCGTACATCAAACTGCTCTGTAAATAGCTGCTATTATTCCCTTAGATTGGAAGAACAAACAATATTCAGCCTGGAAGTCTTTTTTTAAAACAGAGGTAGCGGATCTCAACACCCTAACAAGATGCAGCCTAGGGCAGTAGAAGAGCAATGAAGTGGACAGCAATGGCCAGCCATAATGCAGAGTACTAGCGACTCAGCAAGGCTCACTCAAAAGCAGACCAACATCCTAAGGCTTTGGGAACCTCACAGAAAAGGGAGTGGTGAGATTATAAGAAGCTAAAGATGGGAAGGTTCACTGTTGGACAAGACAGTCCACTCAAGGTAGGACTGCTGCATCTAGTAATTTACTACAGTGAGACTGGTCCTTACCCAGACCTGCATAATGACTGACATACCAACATGCCTCCTCTTAGACTATCGAGGAACTCAAGAAAGATAAGAATATACAGTGGAAACCTTGGGGACTAAAGCTAATGAGTGAAGGGAAATGCCCTTATTAGTGAGAGGCCTGAAGAGAGGTAACCTGGTATGCCACAGAGGCCTGAACCCCCACAAGAGTAGACAAGCCAGAGGCAGCCCTGGAATCCATAGAAGCAGACAGGCGGGAGGGTGGGATTCATGGAGGGATGGGAGTGAGAGATGACGGAGGGAAGTAGGGATAAATATTCAATATGCTTGTAAAAGTAGAAAAATTAAAAAAAAAAGAGTAGACAAGCCAGAGAGAACCCCCGGGGTTCATAGACGCAGACGGGCAGGAGAGTAGAAGGGAGTGGTCTTCATTGACAAGGGAAAGGAGGAGGATGGGTGGGAGGGGGAATGGAGGGATGCAGTCAATATGGTTGTAAAACTAGAAACACAAAATCATTTAAAAAAAAAAAAAGTTGACACCTGTGCCTAACTATGACACTCCACCCCTTGTCAACTTGTCACAAAAACAATAGCACTTTTAAACTGTAACCTGTCCTTGTCCCCACAGATGTCAAACGTTATCTTTTAAAATGCAAATATGTTTCATGGACAAATTTAAAATGTTCTCTCATTAAAAGTTCAGTTCCAACATTTTAAAAGTTCAAAGTTCTTAACCTTCTTAAATTAGAAATAAGTTAAACACTTTAAAACAGATAAAACATTAAAACAAAGATTTTAAACAATAAGAAAACATTAAAAAGATCAAAGTCCAGAAAAAAACCACATCCTTTACTTCAATGTCCATCTTCTATTGCTCATCACGTAGTCAAGGCGGCTCAAATCTGGCTGATGGGGAAAACCCAGCCCGTGGTAGGTGGGATTAGGCTGTGGATAAATCACAGAGAGCTGGTTCAGAGAGTTGGCATCTTTCTGTTCACTTGGCCAGACATGCTGCAGGTCTGGAAAGTAAGGATTGTCCATCTCTCAGCCGTTATGCAGTGATGGTGTGGCCAGTTCCCTTGGCCCTGGTGTTGGTGTGTGCTCTCCTGTCAAGCTGGACTAAGAACTGTAACCAGAAATCATAAGAGAATAAACCCCTTGCTTCCTTAAAAAAAAAATAAAATAAATTAAAAAAAAAAAAAGGAGGAGGACCTGGGTTTGAATCCCAGGTCCCATGTAAAAATCCTGGGCAGAAATGGTGGTGGCCAGTACTTCAGAGCCTGGGAAATCCCAGAGCAAAGCACAAAGGAGAGAGTGTAATCTAGGATGATTCCTGAAGTCACCCTGGGCCTTCATAGGGACTGTGCCCCCATACAGGCGCACACACACACACACACACACACACACACACACACACACACACACACACCACACACACACACGGGGGGGGAGGTGAGAGAGAGAGAGAGAAATAAGCAGAAAGCACAGTTTGAACAGCAGCATGCTGTGGGAGCACATGGTTTTTTGGGGACAGGATAATATATTTGTGTGAATTCAGTATCTTCTCTTGAGCAATGATAAGAGCCACACTAAATGATCTAGAGGATTTAGAACTGTAGGAAGCTTCCCAATAAGGGAAAATACTCATATTGTAAACATTAAACAAAAAGCCCCCAAGGCTACTTAACTATTCTGTAACTGCTCCCCCACTTGTTAACATTTTTAAAATATCTTCCTGTATCAGTAATCATGTACACACATCCTTTATTTGTGTGTTATTCTATCACATGGAGTTAACATTATTCACAAATCAGTCTGAGTACTAGCTTAACTAGGTTAGATTTAAAAAATAGCACTAATTCAAGCATCATTTACACACACACAGACACACACACACACACACACACACACACACACACACACACATGCATTGCTTGGGACTAAACCCAGGGCTTCATGCATACTAAACAAGTGCTCTCCACAGAGCTATAATTCTCAGCCTGCAGCACAGTGTTAAGTGTATCTGTCTTATCTAGTTATTCCTTTTGGGAAATACTTGTACTTGCTAGTTCCCTTTCCAGGACTTCCGGTTTTCCTCTTATATTTTGGTAAATTCCCTCACCTTCCCCAAGATTTTATCAAGGTCCTCTTCTATTAATATTAATGTCGAATGTTATCATTTTGTGAAACCTTTAGCCCACAGTGTGACCAGCACTGTTAGTGTAACAGCTGCTTAAGATAATCAACTTATAAAAACAAAAGGCTTATTTTGGTTCACAGCTTAGGAAGGGTCAGTCTGCGATCTGTTTACTCCATTACCTTTGGATTTGTGGTAAACTGGCATATGGTGCTCAAAACAATGGATGGAAGAGGACTGATCATTTTATGGTCAGCGATCCACAGAGGAGAATGAGCCCATAACCCCCTTTGAAGGTTTGCTTCCAGCAGTCTGAAGATCTCACACTAAGCTCCACCTAACAAGCCTTCTTAACATTGACCTTTGGGGTACCTTATAGATGCAATTTCTAGCACCTGCCTTAACTTTATTTTACAACAATTTGAACTGGAAAATCTAACTTAATTCAAAAAACGGTCTGCCAATTTTCTTGTTATCCAAGGGGCTGGTCTTTTACCAGCCCCTTGGTTTGAATGCTTTCTTTATATAGGTTATATTCAACATTCGGATATTATATTCTGTCCATTTACTCTGGATATAGAGCCATACTGCCTTAGGTTTTGTAACTGTACAGCAGATTTTAAAACTTCCTATGTATGCTATAGGAAGTTTTTCAGCTATGTGCTTCCATACCAACAGCATTCTCAGGAATGATGTGATGAGGGAGTGCACTCTTAGGAAGGTTGTTGCAACAACAAAATAAGAGTTCAGGCAAACTGAAGCTTTACATTAAACTTGAAGCAGAGTGAATCCAGACAACTATGATACCAAAGACCCAAAGCTTACACATATTATAATTTTATTTTTGTCACTCCTAAGCTTTACTGTTATGGATTGTGGAATATTTCATCCGTGGATGTCTTATGGAACTTTGTAAGGTCACCACCAATGTCTAATAGTTGTCTGCTATGGAGGGAGGGCTGGTTTGGAAGCATTAGAGGGTGCCAGGAAAAAAAAAGATTTTCTTTATGCTCAGAAAATAAATGATAGGCCTATATTACTTGACCCAAAGATTCTGAGATTTTGCTGCTTCTTCAGTTTCATTCTTTTTAAATTTTATTTTTATTCTTTTAGAGTTTCATATATAAAAAAGTGAATTTGTATAGTTTTTGTCCCTTATTACCCAATTTCATCCTACCTCTTTTTTACCTTGCCAACTTCTCTCTCTCTCTGTCTCTGTCTGTCTCTCTGCCTCTCTGTGTGTGTGTGTGTGTGGTGTGTGTGTGTGTAAGTGGGTCCACATGTATGTGCAGGAGTGTGTACAAGATCGTACTTGAATATGTGCTTGTGGAGGCCCAAGGGTAACATCAGGGATCATTCTGGGTTGCCTCACCTCCTTACTCCTCTTTGCTTCGTTCTGAAGTGTCCCAGGCTCCCTCTTCCAGGGCCAGAATTGCAGGATGCTGCCATATATTACTGATATTTTCTATGTGGGATCTGATAGTGAAAATTCAATTTCTTTTGCTTAAGAGGCAAAGGCTTTAAACAACCCTAGTCCAAAAATCTTCTTCCCAACCAACCAGCTTCACTTTTTGGCAATATTTTTTGTCTCACAATTTCACATACATGTTGATTATATTCTGCCCCCTCTTTATCCTCTCTCACTCACCTCCTACTTTTGGTATACTCTCACTAATGTGTAGGCTTGCTCTAGTCATCTGGTTTCTGTAGCTGATTTTTAGTTATCAGCTGTGGTGTGAGCTGTTGATTTTCATTCGACTGCTTGGGGGCCTGGCTGTTTGATTAAGTTTTCAGGAGAAACTTCAAAGATACCAATCAGGAAGAACTTTCATCCTCACATAAACAATAGTCTAAGACATTTGACCAAATGATTCTTGATGAGAGATTATATTTTTAAAAGTTTTTTAATACCTAAAAACTTATCTTTTGTAATTTGTTTTTTAAAATTTATTTATTTAACTTATTTATTTGTGTGTGTGTGTGTGTGTGTGTGTGTGTGTGTGTATCAGAGGACAATGGATGTTTTTGTAGAAGACCAAGGGCAACTTCAGGAATCATCATGGATTGTTTCTGCCTCCTTCTTGCTTTGCTCTGTGATTTACCCAGGATCTGCCCACCAGGCCAAAAGTGCAGGCTGCAGCCGTTTCTGCCTGATATTTTTACATGGGACCTGGGATCTGAATTCAGGACCTTCTGCTTCTGAAGTAGAGTCCTAACTCATGAACCGTCTCTCTAGCTCTTAACCTTTTTGTAATAAAATAAAACCTTATTTATGTTCAGGTATACTCTATTCTAATCTTTAATGCTATTATTTGTATGTATGTTCTCTGTGTTCTTGTCAAGTTTCTTTTCTTTACTGATCCTTCAAAGTATTAGTTTTATAATGAGAGATGAAGAAAGAAAGAGAGATATATAATAATGAAATGAAATTTGCTAATTACTTTTTTGTTTCCTTAGTCTTTGTATTTCCAAAACATGCCAAACTCTCACATTATAATTATAAACATTTTCATTTCTGACTATTTTTTGACAGCTTTTGCTTATAGATTTCTCAGTTGTCTTCATAGTTGTATGAAAGTTAATTGTTAGATATTTTGCAGTTTCTGTCTTTTACAAATATAAAAGATAGGCCTTTTTATTAATCAGTAAATCTTTTATAAATATGATGTCTAACATTGCTAGTGAAACACTTTCAGTAAAATTTGCCTGTAATTACACCTTTTAACATAATTTTATTTTGTGTGATTTTTGTTTGTTTTAAGACTCGTTCAATCTAGGACTGCATATCTTGTGCATATCATAATTTTATTCTATTTTTTTATTGCTATAAGAAGAAGTTATGTGATGTACTAGAAATAAATATCCATCTTCTTCTTATTCCCAGCTCTGCGTAATGCTCAAATAATATCTGGGTGCTATAGATTAACATGTAGTCTTCCAAAAATCATAGGTTGAAACCCAAAACCATTTGATGGCCTTTGGTGTGAATTCTTTGATAAGTTTTTTAATACATCTATTTCTAAGCTGTTGCAATCTGCGTGCATGATTGCTGATAAATGACCATTACACAGCTTAAGGGAACAAGGAATTTACTTTCTGACGACAGTCCAGTTACAGTTCATAGTCCAGCTTGACAGGAGAGCACACACCAACACCAGGGCTGAGGGAACTGGCCACCATAATGCCTGAGAGATGGACAATCCTTACTTGCCAGACCAGCATGTCTGGCCAAGTGTACAGAAGGATGCCAACTCTCTCAACCAGCTCTCTGTGATTTATCCAAGGCCTAATCCCATCCACCATGGGCTGGGTCTTCCCCACCAGCTGGACAATCTCCTTCAGATTTGCTCTGGGCTTAACCATCAACTGTCAACAACTGTGCCCAGAGCTCAAACCCTCAACAGTCAAGTTGACACCTGTGCTTAACTATGACATAAGCCTTACTTTCATTATCCCAGTAGATGATAGAGGGCAGAGTCGGGAGAGATTTACATCTCTAAGTTCCCAAGTGATGTCGATGCTGTTGACCCTGGACACCCAGCTTTGAGGCCACATTTTAAAGAAATATCAAACACGAATCGATTCAGTAAGTAACAGAACTTTCAATGCAATACTGATAACCAAGTTCAATTCCCAGAACACATATAAAGGTGGGTGGAAAGAACCAATTGCATAAAGTTGTCTTCTGACCCATGCATGTTCCTACAAGTACACACAGACACACACACACACACACACACAAATAAATTAAATAAAAATTATCAAACATTATTAGTTTATCATGAAAACTCAATCACATATGCTTGGCTCATGCTTAACAGATTTTATTTTTGAAATCTGAGATTTCAGTAATTGGTAGTCAAAACTGAGGAGGCAACCAAACAAACATTGGTTTTAAATTATAAATACTTATTCCCCATGCTTTCTAACCATGTGAAAATCATTCCAAATTTTCTTCCAGTTTTGAATAGCTTTATACTCTTTGTTGTGAAGCGCAGTGTTTTTTTTATAGTTCAGATTTTGAGTTGGAAAGACAAACAAAAATGAACCAGGGAAAGCATGTATGTGCATGAGTGTCTGGAAGCCTGGCTTAATAGCTGTGCATAGATAAATAAACATGTGATAACTTTCATACCTAGGCATTATTATTTTAGAACTCTGTTTCCATATGATTTTTTTTTAAATGTTGGATATTAGGCACCTTTCACAGCATTGCCTGAGACTAACTCAGGAAATTTAATCATCTACTGAAGACAATCTACTCCTTTCTCAAAGTAGCCACCAGTGCCCGAGGAATCCAAACAGGCAAGGGAAGTTAAATATATATACTACTTTCTTTAGTCTTGTATCCTGTTTCTCCTTTCTTCTTCAAAATTTATTTTCAGGCTCAGCCACATAATTACATGCTTTCTTTCAAAATTAAGTGTTCGCATCTGCTTTACACCATGCTTTTAGGAAATGACTCAACGCATGAATGCATTTACAAGAAGCATATGCATGTATCAGGATCATTAGTGCTTGAAATACATCAGAAAATACACTTATTAGCTTGTGCAGTTTCTTTTAACCTTGAGACTTCGTTCCTAACTTATAAAACAAGACAGCCTTGTTTCCTCCTGAGTGTCTTTAGCTTCCATATTTGAATGTACCTGGAAGTTACTTTATCCTCACTATCTATTTTTTGGTGTTGAGCTCAAACATTGCCTATTTTAAGCTCTAAGTATCTTAATTTAAATTTTCAAGTAATTGCTACCCCTTGAATTTGAAGTGCATATATTCCTTTAAGGGTAAAATATCACACTCAAGTGACTGAGCTTATGTATAAATATAAACAACCTTAGAGTAAAAGAAATCTAAATGATCCAACCTTGTATTAGCCACAATGGGAACAAGTTGCACATATATTTTAGTCTGCAACATTCCTACTACAACCTAACAACTGAAAATACTACCTATGTGCTTGAGGGTAAGTTATGACTGTCATAGGAACCATAATTTTGAAGTTGCTATTTTCAGGCATAAATCTCAGCTCTGTTTCTGCTTGGGCCTTTAAGTTAGACACACACACACACACACACACACACACACACACCACATTATTTTGGAGGTGCCTTTGTGTTATTGTAAAAGCAGCATGTGAACTGACTCTGCTATTGAAGTTGCTTTCTGTGTTTTCTAGACTACAGGTGTGTATGAGGATGTGCCCTGGAAAAACATCTGTATGTGGAGGTGTGCCGTGGAAGAACATCTGTATGTGAGTGTGCCCTGCAGAAGTCTTCAGCTATTCTCATTGCCTTTAGCACGAGCATGATTTAGATTGCAGGATTAATATTCGGAGACAGAGTGAATGGAATTTAATGCATTAGAGTGTTGTGGATGAAAACATGGAAGCTCAGGTCAGGTCAGTCTGGGTTAAATAAGGAAAACCCGCTTCAAAACAGAAACAGGAAAAGGAGAGAAAGAGAGAGAGAGAGAAAGAGAACATTAGGAAAAATAAAAAAAAAAGAGTAACATCTCAGGGGTTTATAATGACAGGATTTAGTTAGGAGCATGATTCACAGTGACTTTGCCTGGCTAGTAATCCTGATATATGCTTCATCTTTACTAGTATGGATAATTGAGATTTCACTATATTTGACAATATGTTATCATATATATGTGTGAATATGTGCCATATATAAAGAAGATTAATGCATGAATTATTTTTTAACAAGTTGAGCAATCTTAGAACAGTAGTGTTATGTTTTAATATCAAAGGCCCCCCAGTGTCATGGTTTGAAATGTGTCCCCCCCCCAGTCTCACGTGTTGGGCAAGGTCATGGTATCTTGAGAGGTGGAGCCTTGCTGGAGGAAGGCAGTCACAAGGGGTGGGCCTTGAGGTGATTAGTCCCACCCTACCTCCAGGAGAAGTCTGCCTTTGCAGCAAGCAGTCTGCAGCTCTCAGCTTCCAAGATGTCTGCAGTGACTTGCCTCCTCCAGCTTTGGCCAACCAGCCATGCCGCCTCTGCTTTGAGAGACTGTACCTTCCCTCTGGAACTGTAAACTGAATAAACCTCCCTTTCTCCCTTAAGTTGCTTGACTTTGAGTATTGTCTCACAGCAATAGTAAAGAGTAACTGTTACAGAAATTGGTACCAAGAGTGGGGTATTGCTGTGAGATTAAGAACAGCTGGTACCACAATGTGAAATTGTTTGTGAAGCTGAAAGAAGTTGGTACCCAGCGGTATGGCCAATGCTGTGATTTGGCTAGTATGCCTTTGGAACTGTTTGTTGGGAGAACTTTGGGACTTTATGCTGGGAAAGTCTTGGCGAGGGGACCAAATGGGCCTTTCTCGTGAGAGCTCAGAGGAGAGCAATGCTGTGAGAAATGCAGGCAGTGGAAGCCCAGCTTGTGATGGCCCAGAGGGGAACAGAGACTATGTTTGCAACTGGACGAGTGACACATGGAGCCATGTGTTGGCCAAGATCTTAGTGAAGTTTTGCCCTCGTCCTGAAAGCTTGCCTGAAGTTAAGCTGGAGTGCTTGGTGGAGAAAATTTCAAAGCAATGTAGTCTCGACTATGTGATATGGCTACTTTTTAGTTGTCTTCAGAGTTATAAAAAAGAGCAAAGAATCAGGCAGGAAGAAGCAGAAAACAAAATGGCTGTTGAAGAGATTAGCTCCATTCGTAAATCAAAGCCTGCTCTCAATTTGAATAATAGGAGAGGCCCTAGCTTGAGGGCAAGATCCTCAGGGAAGGCTCCCACTCATAAGAATGCATATCCTTTCAGAAGACTGCAACTAAAGGGTGGAGTTCCAAAGCAAGCGTTGGTTTCTCTTACAAAGCAACTGCCCAGGAGTGAAAGAGATGGTCAACATACAGAAGCAGAATCACTGTGATTCAAGGGGGCCAGTCTTGGCAAAGTCGTCCACGTGGTTCTGGTTTTAGAGACATCAAGCATGCAAGAGGGAGGAGATGGTGGAGTCTTCCTCCAAGATTTCGAAAAATGATGGAAGCCAGGCAGCATGTGGTAGAAAGTCTGCAGTTTAGAGGCCCAAGAAGGGCAGTTTGTGCTGTGGAGTTAAAGCCTGGTTTGCCATTGAAAAGTAAAGATGTTAGAGATGCCAGAGACAACGTGGTACATCTGCCAAGGAGAGCTATATACCCTGGGAGGAGTCAGCTCAAGAGAGCAACATATTCTATGGGCAGCTGCATTGGAGGGATGGAACCAAAGCCCTTTGGAACTGCAATGATTTCAACAAGAGGCTCACCTGTTGGACTTGGAGGTACAAGATTTGGAGTTTATCCTGCTGATTTTTGGTCTTGTAATGGACCGATCTTTCCTGGATATGCCCCCATTCGTCCTTTTGGAATGGGAATGTTTATTCTGTGCCATTATATGTTGAAAGCATGTAACTTGTATTTTGATTTTACAGGAGGCTTTGGACTTTGGACTTTTGGACTGTGTTGGGATTACTGATGTAGCCTATGAAGACTTTTAAAGTTGAACTGAGTATGGTTTGTATAATGAAATGGTAATGAGCCTGTGGGAACCAGGGGTGGAATGTCATGGTTTGAAATGTGTCCCCCACAGTCTCACGTGTTGGGCAAGCTCATGGTATCTTGAGAGGTGGAGCCTTGCTGGAGGAAGCAGTAACAAGGGGTGGGCCTTGAGGTGATTAGTCCCACCCTACCTCCAGGAGAAGTCTGCCTTTGCAGCAAGCAGTCTGCAGCTCTCAGCATCCAAGATGTCTGCAGTGACTTGCCTCCTCCAGCTTTGGCCAACCAGCCATGCCGCCTCTGCTTTGAGAGACTGTACCTTCCCTCTGGAACTGTAAACTGAATAAACCTCCCTTTCTCCCTTAAGTTGCTTGACTTTTGGGTGTTCTCTCACAGCAATAGTAAAGAGTAACTGTTACACCCAGTATGGGTTCATATGTTCCACAGTTGGTCCATTTCATTTTCAGAGGTGATGGAAACTTTAGGAGGCAAGGCCTAGCTGGAGAAAGTGGGCCACTAGAGGCCCACCTCTGAAGGTTACAGGTGGTCCTTAGACCATTCCTTTCTCCTTACCACCTGGCATGAATCACTCTGCTTCACTACATCTTCCATGTCCTAATGGACTGAATCCTCTGAAAACCATGAGCTAAAATAAACTCGTCCTCCCTCCCATACTCCTTAAGTTGTTTTCCAGTCATTTTGTCATAGCGATGAAAAGTCTATCATGGTGGATGATCCTTGATAGGTTTAGAAGGTGTGATGGCTTAGATCAAGCCATCTTGTGTTTGGACAATGGTTTCCAGTTAGTGGTGCTGTTTGGGGAAGTCATGAACTTGTAGGAGGTGAAGTCCTGCTGTAGATAAGGGTCAATGAGGAGCAGACATTAACTGCTCTAAACTAGATCCACTTGGCTCTGCCTCCCTCTGTTTCCTGGTCCATCGAGTTGAAGCAGCTCAGCCACACCCTCTGAATGTGCAAGAGGACACAAATCAGACTTTTGAAAAGCCAGGAAGAAAACCCTCCCCAGAAACCAGTGCTGCTGGCACTTTGTCTTGAACTGAGTAGACCACCTAGTCTGTGAAGTCCTGTGATGCAGCCCATGGAGACTAGCAGAGACGTTTTTCCTATCAGACTCCCATCACCTACAGTCCTTTCTTCATTATCTACTTCCAATTACAGAGTGAGCCACACTCCATAAGTGGGGAGCAAGCAAACCACATCACCTTCTCATTGAGTGCAGCCATTTATCTCAGCTGTTTACAATTGACCCAAGTTTGTCAACAGACTCACTTTCAAATAGAAAGAAGGATTCAGAAATTCTCCTTAGTTTTGGTGAGATCTGTTAACAGAGGGGACATTTGAAATCTGGGTTGTTGTGTCCTTGCAAATACTGACTTAGGGAAAGTCAGTGTTTTAAGAGAAGGAAAAGAATAAAGACAACAGGAAGACATGAAGAGAAAAGGAGAGATGCCAATCCAAAAGGGAGATCTGAAGGAGACGTTGGCTGTGCATTTTTCAGTTTTGATTTTTTGTCTTTTGAGAAGCCTTGCTCCAGTTCTGTGCTCAATTTCCATAAGATGCCCCTGATTATTTATAAGATTTCCTTTTTACTTCCATTATCTCTAGACAGCTTCTAGTTTCTTGCAACCTAAGGTTTCCTTAACAAGACATATGGAAGCATGTATAATCAAGACCTAAAGCATGAATTAAGAAGAGATCCATTAATAAATGAAAAGGTTAGTTCATGAATTTTCTAATCATTCTCCCTTGCTGTGGGAAAAAAATAAGAGTTTTACCTTTAACCCTTAACAGTTCTAGGTTTCTATTTAGTTCAGTTATCTTCATTTCTTATTCATATTCTATACTGTATATTTCCCCCACCCCAAAGACCCCAAAGATCTATTACATATAGTGAGTATATGGAGATTATATTCCATTCATTAATTATTTAAATGATGGAGTATGTATTATGGAGGAGTTCTGGATAAAGCTGTGATCCAAATTAAATAAGATCTTATGGCTGTCTTGCGTGTTTAATAGTGGAGAAAGGGCACTCAGGCATAACCAAGCACTGCTCATTGCATAGCTCCAGGGAGCACATTCAAGATTACTGTAAACAATGTTCTCTGTGTGTATGATACACATTATAAATGCCGAGCCCTGAAACTGCTAAGCATGATTAATTCTACCCATGAGGGAAAAACAAATGGAATTTGATGAAGGCTATGATGAGGATGAGATAGTTGATACATGAGTGGGAATTTTCCAGCCAAAACAGACAGAGGACATGGATTTCCCCAGCATGGGGAATGGGAGAAATCCAAAACCCATACCAATAATCTTTATGATATTAAAAAAATGCCTAAAGGAACTCCAAAAACTTACCCATTCATAAAAACAATTCCAGAAATCAACCAAGAGCTTGTGGCAATCCAAACAACTGTTGTGAAAAGAAACAGTGAAATCTCAGAACAGTAGGCCTATGCTACCTTCTCTGGCTCACATCCTCCTATCCTTACCACAAGCATGGCCATAGCTTTGATAGATGAATGGTTTTTATGTACATGATTGTCATTAGGTACAGTTGATGATTGAGGGTTGGAGCTCTGGGGACATTTGTAGAGAATTAGTAGTTGAGTTAAGCCCAGAGAGAACTTGCAGGAGATTGTTTAGTGGATAGGGAAGGCCGAGCCTGTGGTGAATGGGACTGGTCCCCGGGCAGGTGAATAAAATGGAGGGAACTATTTGAGAAAGGAGGCATCCTTGTGTATACTTGGACAGACATGCTGGTTTGGCAAGTAAGGATTGTTCCTCTCTTAGTTGCTATGTGAAGCTGGTGTGGCCAGTTTCCTCAGCCTTTCGGTGATGGTGCATACTCTTCTTCCTACTGGACTAAGAACATAGAATAACAAGTTATACAATTATTGTATTAGTGAGTCAGGACCTCTCCTGCACTAGTTTACACTGTATCATCCAAGAATAGAATGCGGCACAGCATTTCCTAGATTTCTTTGACTGTAGAATAAAATGCTGGGAAACATTTTACAGTTGATAGTAACAGCAATGATTCTTCATGCATAACTTTGAAAATAGGCCTAGGTAATAATTTCCTTTGATAGGATAATTATTGAGACAGGGACACAATCCTATCTAATTGCCTGTCATCTGGTACAATGTCCTGTATAGCCCACATGCTCTGTGCTTGCTTACCAGAGGACACATGTGAGTGGAAGGACTGGAAGAAAAGAATCAGAGGCATCTTAGCCTAAGGAGAACAGAAGCCCTTCCATGCCCAGTCTCTTCTCTGTGCCCACTCCCACTGTCCACCACTATGTTTTCATGCCATAGCCTTCCTACTGTATGATCCAAGCAGATCTCATGCTTTGAATTTCATCTTCATTATTTCCTGAGTAAAACTTGGGCACTGGACCCTAAATTTAAATCCAGCTGAGCTTGATACTTTCATTTGTCACAGACAGAGGTCAACTGACTGATACCTCCCTCCTCCATTGACCTCTCTGCTGTGTTGCAGTTTCTCTTTTCTCCAGCTGTGAAACAACACTCAGACTCAAGCAATTTAAGGAAGAAAGGGCAATGTATTTGGCTTAGGCTTTCAGAAAGGTGGAACAGAAAGGTGGAATGGTGGGCAGTTGGAGGAGGCTCAGGTCATATCCATCATCATGGAGACAGAGAGAGCAAGTGCGCATTGCTAGAGGAAGAGAGTGGGGCTACCTGATCTCAAGACCCGCTACCCGTGATCTGCCTTTCTCCAGCAAAGCTCTACCTCCTAGAGTTGCCGTGACCTTCCCAAACCTTAACAATGGCTAGAAATGCTCACACATGAACCTGTGGGAACAACTCACATTCAAGCCACGACATGTTGCGTCACTGATTCCAACCTTGGAATATCATTCCTGAGATACTTAGCTCCCACCCTCTGTTCTGTAGAGAACAAGAGGAATTTGTGATTGGGCAGTGAGAGTGAGCAGAGACAGACCCGCCCGGTTTAAGCAGAGATGTCAGCAGGCACCTTGGTTACCTTCCTCTCTCTCCCAAACACCCTGTGCTTTCAAGCCAGTGACTCAGTGCCAATCTCTGCCTCATTCCTTTTCCCACCCAGCTGTGCAGGACAGAATTAAACTAAATGGACTAATGGAGAGGGCACTATTTAGAAATGTTTGCTGTGGACAGGCTGAGAATCAGTAATATAAGAGATCTACTCCACACAAGGGCTCCCATCTCACTCCTAGGAACAATCTAACATTCTCTATTAAGGATCCCAGGTATTATCAGCATCATAGTTAGATACAGGTGTCACCTTGATGGTTGAGGGTTCAAGCTCTGGAACATTTTGTAGAGAATTAGTAGTTGAATTAAGCCTAGAGCAAACCTGTAAGAGACTGTCTAGTGGATGGGGAAGGTCCAGCCCATGATAGGTAGGACTAGTCCCTGAGCAGGTGAATCAAATGGAGGGAGCTGTTGGAGAAAGGGGGTAACTTAGCCAGACATGCTGGTATGGCAAGTTAGGATTGTCCCTCTCTTAGCCATTACGTAGAGATGGTGTGGCCAGTGCCTTCAGTGCTCCTATGGTGCATGCTCTCCTGTCAAGCTGGACAAAGAACTGTAACTGGACAATTTTTTTTTTAATTTCCACTTATACAAACTTAACAGGTACACTGGGTCCCCTCCCTCCCTCCAACCTCCCACCTCCCTGTGCACCCCTCCCCTCCCCCTTCCCTCCCCCTCCCCCAGTGCCTCCCCCTCCCATCCCCGGAGCATCCTTTAATGTGCATGCCAAACTTTCCTCTGGGTCCTTCTCTCCGATGAGGTGCAAGGACTCAGTGGCATTTCCCTGAACCCTTTCCTGTGTTCCCCTTAAGCATAGGAACACTACTGTGGCTGTCAATCCCTTGCCTCCAAGGATCCTAGTGCCTTTAGCAAATGCTAGACTTTGTAGGGTCAATAGTGTATTGGACATTGCGCAGGGCATGCAAAGTCCAATTATGATTGCTTCGGCCCTAATTTGTGTGGAGTATCTTGTATATCATTGCTCCCATCCTTTTGCTCTTACACTCTTACCGCCCCCTCTTCCGCAAATTTCCCTGAGCTTCAGGATGGGGAGAGATTAGGCTGGCCTAGTTCTAGGTGGTTGATATAGAGTCTCTGAAGTTCTGGATTATGGTTTGTTGATTTTTTTTTTCAGTTTTGCTGCTCCTGCAATGCCCTTCACTCCATCCTGATGGGTATTGGGTAGATGTAATAAAAGTAGGAAACCACAGTGAGGGAGGGGTCAATCATCCATTTGCAAAATGGTTACTTTTTATCTGCCAAACTATATGCCCTCCCCTTCTGGTGAGATCATACCCCATCAGTTGTAAATGATCAGGAAGGAAAGTCTGTGAACTTAACCAGATGTCTCATTACTTACTTGCTGTAACTAGACAATTTTAAGAGGATAAACTTGTTCCTTTAGACAGTTTTGTCATGATTTTACCAGCAATCATGCGGGTGAACTGCAACAATCACTGATGGGGAGAATGCCGAGGGTTAGAGGAAGACAATGAAGAGAAGAGCCAATGCTGAAAGAAAGAAAAAGAAAGAACGAAAAAAACAATAAAAGCATTGAAATGGCAAGAGTTGTGATGAAAATTAATCTTATGTAAATGTAAAAACTTACTAGGAGTTCTTTAGAGCTCTCTGATAAGCATGCATTTAAGCAACAATAGTCAATTTTCTCCATACTGGCTTTGCAACATGTTTTGATGTAGACCTTTTGAATAAAGCAATCAGAAATGTTTGTTATGACAATGGACAATAAGATTGCAACTCCCAGAAAACTGTAGGCACAAGGGAGCATCTTGACCAAATCTGAACACGGTGAAAGTATTGGCTGCTTGTTTTCACTGCTGAGTATCTGAAATGTGCTAAGAGCTTCATGGGGAGAACTGATCTTGACATTTAATTCATGTTCCTGACCTGTGTCTGTCTCTGGAGGCACTTGGGAGAAATTCTGAAGGATCAGCTCATCCTTGGAGTAACTAACTTACTGGAGAAGATTAAAAAAGGGGTCTTCAGATGATTGACCAAGGCAAACAGTCAGTAGTAATCGGTGGCTGTGATTTGTGTGGCAGAGAAACAGAGCAAAACTGATACACTCCAGGGGTAGGAAGAATATGGATTATAGAAAAAAAAACAGCATACCAAATATCTCGACAATCTCTGCTTCAGGAAGAGTGCCAACGTTGTGAAGAGATGGTGGGTAAGCACTTGGCACAGAGGGCGATGTGAAGGAAAGACAGGAAGATTGTCATACTGGGAATGTGAGCTATACACACCCATGCAGCTTAGATTGCTACATGGGTGGCATATTACAGTTCACTAAAGGAATATATATAATAAAGGAGGACTTGTCAGATGGGTTTATACACCAGGTGCTATGGAGCCCAACAATGGCTCCCCATATACTTGAGAGCCTGAGGACCAGGCTTGCCACTCGGTTGATGAAGCGGGATGCCTCACAGGTCCTCATTTGGTGCTGAAGGCCTGGAGGATTCCTGAGAAGCTTCTGGTCTTCAGTCCTCCCAGGAAAGACGAAGAAGCTGAGTCCCAGGATCAGCGAAGGAAGATAACAGCATCAAGACGGATGCTCCCACCAGCAAGCAGCAAGGGCAACAAACAGCCCCACTCTCTTCTCTTGATGTCTGGACTGCCCCTGGAAGGTAGGTGCTGCCCACTCTGAGTTAATCATTCTTGGAAATACTCTTGCTCTGAGGTATGCCTCTTAGTTGTTTCCAGAGCCTGTCAGGTTGACAAACAACATAACACCATGGATACCTCATATTTGACAACTATTTGAGCAGGCATGCAGCAAAACAAGGTGGTACCTTTGAAGGGTGTAATGAACCTCATTGTGGTTCACTGTAACTTATAACTATGGTGGTTTTCTTATGTCTGCATAGGATTTAGTATGTTAAGGACTATATTTATTGCATTTTTTTAAAATTAGAAATACTTGATCCTTTTTCCCATTCATTACAGAATGAGCCACACAATTCATACATTATTTTTGATAAGTTCAGAAGATTTAACCTTGAAAGATCCTTTTTTTTACCTTCATAGACATGTGACAGGAGGTCAAAAGATCCATGAAGTGAAACAGATCATTTATTCCTTGAAGTAAGGCCAGCAGTCAAAGTGGTGCTAGTCAAAACGTTTCCCACAATGGCCAGATAGTGATGAGTGGACGCTAGATGCTACCTGTGTAACATAGCATTGCATACCACAGAGAAGAACCCCCACATCCGTAGACTCTGAGCCAAACCAGGGTACTGGTTCATCTTGCTGTTCTCCCCTTTGGACAGATATTTCTCATTATCCTGGATTGTACACAGATGTCCTTGGATGGAGAAGAGGCTTCTGCCTCCATTACTTGGTTCTCAACTGAATTGAGTGGAGCCTGAGACACTGGCAGTGTCTAGGTTGTGTGTCTGTTGAAGGCGTTTCTAGAGATGATTGACATGAGGGTCAGGGACCTGAGGATAGCTGTGCAATAGGCTGGTAGGCTGAATAGAACACAAAGTAAAAGAGGTGCTGAGTTTGCACCAAAGCACAAGTTCAGTTCTTCTTGAGAATGTGTAGCTTGATTACTGTCCTTTGGCAGAGCCCAGAATCCATATTGTTCAGCTCTAGGATGCACACACACCAGGGTCTCCAGGGAGTTTACAGGCCTTCAACCTTACTCTGAGTCACATCACGGACCCTCCTCCAGCTTCTTGGGTGGGATAGTTACATGTCTCAGCTTCCTAGTCCACCTGCAGACAGTCATTGTGGGATTTTGATTAGGTAAATCTATATAGTAAATCTACTCTTATTATATATAGATTCTGCAGGTTCTGTTGATCTAGAGAACCCTGACTCATACCAATGCGTCTCCAAATGACTCAAGAGAGGCATGTCTCCAAGTTTCTCCAGTGGGTACCCTATCACAAGGTCCCAAAACTTACTTATTCATCCAAAGTGCTCTTTACTCAGAAAGTCTGAGTCCTGCAGGAATGTAAGGTATCCAGAAAGCATTGCCCCCAATAATTTTAATTTCTAAAGACTTAAGTGAAATTTTCTTTTTTAATATTTTAATTGAGGCTGGGGATATAGCTTAGGTGGTAGAGTGCTTAGATAGCATGCATGAGGCCCTGGGTTTGGCTGCTAGCATGACATAAACTGGGAGTGTTGACATGGGGCCTGTAATCTCAAGAATGGAGAGGTGAAGGCAGAAGGATCAGAAGTTCAAGGTAATGCTCAGCTACAGAGTGAGTGTTATGGTTTGAATGTGAGTTGTTCCTCTACAGACTCAGGGACTTGAATCCTTAGCCAGTGTAATATTTGGGAAGGTTATAGCACCTTCAACAGGTAGCACCTTGCTGGAGGAGGGCACATCACAGGAGGGGGGCCTCGAGGCTCAATAGCTCAACCCTGCTTCCTTTCTGCTTGCAGTGACCTGAACCAACCCGCTTCTGCCTTCAGTCATGTGTTCTACTATGCAATTCTTGCCATAATAGACTAAATGCCCTCTGCGACTATAAGTCAAATGAATACTCCCTTTCTCTTCTAAGTTGCTTGAGTTTGCATGTTTTCCAACACCAACAAAAAGAAAAGTAAATATAACTGGGAGTCTGAAGGCAACCTGAGCTACATGAGACCTTGTTTCAAAAAAAAATAACAACAAATGTTTTAATTTTCTTAACATCTACTGTCTTTTTATACTTTTATTTTGACAGTGTTTCTTCTCTTTTACACTAATAGGCTTTCACATTTCTATTACACAGAGTATTTATCCTAAGAGCAATTTTTGTCTTCTTTTGTGATTTTATCATACATTCAATATTAATAATTTCATGGGTTATGTGTGGTATTCCAGAAAATTTAACCAGCATAAAAATATATAACAGGACTAAAAAGATGGTTCAGGGTTTAAAGCCTCTGTCTCACAAGCAGAAGTTCCTAATTTTGGATCCTGGATCCCATGTTAAAAAAAAAAGTCAGATGGAAATGGCAGGGTTCTGTACTTCCGACTCTGGAAGGAAGAGCCTGGGAAACTTCAGAGCAAGGCAATAAGGAGACAGAGCAATCCAGAGTGATTCCTGAAATCATCCCTGGGCCTCAATGGGCACACACAGTACCTCTGATACATATACACACACACCACACCCCCACACACACACATGCAAAATAAAAAATGCATATAACAAAATTATTGGAAATACCATTTTCCAGGGATAGAGATCCAATATAATATTTTGTATTTAAGAAGATATTAACATGTTGTGTAGAAATCTTCCATTGACTTCTGTGTTAATATGGATATTATGTGGTCAGTTTATTGGGCTTCTGGTGTTGGTGTGGACTCTCCTGCCAAGCTGGACAAGGAACTGTAACCAGACAATCATAAAAGAAAATAAAACCTCCCTCTTCCCCTATAAGTCATTTCATCATCCATTTATCAGCAGTGATGCAGAATCACTGCAACTGCAGCTAAGCTTCCACTCTTTATGGTACAACATTCTGTCCTGTTCATTTTTGGAAATGCAAAAGATCAAACCCAGGTCCTTTCGCACACTAGACAAACACTCTAGCCCTGGGTTATGTCCCAAGCCCCATATGTTATCTGTTTACCATACTCCCTCAGCATTCAAGCTAAAACTCATGTAAAGAATTGGTGAGAAGTGTTAGTAGCCTCAAGTGGAAATTGCCTTTTGTAGGCGACTGTCATTCAGCTCTTGCCTGTGGCACTTGTTTAATAGGAGAGGTGAATGGCTGTTAAGCCACAAAAGTTTATGCCACAGACTGCTCGGCTGGGATTGCTTACTAATTACAAGGGGTTCTTAGAGAAACTTGGCTGGGAACCATAGTGACCATATAATGTCAGCATTATCCTGTTAGTACTGCTTTTCCATGAAGTCAGATGAAGACTGGATCAATATGCTGTTCAGGATTACTTTCTAACTACATGAACCCCCTTCAATGTATTGTTAACTCGAAGTTCCTCATTCTTGCATTCCCATTCTTTGCCTTTGTGTCAAATAAATGCCCCCTGCAGATCTGGTGTGTGTGTGTGTGTGTGTGTGTGTGTGTGTGTGTGTGTGTGTGTGTGTGTGTGTGTGTGTGATCGTCCTCCCAAACTGTGACTTCCTTGGGTCTCTCGGGCCTTCTGAACATAGATGATCCAAGCAATCATTTTGCTCTTGATCTGGAGATGACAAACACAGCCCTTCTTGTCTTTCTTCCACCCTTTATTGGCAATACACTTGTTTCTTTAAATAATTAATATTGGCTTCTTAAATAAGTAACATTGAAAAACCAAAATTTTGTCAGACAATCTGGAAAGGTTCAAAGAACAAATCATATAGTTGATAAACACTCGAGATTTTTCCCTGCCCTGCATCTTTTTTTTTTCATTTCTGTTGTCAAATATTTACCATATGTGGGACTGCTTCATAAGGTCATTTTCATACAAATTTATATTGCATGTTGAGCATATATACCTCATATCCCCTTCGCTCTTCTTTCCCATCCCTTCCCTTCCTATTGGCCCCTTTGTTTCCCCGGTCAGCTTGCTTTTACTTTCATGTCAATATGTATACATGACTTAGGTAACTATTTAAAATTTAGGAACCATAGTTGAAAGAAGTCTTTCTGAGATTGACTTAATTTGCCTACTATAACAGTCATATGCTTTGTATCTTTTAATATTTCTCATTTGTAAGATCTCATGTAAATTCCTTTGCTGCTTCGCCTTTCCTAGCAAGGTGGGGGTACTCATGATAGCTACACTTTTAGCTGGTGTCTAGTGTTTAAGATACTGTTATGGAATGCCCTTGGTATCCATATGTAAGATAAGAGATGTTGCAGTCAGCTTGCATCATTGCTGAAAAATTCATGACCACAGGGCTTAAGGGAACAAGGGGTTTCATTTTGACTTACAATTGTCCAGTTATAGCTCCTTGTCCAGCTTGGCAGGAGAGCTTATATCAAAGAGTCCAGGGAACTGACCACATCAAACCCACAGGACTGTTGAGAGAGACAATTCTCAGTTGCCAGACCAGCATGTTTGCCAAATATACAGAAGGATGCCAACTTCCTTAATCAGCTCCCTCCATCTTATTCACCTGCCCAGGGACTAACTAGTCTTTCTCATCACTAGACAATCTCCTGTAGGTTGTCTAGGGGTTAAACTCAATTGCTAATTTCTCACAACTGTAGGCCAGAATTCAGAAACTTCGTTGGCACCATTATCTATTTATGACAGGAGAGAGGGAAGTAGAATAGACCAGATGGGGCAGATAAGGTATGCAGGACAGAGGTCATCCCTAACCAGAGAGTCCAAAGGGACTCTGGTTATAGAATGATACTTGGGAGTCGTCTTAGGTTGGGCCAAAGTGGGTGGACCTCTAACCTTAAGTCATGGGCTGTGCACACCCCTTGGGAAGCAGTGTGACCTTGGAACACCTCTATTTTCATCTGAGTCCTTAAGGAACTGACTGAGGCCCACAATGCTCTGAACACTGTGCAGCACATTGGGGGGGGGGCACTACACCTCCTTTAGAATTTGTCTCTTTTGTAGCTTGTTTTGGAAACAATTCTTTGTAATACTCCTTCAAAGGATCTTTTGTTTTCCTTTTCTTCTGACTAAACTTTAATCTATTTTTAGTTCCTGAGCCTGCTCTCATCTCTTTTTCTCTCCTTGCATACTTAAACTGTATGAAGTGTTTTTAATCTTGCCTGGTTTCTTTTCTTCCCTTATCACTCTTGACTCTGTTGACAGAATTGTCTATTGGATGTTATCTTTTGATATTTTAGTCCTGTAATTTACCTTTGCTTTTTTGAACATGTACTTGATAAAATACTAGCAGTTGGGAATATTTGCTTTGCTCTTCAAAATCTTTGGTATTGTGCTTTCTGTTGTGTTTTCCCTGTATCATATTTTAGTGGGCTGCCTGTTCCCTGACACTTTGAAGGGACAGATCCTTCCTTCCCAGGATCACGTATCTTACATTTTCTATCTCAGTCTTGACAGGAATTTTCCTATTTACCATGGATGAGATTTGTGTTTCAAAAAATTTAATGAACAAATGATACAGGAAAGGCTACTTGAATAAGTCATCAATCCACACTCACAGGTAGGGCAAGACACCTGGCAGAAGTGGGGGTGGCCTGTGTTTCTGGTCCTAGTAGGGCGGAGCCTGTGAATCCCGGGACAGAGTAAACGAGGAGGAGGTGGAGGCGTCCGTGGTGGTTCCCGAATTCGTCCGTAGTTCTACACACACATACATATATACACACGCGCACACACACATATACACGCAATTGAATAAATAAAAAAAAGAACACATTCATGAAGAACTCTTTTTTTTAAATTTTTTTTTTTAATATTTTGTGTGTGTGTCTCAGAGGCATTGTGTGTCTCTTTGGAAGACTAAAGGTGACTTTGGGGGGATCATCCTGGATTATTTCTACCTCTTCCTTGCTTTGCTCTGAGATTTCCCAGGCTCTACTGACCAGGGCCAGAAGTGCAGACTGCCACCATTTCCTCCTGATGTTTTTGCTTGGGACCTGAGATCCGAACTCAGGATCTTCTGATTGTGAGACAGAGTCTTAACTCCTGAGCCATCTCTCCAGTCCCATGAATGAGTCTTGATGGAGATGGGAACTCAAGGGGGAAGTTGAGAAAGTATGACCACAAGATCACTGCAGTACAGGGTACCAGTGACCTCACTGCAGGGGTCAGGGAGATCCCTACAGTTCTTCAAGCAACTCAGCTGCAGCTCATGGATGACTCCAGGAAACATAAGATTAATACCATGGGGGAAGGGAAGGGTGGGAGGGGGAGTGTGCTTGCATTAGGAGGCAGGAGGCAGCAAACTTGGCCTGTGTTTAATTACTCTTCTTGTTGCTGTGACAAAATTCATGATAAAAGCAATTTAAGGAAGGAAGAACTTACACAGCTCCAGGGTGCAGAACATCATGGCAGTGAAAGCGTAGCAGTACTAACAGGATGCTGGCCACATTTTAGCCACTGTCAGGAAGCAGAGAGGGGGAGAGGGAGACAGAGAGAGGAATGCTGGTGCTCAGCTTACTTCCCATTGTATTCAGTCTGGACGCCGTGCCCATGGGATGGTGCTGCCCACAGCTAGAGTGGGTCTTCTCATCTCAGTTAACCCAGTCCAGAAAATTAGGGCTGTTCAGAGGTTTGTCTCCTTGGTGGTTCTAGATCCGGTGAAACTCATCTAGAACCAGTACATTACAGCCTGGAAACCTGGTGGGAAAGTGGTATAAAAGATTACTATAGTCACTGTGTGTTACCTACACATCCCATTCCCTCACCTTCCCAAATGATCCCCAGACATAGAGTGACAAATTGTTATCCTTACAAATGGTTAGTTACCACGGGAGAGAAGTCCCTTCTTTCTCTTTTTAGTTTTGTGGTTGTTGAGGAAGTAAGGGGCACAGCGCACTTCTGTACCATTTTTGTGCAGGATGAAGAAGCGAGAGCTGAGACAAGGCTGGCTGTGTCAGTGAAACCCTCCAATGAAACTGTGGAAGTTTTGGGGATGCTTGATGTACTGGGAAGGATGGAGGTCCAGAATAATTTACATTTGCTGGAGCTGGGTTAGGGTTCACAGGGCTCACAGGAAGCCCGTGGCTCCTGACAGTTCTGCTGGCTCCCTGTCAGCTACCATCCTCCTATCTTTTGCATGTACCAGTCCCAATCCCCAGGGCTTCAGAATTTAGAAATAAGAGTCTTTGTGACCAAAGCAGTTTAGTTAACACGAGGTCAGCTTGGACTAGGGAGGCCCCTCATCCATCACGATGCTGTTTTTAGAAAAGGGGGGAGGGGAATTTAGCATTGCTGTTCATGCAGTGCATCATCATGTGAAGAAGCGCAAACCATCTTAATCTTGGACTTTATGTGTGCGTGTGCACGTGTGTGTGTGTGTGTGTGTGTGTGTGTGTGTGTGTGTGTGTGTTACGCAAATGCCCATGTGGATGCATGCCAGAGGAACATGTGGAAGTCAGAGGATAAACCCATCCAGCTGTTGGTCTTCATTTTCTACTTGCTTGACACAAGATCTCCTTGCTGATTTTCTGCTCCCTGGGCCCAGCCAATGAGCTTATGTCTATTCTACAGTCTTCTCCTACCTGCCTGCAGAGCCCTTTGGTATTACAGGTACTCATTGATTATGACTTTTACGTGAGTTCTAGGGATTTAAAGTCAGGTCTTTATGCTTCTGCAGCAAGCACTTTTATAAGCTGAACCATTCCCCCCCCCCAGCCCAAATCTTAGCCTCTAGATTTATGAGACTATCAATATACATCAATTCCTATCATTTAAGAGACTCAATTTATGGTATTTTTATTAGAACACCACTAGAAAACTAAGATAAATTCTTAGGTTAATCACTTCACACTCTATCTGGTCTATAACTTAAAGTTTTTGCTTAAGAAGTATATTTTGAGCTTTCTGTCTCTCATGATCCATCAGCTGGTAAATTTACAGGTAAATTCCATATAATTTTCCTTTTCCCTACTAGATGAAGTGTTGGGGATCAAACTCAGAGCTTTATTCATGCTAACCCAGTGTTTTACTCAGTAAACTATATCCTCAACCCTAACAATCATATCTTTAAAAAAAACATGAACATTGAACCCAATCCTGCAGGATTGTATGATACGGTTATGACTCACTGGTTTCCTAAAAACTCCTTGTCTTTTCTACTTTGGCTTCACAGTATGGATTTCTGTATCTGTTCTCATATTCTGATTCCTTTCAAACAAACTTATACTTCTTTTTAAAAAATATTTTTTATTAATATTCAGTCTTCCTAATTATAAACATAGCAGGTGGTTGTCCCTCTCTTTTCCTCCCCATCAACGTGATTTTTGTTTAAATTAATTTTGTTTTTATTTTTACTCTTTTATAATCTCATACATGTAGACAAAGCATTTTGATCATAGGTACCCTTTCTCTCTCCCACTTCCCCTGGACATTTCCCTAGTGTGTCCATCTCCTTCCTGCCTTTATGTCCTAATTTTTTTAAATGGGACAATATTAAATGATACGTAAGCAATAAAAGAGAATACATTAAGGATGTAGATAGTTATAGTTATGATTGAACTCCCAGTTCCATATGGCTAGGAACACATGATAAAGCTGAAGAAGAACAGTTTTGTCCATCTTCTATGAAACTAAGTCCATGTTACGGGCACACACAGTCCTGGCTAATGGGAGGCTGTCCCTGCTGTGGGCACACGGAGCCCTGGCCCACTGGAGGCCTCCCTGCAACTTACACTTCTGATCTTCCTTGGTTCTCCACTACTACAGAATGAGGGCCCTTCATTCTGTTTTCTTCTTGTATCTGTGCATTTTTGCTTCATGTTCTTTCTTTCCTCCCTCCTTTCCTCTGTTGCAGAGTTAATACTTTGAGAGCAAATGTGCTTTGGTAAATATAGCACTTATTTCTTTTTGCTTTCTCTCAACCTCAAGTGTATTAAAAATTGTAAATAATCTGACATCTCTTCCAAAAATTCCTCCTCAGAGCCTTTTTTCCTTCGTGATCAAAGTTCTTGCATTTCCTTCTCCAATGAACTTGGTAAAAGCAAATAGACAAAAATCCAGTGAAACTAATAATCCTCTATGGGCAATTTTGCAGTCGTTTTCAATTTTTCACTTTTTGTGAACTGATATTGGTTTAATGTCACCCAGGCTGTCACAGAAGTCATACTGATGAAGCATTGTTTTGTGCACAGCAAAAACAAAATGTCAGGAGTGCATTCCTTTTCAGGTTAACATGGTAACTTTTAATTTTACCATTTCTCTTAGTATTCACATTGCAAAAAGGTCAATGTGGACTTTGTTGTTAGGGGATTTTTTTTTCCTTTAAAGAATAGTAAAACCAGGGTTATAGAGATGGCTCAGGGTTTAAAGCCTTTGTCTTGCAAGCAAAAGGACTTGAGTTCGGATCCCAGTTCCTGGAAGGTGGACCCTGGGAAACCCCAGAGCAAAATAACAAGGAAGTGAAATAATACAGGATGATCCCAAAGTCGCCCTTGGGCCTCTACAAGCACACACACTCAAGTGAGGGCCTGTAGGAAAGAAGGATGGGGGAGGGCGGAAGCTCACATTCAAACCATCAGACAATAGTAAGTATAGCTTTACAAACGTCTTGAAGGCTGCATTCTATTTTAATGCTCTTCAAGTTTTAGAAAAGCATTATTGGAATCTCAAAAGCCTGAAGAAGTTGTTACCACTTTAGTGTCCAGAGTTCCTGTGGGAATCTAATCCCACTTCCCAAAGATGAGCTCACTATGACTCACCGGTGATTAAGACCTTGTAACTATGGAGATGCAGCAT
This sequence comes from Typhlomys cinereus, assembly GCA_023101885.1. Lineage (NCBI taxonomy): Eukaryota > Metazoa > Chordata > Mammalia > Rodentia > Platacanthomyidae > Typhlomys > Typhlomys cinereus. The sequence continues at coordinate 3,537,466 of JALPQD010000148.1, read as the reverse complement.
GTGAAAGTGTCCTGTTATAGACATATTACGCATAAAACCAAATACATAACTGAACGGCTCATGAATACGAACCTCTTATGAGCATCCCTTGAAGGTCTTCCTTTGAAAGTTAAGCTCACCTGGCCCAGTGGCACATTTCTGCAATCCCAGCAGCCAGGAGACAGAGGCAGGAGGATTGCCCTAAGGGGGTCAGCCTAGTAATTTATAGCAATTCACAGGCCATCCAGGGCTACATAATGAGACTGTCTCAAAAGACAGACAGAAAAAATTAAATCTAAGAGTTGAACTCATATTTAGACTTTTCAAAAAAGTGGAGAGTGAGCCCAACACAATTCTGAGATTATCTTGTGGACCCTTTATAGCTGTTTTAAGTATCTTTAGAGTTGAACAACGTAAATGTAATTTTTCAGATACTCAAGAGGGGTTTTAATGGGCTGTGATAGAGTGCTTACCTAGTGTGCATGAGGTCCTGGGTTCAAGTAGTCTGTTTTTAATTTGTAAAGTGCTTGTCTAGCATGCATGAAGCCCTGGATTTGCTCCCTAACACCCAATAAGTCAGACATAGTGGTGTACAACTGTAATCCCAGTACTCGATAGGGGTAAGGAAGGAAGGTACAAAGTTCACAGTCATCTTTGGCTACATAATAAACTCAAGACCAGTCTGTGGTACATGAAACCTTGTCTGGAAAAACACAACACAACAAAACAACCCCCCCCCAAAAAAAAAAAACAATGAAAACAAAACAACCAGGAAATGATGATATCATTTCATTAAAAAAACTTTATATTTGATTATTTATTTTATATGTGTGTATCCGAGGGCACTGTGTGTCCCTGTGGAGGACCAAGGGTGACTTCAGGATCATCCTGAATTGCTTCTACTTCCTCCTTGTTTTGTTCTGGGATTTCCCAGGCTTTGCCCATCAGTGCCAGAAGTGCAGGCCCCTGACATTTCCGCCAGTTTTTACGTGGAACCTGGGATCCAAACTCAGGACCTTCTGCTTGGAGACCGGGTCTTAACCCCTGAGCCATCTCTCCAGACCCCCAAAAACCTTTTTGGTGGAGAAAAATAATAGATTTCAAAGAACAGCGCAGATACTGTGAAGAGGTTCAAGCTAAAACCCAAAGGTTGTCCTTGGGGACACTGCTCTTTGGGGACTGGGAGGAGAAAACAAGGTTGCTCATGTCTCAGACCTCCTTCTCCCCTGGGTGTCTTGCTTGCTCTGTGCTACTGTTTCTGGATAAGCCCTATGGTGTGATTGAAACTGTGCTTTGTAATGCGTGTCCCCAGTGACTTCTATTTTTTTCCATTGTCAGTGCCTGTTACTCCCTCGCTCACTTAGCCATGAGCTTCATGTTGGCTTAATAGTGATTCTTTCACCCAAATCTTTGACAGTCACATGTGAATGCATGGCCACCCCACACCCTGCCTCCTATTATCTTGACTTCTTTGTCCAGTGACTTTGTTCTTCACATCATCGTAGCTATTCACTGCCTGAGTCACGTGTTAGAACTTGAAACACCTTCAGCATCATCACTTCTAAGTCTCAAACGTCTGATCATATGCTCCTCTCTAATTACAGCTTTCTGCCTCCCAAGATTTTTCAGTTACCTGTACTGTGACCATATTCCAAATCCACCAACTATGAACAGCTCTGCCTTCAATATTCTCCGATCTATTGTATCTTTTCTTTCATCCTTATTGAAATTAAATTCTATCACTTTTTCCTTTTTTTTATTTTTTTATTTTTATTTTTATTCAATTGTGAGTGTGTGTGTGTGTGTATGTATGTATGTGTGTGTGTAGAACCACGGACGAATTCCAGAACCACCATGGACCGCCTCCACCTCCTTCTTGTTTACTCTGCCCCGGGATTCACAGCCTCTGCCCTACCAGGACCAGAAACACAGGCCGCCCCCGCTTTGGCCCGGCGTCTATACGTGAGGTCTAGGATCCGAACTCAGGACCTTCTGCCTGCAAGGCAGAGGCTTAACCCCTGAGCCACCTTTCCAGCCCCACTTTTTCCTTTTTTTAAATGTTTGTTTATTTAGTGTTAGTGCATGTGTGAGCACTGCAGTGCGCATGAACAACTTTATGGAGTCGGTTCTGTCCTTGTGGGCTCGGAGATGGAGCTCAGGTTGTCAAAATTGTGCAGCAAGTGTCTTTACCAGCTGAGCCATTTCTCAAACCTGACATATTGCTTTCTAAGACTCCGGAGAACCTTGCACCTGCATCTTTTATCATTTTCATCAGCAAACACAATCAACTCTGTCTAGCTTTTTTGCCTGTTTCCAAGTAGCTGCAGAACTGTTGAAAAACTCTGTTTGGAGGGGAGTGTATAGGGGGATGGTGTCAAAGCTTAACCACCACAAACTCATAATCCTACAATCTCTGGAAAGTTTTCAACACTTTCTGGAATTGACAATTCTACTCTGGGTAATGTATTTACCCATTATTTGCAATGTGATATTTAAAGCCACCACTTAAAAATTTTTTTTTTTTAGTTTTACAAGCGTATTGAGTACTTATCCCTGCTTCCTTCTATACCTCTCCATTACATCTCCATCCCTTCCCTTCACCAATCCATCTTACTCCCTCACGCCTTCCTGCCTGGCCACTTCTATGGACCCCAGGGTTCCTTCTGGCTTGTCTGCTGTTGTGGGGGTTCAGGCCTCTTGTGGCATACTAAGTTGCCTTTGCCACCCCACTGATAGGGGAATTTCCCTTCAGTCCTCTAGCTTTAGTCCCCAAGGTTTCCACTGTATGTTCTCATCTCTCTTGAGTTCCTTCATAGTCTATGTGGGCATGTTGGTATGTCAGTCATTATGCAGGTCTGGTAAGGACAAGTCTTACTTGAGTGAGTTCCTGGATGCAGCAGTCCTGCTTTGAATGGAATGTCTTGTCCAACAGTGAACCTTCTCATCTTTAGGTTCTTACAATCTCAGCACCCCCTCTTCCTCGAGGTTCTCTAAGCCTTAAGATGGGGAGAGATCAGCTTGGCCTGATTCTGGTTGAGCCTTGCTGGGTTGCTGGTACTTTAAAGCCACCACTTTTGTCAAATTTCCAATACATGTCCTTGTCTCTTTTCTCATGTATAATTCTGTCCTGGCTTTATAAGAACAGATGGCAGCAGAATAACTGTGTTTGTCTTTCTCTCTTCCGGCCTCCTAAAGTCACTCCTTAGGGATTTGATCAGGATCCCATTTGCTGCTACTACCTCCAGAAAGCTGTTTGCAGTAGTGCATGGTCACTTTGTGTCTTTCCCTTCTGTTCTTTACCAGCAAGCCTCCCATGCAATGGACACTTTCATTGTGTAATCTATCCCTTGATGGGGCTGAAGCATGTGCAAGTCTTGCATATTAAAAATACTGTTCGGACCCGGCCCATCTCATTGACTTCTTCACTACCCATTCTGAAAGCCTCTTTCTTTTAGAACTAATTTCTTGAAAAATTTGTTGTCTACATTTTTGTCTACTTCTCACTCTTTCATCGACACACTCTGACCCAGCTGCTGTTCTGTCACAGAGAGGAGCCCCTTCATGGTCACTAACACAGGCAAGTTAGCATTTTTATTTCATATCTCCCACTTGTGGAAGAAACATGTAACTTCCCAACCAGAAAATACACTGTGAGGAACGTCGGATCTAATGTTCCCAAGAGAAACAGTCTTGGGAACCACTCCACTAAAGCCTTTCGCTCTCTTGGTGAATGACATTGTCATCCATCCATTTAAAGAAGCTTGGAACTGATAACTCATGTTTCCTACCGCCTTCATTGGCTGGAATTCAGTTTATCAACAAACCTTGCCAATTTCATCCATTTCTGCTGTTGCTAACCTAAGCTAACATCATCTCTCTCTTGAGCAATTGTTATAGACCCTAACCATGTCTTTGTATCTATTGTTATTCTGCTGTAATCTCTTCTCCAAGCTCCAAAATTAGTAGGCCATATTTTTTATTATTGCTTTACTTCCAAGTAGTCTTCGGTAGTTCTCCATTGTTTAAGGAAAAATATTGATCACACAATCTTAACACCCTATTGAAAATCCGGTACCCCTTTGGTCATGTCCTCCACTTTCTCTCTTACACTCTGTTCCCTTTCTTCAGTTCAGCTCCATATGTACAGTGACCCATATTCCCTAGTCTTTGGACACCTCCCCCCTTCATTTTAGTCTCTTTTACTAAAGGCTCATTTTGTGTATGGGGGGGAGTGATAGATACATGTGTCAGCTTGACAATTACAGGCTGAGCTTTGGGTACATGTGTGAAGAACTGAAAGTTAAGGCAAGTCCCGTGCAAACCTTCAGGAGATTGATGCCAAAGACCCAGCCCATGATGCGGGGGGGTGGGGGATGGGGGGTATTCCCTGGGCAGGTAGATAATACTGGTGTATTCCATGAGCATGAGCCCACTGCTGTACTTCCTTAGCTGGCTCAGTGAGTTGGCATTCTTCAGCATTCTTGGACAGACTTGCAGTCTGACAAGTGAGGTTTGCCTGTCCCTCAGCAATGGATGTGGTGTGACCAGTTCCCTAGGCTCCTGCTGTTGGTATGAGCTCTCCTGTCAAACTGGGCCAACAACTGTAACCAGACGATCATAAGCAAGAATAAAACCTCTTGTTCTCATAAGTCCTTTTGTCATGAATGTATCAGCAACTGTGCAGGGTGACTGCAATGAGGGTGGGGGGAAGAGGGTAATCCAAAAATAGCCCTGATATAAATCTGCAACCCTTCCTTCTACTCTGAAAATGGCATTTTCTTGTGAAAAACATGGGGGAATTCCAAGACTGGGTACATCTACTGTTCTTAAGTTATACTAAGATCTGAGAACCCCTTTCTCAGAAGAGAAAAGGTAAGTTTCCACAATATTTTGCCCAAAGCTCTTTTTTTTTCTTTTGCTTAGAGATTGTACTTGATTCTCTTTCTGTTTGTTCTTTAGCATCCTGGAGGAAGTAAGAAAATAAGAAAAAAACTGATAATCTCTACAGGCTGTTGGTCCGGCCTTTAGGGACAGCAACAGAGCATCCAAACACCTTTCCCCTTTGCTGCTATTGGGCCCTTGCTTACCAGAAGTGTAGGAGTCTGCAGTGATTGATGTTCAGAAACCTAATGATCTTGAAAAAAAATACCATCTTCATAGAAAAAGCTGGAAGCAGCGAGAGTGCAATCATTTTTAATGGAGTTGGAGCAAAGGAACAATTGGGCAGCTCTTTCTTCATGCCTTCCTATTTCCAAAACATGATATAAGAAAAAAAAATGAAGATCAGGAGAATTAGGTGAGGGAGAGGGGAAGAAGCTGAGGGAAGACTGATTGGCAGGTCTATTCCTTGGCGCCCAAGTAGAATACTGCTTCCTCAAGACACTCTTCCCTGGGCGTGTTGCGGCTCCAGCCCTCTGATCTCTGCTCGTGCAGCACTTGCTACCTCCTCGCCAGTATTTCCTCCATTATTTAGTTAGAAACCGTAAAGCTTTCTAATATCTAAAGACTTCCAATTGGAGTGGGCAGGGAGCATATCTACAAATCCTTGTGGGGGAGTGATAAGACAGAGTCTGTATAACCAAAGATAACCTCAAACCTCTGATTTTCCTGCCTCCACCCCTGGACAGCTGCAGTGCATTACCACACCTGGTTTTATGCAATATTGGGGATCGGATGCAGGGTCTTGAGCACTCTATCAACTGAGCCACATCCCCAGCCCTGCAAGGCATAAGGATTGATTGATCGATTGAACAAATGAAAGGGCAGAAAAGTCTGTTGTTCACGATCAATCTAGTTGACCTTAGACACACAGATTCTTAATCCTGTTCTAATTCCTTAGGAATATCTGATTTAGACTTATCATTTCTTTTATTCAATCTTTGAAGAAATCCAGGAAACCCTCCAAATAGGAACAATGGTATTGAAACAGAGATCATTCATTTGACCTTGTGACTAGAAGGCATAATTATTACAAAGCATCTTTTGTTTTTAATTTCCTCTATTTGCCTTAGAGACACAGTGAGAGTGTAGGATTTTGTGTGTGTGTGTGTTTGTGTGTGTATGTGTCTACTATCCTTTTCAAAATCCATTTGTAATACGAACGGGTCTTGGCCATTGTTTGCAAAATCTGCTCTTTTCTGTCCCCCCCTCGAGTTTTGTGGGACATTCACCTTCCCCCTTCACAATGACTCATGATCTCCCAGGTGCTGCTATTGCGTCTCAGCAGGGCACAGCTTCAGCCACATGGCCTGGTTTTGTGCTTCCAATGTTCTGTGTATCTCTGTTCTGTTTCTGCTCTCTGCATGACAAATACTGGCTCAGCTGGCCACTTCGGAAAAAGTGGGTTGTTTTAAGCAGGACAGCAGGACTTCTGAACAAGCTGCCTTCCAGACCAGAGCTCAAGATCGTCCCTTCTGTCTGCAAAGTGACCTTGAATCCCAATGTGGCATTTTGGAAGTAAACAAAATGACTATATATATTTTACAGCATATTAACTTAATGATACCTCTCAGTGCACTCTCTCTAATAGACAATTTATTTAGTGAGTTTTTACATCCTGTAGGTTGTAACTTGATGCTATTTATCTTGTATCTACATCGTTAAAAAAAAATCATGGTTGGCTTGAAATTGTTCCTGCCCACAGTTCCTGGCTTCTTTTTCAGTCCTTGAGTTTTCCACACTTGTTTTTGTTATTCTTGTAGTAACAAGCTAGACTCCTTTTCATCTGGGCGGGTAATTGATTTCCTTGCTGACTTGCCTGTCTGCTGAAATGCTTTCTGTAGCCATTCTGTACCCTCTACCCACTGCACTCCTGTCCCTTTAACCACAGATATGCCAGGTTCGATAAGCTTGGATTATCTCCTAAGACATTTTTGAACAATATAAAGCTGCTTTGGTGATTAACAGTTTTGAGATGAACAAACTTTCTTTGAATGTGAATAAACTTGAGTCATCCACTGTGAAATGAAGGACAAGGAGCAGTCAGGATTTCATTTTTTTTTCAGTTACTCAGGATTTTGCTTAATAGATCTGTCATCTACTATCTATCTATCTATCTATCTATCTATCTATCTATCTATCTATCTATCTATCTATCTATCTCCTAATCTATCTACAATCATCTATCTACCATCCATCCATCTGTCTATCTAATTGTTATCATCTTTTGATTTAAAGTCTCACACAGTCAAAACTGAGGATGACTTTGAATTCCTGATCCTCCTGCCTCAAATTTCTCTCCTTAGTACATTCCCCCAAATGACATTTACATTTAGTAATTTCCCAGTGAAAATTCAGGGTCTAACCTTTTGTGATTTTATTTTTAAGAGCAGGTAAAACCCATATTACAAATTAGAATGTATGTGTATTAGTCACTTTTCATCACTGTGACAAAAAATGCCGGAGTAAATAACTCAAGAAAAAGATTTATTTTGGTTCTCAAGTTTCCAGATGGTTGCATTGTTGTGGCCAGATTCCAGGGTCCCAAAAATCAGCAAGGAGCCAATACCGATGCAATTCCCTTGAGGGCTTTATTTGCAGGCTCAAACCTGGGCCCACCACCAACCGACCAACAGACACCAGCACAGTGGTATCAAGCGGGAAGCATGGCCCTTTGTCCGGGAGAAGTTTTTATAGTTTACTGGCAAGGGGAGGGGGCTTCCAACTTAGTAGTTACATGATTGGCTAACAGCCAACAGTTTTGGTGCGCAGAGATTGGTGCTCCCCACCCCCTGCAATTCAATACAGGTTGAATTGCAACCTGTGTTACTCACAACACCTGGGGTTTCCCATAACACCTGGGATTTTCTCTTTGTTACTGACAATTGGTTGCTGGCCTCCAATTGGCAACTTCTAGGTGACGGGAGAAGCAGGGGATGGGAGCAGAAATGTTGCTCTTTGCAGTACTCAGCTAAGGCACATGGGGCCGCATTCCAAACTCCCAGTGTGGCTCTAGTTAAAGCTAATGGCTGCACTCTGACTGGGCCACCTAGGCGCTCCAACTGAGCCATATAGGAGCTCTGACTGGGCCACGTTAAGAAAGCTAAATACATGTGGAGAAACATACTTAAAAAGAACTAAAAGAAAACCAAAATCGGGTTCTAGATCTCCTCAGCATGAGTTCATGTTTCTGAGCCCCGGAAGAGGCAGACCATCACGGCAAATGGACATGAAGCTGTTTATCTCACAGTAGCCAGGAAGGTCTGGGGACAAGACATGGCCATAAAGACGTACTCCCAGTAAAAGCCAGGCCCACGGGCTAACAGTGCATTCAACCATGACGTCATCTATGGGTTCACACCTGGAGGAGACCTCGGAATCTCATTGCCTCTCAAAGTCCATCAGCTGTCATCTAAGCTGTTAATTCATATGTCGTCAAAGGACATTTTTATGTTCAAACCCCAACATTCCATTTTTTTTTTCTTTTAGTGTGTGTGTATGTGTATCCAGAGGACACTGTATGTTCTTGTGGAGGACCAAGGGTGATTTCGGGAATCATTCTAGATTGCTTCTACCTCCTTCTTGCTTCACCCTGGGATTTCCCAGGCTCCACCCACTAGGGCGGGAAAGGTGGAGCGCCACTGTTTCTGCCTGTTTTTTGTTCTCCCATATTTTATTTCCTAATCATATAAGCTCAATAGGTACCCCCATCCTCTCCCTCCTCTTCCCATCCCTTGTCATCCCCCATTGCACTCTCCCCCCTTCCCTCCTCCTCACCCTTTTCCTCCCTCCTCCTTTCCTGGTTCCTCCTTTTTCCTTCCTCCCATTCCCTAGAGCATCCTTTATATGGGGGCCGAAATTCCCTTTGAGTCCTCTACTCTAGTGAGGGTTCAGGACTCAGTGGCATAGCCTGGACTCCCCATTAGCATGGGAGCTGTTTAATCCCTTGCCTCTAAGGATCCTACTATCCTGGTATTTTTATGTGGGACCTGGGACTGAACTCAGGATCTTCTGCTTGTGGAGACAAGAGTCTTAACCCCTAAGTCTTAACCCCATCTCTCCAGCCCTCCTTTTAATTTAATTTAATTTTTTAGAGGATTAAGGTAGAGTTTATTAGAGGCGAGAACTAATGGAACTCATAGACTCCAGATGTGGAGAACCATGAAGGACAAGGGCGTCCTGGAGAACTCATGGACTCCAGGCATGGAATCTGTGGAGGGCAAGAAGCTAGAAAAGAACTCATAGACTCCAGATGTGGAGTGGCATGAGGGGTAAACACACCCCAAACGCTCCATTTTTGAGTATGTATGTGAAAATATTACTTTGAAAGATTTTTGACCATTGTTTAAGTAGATAGGTGACAACGTACTTAAATCACCATAAAACATATGTGATAAGGCCAATGTTGAAAGTCCCAAGGGTCTTTATCTATAACCTATTTGTCGATGTTCTTACCCAGGCATTCTCTATCATGCTTTTCTCCTACTCCCCTGTTGACTGATGTTTGAAAAGTGAAAATGTTTTCCCTTACTTTACCACTTATTATATTCTTCTGGCTACTTTCTTACTTATATCAACATGAGAATATTTCAGAGCAGAGAAGATAGAATTGATCTGTGACTATTTTACCACATTGCGAAAGCATGAAATGTTCTCAAAATCATCTTGAAATAGTCTATGTTGTCATCCTGGCCTTATAGGTAGTTAGTTTTGAGTTGGTAACTCCTTTAGTGGTTTAGACACTGGGTTGATGTTGTCTAGATGGGAACCACTATATACTATTTTTTTTCTTTTTTTGCTGGAGAATGTTTAATTCATAATGTGAAATTAAGTAGGTATCCATTAAAAACTATCATATAGCTTTTAAATTTTCTTCTTAACAATCACTTAGAAATGCATTAATTGCATATTTTTATAAAATTATAGGTCATTATTAGTCCTTCCTCCTTTCAATTCAGGAACAATATAGTTGTGAAAGCAGAATGGATTTTGTCCAGAAGTTCATGGTGCTATAGATGTAATTAACTCTCAACTTAGTCTAACCTTCAACTGTCCTTTAAATTTTGTAGCCATAAGCACTTTGTGGGCATTTTATTTGATTTTAATGAGGTTAGAGTTTTAGAAAAGCAGTAAAATGTTCACTCATGAATCAATTCAGAAACTGAATATTTTAGATCTCTCTGGAGACTTAATTAGCTATTCAGTTATTTTAAAGAAATTGTTGAAGGGGGAAATTGTGATTAAGTAACACTCTTTCCTGTAAGAGATGTTCACTCTAAAACTTCAGTCTAGAATACATCATGTAGGAGGAGGTGTAACAAGCAGTCTCTCACCTTCAACTTCTGAGTTTCTCCAGATGTCTCCTGTGCTCATTTCTTCCTCTTGTAATTACGTCAGTGTTTGGACAAAGATGATCTGGTAGAAAAAACCTAGAGCTGTAGGCAGCATGGGGACATTGTCAGACTGTAGAGATTTTACTGATGAGACCGCAGTTTGACTCTTTAAGATGCTTCATCTCTGTGGGCTGGGGAGATGGCTTAATGGTTAAGGTCCTTGCCTCACAAGCAAAAGGGCATGAGTTCAAATCTCCGGATCCCACATAAAAATGCTAGGCAGATGTGGTGACCTGCCTGTAATTCTGATCCTGGAACACAGGGTCTGGGAATCCCCAGAACAAGTTGGCTATCCAGACCTAGCGGTATATAAGGTCAAAGAGCTGTGGAGGATGATTCCTGATCTCACACTTGAGCCTCCATAGACACACACTCAGGTGCACTCTTATACAAACACCCACCCACAAGGGCCTACCCAAATGTGTGTGTGTCTGCATGCATACACACACACACACACACACACACACACACACACACACACACACACACTGTGACCTCTGACCTCTATTTATGGCTTTCTCCCAATGTCATAGTTTGGATCTGCTGCATAGATACATTTGAAAAAAAAGTACAGTTTTGTTGGGATCAGAGTGTTAGCAACCTCTTAGAACAGATTCACACATATTTTCTACAAAAGTTCTATTCAGAAACTATGTGCAGGAATGCTTAGAATTGGATATCAGCAGGTGGCAGAAGGGCACTTGTTGCCTCACAGAAACATCTATTTAAGAAACAATCCACCAATGAAAATACCTCCACTCGAGCAATCCCATCAGGTATACAATTGTATGCACGGGTACAGCACAGACATATGAAGAGAGTAGGAGAGAAAGCTTTGTCTCTAAAGTTCTCTAATCCCAGGCATCACAGCACGTAGAGGCAGACACCAACTATGTTGGAGGTGGGAAGGAGACATAAACGATGTCTCCAGATTTTGTGTTGGACCTTGAAACTAGACTGACTGATAAAAACCCAGCTTTGGGCAGGCCTCTATGGCAGGTTCCAGGCCTGCCCTTTGGACTCAGTCTTTCAGTGGGTGTCAGTGCTAAGCTACATCCTCAGCAGACCTATGTGTGGGCTCCCAGGACAGTCAGTCCCACAGACTCAGTCTCCAGGTTGTCTCTTGTGGTCAGCTTTGGACAGCCTTCTCCACTAGGAGTTTCAAGGTCACCTCTATCGGAGTCAAACCACTACGACAACACCCATAGATTCCCTTTCCGGGGTACCCCTTGCACATGCAGGCCCCTGGCCTGTTTACTGGCAGACCAATCAGGAGACCCAGGCTCCATACCAGCATCCAGACTCCATCAGAGTCAGGGAGACCCACAGTGCTCCTGAGTGTCAGATCAGAAGCTTTGAGCTCAGAATCCAAGCTTTCTCCCTGCCAGGCCAGTCCCTGTGTTTTTTTTCCCTCCAGTCTGACTCCCATAGCCTAGTGCTCTAATACACTCAGAGTTCAAGTAGATCCCAGGTGACCTTAGTGCCAGTCTGGTCTGCTCAAATTTAGACTCAAGATAACCCCTGCAAATGCAGATTTCAGACTAACTTTTATAGACCGAACCTTCATGTCTCCACAGGCAGACCTCCAGCCATTCTCATGGATCTAGGTCCCATGCATGCTTGGCACTCTGTGGCCCCAGGTGGCAAGCTGGTTTCTGTAGCTTCAGTGGTCCCAGAGTTCAAGCCTGGGTCAGCAGACTTAGGATCCAAACTCATCCCAGTGGATCCCAGAGCCACCTTTGTGCTTATGGACTCCTACTCCTAGATCACCCCTAGGACAGTCCTGTGAAACCTAACCTAAGCCCTGGGCTCAAGCTTCAGTCCTGCTGAGGCACCAGGCCTGCCCTGGGTGCTATGTGTTGGAAAGCTGGATACAGCTGGTCCGAAGCCAGCGAAGCGTAGAGCAAACCCTTGTTTCTTCAAACAAGAGAGCAACACGGGTATAAGCTGAAAAAATGAAATGCAAACTATAATAAAAAACCAAACAGAATTAGTCAAATAGAAGGGAGAATTTCTAAGCTTTAAGATCAGTTGCTTCAAGAGAGAGAGAAAAAAAGAACAAAGGAAGAAAATGTATAGGATTCTGTGTCAATGAGCAAATATTTGGGTTTCAGGAGTCTGGGAAGCCAAAGAGATATTCAAAGGGTCAGGAAGTACAATTAAGTAAATAACATCAAAAAACTTTTTTTTTTAGAACTGAAGAAAGATATAAATATCCAGATATAGAAAGGTCAAAGTTCTCTAGTCAGAATCAATCTGAACGAATCTACTTTTTTTTCCTTTTTATTCATTTTTTCTACATTTACAAGCATATTGAGTATTCATTCTAACTTCCCTCTCTCTCTATTTCCTCCCATGCCTTTCTCTTCACCTTTCCCTCCCATTCTGTCACACCCTTCCTTCTGTATGCTTCTATGGACTTCAGGGTTCACTCTGGCTTGTCTACTCCTGGAGGCTCAGGACTTCACGGTATAATAAGTTACCTTTCTTCAGGCCACCCACTGATACGTGCTTTTTCTCTTTACTCATCTAGTTTTAGATCCAAAGGTTTCCACTGTCAGTTCCCATTTTATGGTTATAATAACAGTTATCTACAGAGCAGTTTGATCTACTGTCTTCCTACCTATAGGTTTATTGGCTGTCTCCCTATTGATCTATTTTCTTCCCTTTTTTTAGGTTCTTGTTCTAGTTAACAGTAACAGGAAAGGGTGCTATTCTGACAAGCGGGTCTTGAGTCCAATAAGAAAGCTGTTGGTTGCTCCTTGGTGCTCATTCCACTATTACACTGGTGGTCACCTGCACAAATCTTACTTTTAACACATATTTTAATCAGATTGTCAAAGAGCAAGAGCAAAGAGTTGATCTTGGAAATAAGAAGAGAAAAGAAGCAAATAGCATATGAGAGAATGTCAGTAAGGCTAGAGGTGGATGTCTCAGCAGAATCTTTATAGGCCAGAAAATAATGGGATGACATATTCATTAGGCTAGGGGAAAGCAATTGTCAAGTAAGGAGTGTGTAGTCAGCAAAGCTGTCCTCCAAAATGAAAGACTTACCTAGACAAATGATGAAGGAGTTCAGTTTCCAGTTGAAAAAAAAAGGATGCTAATTAGTAGCATGAAACATATGAAAGTACTAAGTTTACTGACAAAAGTTAATATATAATCAAGTTCAGTGAGCAGTTTACAGTGCTAGGTTGTGAATGATATTTATCTTTAGCATGAAGTTTAAAAGACAAAACCATTACTTGCAACAACTTGTTAAAGGATCTATGATATTAAATATTAGTGGCTGGAGTAGAATGGAATAAAAGTGTAGCATATTTTGTGCAATCAACAATGTTATGCCAGGCATAGTGGTGTGCATAGCCACAGTACTCTAAAGGTAGAGAAAGGATGACCAGGAGTTCAAGGAAAAATTAGGCTATGTAGTGATACTTGTCTCAAACAAAGTAAACCAAACATATTTTAAAAAAATTGAAATATTCCAATATCAATTATAAGAAATATTATGTCTCATGATAACCAAAAAGGCTTAGTTTTTTCATTTATTTAATAACACAGATGTATTTTCATTGAAAAATATGTTTGTATGTGTTCATGAAGTGGGCTTGAGACTATAATGTTGGGCTGGGGTGGTGGCTCAGTGATTAAAGCCTTTCTTTTGCAAATAAAGGACTGGATTTC